>CM059572.1:85000-1392500 GCA_030386875.1 Morinoia aosen | reverse complement strand
GATACGACAAAGCCCGCACACACACGCACGTATGCAGACGCCCACACAAATGGGGTGGTGGTTGAGATTCTACCCAAGCAGGCAAGTACTTGGGAATTACGAACTCTTTTTCGACAAAGCCATAGACCACCACCCAACGCAAACAGTGTGAGCGAGTGCGTGTGTGACGGCTGTTCTCACACCATGCCATTAGAAGTGCGAGCGAGATCATCACGATACCTCTACACTCAAGGTGCACAGGTCCGCTACTCGCCCATCAGAGCAACTTCTCAGCCCGACAAAGCCCGCACACACACGCACGTATGCAGACGCCCACACAAATGGGGTGGTGGTTGAGATTCTACCCAAGCAGGCAAGTACTTGGGAATTACGAACTCTTTTTCGACAAAGCCATAGACCACCACCCAACGCAAACAGTGTGAGCGAGTGCGTGTGTGACGGCTGTTCTCACACCATGCCATTTGAAGTGCGAGCGAGATCATTGCGTACCTCTACACTCAAGGTGCACAGGCACACTACTCGCCCATCAGAGCAACTTCTCAGCCTTTGACCGCTAACGATCTGCCACTGCTTTCACAGCTGGCTCAGGTACGACTACACCATGTTCAACTGCTGTTGACATGGAACCCTTATCCACTTCACAGCCCCAGGTTACTCACTGAGGTATTAGCTACTACCACCAAGATCTGCATTACCGGCGGCTCCAGTCGGGCTCACGCCACGACCTTCAACGCTCACCGGTACGCCACCCTACTCGTCGGGGCTTCGAGGCTTAAAGTTTTTGGCAATGCTTAGAAACCTTTTCTGCCACCGACGGCCATGCATCGGGAGAGAGCTTTAGTGCCATCCATTTTCAGGGTTGCTCGCTTCGGCAGGATTAGTTGTTACACACTACTTAGCGGATGTCAACTTCCATGACCACCGTCCTGCTGTCTTCAGCCAGCAGCACCCTTCCAATGGGATCAAGAGACAGCTGTCTTTAGGCCCCTTAGCATGACGTGAGGTTCATCCCTCATTATCAGTCCTGCTTACCAGAACAGACCCACTGAATCCGCCAATTCTGGTCAAGCGACACACACACCTTGGCGTACCAATGTCAGACGCGAACGCCCAACACACAGTTCGTTAGAGAGCGAGGTCGAGCTTGCACGAGGGGGCAGTCGGGACCCACATGAACGAGTGGCACCCGGCAATTAGCACGACCTTGCCGGGGCACTCGAACATTTAAAGTTTGAGAATAGTGCGAGGTGTTTTGCATCCCCGCCCCAACGTGCGCGGACGAACGACACGCACACGAATGCGCGCACGCCCGTCCGCAGCCCAGTAGCTCTAATCATTCTCTTTACCATTCGAAACTGTGTCAAGCCATTTCGCCACTCGCCCGTGGGCAAGAGTGTTGTGAGGCCGCCCGCCAGAGCAAGTAACTTGCAGCAGATCAGCTATCCTGAGAGAAACTTCGGGTGGAACCAGCTACTAGATAGTTCGATTGGTCTTTCGCCCCTATGCCCAACTGACGCCATGGATTTGCACGTCACAACGGCTACGGGCCTCCACCCCAGTTTCCTGGGGCTTCACCCTCGCCAGGCATAGTTCACTATCTTTCGGGTCATAGCATGCATGCTCCGCGGTGCTCACCATTCAGTCCACAGTCCCCACAAAGGAAGAAAGCGAACCGAACGAAAGCGTGAGCCCGGAGCTTGCGCCTGCTCCCAACGTGGGATGCAGGATCAGCTCGGTACTAGCAACCATTTGCACGGCTGACGGCGCAAGCGCCGCCACACCTTTGCTTTCACTTCGCCCTCGGGTTTTGTGAGACCCTTAGACTTGCACACATGCTATACTCCTTGGCCCGTGTTTCGAGACGTGACCGATGGTCGCTAGAGAATCACCAATCAGACCAACCCCCAGGCTGAGCGTTTGCTTCGCATGCGACGCAAGCAGCCTGCCCGCAGGTACCCCACCACCGGCACATGGTGGCGGAGCTGGGGGTTGTATGCGTCTGGCCAATTGCAGCATCGTCGCCGGATGGATCATACCACGTCTGTGTCGACAGTCAGAGCCAGGATGGCGCGAGCACGGCGCGGGCGTGCGTGCGCCGTCTTGCAAACGGAAACGCACGCAGATCGCCCATCCCAGCGCCTTCAAAGCCCGGACCCTGGTTGAAACATCTGCCTTCTTAGACCCAGCGGGTGACCAAGCAACGAGCTGTGGTGGGCAATTACCGTGTGATGTCTCGAGAGAGTCGTCCAGCAACGGGCCCGCCAGCGGAACGACACCACTTGTGTTCGACCATGAACGGGCCCGCCTGATGGGTGAGCAAACTCAATGCTACTCCTCCAACTACACAATGCTCAGACATTTCGGACGACCCAGGCCGCAGCCCAGGTCGCCGTGCCACCGGTTGCCTTCTAGCGCCATCGGCTTATACTCTGAGCGGTTTCACGGTCTTTTGACTCTCTCTCCAGAGTTCTTTTCAACTTTCCCTTACGGTACTTGTTTACTATCGGTTCTGTGGATATATTTAGCCTTAGATCGAGTTTACGACCTGCTTAGCGCTGCATGTGCAAGCAACGCGACTCACAGGGAGAAAGGCCTTACCCATGCACAGCAATCGCACGCGTCCACACGGGACTGTCACCCTCCACGGCGCCACAATCCCTCCTTTCGTCGGGAACGCCACTCGTGGCAGGACTTAGCGATCGCGTGGCTGTGGGGTTTCAAACCGACCTCTCCCTTAACGCAACATTCCGCCGCAGGCTGTTGGGCCCGGGAGGTTCTGCGCTGAGCTTTTCCCTGTTCAGTCGCCCTTACTGAGGGAATCCCTGTTGGTTTCTTTTCCTCCGCTTACTGATATGCTTAAGTCAGGCGGGTAACCGCTCCTAAGCCGAGGTGGTGTTTTGCAAAAGTTGCAATACAGAGTCAAAATAGAACACCAACTTGCTCAAGCCCACAAGCTGTGTGTGTGCGTGTACTGGATGGATATGGGTGCGATCAAAAGCTCGTAAGCTATAAAACCCAACGCAAGGTGCATGGATGATGACTGCAAATCTGGGTGGGCCCAAGCTGCTCTCAGACTTCGAACAACTTGTTTGGCGCTCTGTGCTGTGCGGTTTTTGGTGGTTGGACAGCAACGAAAGCTTATAGCAAAAGCTCCCATGCTGCCCGCCCTTTTTTGCACAGAGCTCAGTTAGCCCACACCGCGACACGAGTAGTATAGTGGTCATGCGCGCGTGCCTCTGTGTCCCACACATACCCTCTCTCAAGAAAAAGCCGATTACTGAGAGCTCGAGTGGAAACAGAGAAAACACACAAACGCAGCCACACTTCAAGTGCCTTGCCATCATATGCTTCAATAGACCTTGCGATATGCACCCTCCATCAGAGAGACACACACAGCCATCGTGCAAGTTTTTCGGCGTTTTTTGACATGCAACATATCTCGGGACCCGTGCGCACTGCCCTCCTCCGGTAAAGGAGGAGGTCTAGTGCCCTGGCCGCTTACGAGTGCTTGCCTGTTGGCGTTGACCTGTCAATGCCGCAAAGTGGTATGCGGCAGAGGTGACGAGCCAGGTAGGCAGTTACTTACAGACACGACTGATGTCGGCCCAAATATTTCTAAGAGGCCTGCGGCGTTTCCCTTGCTCACACTATCTCTCCCTCTCTGGTATTGCAGACACAGAGAGAGAGAGAGCGCTCGCGCAATTGCCGTCAGACACACTTATTGACACCACACTCGACTAGGAGTGCCCCGCTCACTTGGGTCAGACGTCTACTCACAGTTCGAGCTTAGGCCCATTTGCGCGCACAGGACACAGACACAGACCCAGCGTGTGTTCGTGCGGCAATGGGCTGACATGGTGCAAAAAATGCAATTCATTTTGCCCGAGGGGAGCGTCACTTCACCCTCACTCCATGCGCTCGGACGATTTCGACGTATAAGCAAACTGACCACTGTGGTTGCGGGGCGCAAGTGCGTTCGACAAGTGAAAGAGCCTTCCAGGGGACAGCTGGCTGGACTTCTCACACTTTGCTATGGTCTTCATAGCATCCACAGACCGAGTGATCCACCGCTCAGAGTTGTATGGTGGTATTGTGAGAGCGGAGAGCGTTTCACACACGCCCTCCAGAACTCGCATCAAATCGGATAGCAAACGAGAGATTTTACTCTCTCGCGCGCACAGAGCGCACACCGATGTTGACACTGAACAGAAAAGAACTGAGAATGGCTACTTATTTTGCATCGTCACAAGTCCGCCTGGCGCGAGTGCACGATGGTTCCCCGAATTCGTCAAGCCTCCGATGTTTAGCATTCATCGAGATGGCTTAGTGAGAACGGAGAGTGTTTCACACACGCCCTCCAGAACTCGCATCACATGTCGAGCCTCCGATGTTTAGCATTCATCGAGATGGCTAAGTGAGAACGGAGAGCGTTTCACACACGCCCTCCAGAACTCGCATCAAACGTCAAGCCTCCGATGTTTAGCATTCATCCAGATGGCTTAGTGAGAACGGAGAGCGTTTCACACACGCCCTCCAGAACTCGCATCAAATCGGATAGCAAACGAGAGATTTTACTCTCTCGCACAGAGCGCACAGAGCGCATCGTCACAAGGCCGCGTGGCGCGAGTGTACGATGGTTCCCAGAATTCGTCAAGCCTCCGATGTTCAGCATTCATCGAGATGGCTAAGTGAGAACGGAGAGCGTTTCACACACGCCCTCCAGAACTCGCATCAAACGTCAAGCCTCCGATGTTTAGCATTCATCCAGATGGCTTAGTGAGAACGGAGAGCGTTTCACACACGCCCTCCAGAACTTGCATCAAATCGGATAGCAAACGAGAGATTTTACTCTCTCGCACAGAGCGCACAGAGCGCATCGTCACAAGGCCGCGTGGCGCGAGTGTACGATGGTTCCCAGAATTCGTCAAGCCTCCGATGTTGAGCATTCATCGAGATGGCTTTTCAGTCCACGTTCCAATATCATCCGTTTAGCACACCCGAAAGAGAAAAGAGCGGCGCCACTCTTTTCTCTTTTGCAGTGGCTTTCTCGTTTTTGCCTTTTGCATTAGATCATCGTCCTGCATGCCAGAATTCTCGTTTACCTCAAGCCTCCGATGTTGAGCATTCATCGAGATGGCTTTTCTCCACTGTACAACTAGAATAGAGAGTGTCTATTCATTTTACCTATCGTCACAAGGCCGCGTGGCACGAGTGCACGATGGTTCTCCGAATTCGTCAAGCCTCCGATGTGCAGCATTCATCGAGATGGCTTAGTGAGAACGGAGAGCGTTTCACACACGCCCTCCAGAACTCGCATCAAATGTCTGGCCTCCGATGTTGAGCATTCATCGAGAGGGCTTTTCATTCCACGTTCCAATATCATCCGTTTAGCACACCCGAAAGAGAAAAGAGTCTTGCCCCTCTTTTCTCGTTTGCAGTGGCTTTCTCGTTTTTGCCTTTTGCATTAGATCATCGTCCTGCATGCCAGAATTCTCGTTTACCTCAAGCCTCCGATGTTGAGCATTCATCGAGATGGCTTTTCTCCCCTGTACAACTAGAATAGAGAGTGTCTATTCATTTTACCTATCGTCACAAGGCCGCGTGGCACGAGTGCACGATGGTTCTCCGAATTCGTCAAGCCTCCGATGTTCAGCATTCATCGAGATGGCTGTGCAAGCCACACGCGAGAGCAGCAGCAGCGTCATCGAGAGCGCAAGACTCAGAGCGGGGGCATTGGAAGTGTGGATGGAGGTTCGCGACTGCTTACAGGCAGCAAGAACACACCCAACTACCAGAACTCTAGCCCCCGTCTTCCTGCGGGTCTCAGACGTGTGCTCTCGCGGGCACAAACTTTCCCTTTGAGCGTACTTCACTTTCGTTCAATCGTCAGTCGGAATTGCTGAGCCATACGCTCTCACACTGACTCTGAGAAAGCCGCGCAGCACCCACAATCAGAAATGTATGCTGGGTACACAGAGGTGTATTACAAGGAACGTTAAAAGCAATCGTTCACACACACTCTGCTCCCAATTCTGAATTTCACATAGGGTGCGCGCGACCAGCCCTGCCCATCGTACAGCGAGAGCGCAGACAAGCTTCCGTTTTTTCACATGCCAAACCGTCATTATGCCTTCGAGCAGGGACGCAAATACCGCTTGCGAACTCCAAACTCTCATGCATCAGCTTTAAAAGCCTCCATTTTGCACTCTCCCATGATCACAGGTCACAGCCCAGGGGGGGAAAGCTCGAAGGGTGTAAGCCAAGCTCATAGAAGAGACACCATGCTGCAGTGCGCCGAGAGCAGGGGTGCATCCACGATACAGACTCGAGTAGAAAGAAGTGAAAAACCGCAACGTAAAACACTTCTCATCAATTAACTCGAGCAAGTACGCGTTTGCCATTGTTGCTCTTAGCATGCATGGAGGCAGACACCCAAGCTAACGCCCCTAGGTATGCCCCTTTTACGGAACTAGACAGTCAGCGAGGTCGTTGCACGCGGCAACGTTCGCCGACATTTCCACAAGGGCCGCAGCTCGCGCCCAAAACCGTTCAAAATCCATTATTCATGCATCACCAGTCCGTTGGATTGATTCTCCAATATTCCTCCGTGATATGGTACGAGGCGAACCTGTTTTCCCGAGATGCCCCTACGAGCGAGGTCATTGCACGCGGCAAAGTTCGTCTCGCAGATGCCCATCCCGGGAGGCTCGCCTCATCACACGTTCTCGCACCCAATTAGCAGTGCACCGGCACCGCATTATACCGTGGGGAACGGACAACCCTGGGCCCGAAATGCCTCTAGCGAGCGAGGTCGTTGCACGCGGCAACGTTCTCCCGAAAGATATGCATCTCAGCCAGCCCGCCTTAAAATGTCCGTAGGGCGTCCAATTTTGCCCTCCTGGTGGAGCGAGAGGCGTATAACACACGCCATTTACAGCAAACATGCCCAGAAAAGCCCTCATGAGCAGTAGTAAACGTTTGGTCTGAAAGCAGTCATTGACCCAACGCACGCTCCACCAGTTCCCCATAGTACTTTGTACGAACGTAGATTCGCCCTATTTTTGCATTTTTCGGCGTCCCAAAAAACCCGTCTAAGCCGTAGTCTGACACGCGATTTCGATCCTCGAAAGCGAGCGCGTGCCGACCTCGTGCTCGACGGGTTGACTCCCAGCAGTGTTCAGACACCCTCCCAGTATCCCCGGACGCCTCTGGAGTGGCGGCGGTGCTCCGCACGTGCTCCAACGCCGCTCCAAAAAAACGCTCAAATGCCTCCGAAAACCAGACTACGGCTCTCACGGCATTTTCGGGACACCCCAAAAATTTTTCCGCCTTTTGCCAATGCTCTGAGAGCACATCACCCACACTCTTAGACACACTTTACGTGTTCCGTGACGAAAATTCAGTTCACTCACCGAATTTTTTCGGCACCAAAATCGACCTTGCATTTTCAGACTACGCCTGCGACGGCCTTTTGCGGACACCCCTCAACTTTTGACATGTCCGACTACGGCTCTCACGGCATTTTTGGGACACCCCAAAAATTTTTCCGCCTTTTGCCAATGATCTGGGAGAACATCACCCACACTCTTAGACACACTTTACGTGTTCCGTGACGAAAATTCTGTTTACTCACCGAATTTTTTCGGCACCAAAATTGACCTTGCATTTTCAGACTACGCCTGCGACGGCCTTTTGCGGACACCCCTCAACTTTTGACCTGTCCGACTACGGCTCCCACGGCATTTTCGGGACACCCCCAAAAAATTTTGACCGGTCAGACTACGGCTCCCAAGGCATTTTTGGGGCACCCCCATCAACTTTGCCGGGTCTTAGCCGAGTCTTGCCTTTGCTCTCGGAGCATATTGCCGTCACTCCGGAACACACTTTACGTGTTTCCGAGAGTCAGAGTACTGCTCCCACGGGATTTTGCGGACACCACCATCGACTTGGCCTGGTCAGACTACGGCTGCGACGGCCTTTTCGGGACACCCCCAAAAAATTTTGACCGGTCAGACTACGGCTCATACGGCATTTTTGGGGCACCCCCACCAACTTTGCCGGGTATTAGCCGAGTCTTGCCTTTGCTCTCGGAGCATATTGCCGTCACTCCGGAACACACTTTACGTGTTTCCGAGAGTCAGAGTACTGCTCCCACGGGATTTTGCGGACACCACCATCGACTTGGACTGGTCAGACTACGGCTCTCAGGGCCTTTTGCGGACACCACCATCACTTTTGACCTGTCAGACTACGGCTCCCACGGCATTTTTGGGGCACCCCCACCAACTTTGCCGGGTCTTAGCCGAGTCTTGCCTTTGCTCTCGGAGCATATTGCCGTCACTCCAGAACACACTTTACGTGTTTCCGAGAGTCAGAGTACTGCTCCCACGGGATTTTGCCGACACCACCATCGACTTGGACTGGTCAGACTACGGCTCTCAGGGCCTTTTGCGGACACCACCATCACTTTTGACCTGTCAGACTACGGCTCCCACGGCATTTTTGGGGCACCCCCACCAACTTTGCCGGGTCTTAGCCGAGTCTTGCCTTTGCTCTCGGCGCATATTGCCGTCACTCCGGAACACACTTTACGTGTTTCCGAGAGTCAGAGTACTGCTCCCACGGGATTTTGCCGACACCACCATCGACTTGGACTGGTCAGACTACGGCTCTCAGGGCCTTTTGCGGACACCACCATCACTTTTGACCTGTCAGACTACGGCTCCCACGGCATTTTTGGGGCACCCCCACCAACTTTGCCGGGTCTTAGCCGAGTCTTGCCTTTGCTCTCGGAGCATATTGCCGTCACTCCGGAACACACTTTACGTGTTTCCGAGAGTCAGAGTACTGCTCCCACGGGATTTTGCGGACACCACCATCGACTTGGCCTGGTCAGACTACGGCTCTCAGGGCCTTTTGCGGACACCACCATCACTTTTGACCTGTCAGACTACGGCTTATACGGCATTTTTGGGGCACCCCCACCAACTTTGCCTGGTATTAGCCGAGTCTTGCCTCTGCTCTCGGAGCATATTGCCGTCACTCCGGCACACACTTTACGTGTTTCCGAGAGTCAGAGTACTGCTCCCACGGGATTTTGCGGACACCACCATCGACTTGGCCTGGTCAGACTACGGCTGCGACGGCCTTTTGCGGACACCACACCGCTAGCCAGCGCTCTCGTGTGCCAAGCACAGTCCATTTTTTAGCGGATCACGCTGGTCCCGACCAACGCTTCCGTGCTCCTTTAGGGGACCGCCCACCCCAGAGCAAACTCTCAGGCCTGGAACGCCCATCCAATGCCTTCTTCCAATCAGAGCAAGGGGCGTGCCAGAAAATTCTCGCTTAATAGCGAGTGTCGCTATGAAGAGGGCACGCTTGGGTGCGTGGGCGCTTACATGCTTGTAATATGAAGGGTTCAGCCGGGGTCGACCACCCACTGGGTTTTGAACGTTTAAAGACGTTTTTGGAACTTATTTATCTCCAAGTTAGTTCCGAACACTTAACCAAAGCCAATGGACTTTGGAAACAAGAAAAGAATCGCTTAATTCCATCCAAATTCCACTTCAAAAAGCCGAAAAAAGATATCGGTTTGAAGGGATTCCTGGGCAAGATCGCCCAAAATGGCAACACCGATGGTAACACTCTCAAAAATGACATCATCATTAAAGTTCCGCCCAAAATTCACACCTCAAAGTCCGCCCAAGTGAACATACACTCCGCCCAATGCTTTTTGGACTTTGCCTTGCACTCCTCAGGACATGAACTTGGCCTTTCTCACCCAACCTGGTAGGGGCCGTGCGCTATACACCTCGGAAGCCATCAGGCTTTGCCTCGCACCACACCTCAGTACCGTACTCAGCCTGGCTCGTCCAGACCTCTGCGGACTTGGCATTTTTGGGCCTGCACCACCTCAGGACATGAACTTGGCCTTTCTCACCCAACCTGGTAGGGGCCGTGCGCTATACACCTCGGAAGCCATCAGGCTTTGCCTCGCACCACACCTCAGTACCGTACTCAGCCTGGCTCGTCCAGACCTCTGCGGACTTGGCATTTTTGGGCCTGCACCACCTCAGGACATGAACTTGGCCTTTCTCACCCAACCTGGTAGGGGCCGTGCGCTATACACCTCGGAAGCCATCAGGCTTTGCCTCGCACCACACCTCAGTACCGTACTCAGCCTGGCTCGTCCAGACCTCTGCGGACTTGGCATTTTTGGGCCTGCACCACCTCAGGACATGAACTTGGCCTTTCTCACCCAACCTGGTAGGGGCCGTGCGCTATACACCTCGGAAGCCATCAGGCTTTGCCTCGCACCACACCTCAGTACCGTACTCAGCCTGGCTCGTCCAGACCTCTGCGGACTTGGCATTTTTGGGCCTGCACCACCTCAGGACATGAACTTGGCCTTTCTCACCCAACCTGGTAGGGGCCGTGCGCTATACACCTCGGAAGCCATCAGGCTTTGCCTCGCACCACACCTCAGTACCGTACTCAGCCTGGCTCGTCCAGACCTCTGCGGACTTGGCATTTTTGGGCCTGCACCACCTCAGGACATGAACTTGGCCTTTCTCACCCAACCTGGTAGGGGCCGTGCGCTATACACCTCGGAAGTCATCAGGCTTTGCCTCGCACCACACCTCAGTACCGTACTCAGCCTGGCTCGTCCAGACCTCTACGGACTTGGCATTTTTGGGCCTGCACCACCTCAGGACTTGAACTCTGCCTTCCTCACCCAACCTGGTAGGGCCCGTGCGTTACACACCTCGGACGCCATCAGGCTTTGCCTCGCACCACACTTCAGTACCGTACTTAGGCTCGCTCGAACCAGACCTCTACGGACTTGGCATTTTTGGGCCTGCACCACCTCAGGACTTGAACTCTGCCTTTCTCACCCAACCTGGTAAGGCCCGTGCGTTATAACGGCACGGAAACACCTCGGACGCCATCAGGCTTTGCCTCGCACCACACTTCAGTACCGTACTTAGGCTCGCTCGAACCAGACCTCTACGGACTTGGCATTTTTGGGCCTGCACCACCTCAGGACTTGAACTCTGCCTTCCTCACCCAACCTGGTAGGGCCCGTGCGTTACACACCTCGGACGCCATCAGGCTTTGCCTCGCACCACACTTCAGTACCGTACTTAGGCTCGCTCGAACCAGACCTCTACGGACTTGGCATTTTTGGGCCTGCACCACCTCAGGACTTGAACTCTGCCTTTCTCACCCAACCTGGTAGGGCTTTGCCTTGAATACTTTCGTGTGCCATCTAAATTCACCGGAACGTTTTTCTTTCCGCAGGTCGTTGCCGGCAAAGTACACATTAAGAGGGCACTCTGACAGATCATTCCTAGGCGAAGGTTCAGTGTTTGGCGTTCGACTGTGTGTCATGTACACAAATCAGGAGCTGGCAGAGATGCACTTCATCTACGGTAAGGCAGACGGCAATGCTGCGCTGGCTCGTCGTTTGTACCAGGAGAGGTACCCACAGCGACAATGTCCAGATCGGAAGACATTTGTAAGTCTCCATCAGCGTCTGTGCGAGTATGGAAAATTTGACTCTCCTG
The DNA here is from genome assembly GCA_030386875.1 of Morinoia aosen. Lineage (NCBI taxonomy): Eukaryota > Metazoa > Arthropoda > Malacostraca > Amphipoda > Talitridae > Morinoia > Morinoia aosen. Next base: position 1,380,933 of record CM059572.1, on the reverse strand, counting down.
GATTGGGAAGGGGACGACCAAGATCTACAACTCCAGAAGAACAGGGGGAGATTCTGGAGAATGTGAACAGAACTCCTTCTATCAGCACACGAAGGTTAGCGTTGCAAGTGAATGTTCCCCATACGACTGTCTGGAGACTGCTGAAAGAGTATCAATTGTATCCTTACCATTTGCAACGTGTACAGGCGCTGTCACCAGCAGATTACCCTGCACGAGTTAGGTACTGTCAGTGGTTCTTGCAGCAATGTGCTGCAAATCCGAACTTTCCTGCCTTAGTATTATTTACAGATGAAGCACAGTTCACACGAGATGGCATAACAAATCTCCACAATCAGCATGTATGGGCGTATGAAAACCCAAATGCAACTGTTGAATCTCATCACCAGGTGCGGTTCTCCCTCAACATGTGGGCCGGTATCATTGGTGATCGGTTAGTTGGGCCCCATGTACTTGTAAACAGACTTACGGGGCAGGCGTACACAAACTTCCTGGAAAACATCATACCTGATGTTTATGACGACACTCCACTGATCGATCGTCAGCACGCTCACTTCTTGCATGACGGCGCTCCTGCACACTTCAGTCGTACGGCTCGCCGGTACTTGGATCGAAGATTTCCTGATCGATGGATAGGTAGAGGTGGCCCAATTGCTTGGCCTCCACGCTCACCTGATCTGAACCCTCTCGATTTCTACTTGTGGGGCCATTTAAAATCATTGGTTTATTCGTCTCCGGTGCCTGATTTGGAATCCCTTCGGAATCGAATTGTGGCACGCTCTGAGGACATACGCAACATTCCTGGAGTGTGGGATCGTGTTCGCAGGTCAATGAGACATCGATGTGAGGTCTGTATTCAAGCAGGAGGTGGTCATTTTGAACATCTTCTGTAATGGCAACGACCGGCGGAAAGAAAAACGTTCCGGTGAATTTCAATGTTGTGAAGGCCATAACTCGGAAATGAAGCATTTCCGGACATATGTTGTAATGAACTATTTTGATTGTCTACATGTGGGAAATACATACCTGAAATTATGCCGTGTATTTTTGAAACACCCTGTATAGTACTGTACCAGTCGAGTGGGGCTTGGATCACATTAATTGCGTTTCCATTATTTCTTATGGGGGAAATTCGTTCGGAAGTCGACCAGTTCAGAAGTCGGCCACTTTCCTAGAACGGATTGTGTTCGACTTCGGAGGTATTATTGTATATATTACGGTACTATTTTTGTAGGTGAAAGTGAAATTTAATACTTAGGCACTCGGGTGCTGATTGAACGTACAACGTTGCTGCGTGCCCACACTGTTGTTGCGGCCGCAGGCTGAGGCACTGTTGTGGGCTGCGGGCTGAGTGCGGGGACGACAGTGCCACTCTCGCTGAGAGGAAATGTACAGCACATGTAGAATTAAAACTTCACTCCTTTGCACTCTTGTAGATTGTGAACAAAGTTTTACGAGCAAAATCGTTGATTGAATTATCACTCGACTGCTTTTCTAGGTTTCGCTTCGCCCAGCTAAGTTCACTGTGTTATCAGTGATAAGTTCTGCCACCGCAATACTTTTTTGGGTTCCTAACAGTTGATACATTCGTAGTATATTTCAACTTTCTTTTTTCCGCTGGTGAATGTAGCATTTTAAGGATTGTAAGTGCTCTGGCTCTGTAAAGTTTATTGAAGCAAATGAGGGAGAATTCGATGATATTGCATAAATTATACATTTTGTGTTGTGACTACAAAATTCACGCAGTAATTGAATCAAATTCTTAGTTCTTTTTCTAATTAGTCTCCATTTTACCTTGAAGCAAAATTATTTTCGGTGCATTATGTAAGAGAGTTTATATATTTTGTTAGGATATTTTTCTTGAACTCGGCGTCATTTTTGAGGTATGTTTTGTTTTTTGTTTTTTTTAGCATCACAAAAGATGCACTGGAGGATGAGATGGAAGAGAACCTCGGCCAGGTGAACACGATGGTGGACAACCTTCGCAACATGGCTTTGGACATGGGCTCTGAAATCGACAATCAGAACAGACAACTGGCCAGACTTGACGCCAAGGTGAGGCAAATCATCTGAATCCCTTAAATTAGCTGCTAAAATTATACTCTATGTCTAATCTAAATTTAAAGATTAGTAATTTTAAAACAAAATTTATAGTACTTTAGGTTTCAGTATCCTCTATCACAAAATTTCAGGAAAATATTTATACAATTGGTACACTACATGTTTCTTTCATTTATTTAATTTTGTTCACATTTACTTGGAATTTATTCAATATTGTACTTATTTTAAACTGACTATGTGAGAGAGAAGTGCTGTTTTCTTTGACAAGATCTACGAAAACCGCCACTTTGCAAGTTATATCCGAACAATGACAAGTGTGATTTTGAAAAATTGCATGAAGACCGCTCAGATTTTCAGCCTTTTACTTTCTATTGAATGACTCCAACAGTCCCCATTGAGAAACGCATTGCGATTTGATATCTTCGGCGCAACATGAACGAAAATTGCATAATAACAAAATTTTGTTAGCTCGACATCACTTTAAAGTATTTCCCATGAGATGTTGACAAGTACTATATCACAAGATAAATGTTAGCACTGATTTCAATAACTGTATGACAACTCAGATCAAAATATGCAAGTTTCATTTAGCAGGGATGGAAACATTGTGGTTTTCTTCTACTCTACAGTGTGTTACAGAGGGAGATTGCGCCTCAAATGAAATGACTTGGGTTAGCGTCTGCGTAATTATTTATATTTAAAATAAGAACTGGTTTGTTACACCTGAAATACTGATATGTTAGCCACAATTTGCAATTTATTATCATATAAACACGAAGATGATATTTAAGTCCAACCAAAAATCTTAACACACTAACTCAATTATGCAATGGAATATTAAAACTGCTCTTATCCTCAGAAAGAGGACATTCTTTCATATTAGAAAGAGCATCTATTCATCTTAGAAAGAGCATCTTTTCATCTTAGAAAGAGCATCTATTCATCTTAGAAAGAGTTTGCCTTCAAATTAGAAACAGCTTGTCTTCATATTAGAAAGGACTTGTCTTTATGGTTGAAAAAGGTAGTCTTCGTATATAAAAGAATTGGTCTTCAGATGAGGAAAACTTGCCTTCATCATAAAATCTGACGCAGGGTTGTATCTCTTGGCTTGCAGGCCTCGTCCAACGAGGGCAGGATAAAGGTGGCCAACGACCGCGCAGGCAACTTGCTGAAGAGCGCATAAGGCGCCTCCGTGGCCGGCTGCTGCTGAGGAGTGCACCCTCGCGCTGGCATCACCTCAAGCTCTCATCTCACTTGATTGGATAAAATGCTCACGAGTCCTGATTATTATTTTGCGAAACATAGTTTCACGCGTCTAACTTACCTTCAGTCACTTAACCTCTGTTTTTCATCGCTGAACCGTACACTCAACTACATTTTATGTGCTATGCGAGTTTTTAGTAAGTTAATATTCATTACGTCTGCTAGTTCACTTCTCGAATCGGAAGCAAATGCGATTGCTTATATTCTTATTTCACCTGTTCGCTAATTTTTTACTGGCTCCTTAACTCATGTATCATTACAATTTTAAGTACAGAGTATAACTCGAAACTTATAATAATTCGAACGAAATTTTGATGTGAGACAAGATCCGTAACTGTTTCACGGGTTAAACATAACTCTATGGCGATTTTGGAATATTAAGTTAACTCATTGGAATTAATCCCTTCTTTTAAACCACGAACCTCTCTTCAATCACTTCTCCATGATTTCATCATCATCAGGCTTATTTAGAACTTCATAGGGTTCAGTTGTTAAGATTACCAGGGTGTTGACTTGCACTGCAAAACATCAGCTTGCAGTAATGGCTTTGAGCTCCAACATCTGATGCCTCTGCTGTCCTGCCTGAATCCTGCTAAGAAATTTTTCCTCAGAAGTTAAAAGAGCTACAAATGATTACTAAATTCATGAACTCATTTCAGTTTTTCATGCTCATACACATTTTTTTAATTTGTGCATCATAAATGGTAAGGAATTTGAAGTTCACAAATTTTAGATTTTTAAAAATATTCTAGCAAATCGCTTCCATGCTAAAATGAGCTCTGAAATCAAGCAAGTGGACTAAACTAGAAAGTTCGCGAGAGTGCTAGCGCATAGGTGAATGTAACGAACGCAGAATCTCAACTTTCTTCTTGTCTCATATAGCTAATGATATCCCAAACAGTCAACCCTTCGTAGTCTCCTTCTCCTTATACATATATTGTTCCATAGTTCGAGTGATACTCATTTAAGCCATAGCTTATTATTTCAAATAATAAATCGTCTCTCCTAGCAATAGCAATTCTATATCTACCATTAGAATAGATGACGGTTTAGAAGAGGTGCGAACTGAGTCTTTGCAAATATCACCTGGAGGATTGGGGAAACGTGTGTCCTATATTTTGGATTTATTGATAGTTATCACAGTGCACGAAATCAATTATTTAGTGAATGAGCAGTATCATGTAAGAATGAAATGGAACCCAGTTTAAATCTTCAGCGAACGATTTTGCTCAAGGCCTTTGAGAGTTAGAGTGACTATGAGATGAAAAAATTGAACTCGAGGGACCGTGGATTCAAAGTTCTTCCATGCTTCTCGTTTTATTCGTTGGCTAAATAGTTGCGGCGTAAGCTGTACATAGTGAACACTAATCGGCTTTCTGTGCTTCGCATATGTAGAGTTAACCACTAGAGGGCTTCTATGGATAAATAATTGATCCTTATGAGCTAAGCGTCTATTAGAAATAAGCGAAGAGTGGGTTATTTGCTAGAGAAAGAACTGATGTGAAAATATTGACGTAACAGCCGGGAAGCTGGACTGCTTATCAAAGATATATTTTTGGCTTATGAAATGGAGGTTTAATTGCGTAGCTATTGCATTTTAATTAGTTGAACTTGTGATTTTGAAGTGAAGATGCGGAGCTGATTTTATCTCTATCATCTGTGAGATAATTTCATTGACCAGTGGCTGCTAACACAACGCATTTATGTTGCCCCTATAAAAGTTTCAAGCTATGTCAAGGGAAAAATGTGATTATGAAATGAGAATTGGCATCGGAATAATATCAAATGTTGGTAAAGGTCTGCTGTGAGCATAGTCCGATTCGCCAAGGCCTTGCATTGCGAAGGACTAGGGTTGATGGAGAGAAGTGAGGAATTGTACCAAACGACATTTGAGAACTGGTCGAATGCAAGCTCTTAAATATCAATTACTTTTGAACATAGATACATGAAAAACAGTTTTTTGTATCACTCTGGACGGCTTTTGGGTCAAAACGGACGGCTGGCATCCCAATTTGAATATGGCTCTCTTGAGCTGCCGGGGGAAGAATGCAAAACTTTATAAAATTCAGCGGTAGAGCCAGAATATGACAACGTGACTTCAGAAATGATACTTGTCGCCAGGTTTTTGGCACAAAATTCGTGAGTAAATAAATGTAGCTCACAGCCAAAGATTCGAGTATTTTAAAACTCGTTCGAATTCGTACCTAATACTAGGGCAATGCCATTTTTCAAGGTTAAATTTTAACCCAATTCTACTTTCATTTAATAGGGAATTGAAGTAGCATTCTTAATGTTTCCATTGATAAAACAGTCTTGAAAGTTGATGCAATAAGTGCCTTCTGTTGCAGTACTTTAATGTTACTTGCATTAAGTTAATCTTCAATTCTATCCCTATTGAATTTCCATAACGAATACATTGGATCGTAAGAAGGTCCCTGAAATTTACACAAGCATATAAACATTGCAAAAGTCGTTTGCTAGAAAAAGCTCAAAGTCCTGGCTTTTTTTTGGATTCCTTTGAAGTTTAGTTGATTTTTGGATGCCTCCTATTGTAGTTCTGGGTTTGCATCCGTGAAATTTCCACATTGGTTTTTGCATACTCTGAGTTTATTTGCAGAATGGCAATTACGTTTTTTATCCAATGCACTATATTTACTACGATAATAATTGATATTGCATAACTAAGCATAATAATGAATGGTAGCAAATGCTTTAATTTGACAAAAGTCAAGTATCCAAGCTAAAGAATGCCTCACTACAAATATGGTAAAGTTAATTTTTTTACCTTTTATTTCCATGAAAATAACTTTTTTGTATGAAGGATTCCAACATGTGAGTGCATGAAAATATTTCTAAATTTTCTAAGCCTTTACTCAATGAAAAACGCTGAAAAGCTTTTTGGAAAAATTTGTACAATATAAATGAGGATGAGGCTTTTCATTTGTACGATTAAGGCACTTTGTTAAAAACTGCACCTTATTCAAGACTAATCTGATAAATTTCAAAACTGATTAGGATAAGAAAAAGTTACAGCGCTCTATTGAAGTTCCTTTTTGAACAATAATTTAAAATAGTGTAGTTATTGCATGCACTTTTGATTTGGATCTTTAGGACGTGTGTTCTCTGTAGTACCCTATCACGCTTTGTTTTACTTCAGATACCTACATATATGTGAGAAGGTTAGCGGTGTTCAGGCTTGTTGTTCGTTGGCGGTTGTTCTGTTTTGATAGCCGATGTGCGCTTGGCCGGCTGTGTTTGTTGTGAAAACAAGATAGGCAACTTTCTCTTCAAAACTTGGCTTTGCAACTGGGAATTTATGTATTAAGTCAACCGCAGGTATCTCGGTCTGTTTCAGAATTGTCTCTTCGATTTTCTTTTGCAGTGAATTTCAGTTTCATTTATATTTGTGTCCCTCAGAGTTTTGGAGTTAGCACTTACGCGTAAGGAATACACTTGTGTTTATACTTTTCAATGTTACCTTTAATTGTGCGCAAGTATCATGCAATTGTATCTGTTTACTTCCTCCATTTGTATTTCGTGAAATTTTCTTAAGTGAGCTAAGCTTAAAAATTGCAGATGTGCTCGTTTCACCATTTAATACTTTGTGCAAAAGAGACTTTGTTCAATGAACTCAAAAGAAACGAATGGCTGATCAAGAGCAGTTGAGTCGACGGACGTTGCGTTTGCTACGATGTTTATTCGGCATCCGCTGACTGTTATTGAGTGATTTTAGCGCTCAGGCGTGTTGCTGTTGTTATTGTCCTGATTAGACAAAAATATACATGGTTTCTCTAAGCAAATTCGTGCTCGTCTCATCTCAAGTAGCGTAGTGTCTGATTTGAGTGGGAGGCGTGTGGTACTATACGCTGCTGCTATTCGCTCTCGTAGCGATATTCATCACTCAAAACAATGGCATATAGCTGTAACTGTATTGAAATCAAATTATCGTTATGGACTTGGTTGTGCTGTGCCTGCACAAACTGCTGACTGGCTCCATATGCTTGAGAGCGGATTTCCTAAGTCAGGTGATGGCTCACCGCATTTATTTAAAAAATAAAAAAATAGATAAAATAGGGCATGAAATTTTCAGTGTACATTTATTGGTTTAAAGTGTATTTTACGTTATTCAAATAAAATGATTCTCGTCACACATTTGATTATTTTTGGCCTGGTAAAAAAAAGTACTCAAAAATTTTGTGAGTTTCACAATTGGCCCTGAAGACATTTCCGATATTTTAATGGCGAATAAAAACTGAGCAATGAAATTATTTTGGTCAGGTGAGTGGAATATTTCAACGAATTCTGAAAGATTTTGCCTGCCAATGTCGAAAACAGCTTCAGGTATCTTCACAAGGGTCTCTAGTTATCTGAAAACCCTTATCTCCATTTTTATTCAATCATGTGAAAAGAATGAGCATAATGATCATTTCAACTGCTGGCAGGTGTTGATATTATGATATTTGTGATTTTGCATAGAATTAAACGAGACTGTTTCATTACCTAAAGTATTTTATTCACACTAGCGGTGAATAAAATGAAGCTAAAAAAGCGCGTAGCACGAAGCGATGCTAAGACCAAATCTAAATTCTAAAACAATTTTGCCCATTGTTTCAGGATTTTGATCGAAATTCAAGGAAAATTTGCGCTGCCTTGAGCGCTGAAAGTGCGCGTTTTAAACACCAACAAAAGTCTGCCATCATCACAGCGTCACTGAGTTTCCCCTCTTTGATACCCACATGGAATCGTTCGCCTCGGTAATCGCTATTCGTACAATATTTTTAGGAAAAAGAGCAAGATGAGTAAAATTAAAATACATTTTGATGTTCATGTTTGCGTTAGTATCCCCAAAAATGCGATCAAGTAACTGTTGGCGGCAACGTCTGAAATTTTCACTTTTATGCTGTGCAAGAAAAGTTTTGCACTACTTCACTAAGGCTCGTCATGCTGATTTCTTCTTTTTTTGCTCGCCAAAGGCATGCCGAACCTATCGTTTTCACGAAATTTGTGTCCTTCAGGAGATTACTGAACTATAATGTGCCAAAAATCCTTGCTTTAAATTTTTCCCAAGTCAAGTTTGAAATTACTCTGTCGATGTGCTTGAAGCCCTCACTATTATGGGCCAGAGCTTTGACGAATTATTTGGTCAACCTGAGTGTCGATACCGTCGTGCGGTCGACGTAAGGGTTCGTGGAAAAGGGGGCTGTCTTCTGTGCAGCTACCTTTTTCCGGGGCGCTAGCTTTTCTTCGCAGCTGCCATTCCTGAGGTTCGTTTGGGTACCACCTACGCCGTAATCAGTCCGCTAGGGCAACAGAAGTAATTTCTGTTAGTGCCGAACTACGGCGGTACCGTCGTGTGTGTGGGGTGAGGTTTGTGTGGGTACCACCTGCGCCGTATTCAGTCCGCTAGAGCAACAGAAGTTATTTCTGTTTTGTGCCCAACTACGGTGGCTCCGCTTGAGAGAGTTCTGTGTGTGTGGGTACCGTCTACGCCGTATTCAGTCCGCTAGGGCAAGAGAAGTAAATTCCGTTTTCTGCCGCACTACGGCGGTACCGTTAGGAAGACGAGCAACTGTCTGCGCCGTATGAGACCGCTAGGGCAACAGAAGTGAATTCTGTTAGTGCCGAAGTGCGACTGCGTCTTCCTAATCGACCAACTATGCGAGACAGTTCATCCTCCAGAGGTGTCTCCTTAAACCCCTTATTAGGCGTAGTGTCGTATGAGACTAAAGCCTCTGGCAATAAGGAGAAAGGAATCTTTTTCGACCTCAGGGTCTGAGTTGTTTGTTGCTGAATCTCTTTGAAGTCCCTATTACATACACCGATATATTTTAACAAAGACAGTGATTTATTTTCTGTTGCAAAAATAGTGCGTACACACATGAGCTACTGCATAACAAGGTACAACACTCAAAATTGCATTTAAAATATTAGTCTTATTTAGCTAGGTAATCAAAGAAACATTGGAATATCGACATGTAATACAAATGATATTTGAGGGCTAACTAAAGTAAATGCACAGACGCAACATCAGCGCAGAGAAACAGACAAGTCGGCGTTCAGGGAGCTGGACACATAAAGTAAATACTTGGGATTATGGGTAACTAACACAAAAGGCTCGGCAACCCCTGTGCGGCCTGACACTGAGTTTGATGTACAAAGGAGAAAACTGTTATCTCTCCAGCTGAAGATTGTGCAGCAGAATGCCGATTTTCCTCCGCAGGCGCAAACACTCTCAGACCATTAATTTTTTTCAATAAAATTTAAAGAAATTCTTAAAGAATTGCCCGTAGGAACTTCAAATTACTCTTGAAATAAAGCCCATAGAGTGGTAAGATCGCTCATGCTGAACAGAAATTTTTTGGTGAACAAAAAGACGAGAGTGGTGCTTAGGTTGACCCTCCTCCTCAGTATGCGGTCCATCTTTTTGAAATGATCATTTTGAGCTACCTCTCATTTCTAAGCTGTTGCGTCTATAAATTTCAATTTAGTCTCAATTTTACGCTAGAACTTTTACTAATTGCAAAGATAACTTACAAAATCCTTTTTTATTTTCAAGGAGGGTGTGAAAGGAGCTCCTTTTCCCTCCCAGTGTGCAGTCCATTTTTTTGAAAACTATCATTTTGAGACACTTTTCATTTTCAAACTATTGTACCTGGAAACTACAAATTCGCGTCAATATGAGCCCTAAAAAGTATGCTGTTCCTTCATATATCACATAAGTTTGTTGTTCATCCAGAACAGATCGTGGCTTTCCTAATATGTAAAGAACATAACCAGAAATTTTCTTTATAATTCTGCAAGGACTTAATGAAAAAAATAGAAATACAGCGATAGTCAGTCGTGGAAAGTGAATGTGTTTAGAAGGAGACCACACGGATGCGCAGAGGTAAAAACAATCATTCAAATAAAGCGTTAGCCTCAGAATTCCCACTCATCAGGAATGAAGTTTTTAGGATTATGGCATTGAGATTCCGGCCCTCATCGGTGTAGGGATAGGAACTTTCAACGTGATTGTTTTGATTTCACTCGGGACTCATACAAATGTACGACAACCGAACCTAGTCCTAAAAGTGTTACTAACCGTGAACTTGCCTTCTCGCTAGTGAAATCCGCAATCGTCGTTGTGGTTGAATGAGATGGAAATTCACAGGGTTAGCTTTTGTGAAGCAATATAATACGAACAAATGGGAACACAAGCGCCATCAGAAACGTATTTGGAAGATGGTTCAAACATATGGTGCCAAAATGTTACTGTAAATGCTTTTCATTGAATCAACCTACTAGAAAAGCTCTGACTGTGGAGTGTAAAAGCAAAAAAATTTAATCTCTGCCATTACCCAAACAAGGAACGGTAGATGCCCTCAAACCTGAAATTTATCAGGTAGTCAAAAGAATATTGGTAGTCCACTCTCTTAATAACATTTAAAGTGAAGTCTTTAATTATTTTTGCCCTTACGCAAAGATATGTTCACCTACTCTGGTGGAAATCTTTTTTTAATAGTCGGTCACTTATCGACGGTACAGCTTTTTATATAGAGCAAAAGAGAACGCGAGAAAAAATGCGCGCGAGGACGCTATCGTAAATCATGCAAGAGTCTGTAAAACTGCAAACGTCGATCTTGTAACAATATCTGTTGAACAATAATTTGAGTGACTTATTCATACCTAAACCAACATGTTTTCCGATTGTAAGGACAACGGTCCAATATTCTTCCAATAAAATTCTACTTCTTTATCTCTACCTCGGAGCTCGTAGCTTTGTACCTCCATACGCTGTCCGCCCCGCACTACAGGTGAATATAGAAATGTTTGATCGTGAAATGTCCTGTGATTTATCTATGTTTATGAATCGCAGTGAAATAGCAAATTATGAAAGGTTGTATTGTCTTGAAGTTTTTATTCTTGGTGAATTATTTAGCTTTTCTGCTAGTCGTACCTAACGCCAAAGACAGTGATTTATTTTCTGTTGCAAAAATAGTGCGTACACACATGAGCTACTGCATAACAAGGTACAACACTCAAAATTGCATTTAAAATATTAGTCTTATTTAGCTAGGTAATAAAAGAAACATTCGAATATCGACATGTAATACAAATGATATTCAAGGGCTAACTAAAGTAAATGCACAGACGTAACATCAGCGCAGAGAAACGGACAAGTCGGTGTTCAGGGAGCTAGACACATATAGTAAATACTTGGGATTAAGGGTAACTAACACAAAAGGCTCGGCAACCCCTGTGCGGCCTGACACGCCCGGGGGAGGGTGTCTCTGCTACGGTAGCCGAGACAGGAAATCCGCAAGGTGGTTGTCGACTCCCGAAAGGTGTTCTGCTCGGAACCTGAAAAGGCTGAAATACAAATCCCAGCGTTTCAATCGGGGGTTCAACTTGTCTGCCTGTTGCAAATAAAGGAGCAGTCGATGGTCGTGTGGTGATCCCAGCGGCAAGCCGCGGACCTCCACAAGACCTGAGAAAAGCTGCCTCCAGACTACAACCGCATCCGTTCCAGAGCACCTCCGGACCCGAAGCGCCTAGTCAACCAAACACGGGACCTGAGAGAAGCCGCCTCGCGACTATGAGAAAAGGTGCCCGTAAGCTACAACGGCTTCCTGCCTCCAGCACCACAGGCCCACAAACTCGCGACCAATCAGGACTCACGCCCGGACTCAAGGCTTGCACTCGAGGCCTACATAAGGCGACCCCAACAAGGCTCGCACTCACTCAAGCCCTCGTCCTCGTTCAAGTCACATCTCCAGCACCAGCCGCGTGTTCCTGCATCTAGCTTCCGAGATCGACTTTGTCTCTCGCGTACCTGCACCAAGCTCCGGAGACCGGCCCTGCCTATCGACGCCCCAAGGTGTTGCAAGGTCTTAAACCTAGTAGCGTCTTGACGCTTCAAGGTGTTTCAAAGCCTTAAAAAAAGTCACGTTGCAACGCCCCGCGCCGGCGTCGTCGGCCAAGCCGCTCTACGACATCTCTCGCCCGCTCCGGCCGGCTAGCCTCGCCGCAGCTACTTACCAGCTACCACGGTGAACCGCGTGGCGGTTGGGCCCGACCCAGCTGACTAGCCTCGTCTCGGCGCCCCGCAAGCACCAGCTGACCTGTTCGTAACAGTCGCACGACGTAGCACCAATCATCACGTCTCGCCGCTGCGTTCGTAAGTAGCGTCCTCGCAGACGTTACCCGCTATTGGTGCTTGTTTCATCCATTACGTAATTCTCGAATAGGATTGTATTTCAATCATCACGTATTAGTACTATTCTCGCATAGGATTGTGTTTCAATCATTACGTCATTCCCGAATAGGATTGTGCTCCAATCATCACGTATTTGTGCTATTCTCGCATAGGATTGTGTTTCAATCATTACGTCATTCCCGAATAGGATTGTGCTTCAATCATCACGTATTTGTGTTATTCTCGAATAGGATTGTATTTCAATCATCACGTATTAGTACTATTCTCGCATAGGATTGTGTTTCAATCATTACGTCATTCCCGAATAGGATTGTGCTTCAATCATCACGTATTTGTGCTATTCTCGCATAGGATTGCGTTTCAATCATTACGTCATTCCCGAATAGGATTGTGCTTCAATCATCACGTATTTGTGTTATTCTCGCATAGGATTGTGTTTCAATCATTACGTCATTCCCGAATAGGATTGTGCTTCAATCATCACGTAGTTGTGCTATTCTCGCATAGGATTGTGTTTCAATTTATGTCATTCTCGAATAGGATTGTACTTCAATCACCACATATTTGTACTATTCTCACATAGGATTGTGTTTCAATCATTACGTACTTCTCGAATAGTATTGTATTTCAACCATCAAGTATTAGTGCTGTGTTCCAATCATTACGTAATTTACGAGTAACGAACAGTGCTCATAGTAGTCGCCGAGGGCCCTGTGTAATGGTCCGTGTTTCGTGTACCTAACAGTCACCAATATAATTACCGTGTTACCCCCGTGTTGTCCATATCCTGCCGAATACGGTTGTACCTCGGGCACTCGCTTCGGGCTATCCTATCACGAAAAAGATAGCTCAAAGTCTGCCCGAAGCGTGTTGCAGCCTGGGGGAGAACACCACACTGGTTGACCCCAGAGGTATTCGGCAGGCAATAGGAGGCATGGCTGGGAAAGATATCCGGTTGCCCGCATTCAGCGGAGATGTGAAAGGATGGTTACTGCATTGCGACGTGTTCCTCGCACAAGTACCAAACCTGGACGACGGCGCAAAGTTCGGAGCGTTACTAGGAGGACTCCCAACACACATCGTATCCGAGATCCAAGAAATACTCCTGAACCCACCGCCAAACGACAAATACGACGCATTAAAAGCCGCATTAACGCACCGTTTCGTGCGACACGACGAGGAAGCAAACTACGACACCATCGTCAAAACTACCATGGGAGACAATACGCCATCAGAATTGCTCCTCGAAATGAAACGACTGAACAGCTGCAGGCAAGCACCCCTACCACCGTCCGTCATCCGTTCCATGCACCTCGCAAAGCTACCAATCACGGCACAACCGCTGATCGAGGCACTAGGCAGGGGAAAAACGGACGAAGAATACAGAGTAATCGCAGATCAGATCATAGCAAGGCAAACCGCTTGCCAAACTGCCATGAGTGAACCCATCGCCGTAACTGCCATCAAACAACCACCATCTCTTACCGTCTCAAGAGCGGAATTTGACAAAGCCCTACAGGAAATAGCAGAACTCAAGAAAATGCTGGCAAACGCTTTACGCCCACAGGAAAACAAGAAGCAAGCAGAAGATTGGCGAAACCAAACCCCAGGACCTAGGTACGGAAACAGAAGCAATACAAGAATCAAGCAGGACCAAACAATCTGCTATTATCACCAAACTTTCGGTAACCGAGCAAGAAACTGTACCCAACCTTGCAGTTTCGCGGTAAAACGACGACCGCGGAGAATGGTAAACGCCCCAGTCTCCGCACAGACAAAAAAAGGCGAACTAATGTACGTCACAGACACCGGCAACGTACGATACCTCATCGACACCGGTTCAGCCGTCAGCCTAGTACCAGCTAAAAAGAAACACACGCTCAAACCCCCGTCCTACGACTTACTCGCCGCCAACAACACCCCCATAGCTTCTTACGGGACGACTGAGCGCATCATCCTGCTCAACCCCCTATGGCCCGTAAGTTGGAACTTCATAGAAGCGGACGTGGGACAACCGATCATTGGCATGGATTTCCTCGCCGCACACCAGCTAAGCGTCGACACCGCAAACGCAAGCCTATACGCCCAAACTTCCGGAACCAAAGTACCCTGCAAACGTGTCGTTTCAAGAAGCCAACGAGTGCACAGGATCGAACACTAAACCGCCCCGGAATTCAACACATTGTACGAGGAATACCCCGGAATACTACCGACCTCCCAACACATCCGGCACACACAAAAGAAAATCGACGTAGAACACCACATCGAAACAACCGGACCCCCAGTATATGCACGACCAAGGAGACTGTCTCCGGAAAAATTGGAAGCGGCGCGACAAGAATTCAAGGAAATGTTGGAACATGGCATCATCAGGCCGTCGAAGAGCGCCTGGGCATCACCCATGCACATGGTACCAAAGGCAGCCGAACCCGGGGCATGGAGAATCTGCGGAGACCACAGACGACTGAACGCAAGCACCAAACCTGACCGTTACCCAATACCACACTGTCAAGACTTCCATTACAAACTGCATAACAAAACAATCTTCTCCAAAATCGACCTCGTCAAAGCCTATCACCAAATACCCGTCAAAAACGAGGACTTTCAGAAAACGGCCATCACCACACCATTTGGGCTGTACGAATACACCGTGATGTCATTCGGGCTGCGGAACGCAGCCCAAACGTTCCAACGATACATCGACGCGGTAACAAGAGACATGGACTTCGTAACGGCATACATCGACGACATACTGATAGCGTCAGCAAACGCAGAGGAGCACCAAAAACACCTCCGACAACTCTTCCAACGGCTACAAGGAGAAGGACTGCGCGTGCACCCCGCCAAGTGCATTTTCGGAGTGCCCGAGCTAGACTTTCTCGGACACAGAGTGTCAGCCGGCGGAATCTCACCACTCCCTCAGAAAATAGAGGAAATATGCAGTTTTCCCCAACCAGCAACAGTAAAAAAGCTACGACAATTCCTAGGAATAGTCAACTATTACCACCGATTCCTCCCAGCCGCAGCAGAAAAGATGCAAGCTCTGACCGGATTGACAAAAGGATACTCCAAAAACTCAAAGAAAATTATCAACTGGACAACAGAACTAGACGCAGCGTTCACTAGCCTAAAACGCGAGATCTCGCAACTCACCTTGCTAGCGCACCCCGCTCCAGAAGGCAAAAGCACCTTAATCACAGACGCATCAGGAACCGCAGTCGGCGCCGTACTACAACAAAAAGTCGGGCAAGAACAGCGCCCCGTAGCATTTTTCTCCAAAAAACTAGACGACACCCAACGTAAATACAGCACCTACGACCGCGAACTAATGGCGATATTCCTCGCAGTGAAACACTTCGAGCATTTTTTGGAAGGCCGAAGCTTCGAAATCATGACAGACTATAAACCGCTCTGTTTTGCCCTGCAAAAAGCCACGGAAGGCAACAGCCCCCGGGTAGCAAGACAGCTCTCCTACCTCTCACAGTTCGACTGCGAAATCAGGCACATCAGCGGCGACAACAACACGGTCGCAGACGCGCTATCACGTCTGGTGTCAACAATAATACCTAAAGGACCCGCGATCAACTACGACAAAATAATGACCGAACAAAACAGAGACGCAGAATTAGAAGAACTGCTGCACCCAGCATCAAAGAACGCGCTCAAGCTACGCCCCATAATCAGACAGACCGGTAAACCACCCCTCTGGTGCGACGTGTCAACAGGCCTACGGAGGCCATACATCCCGGAATGCTGCAGAAAGAACGTATTTCAGCATTTCCACGGGGCGAGTCATCCCGGCATACAAGCAACAAGGGACCTCTTGAGGCAGCGAGTAATCTGGCCCGGACTCAACAAAGACGTCGGCAAGTGGACACGCGAGTGCATTCCATGCCAGACAAGCAAAATAATAAGGCACACCAAATGCCCGCCCGGGAAGATGCCGGTACCCAAGGAACGGTTCCAGACGATACACATCGATATCGTCGGACCACTACCCGTGTCACAAAACAAACGGTACCTGCTGACGTGCATTGACCGCTTCACCAGATGGTGCACCGCTACCCCAATGGCCGATTGTACGGCAGAAACAACAGCACGGGCATTCCTAAAAGACTGGGTAGCATCATTCGGCGCTCCAACAACAATCATCACGGACCAAGGCGTCCAGTTCGAGTCTAACTTATGGAAAAACTTGCTGACGGCGCTGGGCGCTGAGAGACAGCGAACGACAGCGTACCACCCGCAGAGCAACGGACTGGTGGAGAGGATGCACAGAAGATTGAAGGAGGCGTTAAAAGCTACGGTCACTGACGCAGACTGGGCAGACGCACTACCCCTCATACTGCTTAACATCCGAGCCACGCCACACACGGACGCAAACATCTCCCCCGCCGAAATGGTATACGGACAAACATTGCGCCTCGCAGGAGAGCTACCCGAGAAAGAAAAAAGAGACCGGCCCGCCAGAGAATTTCTACAATGCCTAAAAAAACGAGTGACAAACCTGCAGCCAATACTGCCACGACAACAGGGACCCCAAAAAGCCAATGTTCCGAGCGCTCTATACAAGGCGACCAACGTCTTCGTGAAACACGGGGGGCACAGAAGACCCTTACTGAAACCCTACGCAGGTCCCTTTCCCGTGCTCCAAAGGACACCAAACTACATCACCGTAGATATACAAGGAAAAAAAGCTAACATCGCGACGGAAAGGGCCAAAGCAGCGTACCTACCCACCATCGAGGATAAACCTCAACAACAGGCTAAGGCACCGAGAGCAACAAACTACGAAGTATACGAGGGAGTTCCGTTCCCTGGAACAGGCACAGCAATCCCTGAAACAGCAAAACAGGCAGTATTCACTAAATACGGCAGAGAAAGCAGACCACCAGTGAGGTACTAAGTGTTTAAAAAAAAAAAAAAAAAAACAGGAGTGGGACACCTGTTTTGATCCCAGCGGCAAGCCGCGGACCTCCACAAGACCTGAGAAAAGCTGTCTCCAGACTACAACCGCATCCGTTCCAGAGCACCTCCGGACCCGAAGCGCCTAGTCAACCAAACACGGGACCTGAGAGAAGCCGCCTCGCGACTATGAGAAAAGGTGCCCGTAAGCTACAACGGCTTCCTGCCTCCAGCACCACAGGCCCACAAACTCGCGACCAATCAGGACTCACGCCCGGACTCAAGGCTTGCACTCGAGGCCTACATAAGGCGACCCCAACAAGGCTCGCACTCACTCAAGCCCTCGTCCTCGTTCAATTCACATCTCCAGCACCAGCCGCGTGTTCCTGCATCTAGCTTCCGAGATCGACTTTGTCTCTCGCGTACCTGCACCAAGCTCCGGAGACCGGCCCTGCCTATCGACGCCCCAAGGTGTTGCAAGGTCTTAAACCTAGTAGCGTCTTGACGCTTCAAGGTGTTTCAAAGCCTTAAAAAAAGTCACGTTGCAACGCCCCGCGCCGGCGTCGTCGCCAAGCCGCTCTACGACATCTCTCGCCCGCTCCGGCCGGCTAGCCTCGCCGCAGCTACTTACCAGCTACCACGGTGAACCGCGTGGCGGTTGGGCCCGACCCAGCTGACTAGCCTCGTCTCGGCGCCCCGCTAGCACCAGCTGACCTGTTCGTAACAGTCGCACGACGTAGCACCAATCATCACGTTTTGCCGCTGCGTTCGTAAGTAGCGTCCTCGCGGACGTTACCCGCTATTGGTGCTTGTTTCATCCATTACGTAATTCTCGAATAGGATTGTATTTCAATCATCACGTATTAGTACTATTCTCGCATAGGATTGTGTTTCAATCATTACGTCATTCCCGAATAGGATTGTGCTCCAATCATCACGTATTTGTGCTATTCTCGCATAGGATTGTGTTTCAATCATTACGTCATTCCCGAATAGGATTGTGCTTCAATCATCACGTATTTGTGTTATTCTCGAATAGGATTGTATTTCAATCATCACGTATTAGTACTATTCTCGCCTAGGATTGTGTTTCAATCATTACGTCATTCCCGAATAGGATTGTGCTTCAATCATCACGTATTTGTGCTATTCTCGCATAGGATTGTGTTTCAATCATTACGTCATTCCCGAATAGGATTGTGCTTCAATCATCACGTATTTGTGTTATTCTCGCATAGGATTGTGTTTCAATCATTACGTCATTCCCGAATAGGATTGTGCTTCAATCATCATGTAGTTGTGCTATTCTCGCATAGGATTGTGTTTCAATTTATGTCATTCTCGAATAGGATTGTACTTCAATCACCACATATTTGTACTATTCTCACATAGGATTGTGTTTCAATCATTACGTACTTCTCGAATAGTATTGTATTTCAACCATCAAGTATTAGTGCTGTGTTCCAATCATTACGTAATTTACGAGTAACGAACAGTGCTCATAGTAGTCGCCGAGGGCCCTGTGTAATGGTCCGTGTTCCGTGTACCTAACAGTCACCAATATAATTACCGTGTTACCCCCGTGTTGTCCATATCCTGTCGAATACGGTTGTACCTCGGGCACTCGCTTCGGGCTATCCTATCACGAAAAAGATAGCTCAAAGTCTGCCCGAAGCGTGTTGCAGCCTGGGGGAGAACACCACAGTCGGTTTGTAACACAAATTCTCGTCCATAAAGGTAGACCTCTATCTTCTGTAGAGCCCAGTAGATGCTTAACGCTTCTTTTTCAAAGGTAGAATAGTTTATTTTTGCTCCTCTCAGTCGACGTGAAGCATATGCTACGGGTGCGTAGTGACGGAAGTCTCGTTTGCTTGGCTGGAGGAGAGCTGCTCCAAGTCCAGTTTGGGAGGCATCTGTCCTCAGAATGAAAGGACATCTGGGGTCTGGTAACTGTAAGACCGGTCTCTTGACTAACGCTGTCTTCGAACTTTCGAACAGATCTTCTGTTGTATCGGTCCAAGGTATTTGTTCTGGGGAGTTTTTCTTTAGGAAATCATGGAGTTTAGATGTCGGTTGAGAGTAGTTAGGAATGTACTGTTGGTAGTACCCAACTGTACTGAGAAAACTTCGGAGCTCCCGTTTTGTTTTTGGGAGTGGAGCTTATTTTAAGGCTTCGACTCGGTTCTCCAGAGGCTGGATCTGGTTACTGCTCAGTTGATGACCCAAATACTGGAGGCTGTCAAATCCGAATTCGCATTTGGATGGCTTCGCTTTAAGGCCATGTCGAGAGAGAGCTTCGAACAGTTTAGCTAATGCTGCGCAATGGTCTTCCCAGGTAGTCGAGGCGATTAAGATGTCGTCCATGTAGACCTCAGTATCTTGCAGTCCTTCAGTGACTTGACGTATAAGGCGGGAAAAAGTGGCTGGAGCATTTGCTAGGCCGAAAGGCAGTACGTTGAATTCATAGAGGCCAGACCTAGTTTTGAAGGCGGTGTATTGACGGGACTCAGGGTGTAGAGGTACCTGCCAATATCCACTGGTCAGATCCATTTTGCTAAAGATTGTTTTGCCAGCTAAATTGGTGAAAATAGCAGTGGTGTCTGCTATCGGCTCGGCATCGAAAACTGTCTGTTGAGGTGCTTGCAGTCCAGACAAAATCGGTGGGTACCGTCTTTCTTCCGGACGGCAAGAAGCGGTGAATAGTAAGGTGATGTGGATGGCGTCACGATTCCCATCTTCATCCACCTCTCTAAACTTGACTGCAGTTCAGGCTCCAGCGCTAAGGGAAATGGATACGAATGTTGAAGTCGAAAACTGGAAGGATCCTTCAATTTAATTTCATGAACTGCTGTGCTGGTTCTTCCGGGAGTATCTGTGAAAAGATCGCGATTTTCTCCAAGTAGTTCTTGGAGTTCTGAGCGTTGTGTTGTAGTCAACGTAGAGGATATGAGACAGTCTTCAATGGTTTCTCCGACGGGTGACGGTATCTCTGGTTCTTTCCGGTCGAGTTCTTCTTCTTCGCAGGTAGGTTCTAGTGCGAGGCCAACCGCTGCAAATGCTTCCTCTACTCTCTCGTCGTCCTCCTCGCGATCTGTCTTGCTTGGTGAGGCGGAACTTTGCTGTTCCAGGTCGGGGTACTGGCGAAGGAGGTTGATGAGATAAACTTAGGTTTTTCCATCCACGTCCAATGTATAGGTATAGGTTCCCAGGCGTGATTTCACTGTATAGGGACCTTTCCAAGTCATAAGTAGCTTCTTTCGAGAATCGGGCAGAAATACGAGGACTTTATCTCCTTGCTTTAGATTTCGCATCTTGGTACGTCTGTTGAAGAACTTGGGGATTTTCTCTTGGCTCCTGTTTAGATTCTCGCGAGCGATTTTACATGTTTCTTTCAATCGGTGCTTCATTTCCATTAGATACTGAGCAGTGCTCGTGTCGTCTTGCAAGCTTTTATCTGTCCAGCATTCTTTGAGCACGGTTAAAGGTCCACGGACGCGATGGCCGTAGATGAGTTCGAAAGGAGAATACCCGGTTGAGGCCTGAAGAGCGTCTCGATAAGCAAAAAGGAGGGAAGGCAGATAGAGGTCCCAGTCTCGTGGTTGTTCTATGGCTAATTTCCGCAACATGACTTTGAGCGTGCCATTGAAGCGTTCGACTATGCCGTTCGATTGGGCATGGTATAATGGCGTCAATCGGTGCTGGATACCGACGAGTTTCAGGAAAGCTTCGAAGGTTGCGGCTGTGAACTGAGTGCCGTTGTCGCTCGTTAGCGTATAAGGGAAACCAACTCTGCTGCAGATTTCGAGTAGCTCCTCGGCAACAGTTTCTGCATCTATATGTCTGAGTGGGGCTGCGTCTGCGTACCGAGTTGCTTGGTCTACCACGGTGAGAATGTATCGGTGGCCACGTGCCGAAGCTGGCTGTAATGGGCCTACCAAATCAACACTGAGCGCGGAGAATGGAGTGGTGATCGATGGGGTTGAGATAATGGCCTTTCTTGGTCGAGATGGAGCGTGCGTCTGGCAGGTATGACAGGAGTGACAGTATTGGACCACATCTTTTGCTAGGGACGGCCAATAAAAATCTCGTTCCAGTCGTGCCTGAGTCTTCTTTTATGAATAATGGCCAGCAAGTGGATTGTCGTGAGCCATTTCAAGATTTGTGGGCGCACGCTTGCAGGTGCTACAAGTTGATGAGTTTCCTGACCGTCTCGTAACGTTTTCCGATGGAGAATACCGTCATGGAGTTCAAAGGTAATGACTATGCCATCCTTGTGCGTTTCTTCTTTGCCGATGTCAACTTTCTTGAATAAAAGTAGCAATGTTTTGCACTCCCGCTGTAATTTCTTGAAGTCTTCTTTGTTGTGTTGCAATATATCGACAGTGCTTGGTGCGGCAGGGGGATTTTCGATCGTTTTTGCTGCTGCCCTTGTGACAACGTGAGAGACGTCTGCAGCAACTGGTTGCTCTTCATGGCCGGTCATATGTTCTTCGAAGGAGGTGGCTCCGGGAACTCGACCGAGAATGACATCGTGGGAGAGTTCTTCCATGGCTACGGCTGTCACCTCTCCGTGGTAATATGGGCAAACGAGAGAGACCCGGGCCAGAGGCGCCTCGAAAGAGTGATTGTTGGCCAGCCGAACGGTAATTTCCTTCTTCAAAATGGCGTCAGCTGGGACGAGAGCCTTCTTGACAAAGACCGCCGTTGCTCCTCCATCGAGTAGTACTTGAACGGGTTGTTGGTTCACGGTGCCAGAGCATGTTTTCAGCTGTCCCAATTCGATCAGCTTGTTTGAGGCGATGTGATTGCATGCGACTGGGGGAATATCATCGTATTCATCTGCTTCTTCATGCGTTGCTAGATTGTTTGCTCGAGCGGTAGTACTGGAGATGGGTGGGCTTGCATGGGCAGCTCCATTACTGTGACCATCACCTTGCCTCATCTCCAATTGGCGGCACGCATCACTGGAATGCGATCGGTTGGGGCCATGAAAAGTACAGTAAAATCCATTGTAAGGTCCTCGTTGTTCGCGCTGCGGAGTGTTGACCGATCCTGAGCTGGTGGGACCACCACGTGTGTTAGAAGTTCTTGGCGGCGTTCCTCAAGAGTTGTTGCTGGAGTTGGGTGATCTTGCTGGAGTGCTCGGGGCTCGGACAGGAAATGTCGAGCGTCGCTCTGGTGCTACTGATGCTTTGAGTGCTGGGGGGCCCGCATCCGTCGATGATGTCAGTGTGCGACCCTTACAAAGCTGATGGAGCGATGTATGAGGTCTTGCTTGTAAGAAGCTATCATCTTGTTCTCCTAGGCTTGCGACTGTGTTACCACCCCTGTCACGCAATTGATTAGCGAGGAAGGGCGGCAAGCTTGAATAAGCTCGGTCAACAATAAGGAAGTCACGAAGAGTCTCGTAGTTGGCTTCGATGTTGCATCCTTTTAACCAAGCGTCAAAGGCTTGTTCGAGTCGCCGTAGGTAACGTAACATATTGTCGCCTTCTTCTGGCTTCAATTCGTAGTAATTGGCACGTAGTTTTGCCGGAGTAACTTTATGAGCATCTAGTAGGAGCAATTTAATTTCAGGAAGCTTGAAGCGATCTGCTGCGAGCAGGGTATCGATGAGTCGACGTTCCTTCGGAGTGATCAAATTATGGAGCATGACAACAGCATCGACTTCAGTAAATCCCAACGCTGTGGTGTGAGTACAGAAGCGTTGCAAAAATTCGTCCATCCTTTCTTTCGTGGGATCAAATGGAGCCGGTGGAGGTATCTTCACTCTAACATTTTGAGGAGCGATTTGAGCATCGAGTTGTCGGAGTCTGAGCTCGTGGTCTCGTTGTGTTGCTTCTCGTTCCGCTGCTCGTTCTGCGGCTTCTCGTTCCGCTGCTCGTTCTGCGGCTTCTTCCAAATGCCTCAGGCGGCTGGTAAATTCTTCCCGGTACTCCGCATCGGTGGGAGTGAAGCCGAGGGCTTCGACGTATTCTCGAGCTTGAGCGACGAGGTTCATCTTGTTTTAGTGATGCGGTGTCCGCGTAGTTGATTAGAACCCAAAAATCCCAGGCAACGTTGGTAGTCGCGCAAAGCTTCTGGGTGCCTGTTCGGGCGCCAGAATATGTCGATACCGTCGGGCGGTCGACGTAAGGGTTCGTGGAAAAGGGGGCTGTCTTCTGTGCAGCTACCTTTTTCCGGGGCGCTTGCTTTTTTTCGCAGCTGCCCTTCCTGAGGTTCGTGTGGGTACCGCCTACGCCGTAATCAGTCCGCTAGGGCAACAGAAGTAATTTCTGTTAGTGCCGAACTACGGCGGTACCGTCGTGTGTGTGGGGTGAGGTTTGTGTGGGTACCACCTGCGCCGTATTCAGTCCGCTAAGGCAACAGAAGTTATTTCTGTTTTGTGCCGAACTATGGTGGCACCGCTTGAGTGAGTTCTGTGTGTGTGGGTACCGCCTACGCCGTATTCAGTCCGCTAGGGCAACAGAAGTAAATTCCGTTTTCTGCCGAACTACGGCGGTACCGTTAGGAAGACGAGCAACTGTCTGCGCCGTATGAGACCGCTAGGGCAA
The DNA here is from genome assembly GCA_030386875.1 of Morinoia aosen. Taxonomy (NCBI): domain Eukaryota; kingdom Metazoa; phylum Arthropoda; class Malacostraca; order Amphipoda; family Talitridae; genus Morinoia; species Morinoia aosen. Next base: position 1,356,957 of record CM059572.1, on the reverse strand, counting down.
CAGAAGTGAATTCTGTTAGTGCCGAAGAGCGACTGCGTCTTCCTAATCGATCAACTATGCGAGATAGTTCGTCCTACCGAGGTGGCGTCTTAAACCCCTTATTAGGCGAGGTGTCGTATGAGACTAAAGCCTTTGGCATTAAGGAGAAAGGAATCTCTTTTGACCTCAGTGTCTGAGTTGTTTCTTGCTAAATCTCTTTGAAGTCCCTATTACATACACCGATATATTTTAACAAAGACAGTGATTTATTTTCTGTTGCAAAAATAGTGCGTACACACATGAGCTACTGCATAACAAGGTACAACACTCAAAATTGCATTCAAAATATTAGTCTTATTTAGCTAGGTAATCAAAGAAACATTGGAATATCGACATGTAATACAAATTATATTTGAGGGCTAACTAAAGTAAATGCACAGACGCAACATCAGCGCAGAGAAACAGGCAAGTCGGCGTTCAGGGAGCTGGACACATAAAGTAAATACTTGGGATTATGGGTAACTAACACAAAAGGCTCGGCAACCCCTCTGCGGCCTGACACTGAGTTTGATGTACAAAGGAGAAAACTGTTATCTCTCCAGCTGAAGATTGTGCAGCAGAATGCCGATTTTCCTCCGCAGGCGCAAACACTCTCAGACCATTAATTTTTTCAACAAAATTTAAAGAAAATCTTAAAGAATTGCCCGTAGGAACTTCAAATTACTCTTGAAATAAAGCCCATAGAGTGGTAAGATCGCTCATGCTGAACAGAAATTTTTTGGTGACCAAAAAGACGAGAGTGGTGCTCAGGTTGACCCTCCTCCTCAGTATGCGGTCCATCTTTTTGAAATGATCATTTTGAGCTACCTATCATTTCTAAGCTGTTGCGTCTATATATTTCAATTTAGTCTCAATTTTACGCTAGAACTTTTACTAATTGCAAAGATAACTTACAAAACCCTTTTTTATTTTCAAGGAGGGTGTGAAAGGAGCTCCTTTTCCCTCCCAGTGTGCAGTCCATTTTTTTGAAAACTATCATTTGAGACACTTTTCATTTTCAAACTATTGTACCTGGAAACTACAAATTCGCTTCAATATGAGCCCTAAAAAGTATGCTGTTCCTCCATATATCAAATAAGTTTGTTGTTCATCCAGAACAGAGGGTGGCTTTCCTAATATGTAAAGAACATAACCTTAAATTTTCTTTATAATTCTGCAAGGACTTAATGAAAAAAAAGAAATACAGCGATAGTCAGTCGTGGAAAGTGAATGTGTTTAGAAGGAGACCACACGAATGCACAGAGGTAAAAAGAATCATTCAAATAAAGCGTTAGCCTCAGAATTCCCACTCATCAGGAACGAAGTTTTTAGGATTATGGCATTGAGATTCCGGCCCTCATCGGTGTAGGGATAGGAACTTTCAACGTGATTGTTTTGATTTCACTCGGGACTCATACAAATTTACGACAACCGAACCTAGTCCTAAAAGTGTTCCTCACCGTGAACTTGCCTTCTCGCAAGTGAAAACCGCAATCGTCGTTGTGGTTGAATGAGATGGAAATTCACAGGGTTAGCTTTTGTGAAGCAATACAATACGAACAAATGGGAACACAAGCGCCATCAGAAACGTATTTGGAAGATGGTTCAAACCTTTAGTGCCAAAATGTTACTGTAAATGCTTTTCATGGAATCAACCTACTAGAAAAGCTCTGACTGTGGAGTGTAAAAGCAAAAAAATATAATCTCTGCCATTACCCAAACAAGGAACGGTAGATGCCCTCAAACCTGAAATTTATCAGGTAGTCAAAAAAATATTTGTAGTTCACTTTCTTAATAACATTTAAAGTGAATCTTTAATTATTTTTGCCCTTACGCAAAGATATGTTCACCTACTCTGGTGGAAATCTTTTTTAAATAGTCGGTCACTTATCGACGGTACAGCTTTCTATATAGAGCAAAAGAGAACGCGGGAAAAAATGCGCGCGAGTGCGCTATCGTAAATCATGCAGGAGTCTGTAAAACTGCAAACGTCGATCTTGTTACAATATCTGTTAAACATTTATTTGAGTGACTTATTCATACCTAAACCAACATGTTTTCCGATTGTAAGGACAACGGTCCAACATTCTTCCAATAAAATCCTACTTCTTTATCTCTACCTCGGAGCTCGTAGCTTTGTACCTCCATACGCTGTCCGCCCCGCACTACAGGTGAATATAGAAATGTTTGATCGTGAAATGTACTGTGATTTATCTATGTTTATGAATCGCAGTGAAATAGCAAATTATGAAGTGTTGTATTGTCTTGAAGTTTTTATTCGCGGTGAATTATTTAGCTTTTCTGCTAGTCGTACTTAACGCCTGTTAAGAGATTCTATTTTTCTATTCAACAGGCTAGATCGTTGAGACTGCGCCTTAACCCATATCGCGAATTTAGAACTGCTGTCGTGTAACTGATTTCATTTAGTTGCTTCAAAAAGTTGCTCTAAAATCTTTGTTCTCTTCTAAATTTTGTACTTGCCTGATTTTCGATGTATAACCATTAATCGTCACTTCCCAAACTCGTCTATTAGTATACTTGAGAATTAGTTTGCATTGTCGTTATTCACTGTTCATTATTTGTCTTTCAAGTGTAAATTCAATATAAACGTTAATTATACTGTTGAATAAACGGTAGGACCTTATTGGTTTTCTTTTGCCTGCCACCTAACCTATGCCGATCCTACATGCCCTGACACCGATCAATGGAAACTATCCATCATTATGCCATTACATAAATCTGGTGATTTCGATAAAGTGTCAAAATACAGACCAATCAGTCTCTTACCTGTTACGTCCAAAATATTAGAAAAAGTGATAACAAACCAGCTTTCGTTTTACATCGACGAGTCACATCTACTTCACCGAAATCAATATGCTGTTAGGTGAAACACCAGTACTCAACACTCTTTTCTGAACATAATTCGAAAAATATACAAAGATACAGGCAAAAAAAATAACTCTCCTACTATTGCTAGATTTCTCCAAAACGTTCGATAGTGTTGAGCATAAGAAACTCCTAATAAACAAGATAAGAAGAGCCAGGAAAAAAAGTTAAACAAGAGTTGCAAGAAAATTTACTCGTTGAAGAAACCTTAGAAAGCATTATTTTGACGGGAGAAAAATAATTTGACTAAAGTTAAAGATGGATAGGGTCACTTACAACTTGTAAGAGAAGAATACATTTCGTTGATTCAAAAACCAGGAGCTCACTATATCGGTCATATAACACCTGGATCGGGCACTTCAAAATGCATTACATCAACTATAATGGATTTCTTTTCTTCTAAAGAAATTGATACATCAAGAGTCGTAGCCATAGGCTGCGACGGAATAGTGGTTAACCATAGACTGACTGAAAGGGAGAGTCATCAGGTTTATTACTTGCGGCGGGCGACCTTTTTTGTGGAAGATTGCGAGAAAAGGCTAAAAATAGTACCCGTGAAAAGAAAAAAAGTTGGACAGTGATTGAAATTACTAGTCGCCAAAAGGTGGAGCATCGAGTGTGTACTGCAAACACCCCTAATAACTGACAATCCACACTTCCCGTAGTGCCAGCGCGCTAAAACTTGGTGAGCGTGTAAAGCACAAAATTCTAAGACCAACGGACTCCTTTCCAGGCCCCTAGACCCCATAGGAGACCCCCCAGAGGTCAAAAAACGACCGAAAGTGGGGTCATTTCAAATAGGAAGAAATTTTTCATCGCGGCTTTGGAGGAGCTCAATTTGTCGAAACTAGTAGAGAAAATGTCAGGCTTTATGACGGTGTGGTCGGTAGGTCGAAAAGTATTCGAGAAAATGTTCAAATGAATGAAAAAGTTTTGGTAAAAAAACGTGTTTTTGACGTCTGACTTTAGCCCCCATTCCTGGCGTTTTTGGTCGGGCGTTCACATTCCAAAACTTGATAGAATGTAGATTGAACCTTTTTCTCACATCTATCAAGTTTGTGAAGCGTCAGGTTTGTTAATTTCCTCAAAAGAAGTGATTTAAAAGCACCCATTTTTGTCGGAAAAATCACGAAAAAAATATGCGATAAGGGTGCGTCGCACAGGAAAAGTTATTCAACACATTTTGCTTGTTATCAAACGGTACTTTACATAGGTTTGGCGTTGTTCGATATTATGCATGGTTTTAAAAATATGGGGAAAAGACTGAGTTTGGACGTAATTTTGACTTTTCTTATCCCACTTACGCCTCCTTCTTTACGCTTGAGGGCTTTGAAAAACACTAGCAATGCGTCTCGATGAGATCTTTCGAATGATACCTGTCTCAAAGTCATGGGTTGTTAAGTTTTTGAGGAAAATTGAAAAAACATCGAAATGGATCTTATTTTGAAGCGAAAAGAGGCTGTGAAAAGATCATTCAATCTCCGCAGATTTATTATACGGATTATTTCCTTTTACGCATTGAAGTTTCCATAACCGAGACCATGGGTGTCTACGTTGAGGCGCCTGAAATTAAGCTTGCTTGAGTTTTGAAGGCTGTATATGGATGTTGAACACCAAGACGCTGATGTTTTCATGTTTTTCGAGTTTGATGCGATACATTTGGAGTGACTATCAAGGTTCAAAGTTTTGCCTAATTTATTCCCGTTTGAGGCCCTGTTGCGAATTTTTTATAGGTCTACAGTGTTCTTAGAGTTAATAGAAATTTATTTTGACACTCTAACTCGCTTTTTTCTCGCGTTTCAAGTGTTTATATTGGTTTTACAGGGAACTCTATGGAGAACAAAGTGTTTAGAATTTGAGACTTACCCTATAGTTGTATTATTTCAATTCTAACAGAGAAAATCTTTCTGTTTAGCGTTCTAATTTCGCTGCTTGTGTAGGTCCATGAATTTTCGACAAATTTTCACCGGTATGGCCACTTGCAATTGCGATATCTCGAAGAGGTTTAGTGTTTGAGACATAAATCTTCAGCTGCTTTGAATAGTGGTACCATTAGTAATTAGGTTGAAGCAAAATAACGTGCCATAAGTCGGAAACCAGCTCCAGCGTAGAGGCGTAAATATTGCTTATTATTCGTTGTTAAGAGAAACGATGGTCATTCATTCAAGGTGCCGATTTTAGTTCAGTTTTTTTGTATTTCGGCTTAGATATGGGACGTCGAAATGTCACCATCGTGTTGAGAATCAATTGTTCTATATCCTGAGGTAGATTTAAGTCTCATCATCGTGGAAGTCACTTCGTAATGGGAGGTGAAACGTGCATTATGAGTATTTTTAGACGCGAAAAATTATGCAAATACTGACCTGGTATTTGGAAGATCCCTATTTTCTTCCAACCGTCAAATATTTCGATATTGCAAATTCTGCGTTTTGATTTTGGTTTATACCGAAAACAAGGCGTTTTCGTTAAAGTTTCGGAAATGAAGGAGAATTGAGAGCTATTAAACTTCGAATTCGTCATCTCTATACAAATGTAGCTGCTAAATTGTTTTCGTTCGGCGCAGCTTTTTGTGCCTCTTTGTGTTGTGTTTTGAACAGGTTTATTGTCATTAGAAACTAGAAATTAGAAGAGCACCTAGTATACAAGAATCTGACTCTTCATTTCGTAAAGAGAAAAAGCTCATTCGGGAACAAATCTCTCGATATTGTTGCTCGAACTGCATGAAAATGGTTCCTTTCGACATGCTCTGATTAAACAAAGCATTTTCGAGGAAAGGTAATTTGGGTGAATAGTTTTCTCATAGATTCCTATGATTAGGACTTGAAATGTCAGCATCTTTATGACCAAAAGCTTGGTAATTCTACAAGAAAAATTTGATCGGCAATAATGATAGAAATTCGTTGTTCGAAGGCTGCAAAATCGCTTACCTGGCATTTGTGACTTGCAGGAAATCACATTCGAGTGCTTAGACAATATTTTTAGGCTTTAACTTATGCTTATAATATGGTGAATGTGTGTGTCCCCGATAGTGACAAAATTTTGTAGATGTTATGCGTGTTTCAATAATGTTATTGAGGGATTTTCAAACGGTATAACTGGTATAATTCCAACAATTTGTAAATTACCTCTAAGCCTAATTTAATTAAGGTATCTGTATCGACCCATATTAGAAATAAATGAATAGAAAGAACTGGAAATTGTTCCCATTCATGAAATATTTGATTTCGGCGAGAAAAATGTCGACTAAGAAACCTCAGTCATTCGAAGCTATATAGCCGCTGATGTTGACAGACGCATATGTCTTATAAATTTGATAGATATGTTCGGATATGATACTGTCGTAAATAATGCGGAATTTCTAATTTTAATTTGTGATGAAGAGATGAAATTCATGCCAATGATACTTAGAATGTTTTATTGAAGTGTACAGTGCACCCAAAATTGTGAGCGAATTGCAAATGGTTATGAACTTCAAAAAGTTTGTAAATGATTTTAAGTGAATTCGTTTTTTCTTCGTAAACTTACTGACATCAAGACGAAAACGCTTGCGCTCGGCGAGAGCTTTAGATCTCGCCTAGCGGTCCCAAAATGAAGATTTTATTTCTTGGGTCCTCAATTGAACAGCGCGACAGTGCGTTGTATATTTGTTGACCTATTTCTGATGCACAGATTGGAAAGTTTTATTATTATACCTGAGTTAAGTTTCGTTGGCTTAGTGTTTTCATGGTAAGTGGTTTTGTTAATAATTTCTGTTTTATTTGCAGGTGTTTCTACCGTAAAGATTTGGGTTTGAATATTGTCAGCGAGCTCATTGGAAAATGATCGAAATTTGACCTTATGTTTTTCAATAGACATCGCCTCAATTGACGTCATTGATTCGTGAAAACGAATTTCCATTCACTATGTATAGGTTGGACATTATCAATTCGTCATAAAAATGGAGCGCAGTTGTTATTTTCGAGACTGAGCAAAATTCGAGTTTTGTAAAGCTATGAATAAACCGAAATATAATGTTTCGTCAGAATTTTTAGTCAGATAAGATTTTGAACATGGTTCACCAGACCCTAATTCATAATTTACCGGGAAAATATTGCAACCTGAACTTCTCCTCTGCGGAAATATTTATGGAACGCATTGTTTTCATGTGATGATATTGCGTGGTTATTAATTAGTTTGATGAAAGAACGTTAGCGTTTAAAGGTTAGGGATTCGTGAATTATAAGGGCAAATGCGATAGAATCAAATACGATAAACAAAGTGGGACCTAAATTTCAAGTATAGAACAGGACAGGGCATCCTGTATTAGTAAAGTTTAGTTGTATGTTGGTGAGTTCAAACAATGTCGAGTAAGTTAGTTCACGTCATATTTAAGCAAGATAGGTTTACTTAAGTTAGGCTTGAGTAGGTTACGTGAACTTAGGGTTGCTTACGTAAGTTTCGATTATGTTTCGTTAGTTGAGGTTAGGTGACCTTGCCTTGCCTTAGGTTGGCTGAGCGTACGTTAAATTACTTGACGTGGGGATATGATAGGGTGTGACATGAAAAGTGGTTTAAAGATTGGATGAATTGTAACACGTACGTTTAGTGAGAGTACTACTATGAATGAGGGTACCAGCGTTTGTTAATCTGCGTTATTCATGGAAATGTTTTGAAAAATTATTTCTCACCATTTGGTTGGTGGCAAGGTTAGGTTAGGTTTCGATTGTATTATTACGTTGGTGTTGGTAAAATATATTGCTTATGCTAAATGGAATGTTGAGGTGTTTAATAAAGTAATGAGGTTAGAGCGAAATACATTTTATATATATGTATATATATATATAATATATATATAATATATAAATAAATATTTATATATATATATATATATATATATATATATATATATATGCATATATATATATATATATGTACACATAGGCATGAGGACCAAGAAGATTATAAGTTTTGTATTTCTAATTCAACAATTTTAACATAACGGTCGTTAGTTAATATGCAAGCATTTTATGTAAATATAAATTGATGGTCGCACAATAAATGTATAGTTTTTACATGAATGCTTTACAATAATAAAGAGATGACGAGTTAGGTAATGTTACCAGTTGAAAGTGAACAGAAAAAAGACCATTATCTCTAGTAAAATGCTAGTTGTCAATCTAGTACACACATATGTGCACATATACATGTAAATATATACACATATACATGCACACACATACCCACGCACATACTCACACCAAACTCGTAAGCATACACAAATGCATTTCTATGCATCGAGGCAATTACAATACATACGCATTCTATAAAGTGTCATACGCATAGCGTGCACACAGGCACATATACAAAAGTAATCATGTGCGCAAATATCAGCCTAAACTAGTCAGTATAAACCGGCATTCCAATCGAGGGAAACGGAAAAAATATCTTTTATGATGGTATGAATTTTATAAAATTTCCGTACTAAAAATAGTGGCACAAAACAGTCTACCTAACTTAGAAATATGAAAACGGTTGTGGGACGTGAATAAGAAAAAAAAATTAATGTCCTATAAGAATTCACAACGAATTTATTGTTTTTTACATGGATGCTTCACAATTTCATATTAGAAAAAAATCACATTATCTTTGTAATATGGTGCAGAATGTCTGCAATTGATAAACACACACACACAGAGGTACCATGACGGTCTAGTTTGATGCTTGCACAGAAACGGAGAGGAATGATATAAAATGCAACCTTCGACTGGTTTATCTACTCTAGTGCACACAGGTGTACGTGCACATATGCACACCCATATGCGCACATACACCTATATACGTACACACATATACAAGTAAGCATGTTTTCAAATGGCAGCGTATAGGCGATCAAATCATAATACCTACGCATACTTCAAAACTGTTGTGTGATGTCTTGAATTATAAAACAATGAGCGAGTGAGATTGTTCAGCAATGGAGATACCAGGCAAATGAGATTCGTCAATACTTATTCAGTATGTTCTGTAACTAAGAATTATTTTTGAGACGCAAGATGACGAGTTATTTTAGCTTTAAATTCTCTCGGTCTTTGAGGGATTTTAATACTCAGGGAAAGTTTGTTCCACAATGAGGCGCCTGATATGGACAGAGCCTTCTGCCCTAAGTGAACGATAGTTGACAAAGACATTATTGTTTCTGTTTGGTTTTTGATTGGTTACAGTGGGTGGATGGAAACACACTATCTCAGCATTGCTTTGAGGAAGATATAACGAGGAGAATACGTATTGGGCCTTCTGCTTGAGGAGCCTTTCTTGGATAGGAATCCAGCCGAGTTTATTGAGGAGAGGGGTTACGTGATCACATCTTTTGAAATTACCATTGCATACCACCTTTGCCGCAAAGTTCATGCGCTTTTGTAAGTCCCTTTGAAGGTATTGAGGTAGGTCTCCCCATACTAGGTTGCAGTAGTCAATGCGCGATAACACCAGCGATTGAATGGCTAATAATCAGGATTTTTCGTCTGGCATACTCTTTATGCGATGAAAAAACTTTAAAGTTCCGTATATTTTGTTGCAAGTATTCTCAACATGAGATTTGAAGGACATGTGTCTATCGAACCAGATACCTAGATTTTTACCTTTTTCTGATGCATTAACTTTATCATTTCCAACTGCAAGAGTAAGATCTAAAGTTTTTTTAATCGCATCTTTGGATCCAAAAATATTGAATTGTGTTTTATTGGCATTTAATTTGAGACCATTTCGGTCGTACCATGATTTCAGGCTAGTCAGTAAAGTTTCGGCTTTAATTTGCGTCTGTGGTATTTCCGATACAAAACTTGTTATTGCAATTTGAACATCATCTGCATACATTGAGATCCGTGTGTTAGAAGGCATTGGAGGGAAATCATTAATGAAAATAGAAAACAGTAGCGGACCAAGAATGGATCCTTGGGGAACACCAAAATTGTTTCGAATAAATGGGGACAATTTGTTTTCTATGCGGACTGCATGAGATCGATTCTACAAGTAACTTTCAAGCCATTGCGTGTCTATTCCCAAGTTCAGTATTTTACGTAGAAGTCTATCATGTTCGACGCTATCGTACGCCTGCCTTAGAGAGATCGAGTAGCAGCAAGAGTGTTACATTCTTTTGATCGATGTCACTGTATATTTTTTCAGAGATATTGAGCAGAGCGTCTTGAGTGCAAGTATTTCTTCTATAGGAGTATTGATTTTGGTGGAGTAGATTTGACTCGTCCAGGTGAAATGACAGTTGATTGGTCACCACTTTCTCCAATAGTTTGGACATGACAGGCAAAAGACTGATGGGCCTGTAGTTGGATGCTGTATTTAGGTCACGACTTTTATGCAACGGTCTAATAATGGAGTGTTTCGATTGGTTTGGAAACGTGTTGGTTCCTAGTGATGTATTAATTTTCAGACGAATCCATGGTGCTGTAACAGGGAAACTGCCTTTGATATATTGAAGACTGATACCATCATGTCCAACAGCCTTTGTGTTTTTAGGGAGTATAAGATATTTCGTAACTCCGGTAAATCGACAGGGCGTGGTCTCCACTTGACATCAGTCCTCGAGGGTGCAGTGGGGCATGAATTTTCAATTGTCGTTTCATCTGAATTGGTACACACCTGACTGAAAACTTGAGCCCCTACTTTTGAAAAGAATGTGTTGAAATCCGTGGCTGTTGCCAAGGCATTTTCAAAATTACTTATATGGTCTAAATTTGTATATGGGGCTACCTCACTAATGATTTCCCAAGTTCGTTTCGGGTTATTTTTAGCCGTTATCAGTTCCTGGTGGAAGTGAGTTTGTTTCGCTTCAGTGATTTTCTTTCGAAGAATTTTTTCATGTTCTTATATCTCTTGTATAAGGTACTGTTTGATCTATTGTTTTTGTACTCTCACAAGTTAGCTTTCTATATTCTGTTCATCTCTTTAATTTCGTCAGTAATCCAAACAGTCCGTTTTGGCTCGTTTTTTTTGATGACGTCAGGAGCACATTCGTCGAGAGCTGCTGTGAAGTTCTCGTTGAAGATGGACTCTTGAATGTCAACATCGAATTCGGTGGAGCTATCGAGTAGTTTTTTTGTAAATAGTTCTGCTAAATAGTGCCTTTTCGAGCGATAAGTCATTACGCTGTATTTTTATCTTTCCTTTGCAATATTAATTTCACATTCTGTAGAGTGGTGATCGGTAATAGAAGGTGATGTTACTGTACTAAGTATTGCGGTGGGATTTTTTGTGATTGCTAGATCGAGGAGAGTTGCATAGACTTTAGTGATGCGAGTCGGTTCTTTGACCATTTGTGATAGGCTTAGTTTATACAATAGTTCGCTTAGATGATTGTTTTTGTCCGTTAGGTCAACATTAAAATCTCCGAAAGCAAAGAATGACTTTTTTGCCTGAAGGATTTCTTTGAAGGTTTCCTCAATGAAATCTAGTGTTAGATTTAGGGGTAACGATGGGTGCCGGTATAGGCTGCCAATGATTATTGATTTGTGTTTATTCATTTGCACTTCTAACCAAACCCTTTCAATGTCTTCGCAAACTTTATTCGCTATAAGTGAAGATGTTGAGTACATTTCTTCCAGAAAAATACAAGATCCACTATCTTGGCTGGTTTTAGCGCCATCGTAGCGGTACAACACGTAATCAGGAATGTTAAAAAATGAACTTCGGGTTCGTGAATCAAACCATGTTTCTGAAACATACAAAATGTCAATTTCTTCAGTGACCAACATTACTTTGATTTCATTCAATTTACCATTCAGGTTTCGAGCATTTGTGTGCTTGACTTTGATTTTACCTTTATTAGCACTCTTTTTAAAGGTAGCAAAGTTACTATCTTGATGGGATCGTTCAGGGGATTTATCGATTTTTTCTATGTTGCCCAGGGTATTTGGCCAGCATCTGCTATGTAAGAAAGTCTACTATTTGGCTGGGCAGCGGCAGTCTGTCAAGATGAGGTAACCCCGGTCTGATTTTTGCCTTGTGTGACAAGAGCATTGTAGTGATCGTTTTTACGATGGAGCAGTAGTGGAGAGTTATTATTTGGTAACTCTGAAAAGGGATCGACTGATATTTTCAAAACACAGTGATCGTGTTCATCCAGGACGAGAAGTTTTTGGCCTGTCACATTTGAAATTATAAGTGGTATAAGGTCTACAGCAGCTTGATCAAAATGTTTGTCGTCAATGTAATTATCTATGAGGTTTTGCATGTCTCCACTGTTCTTGTCAACAAATTTAGCGTATGTGCTGTTGTTTTCTTTACTCTCTGTTGTGATGGCGGCCTTTAAAGAATTGTAATTCCATTTTGATGCTGGTTGTTTTGTAAGTAGATGAGCTACTGCATGGAGGAGGCAGTGCCCATCGGCTTCGGTGAGAATCAGCTCTATAAACCATGATCGTTTCAATTCATCCATTGTAGAATTCATGCGTTCACAAATGGGGCTGGAGACATTTTTTTCGTACTTTTTACATCATTAAGAGGTTCTGAGAGGTGCGGGGAATTTACGTTTTTCTGGCTCTGAATGGCCCGGCTGTGGTGATTTCTTGTATTGGGATTTGCAGAGAACTGAAAATGCTCGTATCAATTTTATTTTTCTGGTGATGATTGTGCATGCAGTTGGGTAGTGGATTTTCCATCGATTGTCGACTGCAATTTTGCAGCGATTTCTCTCTTCCTGTTGATTTCACAGCTTCCGAGTATGTGATTGAATGTTGATTTATACTCGTGTCTATGAGGGGCTTTTCATCTGCTATATCAGCATCGGATAGCAATGAAAGCCTGTTTTTGTAGGCACTCCGCAATTGCTAATGGCAGAGGGAGGAGAGGGCTTGTTATATGAGGGCCAACATCGGGAGGAGAGGGGAGGAGAGGGTTTATTAGATGAAGGCAAACATCGGTTAATGCTGCTGGAGGTTTCACGTGGAAAGGCGGTCAACTTAGAACACTCATTCAACTCATTCTACTGTCTTGCATAATCATTAGAGTGTTCAATTTCTTCATTCAGGTCATGGGAGTTACTGACATAGGAGATGAAATGTTAAGTTAGTCTTAAATGTGATCTTAGAGCAATTTGTTGAAGAAAATGATGCGTGTCTTCTCGCGTAACAGGCCAAGTGCGGACATTGTTGTAAGCTTCATTAACAGTAACGGTTTTTACGTTTGCACGTAGTGGAATCAGTTTAAGACCGATTTTTCTGCACAGGCTCGATGCCATGTACAATTGCTGACCACTGCAGGCACTCACCACATAAATATGAGAAAAAAGATTCTATGTCATAATCAGATTTTTCAACTTAGTAAGATTATAAGACGAGAGGCTCAAACCTTTGAAACTAATTATATAGTTCCTGAAAGGAGGTGCGCGTTCAATCTCATCATAGAGATCATTTAGACGTTCCGAAGTTATGGTCTGAATCGTGCATGCGCTATCAATGTCATCTTTTTTGATTTTTGTGAGACTATTGTCTCCAACGAGAAAAGTGTCTAGAGGGGATTTCGCATAAGGATGGTTACTCGCAGCTACCACCGGCGTAAAATCATGAGCGCTGATACAATAATTTAAAGCAAAAAGCTGTTCTGTAATCATTTGAATATTTTATACAGTGGAAAAAATCGACGTTGGGCTTGGAGGACAATTTGTCTCAAAGCTTTATTGAGCAATGCATCTGTAAGAGACAGCATGTTATTTATTTCGTGAACAGTTTGGGAACAAGTCGTTTGGAGAGGATGTAAGTACCCATCAAAAGCGGTAACAGGTCTGTTTGTATTGTTCTCCACTGAAAATCTTAAGTTATCTTCGCAGTTTGCGCTCTGAGGTATTTTACCGCCAGTGTCAGCTGCCGCGCATGCATTTTCAAACCTAACTCCCCCGCCTGAAATGCCTACACATAATTTATCATTAAAATTATAATTGAACTTATCCCTTTTACTTTCTGACTGGTCGCTCACATCGAAAATTTTATCGCGTTCCAACGTTGGTGTTGGTGTCGTCGTAGTTGGTGAACAATTTTGAGCTTTCTCAGTGACGCAGGACAGGGAAGATGTCGCCATGACGCAATCGTTGGGACGAGACGAAGGAACTGGCGGTGGTGCTGTGGCAGCTCCCGCCAGTGATGAGGTACAAGCAGCGCTTGGGAGATTTTCGTCAAAGACGGGCGACTCTGCTGCTCGACTCTCTGTCGGGCACCTCTCCGTCGATTCTCTGTCGGTTTGCATTGGTGATATTTTGGGAGTTGCGATGCTTCGTTGACGTCATACTGTTTCCCTGTCGGAGTTTTTGTAGTCATTGTGAGCGGCTTAGGCTTTTGAACGAGTGATTTTACACGCGAGAATTTTGGTGGTGTTTGGTTTCGTTTTGTGAACGGTTCAGATATATTTCCCTTTGTGGTGCCTGAGTTTTCATGCGGCGCTGTTGTGAGGGATGTTATTTCTCCAGGTAAAGCTGTTTTCCGAGTAGCTGAGCGAGTTTCGTAATGAGACATTGTGAAGTTGTATTGGATGAGTGAATAAAGGTGAAAATAATTCAAAATTTTGTTCACTGTGTAGCTGTTACGGAGTGAGTAACGATCGTCTTGGGTAGAAGGGTAATCGTTTACACATGAGGGAGGGCTAGCTTCTCATTCAGAATTTGAAACACCCAAAAATATTGCCATAAAAACATCCCCTAAAAAACATCACCAAAAACATAGGAAGATAGAGTTGCCCTTTAATGCTGGAGAAAGGAGGCGAGGAACTGGGAGAGTGTTGGTCGGCCGTGAATAATGACGACAATGACGTTCAGACATTTGCAGGTTGACACATTTTACTCATTCAGTTTCTCAACGTTTCATAATTACAAAATTTGTAATCCCTCTCTCACTTTTTATGTCACTATTCACCAAAGTTAACTGGTGGGTCACTATTTCACCAAAAGAAAAGTAATGTTGTTTATTCAGAGGAGGTTGAAAAATTGGGTGATTAACTTTCAACAAGAGAGATAGCCATCATTGAAATATTTGCGGATGAGGGATTGCGTTGCTCGTTCACATTTGAAAACGAAAAAGACCACCTTTTAATGCCAGATGAAGAGAAGCCGCCCGTAAGAAAGAGGGAGAGGGGTAGAGGAAAAGAGAAGGTAGAGTAGACAGAGATGGGGGGGGGGGGAGGGGCAGGGAGCAGGATGCTTGCGGTGATCCAGCCTGGCGTTTCTCGTTCGTCTGCTTGTGAAGAAAGCAATACAATTTTTTCCGTGTGAAGATTGCTATGGTGAGCGCTCCAAAAGACGTCATATTGCTGAAAATTCGCCTCACGTTGTGGAATTATGTTCTAGCAGTGAACACAGATTTAAGTTAACCACTATTATAGCGTGGCAATTTTTTTCCAAGGAGATGGTAGGCTGGGGGTTGGGGGAGGAAGGGGTGCGGGCGCAGACTTGGCGTAGCTGGGCCCTCATAGAGGTCTATTGTTTCAGGGTTTCACATTTTATTCACTCATTTTGCGACCTCCAACATTTACAGAATTTATGTTCTCTAAATCCCTTTTTACGTCACTGTTTCACCAAAAGTTCGCAATAAAAGGACAGAGTTACTTACTAGTAAAGTAATTTGAACACAATTTGGAGGATTAAAGGTCAAAAGTGAGCATCATAGACACTCAAAATAATTTTTTTTGCAATAAATGATAAAAATTACAAAAAATTTATCGCTGTGTTTTATGTTTGTCTTCACAAAATTCAAATTTGCTACTGCATCGGGCTTTTTTTGTTTCCATGCTGGTATTCGTGGTACGTTTGTTCTATATGCGGAAGAGGGAGGAGCAGGTGTTGCGGTTGACCAGGGAGAGAGGCTACACCTAGGGTCGCTACGCAGACTTCGAGTGGAGACAAAGATTACAGAAAGCACCAGTCTGTTTTTACACGATAAAATTGGTCACAAACGATTGTATTAGATTACTGTTTTTCACTTTCGCGATTCAATGAGGTAGAAAGCACATTCACAGATACTCAGTTCGAGTTTGGGGTTTTGGGAAAGTTTCGTTCCCTTACATTTTGAAATGTATGACGCCGCGTTTACGCGGAGCGTCAGTTAGACAAACTATCTGAGCTGTACCCATTACAGTGTGTGAAGACTACACGTTTTTAATGCGTGACCCGCTCGACGGGCAGTACGCAAATGACGAAGTACTTTTGGAACTCCTTACTACAAAACTTAGTGATATTGGTTACATTGGTTACATTAAACAACAAGTATGCGGTTATATGAAATTCGGGTTAGCTATACACCCAACAAGGACAATAAAGAACAAGAAGAAATTAGGAAATTTGGTAAACCTGCCATAAGTAAAACGCATCAAACCGTTCTAGGTAAACACAGTTAAGCAATCATAGTTAATTTTTAGATAATCACCCAAGTTGAACACACAAAGTAATGTACTCAATTGGCATCAATAATTTAGCATCGTTATCCTTCCTTTGCACAAGTTAACTTGATTTACCACATATTTATGTTACACTTCCGTTGCCAGCAAGGCGAAGGTTTGACCGAAACCTGGCATAGTGTGACTAGAACTCTCCGGCAGTCTTGAGCGCCTAGGCTGTTTCAACCCAGACTTCACGTTGATTATCACGTGTCCCACAACAGTTATAGTGCTTATATGTCCCCTGACAGGGGGTTTAATGTTCCCTTTGTTTTGAACGCATTCCGACGGTGGTGAAGCTCTCGGCCAGCAGCTCCATCTGTTTTCGTATGTAAAAAACTAAGACGATTAGAGCCATCACGACGGCTATTAGTATCATTACTATCACGTCGCTTATCCTGTCGGGAATAAAATCCATTGAAGCGTTCGCAGCCACCCAATCTTGGGTCAGTGTGCCCTTATGCTCCACCAAGGCTGCAGTAAGGGTATCGACACTGACGGAAGTAATTTTGTTGCCCATCCCGGCCTGGTTGTTCACCCACTAGGACCTGCAATTGGAACGAGAGCGAGACTTGAATTAGCATGGCCGGGTATGAAAAAACAGTGTCGGAAAGAAATAATGATCTAACTTAATCAAAATACAACCATAAATAAAAACATTCGATGAACGTTACTCGTCTTTTAAACTTCAAATTCAAATCTAATGCTAACTGTTTCTGAATCAGTTAACTGCAAGTGAAAAACAACTAAACTAATTGCCAATTAATAAATTGACAACAGCAAACGCATCCGCATACAGAGTTGCATACAGGAAATGTCTAGTCATTTTAAATGCTGATTCGTATCGAAGTGATATTTGATTAAAGTCCCACGATTTATTTCGTCTCATCACCGTAAGGTCTTGTTAGCGATGTCATATCGCAATGCGGAAATTGCAACCGATTTTTATATAGGCAATTTAGCATCAATTTTCGAGTCAACGTGGCGTCGATTGGCATCAACAATAAACTAATAAAAAATGCAACTCCAGAGATCGTGAGAACACACGCTGATTCATGGACGTGATCTGAGGGGATTCTAAGGTGGGGTTTATTTAGAATCTCCTACACAACAATTATTCGAGCGACGACTAGCAAAGGATAAAGACTAGTCGAAAAAGATGAATATTTATTGTGGCCCGTGAAATTATTCAGGACAAAAGACTAGGGAGCTTCGCAACGTACGATGATCCGAATAATAAGGCAATATTCTAACTGGCGTAGGATTCTAAGTATGTGGTATCACGTAAGGGTTCAAATAAAGACGACCGTGTAGTCAAAATACGGTAAAGGTAGGGGAGGTAGCTTTTGTTTTGTTGATCCTGCAACAATCATAAATAGAACAAGGTTAACAAGGCAATTTATGTTATGCTCTAAAGTTATGTTTTAAAGTAGCTTTAACATGTTATGCTTTAAAAATAGCTTCTAAGCTCTCACTCACTAAAGTAACGAATGCCGAACTAAAAAACATCTAACTTAACGACCGGTGATCTTTTAGCTTCTAAGTTTCAAAGTTTACCGGGCCGCTACGTAACCGCCTCCATGGCGGCACGCTCAGGCCGTTCACACATCACTCTACTTATGGCGTCAATTCTAGTTTCATTCCCTACTTCACATGATTTTACAAAATTCATGATATCTAATAAACCTTATTACTAGACACATAACATTATTACGAACTGCACGGAAGGCAGTCAAATGATATTTATTTGCTACTCACGAGCCAGTTAGCTCGCTTCTTTCACTTATTAATTCACATTTCCAAAATTGGTTTTATCAATTACATCACAAAATAAACCTCCTGTTCACGACTAATACATCTTATTTTTTAGACACGAAAAATATCACTTCGAGAATACAAGACTCACCAGGTTGATCAAAGCACTTGTTTACACTACGAGGTTTAGCGGAATAATGGGCTGCTGAGCAGCGAACGATGCTTGAAGAGCCTGAGTGTTGCCATAAAGTTTCACTCAACTCGTCTCGTAAGACGGTGTAGATTTTATCTATTTTAATATTTATTTATCTTTTAAATAAAAGACTTTTAAAAGGTCCAAAATTACTTTTAATATTGAATTCTAAATTTGTATTAATAATTCAGTCATTTTTCCGGGCACCACAGAACTACCCCGGCCAGACGCGGAGCGCCCTCCGACACTAAAATAGTGGTAGTCCACTGAGGGTTTGAAACGAACGGCACGACCCGATCTAGTGCGAGGAGGAGGTAGTGAGGGTGAGGGTATAACCTCGGGAGACCGCAGAGCAAACTGAGGAGGAGGTTCAGGAGGAGTCGGAGGTGAGGGTGTAGAAGAGGGTTGAGGAGAGGTAGGGGTACGACTATAGGCGGGTTTCAAACGATCAATCGATACGTTTGAATCACCCTGAGGAAGCTTAATTTTAAAGAATTTTGGGTTACGTTCTAGGACTTCGTAAGGACCTGAAGAAGGGGCTTCTAAGCTCCTCTTGACTCGGTCGACTCGCAACCAAACTTTTTTGCAATTCTGCAAATCAACGGGCATGTAAACAGGTGTTGAATCATGGCACGAGCCTTCCGAAAGGCGTCGAAAATCGAACTTATGCATTTCGTCTACAAAGGTTTGAATAACGTCCGAAGAATATGATCTAGGCCTAGTATCGGCAACTAAAGGTTGAGGACAAAGCATATAGGTGCCAGTCACGGCGGTGAAAGGGGAAAAACCGGAAGAATTTGAAGTCATGTGCAAGCCTAGCAGGACGGTAGGAAGGGAGAAATACCAATTTTCTCTACGGGCCATAATGGCAGCCTTAAGAGTTCGGTGCAATCTTTCAACTAGGCCATTGGTCTGCGTGCGGCCAATACGCGGCCTGTAGCTGCACGTGCGAACATGGTGAAAAACTAGGAGGTTCGCTAATTCACTGAAAAGTTCTCCCTCAAACCGTGCACCTCTGTCAGTCACCACTTCCAGCGGTACCCCAAAGCGCGATATCCATCCAGATACGAAGGCAATGGCGACCGAGGAAGCATTGGTGTCAACAAGAGGAAAAGCTTCGCACCATCTAGTAGCGCGATCGATGCAAGTCAATAGGTACTTGAAGGGTAAAGAAGATGTAGAAGTAGGTAAGGAAGCAGGAGGAAGGGGGCCCACAATGTCAATATGGACAGTGTGGAAACGATCAGATTGGGGAGCGATAGGGCTAAAAGGAGATTTGGTGTGCTTATGCACTTCTGCCTGCTGACAATTTTCACAATACCGGACGAAAAGATGAACATCTTTGTCCATGTTTGGCCAAAAGAACCGGGCTTTGACGTTTTTGGCAGTATTTTTATAACCCGGTTGGGAGAGATTGTGCAAGAACGCTATGATCTGCTCGCGACAAGAGAGGGGATCATAGGGTCGAGGACAATCGGTAGAGGAATCGCACCATAGTTTAAGATCAGGGGCAATATCGAAGGGTGTCAGCCTTTCTTTCAAAACACTCGTTTCGGGGTCGTCAGCTTGGGCTATAGCCAGCTTTTTGAGATCGAATACGTCCACTGATGTCGCGCAAACAGGACGCGACAAGCAATCTGCTACTACGTTCAGATCGCCTTTAATATACTCTATTGATGTCACGTATTCCAACATGAAAGACAACTGTCTTTGCATCCTATCTGATTTAGCAAGAGTTTTCGAGTAAAAAGTCGACACGAGTGGCTTGTGGTCAGTGAACAATGTCACTGAGTGGCCGTCAACGAGTGATTTGAAATGCAGCACCGCCAGGAATGCGGCAAGTAGTTCACGATCGTACGTCGAGTACGTCTTTTGAACATCGGAAAGTTTCTAAGAAAAGAAAGCGACAGGAACAGGTTGGGAGTCAATGAGCTGGTACAATGCTGCTCCAACAGCGAAATTTGAACTATCGGAAACAAGATGATATTCGGAATCATCAGGGGAAGGGAAATGAAGGGTTGGACAGTCGGCTAGAGCCTGTTTTAGGTCGCTAAAAGATTGCTCTGCTGCCTCAGTCCAAGGCAATTGTTTAGCTGCCGAGTAGTTACGCAAAAGTTCGGTTAGACCGAGAGCTTTGGTGGCAAAAGAAGGAATCATGGGGCGAAAAAAATTAGGCATGCCCATAAAACGTCGTAGGTACATTGAGGACGGGCGCAGTCTGCAATGGCAGCTACATGTACTCTGTCAGCAGGAGGCGTATGCCGTCCGCGCTCACCTCATAGTCAAGGAAGGTCAGTTTAGATTGGAAGAAACTGCTGCACTTGTCAATCGACAACCGCAATTTATGTTGAGCAAGAAGGGAAAGAACGGTGGACACATCATTTAAGTGCTCTTCCTCGGTTTCGGAGGCAATGAGTATATCGTCCAAATAGACGATGACATTTTTTAGATTTATAAAGAGAGCATCTATGTGCCTCTGAAACGTCGGTCCGGCATTCTTTAATCCGAAAGGCATGTACAAAAATTCATACAGCCCAAACGGGGTCGTTACAGCCGTTTTAGGGATAGAATCAGGAGCAACCGGAATTTGAAGGTAGGCGCGCTCTAGGTCGAGCTTAGAAAAGTTTTTTTTGTGTTCAAGGACATGGTGAGAGAGCGAAGGTGAGGAATAGAGTATCTATCACCTACAGTGAAAGAGTTAAGTAACCGGTAATCTCCACAAGGTCTCAATTTACCAGGTTCCTTCTTTGGAACGAGGTGCAACAGCGATGCCCAAGGAGAATTGGACCTTCTAATGATGCCTGCATTTATCAGGACTTCGAACTCTTTTTTTGCTGCCTCAAGTTTAGAACCCGTCAAAGGACGTGGCTTGAAATGAACAAGGGAGCAAGAACCAGTGTCAATCGAGTGCTGCACGGGGCAGTCGGTTGATGCATCGTTCGAACCGAGTCGCAAGGGGGAGGTCAAAACCGGATGGTCGGCCAAGATTTTACGTACACGGGGGTCTACTTGGGTCAAATCAACGGAGTACGCGATTAAGGAATCATTTGAAATATGAAGAGGGATTTTCCTACCTGTCAAGGTATCTATTAGATTACTGTTCTGACAGTCCACGAGTATCGAGTGCGCAGCCAAGAAATCAATTCCAAGAATCGGCTGAACCACCTCTGCAATCACGAACGTTCACTGCAAAGATATTCCCAGCCCTTTAATGTCCACTACAAGGTCGGCCTCGCCTCTGCAATTAATTCTCTCCCCTGACGCTGTAGAGAGTGTTACTGCAGTGGAACGTAGGTATCCTAATTCACAGGATGGTGGTAAAATGCTAATCCCCGCCCCTGTATCCACTAAGAGGTTAACATCACTGCGACCTATACGTGCGCTTACTGAAAGCGGTCGTCCGACGGTCACAGCTTGTACAGACGACCGATCTAGTTTTCCGACCTACGGAACGGGCTAGCAGGTCGAGCGGGGGAGGATGCTCTACTTGAGGGTCGAGAGACCGGCAAACCGGGTTTGTAATTAGAGCACCAGCGCCGGCATGATCTAGCTTCATCCCCATAGTAAAGGTGTGCTCTACAGACTCTAGGGCGCTGGTTTGAACGAAAAGCTCTAACACCTGTTGGTATGCTAGGGCTGTTGTATTGACCGGCTCTCTCCTCGTGTGCGTTGCGGGCGTAACTTCAGTAATTCGTGTGCGCTCCCGCATCAGGTGCCCTTTCCCTAAAAATTGGGTCCACAGTAGCTACTTGAGTTCGCGGCAGGTATTCTAAGTTGGTTTCTGCAATGGACGCCACAGTGTCCAAGTCGTGCTCCTGGGGCGCGCCTATCCAGGGGCGTATGGTTTCTGGCAAA
Organism: Morinoia aosen; assembly: GCA_030386875.1. Classification (NCBI taxonomy): domain Eukaryota; kingdom Metazoa; phylum Arthropoda; class Malacostraca; order Amphipoda; family Talitridae; genus Morinoia; species Morinoia aosen. The sequence continues at coordinate 1,334,843 of CM059572.1, read as the reverse complement.
CTGCTCACGAACTTGAGTCGGAGGAAATCCTCCGACAGGCCCAAGTGGCTTTCGGCGGCTAAGGCGCGAAATTTAGATAAGAACTCCCTAGGTCTGTATTGGCAATACGACCCTTTCCATGGCGGCACGCTCAGGCCGTTCACACATCACTCTACTTATGGCGTCAATTCTAGTTTCATTCCCTACTTCACATGATTTTACAAAATTCATGATATCTAATAAACCTTATTACTAGACACATAAAATTATTACGAACTGCACGGAAGGCAGTCAAATGATATTTATTTGCTACTCACGAGCCGGTTAGCTCGCTTCTTTCACTTATTAATTCACATTTCCAAAATTGGTTTTATCAATTACATCACAAAATAAACCTCCTGTTCACGACTAATACAACTTATTTTTTAGACACGAAAAATATCACTTCGAGAATAGCGAGACTCACCAGGTTGATCAAAGCACTTGTTTACACTACGAGATTTAGCGGAATGATGGGCTGCTGAGCAGCGAACGGTGCTTGAAGAGCCTCAGTGTTGCCATAAAGCTTCACTCAACTCGTCTCGTAAGACGGTGTAGATTTTATCTATTTCAATATTTATTTACCTTTTAAATAAAAGACTTTTAAAAGGTCCAAAATTACTTTTAATATTAAATTCAAAATTTGTATTAATAATTCAGTAATTTTTCCGGGCACCACAGATCCATGATATTTGATAACCTTGAAAGCTAAAGCACAAAACTCAAGTTTAACCTATGGTAACTGGTTCAGAAGATTATTTTACATTTTGACAGCAACGAAACCATTAATACTAGAGCAAAGGCCTATACGAGATTATTATAATGCGAAGCAAGTAACACGAAGAAGATACTTAATACCTAGTTAACACGTTAAATTGAGTAATTCAGTCATAACTCTTAGTAAAATCGTAACCTGTCACGACTTGAGTATTAAAGTCGCAAATATAGTTATAGGTAAAACTGTGCGTTGTCAGTTCCTTTTACTTAGCGGTAGCACATGGTTCATGTTACTCTTATGAATTTTGTCTCCAATTTTAATTTTGACCCAATGTCCTTTGACTTTCGAAATAATTCCTGGTCCATGCAATGAAAGGTGTAATTTGTGTATTTTAAAATGGTTCTTTAACATCACCCTGTCACCGATACTGAACTCTTTATTTGTACGTCTGAGATTGTGGAACATAGTTCGTTCCATCGTATTATTTACGATTAAACTCCTAATCTTTTCAAGAATTTGAGCTGCTTCTTTCGCATGAAAATTTACTAAGTCTATTTCATCGTCGTAACTGTAGGAAACGGGGAAATTTTCTCCGCGAAAATATGGGCATGTAACTCTTCTGAAAACGACATAACTGGGAGTATCTCCCAATGTTGTATTCAACGCGTTGCTTATGGCGTTTTCTACCGTTTCCAAACATGGATCCCTCTCCGTATGAACTAGGGAATGTATGTACAATATCAGTATATTTGTTATTTTTCTATTGTTTTGCTCAACAATAGCATTCGAATGAGGGCTAAAAGCTAGAACTTTTTTTCTTTGCAATAGCATGTATTTTGGCAAATTGTTTTACTGCTACTGATTTAAATTCAAGGGCGTTATCACTTATCAGCGTTTCCGGGTACCTGAGAGTGCTAAAGCAACTTCCTAAACATGACATGACTGTGTCTGTTCGACGGTTACTGGTTGGGTACAATTTACAGTATCGTGAAAACAAATCAATTACAGCAAGTGTGTATTTATTCTCATTATCGGTCACTTTGAGGAGACCAACAAAGTCCATTGAAACTACTTTAAAAGGTTCTTTCGCTATAGGAGCCGTTAAAATTTTTATTAGTACGGAAGGGTGTGCTTTAAGAAGTTTGCAAACTTCAGAATTTTGTACAAATTTTCTTACGATCGTTTTTTCTAGACTATTAAAATATTTACGCTTGAATTTAAATAGAGTGTGCAAAGTATACGTATGGTACAGGGAATGTATAGCTAGAATTGCCTTCTTCATGAGAGAAGTTGGCACCACTGATGTTAATATAGTGCTTGGTCGTGTGCCAATGCATCGCCGTCGATACAATATCTCATTTACAATTAAATAACTTGGTCAGTCAGAAATTGTAGACGTACTTTTATGAAGTAACGCCTCTCTAACTTCGATGCAAAATGGACCTTGCTTTTGCTCGTCAATGAACTCTTTTAAAGTCCAGGAAATTTCTTTTTCTGTCGGGACATAGTCAATTAATTTTGGTGTCAACACGTCGTTACCGTGTGATTGCATCGTCGAGTCAGTGAGAACGTCTTGTTTTGCTTTAGCTCGCATCTGCGCTAAGTACACCTCAGATTCAAGCTCAGGCTTTAATGTGTCACAGCTTTCTAATTCTTTAATAGTTAGTTGATCATTGTTGTTTGGTAACCTGCTTAGGTAGTCGGCTACGATGTTTTGTCTACCTGGTAAATAATGAACGACAGGGTCGTAAGAGTGAATGTTAATGCACCGTCGAGCCATTGCCGTATCCTCTGGTAATTTTTTCGTGAATAGAGGAGCAAGTGGACGGTGGTCCGTGTATACATGGATGGGATATCCAATAATTAGGTATTTAAATGCGTTAAGAGCACTATAAATGGTAAAAAAAAAATTTCGTGGTGCTGTAACGTTTTTGACAAGAATTTAAACTTTTACTGTTATATGCAACTGGACGCATTAATTTATCGCCTGAATCTTCGGACTGTATCAAGACGGATCCTATGCCAAAATTTGATGCATCAGTAAATATGTGAAACGTCTTAGTAAAATCAGGGTGTCGTAAAACAGTTTCAGAAATAAGGGCTGGTTTTATGTAGTCAACTTTTTGACAGTCGTTTGCCCAGTTGAAATTAACACATTTTTTTAATAATCTTTACAGGGGGTTTGTAATTATTGCAAACTGCGCTACGTAGTTGCAAAAATAATTGGCTGCACCAAGGAATTGCTGCAATTCTTTTACATTTATTGGTGCCGGACAATTTTGCAACTTCTCAGAATACTTACACCGTATTCCATCGGCCAAAATAGTATAACCTATGTACTCTATGTTTTTATTGAAAATTTATACTTTTCGAGTTTAATGCATAATTTACCGGTGCAGAGTGTCGTGAGGAGAGTTTGAATATCGCACAAATGTTGCTCATTAGTTTCTGAGTAGATTAATACATCGTCTAAAAATATGAAACAAAGGCGTCCTGAAATAGACGCCAGAACAGATGACATGACACGTTGAAAAACGTTCGGACGTGAACTAAGTCTAAATGGAATTCTTCTGAATTGGTATTTTTGGTAACCTTTCCTAAAGGCTGTAAATTTCCGACTTTCCTGTTCTAATTCAACTTGGTGGAATGCAGACTTTAGATCCAGAGAGGAAAAGACACTATTGCCACCCAGTGTGGACAATATTTCGTCTATTCATGGTATAGGATACGACTCTTTGACCACGATTTTGTTTAATGCCTTAAAATCTATCACGGGTCGAATTTCACTTGTCTTTTTCTTTACCACAGTCACCGGAAAATTGTAATCTGATATGGAATTTTCAATTATGCCCTGTGAGAGCATTTCTCTGTTGTCCTTGGCCAACTCTTCCTGATATTTATGAGGTATGCGATAGGGTGGAATATTTAAAACTGGTGCATCAGTTTTAAGCACAATTTTATGTTTTGTCACATTCGTAACACCTATAGTTTCCCTTTGTAACGTGATCAAGTCACGGAAACTGTTCATCAATTCCAGTAATTTTAGCTTTACGTCAACTTCATCGCATGTTATATCATTATATGTTAACGGACGGCGTACGTCCTTCTGTACATAAGACAAACTTTCGACTTGTGCATCAATTCCTAGTTCCTTACTACCAGTAAACTCACACTCACAATTATTGCCACGAACATCGACCTTCGACTCAAGTTTTTCATTGGCCATGGTCTTTATTTCACCACGTCCTGAGATGACTTCAAGTGAATCCGACGTAACCTCAGAGTTCATCTCAACATTATTCGCCTCTTTCAGCGCTTCCTCTACATTTTTGAGATAAAGTTTGGCCTCAACTTCTTCCCCAGCTAATGCTTCCTTGTTACACAGCATTGTGTTTTCGCTAAAATGAATGGCATCCTCAGTCGGGTTCAGTATTAATAAGGGTACATTCCCATCTTTTTTGACTGTAACTATTGATTCTGCTATTAGCGCTCCACTATTTAGCCCTCTTTTTAACACTATATATTCACCCTTTTGACAGAGGCATTAATGAGCTTGATGCTATTAGCAGGCACTTCTATTACGTCACAGTGAACCACCAGCGGTTTTTTCTTTTTACGTCTGGCCTTGGCTGCTCAGTTACACTCTCGAGCTGAGCCTCTTTTTTGTCAACAAGTTGTTTTCTTTCGCTCGCACTAGCTCTGCTGCGGTATTTTTTGCTCTGCTTAGCAACTACTATATCTGACAGCAGACAGTCACTGTTTATTATATCCATTAATATGGCTTCTCTACTTATTGTAGGCTTATTCTCGATTTCATTGTAAGGAACTCTGGTTCCTTCCCACATGAGGGAAGCATCTTTCCCCATGAGGGAACTGCATTGGTTAAAACGTCTTTTTCTGAAATCAAATCATATTTGAATTAAGCATCTTTAATTACTAAAGCACTAGTCTTAAGTACTTTGTCAGTGCTAGGTATAGAGATATTTAAGTCAACCTCACCGCTAACATTACTCTTTCCGTTTATGCCTCTAGCTCTCGAAAAACTCGGTTTTAACTTTTCTTCGGTTATTTGATGTAACGTAACTAATGAGGCATTTCTCGATACCGCTATCTAGCAGCGCGCTTAAGTACTTAGCTTGATTAGAGAGAATGATTGTGGGCTTACTGGATTTTCTAAACATGACAAGATCGGTGCCTTTTTTCTTTAGACGTCCTGCTCCTACAACCGTAGTGTTGAAATAAACCTCAACTGCTTTCTTTTGTGGTATCTCATTAGCCAGTTCTTCATTTTCAACATGGCAAACCTATTTCTACAGTTAAATAATGGATCAATATATGATTCACTCTGATCGTGATTACACTCAGCCATCTCAGTATCTGGATTCTTTTCGACCACAACTTTTGGATTAACGAGAGTCTTGCGGTGACACTCGGGCTTCGACTCGCTCTTTCCCACACCTCCTACTACTCTTCCTGTAAAAAATCTCGGTTGTCTTTTTCGTACTCCTCACCATAGTGCACCTCGTGCCTACCACGGTTATTTACGCCTCTATATACATTGTACCTCCGCAAGTAAGCTTTATAGTGCCTGACTTCATTCTCTGACTGTTCGGACTCGGTCGCGGTCGGACGTAGGGGAAAAATACGGGAAAAATGGTGCAGTAATTGTTAAAAATGCAAGGGGGAAAACCTAACCATTCATAAAAATCATTCTATCAGTGAATATTTTTGCTACCTGTGGAACTGCGAAAAAAAATAACTTTTGTCTTATTTCTGCTTAAAACAGTGCAATTTAAGTACGAAGCTAACAGAGCAGTGCTAGCAACACGAGGGAAATGGTGTGCTCAGCCCAGTCTCGAACGATAGGCCTGTCTGAAGTGTCCTTGTTCTTTCAATCACCCCTCACCGAGCCCGTAACCCCGCCCCCCCCCCCCTCTTCCCGTACCTGTGCCTCCCGTCTTTCTGACCGTTCAGAGCATGGCAAATCCTGAACTTTTTCGCTCCAAGCAACCAGAGAAATTAGGTTTGATTTGATAAATTTTTGGTAATGTTTAACCTCTCAGTGAAGTTTTTGTTCACTTCCTACGTGGCCGAGGCGGCAAATGTGCACGAAATAATTATTGTTTTTCGTACCTCCTTTTCCCTACTGACACCGAATAGTTTAAAGACACCGATAGTTTGAGGTGAGCTACCAGTAAGAACAACGGGTGAACGAGAAGTTGAAAAACATTTACAATTACCAGAGAAAATAGGATAAAAAGTGCAATTAACTTTGAATTGTAATTAAAATATGTTCTCACTATAAGCGTTAGTCATCCTACGGACGATGTGTTTCTTGACCTTACAAAATTTCCTGCAAAATTACCGCAGCGAAAGGAAGCCCATCCGAACGAAGGAAAAGACTGAAGATGAGACTGCACACTAAGATACGCTACCCTTCATAATCAATGAGACTAAAATGTAAAAATTGTGCTGTCCCACAATATCATCGTATCACATTTTGCACCAGATCTCATTCTGTTGAATAATTAAAGCGTCCCTCAAATAGGAAGAATCTCTCGGTCAACTAAAAAAAAGAAAAAAATTCACGCCTCATGTCGGAGACTGACCTGGTCGTATAAAATTCAAAATTGCGTACAGCAAATTTCGAGAAACAGACATCAAGAAATCAGAGCACCACTGAGCGTAACCAACCTTCATCATGAAGACGTCATTGTTCACGTTCACGGCAGACCCAAACCCTCCCTGTTCCTCGCCTCCTTCCTCCAGCATTAAAGGGCAACCCCTTTTCTCTCAGCTGTAAGCTTCAATACCTAGATGAACAGCTTAGATTTACCTCACTTTTCATAAAATAATTGCTGAGCGAGGTAAGATTTAGCAAATCAGTATCAGCGATATTTATACAAAAGCTATTTCGTTCTCAAAATCTAGTCACAGCTATGCAAATATAACGCACGATGCATCATTAATAGACTGGCTTCGCAGACCGGAAAGTGGCGTTCTTTAAACAAATGTTGCCCAGAGGCAACATTTTTGCCTCAGAGACAAAAATACGGTCATACCATCCAATGCCTGCCAGTAGGAGACCTACATCCTCTCACTCAAAAGATTCTAATGCTCAAATGACAGGAGACTTGCTAACAGCTGCCAGTAACCCCGTCAGAGAATGTGTGTCACCTTCCGAAGTAACGTCAGTGAAGACTGTGCAACTAATATCGCCAGATGAGGGAATACACATCTGCCAAACCTTCAGCAATCATTTGAAGGCTCGAAGCAGTGAAATCTCAGCCGCATCACCACAATCACCGCCTCATCTCAACGAGCTAACCAGCGCGCCAGCTCCCCAGTTCTGCGTCACCAACAACGCTCCGAATTGTCCCAGCGACGGGGACACAAACACCATCCTCATCAGTGGTACAAGACAGAATAGTTGTTATTAATAAGGACATTTCAAGCGTGGTAGACTCTCCTTATTCTCTAGAATATATGTTCGATAATATTCGCGCACAAACCGATACTGGCAGTAAATTACCCCAGAACGTAAGCTGCGAGAACAAAATAAAATTTCCAGTACTGAGCAATAGAAAAAGACTGTTGCTTCTTCTAATGGCTACTTGCACCCGCTTCAAATAACAAGCTCTCAAAAAATTCATATAATTATTTACAATTTGTCTCTAACAGCAGCGTTTTTCAATAAATCCCTAAGACAACGTGAGCCTCCTAGCCCGTCGTCGATTTTCTCTACAGTATCGAACATTCAGAACTAGCCGAGCAACTTTTTGCTTTAAATTCACATCTAAGTTCTCAAGACCTTGCACCTTTGGTACCTGCTAGTATCTCTAGTGAAGTCGACTCCAATTGTCGAGAACCTTACGATACGTTGCTGCTAGGTGAAAATATCCTAAGCTCAATCAAATTGAAAGACATCGATCGCTCGTGCTGGATCAAAACTGTTCCATCTGGGCGCTTCGATGACCTTCTCCATCCTATAAATTGCATGCCTAGATTTAAAATTAAATACTAAGTTTTGATGGTCTCTGCCACTCGCCCTCAGACCATGCTCGAATCAAACAACAAATTGTAAGGAAGTACGCACTTTCTCGTATTTATATTGCCAATGCTTGTAGTGCGAAAGAATTCAACAGAGCGATGAATTTTTGCAAAAACCTGCGTTTAAACTTGATTCAATTTCAAACTTACCCAGATAATGAAAATGGTGATGCACTCAATAACTTTCAATGGCCTCGCACCCAGAAAGAAAACATTTGTTTTCTTGGACAACTTGCAATGAAATCAACATTGAAAATCATCGTGCCATATTGTCCTCATTTCAACAAATGTCAAGCAATAAATAGAATTGTAGATCATTCCAATGAATCGAAAACTTCACGAAATGAGTCAAATAGTCTCACTTTAAACTTTGAAAAAGAAAAAAGGACTATGCACATCACTGCACATGGTACACCAAATCCTTCAAAATTGATTGCGTCATCAAGCAGAGCTCTGAGTAACTCACTCACCCACAGCATGAGGAACGTGAATAAGCCTGAGCCTTTCCCTGACTCGACCTCAGACAAATATAATGTAAGTACGAAAAACAAATTTGCGTTACTTGCAACACACACAAATAGTGACTGTGAAATGCCCTCCTTTTCAAGAAATTCTCAGCTTTCCAGTAAGTACGCAGAAACAGAGGAAAGTCAAGCGAATAACGATATTCAAAACTATTCCAAAGAAAATAAAATTATTCGAAAAAATTTATAGCCCAACAAGCCTATTTTCGGAAATCAAAATCCCTTGCGCAGTCACGTAGAGAATCACTTCAATGGAAAACAACCCCTAAAAAATCTGATGCTCTGCCAGGCCTCCATCGAACGATCAAACCGATACTGCTACCGCTAAATCAACAGTGAATCAAATTTGCACACGAGTTACAGACACACTGGGCGACTTGAAACGATTGCTCAAAATGAAGCCTGCTTACACTTTAGGTGACGGACACTGTCTCCTCCACGCAGTAACGACACAGCATGCTTCACAACAAATATCGAAATGGAATTATATATCTCTGAAAAAAGCCATTAAAACTGAGAGCTCCAGAAACAAGGGCCGGTATGTAAAATTCGTTGACAAGAACAGTGACAGTTTCGAACCACTCATCGATAAATACATCGATAGAAAAGTTTCGATCACACAGTTGGAGACCTCATACCCAAAAATTTTCTAATGTGACGAGAACACTAATTCATATATTTGATGAAAGAGACAATGGGATTTGGTAGACGACAATCTCCCCTACATCAAATGCTCTGATAAACTGTCCTCCAGTGAGCATACACCGGAAACAAGACCACTATAGCGCCCTCTTTAAAATGCGTGTTGAAAATCATGTTGCTCCCGCCCCCATTTTGTGACTGAATAACAGTGATCAAATTGAATTTCTTCCTAAAGCTGAAATCACAAAAAGTGAACGCGGCAATAATGACCTTGAGATGAATACTAAATGCCCTGCTAGACCTAACAAATTCAATAACTCCACTAAAGATCTGCCTATTGAGATCAATAATATCAAAATATTGCACATAAATTCTCGCAGTCTCAATGGTAAAATGAATGACGTACGAGTAATGTTGATCACTAACGATATCGATATTTTAGGCGTATCTGAAAAATGGTTCGATTTACGAATTTAAAGCTCATATCTCAGCATTACCGGGTACACATTTCACCGTTATGACTGAGTCAAGAGTAAGAAATGTCGCGGTTCATGCCTTTTCATCAAAGATGTCTACTTTACATCCTTATTTCCGATAAAAGAAAATGCGAAGATATAGAAATGGTTTGGCTCAATGTTCAAGTAAACAAACACAAGTATTTCATTATCGGCAGTCATTACAGACATCCGTCAGCATCTCCTTCTAACATTAGATTTCATTGAAAATACGCTTAAATTATTCTCTGCAGCCAAAAAGTCTTTCAATATTTTCGGAGCTTTTAACGTAGATCAACCAAATAAAAACAATCAGCTAAGCAAGATGCTGCACAGACTTAATCTTTCTCAAATAGTCCAAGAACCAAGGTGCATTACCATTACTTCCAAAACTCTTCTTGACCGAGCAATTACAAACAATCCCCAAGCAGTACTCAGCACAGAGATCTAACCGTCGTCCTTTTCTGATCACCATTCGGTAGAATGCCAAATCAATATTGCAAAAGAGAAACAGAAATCTAGTTACATTACATATCGCATGAAAAACCACTACTCCTCTGAAATAATTGAAGAAAAGCTATTCGACAGATGAAGTGAATTTCAAGGCATTGAAAACACCGATGATGTCAATCTACAAGTTTCGATTTTCAACGAAAATTTCATATCAGCCCTTAACGAATGCGCACCTTTCACTACGAAGAAAGTCAAGCCAAGAATTTCTAAATGGATAAAAGATTAGATAAAACAGTTGAGCAGAGCTTAAATAAATTTGCAGCGTGAGTACAAACTGAATAAATCAGACAGTACGCATCGAAAATTATATAAAGATCATGAGAAGATCCCACGAAAAAAAATTAAGAAAGCAAAACGGGACTACTTCCACAAAGAACTATTGGCTGCAAAATAAAACCCCCAAAAAAATTTGGGAAATCATTAGAGAATTTGCTCAGTATAAAAATTCGGACTGCAAAAGCACTTTTGACAACCCCTCAAAAACGGCGAATGACTTTAACACTTTAACAAAGTTGGCGAAGATGTCTTCAATGAAGTATCCAGGACAGTTTCAGACACATCTACAGGGGCAAATCTGAGCGATGTTTCATCCTCAAATACTAGAAACAAATGGAGACCAAAGCCAGTAAGCGTCGTAGAGATACGAAAAATCTTATACTCACAAAAGAATACTAAAGCGACTGGACATGATGGCATAAGCCTCCAACATATAAAAGACAGCTTCCCTGTCACAGCACTCCTCATTCGCTTGATAATATATACATTTATAGCCACAAACAAGTTTCCCGATCATTATTAAGCCATTAAATAAATCTGGTGACATCGACATAGCGTCAAACTACAGACCAATCACTTTCCTGCCTGTTATGTCCGAAATATTATAAAAAGTAATAACAAACCAGCTCTCGTCTTACATAGATGAGTCACATCTACTGCATCGCAATCAATGTGCTTACAGATGGAATACCAGTACTCAGGACGCTCTGTTAAACATAACAGAAAAATTTACAATGAAATTGACCAAAAAAATAACTCTCTTACTATTGCTTGATCTCTCCAGTGCTTTCGACAGTGTTGAGCATAAGAAACTTCTACAAAAAAATTCAATCCTCATAATAGACACTCAGTGGTTTGAAAGCGACCTACTAAACCGCTCTCATGCAGTGTGCTTGAACAACAAAATGTCATCATTCATACCAAATAATTTTGGCGTTCCTCAAGGTTCAATCATCGGGCCGCTCCTATTTTCAATCTTCATCAATGATTTCCCCACCATGCCGGCAAACACAAAAATCTCAATGTATGCTAATGACGTACAAATTGCCATGACAAGCTTAACAGCGGATTTAAAAGAAACACAAGCCAACGCGGAAAACCTAGAAATCTGAAATTGTGGTGTGATCATAATGTCCTAAAACTTAACGCAAGTAAAAAGCAATGCATTATTTTTGGATCACACAATGCGACTAAAAATTTACCACCATTCAAGCTAACATTTGGAGACGTTACAATTGAACCAGTAGAGAGAAGGTAAAAAATCTGGGTGTTTGGTTTGACAAAAATATGACTTTCAATTCACACGTCGAAACAATGTACAACAAAATAAACGGAACCTTAATATTCTTTCATCGCATTAAGAACACACATGACGAAAAATCTAGATTATTAGTGATTCAGTCTTTAATTTTATCGCGCCTGGACTACTGCAGTCTTGTGTGGGGAGATTTACCTCAATATCGTCAGGAAGAGTTGTAAAAATGTCCAAACTTCGCCGCCAAAGTGGTATGCAAAGGAAATCTCAATAAATACGATCATGTCTCCCCTCTTTTAAGAAAACTCGACTGGATCCCAATACCGAACAGATTCATGATCCAAAAAGCTCGACGAGTGTTCTCCTCTCTGTACCTCCCCCAAAGTAATGCAGAGGTGGTGAAATTTTTTCCATCTAATATCCCAAACAAAAAACCAAATCGAAGGAATGATGTTTTAGTCAGTTACCGTTCATCTAACGTGGGACAAAAAGCTCTCTCAGTTTCTGGAGCTTTTTTGTGGAACGAGCTTCCCCAGCATAACAAAAACTCTAAAACTTTAAAAGAATTTAGAGTGAATGTGTCACGTCATTTTGCATCTCTGTCATAGGGCCTGCAGCATTTCGGTGTGAATTTCCCATCTACCAGAAATTTTAATTTTCCTGAAATTTCTGTTAGAAAATTAGAAACTATTTCATTTTACGTTTGCTAAGCCATTCGTATATTCATCTTAACTATTTCTGTCGACAATAATGAGCACCCCAGCCGTGAGTTCAATATAGCAGAACGAACGTTTTTCAATAATTAGGAGTATTTCCTCATCTTTATTTTGTTATTTTTTCTCTTTTCTGTATTAATATTTAACATCCGTATGGAAAACATACTCTAAAATTCATTTTGTGTGTACACCAATATACAGATTTCTAGATGTGAGGGTTGTGCAAAGTTTATAATGAATTAAATTTTGGCTAACGTTGTCTCGCTATTTCAAAATCATTCTCGAAGATGTTTTCAATCGATTTCGGCTGAGCTGGGGGGAGGGGGTAATTTTAAGCATTTTCATTTAGTCTTTTTATATTTTTCCTTGCGTTCAGTGCACACTAGCACTAAACTTTAAAATCGGAAAAAACTGTTAATTTCTGTAATCAAAATTATCACTTTGGACCATTGCTTAATCTACCTATATGTGCCAATTTTTGTAAATATTCTCCATCACATGTGATATCCGGCTACAATGTTATTTCATTTTATCCCATGTACACATGTCCGTATAACGCTGAAAAGTTGTGTTGTTTCTTAACTGTAACCTAAGTTTTCTTAAAAATTTCTATGAAGCAACTAAAAACCAGTTCATTTTACGTTTTTCGAAGTCTTCTTTTCCTTGTCGAAATTCAAGCCATTGCTCGAACGCTGAGGTCCTTTGCGGACTTTGAAAGGCAGAGTTAAAAGCCTTCGCAATAAAGTTCTTTGGATTCGATTCTGTTAATCAGCCTAAAAAATTAATAACGCTGGTAATATTTGACTAAGCGGAGCAATGGCGGGGGTTCCTCACATCTTCAGTGAAAAATGTATATGCAAACACTAAAAACGTTTGTCTGCCCATCTTGCTTCGAGTCCAAAGCCAGAGCAACGGAATCGGACAAGCTAACGAGCGTGTCCGCCAGAGGCCGACACGTCAGAAGAGACCTAGCTGTGAGCGCGGGTGCATCTTGCTTTGTGCTCTGCGATACTCCGGCAAACCGCCCTCGCTACCGGGGACTTCTACGTCTTCGACAGCCGGCTACATTGAAGAGTGTTCGCCTGAACATTATATTCGAAATCGTCAGGTGAGCCCTCCAGCCAGATTATGCTTCGCTTGTCATTTACTTATCACTGTTTTTGCGTTACCGGCCCCAGATGGGTGCCCGGTAAATTTGTGTGTCATCGGGCCCGTTAATTCGGGATTTGTGTCCACTGGGCGGGTGGGAGCACACAAATTTTTATTCGAATATAATTTCTTCATTTAAAACTCACCAATCATTTTCGAAAGTTTATTCAAAATGATTCACTTAATTCCTTTTTTTCTACGACGTCTCTTTGAGAACTTCAAGGTTCTAAAGCCGTGCTACTTTTGTGCAGTTTTGCCTAAAAAGCAATTTAGCCGGCTTGACCTCAGCGCCATTTAGGTGATGGTAGAGCTTGGCTAAGAATTCGACAGGTTAAATCCTGGCATCTATCTATCCACATCTTCAATTTTTTCCTTTTCTTTTTCAACAACTAAAAATGTATTGTGATAACCTTTGAAATAATTTTTTTCTCTTTTTAAAGCTGCTGTCCGGAGTAGCGGGGGCAGGTCTCTGTCTCATTAGTTATAAGTCGAGTGCAGCCGGCGTGTTGTTAGACAGGGTTCCTTTTTTGTTCCTTAAGAGCCTTACGTTTTTTACAGGTTCTGGCCTTTTGAACCTTGTCTAACCTTTATTTGGTTCACTCCTTATAGAATATAGTTAAGCTATTCTAAAAAAAAAATTTTGGAATGTGTAAACTTTAAAAATAAAAATGTTGTGAATTTAAAAAGTAACTGGTGGGGTAAGTGAAATTTTTGTGTATTTTCTATGTCATTAATGTGTTTTTCTATGCTTTTTAAATGGATATAACTTGTCCACTTTGAGGTGTAGACGTGACTCTGTTTAGCTGAACTTTTAAAAAAGCCTTCGCAATAAAGTTCTTTGGATTCGATTCTGTTAATCAGCCTAAAAGCCTTGAAAAGCCTTAGCCTTGAAATAGAAATTTGATAATTTAATTTTGGAAACGGAAAAGTGTACTGCCTTAGCCTTAAGCATTAAATTGCGGGGCATAAAGTGTAGCATTACATCTCTTGGAAAAGAATCTCTTTCACCTAACTGTGATCCGGCCTTTCTTATTGAAGCTGTTCCTCAGTTGAGTGGGCTGTTACAGTCCTTCAGACTTCTGTTCGCTACTATTCCTACAGATGTTAATGAGGTTTCTGAAGAGGAGCTGGTTAGGAGGGTGGAGTATGAGGTTCAGGTCATAGAATTAATGGTAGAACTTAAAAAACTCATTTCTACTTCCCGGGTGCTAAACTCTAGTACTACCGGTGAACCTTCTGTGTCTAAGGTTTCTACTTCTGATGTTCCTTTGAATATCTTCAGAGCACCTCAGTTGACACTGAAAAAATTCAGTGAAAATGAGGGGTGCCCTTTCAACTTCCTTCACTTTCAAGAGTCCTTTGCTAATGCCCTTCAAGCTTATCCTAGCATGAGTGAAAGGCAAAAATTTATCTTTTTAAAAAATCAACTTAAAGGAAGAGCTCTCAGTCTTATAGAGGGGCTTCCTAATGAAGAAACTAGTTTTCAGTCGGCTTGGGCATTACTTAAGCAAGATTTTCTTAACGCTGACGAATTAATCTCATTAGCTCTTGATGAGATCCTGAGCTGTCCCAGTGTTCAGAGTCTATCCGAAATAAATTCTTTCCGCTCTAAGGTTAAATTTCGCCTTCTTGAGCTTTCCGAGTTGGGTTTGGATTTCTCTAATGAGAAGTCGGGTAACCCGCTGTTTTCTGCTGTAATTAAAACTAAACTTCCGGAATTTTTCCTGTTGGAACTCCTTCGCTATTTTAAAGCGAGTTTCTTTTCCTTGGAGATGTTTGAGAATGTTCATAAAGTGCTTTCTCTTCTCGAAACCAAAAGTAAATCCAAACCGTCTCATGTATTCCGTAGTAAGGAAACAGAAATGGTGACCCGGACTGAGGTGAAGGACAAAAAGCCACATTAACCTAGGCCTAATAAGTCGCCCGAAATTAAGGTATGTCGATTTTGTAACCAAGCTAACCATGCTTCGTTTGCATGCAAGCGATTTAATTCGCACGAAAAGCGTGTGAAACGGGCTGGTGAATTAAAATTATGTACTACCTGTTTGAGCAGTAAGCATTTGTCTAGTGCGTGTCCCTCCAAAGTTAAGGGTCTCCCGTTCCTGTATTCTTTGTGTAACACTAACAATCATGTTAGCCCTTTGTGTCCTAAATTTGTTGAATCCAGTGCCCTCGTTGCAACATCCTCATGACGGTTAAAGGCACGTCTAAGGATGTGCCCTCTTGTTGCTCTTACCCCCAAGTATGGTGGGGTAACCAAGCGTGTTAATTTTTTAATTGATAGCGGCAGTCAGTCGTCGCTTATTGATTTGGAGACTGTAAGTTCCGAATATTCTGATGTAGACTTGCAGGAGCTAACTATTAACACAGTAGGTGCTTCTGTTCATTTAATTGGTAAGCAAATGCATTGAACTCGTGCTTCCGGACAGTGAGAAGCATGAGCTTGATGTTTTCGCTATGAGAAATTTAAACCTCCAGATGGGTATGAGAGATTTGAAGGCTAAACTCGAAATTTTAAAAACTAAACTTCCTTTATCGACTTCCTATTCTGAAGTTATGAATGATAGCATCCAAATTCGCGGAATTTTGGGTGTAGATGCTCTTCAAGCTTTGAAATTACTGGAGTTACAGCACGTAAATGGCTATAAGGCCATGCGCATTTCTAACGGGTTTCTACCCTTTGGGGAGTTAAAATGTTACAACAAATCTTTATCTTCCTTTGTTGCCTCTAAAACTAAGAAGCTAAACAATGCTATTGAAGCTTCCGTTAAAAGGAAAGTTAATGTTGAATTATGTAAACCTGCTCTGTCTCTTGATAGCGAAACTAAATCTAAACCTAAAAGGAAAATTTCTAAGTGTACCTTGAATGAAGGCCGTTACCGTAATATTTTAAATAATTTCTATGAAACTCCTAAAGTATGTACATCATTATAAGACGTTTCTGAGCAGTGCGTAGTTCAGACTGGACTTGATCAGCTGCTTGACCTTGAGCTTGTTGGTATACCCTCTAAGGAGGAAGAAAATGATAAGGAATTGGAAGATTTTGAAGATAGTGTTAAACTTGAAGAAGGTAAATATTCTGTTCAGTTGCCCTGGAATCGCCAACTTTTGGCTAGAGTGCCTAACAATTTTGTATTAGCAAGATATCTTGCTCGTAAAGTAGCGACTGATAATGCCCTAAAGGGGATTGAACAGGCCTATAATGACGTGTTCCTTGAGCAGCTTGAATTGGGCATCATTGAAACCATTTCTGTCAAAAGGATAGATGTGCGAGCTCACAAATGGATCCCGCATAGGCCTGTAATACGTACACATGTAGAAACTTCAAAAATTCGTCCTGTGTTTAATTGCTCTTTAAAGGTCGGTGGTTCACCCAGTCTGAACGAAGCCTCTTATGTGGGTCCTAATCTGATGAATAATTTGTTAGGACTTTTGGTCTATTTCTGTGCAAATACCGTAGTGGTTCTTTCTGACATTTTTAAAGCTTTCTTGCAGGTGAAACTTGCTTGTGATTTTGACCGTAATCAGTTCAGCTTTGTCCTTTACAATGATGGCAAATTCTTGTATTACCGTTACACTACTCTGTTGTTCGGGTTCGTCGCATCACCTTATATTCTTAACTATCTGCTCAAATTGCACGCTCAAACTATTACTGATTTGACAGTTAGAGACGTTATGGCGAATAAGCTGTACGTCGATAATGTAGTATTTACGACTGAGAGTCTTGAACTAGCGCTTAGCACATTTCGAAGCGCCAATAGTGCATTTGAGGAGAGTGGATTTCCGTTGCGCAAATGGAAGTCCAATAATTCTGAACTTCTTTCCCAAGTTGACCCTGCTCTATGTAGTGCCGAAGTGCACTCCCGAGTGCTAGGGTACGACTATAACTCTTCTACTGATCTTCTTTCTCTGTCTGTGAAGGAGTTGGACTTGTCGTGTAAAACACGTAGAAAAATTTTATCTGAAGTTGCCGCACTCTATGACCCCTTGGGGATTTTGCTGCCCTTTTCTGTGCGAGGTAAGCTCATTTTGAGAAAATTAACGCCCTTAAGGCTAGGTTGGGATCAGGATGTTCCGGAAGATTTATGTAAGGAATGGCAAAGCTATTGTTGGGAGTTTTCGAAGTTGAGGGATTATGAGTTTCCTAGGATGAATTTGGCTGAGACCAAAACTACGCAACTTGTTGTATTTTATGATGCTAGGCTAGCGCCTTAGGCACCTGTATTTATGGCGTCCAAGAGGAACGCAGCGCCTTACTTTTCTCTAAAGTTAAAGTTTCGCCTTCTCGCCAGTAAACTCTTCCTTCTCTCGAGCTCTTGGCAGTGTTTCTTGCCTATCAGTGTCTTGTATCTCTTTTGTGTGATGTTAACTTTCCCTACAAAGTGTCTAATGTAACTATTCTTACTGATTCTCAAGTTACTCTAGCTTGGCTCCTGAGCGGCAAACCTCCTCGAAAAAATGTGTTTGTAAGTAACAGATTGAAGGCATAGAGGCCATGCGTAAAAAGCTAGAATGTAAGACTTTGGCTGCCTTCAGCTATGAGTATGTACCCACGATGTTTAACGTTGCAGACATGCTGACACGGGGGATTAAGGTATCTAAGTTTCTAGAGTGTAAACCGTTATGGTTAGAAGGTCCTTCTTGGATCAGAGAAGGTAGAGACAAGTGGCCTAAGGGTCACTTAGAATGCATTCCGCAGCAATTTGTTTCCGATACGTGTATCGCAGTTAATGTTGCTCACCCAGGTGAAGCTTCGATTGTGGAGCGGAGCTTGAACGTTTTTCCTCTTACCCCAGACTATTAGGTGTGGTAGAGAAGGTATTTAGGGCTGTAGCAATCTGGAAGCGAACAGATCCGGGAGAGTCTAAACTGCGAGCGTTTCTTTACCTCATTTCCTCTATGCAAAGAGAGCATTTTGCCAGCGAGATAGAGGCCTTGGAAAACAAGAATCCTCGTCCGCCTTTGCTTGTTAGACCTTTCAACTTGTTTCTTGACTCTCATAATTTAATTAGATCTAGCAGCCGCATTGTCTTAGTGGAGGAATTGGATTACAACACTAGGAACCCTTTTCTGTTGTCTAGTTCTTCTTATCTAACCTATCTTCTGATCTTGCATATCCATAAAACTCTTAATCATCAGGGTGTTGAGTCGACCGTGCAAAAACTTAAAATGGACGGTTATTTGATACCTCGCTGTAAGCGTACTGTGCGTGGCGTTCTATCCAAATGCATAGTATGCAAGCGGGTGAACGCTAAGGCTTTCTCTTATCCTGACCCGCCTGCTTTGCCAGACAGTCGGATTAATTTTGTGAGACCTTTCGCTACAACAGGAATGGACCTTTTAGCTCATTTCTGGGGGTTAGATCCGTTTGGTCATAAACAAAAAGTGTATCTTTTACTGTTTACGTGTTTTCAAACTAGAGCTATTCATATAGAGCTTCTTCCTTCTATGACGTTGGAAGAATTTTGTTTTGCCTTCATTCGCTTCACGAACGAAAGGGGTGTCCCTAACACCGTGTATTCCGATAATGCTAAATATTTCGTAGCTGCTTCTGACCTTTTGGCAGAAGTTTTAACTTCTTCCTTGTATGAAGAACGTTTCCGCACTTTTAACATTAAATTTAAAACTATCCCGATCTATAGTCAAAAATTTGGTGCAATCTGGGAACGCTTGTTTAAATCTATTAAGGAGAGTTTGTACAAGCTCTTTGGTCGTAGCACTTATCCTTACTCGGCCTTTCTCACTGCAGTTTCTGACATCTCTCTTAATCTTAATCGACGTCCTCTTTCCTATACAGAGACGGTGGACACTATTTTGCCTATTATGCCTATTCAGTTCCTTCAACTTTATCCAACCTCTAACTCTTTAATCCTTTCCGATGAGGTCCCTGACTTGGAAACCGAGGACGGTGAGCAGCGAGAACATTTGCTCTCCGCGCATGAGAGGCGCGACGTGCTGGTGGCCAAGTTCAGGGAACTCTGGTACTCTCAATACTTAATTTCTCTGAGAGGTCCATATCCTCTTAAATCTTTGCCTCTAAATAACAAATTTCTATCAGTAGGTCAGGTTGTCTTGCTAAGGCATTCCAAAAGACCTAGACCGTTCTGGACCTTAGTCCGTATCATTGCGCTGCTTCCTGGACGCGATGGCAAGGTCCGTGTTGTTAAAATTATTAAGGCTGATCACTGAGTCTGCCGTTAAAATTTTTCTTCTCTACCCCCTGGAGCTAGCTGATTTTGATACTGCTTCAGAGAAGGGGTGGGAAAGGGCAGAAGGGGGCTCGAGTGAGGAGTTGCAACCTTATTTCGAGCCTCCCGAGAGTTCCGTTTCTCGTGAGAGTAGTTCTCTCGCAATTGAACGCCCTGGAGATCAGCATTATTCCTTTGAATCAGACTCCTCGGGAAATTCCGAAGAATCTGAAATTCAGGCAGCTGCACGCCCTAAGCGGCAGGCAGCTCGCCAGCAGCGTAGCAAGCTTGCCGACTTAATTAGGAGAGGTCACCTCTGGTTTCCTGTCCTTCTTAGTTTGCTATTAAAAATTTGAAAATCTA
The DNA here is from genome assembly GCA_030386875.1 of Morinoia aosen. Lineage (NCBI taxonomy): Eukaryota > Metazoa > Arthropoda > Malacostraca > Amphipoda > Talitridae > Morinoia > Morinoia aosen. The sequence continues at coordinate 1,314,937 of CM059572.1, read as the reverse complement.
TACGCGCATTAATGTAATAAACGTTCTTTCTAAGCTTCCTCTTGAAAGTAACATAAATGTATTGAAATGTTTGTATTTAAAAGCTATGTAACGGAAATTTCTAATGAAAACTCCGTTTTTACTCTTGCCGTGATTGTGTCGAAATTCAAGCCATTGCTCGAACGCTGAGGTCTTTGCGGACTTTGTAAGGCAGAGTTAAAAGCCTTCGCAATAAAGTTCTCTGGATTCGATCCTGTTAATCAGACTGAAAAATTAATAACGCTGGTAATATTTGACTAAGCGGAGCAATGGCGGGGGTTCCCCGCAACTTCAGCGAAAAATGTATATGCAAACACTAAAAACGTTTGTCTGCCCATCTTGCTACGAGTCCAAAGCCAGAGCAACGGAATCGGGCAAGCTAACGAGCGTGTCCGCCAAAGGCCGACTCGTCAGAAGAGACCTAGCTGTGAGCGCGGGTGCAACTTGCTTTGTGCTCCGCGATACTCCGGCAAACCGCCCTCGCTACCGGGGACTTCTACGTCTTCGACAGCCGGCTACATTGAAGAGTGTTCGCCTGAACATTATATTCGAAATCGTCAGGTGAGCCCTCCAGCCAGATTATGCTTCGCTTGTCATTTACTTATCACTGTTTTTGCGTTACCGGCCCCAGGTGGGTGCCCGGTAAATTTGTGTGTCATAGGGCCCGTTAATTCGGGATTTGTGTCAAATGGGCGGGTGGCAGCACATCCTTTTAGTTTGTTTTTCAAATAATTTCTTAGGATTACACTGAGCTCAACTTTCATTATCGGTGTAATATATGGTAGGTTGTTTCTATCTTTTTATTTTATATATGTATTTTTTTCCTATATTTCATTCTCAATAAGTATATATATTAATATGCATGTGTACGTATGTAGGTATATGTATATATCTACATAAATAGATATACATGTTTCTATGTCATTTCTTTACACAAAAACCATCCGGTTAATAAATTTTATTGCAATAGCGAAATGATTCAAAAATAGATCTCTCACTTCCCCAGAGGGCGTCTCTGTGAATCGGATTAATGACAAATACAATTAATGATTTTAATCGCAATTTGAGTGTATGAATCGTGATAAAATTATCTTTCTGTCCGTATGTTGTACAAGCTATAAATTTTGATGTAGAGTATATGTTTGTTTGCGCATTTCTGCCAAAATTTTGTAGATATTTGTCAATCATGAGTGGTAACTGGTTTACACTGTATCTCCATTTTATCCCATGTACCCGTGTCCGCATGATGTTGCAGAGAATATCGAGAGGATATGATATATGATATAATATATGGAAGATATGATATGTTTTTTTTGTTGTTGTTCCTCAGCGGTAACTTGATTTTTCTTAAAATTTCCTTTAGGAAATTAAAAAACCATTCCATTTATACGTTTTTCGAAGTCCTTTTTCTATTCCTTTTCTTTCCTCAGGTTATTTCTTACGATTCATCAGAGCTTTGGCTGTCATTTTAAATATTGAAAGAGCAAGATTATTTTTCATGTCTATTAGCATTTTTCTAATATTCATTTTCAATACGCATATATATGAATATGTGTGTTAGTGTGTGCGTGAGTATGTATGTGTGCGCACGCAAACATAAATGTCTGTGTATCAGTGTGAACATGCACACGTTTCGCACACATATATGCGCACATGTACATATATAGGTTTCTATTTCTACTTTTTGCATAAAAAGCAAACCTCAAGACGCATTACATTTTACCTAAAGCTCTGCGATCAGTTAACACTGCACCAAATTCCAGAAATAAACAAATTGATTGCGCTTGCGTAATGATTTATAAATCGATCTATCACGACCCCGATGGGCATTTCTGTGAACAGAAGAAATTAAAAGTGTAAACAGACAAATGAAATAAAGCGCTAGTGCGAACATTATCTCTATATTTGTATGCCGAACAAGCCATGCATTTCATTTTTGAGTGTGTAAGTTTGTTTGCGTATTTCTAGATGTGCGTGCTGTGTTGCGCGATGTTCTTTACGAATAATTTCGAGACTATCTTTTTCTCAATACTTGATTGTCATTTACGGTGGTGTTTCAATCTAGTACGGGGTAGCGTTTTTTGTATTTTTCCTACTTCGATAATCTGATAAATAATTCGAAAACTACTAAAGAATTCTTCGAAACTGCCAAGTTCTTAGTTGAAATTATCGAAGTAGGAAAAAGGCAAGAAGCGCTGTACCGGAATCTCTTGGAATATAAAATATCCAAGAGATAATATTTCTCATTTCTCATTCAACTACCCTTGACAGAGTTAGACTCTTAGCACGCCACGTATGGTTTGTCTATTAGTACGCCTCGTATATTTTTTCTGTTACTATGCCTCGTATGGTCTATCTGTACACCTCTGATAGTATTGTCTAACAGTACATCTCGTATAGTTTGTCTATTATTATGCCTCGTATGGCTTATCCATTTGTGCACCTCGGATGGTTTGTCAATTAGTACTCTTCGTATGGAACTTTGTTAGACTATTAGCACACCACGTATGGTTTGTCTATTAGTACGCCTCGTATATTATGTCTATTAATATGCCTCGTATGGTCTATCTATTTGTACACCTCTGATAGTTTATCTATTAGCACATCTCGTATAGTTTGTCTATTATTATGCATCGTATGGCTTATCTATTTGTACACCTCGGATGGTTTGTCAATTAATACTCCTCGTATGGAACTTTTGTTTTAGGTCGTCTTATAATAAGAAACTTTTAAAAGCCAATTTGTTGGCATGTATCTCATGTGGCAACTTGGAAATAAACGGTTTTGTTTGTTTGTTTGTTGCCGCACTCGGAAGATAAATTAGACCCTGCATTACAACATTGCACTCATGTGTATGTACGAGTAGATGCAATTAAACCAACTCTTACCCGCCCTTATGATGACCCATTCAAAGTGCTAAAGAAAACGCCCAAATACTTCGTTCTAGAAAAATCTGGTTCATCCGATACTGTAAGCATAGACCGACTCAAGGCCGCTTACATCTCTGATTATAGTGTGATTACTAATCCTTCACCCTCTCCACAGAACCTTCTTTCCACTGAGACTCGATCATATCGTCCACCTCAGTTTCCTCATTTGGCTGCATTGTTGCCTAGTCAACTTGAGTGTAATCCTTTCTCTTTGCCTGTATCCTCTAACCCTATCGTAGACTCTAATTCTAGTACTCTTAGTGAAACAGCGACAAGACTGGAGAACCCAGATGAGCCCGCTGCAGTAACCTCAGTTTCTAGAACCCTCTCAGACCTCAATGTGCAGACCCGTTTGGTCAAACTTCCCCTCTCAGTAACATTTTCCGACCGCCAGACTCGGCATGGTCGTGTAGTTCGCACTCCTTCCCGCTACAAATAACTGTATCGGGTGGACCTTTTGGTCTGCGCCTTGGGGGTAATGTAGCAGTCGCTACAAAAATGTCTCATATCATTAAAATTTATCATTAACATTTAAATAACATAATTAATTGGCATAAACTATCCTACTTTGAATAATTACTAATAATTTTCTAATTATAATTATTAATCTTAATATTTTTGTGTAAATCACACAAATATAAAATAATACCAAACAATCACTAGAGTTAGACCTAGGCGTTGTAGCCAACATTCCAGTCACGCATCTCCTAGCCTCATTTCGTGCCTTGGTTTGGTGTTGTGAAGAACTCGTCGCGTAAGTAGAAATAAGTGCTTTTTAATTCAGTGTTAGATTTAAACTCACAATGGTGAATGTGTTCCTTAGTAGTTCCTAAGTATGTTTATGTGTTTTTAGCATTTCTTAGCTGTTCTCGTTAGTGGCGTTGGCGTGTTGTTTAAGGTGTTCAGTATTTCCTTTATAGTCAGCACAGTGTACAGTGTTATTGCTACCTGGGGGTTTCGTGAAATAGTGTGATTCCTTGTGCCAGAAACATTGGTTATGGCGCTATATGGACGTATTATAAATTTACCAGGATTGATAGGATGATCGCTGGCTAAAAATTATACGTTCGATCGCGTACAAAATGGCGCATGAAGTTTCTCCTGATATGTCTAACCTTTTACGATTTTTGACGCAAATTAACTTCTCGTTCCTTTCCGGTTTATATTGAAGTTGGTAGATTAGTAGAAGGGTATTTTGCCGGTGTTTCGTCTGTTCCTATTCTATAGTTTGAGCTCAAAAGAGAAAGAAAACTCTGACGGGAATCATTGGAAAGTAACTCAGGGTTTCCCCGTGATATGGACTTATAATTTAATGGGGAAGGGTGTTTGTGGTTTTCTTTTGTTTTTTTCCGTGGATATTGTCATCCAGCGTCCTTGAATATTTCCAGATTCTCCGACGCCGCCAAATACAACACTTACCATAAGCACAAATCCCTGGGCCTTGAGCCTAATTTACTATCTCGATTAAGATCTATAACCGCCTCCAGTCATGGCACCAGAATTAAACTCACCTGCTCAAATTCAGCAGGTTTTGCCCACATATAGAGACGCACCGATTTTTGTGCCCGGTATAAATTGTCCCTCAGTGAACTGAATACCCTAAATACAAATAGACGTACGACCTCGTCAACCTGCCGGAGCAGCTGCCTCCAGGACTGCGAGGTATCTTCAGCCAAGATCTGCAGGAACAAGTCTCGGCGATCCTCCCGGCTCCTTCGAATAAAGACACTAACAAAGCTGAGTTTCTAATGTGTCATCATTGTCCTCTCGCGCGATAATCGAAAACAAATTCTCGAGTCTTTGTGTTTGTAGTTGGTATTCAGCTAAATCCAGACCAACCAAACATAAAAATCCAAGTACCGAACAGATTCATGATCCAAAAAGCTCTACGAGTGTTCTCCTCTCTGTACCTCCCCCAAAGTAATGCAGAGGTGGTAAAATTTTTTCCATCTAATATCCCAAACAAAAAACCAAATCGGAGGAATGATGTTTTAGTCAGCTACCGTTCATTTAACGTGGGACAAAAGGCTTTCTCAGTTCTGGAGCTTTTTTGTGGAACAAGCTACCCCAGCATATCAAAAACTCTAAAAGTGTGAAAGAATTTTGAGTAAATATGTCACGTCATTTTTCATCTCTGTCATCTCTGCTGAATTTCGGTGTGAATTTCCCATCCACCAGAAATTTTAATTTTCCTGAAATTTCTGTTGGAAAATTTGAAATTATTTCATTTTACTTTTGCTAAACCATTCGTATATTCATCTTACTTATTTTTGTCGGCAATAGTGAGCACCACAGCCGTCAGTTCATTGTAGCAGAACGAACGTTTTTTCCATAATTAGGAGTATTTCCTCATCTGTATTTGTTATTTTTTCCTCTATTCTGTATTAATATTTAACGTCCGTATGACAAACATACCCTGAAATACATTTTGTGTGTACACCATTATACAAGTTTATAGATGTGAGCGTTGTGCAAAGTATTTAATGAATTAAACTTTGGCTAACGTTGTCTCGCTATTTCAAAATCATTCTCGAAGACGTTGTCAATCGATTTCGGCTGAGCTGGGGGAGGGGGTAATTGAAGCATTTCATTTAGTCTTGTTATATTTTTCCTTGCGTTCAGTGCACACTAGCACTGAACTTTCAAATCGGAAAAAACTCTAAATTTCTGTAATTAAAATTATCACTCTGGACCATTGCTTAATCAACTTATATGTGCCAATTTTTGTAAATATTCGCCACTCAGATGTGATATCCGGCCACAATGTTACTCCATTTTATCCCATGTACACAGGTCCGTATAATGCTGAAAAGTTGTTTTGTTTCTTGACTGTAACCTGAGTTTTCTTGAAAATTTCTATGAAGAAATTAAAAACCAATTTAAACAATTTAAACAATTTAAACAATTTATATATCACAGGTGATACATAGGTATAATTTTTCTTAAGTCTAGTATAATGGTCAAATTTGAGTATAGCTACCTGTGGGCCCGAACAAGTTCAGCGACTTCTAGGGCATCCTACTATCACGTTATTCTAGGGTGTACAAAATGTTTAACCTAGTTCACTTAACCTAGTTTTGCAATAGACTGATCATTGAGATAATTAAATCGATATTTCATGCTGTATTTTACAATATAGGTCAAATCGGCTATATTTAACAGTATTTTTGATAAAACGATTCAAGAGCAGACAGAAGATTGGTTATGGTACCCAAGGCAAGTTACATTATGAAATTATCATTAGTTACATGAAGGAGGCAAGTTTTTGACACGGTGATCTTACACGACTAGTATTCTGATAGGAAGTGAGACTCAAGATGTATTTCGAATACTTTGTACGAATAACATTCACGGATCTCTGCAGGTATAGAGTTCCAAGTTTTGGTTCCAACGAAGAGGATACTGTGTTGCGACCGGGAATAATACCTTAATAATAAGGAAGCATGAATTTACTTCTATTTCGGGTTAAATGGTCGTGATGACCAGTTTGCGCAGTCAATAATTGTCTTAGGCTATTGTCGCCATCATTTCTTAATGCTTTGTAAATGAAATTACAGATGGAGATTTTGTAGAGATCCGAAAGTTTAAGTATTTTTAAATTTTTGAAAGAATCATTTGTATGAGCATCATATTCTAGGTTCTGTACCGCTCTGACAGCTCTTTTCTGCAGAGTAAAAATTTTGTTGGTTTTATTATTATCAGTTCCGTGCCATGCTTCCATTCCGTATTGCAAGTATGGAGAAATGAGCGTTCGGTAGAGCATTTGTAAAGCTGTTTCAGGCAGAAATTTTTTAACTTTATATAGGATTTCGATGGATTTTGATAATTTAAAACTAATATGAGTGATGTGCTCTTTGAAGGTCAGATGTTTATCTATTATGATGCCCAGAAACTTACATGAGTTGGTTTCTTCGATTTCACCTTCGCCAATTTCAATGCATGGGAGAGATACATCTTTCTTATATGAGAATGTAATATAATTTGTTTTATCAATATTAAGGCTTATTTTATTAGATTTGAGCCACGATGAAACCTCGTGAAGTTCAGTATTTATACTCTCCACAATCATAGCAGGATTTTGGTACGAAAGGACCGCAGAAAGCGTACACTCATCGGTAAAAAGTATGAATTTGAAGAATGATGTAGATTTTACAATATCATTGATAAAAATCAGTAACATGAGAGGCCCATGAACAGATCCTTGTGGAACTCTATGGCTAAATGTCTGTGGGTCTGATTTTACGTCGTCAATGACAACGTATTGCTTGCGATTTGTTAGGTATGACCTGAACCAATCATGGGCAATCCCTCGAATGCCATTACAGTGTAGTTTCGAGAGTAGTATTTTATGCTCCACACAAACAAATGCTTTTCGAAAGTCAAGAAATACAGAGAAAACAGGCTTTCCTTCATCTATATTAGAATAGAGGAATTGTAAATGATTTAATATAGCCTGTGTTGTTGATTTTTTAGAGTGAAAGCCGTGTTGTTTATCGTAAAGAAATGATTTTTGTTCAAAATATGAGTACACTTTTTTATACACAATCTTTTCGAATACTTTGCTAATAATTGGTAGTACGGAGATAGGTCGATAATTGTTTACACAGGTTTTTTTACCACTTTTAAAGATAGGGGTTACTCTAGCAACTTTGAGGGAGTTTGGGAAAGTGCCTAGTAAGAGAGACTGGTTAATAATATTTTATATCAGCGGGGCTACAATGTCAGCAATAACTTTAAGTACTTTAGTCGGAAACGTTTGTAACCCACTCGATTTATTTTTCATGTTGTTTATGCACGTAATTACATCGAAGGAGTTTGTAGGCGTAAAGAAAAAGGAGTTGAGTTCTCGAATGTGATCCCTAAATTCCAGGTGATCAGTAGGTTTACTTGGAATACCATCAGCTATAGTTTTCCCTACGTTTACGAAGAAGTTGTTAAAGAGATTTGCAATTTCTTTCTTCTCATGGTATTTTACATTATCTTGAATAATATATTCAATTTTCTTTTGATCAGCATTATGCGGTTTACAGCAGGAGTTAAGGAGATGCCAAGTCTTTTTAACGTCAGTTTTGAATTGAGTAAACTTGATCTTAAAGTAGTTCTTTTTGATATTTTTATCTGGTTTGTTACATAGTTTCTGAATCGGTTATATGTTTCTCTAGATATTCGCCCTTCGTAAAGGAGGGCTAGGTACGCTTGACGTTTCTTTATATTTATCACGATGTCTCTAGTAATCCAGGGCTTTTGTTTATTTTTCGGAGTAACTGTACGAGTTACAATTGGGCAACACTGATTGTATGCGGTCATTATAGTTTAAGTCAACTTTACTACTCCTTATCAATGCTCGTAGCATTATTGTTTTGTTGAGAGATGTGCAATGTATGCATTGATTCTTCTAGAACGGTGCGCATTTCTTCAAGATTTGATTCGTTTATTTTACGATATGAGTAAGTTTCAGTCCGTGCCTTGGTGCTAGCAATATAGACATTTTTCTTAATAAGAAAAACTGGGAAGTGATCTGATAAGTCAGAAGTAATTATTCCAGCAAGAAAATCACTTGGGTCTGTAATAAAGATATAGTCAAGCATTGTAGCACACTCTGAGGTTATTCGTGTAGGCTTTGTAAAGATCGGAAGGAAGGACTGAGACTGAAAGGTTGTTAGGAAATTAGAGATTGGTTCATAGCTTTCACGTTTCAGTAGATCATAATTGAAGTCACTGCAAATTATTTTGTCATTGTATAAGGGCGTGTTGAACTGAGAAATAATACGATTCAGCTCATTCAGGAAGGATATAGGACAGGCTGTAGGAGGCCTATACACCGTTCCAAGCACAATGCGTTTACCATCTCTAGACAGTTCTACGAAGAGTGATTATATATGATGCTGATTCATTGTTGCACTTGCTATGGTTCTTGAGTCTATGTGGTTAGATATACAGGGTGTTTTTTTTACTTTGAACAAACTTTGAACTTAGATACAAAAACTCAAAATAAATCGATTTCCATGAATGACAAAATGTCCAAAACTCTATAGTTTTCGAGTTATGGCGTCGCAAAGCATGTTTGGAAGTGCATGTTATAACTGGGCCGCACACCAATTGTTACTTAAAGTTGTTAGTTTTCGAGATTGTCGAATACAATTAAAGCATTTTTTCTCATTTCATTATGGGTTATCCATTCCATGTAATCAACGACAAGATTTCAAGATGCAATGTGAAACTGAAATAATGAAATAAAATTTATTATTAACAATCAACATTACTGGAACGCACGTGTTGCAGTATCAATTCGCCATTTGTTGACACGCCGTTGTACTGTGACCATGGAAAGATTTACCAATGCTGAGAATGCAGACATGCATTTTATTTATGGAGCTGTAGGCAGAAATGGTAGGCTCGCTCTGAGGATGTACAGAGAATGGTTTCCTAGGCGCGAAGTGCCTGATTTCCGGTATTTTGATACTCTGCATACGAGATTGCGTGACACCTGCAGCTTCAACGTTAACAGAAGGAATGCTGGGCGCGGCCATCATCCACAGGAGGATAGAATTGTGGAAAACTATGAGCAACATCCACGAACCAGCACTCGTGCAGCTGCTCAACGTCTTGGCTTGCGAAACCATACTACTGTGTGGAGGGCACTACATCGTCAGCAATTACATCCGTACCATTTCCAAAGAGTGCAAGGGCTCATGTCAGGTGATTTTGAACCTTGTATGCTGTTTTGCCAGTGGTTAATGCAACAGGAAAGAATGAATCGCGGGTTCTCAAAACTTATTCTCTTCACAGATGAAGCTTATTTCTGTCGTGATGCGGTTTTCAACCGTCACAATAATCATTACTGGGCTGGAAATAACCCTCATGTTATTCAGCCTAATAGTCACCAGCACAGATTTAGTGCCAACGTGTGGGCAGGCATTATTGGCAATAATTTAATTGGTCCGTACCTATTACCTTCTCCTTTCACGGGACCTGCGTTCACCATCTTCCTACGCGAAATTTTGCCTGGACTACTAGAGGACGTGCCCTTGGAGACACGCAGGCGAATTTGGTTCCAGCATGACGGAGTGACAGCACATTACTTTCGTGAAACACGCCTGTTCCTGAATAACCAATTTCAAAACCGATGGATTGGCAGAGGTGCTCCTGTAGCATGGCCAGCTAGGTCGCCTGATTTGACGCCACTGGATTTCTTCTTGTGGGGAACCATGAAGGACCTCGTGTATGCCACTCCTCTTGAATCGGAACAGGATCTGGTTGGACGCATTGTGGACTCAGCTGGCCGTATTACGGAAATGCCTGGCGTGTTTCAATCTGTAAGGTGCTCACTGGCTGTTAGATGTCGTAAATGTGTTGAAGTTCATGGAGACCATTTCGAGTAACTGTTGTAATAAAACTGTATTCAAGTTTGTTCTTGCGTTAAAGTTCTTACATTAAAGTTTGTATTGATTATGTTTTTTACCTGTGTCCTGCAATGCTTACTGATTGATGGTTAGCTTACATGATAATAATTGATAATTACTCATTTAGGACAATTTATTCGTATTTGTAAAACGTTTACACGCAAATTTCTTTGTGAAATTACAAAAATACTACATTAGTGGGGCCCAAAAACCTCCTTACCTATCAAAGGTAGCGCTATAAATGGTGCGCGCGTGCAATCCTACTTGAAGTTCTAATATTCTTCAAGTAACTATAACTCGAAAACTAAAGAGTTTTGGACATTTTGTCATTCATGAAAATCAATTTATTTTAAGTTTTTGTACCTAAATTCGAAGTTTGTTCAAAGTAAAAAAACACCCTGTATATGTGCTGATGCCTCCGCCCCGCTGGTTTTTTCTTAGCGAATTTAAACTATGATAATGTCACGACCGAGGATATTGAAAATCCGGCAGAGCTTCTGAGTATACTTGGGTAGAGAGGTAACACACGACCAAATGCGACTTTACAAGCCGAGCACGTCCATATATACCTTCTCGATTCTGCTGACCACGCATACGCAATGCGGCGACCGCACCAGGGCGTTGCACTGGCATGCGTACTAACCTATGTACTGACAACTGCGCCCACACACCTTCCCCCTTCGTAGGAGCGAGGACCAAGCACAAAAATGAATGAAGCAAGGATTAAAAATTTAAAACCAAAAATCAACACAGCAAGGCAAAGGCACCCAGCTCATGAAAACCAAAAATAAAAACAACACTTTCGTGGCAAAACAACTGCCATTAAACATTAAAAGCAAACGCGTCCAGTTAAACTCGACCAAAATTATCGCAAAGGAAAACACGAACGCCCCTTACAGCCAAACAAACATTTAAAAAATGAATTCGATGAAACTCTACGGTTTTAACAACCAGGATTTAACTTACTCGCCAGTCACATACTGGATTTATATCCAAAACAAAAATCGCTAACATCAACACCAACCATGAACATCACAATTAACTGTAACATTTTTGGGGAAAACAGTTGAAATTATAACGCAGTAAAAATTAAAAAAAAATCGCATCGTTGAAACAACAACTAAAGAAATTTTCACTCAAACATAGACATGAAGCACGGCACGCAGATACCTCGTACAATGGCATCGACACACGCCATAAAATGTAAATAAAAACAATACACTCGTTAAAGATAATATTAAACACGCATGAAACAAATTATTACACAATGTCTCTAAAATTTAAATCAACAAAATATTCGCATGAATTGAGTTACCGAAAAACAAAAATGAAACAAATCATAATCATATACCTGAACATTGCATCGACTCGAGCATCTTCGCGAACATGGGTAAAATGAAATACTTAAACCACAAGGGTGGAAATACCAACTTAATAATAATTCCTGAGTAAATATTAAAGCATCCGCTTACATCTCTGGTGAAAGAGTAACACCCTTTAGGCGACACCAAAACCGTGTAACACTATCGCATCTAACACACTCGCGGCACGCCCCTCCTTATGGGTCGTTATGCGCTGGCATTGGGCGCAGCTGCTGATCGGCCGGGGTCGACCGCAGCTGCTGTCGGCGGAGAATGCAGTCCTCTGACCGCATTCGCTCCGACAATAAATTTAATTTTCGGCGAATTTAGAACATACACACTCCCAGCGCCAGCGAAAAAGGGACCAGAAAAATAAGAGCTAGGTCCGAAACCCTGTCTGGAAGGATATCAACAATGGCGTTCGCCCACACCCAGTCGTCCGACACCCGGCCTTGGTGTTGTTCCAAGGCGTTAGTAAGCGCCTCCGCGCTGACAGTCGTCATACGATTTCCCACCGTGGATGTCAGGGACGTTAGCTTGTTGCGTCCTGAAATTGAAACAGAGACGGTCCGATTAGCATGGCCTCAAATGAAAGAAAAAGAATTCAATAGTCTTAACGGCACAATTATGAAAAGGACAGCCGTAAATGAAAGAAACAAAATAGCATGTCAACACGGCTCATGTCCCGAGCAGACACGCCCGCTACTGAGCGACCGCATAAACAACCCGGGCGCCAGCACTCTGCTCGCACAGCGTGCAGGTACCGCGCCACCTAAGCACAAGGTCGACCTTTAATCACGCATATCAGTTAGCAGATGCAAACCTACATTGAAAAAGAAAAACGAGAGACACCCTCAATGGCGGACTTAGAACCTAAGATATTACAGACACCTAAAAGTTAAAGGAAAAATACATACAATAATATAAGAAAAATCCAAGTAAAAGCTGATATATAAAAGTAAACATCGAAACAGTAAACTGAGAACAGAAATACTTGAACACACAAAAAATAAAATGCTAAACATTGGAACGCAGTCAGTCGTAAGTCGTACACTCGTTCAATCCGTTTTACGTAAAGGTAATACGTGATTCTTGTTACTTTTGTAAGTCCTATTTCCAATTTTCAACTCTACGTAAATGCGGTTAATTCTTGTAATGATTCCTGGCCCTAACCATGAAAGTTCGAACTTATGCTTTCTCAAAGGATTCCGTAACAAGACACGATCTCCAAGGGCAAAATTTTTATTTTTACGGCGAACGTTGTGGTACATTGTCCTTGCACTGGTGTTTTAATAATCACTGATCAAACATTTTCGACAGTACGAGCCGCTTCCTTAGCTCGAAATTTCACCAGATCAACATCGGTATCGTAACTGTAAATGGTTTCGAATGTTTGAGCTTGAAAGATTGGACAAGTGTCTCTTCCAAAAATGATGTAAGAGGGTGTATCACCCAACGTAGTATTAAGAGAGTTGTAAATAGCGTATTTTCTATTTTTCTATTATTCCTCTCTACAATAGCGTTACTATGAGGACTCCACGGTATAACCTCTTTTTTCGCCATGGCGTGAATTTGAGCAAACTTTTAACTGTCGCTGATTTGAATTCTAAAGCTTGGTCACTGAGAAGTGTTTTCGGATAACCGAAAGTCGAAAAGAAGTCGTCTAGACACGAAACAACTGTCTCTGCCAACCGGTCTGATGTGGCATAAAGCTTACAATACCGAGAAAATAAATCTATAACTACTAAAATGTATCTATTCTGCTGCCCCGTAGCTGGTAAAGGACCGAGGAAATCCATGGAAACAACCTCGAAAGGTTCTTTTGCAATTGGCGCGTCTAAAAATTTAATAGGTACAGTACTGTTGGCTTTAAGAATTTTACAGACATCACACATTTTCACCAATTTACGAATGATAGTTTTCTCTAATAAATGATAATAACGTAATTTAAATTTGAACAGTGTATGTAAGGCATCTGTAGGATACAAAAAATGAATACTGAGCACCGCCTTGTTCATTAACGATGTCGGCATAACCGAAGTTAAAATAGTACTTTTCCTAGAGTCTATCTGTCTCCGTCTGTAAAGTACGTCGTTTAAAATTAAATACTTTTGCAAATCGGGAATCGTGGACTTACTTCCATTTAGTAATGCGTCCTTAACTTCAAAACAGAATGGATCTTGCTGTTGCTCAGTCCGAAATTCGTCAAGGTCCCAAGATACATCTGTCAATTTAGGAATGTAGTCTGTCAGCTGCGGTGAGGCAGCCGCTGCCGGCGCCAGTCGGTCTGGTTGCGTCTGAGTGTCTGCAGTCTCTACGCTAGGGTTCAGTGCACCACGTCTGGGGGTGACAGGAAACACGTCGACTTCCTGAAACTCCGCACAGTCATCAAGATGAGAAACAGTCAATTGTTCAGGCAATCTGCTTAAACAATGGCAACAATGTTTTGTTTACCGGGGAAATATTTTACAATGGGATCAAAGGAATGAACTGTTAAACACCAGCGTGCCATTGCTGAGTCGTCGGGAAGCTTTTTGAAGAACAAGGGCTGCAACGGCTTGTGATCCGTGTACAGATAGATTGGATATCCAAGAATGAGATATTTGAAAGCTTTTAGCGCGCTCACGATGGCGAAGAATTCCTTTTTGGTCGTGCTATGACGCTTTTGCGTGGAATTCAAACTCTTGCTGTAGTATGCTATTGGCTGCATTGATTTGGTCGAATCGTTTCCGTGCTGTGAAAGCACTGCTCCTATACCAAAATTAGAAGCATCTGTAAATACATGGAAAGGCTTATTAAAGTCAGGATGCCGTAAAACGGTATCTGATGCCAAAACAGATTTAATTTTCTCAAAAGCTTCCTGACATTTAGGCTTCCAGATAAACTCAACGTTCTTTCGTAGCAATTGATAAAGTGGATATGAAAGCGACCCAAACAGAGGAATATGACTTCTAAAGTAATTTGGGACTCCCAGAAAACTTTGCAATTCTTTCACGTTTTGGGGAACGGGAAAATTTTGTAGCTTTTCCGACTCTTTGCAACGAATGCCGTCTGCCGACACTATGTGACCTAGATACTCTATCGAACTCTTTAAGAATTGACATTTCTCAAGCTTAAGGGAAAGATTCCCACTACGTAATTTCTCAAAAACACTTTAAATCTTTTAAATGCTGGTTCATTGATTTGGAGAACACCAAAATGTCATCGAGAAACACAAACGCGAGTTTCCCGATAACATTTGCAAGTACGGAAGACATTACTCGCTGGAACACACTGGGAGAAGAAGAGAGACCAAAAGGGACTCTACGGAACTGAAATTTCTCATAACCAATACTGAAAGCAGTGCATTTCCGACTACTTTCTTCTAATTCGATCTGGTGGAATGCGGATCTCAGATCCAAACTGGAAAATACACTATTTCCACCAAGAGTGTAAAGATATTCGTCGATCCAAGGAATTGGGTAAGAATCTTTTACAATGATTTTGTTTAAAGCCCGAAAGTCAATGACTGGGCGTATCTCTCCAGTTTTCTTTTTTACGCAAATTATAGGAAGGTTAAATTCAGACATGGACGGTTCGATTATTCCCTGGGCGATCATTTGCTTGTTTGCTTGTACCAACTCCTCTCGATATCTATGCGGGATTCTATAGGGAGGGATGTTAAGTACTGGAGCATTTGGTTTCAATTCAATTTTATGTCGCATCACATTCGTAACGCCAATAGTTTCGCCTTCTAACGTAATTACGTCTCTAAAATCATTCAATAATTTATTCAGTAAGGGTTTCGCATCACCGTCGTCACATCGTCACAAACTACGTCGTCACTCGTCAATGGGCGTCGTTTGCTCCTACTTCCTTCCGGTACATCGTCTTTCTGTGCATTAATTCCTACTTCGTCAACACGAGTATTGTTGCAACAATGCCCCGCTTGATCGGACCTCAACCCAACGTCTTTACCAGTGATTGTTTTAAAGATTCCACCATAACAACTGTCGACCTTGGGTAGATCCGCCGTACCGTTGACCTCACATAAATTAGCTTCACGCACAGCTTCGTGCACCGTAGACATATATATTTCATGATCTATTTCCAGATCGTCTACTGCCTCAATATTACTCAGTCATGCTATTTTCACTCAGGTATACCACGTCATCCGAGACGTTCAAAAGCGTGACAGGGACAAAACCCTCCGAACCTATTTTCACTACTGATTCGGCCACGTAAATGCCTTTTCCTAGAATTCTCTTATTCATTATATACTTTCCGGGTTTAACCCTCTTGGGTTCTGTGGGTTGACCCCCGGGCACTGGTAAATACTCCCTCTCTACACCAACACTCTCCATTTCGTCTGATTTTATTCTAAAAAATCATCACTCTCAGGAACTGCAGCGTAATACGCTTCTCCCCTTCCGCGGCCTCTACCGCGTGAATGACATTCACGAGCAACGTGCCCTAACTTACCACACTTATAGCAAGTAGTACCTCGGAAACTCGGTTTACCCTGATCTCGCTGTTTCACACACATCTTTTGTACGTGACCAGGGCTATTACAGAGTGAACAGAAGGGTTGTTGTTGTTTTGTCCGTTCACTATTAATCTGTTGTGGGTTCTCCACGAACGCCTTGTTACACTCCATCGAACCCAGAGCTCTATCACCAATATAGGCATGCGGTCTTCCTCGCGAAAACCACGCAGGTCTCCAACGTAGTCGTAGAAATGGTTTTCGTCCCTGAAAACGTCGATTGGTGTGTTGTGAGTTATAGAAAACGTCGGAAAACGATTCCTGCTCGTCACACACGGGCTCGTCAGGCACGGCCACTAGATAATTGCCTCTAGTCGGGTACGAGTACTGTGCACTAGGCTTGTGCGCAGTTATTGGTTTACTCTCAAGATTATTCCGCACAGCGGAGACAATACGAGCTAATAGCTCTTCAGATGTTAAAAATGGCCGCGAAAATATTTTTTTGGAAAATTTTCCTCCAACATTGGAGCTAAAATTGTTGTAGCTAAACTAAAAACAATCAAATCTCCTGCAAACTTGTTTAATTCATTTGCATTCGCACTATCAACGACGAAGGGATGTCTTTGTAACGCTACGTCTGGACTAGTTAAAATATGGTCGCTCAATTTCCGGATCTTAGCCAGCGCAGTCACTAATTGAGCAGCTAACCCTTCATTGCGCAAGAGCCGGAGCTGATTTAAATCACAGGCTAGCGCATGCGCGGATCGCTCGCCCTTTGAGATATAAATATCTCCCAGAATCTCCACAACCCGGTCGAAAGGTTAAAGGTTAGGTTAGGTTAACATCGGCATCTTTGGGATGCTTTATTTCCAATCAAGCCTGATACATATGATCTTAGCATTGGTTTTTCAAATGTCTTATAACTAACCCTATATATAGGACACCATGACGGTTCCCCCGTAAAGCCGGTACCCATTGCCGACACCTGGGTTGAGTGGGGTATTGTGCTTGAGCTTTCCCTTATACCCAACGGGGAAAATCTCCGCGCCAGCGCTGGGAACGAACCCGCGACTTCAAGCATACAAGTCCGATCCCTTAACTGCTGTGCCACGGAGAGCACTCGAAAGAATAGTTAACATCAGGATGCACTAGTTTAGTAACTACACCGTTGAAGTCACCTACACTTTTGTAGGCGCTTCGTACGAGCAATTCTTTCTTAGCTTCGTCGGACGTGACATCGGGAAGTAAAGACATGTACGCCTTTAGGTTAGCAACGTGAGTACGAAATGTTTTTGTCTCACAAAAATCTGGCTCTTCCCTGCGCTTTCTCCCTCGAAATAACGGTAGTTCGGCGCTTGACAGTATGGTACTGCCCCTTTGCAACGTCGTGGTTACGCCACCACTAGCAGTATGACCACTAGTAGTAGTCATTGTAGGTACATTCGGTGTACTGAACGTTACAGTTTGAGTTGTCACGACGTTAGACCCAACTGTCGTAGGAACCGGTCCTGACATAATTGTCGTAATAGGAATCGTAGTACTAAATCTCGGCACTGATACACGCCCACTACAAGTCGTGTTTGCAGCAGAACGAATAAACTCACTCTCGGAATCAGAGTCTGACATCGCATGTCACAACAAGGGGAAGTGTTACACCGCCAAAATTACACCTCACAAAAACAAAAATAATGACACGTTAGAAATCCATATAAAGAATTTGGTAAGAAATTAAATACTAATACCTTCCTACTGACACAGAAATTAACACTAGCCAAATCGATCAACAAATAAAAGAAAGTGCTATGAAATCTGTACAAGAATAAAACTATACCGCTCTCAAAGATTTGAAAGTGACTCAGAGCACTGCTGCAGAGCATCCGACCTTGAGACAGAAAAGAAAAACAACCAACCCTGAAAATGTTCTGTACTCAACTCGTTTTTTTAGATGCACTGCCACCGCCGCCCAGCTGACACCACTGCTGATGCCAAGGTCACGCGCTGTAGCGCGCACTGCCACCGCCGCCCAGCTGACGCCACTGCTGATGCCAAGGTCACGCGCTGTAGCGCTTGGAGACGGGCGAGCAGCAACGCTTGCACTTGACTGAGCGCGCAGTGTCTATGTTCGTTCGAAGTCCCAAACTTCACGGTATCAGCAACGCTCACTGTTCAATAAATCCTTTATACTGACACTGTTCAGTACGCAACACGGTACCACATACACCTCGCACTACGTCGCCGTAGATGTTGAATCACTGGCGTCGTAGGTAGAAATTCCAACCACACTTGCACTGATGAAGCAAACCTTGCAGACTGCCACGGCACTCCTACTGCCGATTTCGGGGGAAGTTGACGCAAAGTATCACGTTGAAGAATTCGCCCTCTTTCCACAAAGACAGTTTGACTTTGTAGGCCTCACCAAGTGGGACGTAGAACTCCAGGTCATACGGGACCCACAACCTTTCTTCGGAAACAGGTCGCAGGACAAAGCGGAACACGTTAGGATACGCCTCGCGGACCTCCCGTCCAGTGATGAACCCTTTGTCCATATTATATCGTCGATATTGCAAAACTAATCCTCTGGTCACTTAAGTCAAGAGCAGACCTTTTTTCTTCACAGATCTTCTACAACAAACACTTTCACTGTCGTGAATTTCCAAGTCAACTTTCGACGGCCGCGATTAACCTTTTCAATGTCGGGGACTTCTGAAGGTCTCTGCAGATCCTCTTCATAGACGTTACAATAATTCTCGTCGCCAGACGATCTTCATGGTAGTTCTCTTGATTTTTCTGACGTTACCTCCGCCGTCTTGATTTGCTGAAGTCACTGGATCTCCTCCACTTCACAATCATATCTTCTAAAATTAGTGGGTCCGTCAATTCGCTGGCCACCAGTGTCACGACCGAGGGTATTGAAAGTCCGGGAGAGCTTCTGAGTATACTTGGGTAGAGAGGTAAGACACGACCAAATGCGACTTTACAAGCCGAGCACGTCCATATATACCTTATCGATTCTGCTGACCACGCATACGCAATGCGGCAACCGCACCAGGGCGTTGCACTAGCATACGTACTAACCTATGTACGGACAACTGCGCACACAATAATTTTCAAATCGAATCATGTCTTTAGTCGAGTCATCTAGTCAGCTTTCGGTCAAGCTAATCACGTCTAGGTTATATTTAAGTTCAGTAATAGTACATTGTATCTCTTCCAATTTTGGATAGAGTGACCTACAGTTCCAACACAGGAGTGAGAAATCTCGGTCAGTTATTCGTATAGTTTCGTTGAATTTTGATCTATTAGTATACCTACACTTTTGAGAGTCGTTTAGGTTTGGATATATTCTGTTCAAATGATTGAGATCTGGGTCGATTTCCTCGAATATCTCAGGGTGATCAGTTATTTAAAATTAGTAAACAGTAAGAATTAGGGACTATAAAACTTAAAACGAAATACAGAGTCAAGCTTTAGGGGATATTTCTGTCTAAAAAAACTAACTTATGAAGTACGAGAGAATAGAGTATGAAAAACTCAAGTGCGATTACATGAGTACCCATAAACTCAGTCCATGCGCGAAAAATATTGGAGTTCAATATCACAACATTGGTGTAAACAGATTGCTGCATGAGGGCGTTTTCACAAAAACAAAACAAACAAAACCGTTTATTTCCAAGTTGTCACATGAGATACATATGCCAACATATTGGCTTTTAAAAGTTCCTTAATATAAGACGTCCTAAAACAAAAGATCCATACGAGGAGTATTAATTGACAAACCATCCGAGGTGTATAAATAGATAAGCCATACGAGGCATAATAATCGACAAACTATATGAGGTGTGCTAATAGATAAACTATCAGAGGTGTACAAATAGATAGACCATACGAGGCATATAAATAGACATAATATACAAGGCGTACTATAATAGACAAACCACACGTGGTGTGCTTATAGTCTAACAAAGTTCCATACGAGGAATACTAATTGACAAACCATACGAGGTGTACAAATAGATAAGCCGTACGAGGCATAATAATAGACAAACTATACGAGATGTAATATTAGACAATACTATCATAGGTGTACAGATAGATAGACCATACGAGGCATATTAATAGAAAAATATACGAGGCGTACTAATAGGCAAACCATACGGGTCGTGCTAATAGTTTATCTCTGTCAAGGGTAGTTGAATGAGAAATGAGAAATATTATCTCTTGGATATTTTATATTCCAAGAGATTCCGGTACAGCGCTTCTTGCCTTTTTCCTACTTCGATAATTTCAACTAAGAACTTGGCAGTTTCGAAGAATTCTTTAGTATTTTTAGAATTATTTATAAGATCATCGAAGTAGGAAAAATACAAAAAAAACGCTACACCGTACTAGATTGAAACAACACCGTAAATGACAATCAAGTATTGAGAAAAAGATAGTCTCGAAATAATTTGTAAAGAACATCGCACAACACAGCACGCACATCTAGGAATGCGTAAACAAACTTACACTCAAAATTGAAATGCATGGCTTGTTCGGCATACAAATATAGAGATAATTTTTGCACGAGTGCTCTATTTCCTTTGTCTGTTTATACTTTTTAATTTCTTCTGTTCACAGAAATGCCCTTCGGGGTCGTGATAGATCGATTTATAAATCATAAAGCAAGCGCAATCAATTTGTTTATTTCTGAAATTTGGTGCAGTGTTAACTGATCGCAGAGCTTTAGGTAAAATGTAATGTGTCTTGAGGTTATGCTTTTTATGCAAAAAGTAGAAATAGAAACCGATATATGGACATGTGCGCATATATGTGTGCGAAACGTGTGCATGTTTACACTGATACATAAACATTTATGTTTGCGTGTGCACACGTACATCCTCACGCACACACCAACACACATATTCATATATATACTTATTGAAAACGAATATAAGAGAAATGCTAATAGACATGAAAAATAATCTTACTCTTTCAATATTTAAAATGACAGCCCAAGCTCTGATGAATCGTAAGAAATTACCTGAGGAAATATAAGGAATAGAAAAGGACTTCGAAAAACGTATAAATGGAATGGTTTTTTGATTTCCTAAAGGAAATTTTAAGAAAACTCAAGTTACCGCTGAGGAACAACAACAAAAAAAAACAGATATCTTCAATATATCATATCATATATCATATCTTCTCGATATTCTCTGCAACATCATGCGGACATGGGTACATGGGATAAAATGGAGATACAGTGTAGGCCAGTTACCACTCATGATTGACAAATATCTACAAAATTTTGGCAGAAATGCGCAAACAAACATATACTCAACATCAAAATTTGCTTGTACAACATACGGACAGAAAGATAATTTTACCACGATTCATACGCTCAAATTACGATTAATTTCATTAATTGTATTTGACATTAATCCGATTCACAGAGACATCCTCTGGTGTAAGTGGGAGATCTAGTTTTGAATTATTTCGCTAGTGCAATAAAATTTATTAACCGGATGGTTTTTGTGTGAAGAAATTAAATAGAAACATGTATATCTATTTATGTAGATATATATATACGTATATACGTACACACACATATTAATATATGTACTTATTGAGAATGAAATATAAGAAAAGAATACAAATATAAAATAAGAGGATAGAAACAACCTACCATCTATTACACCGATAATGACAGTTAAGCTCATTGTAATCCTAAGAAATTATTCGAAAAAAAATAACTAAAAGGAAAAGAAGACTTCGGAAAACGTAAAATGAACTGGTTTTTAGTTTCTTTATAGAAATTTTTAAGAAAACTCAGGTTACAGTCAAGAAACAACACAACTCTTCAGCATTATACAGACATGTGTACATGGGATAAAATGGAGTAACATTGTGGCCGGATATCACATTTGAGTGGAGAATATTTACAAAATTTGGCACATATAGGTAGATTAAGCAATGGTCCAAAGTGATAATTTTGATTACAGAAATTAACAGTTTTTTTCGATTTTAAAGTTTAGTGCTGGTGTGCACTGAACGCACGGAAAAATATTAAAAGACTAAATGAAAATGCTTAAATTAACCCCTCCCCCCAGCTCAGCCGAAATCGATTGAAAACACCTTCGAGAATGATTTTGAAATAACGAGACAACGTTAGCCAAAATTGAATTCATTATAAACTTTGCACAATCCTCACATTTATAAACCTGTATATTGGTGTACACACAAAATGTATTTCAGAGTATGTTTTCCATACGGATGTTAAATATTAACACAGAGAAGAAAAAATAACAAAATAAAGATGAGGAAATACTCCTAATTATGGAAAAAACGTTCATTCTGCTGTATTGAACTCACGGCTGGGGTGCTCATTATTGTCGACAGAAATATTTAAGATGAATGCACGAATGGCTTAGCAAACGTAAAATGAAATAGTTTCTAATTTTCTAACAGAAATTTCAGGAAAATTAAAATTTCTGGTAAATGGGAAATTCACACCGAAATGCTGCAGGTCTATAGAGATGCAAAATGACGTGACACATTTACTCTAAATTCTTTTACAGTTTTAGAGTTTTTGATATGCTGGGGAAGCTTGTTCCACAAAAAAGCTCCAGAAACTGAGAGAGCTTTTTGTCCCACGTTAGATGAACGGTAACTGACTAAAACATCATTCCTCCGATTTGGTTTTTTGTTTGGGATATTAGATGGAAAAATTTTTACCACCTCTGCATTACTATGGGGGATGTACAGAGAGGAGAACACTCGTCGAGCTTTTTGGATCATGAATCTGTTCGGTATTGGGATCCAGTCGAGTTTTCTTAAAAGCGGGGTGACATGATCGTATTTATTGAAATTTCCTTTGCACACCACTTTGGCGGCGAAGTTTAGACATTTTTGCAACTCTTCCTGACGATATTGAGGTAAATTTCCCCATACAAGACTGCAGTAGTCCAGGTGCGATAAAACTAAAGACTGAATCACTAACAATCTAGATTTTTCGTCAAGTGTGTTCTTGATGCGATGAAAGAACATTAAGGTTCCGTTTATTTTGTTGCACATTGTTTCGACGTGTGAATTGAAAGTCATATTTTTGTCAAACCAAACACCTAGATTTTTTACCGTCTCTACTGGTTCAATTGTATCGTCTCCAAATGTTAGCTTGAATGGTGGTAAATTTTTAGTCGCATTCTGTGATCCAAAAATAATGCATTGCGTTTTACTTGCGTTAAGTTTGAGGCCATCATGGTCATACCACAATTTAAGGTTTCTCAGAAGGTTTTCAGCGTTGGCTTGTGTTTCTTTTAAATCTGCTGTTGAGCTTGTCATGGCAATTTGTACGTCATCAGCATACATTGAGTTTTTTGTGTTTGCCGGCATGGTGGGGAAATCATTGATGAAAATTGAAAATAAGAGCGGGCCGATGATTGAACCTTGAGGAACGCCAAAATTGTTTGGTATGAATGATGACATTTTGTTATTCAAGCACACTGCATGAGAGCGGTTTAGTAGGTAGCTTTCAAACCATTGAGTGTCAATTCTGAGGTTTGAAATTTTTTGTAGAAGTTTCTTATGCTCAACACTGTCGAAAGCTTTGGAGAGATCAAGCAATAGTAAGAGAGTTAATTTTTTTTGGTCAATATCATTGTAAATTTTTTCTGTTATGTTTAACAGGGCGTCCTGAGTACTGGTATTCCTTCTGTAAGCATATTGATTGCGATGCAGTAGATGTGACTCGTCTATGTAAGACGAGAGCTGGTTTGTTATTACTTTTTCTAATATTTTGGACATAACAGGCAGGAGACTGATTGGTCTGTAGTTTGACGCTATGTCGATATCACCAGATTTATGTAACGGCTTAATAATGGATAATTTCCATTGGTCGGGAAACTTGTGTTATGTTGTGCGCTAGCGGAATTTCGATCTTCGCTATCTTCGCTTCGGCACAACATAGAACGGTAGGCGCAAGGATTCCAAAAGAAGTCGAGGTTTCTTCGGTTTTATTTCTTATCCAAACGACTCCGTGAATCTGCCCAGAAAGGTATGATTCAGAGTCGGACCACGAATTGCATGACAAGAAAAGCCTAATTCAAGATCATAGTCGAATGATTAACTGATGTATATAGCACCGCACAACAAAAAAGTAAACTCACACCTCAAGGGTACACGAGAAATAGCTGAGTGGGACATAAGAGGCCATGGAATAGTAGCACGTAAAAAGAGAATTCACCGCCCTGCTAACGACGTAGCACAACATTAATTCGCATTACTATTACTAGTATTATTATATAAGAAAGTTTTAGCCTCCCTTGACCGCGACAAAGGTGTCCCAAGAGAGGAAAGAGGAAGGCACCATCTAGCGTGTAGTTGGGGGAACGCGGAATCTACGCACAAGGTGCACAGGAACAGTAGGCTGGGAAATAAGTTCACAAACAAGAAAGGTTTCCGTTGCATCGACAGGGAAGAAAAATAAGTCTCTAGTCGAGTAACACATTTAGAAAGAACACATTCATGATATACGCACACGAATCTTGTAAACTCGTGTCACTAGTCGAAGGGAATGATTGAGGGCCATGTACTCCTAATCTTGCCCAATCTACGTTCGATAATACATGTAATGATAGCTATAAGAGACAGCGCAATTTCATGGACGATGCATTTCCATTGTGAGGTGAGAACACTTTTGATAGTTTATATGTACATGACATAAACTTCGTAATCCTTGACGCCAGGCAATAATACATGAATCGCTTGTTTCGGCCAATGTTCAAAGTGTCCTTTTAAGGAAGCACAAAGTTATATACATGAATGTACATCCGTATCCAACAATCTTAACACAGCGGTCATTAGTCAATAAGCACTTTATTTGAACAAAGGTGGACGATCGCACGACAAGTTTATAGTTTTCACATGAATTCTTCACAATATAAAGAGATGACGAGTTAGGTAACATCACAAGTTGAAAGAGGATACTCTAAAATACTTACAGACGATGAGGAAAGGTCCCTCAGTTTAGACCTGTGATAGCTTATTTTAGTCTGCAAAATAAGTGCCTACTCTGGCTTTCTTTACCCTATCTGTGGAAAAGAGACAGCAAAAATTAGGTCTCTAAAGCAAGGGCAAGTCACTCAGGTCATCAAATCAACCATTATCAATAAATTCTATTATAAAAAAAATGAGAGAGGCAAGTACACGTTTGTCAACGTCGCTTTGAAAACACAAATCATATGAGCTAGTGGTCTCAAATTTCTGCGCCTATTCTCAGTCGACTGAATGCCGTTACTTTAGGCTTCCACCTTGCTGACTGGCGCAACTTGCCCAGCACAGCTCATAGGTAAGAAGCCAATCGACTAAATTTATTTTACTTGCTTCACGCCTTTCTATTAATGAATGTTATAAATAATACAAAGACAAGAAATAATGCAAAGACAAGAAAATCATGTTCCCAAGTTGGTACAAGTCCAGCACGACGTGCCATGAATTTTTCAATATCAACAACTGATGTCTAATCCATGGATGAATCACCATAGTTTTTATTTGCAGTACACAAATCTTTCAATAGTGAAGCAGTGGTTGGTTTGTATTATCAAATAAATGTAAAGTTGTGCTATCTTGTGTTAATCTATGAAATGTAATAAACTTCAAGTAATCCTCTGTGTCAAACTAAAAAGCATTGAAATGTCAGTCTCTCCATGTTGCATTTACTGCCCATGACACTGTTTACAATATTACATATGACAACATAGCTTACATGGCTTGGCTATTATGCAAATGTTGCTGAGCAAAAAAAAAAACATTTGGACATTAACACAAAATCACTCGGAGCAGTGAAACAGAGATAGGAAAGTTCATTAGTAAAATCACAGTGTTCAGCTAAAATACCGTTAAACCAGAACCTGACTAATTCCCAGCATTACACTGCAGCTTACTGGCTACACCGAAAGAAAACACCAGACCCTACCGAACTGTAACGGTTAGTCTGACTCAATGTAGGTGGGTTTGCCGGCCGCCGGGAGCATCCTCGAATGCTCCAGAAACCGGCCGTTCACCGCAATCGAACACAAGTCGTGTGAAAACACCAGAAAAAAAAAGCTAGCGAGGTAACACGTAAATCGGATGAGTTTCCCACTCAAGTTCACTTCCTAAACGACACAGAAACTTAAGATTATCCGGGAACCTGTTCCTCCCACGCACTTCAAACAAATAAAACGTTGGCGTCATTCTTGCGGACGAAGCGCGGATCCGCGGAATGTTGCCGAAATAAATTTATCAAAATTCTTCAAATTTCCTCACGTCTTGTACGACGTGACAACTTGTTTGTGGCTATAGATGTATTTATTATCAAACGAATGAGGGGTGCTGTGACAGGGAAGCTTTCTTTTATATGTTGGAGGCTTATGCCATCATGTCCAGTCGCTTTGGTATTCTTTAGTGAGTATAAGATTTTTCGTAACTCTATGACGCTAACCGGCTTTGGTCTCCATTTGTTTCTACTATTTGGGGATGATACATCGCTCGGATTTGCTCCTGTATATGTGTCTGAAACTGTCCTGGATACTTCATTGAAAACATCTTCGCCAACTTTTGAGAAGAAAGTATTTAAGTCATTAGCCATTTTTGAGGGGTTGTCGAAAGTGCTTTTGCACTCCGAGTTTTTATACTGAGCAACTTCTCTAATGATTTCCCAAGTTCTTTTTGGGTTTTGTTTTGCCGCCAAGAGTTCTTTGTGGAAGTAGTCCCGTTTTGCTTCCTTAACTTTTCTTCGTAGGATCTTCTCATGATCTTTATATAATTTTCGACGCGTACTGTCTGATTTATTCAGTTTGTACTCACGCTGCAAATTTCTTTTAGCTCTGCTCAACTGTTTTATCTCATCTGTTATCCATTTAGAAATTCTTGGCTTAACTTTCTTCGTAGTGAAAGGTGCGCATTCGTTAAGAGCCGATACGAAATTTTCGTTGAAAAGCGAAACTTGTAAATTGACATCATCGGTGTTTTCCATGCCTTGAAATTCACTCCATCTGTCTAATAGCTTTTATTGAAATATTTCAGGAGAGTAGTAGTTTTTCATGCGATAAGAAATGTAGCTAGATTTCTGTTTCTCTTTTGCAATATTTATTTGGCATTCTACCGAATGGTGATCAGAAAAGGACGGTAAGATTTCTGTGCTGAGTACTGCTTGGGGATTGTTTGTAATTGCTAGGTCAAGAAGAGTTTTGGAAGCGTTGGTAATTCGCGTTGGTTCTTGGACCATTTGAGAAAGATTAGGTCTGTGCAGCATCTTGCTTAGCTTATTGTTTTTATTTGTCAGATCTACGTTAAATCTCCGAAAACATAGAAAGATTTTTTGGCTGCAGAGATTAATTTAAACGTATTTTCAATGAAATCTAATATTGGACGTAGAGATGCTGACGGATGTCTGTAAAGACTGCCGATAATGAAAGACTTGTGTTTGTTTACCTGAACATTGAGCCAAACCATTTCTATGTCTTCGCATTTTTCTTTTATCGGAAATAAGGATGTAGAGTAGACATCTTTGATGAAAATGCATGAACCGCTACCTCTATTACTCTTGACTTCGTCATAACGGTACAATGTGTACCCGGCAATGCTGAGATATGAGCTTTCGACTCGTGAATCGAACCATGTTTCAGATACGCATAAAATATCGATATCGTTAGTGATCAACATTACTCGTACGTCATCCATTTTACCATTGAGACTGCGAGCATTCATGTGTAATATTTTGATGTTATTTATCTCAATAGGCAGATCTTTAGTGGAGTTATTGCATTTTTTAGGTCTAGCAGGGCATTTGGTATTCGTCTCTAGGTCTTTATTGCCGCGTTCATTGTTTGTGATTTCAGCTTCAAATTCAATTTGATCACTGTCATTTAGTCACAAGATGAGGGAGGGAGCAACACGATTTTCATCACGCATTTTCAAGAGGGCGCTATAGTGGTCCTGTTTCCGGTGTATGTTTACCGGAGGACAGTTTATCAGAGCATTTGATGTAGGGGAGATTGTCGTCTTCCAAATCCCATTTTCTCTTTCCTCAAATACGTGAATTGGTATTCTCGTCACATTAGAAAGTATTTGGGGTATGAGGTCTCCAACTGCGTGATCGAAGACTTTTCTATTGATGTATTTATCGATGAGTTGTTCGAAACTGCCACTGTTCTTGTCAACGAATTTTGCATACTGGTCCTTGTTTCTGGAGCTCTCAGTTTTGATGACTATTTTCAGAGATGTATAATCCCATTTCGATCTTTGTTGTGAAGCAAGCTGCGTCGTTACGGCGTGGAGAAGACAGTGTCCGTCACCTACAGTGTAAGCAGGCTCCATTTTGAGCGATCGTTTCAAGTCGTCCAGTGTGTTTGCAACGCGTGTGCAAATTTGATTCACTGTTGGTTTTGCGGTAGCAGTATCGGTTTGATCGTTCAACGGAGGCCTGGCAGAGGCAACAGATTATTTTTGAATGATTTGATTTTTTTTGGAATTGTTTTGAATATCGTTTTTAGCTTGACTTTCCTCGGTTCCTGCGTACTCACTGGAAAGTTGAGAATTGGTTGAAAAGAAGGGCATGTCGCAATCACTATTTGTGTCTGTTGCAAGTAACGCAAATTTATTTTTCGTACTGACATTATATTTGTCTGAGATCGAGTCAGGGAAAGGCTCAGGCTTATTCATGTTCCTCATGTTGTGGGTGGGTGAGTTACTCAGAGCTCTGCTTGATGACGCAATCAATTTTGAAGGATTTGGTGTACCATGTGCAGCGATGTGCATAGGCTTATATTCTTTTCCAAAGTTTAAAGTGAGACTATTTGTCTCTTTCCGTGAAGTTTTCGATTCATTGGAATGACCTACAATTCCAATTATTGCTCGACATTTGTTAAAATGAGGACAATATGGCACGGTGATTCGCAATGTTGATTTCATTGCAAGTTGTCCAAGAAAACAGAAGTTTTCTGCCTGGGTGCGAGGCCATTGAATGTTATTGAGTGCGTCACCATTTTCATTATCTGGGTAAGTTTGAAATTGAATCAAGTTCAAACCCAGGTTTTTGCAGAAATTCATCGCTTTGTTGAATTCTTTCGCACTGCAAGCATTGGCGATATAAATAGTAGAAAGTGCGTACTTCCTTACAATTTGTTGTTTGATTCGAGCAAGGTCTGAGGGAGAGTGGCAGAGACCATCAAAACTTAGTATATAATTTTTAAATCTAGGCATGCAATTTATAGCATGGAGAAGGTCGTCGAAGCGCCCAGATGGAACAGTTTTGATCCAGCAAGAGCGATCGATGTCCTTCCTTCTGATCGTGCTTAGGATATTGTCACCTAGCAGCAGAGTATCATAAGGTTCTCGACAATTGGAGTCGACTTCACAAGAGATACTAGCAGGTACCGCAGTTGCAAGGTCATGAGAACTTATATGTGAATTTAAAGCAAAAAGTTGCTCGGTTAAGTTCTGAATGTTTGATATTGTAGAGAAAATCGACGACGGGCTAGGAGGCTCACGTTGTCTTAGGGATTTATTGAAAAACGCTGCTGTTAGAGACAAATTGTGAATAATTTCATGAATTTTTTGAGAGCTTGTGATTTGAAGCGGGTGCAAGTAGCCATTTAAAGAAGTAACAATGTTTTTTCTATTGCTCTGTACTGGAAATTTCATTTTGTTCTCACAGCTTGCGCTCTGGGGTAATTTACTGCCAGTATCGGTTTGTGCGCGAATATTATCGAACATATAATCTGGAGAATGAGAGTCTACCACGCTTGAAATGTCCTTATTGATAACAACTATTCTGTCTTGTATCACTGATGAGGATGGCGTTTGTGTCCCCGTCGCTGGCGGACAGTTTGGAGCGTTGTTGTTGACGCAAAGCTGGGGAGCTGGCACGCTGTTATGCTTGTTCAGATGAGGAGCAGCAGTTGGTTTTGGTGCTGCGGCTGAGACATCACTGCTTCGAACCTTCAAATGATTGCTGGAGGTTTGGCAGATATGTTTTCCCTCGTCCTGCGATATTGGTTGCATAGTCTTCACTGACGTTGCTTCGGAAGGTGACACACATTCTCTGACGGAGTTACTGGCAGCGGTTAGCAAGTCTCCTGCGTTTTGAGCATTAGAATCTTGTGAGTGAGAGGACGTAGGTTTCCTACTTGCAGGCACTTTGCTTGGTAAGGTCGTATTTATGCCCCTGAAATAACCATTTTTCCGGGATGTTGTGTAGGGCAACATCTGTGCAGAGAACGGCACTTTCCGGCCTGCGTAGCGAGTCTCGTAGTGATGCATTGTGCGTTATATTTGCACAGCTATGACTGAATTATGAGAACGATGTAGTTTTTGTGTATGTATCGCTGATACTGATTTGCTAAATTTTACCTCGCTCAGCAAGTATTTTATGAAAAGTGAGGTAAATCCAAGCCGTTCATCGAAGTGTTGAAGCTCACAGCTGAGAGAAGAGGGGTTGTCTTTCAATGCTGGAGGACAGAGGCGAGGAACTGGGAGGCTTGGGGTTGGCCGCGAACAATGACATGCAATTTTGCATTTTGCATTTTGTACGACTAGGTCACAGTCTCTGACACGAGTCGTGATTTTTTTTCTTTTTTTTGGCCGAGAGTTTCTTCCTATTTGAGGGACGTTTTAATTATTCAACAGAATGAGATCTGGTACAAAATGTGATATGATGATATTGAGGGACAGCACAATTTTTAAATTTTAGTTTCATTGATTATAAAGAAAGCGTATCTTAGTATTCAGCCTCATCTTCAGTCTTTTCCTTCGTTCGGATGGGCTTCCTTTCGCTGCGGTAATTTTGCAGGATCAAGAAACACATCGTCAGTAGGATGACTAACGCTTTTAGTGAGAACATATTTGAATTACAAATTCAAGGTTAGGTGCACTTTTTATAGTATTTTCCCTGGTGATTGTAAATGTTTTTCAACTTCTCGTTCACCCGTTGTTCATACTGGTAGCTCACTTCAAACTTTCTGTGTATTCAAACTATTCGGTGTCAGTAGTGAAACGGAGGTACGAAACACAATAATTCGTTCGTGCACATTTGCCGTCTCGGCCACGTAGGAAGTGAACAAAAACTTAACTGAGAGGTTTGACATTACCAAAAATTGATCAAAAACAAACGTAATTTCTTTGGCTGCTTGAAGCGGAAAAGTCCAGGTTTTGCTATGCTCTGAACGGTCAGAGGACGGGAGGCAGGTGTACGGGAAAGGGGGGGGGGGAGGGTGCGGGCGCGGTGAGGGGAGACTGAGGGAACAAGGATACTTCACACTTCACTCAGGCCTATCGTTCGAGACCAAGCTGAGCACACCATTTCACACCCCTTGCCAGCACTGCTTCGTTGGCTTTTCATTTAAAGTGCACTGATTTAAGCAGAAATAAGACGTAAGTTATTTTTTCCTTTTCGTTGTTCCACAGGTAGCAAACACGTTCACTGATAGTATAATTTTTATGCATGGCTTGGTTATTTCCCCCTTGCAATTTCAACAATTACCGCACCATTTCCCCGCACGTCCGACCGCGACCGAGTCCGCGACCGAGTCCAGTACAAGTTAACATACAGCAGGTAATAAGTTTTAAAGATTATAATGACAATGATATAATCAGCTAATATGGTTTACACGTAATAATAACTTTAGTGGTAAAAAAAAGTAAAAATTCACAGTAACATTGAGAGGTAAAACAGTGCTGATTGCGTTGTTTCAAAAGTTCACACACAGCTGTCATAATGTTTACAAACACATCTGTTATACATTTGTATAGATTCAGGTTAAACTAACATCAAGTTGAGGTTAAACTGACATGATACCTGATTGAGGTTAAACTAACACGGAATTGACATATCTGATATAGGGGATCATTCAGTCTAGTCACTCATGGTCTGCTTCGATGACATATTTAGTTGTTGCATCAGGTATTGCTGGAGGTCATCTGGCGTGTTGATCTCGCGGCGTCTTAAATCTGGGTTTCCGGGGTTAAATATGAAGATGTTTCCATCCTGTGTTCTTAGGATTCCAACTTTATCCGGGAATTTCCTTTTGGCCATCCTCAGAATGTACATGGCGTTAGCTCGTGAAGGTATGAGGTATTCATTTATGAAGAAGAACTTTGGTTTCTTTTCTCGGCAGGCGTTGAGAATTTTACGTTTTTTGTTATAATGTTTTAGTTCAAATGCAATGTTTCTTTGATCTACGTTCCCAGTTGCTGTTTTTTCCCCATTCTTGTAGCTGACGTGATGTCAGTGTCGGAAAGGTCAATGTTGATCTTGTCCTTCAGGAGATGGCAGACGGTTTCCTTGCAGATTTCGTTCGCGTGTGATTGCGGTAGATCCCTTCCAGAAATGACGAGAGAACATTTTTTTGTCTTCAATGGCTCGGCGCTGAGCACTTTTTTCCAACTGGCCGAGACGGAAGGCTAAGCTATCTATTTTCTCATTCTGTTCTTCGAGAGTTTTTGTAATATAGCGAGTAGTGTAAGTTCTAGTTAGAGAGATCAAAAGTTGGCAACGCTCGAGAGAGCAACACTCGCAGTCAGTCTTCTAGTGGTCTCGGGCTCAACAACAAGTAAATGTTGGCCGAGTGTGTATATAATTACCTACTGGGTTTGGTATCTAACTTCTTAATTTCTAAACTAATGTACTTAATTCTGCTCGACTCTTTTCTATATATTCCCACCTATCTCCGCTCTACTCTTGCTAGCCACAGGTCTGGAAATTGAGTATTTAAGTTTTAAGGTATCCAAGAGGTGAGTGAACTATTTACCTAAATTGATTTGTCATTGCATTGTCTATTTTGGTCAGCACTGTTACTATGTTGTGTCTATGTGGAACCTATACTGTGCTTTAGTGTAGAGCTACCTACTCTACTATAGTTTTCTTGTGTTCTGCTTCTTTTCCCGCTACTGTTTCAACTAGTGTTTTAATGTGACTTATTTCAATTTTCATATTATCAATATCACTCTTAAAATTTGTCATTACTGAGTCGAAGTATTTTATAAGGACAGAAACCACTTCTTTGTCATCTTTCGTTAGGCTAGACACATCAGGATATTGACCAAACTTCGGCCGAAAATCATCGCTTATATTGTTGCCGCAGCTGTTGTTATTGCGTTGCTTCTTGGGTCCCATCTTGTAGATTGAGAGAGTTCGTGTAACGCGAGGGATGAGCACTTTCACACTTTTTGAGGAAATATTTTTACACTTAGTTTGATGATTTTTTATTTGTTGTGTGTTTAAGTCACATTCAAATACTCATGGCTAGAGTGTGTACCCATTCAGGTTAGGAGTACATTCTTTTTAGCGTTAGGCACTTTGTTTCGGAGCGAGCGCAACACACGTCCGTACCACACGGAGTCTCTGAGGACCAGTTCATTCTTACGTTTTTCGAAGTCTTCTTTTCATTTTAGTCATTTTTACCGAGTAATTTCTTAGGATTACAGCGAGCTCAACTGTCATTTTCGGTGTAGTAGATGGTAGGTTGTTTTTATCTTTTTATTTCATATATGTATTTTTCCCCTTTATTTCATTTTCAATGAGTGTATATATTAATATGTTTGTGTACGTATGTAGGTATATATATATATCTACATAAATAGATATGTAGCATTAGCTACTAAGGGTAAAACTATAAAATTTCTCATTCGCACTTAAATAGCATAATTATTGGCATTAAAAATCTTACTCTAAATTATTATTAATAATTTTCTACTTATAATTAGTAATCCTTGAAGTTTTCGTGTAAATGCATAAGATATAAAATAGCGCTCGACATTTTCGAGAGTGAAGCCTCTGTGATTGGCAACACTGCGCGGGGGACGCGTCGTTTCTGAGCGTCACTCTCTCGTTCGTCTTTGGCTTTTGCATTACAGCGTTCTTGTAAGTGAAAGAAATTAAGTGTTCAAATAGAGCAAAAATCTGGTAAAGTATATCGTGTTTACTCCTTAGTGTGCATTGTGTTTTAAGCATAAGGATCTGGTCAGTGTCGTGCCGAATAAACATGTAAATAGTCGTAGGAGTCGTAAAATAGCATGGCTCATCCCAAGTGCTACCTCAACATGGCGTAGCGTAAATTTTGCGTGTCATGCCCATTTCTTGTGTCAAGAGCATAGTATAGATGTTTAACCACGTCTTTCTTCCATACTACAAAAATTATATACTTGCAGCTGTCATTATGATATTGCAATTCGTTCATTGGATTATTTCGTGAGAGCGTCACGGTGGATTTGCCGGCGTTCGTGCGGAAGATGGCGGAGCGTAGACTGTTGTGTCATGTCATTTTTATGTTCACTGTATTATGTTTAGAATATCCTTTTTTTACTATTAGATATACTTGCAGTGTTTTTCAGTATGATTTACATATGGATGAATTTAGGACTGCCTTTCTATTTCTCGTACGGATATAGATATATTATAGAGTACGAAAATTGTGCATTCACATTCTTGCATTTTTTAGCTGTTTCGTATTTCAGCTAGAGTCCACGAATCATAGTGCTTAAATCACACGTATTTTCCATAATTCCACAAAATTGAATAACCGATTTATTACTGCTCTAAAAATCACAAGTCTTGTACTGTCATGCTTATACTGTAATTCAAGCATAAAGTAAACAGCCATTGCCGGCTTGTTACCTTTCTATTTTCTTCCTGAGCCTGTAAAGAAATTAATAGCTTCGAGTTAAATCTATGGAAGAAGTTCAGGGTTTTCTCCGTGATGGGATATTTACCATTGCAGTGTAGGGATTGTCAGTTGTGGAATTTTTCCTTGATGCCTCTTCGAGAACCTTCTCATTCAGCGTCTTCGATTATTGCAGACCCTCGACGGCACCAAACACCACAACACACATTCCCTGGGTCTGAGCTTTACTCAAGTTGTACATGCACTTGTTATTTTATATATAACTCAACCATCGAGTTACTCCACCTGATTGCCTATTCTTGACGTGAGACGGTCTGACCTTTGGTCATATATCACTTTGCAATTACTTGGTTCGGAGCTAGTAGAGCCTAGTATATTACTACTAATGGCAAACTAATCTGCCCGCTCAAACCACGACAATTTGTTTTTTTTTACATCGTGGAATTATTCTAAAGTCTGAACCCATAAATAGTGACTCATCCACACGTCACGGGTGGATTTGATATTCTGGCAGTCGCTAAAATTTAACAGACTGCGAACCTCCACAAACACACTCACTTACACCCGGCCAACGTCATCGCTCACCGGACCTCGCCTGCACGGAGTTTCCCATCTAAGAGAAGATCGTCCGAAATCAAGCACGCCATCGGTCATCACGGCTTCCTTCAATAAACAAAATCCAAGCTGAGTTATCCCATGAAGTGTCTTATTATCCCTCTCCTACGATTTCGAAAAACACTGTTTGAGAAAAACGTTTAAGGTTGGAAGTAAATAACTTAGCATACCCACCAATCTTAACACTGGTGACAACCCAGAGTGACCCAATTTCCAAGCTTAAAACAAAACTATTCAACGCGATAAGTGTTTGAGAAAACGTGAGAGAGGATAATTTTGGCCTATCATTGTAATGATAAGTTCCTATGTCGTAGTATTCCTTGAGAATTTTCCATGGATGTACTGTGCTAACGTTCTCTGAGCAGCTCAAAAAATTTTTTTCAGTGCTATTCTGTCTTTTGTCTTTTGTGCCACAGTAGGTAGAAATTTTTTTTCCCTTATTTCCGTGCTTTACGCTTATTTCTGACTACCGTAAAATTTTTGTTTCCATTTTTTCTTTCTTTCCGTTTCAACTTTGTTTGAATGATTGAATAGGTAACTAGAAACGCAAACCTTTGACACTTTAATACCGAAGTTATTAGGCGTTGATTACGAAAATTCCGTGCCGTTATAGCTTAATTTTGCATTCAAAAGAAAAAAATTGCCAGTATGTCCGACACAGAGAATGGTCCAGATCCCGCGCGCAATAAGCCTATAACTCTTCCTCCTTTCATACCAGCAGAAAGCCAAACTTGGTTCAACCAAGTTGAGGCCATATTTCGTTACAATAAAATAACAAACTCATCAGACATGTTCCATGCATTAATAGCTGCTGTGCCCACGCAAATGTTAAGCGACACTAATGAATTGATTGTGAATCCGCCTGCTATAAACCCTTACGGGATCTTAAAAAGTAAAATCCTCGAAAAATTACAGTTGTCCGACGCGGACAAGTTTAGGTCTCCTGTGGATGCCTCGGCAATTCCACCTGTCTCTGTCATTTTCTCTCCTACTTCGTTAGTTAAGGAACTTAGAAAACTAGCAGCCGGTGTTGGCGTAGCTGAGGGATTTCTCAGAGAAGTGTTTTTGAGCAAAGTACCGTCTACGGTGCGACCTTTCCTGTCGATGGTCGATCCGAACGAAAGCATCGAGACCCTAGCTCAGGCCACTGGGACAGTGATGCGCAATCTAAACATGTCACAAGCACCGCAGGTAGCTTCCTTGAACGCATCAGCTGCGAATTTTAGCCCGTCAAATACTGCTAATAATCAATCCTCAGCGGCAATAGATACAATGCAACGGGAAATCGCAGAACTGAAACAAGCGGTCCAGAATTGCCAGTTAGGTCAGAGTGTAGCTCATATCCAGCCAGGCCCAAGGAATGTCTCACGTTACCATGCCTACGACTATCCCTATGACTATCCTCCTCCTCCTCCTCAACGTTTCGATAGAGGTAGATCTTATGATAGGCCAAATCAAAACCGCCACTCTAGATCGCGCTCTCGCGATGCTAATAGTAACCTATGTTGGTACCATCACAAGTTTGGTGACCAAGCACGAAAGTGCGGGTCCCGATTCTGTCCTCGTTATACCGAAATGACTTCGGGAAACGCCAACAGCGACGCATAGTAGCGAGTACTGCGTTGCCTAACTCCCAGACTACTCGCCTCTTGACCATAGTCGATCCCACTACCAAATATCGATTTCTCATCGACACAGGTTCAAGTGTGTCAATTATCCCAGCCACGGCGAAAGATAAAAATAATAATTTAGTGGCGACACTACGCGCCGCAAATGGCACGCCAATAGCTTGTTATGGGGAGAGAGTACTCGAGTGCAGTCTGGGATTGAGGAGAAATTTCACCTTTACTTTCATGATCGCAGAAGTCCAAGAGCCCATTATTGGTGCAGATTTCTTAGCCAAGTACGGGATCATTGTAGATGTTAAAAACCGTAGAATTAGGGACGAAGAGACGCAGATCTCAATTCCCGCTTGTGGCATAACTAGAGCTAATGTCTTGCATTCCTTCTCTATTGCTTTCAAGAAAGAGTGCATGTTCGAGCAGGTTCTCGCAGAATACCCTGCATTAACAAACTCTAACTTAGCTTCTAAAAATATGCAGACGAGCACAAAACACTTCATTGAAACAACTGGACCGCCAGTTTACTCCAGAGCTAGACGCTTACCGCCTGATCGATTGGCTTAAGCCAAGAAAGAATTTGCTAGGATGTTAGACAGCGGCATTATCCGCAGTTCCAAAAGCCCTTGGGCTAGCCCTCTTTTGCTAGTACCCAAGGCTGCTAACGGTGAATTCAGACGGTGCGGGGATTTCCGCAGGTTGAATGCCGTTACTCTACCTGACCGCTACCCTATCCCTTACCTACATGATTTTAGTGCAAATTTAGAGGGAGCACAAATTTTCTCAAAAATAGATTTACAAAGCGCTTTCCATCAAATTCCACTTGAGGAAAGCGCGATACCTAAGACCGCGGTAATCACTCCGTTTGGTCTCTTTGAATTCCTTAAGATGCCTTACGGTTTAAGGAATGCTCCTCAGACATTCCAACGACACATGGCTGAGATCTTCTCGGATCTCACCTTTGCCTATGTGTATCTGGACGACATTTTGGTGGCATCCGCAACCCCGGAGCTACATAAAGACCATCTGAGGGACGTGTTTGAAAGATTGTCTGATAATGGACTCCTGGTAAATCCTGCCAAATGTGAGCTCGGAAAGCCATCACTGATATACTTAGGTCATGAAATCTCTAGCCTAGGTCTAAAACCCTTGCCTTCCAAAGTAGAAGTGATCAAAAACTTTCCTCTTCCACAGACACAGAAGGAACTGAGAAGGTTCCTAGGCTCTGTTAATTTCTATCATAGCTTCATCAGAAATTGCGCTCAAACTTTAGCTCCCCTGTCAGATTTGCTGGAACCAAAGAAAAAAGGTAAATCTACTGATGTCAAGTGGACGGATTCAGCACGTAAAGCTTTTGACGAGATTAAGCACAAGCTAGCTACCGTGACTGAATTATCCTACCCTATTGCCAATGCTGACTTCAGTTTAGTGGTTGATGCCTCCAGTACTGCCGTAGGCGCTGTTTTGCAACAAAAAGTAGGTACTAATATCTCTCCTCTTGCTTTCTTTTCCAAAAAGCTATCGCCCACTGAGCGTGCTTACAGCGCGTTCGGTAGGGAACTCCTTGCTATCTATCTGTCTGTGAGACACTTTCGCTATGCTCTAGAGGCAAGGGACTTCGTGATCTACACAGACCACAAACCCTTGACCTCGGCGATCAAAATGCCTTCTGAGCGCCACTCGCCATGAGAAGCTCGACATCTGTCTTTCATCAGTCAGTTCACTACGGATATCAGATTCATTAAAGGTCTCGACAATACTGTTGCTGACTGTCTATCTAGAATTAATTCTGTCCAAAACAGTGGTGAAATCACTTTCGGTAATATTAGTAATGCTCAGAAGGAGGATCCTGAACTCCAGGATCATCTCAAACCTTCTAACACTACCTCTTTGAAATTAACCTTGGTTGACGGCGTGTACCGTGATGCTGAGCGACTTTCTCGTTTGTATCTTCCTGCGACTCTCCGCAGAGTAGCTATTCTTCACTATCATTCTCTTTCACATCCTGGTATTAACCGTACATTGCGTTTGATTTCCGATCGTTTCGTCTGGCCAGCGATGCGTAAGGAGGTCAAGCAAATTGTGCAAAATTGCCATGCATGTCAGAGGAGCAAAGTTGTGAAACATAATCGTGCAGCGCTACAGATTTGTGCATTTGCTGGACACAAATTCGACTCCGTACACCTAGATTTGGTGGGTCCGTTGCCTTTGTTGCGCGGTCATTCTTATTTGTTAACCATAATTGATAGATTCTCTAGATGGGTTGAGGCCGTGCCGCTTCCTGATACCCAAACTGAGACTGTAGCTCGCGCTTTCATGAGTAATTGGATTTCCAGATTTGGGGTTCCCTTAAGTGTCACGCATGACCGGGGATCACAATTTACCTCCAAATTCTGGAGTGAGCTTAGCACCGCTTTAGGGTGTGAAAACATTAACACCACCGCGTATCATCCGCAGTCGAATGGACTTATTGAGAGAGTCCACAGAGATTTAAAGAGTGTGTTGCGTTGCCTTAATTGCAGTCACGATTGGACTGACAGACTTCCAGTAGTATTGCTGAGCATTAGGAATTTGCATCGGCAGGATCAGCAGTGCACAGCAGCAGAAATGTTGTATGCGAAGACGCTTCGTCTCCCGGGCGACATTGTTGACCCAAAGCCGTTGCCTGAATTTTCATCTGCTGACCGTTCCGCATATGTAACCTGTCTCAAGGATTGCATGCGTCAGATCAAGTATGTAGCTCCACGAATGCCTCAGACAAAAGACAAACTTGATCCTGCCTTGCAACAGTGCACACATGTGTACGTCCGTAATGATAGCATCAAACCAACTCTCACACGCCCTTATGATGGCCCATTCAAAGTACTAAAACGGACGCCAAAGTATTTCGTCCTTGATAGATCTGGTTCACCCGACCCTGTGAGCATAGATCGATTAAAGGTCGCGTATACCTCCGATAATAGTGTGATTTCTAACTCTTCATTTTCTCCACAGAACTTCCTTTCCACTGAGACTCGATCATATTGTCCACCTCAGTTTCCTCAGTTGGCTGCATTATTGCCTAATCAACTTGAGTGTAATCCTTTCTTTGTGCCTGTACCTTCAAATTCTATCCCAAATCCTATCGTAGACTCTAATTCTAGCTCTCGTAGTGAAACAGCGACAAGTCTGGAGAGATCAGACGAGACCGCTGCAGTAACTCCTGTACCAAAAACTCTTGCTGATCAAAATTTGCAGACCCGTTTGGTGAAGCTTCTCCGCTCAGTAACATTTTCCGACCGCCAAACCCGGCATGGTCGCGTAGTTCGAACTCCTTCCCGCTACAAATGGTTGCAGCGGGTGGACCTTTCGGTCTGCGCCTTGGGGGGTAATGTAGCATTAGCTACAAAGTGTAAAATTATAAAATTTCTCATTCGCACTTAAATAGCATAATTATTGGCATTAAAAATCTTACTCTAAATTATTATTAATAATTTTCTACTTATAATTAGTAATCCTTGAAGTTTTCGTGTAAATGCATAAGATATAAAATAGCGCTTGACATTTTCGAGAGTGAAGCCTCTGTGATTGGCAACACTGCGCGGGGGACGGGTCGTTTCTGAGCGTCACTCTCTCGTTCGTCTTTGGCTTTTGCATTACAGCGTTTTTGTAAGTGAAAGAAATTAAGTGTTCAAATAGAGCAAAAATCTGGTAAAGTATATCGTGTTTACTCCTTAGTGTGCATTGTGTTTTAAGCATAAGGATCTGGTCAGTGTCGTGCCGAATAAACATGTAAATAGTCGTAGGAGTCGTAAAATAGCATGGCTCATCCCAAGTGCTACCTCAACATGGCGTAGCGTAAATTTTGCGTGTCATGCCCATTTCTTGTGTCAAGAGCATAGTATAGATGTTTAACCACGTCTTTCTTCCATAGTACAAAAATTATATACTTGCAGCTGTCATTATGATATTGCAATTCGTTCATTGGATTATTTCGTGAGAGCGTCACGGTGGTTTTGCCGGCGTTCGTGCGGAAGATGGCGGAGCGTAGACTGTTGTGTCATGTCATTTTTATGTTCACTGTATTATGTTTAGAATATCCTTTTTTTACTATTAGATATACTTGCAGTGTTTTTCAGTATGATTTACATATGGATGAATTTAGGACTGCCTTTCTATTTCTCGTACGGATATAGATATATTATAGAGTACGAAAATTGTGCATTCACATTCTTGCATTTTTTAGCTGTTTCGTATTTCAGCTAGAGTCCACGAATCATAGTGCTTAAATCACACGTATTTTCCATAATTCCACAAAATTGAATAACCGATTTATTACTGCTCTAAAAATCACAAGTCTTGTACTGTCATGCTTATACTGTAATTCAAGCATAAAGAAAACAGCCATTGCCGGCTTGTAACCTTTCTATTTTCTTCCTGAGCCTGTAAAGAAATTAATAGCTTCGAGTTAAATCTATGGAAGAAGTTCAGGGTTTTCTCCGTGATGGGAAATTTACCATTGCAGTGTAGGGATTTTCAGTTGGGGAATTTTTCCTTGATGCCTCTTCGAGAACCTTCTCATTCAGCGTCTTCGATTATTGCAGACCCTCGATGGCACCAAACACCACAACACACATTCCCTGGGTCTGAGCTTTACTCAAGTTGTACATGCACTTGTTATTTTATATATAACTCAACCATCGAGTTACTCCACCTGATTGCCTATTCTTGACGTGAGACGGTCTGACCTTTGGTCATATATCACTTTGCAATTACTTGGTTCGGAGCTAGTAGAGCCTAGTATATTACTACTAATGGCAAACTAATCTGTCCGCTCAAACCACGACAATTTGTTTTTTTTACATCGTGGAATTATTCTCAAGTCTGAACCCATAAATAGTGACTCATCCACACGTCACGGGTGGATTTGATATTCTGGCAGTCGCTAAAATTTAACAGACTGCGAACCTCCACAAACACGCTCACTTACACCCGGCCAACGTCATCGCTCACCGGACCTCGCCTGCACGGAGTTTCCCATCTAAGAGAAGATCGTCCGAAATCAAGCACGCCATCGGTCATCACGGCTTCCTTCAATAAACAAAATCCAAGCTGAGTTATCCCATGAAGTGTCTTATTATCCCTCTCCTACGATTTCGAAAAACACTGTTTGAGAAAAACGTTTAAGGTTGGAAGTAAATAACTTAGCATACCCACCAATCTTAACAGATATGCATGTTTCTATATCATTTCTTTACGCGAAAACCATCCGGTTAATAAATTTTATTGCACTAGCAAAATGACTCAAAAATAGAACTATCTCTTCCCCAGAGGGCATTTCTGTGAATCGGATTAATGATAAATACAATTAATGAAATAAAGCGCAATTTGAGCACACGAATCATGGTAAAATTTTCTCTCTGTCCTTATGTTGTACACGCTATGAATTTTGATGATGAGTAATTGTTTTTTTACGCATTTCTGCCAAAATTTTGTAGATATTTGTCAATCATGGGTGGTCCCCTTCTTCCACTGTATCCCCATTTTATCCCATGTACCCATGTCCGCATGATATTGCAGAGAATATCAAGAAGATATGAAATTTGTTTTTTATGTTGTGGTTTTTCCTCGGTGGTAACTTGAGTTTTCTTAAAATTTATTTTAGGAAATTAAAAAACCATTCCATTTATAAGTTTTCGAAGTCCTTTTTCTATTCCTTATTTTTCCTCAGGTTATTTCTTACGATTCATCAGAGCTTTGGCTGTCATTTTAAATATGGAAAGAGCAAGATTATTTTTCATGATTATTATCATTTTTCTTAAATTCATTTTCAATACGTATGTATATGATTATGTGTGTTAGTATGTGCATGAGTGTGTCTGTGTGTGCACGCAAACATGGATGTCTATGTATCAGTGTACACATGCACACGTTCGCACATATATATATATATATATATATATATATATATATATATATATATACGCACATGTACATATATATGTTTCTATTTCTACTTTTTGCGTGAAACGAAAAACCTCATGACACATTACATTTTACCTAAACCTCTGCAATCAGTTAACACTGAACCAAATTCCAGAAATGAATAAATTGCTTGCGCTTGCTTAATGATCTATAAATTGATCTCTCACGGCCCCGAAGTGCATTTCTGTGAATAGAAGAAATTAAAAGTATAAACAGACAAATTAAATAAAGTACTCGTGCAAAAATTATCTCTATATTTGTATGCCGAACAAGCCAGGCATTCCATTTTTGGGTGTAAGTTTGTTTACGCATTTCTAGATGTGCGTGCTGTGTTGCGCGATGTTCTTTATTAATTACTTCGTAACTAACCTTTTCTCAATACCTGATTGTCATTCACGATGGTGTTTCAATCTGCTACACTATAGCGTTTTATGTCTTTCTCCTACTTCGATAATTTCAACTAAGAACTTTGGAGTTCCGAAGAATTCTTTAGTAGTATTCGAATTATTTATAAGTTGTTAGCCATCTCGTGGAACATAAAACATCAGAGAGATGATATTTTTCATTTCTCATTCAACTACCCTTGACAGAGTTAGACTATTAGCACGCCACGTTGGTTTGTCTATTAGTACGCCTCGTATATTTTGTCTATTAGTATGCCTCGTATGGTCTATCTATTTGTACACCTCTGATAGTTTGTCCATTAGTACACCTCGTATAGTTTGCCTATTATTATGCCTC
Organism: Morinoia aosen; assembly: GCA_030386875.1. NCBI lineage: Eukaryota > Metazoa > Arthropoda > Malacostraca > Amphipoda > Talitridae > Morinoia > Morinoia aosen. Next base: position 1,271,189 of record CM059572.1, on the reverse strand, counting down.
GTAAGGCTTATCTATTTGTACATCTCGGATGGTTTGTCAATTAGTACTCCTCGTATGGAACTTTTGTTAGACTATTAGCACCCCACGTATAGTTTGTCTATTAGTATGCCTCGTATATTTTGTCCATTAATATGCCTCGTATGGTCTACACCTCTGATAGTTTGTCTATTAGTACACCTCGCATAGTTTGTCTATTATTTTGCCTCGTATGGCTTATCTATTTGTACACCTCGGATGGTTTGTCAATTAGTACTTCTCGTATTGAACTTTTGTTTTAGGACGTCCTATATTAAGAAAATTTCAAAAGCCAATAAGTTGGCATGTGTCTCATGTGGCAACTTGGAAAATAAACGTTTTTTTTTGCAGCATGAACGGGGGCCAATGTAGTTTCCTTTTCTGATTGATGCCGTTTTATCGGTTAGGTAGTCGGCTAACGTGCGTAGGAATAGTGGGTGGATATCAGATTGTGAAAGTTTGAACCTGCATGCTAGACTTTATGGAATGCTTTGCTTACGTCGCGGAGTACTCTGTTCATGTCTTGCCGAGCTTCTACTGCACCCTGTCATATAAAGCCTGGTGAGTGCGGTAACGAGCTGAGCACGCGTCCCCAATGATTGGTGGTTAGGTGGCGCCTCGAAGCTCGCCGCTGCATGGGGTAGCGCTTCAAAGCCCACCGTTGTGCGGGGTGGCGCCTCAAAGCCTGCCGCTGCATAGAGTGGCACCCCAAAGCCTACCGTTGCGTTGGGTGGCGTATAAAAGCCCGCGGTTACGCGGAGTGACGCCTCACAGCTTGTGTGGTGGTGCACAAACGAATGGCTTGTTGAGACAACCACAAGCCTATTTCAGACAATGTCGACTTTTGGCCAGAATTCTGCTTTGCTGAGAACCTTTTTCCTTCTCATTCAAAGGCATTCATTCCTTTTGAAACAGTACCTCTTGAAACGTCAAGCATTCGTCCAGTTTCTGTTACATTACCACCGGCCATACAAGCACCAACAACTTGGCCTCCTTGAAAGTCCCACAAATTTATTCATTTAGATATCTGTACGAAATAATTGATTTGAATAAAATATCCAATAGTTACAATAGTAAACAATGAGAGGGTAAAATATATCAAATTTTGATTGTTTATAACATGTTTGTCAGGCCGCACAGGGGTTGTCGAGCCTTTTTGTGTTAGTTACCCATAATCTTAAGTATTTTCTTCATGTGTCCAGCTCTCTGAACGCCGACTTATCTATTTCCCCGCGCTTATGTTGCGTTTGTGCATTTACTTTAGTTATCCCTCAAATATCATTTGTATTACATGTCGATACTACAATGTTTCTTGTGTTATCTAGCTAAATACGACTAATATTTTGAATGCAATTTTGAGTGTTGTATCCTGTTATGCAGTAGCACACGTCTGTACGCACTATTTTTGCAATAGAAAATAAATCACTGTCTTTGTTAAAATATATCAGTGTATGTGATAGGGACTTCAAAGAGATTCTGCATTAAAGAAGTCACACCCTGAGGTCAAAAGAGTTTCCTTTCTCCATGTTGACAGAGGCTTTAGTTTTATACGACACCTCGCCTAATAAGGGGTTGAAGGAGCCACCTCGGAAGGACGAACTATTTCGCATCGTTTGCCGATAGGAAGACGCTGTCGCTGTTCGGCACTAACAGAATTCACTTCTGTTGCCCTAGCGGTCTCATACGGCGCAGACAGTTGCTCGTCTTCCTAACGGTACCGCCGTAGTTCGGCAGAAAACGTAATTTACTTCTGTTGCCCTAGCGGATTTATTACGGCGTAGGTGGTACCCACACACACACACCTCACCCTAGCGGTATCACCATAGTTCGGCACATAACAGAATTTACTTCTGTTGCCCTAGCGAAATGAATACGGCGCAGGTGGTACCCACACTAACTTCACCCCTCCACACACAACGGTACCGCCGTAGTTCGGCACTAACAGAATTTACTTCTGTTGCCCTAGCGGACTGATAACGGCGTAGGCGGTACCCACACGAACCTCAGGAAGGGCAGCTGCGAAGAAAAGCTAGCGCCCCGGAAAAGGTAGCTGTACAGAAGACAGCCCCTTTTCCACGAACCCTCACGTCGACCGCACGACGGTATCGACAATGTTCATAGATTATGATTCCAAAATGTTAGGCGTCTCTACTATTTTGTCCAATTCTTGTGTGTAGGCCAAACTGAATGCCTATTTCTTTCATTGTTTACAATAGCATAAATTCATTTTCCCCTTCCGTTAGAATCAAATGTGGATTTTTAAATTGTATATATGAGTTTGTAAATAATGCACTGTGTTTTATTCGCATTTATTTTGAGACTGTTTTGTTCATACCATGATTTCAGGTTACCTAGAAGGCTTACAGCATTTATTTACGTCTGTTGTATCTGCCATAAAATATATCTGTGTAATTTGAACATCATCTGCATACCTATGAATTAGTGTTTAAGAAGGTATAAGAGGAAAATCATCAATGAAACTTAAAAATAAAAACGAACTATAGATATTTAATTGAAGAATACTAAAAATTATATGAATGAATTGGTGAAATTTGTTGTTTAAGCCGTCTGCATGATTTCGATTTGATAATTAACTTTCGAGGGAGACTTTTAGTGACGTCATGCTAGGGTACCAAAAACGTGAGACATTCCAGAACTTGTAATGCATGTCGTATAGAGATGACTTAAGTTTAAATATTTCATATTATTGAAATGATGCCTAGGATTATTTTACTGTATTAATTTAAAAAGCATTTTCCAACGATTGATCTATCAACATCATTCCAAAATTCCATTTGTATAAAAATAGGAATTGGAAAACCGTAGGGTCTAAATAAGGTACTCTGTGATTTTAATTGCATTATTGTTCATTAGTAATTCAAAATAAATTTCTAACTTTGAGACTAATTTGTCTTCCGTCTTTCTCCGGAGAACGGATTGCAATTAACCCATTTGAGAATTAGCGAGCTTATAGAGTGGTTCTTTTTAAAATCATTACTCGTCACGTGTATTCTTCTTCTTTGAGCGAAGCGTTGAAAATTTTTTGCAGACAATCAACATGTCTCGTCATCTAAAGTTTAAAAACTTGCTTTTTAATCCTGGCTTATCCCTCAACCTTGAAGAAGAGTCAGAAAACTGTAAGTTATACATCTATGGTCAATTTGAGCCTGAGCTAACAGTAATAATTTGTGTCCCGATATGCATTCATTATTGAGTAATTTCTATGTAAAAGACAAATGTGACTGGTAAACTTTTAATCCTGAAATATTACTGAGTAGGCTTTTGAGTTGTCTCTTAACTTGTCAAATTACTGTGGAAGGTGTTTTATTAAAGATCTTATTTGGACATTAAATGTACCTGGCTCTAATTATGGTTTAATTTTTGTTACATATGTGTACTGATTTGCTCATAATTTTTTGGTGTAAATGTTGAGGATTAAGTGGGAATTGATTTTCCACTTTTCGAATTGTAAGCATAGTGAATTAGATCAAAATAAACAAGTTTTCTTCCATGCACTTTCCATCGTAAACGAGTATTTAACGAATTATAGCAGCAGGTTTAGTTGCGTCTTTGATGATGAATGCGCTCAATTAAACAGCTACTAATTGATTTTCAAATTTTGTTGCTTGAATCATGGTAAAAACATCAAAATATACTAGCCTACTTTTCTTCTATAGGGTAAAGTCCGAAAGTTCGTCCAATGTAAGTTAAACGGTTCAAACTTCAAACCCTTTCAAACGGTTCTCAAGATTGCCATTGCTCAAGCAAATGTTGTCAAAGCTCAAATGCATCAGGTTCATTGTGCTTTGCTCTAAAAAGCAATCTTACACATCTTGATACAAAAAAACACTTGCTTTGCGTACACTTTGTCCAACTGAAATTTTCAAAAGTTCGTACCAAATTCGAAATTAATTTAAAATTTCGACCGCTTTTCAAATCTCGTTACCAAAGTTTTTGCACCCTCTAAAATGAAATTTATAATTTTGTTTAGTTAGCGCTTAAGTTACCTGGGTAAATCTGAAGGAAATGACAGTTATCAATTTTTCACTTTTTGGGGCCTGAACCTAATTAATTAAATCAAAATAAATAAGTTTTCTTCTATGCACTCTCCGTCTCAAACGAGTATTTTACAATTTATAGTGGTAGATTTAGTTTCGTCTTTGATGAAGAATGCGCTCGAATAAACAGCTCATCAATTTTCGAATTTTTGTTGCTTGAATCATGGTAATAACGTCAAAATAAACAACTCTTCTTCTATACACTTCTTTTGTCAAATGAGTATTTAACGAGGTATAGCGGTAGGTTTGGTTTCGTCTTTGATGACGATCGCGCTGGAAGCGAGTGCGCATTGCAGTGTTGCTGTCCCACGTGCTCCTTGAATTACTTGCCGCTTCAAACACTTGAGTTGCGGTAAGTCATTTACCGCTATAACTAATGAAATGCTCATTTGAGACGGAAAGTGCAAAGAAGAAAACGTGATTATTTCGATCTAATTAACTATGCTTAGGCTTTGAAATTTACAAAATCGATAACTGTCATATCCTTCAGATTTACCGTTACCTGTGAGCTTATAATAGCGGGTTCATTTTTAATGGATTTGATAAGTATATTTTGATGCAGATCTTAGACTCCACTTCAGAGTTAAATGGTATAGGCTACCTAGCATTAACTTCTGAATGGGACAATAAAACTACATATTTATTAACAAATTTTATAAGATTTACAGCTTCTGTTGCGATACGTGAAAAGGGGCTTCCTAATCACGCACGCAGGGGGACTTTCAACCCCCACAAATAAATATAATGTACGCCTTGTGCTCGCACGTTACCCACATAAATGAGCATGGAGAATAATGAGCATTAATGATTAAGCACTTTATTGTTGAACTGAACACTTGGATTATGACACAGGAAAACATATATTGCCACAACAATTGCACACCAATGCCCTCAGGCAAGATGCGCAAGATCTGCAAACCAACACTTCCATCCGTTGCATAGAATTTTTGGCAACTAACAAACAACGAATTTCGCACAAAAAAAATTAGATATATGAAATGAATATTCTAATTAGCACATACATAAAATGAATAGTTAGGTCAAACATAGATTAGAACCTCGACTCACAGCAGGTGTCGGTTTACCACTCAGATTTCAAGTATCCCGCCCTTATCTCGGTTTCAAATTTTCTCTGCCATCAAACATCACGGGCTGCCTAATTCATATTACACACTTCGCGCCAAAAATGGATTTGCACTGTTTCAGCGTGCCTTTCATCTTTGCCTTCTCCACAATCACTACTTGCGAGCACTCCCTAGTTAATTCACTGTCGGCGGCCTGTTAAGGCACGAAGCCTAGCATCCATGGTTCCCTTTAGTGCTGAATACCAGGCTGGTGGGGAACTTCTGCTTCTGGGGAACGGTTGTGTAGAGGGTCGTGGTGCTACGACCCACCCGCCTGTGAACAATGCACAGTTTTATATTATCTATTCCCTGAGATATGATCGTTATTAATTCCCCTTTAAGAATTTACACGAAGCTTCCACCGACAATATGGCTATTCCCGACACAATGAATTAACTTTCTCCCATTCAATATGAATCCCCTTTTGCGAGATAATAACCCCTCTTGAATTTTACCCACCAAACATCTTGATTTCACTACGTTAAGCACAGAATACTATTCAAAATGAATTCCATGAGAGATAATTTTTCCTTTATCTTTTACAAGAAACAAATTACAAAGCATCCTGTTTGAGAACAAGCTCGAATAAGTAAATAAAATGCAAAGAACTAATGGGCAATATAATTCCCGCCTGAGAATCCTCTACAAGTGCAAACCCTGTGCAAAGTCATAGCACGTGAACAATTCGAGAATGATCTGAAAATAAAACCCACAGAACTAATTTGTATCCGAATTTTAACTATAAAATGAAATCACCCTGCCCAAGCCAATGAAGCTTACACGCCCCGGCTGTAATATGGTATTTGAACAAATACAAAGACGCTCCTAGCACAGAACACAGAATATCATCTCACCTCCCAGATTGGCACACGCAGGCCTACATCTTCACTTAGTCAGGAGCACGCAGAAATAAATAGTGATGTACCGATGTATCGGTATCGGTATCGGGCAGTATCGGCCATTTTTACTGGTATCGGTATCGGTATCGGCAAAATTCGGCCGATACTTTACCGATACTTTCCAATAATAAGTATATTATCATGAAAATGAAGGTCATAAATCGTAAGAGTAAAATTAAGTATCTAATCTAACAACACCCGTTGTGTGTTTATTTACATATTTATTGATATATTTGTTTGGTGTCCGCTTCTTGAGAAACAGAGGATATCTGAGTGTGCGGTATCATGGATACCGAATATCTCCGTGTAACATTGAAAGATGGCCCTTGCATGCAATGATATGTTTGACATTTTATCAGGATAACTTCGGTTAAGGTAGGTTAGGACAGGAAAGGCTGAGTAATGTTGACGGAATTTTTTCACGGGCCACCTAGCTTAACGATGACATTGTACATAGAATTTCCACGGGTCCTGCTACTTCCTAAAAATACCCTTAGTTTATTTGTTTGGAGTCCGTTTCTTTCCTTTTTCTGTCACGCTCATAAATGTGGCCATAATGACCGTATCTGTGATACGAGTTTCACCAGTGCGCAAGTACAATAATATTTTTTATCACGGGTACTGTTATGATAAATATATTTGTTAGTCATCCACGTCTGGAAAATTTGTTCAAGAAAGGTATTGAATCCCGTCATTTTTGGCAGGCCGTGCACACTAGTAATCAAATAAAGAGCCTATTCATACCTAGTACATTAGTTAGCTAACTGTTCAATTACAGCGTTCAATCAGGCCCGCTAACTGAATTTACTACTTTTAATTCCCGATGAGTCACGTACGGTCAGTGAGTGAAAGCTATGTAGCATGAATAGTTAAGCACAGTAAAAACACAGTAGCGACATAATATTGTTATACTTTTACAACTAAAAACCCATATAGTTGAGAAAATTTTTATTATTTAACGAATGTGACAGGCTAAAAAAAAGTAAACAAAATAAATAAAGTTGAAGGCAAATTTTAAAGTTTTTGTAAATTTAGTACAGAAGTAGCTGAAAATTCTATTTTAATTTAGCATGTAAATCGTCGTACATTACGAATCTTGCATTTTTCTTCTATTTCAAGATGTTTGAAAAATTCACGAACGATCTTACAGATGGTTGCGTATTTGCGGATCTTTTCGGTTTTGGGACCTCTCGAATTTTAATGTTTTCTTTTCGTCAAAATATGTATTTTTATAAAATATGTTTTTATGTATTTATGCAAAAATATGTATTTTGGAGTGAAAAACGCGAAAATGATAACCATTTTGTGGAAAAATTATTCATTAAGTGTTACTAACCTAACCTAACCAAGAGTATAATTTCAAACACCTCACTGGCAATCATGGTGAAAACTTCGTGGACCCTGCAACAGGTGTACACACTCAAATTATTGAGAGTGTATGGCATAGTCTAAAAATGAAAAAAAACGTCAGGGAGGCACTCACCTACAAATGATGGACTCGTATCTGTGTGAATTTGCGTGGCGAAAACATACCTAGAACCCGCAGTATTTTCATAAAATATTAATGGGTATAAGCAAATTTCAGGCTTAATAAATAATTTTTCCACAAAATGGTTATCATTTTCGTGTTTTTCACACCAAAATACATGCTATGGGGAAAAGAAAATATTAAAATTCGATAGGCCCCACACCGAAAAGAGCCGTGTTTGCTTCTGCACACTGTGTGTGTTGGTACATACGTACACTACTTGCGTTCACGCTGCTATTTCTGAGACTAAATGCTACATTATATTACTAGTTTATGCCTGCAAATGGAGAAATATATGATTTTTAATTAATTTAGTCGGATAATAACTTCAGTTGGCTGATAAAGATTGCTAAACAGTGAATACTTGTTTATTCATACATGCTGATAACGGTTTCATACAAAATAAAGCGGAAAGATGACGCAATCGAAAAACTTTGTGCGGGAAACGAATCAAACGATTAAGTTAACATAGCAAGAGCAGTTTTATCATTCCTTCTAATCGAAAACTTTATCGTCAATATTGTTATATTATTAAATATATTAGTAAATAATTTTATTATAACACCCATGTCGGGCTTATAATGATTTTATTTAAATATTTGTGTGCACAGCCCATCAAAAATGATAGGATTCAATACCTTTCTTGAACAAATTTTCCAGATGTGAATGAATTAAATTATTCTTTTACTTGTGCACTGGTGATCCTCGTATCACAGATACGGTCATTATAACTATCCTTATGAGTGTGACAAAAATGGAAGAAGCGGACTCCAAACAAATAAGCCAAGGGTATTTTTAGGTAGTAGCAGGACCCATGGAAATTCCACGGACAATGTCATCATTAAGATAGGTGGACCCGTGAAAAATATGTCAACATTACCTAACCAATGCTCGCCAAACCTATCCTGATAAAATGTCAAAACATTTCAATGCATGCAGAAGCCATCATTCAATGTTTCACTGAGATATTCGGTATCCATGATACCGCACACTCAGACATCCTGTGTTTCTTAAGAAGCAGACACCAAACAGATATATAAATAAACACAGGAGTATTATTAGGCTAGATAATTGTGAAAGTATCGGTATCGGTAGTAGTATCGGTCAAAGTATCGGTATTTTCAAGTATCGGAGTATCGGTATCGGCCAAAAAATGGGTATCGGTGTCGGTATCGGCCAAAAAAATGGTATCGGTACATCACTAGAAATAAACCGGGTACCCGCGCGCGTTGCTATGCTTATATACCCCCGCTGCACAAGGGACGCATATCGTAGGTGGTGCGGGATGCCCGCTAAAATTGTTAGTGACGTGGCATCTCGCGATTGGGTGCTTCTCACGCGTCACCTCTGACGTGTTCTCTGCGTCACAAAACTTGGTATTGCTACGCGCATTTCCCTCTAACATATTCTTCTGAGATGCATATTTTCCATAGTTCCCCTACTCGTTGGTAATTACTTCTAACCTATTGTTTTTCTCTACTACTCAATCAAGTTGCCCTCGTGTGATACTATGTATAGTTTTTGAGCTAGCTCTTTACACAGCCGCTACCCCCTACGTACTCCTCCCTTCTCCTCCTATCCTGCTTTTCCAAGCTCCCTCGGCTCGCACAGCGTCCTTCTGGTTGCCGGCTGCGTCGTGCCTGTGCTGCTTATATATACCTAATATCAATTGTTTCTTAACACTTTTCAGGTTCTTAGAGAGCAATAATAAGCATCCATTTTTATACCATTACATACGTATATTACTTAAAGTACCTACATACACTTTGAGGCCTCCAAGCTGTTCATTCGGGATAGGCCTATTACAACTAGGCTAGGCCTATATAGTACGTATTTCTTAAATGGAGGAAAATGAAACGTAAACAATTGGTCTTTTATCACAATAAGCTTACAGTAGCTATGTATCACAGAAAATAAGAGAATATAAGATATCATCCTTCATACATGTAACATAATTGTTTGGAGGCCTATAGCTATAGAAAGAGAATTTTATGGCTCGATGACAAATAAAAATATTTCACCTTTGATTAGAGGAACAGAATTGTCACCGATCTTTGGACTGTTTGGCTAGAGAACAATAATGTAAACTACCTGATTAGTGATGTACTGATGAATCGGTATCGGTATTGGCAGAATCGGCCATTTTTAGTGGTATCGGTATCGGCAAAATCCGGTCGATACTTTACCGATACTTTCCAAAAATACGTATTTTATCATTCAAATGAAGGTCATAAATCATGGAAGTAAAAGTATTTAACCTAATAATACCCGTTGTGTGTTTATTTATATATTTATTTGGTGTCCGCGTTGTGTGAGTTTGCGGTATCATGGATACCGAATTCCTCAGTGTAACATTAAAAGATGGCATTTCCATGCATTTAAATATTTGACATTTTATCAGGATAGGTTTTGTTAGGATAGGATAGGTTAGCTTAGATTAGGATAGGCTAGGTTAGCACAGGTTAGGCAATACTGTCAGAATTTTTTCTCGGGTCTGCCTAGCTTAACGATGACACTGTCCATGGAATCTCCGCGGGTCCTGCTACTATCTAATAATACCCTTGGTTTATTTGGAGTCCGCTTCTTCCATTTTCTTTGTCACGCTCATGAGTTATAGTGACCGTATCTGTGATACGAGTTTCACCAGTGCGTAAGAACAAGAATATTTTTCATCACGAGCGCTGTTAGGATGAATACATTTGTTGGGCATCACATTTGGAAAATTTGTTCAAGAAAGTTAGTGAGTCCCGTAATTTTTGACGGGCTGTGCGTACTTGTAATCCAATAAAGAGCCCATTCATACCTAATAAATTAGATAGCTAACTGTTGAATTATAGCGTTCAATCAGGCCCGCTAACTGAATTCACTACTTTGAATTCCCGACGAGTCACGGTCATAACTGAAAGCTATGTAAAATGAATAGTTAAACCCTGTAGCTACATAAAATTTTTATACTTTTACGACTAAACCTTTATAGTTTGACCTAATGTCCATATCTTTAAGTATGTGACAGGCTAACAAAAACCAAACCAATTTAATAAAGTTGAAGGTGCATTTGAATGTTTTTGTGAATTTAATATAGAAACTGGTAAAAATTCTATTTTAATTTAGCTTGTAAATAACCAAATATTATGAAGCTAATAATATATTTTAACTTAGCATGCATATCACCGTTCATTACGAATCTTGCATTTTTCTTCTATGTTAAGATGTTCGAACAATTCACGAACAATCTTATAGTTCAATACATCTGAACGGGGTCAGTTGATTGCTTTCATCGCAACTTGATGAATTTAAAAACGAGGAAAATTCCAATGAACCTAATCATATTTACTAGGAATACGTTTCGGAGTCCAGCTCCATCATCAGTTCGTAAAATTAAAATTCATTATGACTACAATAAAAGAAAAAATAAAATGTTGGATACAGTCATTAAAGAAAATCACGAAAACAAAAAAAAATCAAAACATGTCCCAGAGAAAGTAAAAGCGACATGATCTACTTCCAATTTACGATAGGTAGGAACTGTCAGAATTGTTGAGGGCCAGTTTTCGTTTAAAAATATGTAGCGACTCTGAAATTCTGAGGTCATATGTAGTTGAAGCCGAATCTAAGATTTTGAAGTCCGCAGAGGATATCGGTTCGTTGCATTTTACTGCGTGATTACGTAAGAATTGTGCGAATTGATTCCCCGTGCGGAAGCTTAGAAAATTTTGTGCCGTAATGCCGACGTACGATGATGTGCACTGCACACAACTGTAAGAATAAATCAGAAAGGCTCTTTCTCCATCAAAAGCGTATCCTTGTACCGGAATTGTATAATTTTATGGTTGCTTCATTTTTCCGGTACAAGGATACACTTCCGATGGAGATGCAAACCTCAATCTCTGATTTATTTTTAACAGTTATACAGTTGTGTGCAGTGCACATCGAAATTTTTATAACTGAATGGTCAAACATTGGGGTCGAAGCTTCCGCGCGGGGAACTAATTAGCTTACTCCTCACACTCCGCAGTACGTAATCACGCAGTAAAATGCAACTAAATCTTAGATTCGGCTTCAACTGCATGTGACCTCAGAATTTTAGAGTCGCTACTTATTCGTGTCAGAAAACCGGCCCTCAACAATTCTGATGGTTCCTACCCATAACAAATTGTAACTAAATAGTAATCTTGTCGATTTTAGTTTTTCTGGGACATGTTTTAATTATATTTTTATTTTCTTGATTTCCTTTAATGACTGTATCCAACATTTTGCTTTATCTTTTATTGCAGACATAATGATTTGTAAATTTACGAACTGATGATGGATCTGAACTCCGAAACGTATTCCTAATAAATATGATCTAGTTCCTTGAAATTGTCGTTTTTAAATTCTTCATCTTATAGATGGTTGCGTGTTTGCGGATATTTCCGGTTTCGGGTCTTACTGAATTTTAATATTTTCTTTTGCCGAAGTATGTACTCGTATTTGGTGTGAATAACACGAAAATGACTCCTTTTTTGGAGAAACTATTGTTTTGATCCACTTTTGGAGCCAGTTGCTATTATAGCTAGTCTACATTACGTTGCAATACGATTAGAAACACCTATCTATTGAATGGATTTCATTTTGTTGTATTTCTCAACAATATAGTTAACATAGCAAGATCATTTTATTTTTCACAATCGGAAACTTTTTTGTCAATATTTTTGTATTATATACATAAGGAAATAATTTTATTATAACTCCCATGTAGGAGTTATAATGGTTTTATTTTAATACAAGTGTGCACGGCCTGCCAAAAAGGGGATTCAATACTTTTCATGAACGAATTTTCAAGATGTAGATGATAAACAAATACAGTATTTCCATCCTAACAGTACCCGTGATGAAAAATATTTATCGCACCGTTGAAACTCGTATCACAGATACGGCCATTATAACTATCCTTATGAGCGTGACAGAGAAATGGAAGAAACAGACACCAAACAAATAAACCAAGGGCAAGGGTATTATTAGGTAGCAGCATGACCCATGGAAATGCCAAGGACAATGTCATCGTTAAGCTAGATGGACCCATGGAAAAATTCCGTCAACATTATCTAACTTATGCTATCGTAATTCTATGTCATGACACGCACCGCTGCAAAGCACGTTCACGACGCGAAGGCCTAGCGATCGTCATTACATGGTAGCAACTGCGGTTCTTGTAGACCCTACACCACTAATGCGTTTTCCACTGTTACCAATACGTAGAACGTAAAGTCGGGTAGGCTTAAAATGTTTATGCCGAACACATATGCACAAGAACACACAAAGCTCTCTTGACTCGGAGTTCCCCTCCGGTGACAAATCACCATTACTCAAAAATGATTACTTCGGGCACAGCTATTCACCAAATTACTATATTTAATTTAATGTCTTTTAATTATTCAATATGGCCTGAAAGCTGCACAAAAGCAACATGGTTAGGAAAACGCGCAAATTACGGCGATCACAACAACCTATCCAATACTACTAACCTATCCTGATAAAATTTCAAACATATCATTGCATGTACAGACGATCTTTCAATATTACACTAAGGAATTCGGTCTCCGTGATACCGGAAACTCAGACATCCTATGTTTCTTAAGAAGCGGACACCAAACTAATACATAAACTAACATACAACGGGTATTATTAGATTAGATGATTGTAAAAGTATTGGTATCGGTAGTAGTATCGGTCAAAGTATCAGTATTTTCAAGTATCGGAGTATCGGTATCGGCCAAAAAATGGGTATCGGTATCGGCCAAAAAAATGGTATCGGCTACAAAAATGGTATCGGTACATCACTATACCTGATTATAGGCTGCCTAAATGTTCGAAAGTAACTTGATAAGTTTCTTCCATTGATCAAAATATTGTCTACCTAACTATGGCTCGAAAATGAATCAAAAAACCCTGTCCAAAGGTTGATAAGTAAACCTATCCACTAATTCCTACTTATTTTTGATTGCCATACTTTTGTTTTACTTCTTTGGCAGGCATTGCATTTGAAGTCCATTGATTTTATTTGTTTATCAGTCATGTTACTGAAATCTATGGCCAGAGTCTTAGTGAAACCACCGACTGCTATGATTACACCCAATCCAAGCACTTGTATTTTCCTGTTCATCATTGCCTCCACAAGCATTGCATGACTCACTATCTTCAATTACATCTCCATCACTGTCTTCTTTGTCGTACATCAAAGCCTCGTCACTGGACGAATCCTCTTTGTTGCGTTACTTTTGTCACTTGCGTTGCGAATACTCAAACTTCCATTTTTTATCTCTGCTAATGCGTGAATGAGATCATTGCAGTAGTGGTGTTTTTTATGAGGAGCCATAATTTAAGGTCAACATTCGTCCCAATTCATAAACTATAAAATCTATACCTGAAAAGATATTGAGTATCATAAACAATGAGAAACTTGAAGAAAAAAACGTACAAACATTCATAAAAATGATTTCTTCAAAACTCCGTACATGTGGACGAAATAATAACACATGCCGTTAAAAGATTCTAAATTTAGCACACCTCAGAAACAAACAAAGGGAGAAAAAAACCTCTGTAAAATAGCAGCACTACAGCTGTCAACACTCACACAGGTACGACATCGCCTAATACAACAACTTCGTTAACAGAATTTTTTAGTCGGCGATGCAAAATGGTCGTCAGTTAAGGTGTGACGACTTCATAAACAACTGAAACGCAGGCCATTCACTTGGGCTGCCATTTTTGTTCAAACAGTGATGTTTATTTGCAGTGTGTGGCAATTATACAATATTATAAACCAACAGTTTCCACGTGAACCACTTTTCGATGAACTTTAACTCCATACTAGCTTGTTAAAGTAAAATATACATGATGTGTACGGAATTTCAAAGTGGACAAATTTTCGGAACTTACCCCACACTTTTTTTGTCAAATGATTATTTTACGAGTTAGTGCAGTAGGTTTAGTTTTTCTTTGATAGGGCCTAACTCCCATGGGTCAATGTCTGGTTTAATGCTATCACTGAAATTAATAATTGTATTCCAAACAATCACTAAAGGAACCCATTTAAGAACGTTTTACAAGAATGACATTCTGCTTGCTGGTGCATTATTTTCTTATTGATCTTTGAAGTTGGCCTACGATCGACAAAGGAAGCAAGCACGCAAAACGGAATTTAATTAATAACGGATACTAACCCCCTATTACAAACGTAAAGAGGTTGGGTCCTGAGGGGGAGCCACAGTTCTTCTAGTGAAAATTATAAATAAAGTTTCTAGCCCACCCATTAGGGTGACGACTGCAATCTTGTTCACATTGGCTCCAAGATGGCGGCGCTTATGGTGGTCACCATCTTGGAGCTGATATAAAACAAGATTGCGGTCGTCACCTTAATGGGTGGGCTAGAAGCTCTATGGTCAATGTTTGGCATGATGCAATCAAAGGAAATGGAAATTTATTCCAAAGAATCACTAAAGGAACCCATTTAAGAACGTTTTACAAGAATGACATTCTGCTCTCTGATGCGTTATTTTTGAATTATTCAACTTTGAAATTGGCTTCCGCGTGCCAAAGGAAGCGAGCGCGCCATCCGGAATTTCATTAATAAAGAAAGTTAACCCCCCTATTGCAAACGTAAAGAGGTTGGGTTGTGAGGGGGAGCCACAGTTCTTCTAGTGAAAATTCTAAATAAAGGTTGAAAGCAACCCGTAAAAGTCACGAACGATTATGTTTACATCTGCTCCATGATAGCGGCGGCCGTACCAAGTGGCGCCATCTGTGAGCTTACTGTAAAGGTGATGGTATTACATGGCGTCATCTATGAGCTGACTGTAAAGGTGACGACATAATGACAACTGAAAAAAAAGTCAAAAGCACCAAATACGAGTAATTGTACGTCAACTTTTTTGTGTTATTAACTGATAACAACATTTCTTATTATTTTATTAACAATTTCTAGCATTCTTTCATTTCTACGAAGTTCTGGCAAAAACTTTACCACCTCGTGATCCAAACTTTGCCTTTCTTGACCCAACCTGTTTGTACTTTGTGTTCCACATTTTGCGTGGGAAAGCGATTTAACGTATAACTTCAAAGCTCAATAATTTAAAAATAACGCATCAGAGAGCAGTATGTCATTCGTGTAAAACGTTCTTAAATGGGTTCCTTTAGTGATTCTTGGGAATAAAATTTTCATATCCTTTGATTGCATCACGCTGGACATTGACTGGTTAGCGTCCGTTATTAATTAAATTGTGCTTGGTGCGCTCGCTTCTTTTGGCGCGCAAAAGCCAACTTCAAAGTTTAATAATTCGAAAATAACGCGTCAGCGAGCAGAATGTCGCGCATGTAGAACGCTTTTACATGCGTTCCTCTAGTGATTCATAGCAACGGAATTATTAATTTCCGTGGTTACTTTAAACCTGACATTGGCCCTACCATGGCCGGAAGCGAGACTCCATTGCAGCGTTGCCATTTGCTGGGCTTGGTGAATTACTTCCCGCTTCAAACACTTGGGTTGCGGTAACTAATTCACCGCTATAATTTGTAAAATACTTACGACGGGAAGTGCATAGAAGAAAACTTGTTTATTTTGATCTAATTAAGGGGGCAGTTCGGGGTGAAAAAAAAGTCTAAGTTCTCGGTGGATTTTTCTGAGATATCTACCGTCGATGTAAATTGTTATTAATAACTTTTTGATATGTGCGAATTTTTTGTAACCAAACGTGAATAAGATTTTTTTAAAAAACATGAAAAAACATGTGTTGCGGAAAATCCTACTCCTACAATTTTCAACTCACAGAACTCAAAAAATATTCTCTAGATAGCAAATTGTCTTGTCTAGAGATCCGGTGCAAAAGTTTTTCGATTATTTGATTTTTTGAATTTTCAGAAATTTTTTCCCCAAAAATGACCTTTTTCCACTATATTGAATAATTTGCTTCTTATTTTCAAGGTGAATTGAAATTTAAAAAAAACTTTTGCACCGGATCTATTTTTCTTTTCAATTGCTATTGATTGGTATGCTCGCCATCTCTGTACCTTCAAAACTGTGGGAGGAGTAGGTTTTCAAAAATCAAGAAGGGGAGTATTCAGAAAAGCCATTTTTAAAAAAAAAAAAATTTTTCCGTTCTGTACTAATTTTCTAATTGAGTCTTATCGGTGATTCTGTACCTTCTTATGTACCTTCAAAACAGTGGGTAAGGATCCATATTAAAAGTCAATAAATATAAGTTTCAGACCAGGGTTAATTTTTTAACAATTTTTTTTTTCAATGCTGACTAAATTTTTTTCAAAAACCTGTATTGCTTTGTAGCTCTTTTTAAGCCTTTTTGATTGATATAATTGCCATTCTTGTAGCTTCAAAACTCTGGGAAACGTTTATGTTTACATAGCCAGCTAATTAGCTGATGACTCAGCAAAACAAACACTCAATTACACCGTCATAATTTATCACTGAGTGATAGGATGTTTCGTTAGAGTACAAAAGCATTTCAAGTTAGGCCATGAATGAACTCTCTTGCTATTCCAGTAGAGAAACACTCAATACTGGCTCGTAAAGGGGGGGGGGAAGAGGGAGGTCACCCATCCATTGGCGCACCCCAAGGTCACACTAGTGCGCGTCTTTTACCCCGTCCAGAAGACTAACCATTTGACGTACTTGAAAGCCAATTATATCGTTGGATGCGCAAAAAAAATCTCTATAAGAGTTTATAAACTAAAAAATGACCATAATCTGAAAATAGACCCGAACCGTGCCCTTAACTATGTTTACGCACTGAGAAATCAAATATCGATTTCTGGTTAATCCTCGGCATTTACCAATTTTTTTTAGACAAAAATTAATTCTACTTCTGAATTAGGTACATTGTTCAGGAAATGTTCAATATTGTTTTCAGATTATATGAAGATTCTTTCAACTCACTGGTGCACTTTTCTTCTATTCATTTTCCATTTCAAATGAGTGTATAACGAGTTGGGTAAATCTGAAACAAAGGACAGTAATAGATTTTGCAAATTTAAGCGCTTAAACATAGTTAATTTAATCAATATAAACAAGTTTTCTTCTATTCATTTTCCGTCTGAAATGAGTATTTTATTAGTTATTGCGGTTAATTACTTACCGCAACTCCAGTGTTTGAAACGAAAGAAATTCTTCGATCGCGTAGTGTGGCATCAGTGCAATGGAGTCTCGCTGACAGCGCGTGTCAGAAAAGACGCAATCAAACCTACCGTTATAACTCGTTGAATACTCATTTCACGAAAAAAGTGTATAGAAGAAAAGTTTTTTATTTGAATGTTATTACCATGATTCAAATAACAAAAATTGATGAGTAGCTGTTTATTCGAGCGCATTCGTCATGCAAGATCAAACTAAACCTGCCGCTATAACTCGTAATTTAATCATTTTCGACGGAAAGTGCATGGAAAAAAATATATTTATTTTGATATAATTCATTAGGTTTAGGCACCTAAAAGTGGAAAATCAAGTACTGTCATATCCTTCAGATTTACCAAGAGTTGTAGCGGTAGGACTCGAGATATAATTTGAGAATTGAAGGACACAAATAAGAAAAAAATTTCCGGTAATGTGGAGGAAAGGACCGTAATCGAATTCCTACTTTTTGGTGCCCATACATAGCTAATTAGATGTATATGAACAATTTTTCCTCTATGCACTTTTCGTCTAAAATGAGTATTTTGAGTTACAGCGGTAGGTTTAGTTTGGGTAGAGTACGTTTGGGTACTTGGTAATGTATTATTTGCCGGCCCTGCGGAGCCTGAACCCACTTTTAGTATGTTTTAGTTGATAATGCAATAGAAATTATTGGTAAATGTGAAGCGTTTGCCATTAATTGATTTTTAAGTTTTTGGTGTCTAAACATAGTAAATTAGATCAAAATAAACAAGTTTTCTTCTCTGCACTTTCCATTGGAAATGAGTTATTGCGGTAAATGACTTACCGCAACTCTAGTGTTTGAAGAGGGAAGTAATTCGAGCGCGTCATATGGCAACACTGCAATGGATGCTCCCTTCCGACACGCTCGAGTGCATTCCTTCCATCTAGGACAAAAGTTAACATAAAGCTATAATTCCTTATTTTTAGGCAATAATTTCTATTGTGTTATCAACTAAAAGATCCTAGAAGTGGGTTCAGGCTCCGCAAGCTCTTTGGGGCAAGCCATTAATAAATAACAAAGTCTTCAAACGTACTTTAACAGCTCAATCGAGCAAATAATGAAACCTACCGCTCTAACTCGTAAAAAACTCATTTCCAAAGGAAAATGTATAAAAGAAAACTGGTTTATTTTGATCTAATTGACTTTATTTAGGCACCAAAAAGTGAAAAATTGATAACCGTCCATTCTTTCACATATACCAAAATTTTTTCTTCATTGTGATTTAATTGTTTTCATTGTCATTTCATGAATTTTTAGACTAATGATTGTTTAATAATCAAGGATTTTAAAATTTTCAAAAATTGAATTCAGTTTGAGTTTTTAAACAATGTTTAGTGGCCATTTCTCTCTGAAATATTCAACATTCTTGTCTATTGCTGATATTCTTTGGATAAACCCTATTGTGTTATCTTCTAAGTAAAACTTATCCTTCATCATATAAAGGGCATTTAAATGTCTGCCTCCTGAGTTTAATATCAGCACATGGCTCAAATTGTTGCATCATTTAACTATACCTTACAAATAAAAAAATAAAATATTAGCAGTGGCAAACCAAGTGGATCACAACGGAAATGTTGAAAAACCCTTGCTAGCTCAATCACTTGAAGTTGAGGTCCTTTGTAATGGCCTTTGCACCTCATAACTTTTGAGATCGGACTGACGCACACCATTATCCGCTTTGAATCATCACTCAAAGAATAATCATCCAGAGGAGATATACGTATCAATGCCAAGCATAAATAGTTATGAGTGTTGAGCAAATCACCAAATGAAGTAATGATGTTGAACAACTTGCAGGGATTGATATTATGTTTGTAACACTTTTTTTTAAATTTCTAGGTATTTCTTAATAATACAATAACCTGTAAAAAGCATGCGTTTCAGAAGAAAAGTGCGCAAAATATGCAATATTTCTGTCATAGTGACGCTCCTAACTCAGTTATACATGCATGTTATTTGGAGATATTAGCTATAGTGTTTATAACATTTTGCATACACTTAAATTTCATGAATGGAATAGAGACATTCATTTTTGCTAAGGCTGAGTAGCTAAAATATTTTCTTCAGGTACTGGTAATAGTACTAATGAGTGTAGAAAAATGTTTTATAACCTCACTGTTTGAAGTATATTGAAAATGAAGGTGTCATTGTAATAGAAATATTAATTTTCAATATGCCTCAAAGAGTGAGGTTTTAAAACTTTTTCTACACTCCTTAGTAAATTGAAAAGGTGGTGCATCCTGTATTGCCGATAGTTGTTACATGCTCATTACCGGAAAAAGATTGTTCAGAAAGAAATATTTTTTGATAATATTTTCCAACAATTAAAATTTCTACGTGCTTTGTCAAACTATTTAAACATCCATTGCAGCTAGTTTTGATGGACTTAGCACACAAGTCTCTAATTATTTCTTTAAAAAAGGCCCAGAAGTCGATCAATATGCCGTTTGAGGGGACCGTCTAGTCAGAAGTCCAAAATTGGCAGAATTTTTTTCATTGCTTAATTCGGTAAAGCAATACACAATAAGCAGTAAAAAATTTGGAAGCATCTGAAGCACCCGAGGCGAGTAAACGGAGGGAGAAGAAAAGGTGGGGGAGGGTCGCATGACGTGTCAGCGCTCATGTGCCAAATTATTTCACTTAGATATTGCTCACCGACTGTTCATTTCTAAAGACACATGTATTTATCACTCAGCTCTTCAAGAAATTTTATGATTTGGCAACGTCAATCTTGGTACCTCCCTTAAACTTCCTCCCCCCTCCCTCCTATAAATAGATAAATAGGACTGCTGGCCGCGCAGCTGGTCAGTATTGTATCGCTAGGAGGTTAGGACAAACGAGTGCGCACACAGGTGCATGTACTTCACAAGCGTCAGACCGTCAACAACGGGCGCACAGCCGCACCAACATCACCCAAGTAGAGGGCACATAGCCGCACTTAAAGATTATCCACAATGTGGCTGAGACACGCCTTTGAGAGACCTCGGTACAAGTATGAGATAAAGGCCGACACGGATATGACGTCAAACGACTAGCTGAATCTGCTTGTCTAGCTCAGTAGCTGGACTGCATCTGCTAAGTTTAGTAGGATCAATGCGCTCCTCAGGTGCACCTGAGCTATGCGTCCCCCCTGATCCTCATGCTTGGTGCCTGGCCCCTGGTACCAGTTTTGACAAGGAACCACAAAATACTACGGTGAAAGATTGCCAAAGTCAAGACAATATTTCAGAAAGCTTTCATAACGTCAACTGCGCTGATTTCTCAAAGAAATATAGCTTGCAATTGAAAAAAAATTTTCTGTACTAAAATGCATTTATTGAACAACTCAAATGTCAATATTCAAGCCACTTCTTCTCAGAAACCAGTTATTGTAGAGTAATGTTTTTGGTATCATTGGAAAAAAATTTGAGGATTTACGTTGCTGCATAAAGAGCCAGAGAATCACATTGAATTTCATGGTGGTATTTTAGTTACATTAAAAAACCTACGCAAAAATGAATGACTCCTTGAAAAAAAAATTTAAAACACCATAAAAACTAAACTATTATGATTTTCAAAATAATCCTATGACTCCTTACGCAGCAACCCTATGTGCATCCAATGAGATACTTAGATCATTACTTTATGTCAACGACTTTTTGAGAAGTGGCTTGAAAAATTTCATTTTTTCTGCCCACTTTCTTCCCATTATCTCCGCCATTATGACGAAAATGGAAAAAAGTGTTACATGCAGCCCCTATTTATTTTCCAACATACAGACGTATGCCAAATTTCATAGATCTAGATACTATACAAAAACGGGACGGCCATTTTTTTGATTCTGACTATTCTATTTGAATAGGTTTTGTTGTGTTACGGACCATCTTTTTTTCGGTTCACTGCTGTCCTGTTTTTCACCGCCTACCACTTTCTTCTTCAACTTTTTCTTGTTTCATGAACTTCTTTCTTAGCTTTCTGTTTCTGTGCCCTTTCTGCATAGATTCCACGTTCCCTCAACTCCATACTAAATGGTGCCTTCTTCCTTCCTCTCTTTACATCTCATTGTTGAGGATAGGGAGGCTTAAACTAACTAATAAACTAAACTAACTTGATTCTGACTAGACGGTCCCCTTAAGCCTTTTATGGAAATTAAAAATTCTGTTCCAAAGGATCACATTTAAAAATGTTCTACTAGAATGACATTCTGCTTGCTGGTGAGTTATTTTTGAGTTATTCAAATTTGAAATTTTTGTCTTCCATAGAAGTTTGTCAGTTGTGCGCTTGAGCTGGAGCTGTTAAAGTACATTTAGATACTTTGTAATTTATTATTAGCCAACCCTGTGGAGCCTGAACCCACTTCTAGGATGTTTTAGTTAATAACACAATAAAGGTTATCACCCAAAAATAATACGTTATAAAAATATATTAAATCTACGGTATTCACTCCTACGGTTTTGCTAATGTTCTACGGTGGCTGCCAAATTGAAAAGGATGTCAACTGCATATCCATTTAAGTCTTCACTATTCCAGTCCCGCTAATATTTTTGGGTGATAACCATCATTGTGTTATTAACTAAAACATCCTAGAAATGGATTCAGGCTACGCAAGTTTGGCTAATAATAAATTATGCCATATATTCCAAAAACAAAAACTTTACCCGCGCTCTGCGCAGTTGCGGCATTGTTGGAACATGCTCTGCTTTGGCGCAGGAAAGCCATTTCATGAGCGCCGTTCCTATAACTTAAAAGTTGAATAACGCATCAGCGAGCAGAATGTCATTCTTGTAAAGCATTCCTAAATGGGTTCCTTTTGTGATTCTCTGGAACAGAATTTTTAATTTCCGTGAAAGCCTTGAACTGCATATTGATCCACAAGTCTTTGAATGTGATTTTGTTGGGCGAACGTGTAACGCCTGCTAAAAAGTATCACGCTTTGAATAAGAATTTTTATTCATTCAAATGTATACCAAATGAAATTTTGATTTTTTGAAATTTGGAATTTGATGAGGGCATTGTTGAATGAAGTTTTATAACCTTTCCATATAAAGTATATTTAAATGGAGGCTATCATAGAGATATATATTAGCTTTTTGCTGGCATGTACAAAATTTAGATGAACAAAATTTAAATATTGTCAGTCATCACATACTCATCACTAAAGCACAATTATTTGGGAAGAAATCTGATTGGGCAATCATTTCATGCCAATTTAAATTTCTGCATTCACTGTTGAACTATCCAATTGTCAATTGCTCTTTTTTTGACAGACTGTGTACACAAGTCACCAGTGAGTTCTTCATTCTCATAGAATTCTTTGAAAGTGGATTATCTGAAGAAACCTTTAATGTCAGCTATAAAAGTAGGATACCTTACTTCCAATGTAACTTTGTCATCAAATTTATACCTTACAAAATTTGAAAGCATCATTTAGAACAATTTTGCTTTACTGATATTAGACTACATTCCAGATAAATAGTGCCAGAAAAAATATTCTTCCTAGCCTTATAGATGGTATATCAAAATCTATTTACTAAAATTTTAAATACCATGAAAGGAAATGCATCAACTGGCTTTGGTTGAAAACAGTTTATCTAGTCAAATATTGTATTATATGATATTGATTTATGAATTATTATAAAAAAATACTGTGGAATTGTTATCTTACACTTCATTGAGAAACATCCAGTAAAACCTTTGGGGTTGTATTTTTTGCCAAATAACTATTATGCTACATTTCAATCAATTATTCCTCTCAATGGGATACAACTATTGTATCTACAAGAATTAGCGCTCCAAGGGGGACAACTTGAGGACTCGAGCTAATAGTTAGGTAGGCCTTATTTTTGTTGAAATAAAATGATTTTTTGTTGTGTTAAGGACCACCTTTTTTAGTTCACTGCTGACCTGTTTATACACGGACATTATTTTACATTAGTGTAGTCTATTTTTATGATTTGGCAATGTCAAGACTGCTGGCTGGGGAGGAGCTCAGTGTGACATGAATGACGAAGCAATTACGGGGTCAACCGACACGCTGAATCTGCCTGTCGAGCTCAGAGAAGCTGGTACTGCATCTGCTTAGTTTAGTAAGTTTGAAGCGAGCCTCAGGTGCACTTGAGCGACGCGTCTCCCCTGAGCCTTACGCGTGCCTTGCTTGGTACCTGGCTCCTGGTACCACTTTTGGTACCGTATTTTTTCAAGGAACCACAAAATACTCCAATGAAAGATAACCAAAGTCAAGTCAATATTTCAGAATAGCTTTCACAACGTCAACTGTGCTGATTTCTCGAAGCAATATAGCTTGTAAGTGAAAAGACCTATTTCACGGTACAGTACTAAAATGCGTTTCTTGAACAATGCAAATACCAGTACTCAAGCTGTCATGTTTTAGAAAGTTGTTATCATAGAGAAAATGATTTAGTTATCATTGGATGCACAAAGAATTGTTGCATAAAACGTCAGAGAATAACTTTGAAATTCATTTGAAATTCATTATAGTATCTTAGTTACATTGAAAAATTACAGAAAATGAATGACTCAAATTTTTATTCAAACTTTCATAGAAACCAGACTATTGAAAATTTCAAAATAATACAGACTCTTAATGTAGCAGCCCTTTGCGCATCCACTGATACCTAAATCATTGCTCTACGATAATAACTTTCTGAAATAAAACTGCCTCGAATATAACCCATTTTTTCTTGAATTTATTTCTGTTTTTATGGTAAAAATGGGAAAAAGTATGCAATACAACCCCTATTCATTTTCTGAAATACTTAGGTATGCCAAATTTCATAGATCTAGATCCCGTAGAAAGTGATGGCCATTTTGATTCAGACTTGACGATCCCCTTAATTCCATTTTGGGGCTGTTCTTGGTTTGATTCTTTAATGACAATGTACAATACTGAGGGTGATCCTGGCTTATTCTGCTAGCAGTAATAAAACAGTAATGTTAAATCAAATTTTTCTGCTTTGAAGATCACTTTGTGCAATTTTGTTGTCCACTTGTGTTACTGTTAGGCATGCTTGGATGGAATATGTATGCTTGGTTTGTGCAGTAGTAGAATTATTTCATCCTGATAATACGTATGGAGCTAAATGTGCACAAATTTGAAATTGTTTGTTGGAGTACATTGCATTTTAGTATAGATAAATCTGGTAATGGCTAAATAGTTTTGATTTGATCTCAATATTTTTGAAAATGGAAGGCATTAAATGTTACGGTGTAAAAAATACTCAACCTCGGGTGTTCTCAGGGGTGTACGACCATTGCATTCATTAGTATTGGTACTCTCATGGATAAAGATGTGAAGTCATTGTATGAGGGTTAGTCTAAAAGTTCTCAGACAAATGTTATAATTTTGAACTGAACAGAGATTTACAAGTTTTTACAAGTTGAAACCTGTCCTTAGAGCTTCCTTGATAACTTGCAGCTGTCTCATCAGTCTGTCAGGTCAGCATCAAGAGAGGTTGCACTGCAAAATAGTAATTTTCAACCCTTCAAATGGCAAATTTTAAGATCAGAGCTAACATCAAATTTTTAACTAAACTAAATTGGAAACCTGTTGAGATCATTGAAGCTTTACAGCAGGTTTATGGAGACCATGTAGAGCAGTTGTTTATGATTGGATTAAACGCTTTGAAGAGGGAAGAGTCCAACTTGATGAGGACCCACGAGGAGGAAGACCCACCGTAGCAAGAAATGAAGAAAACATCTCTCTTGTACAGAACCTAGTGGAACAAGCCCCCCACAATTCTATCAGGAAGGCATTTACAGGTGGAAACATAGATTATTGACAACAATGGAGCTTATGTAGAAAAATAAAAGTAACGAGTTGTTAAGTAAAACAATTATGGCATTTGTCTGAGAACTTTTTGACTACCCCTCGTATGAAGGTACGGTAGTCATTGTGTTGAAATGTTTTTTTTGTTATGTATAATTGTTTCTTGGACTAGTGCTTTCCTTTTTCTCTGTACCTATTACTTTCTTCAGCTTTTATAATTTTTTTTCTATCTGATGTCCATGTGCATAATGAGGCATGAATTTATTCCCTGTTATTTCAATTCCATACCAAATGGTGCCATCCTCCTTCCATCATTGTAGTTAGAGGCTCATGATTAGTTTTATTTTTACCTATCCTAGGTATTTAGGTATGGGACTAATAATTCTTAATAAGTTGCACATTTCCATTTTCTAGGTGCTGGCAGAATTGTTGATGCTCTGCAAGGCCCTGAAGGAGTTGCTGGATCTGAGGTCAAAGGCATCAGTGCCCTAAGAGCAAGAAATGTTCAACACTTGGCTGACTCTGATCTGAAGTAAGTTGTGCTAATTTGGACCTGTTTGGAGCTCTGTTTTGGAAAGGACTAAGTATTTTTTGCTCTAATAATGTATTAATTTTGTGCATAAACATTCAACATCCATGAACCTTAGTGATCAATTGAGGCATGTTAGTGGACATTTGTGGACTTGTTTGAAAGACCTGTGATCTTTAGAAGTTGCGGGGGAGAGTTAGATAGTGAAGAGCTATGGTGTAGAAAACAAGCCATATGTGATGTTTTGTGTGATAAAAAATTGTATGTTAAAATAGTGAAAACATGAAATATGTAAAAAATGAGATTTTGAATGACTTGTTTGGGAGTAGTTGCTGACTTCAATCTTCAAGTAGTTAACTTCAATCCTTAAAATTTGAATATTAAATTTAGATTTTTGGATAATGTTTGAGTTTCCACTCCTGTGTAAAGATAGGCTTGATTGTGAAGCTTTTTAAAAGAACTCTTATAGATCTATTAAAATTCCAGAGTGTCAAAATGAATGAAGACCATGAGTTGATTTGTTCAAGTATGCCAGTATTAAAACATATTTTGTCAGAAAATAGTGCAATGAATTTTAGCAAACTATTGATTATGAATCATGAATCATGACTAAAAAACATGGATAATACTGACTTTTTGTGAAAAAACATGGTTTTTAGAAGGTCATGTTTTTTTTGGTCAGATAAAATTTAATAACACTCATGTTTTTTGTAAAAAGTCTTTTTTTCAAAAAGCATGGTTTTTTGGTCACATAAAATAAATTAACATCCATGTTTTTTTTTACAGATTAGATTAGTCATTAGTTTTAGCCTCCCTACCCAGCAACAAATGCGGCCAAAGAGAGGAAGGAAGATTATGAAACAAGATCAAAGTTTAAGAAGACAGTAGTAGGTGCTGAAAAACAGGACAGCAGTGAACCGAAAAAAGGTGGTCCTCAACATAACAAAAACATTTTATTTCAACAAAAAGGAGGCCTACCTAACTCTCAGCTTGGGCCCTCACATTGTCCACCCTAGGAGTGCTAGTTCCCATACATACAATAATTGTATCCCCCTGAGGGTGTTTTTTTTACAAAGAAGTCGTGACCAAAAAATAAATAAAAACTTTTTAATAAAACAAACATGTTTTAAAAAACAATGATTTTTCGGTAACATAAAATATGTTAATATCCATGATTTTAAGGCACATTTTTTATGAAAATTACATAAAATAAAACCATGGTTTTTTTGGTTGCATAAAATATATTCATATCCAGGTTTTCTTATACATCATTGTTTGTAAAAAAACATATTTTTAAAAAAACAGCATGGGGTTTTTTAGGTCTCATATATATATATATTCATGTTTTTTTAGTCATGATTTTTCAGTAAAATAAACTTTTTTTTTTTTAAAAAACTGCATGGAGCTTTTTAGGTCACATAAAATATATTGTTTTTTTAGTCATGATTCTTTGTAAAAAAAACACCCCTCGAGGGGATACAACTATTGTATCTATGGGAATTAGCGCTCCCATGGGGACCATGTGAGGGCCCGAGCTAAAGGTTGGGTAGGCTTCCTTTTTGTTTTAAAATAGGTTTTTGTTTTGTTACGGACCATCTTTTTTCGATTCACTGCTATCCTGTTTTTCAGCACCTACTACTTTCTTCTTCAACTTTTTTCTTGTTTCATAAACTTCTTTCCTAGCTTATTGTTTCTGTGCACCTTGTGCATAGATTCCGCATTCCCTCAACTCCATACTAAATGGTGCCTTCCTCTTTCCTCTCTTGGAACATCTTTGTCGTGGTTAAGGCAGGCTAAAACTTTCTTATATAATAATATAATAATAATGTAAAAAAAGCATGGTTATATTTGGTACCATAAAATATATTACTATTAATTTTTATTAGTCAGAATTTTTTGTAAAAAAAACATGTAAAAAAACAGCATATTTTTTGGTGACCTAAAACATATTAATATCTATGGTTTTTAGTCTTTTTTTGTAATGAAAACATAAAAAAGAAACCATACTGTAAAAGTGGTGGCAGATAACCCACAATTACCTAGAGGAGTCTAAGAGGTACAGCAGGAGCCACAGAACTTATATTGATGGAGTCAAAATTCAGAGCTTATTATCTCTGCAAAGTCTGATTATTTTGGTCACATAGAAACAAAATCAGACATAGTAGAGATAGTAAGCTCTGAATTTTGACTCCATCAATATAAGTTCTGTGGCTCCTGCTGTTCCTCTTAGACGCCTCTAGGTAATTGTGGGTTATCTGCCACCACTTTTACTGTATGGTTTCTTTTTGATGTTTTTATAACAATAAAATGACTAAAAAACATGGATATTAATATATTTTAGGTGTCCAGAAAAAAAAAACCAGACATATACTTAACAAAATTTAGGTGTGCAAAAAACAAAAAAAAAAAAAACAAAAAAAACACATAAAAAACACGTTTTTTTGCAAAAAAAACCCCGCAATTAAATAAAACAGTTTTTTTTTGCATCACTAATCTCAAATTCTCTGAAGCATTAACCTCTTTGCACATTGTTTATTCATCTAATGGTTTTGCTCCAAAAGTGCTTTCCAAATGCATTATCACATGATTTCATTTTTATTTATTTATTGAGGCTGCTCATTGAGTAAATTATTACTAGAACTCCTTTATGCTATCAGGTTTACCTTCTCTCCTGTTGAACTTGCTTTACACAGTTCCTCATGCCTACTTGCCTACTGCTTGTAGATTTATTGCAAGCTAATGTTGTTGCTGCATTATGTGGAGCAAGTGCAGCTGAATGTAAGGATCATAATGACTGTTATTATGTATACTAGTCCACCCCCTTTCTTTGAAATAAGAAAGAGGGCAAAATGAGAGAAAGGCCGCAAGAAATTAGAAAATACAATCTCTCGAGAGTTGATAAGGCCGCGTGAACACGGCCCGTCAAAATATATAGGGCTGAAGCTTGTATCATAGATACGCTCATAACACACTTTCGGCTGGCTTCGGACAGACTGACTGACCGACGGACGCTGCGCGTGTTATAGTATAGATTATGTATATTGAGCTGATATTTGTGGTAAAATAATGCAATTATAGTATCCTATATTGAAGGAACTTTTGTTTATGAATGTTATTAGTCGATTCAATATAAAATTTATTTCAAGACTTGTGTGGAACTGCAGACTTTTGCTGTTTGAAGCCTAGTTTTGATACATTCAGTCTGCTTTATTGCAGTCAACTCTTACAACAGCAAACCATCTTACAACACTTGGATTAAGCTCTAGTGCAGTTCTTCTATACATGTTGGACTTATCTCTTCACCTTCAGTTTTCTAGTTTACCAATGTGATCTCTTTTGTTTTTAGATATAGA
Source organism: Morinoia aosen (assembly GCA_030386875.1). NCBI lineage: Eukaryota > Metazoa > Arthropoda > Malacostraca > Amphipoda > Talitridae > Morinoia > Morinoia aosen. Next base: position 1,241,734 of record CM059572.1, on the reverse strand, counting down.
TGATAATTTATCCATGACGTGCAAAGTCACTTTCTGATCAGAGTATTCAACTTATTCTGAAGATTATATTGAGGAAACACTTGAAAATTGTTTATATGTAATAGGTGGTATAATTTGAATTTTTTACTTCCTTTAAAAAATTTCCTTTCTCTCTGTAGTCATCAGGTGTGTTAGTTCATTCTTAGGATGACTTGCTTGTGAGGAGTGTTGAAAAGTATCTTTCCATTTCTCTTGAAAGATTTTTCCGTTCAATCACTAAAACAATTCTACATTATCCTTCTAAGGGGTTCCATACTTCTGGCTAGAAGTTATACCAGAACCAAAATTATAAGCTCTTGCTCTGTGGTTTGATTATCCCTATCACCAGCATCCTTAGTTCGTCAACCCTAGTACGCCTAACATTTGGTGATAAACCATCACGAACTCTGGGTAAATATTACCTATATTTTGCTAAAGTAAAAAACAGCTACAAAGCAGATATATAGGAGAGAGGAAAACTTCTCAAAACTGACTACTCCTTGGCTCTCATTTCTCTGTATACCAACTCACTCTTGATACTGGAGGGGTGATGTTGAGAAATTCCTAAAAATGATCAAAATTTTGGTTGTGGTTTAGGTTATTTGAGATTATCTCGACCAGGCTAGGTAGGATCTATCGGGGTTTGTGTTCCACATAGAGTTGATATCTCATTTCTGGGTGTTGAAGGCCTGCCAAGATGTTCTTGATTGACCAGCCACCATTTTTGGGAGAGCCTACACGTCTTGTCTCTGATATTTCATTTCAGAAATCCTGTTGTATATTGAATTGCAGACCATGTTCCCTTTTGAGCTGAGCTTTTGATTTTGAAAAAATAGTATTTTTTTCTTTCAAAAGTGAAAATTCACAATTAATTTTACTTGTTTTACCCATTTGCACTATCTCTAGTATCATTTGTTTGTGTATTTAAATTTCTAGTCAGATATTTTTCAAACAAAATTTTTATTTTTTAGATTCTATTTTTCCTGAGGTTAAAAACTATTGATAATTATTGCTTATACAACACCACCCTTAAGTAGGTGTAATATTGTAAATAGGTTTGGGTTAGGTAGGCTTGTTTAGCCTGTGCCATGGAGACAGGCACCCCACGTGGGATACTGTTATGTTACCTCGGGTGAAGATTGAGCCCACTTTGTCTCAGTTTTTGGGGCTTCTGTGCTATCTTTATTTTTTCCTCTTCCTTCCTAACTTTCTGTTTCTGTGTGCTAAGTGTCAAGTGCGGGAATACATCTTCCAAATTTCTTAATTTATACTGACTATTCTCTTCATTGTTTATTCTAGTTCCATTATATTCTTTGGAAATTGCTTATGTCGTTTCCTTATATAACATGTTTGTCTTTCCATATCTTCATTCAATGTTTATTCATTATTTGCTAAGAATTTGGTTTCATTTCACATTGAATTGTCTTGCTGTGCAGTTATGAAGATGAGAAAGTTCAAAGAGCCGAGCTTCAAGATGCCAATACAAAAGAGGAGGGCTATGATCCTTCTTTGGCCAAGTATTTCTTAATGGAAGGATCTTCTGATGAAGAGGAGCCTGTTTCGAATGACTGCATTGTTAAAGGAAGTCGTTCTAAATCTAAACAATTGAAAACTAAGTCTAAGGCCTCTGGCAAATCAACATTAACTAAAAATAAAACAGGTTTGAGTGTAAATTCAGAGAATAGTGGTGGTGACGATGATGGGAGTGAGGACGTTGAAAATGGCAGCGAGGAAGAGGATGAGTTGGGTATTGATGATGAAGAGGCATCTCGTGGCTTCAGGTAAGCTTATTTTACTATTAAACTGGGTTGTTTAATATTTAGGCTAGCTATTCATATGGAATCAGTAGCATTTGTTGGAAGAGTCTATTTTGGGCTTAAATTTGTAGTTAGGCAAGCTATATCATTCATGCAGTCTCACTCTTGTGTGGGAGGCCAGCATACCGCACTACTAACCTCCTGTGTCTTGGTCTCAGTTTGCATTCTTCGTATCAGTCTTTTAGAGATGAGTATGTTTTCTTCAGGTGCTTTCATTTTCTTACAGATGCTAACAAAGCAAGCCATGTCAACAGAGAAATCTGAAATTTGTACTCATCTGGTTTCATTAGATCTTAATCTTAAGAGGTCCTCTGTGATTTTATAACTATTTGTCTGTATAGATACAGAGGTCTAGCTTAGAGCATAATAATGTGTTGGCTTTTTTATCTAGCATAGTTTAACTGTTGGGTCTCCTGCAAGGAGTGCTGAAGCATTTCTTCCAAATCAGTGTGCCAAGTTTTAAATGATATTATTTTTTATGAACTTTAATACTGAAACGTCAAGTTATATCTGCCCAATATTAGTAGTAATATTAACCTTTGTTTTCCTTTTCCTTGTAAATCTTGTGATGAGAAATCTTTCATGCTAAATTTCTTCTTTAAGTCAGCCGAATATAGCTGTGCCCAATTTTATTTATTTTAAGTTTATGTAGGAAACATTTTTGTTGAATTAATACCTTGGTCATGTTTTCTCCTTTTTAGCTTTTCTGCAGATGGAGATTACAGCCAGTATGCAGATGATATTGATGATAATGAGTCTTCAGACGAGAATGAAGAGGAGCACAGCCAGATGACGGTGGAGGATTTTGACTATGCTGACTCAGAAGATAGCGAGGCCATGGTTGAGGCTGCCCGCCAAAAATTACGGGAGAAGAAACTTCTACAAATGAAACGGTCACGAACAAGCAAGAAGGATGCCGACAGTGATGAGTACAGTGATGAGGATGAGAGTGAAGGTGATGATAGTGGTGTGGTGGATGAGGAGGAAGACGAGACTGACATCACTGCTGTAAAAGCCAAAAATATGTCTGAAGAGCAGAAGAAGGCTGAAGCTGTCACCAAACAGTTTGGTGAGTTGTGTGGCCTTGTTAGACTTGTTATAAACTACAATAACTTTTGGCATAAGTAGTTAAATATTTTCAGAGGTAATATGCTGTTTTTTCAATGTTCTCGAATACATGATAATTCTTTGAAGTTCGTTGCATTCTCTTTCTTGTGATAATCCAAATAATGTTTGAAGGTAATTTCCTTGGTTACATTGTGAAAATTTTTATTTTCACTCAAACAATACGCTTATTGCAGTAACAACAGCAACAACAAGAGGCACATGAGCCCACTTGAACGCATTGCTTCAATGTCATTACATTGCAGACTTGTATGACAAGCTGTTCGAGTCACGCATCCTGCTGCAGAAGGTGGTGAGCAGCAGTCACCAGCTCCCCCAGCCCGACGTGTATCCCGCGTTCAGGCGCCTCTCAGGCTTTGAAGGACAGCGGTACCAGAAGAGCCTCAGAGCTGCTCTCGAGTCGACAAAAGCTCTCTCAGAGAGCATGCTAAAATTGCAGGTTAGTTGTGCTCTAGCCTAGTTTGTGTTCTGTTTTTACTAGCTAGTTTTACTTGTAAGTTAGGCGGAAATAAGCTCGAGAATTGTTTCCATCTATTTTGTCTGAATAGGTTGATGTTGGAGATAGCGCAAGGTTTAAGCTTTTATTAATTTTATGGTTGTTCATTGTTTGCTGGGGTAATCTTATTACTCCACGTTCAAGGACCAATCGACAATGCTTTGATATAATTTTTTTTTGTTGATAATTTGTGCTTGTGGCAACTCGCTGTAGGTTTTGAAGGCAGTGGCAATGGGTCTGTCTCAGTTGTTAAGGCTAGAAGCTGAGAATTCTTGTCCTCACCCCCTCAGGGGGATACAACTATTGTATCTATGGGAATTAGCACTCTCAGGGGGGAAAATGTGAGGGCGCTTTCTGAGAGTTGAGTAGGCCTTCTTTTTTTTGAAATGAAATGTTTTTGTTATGTTGAAGACCACCTTTTTTTTCGGTTCACTGCTGTTCTGTTTTTCAGCACCTACTACTTTCTTCTTTGAATTTGATCTTGTTTCATAACCTTCTTTCTCAATTTACTGTTTCTATGCTCTCTCTACATAGATTCCACGTTCCCTTAACTCTACACTAAATGGTACCTTCCTCTTTCCTCTTTGGATTGGCTTTGTGGTGGATAGGGAGGCTGAAACTAACTAATAAACCAAGCTAATACCCTGTCCTCACTCTTTCCTTGTTCAACAACGCTCACTGTTTTTTTCTGCCTCTGGGCTGTGGGAGGATATAAGTGTGTGTGCAGAACCTGCTCTGCTGTAAGAGAAGGTGCTGTTTTTTTTGCTTGGTGTTACTTTAACTAGTTTGAGAGTTGGACATGAGTTAGTGAATGGTGGGAGATAGTGATGCAAAAAAAAAACGGTTTTATTTGATTGCGTTTTTTTTTTGCAAAAAAAAACGTGTTTTTTGTTTTTTTTTTTTTTTGGTTTTTTTTGCACACCTAAATTTTGTTAAGCATATGTCTGGGTATTTTTTTGGACACCTGAAATATATTAATATCCATGTTTTTTAGTCATTTCATTGTTCTAAAAACATCAAAAAGAAACCATACAATAAAAGTGGTGGCAGATAACCCACAATTACCTAGAGGCATCTAAGAGGAACAGCAGGAGCCACAGAACTTATTTTGATGGAGTCAAAATTCAGAGCTTACTATCTCTACTATGCCTGATTTCATTTTTATGTGACCAAAAAAATCAGACTTTGCAGAAATAATAAGGGTAAATCTGAAGGATAAGTCAGTTATCGATTTTGTAAATTTTGATGCCTAACCTAAGCATAGTTAATTAGATCGAAATAAACAAGGTTTCTTCTATGCACTTTCCGTCTCAAATAAGTATTTTATTAGTTATAGCGGTAAATGAGACGGAAGGTGCGTAGAAGAAAACTTGTTTATTTTGATCCAATTAATTAGGTTCAAGCACCAAAAAGTTTTAAATCGATAACTGACATATCCTTCAGACTTACCATAATAAGCTCTGAATTTTGACTCCATCAAAATAAGTTTTGTGGCTCCTGCTGTACCTCTTAGACTCCAGGTAATTGTGGGTTATCTGCCACCACTTTTACCGTATGGTTTCTTTTTCATGTTTTCATTACAAAACAATGACTAAAAACCATAGATATTAATATATTTGAGGTGACCAAAAAAATATGCTGTTTTTTTACAAAAAATTCTGGGTCAATGTGAAGTTTAATGCAATCAGAAAATAATAATTAGCGATCCCAGGAATCACTAAAGGAACCCATTTAAGAACGTTTTACACGAATGACATTCTGCTCGCTGATGCGTTATTTTCGAATAATTGAACTTTGAAGTTGGCCTTTGCGCCAAAGGAAGCGAGCGCGTGAAACGGAATTTGATTAATAACGGAAGCTATTACAAACATAAAGAGCTTGGGTCGGGAGGGGGAGGCACAGTTCTTCTAATGAAAATTATAAATAAAGCTTCTAACCAACCCATTTGGGTGATGACCGCAATCTTGTTGACATCGGCTCTAAGATGGCAGCGCCCATGGTGGTCGCCATCTTAGAGCCGATGTAAACAAGATTGTGGTCGTGACGATAATGGATGGGTTAGAAGCTTTATTTATAATTTTCGCTAGAAGAACTGTGCCTCCCCCTCACGACCCAACCTCTTTACGTTTGTAACAGGGGGTTAGCTTCCGTTTTTAATTAAATTACGCTCGCTTCCTTTGGCTCGGGAAGTCCAACTTCAAAGTTCAATGATTTGAAAATAAAGCATCAGCGAGCAGAATTTCGTTCATGTAAAACGTTCTTAAATGGGTTCATTTAGTGATTGTTTGGAATATAATTATTAATTTCCATGATTGCATTAAACTTCACATTGACCAAATTCTGACTTATAAAAATGAATATTAATATATTCTCTGGTACCAAATATAACCATGCTGTTTTTTTTTACAAAGAATCGTGACTAAAAAACAATATATTTGATGTGACCTAAAAAGCCCCATGCAGTTTTTAAAAAAAAAACATGTTTTTTACTAAAAAATCATGACTGAAAAAACATGAATAATATATTTGAGACCAAAAAAATGTTTTTGTACTAAAAAATCATGACTAAAAAAACATGAATATATTTACGAGACCTAAAAAACCCCATGTTACAAACAATGATGTATAAGAAAACATGGATATGAATATATTTTATGCGACCAAAAAACCATGCTGTTTTATTTTATGTATTTTTCATAAAAAATCGTGTCTTAAAATCATGGATATTAACATATTTTATGTTACCAAAAAATCCTTGTGTTTTTAAACATGTTTTTTTTATTAAAAAGTTAATATTATTCATTTTTTGGTCACGAATTCTTTGTAAAAAAAACACCCCTCAGGGGGATACAATTATTGTATCTATGGGAACTAGCGCTCCCAGGGGGACAATGTAAGGGCCCAAGCTGAGAGTTAGGTAGGCCTTCTTTTTGTTGAAATGAAATGTTTTTGTGATGTTAAGGACCACCTATTTTTCGGTTCACTGCTGTCCTGTTTTTCAGCACCTACTACTGTCTTCTTCAACTTTGATCTTGTTTCATAATCTTCCTTCCTCTCTTTGGATCGCATTTTTTGCTGGGTAGGGAGGCTAAAACAAATGACTAATCTAATCTGTAAAGAAACCATGGATATTAATTTATTTTATGTGACCAAAAAACCATGTTTTCTGAAAAAAAGATTTTTTACAAAAAACATGAGTGTTATTAAATTTTATCTGACCAAAAAAACATGACATTTTAAAAACCATGTTTTTTTCACCAAAAGTCATTAATATCCATGTTTTTTAGTCATGATTTTTTTTTCCGTTAAGAAAACATGATTTAAAAAAAAACAGCATGTTTTTTTTGGCACATAAAATATATTAATATCCACATTTTGTAATCATGATTTTTCTGTAAAACAGATGTTTATTTTAAAAAATACAGCATGGTTATTTATGGTAAAATAAAGTATATTAATATCTGTGTTTTATAGTCATGACTTTTTTGTAACAAAAACATTCAAAAAACAGCATGGATTTTTTGGTCACATAAGATATTTTAATATCCATTAGAACCGTACCAGGTCTTAGAATAAAATATCCACAAAGAATCTATTCACTCTATAAAACCTTTCGGAGACTAGCTCCATCCTCAGTAAGTCATTCAGTCACATTTTTTTCAAAGGAACAGTGAAAATTCATTTTCCATTTCACCATATTTTACTGAATGACTGAGGATAGAGCTGGTCTCCAAAAGGTTTTATGGAGTGAATAGATTCTTTGTAGATATTTTATTCTAAGACCTAGTACAGTTCTAATAAACATGATTTCAATATTAACAGCATTCTTTGTTTATAAGTTTCTGAAGACAATTCGCTCAAAGAAAACTAACTTTCCTGATATTTACATCCGTGTTTTTTAGTCATGATTTTTTTTAAATGTTTATAAAAAAAACTTTTTTGGTCCAATAAAATATAATAGCCATGTTTTTTCAGTCAAGATTTTTCTGTTAAAAAACAATGTTAAAAAAAACAGCATTTGATTTTTAAGGTCACAAATATATTAATTTCCATGTTTTTTAGTCATAATTTTTGTATAAATAACATGTTTTTTTTTTAAAAAAAGCATGGTTTTTTAGTCACATCTCTATCAATGACCATAAGTAAAGATATGTTATTATAACACACCATTTTGGGAGTTTAAGGTCATTCACATGTATTGTAAAATAAATGAAGTATCAAAGCATGAAACCGCAGAAAATGAAAAAGTTCATAAAACCATAGAAAACCATCAATTAAGAAGTATGGCATCAATTCATCAATTAAGAAACGGCATGGTTTTTTTTGAGTTACATCTCTAGTGGGAAATGACAGATGTTTGGACCTAGAAAAGTAAAGGCAAGATGGGTGTGCAATAAAAGTAGAGTGTTGGTAATTCCCTTCACAGTTATACAGGTTCTTAGTTGCCTGGCCTGAAATTTGCTGCTCGTAGATGATTCAATTAGAGTTCAAAAAAGCAAGTGTATGCGCGGCAGTTCAGAACTAAGCAGAGTGAGGTATTATGTGTAGCAGGGACGAGTCAGTGTTGTAAGCTAAGGCTTGCTGAGAACTTGATGTAGTGTAGCTTATTGTAAAGCTGCAGCTGGTTGACAAGACCAGTAAATCTATAAGATGTATGCTGAACTGATTTGGGTGGATTTGTTACTAAGATGATAGGTGACGGAGAAAGTGAAAATTCAGTAGCACTTTGACCGTAATTGGTTAAACTGAAGTTCAATATTAAACTCGATATTAAAATAAATTGTAGTAAGCAATTTTGAAAATAGCACACCTTAGCTAGAACATAATTAATTATATATAAAAATTGATTTTATGACTACTGGTCGGTCAGCAGCATTATGAATGTCCCCTCTGGGGCTACCGGTATTATATGTTGCAGTCCTAGGGATAAATATGAGCGAAGCGCATTCCAAAAGTTATGAAGTAAATTTACAAGAAAATAAATTTACTGATATCAGTGTGACGTGTAAATAATTATAGGTTTTTCTATGAATATTTACACATTTTGCCTTCAATTCACCCAAGTCCGGTGCTCTCCTTCGGAGGTCTTGACTGGAACCTTGTTCAGAACTTTTCACGGCGGCTTTGTTAGCCTCAATGTAGTTAAGTCGGCGTCCATGAAGTGGCGCTTTGGTTTTCAGGAACAAAACAAAATCGGCTGGGGTTAGGTCGGTACTGTAAGGCGGCTGCAGCAGGTGGCCTTGTTATGCATCGTTAGAGACTCACTGCCACGCAGAAACATCTTGTGGTCTGCTTGGCACACACCTTTTGCTTGTTCATTTTGTGTGTAGTGACACGATGCACACCAATTTTTTGAGTGTTCATAGTGGCTGAAAGCGAAATAATGGTGCATTTGACAGTCAGAGTTTGGCAAATGACAAGCAGGGGTTATACCTCCATTTGTTTGGTTTATTGATAGTCATCCAGAATTAGGGCTGTGTTTACTTCATCCTGACCCTCGTTGAACTTCTGTACCTCCCTTAGTCTTTTGCACGTACAATTAAGAAGACTCTTCATAGGCTTGTTCAACCGTTAAGCTCCTTTTGTTGATGAGTTAGGTGCAGTATTTGATGGCCCAACGTTTGACAGTATCCGCCAGCACGCGTCTTGACTTGTCTTAGAACGGATTCACCAAGTCAGCCATCTTGACACCCCCGATGTTCGGAGCAGACAAACATTGAATGCGCTGTGAAGCTAAGGGTTCTAGTCCAATCACACAGTAACCAATTGTGACGTGGCAAAAACGTATTTCATAACTTTCGAGATGCACCGTGTATTGTCGAGACATCACTGCCGAGGTCCTTCTTTGGGCCTTGGCACCCGAGTAGTGACATAGTGCTGCGTTACGGCATCATGCAATCGGCATTGTAGGGCGAGGAGCTTTTGAGTTCAGAATCTGCCCGGCACTGACATTTAGAAGTAACAGTGTTGCTTGAAGTGGCCTGGATGTTCGTGTGTTAGCGTAAGTCGAGTGAATGGGCATAATAACTCAGTGGAATGTCACCAATTAGTGTGCTGTGTAAGGTGTTAGAAATTTTGGTTGTAGTATTTATTTTAGTGGTTATGTTGAACTATTTTTTATAGAGAAGGGATTTTAACTATAATGTACTGTGAAGTTCGACGTGTTGCGAGCAGGAGACCTTGCTGCGCTCGACGCCAGACACAGAGACGGTGCTCACGGACGGCTCCATCAGTGCCAGTCGACCTTCGCCTAATGATGAGTGAGTATCCGCCCGCTCATCTCGACCTCCTGCGCAGGACATCTATACATCAAGAATTTCCGTTTCATTTGCCTTTTTAGATTTCTGTTGGATTTTTTACGTCTCTAACTGGTACATAGCACTCCAATATGTTACTGTAGCGGTTTTGGCTAAATCTTCCCTTTGATAAAGCTGTAGCTTCAAGACATTCTTTTCAGGATGTCCTCTTGATGAGCCTCTAATTGCCTCAGGATTTTTATATCAAGTTTCCTCAGCAACATAAACTATATAAACCTACTAATTTAAATGAGTTACAACGTAGACACTTTTCCCCTATAAGGTTGATTGATATTCTTGCATTTGTCTCCAGTCAACTCGCTGTCATTTTGCGAACTTTCTGTGTGTGATGGTGATGATTTTTGTATTCTTCTGTCCATTTGTACAGTTTGAAATTGCTTCTATGACTTAAGCCCCATGCACTGATAAATTACGAGTCCTTGAAATAATTGACACCTTTTAAGGCAAGCAAATCCCTTTTTCCTATGAATTTTTTGAAAAATAAAAAAATGCTTCTGGAAGGAAATAAGCTCTCGGGTACTCACAGCATGTTTATAGCATTCAAATCGACAGTTGTAGCCCAAAAGTTTTTGGAATTTACCCATAGAAGGGTAAACGAGAAAATTTTTTTTAAATTTCAATTTCTCAGCCAATTTTGTACTTGAAGACAAATGTTTTTTTGTTCGATTTACAATCAAAATATCTACAATAGCTAGGTCAAGTTTTTTGTTTTTGTTCAAAAAAAAATTAAAGTTGAAGTCAAAGTTACCAAACACAATAGTGCAGAGTACACATAGTTTCCTCAACAAGATTTCATTTTTTTTTCATCAAAACTTGCTAACTAATACACTACTAGTAAGTCTAATACATTTTAAATGTCTTCTATAGTTGTAATGAGTCACCACCACTGATAAGTCACTAATACTGGCTGCAAACTGCAGAGGGCCCCAAACTGTTTTTCCCTATGAAATATTCAAGAATTAAAAATAAATACATACGGAGTGAATAAGCTCTGAGATATTCACAGCATGTTTATAAGATCCGAATAAACACCTACAGGCCATAAAGTTTTGGGAAGTTACATAAACACCCCCCCCCCCCCCTTCGAAATTTTTTTTAGAAAATTTAGAATTTAAAGACCCAATTTTTATATTTTTTGCAATAAAAAAATATCTAATCAACTTATCAAAAATCAACTACGGAGATTTATAGTACTCACTTTGGTCTTTACAAAGTAAAAATGATTTCCTCCATACGTAAAAAACTGTAGCTGGAATTGCCCCTCAAAGTCAAAAAGTCGTTTTTGGCCGAAGGGAAAAGCTGTATTTGATATTTTATTCATTTCGCAGGACGGACAAGCACTAACATTTGATATTTAATGCATTTCACAGGACGGACAAGCTGAAACATTTGGTATTTAAGTCATTTCACAGGACGGACAAGCACAAACATTTAATATTTTATGCATTTCACAGGACGGACAAGCTCAAACATTTGGTATTTTAGTCATTTCACAGGACGGACAAGCACAAACATTTGATATTTTATGCATTTCACACGACGGACAAGCTCAAACATTTGGTATTTGTCATTTCACAGGACGGACAAGCACAAACATTTGATATTTTATGCATTTCACAGGACGGACAAGCTCAAACATTTGGTATTTTAGTCATTTCACAGGACGGACAAGCACAAAACCACTCACTAAGAAGGTCAAGAGACCACTTAACCTATCTAATGAATGGACAGTTGTCTAAAAATTAAGAAAATTTTCTAGGAGCAACCAACCACAGCTAAGCAGAGCCGCAGCTGGTCTCTCTAAGCGCAACAGCGGGGGAGGGAGGTAATTATGGGGCTTGGGTTGCCAACACGGAACAAATGACGTTGCTACGCGATAGAGGAATGGTTTAGGAGCATTTCCAAGTAATAGTTTCATTTTCAGTTTTGGGCCCCAAAAAACGTTCTCTTTCCTTAATGCAATTTTTGCTTTTCAATGTTCCAGTGATGAAGAGATCACGAGCAGTGAGGACGAAGAAGACCAAGACAACCAAGAAAGAGAAGCAAAGGTACAACCTAATTCTACACCTGAGCAGCACGGCGGTGAGGGCGGCAACAAAAGGAAGAGAACTGATCGCGAGATACTGGAGGAGACAGAAGAGACACTCGCCAAACGCCACTGCAACATCAAGGCTTACAGGAACAGAGTTGTGGCCTAGTGAGTGCTGACGTGTTGCCTGTAGGTGCTGACGTGTTGCCTGTAGGTGCTGGCGTGTTGCCTGTAGGTGCTGGCGTGTTGCCTGTAGGTGCTGGCGTGTTGCCTGTAGGTGCTGGCGTGTTGCCTGTAGTTGCTGGCGTGTTGCCTGTAGTTGCTGGCGTGTTGCCTGTAGTTGCTGGCGTGTTGCCTGTAGTTGCTGGCGTGTTGCCTGTAGTTGCTGGCGTGTTGCCTGTAGTTGCTGGCGTGTTGCCTGTAGTTGCTGGCGTGTTGCCTGTAGTTGCTGATGTGTTGCCTGTGGGTGCTGGCGTGTTGCCTGTGGGTGCTGGCGTGTTGCCTGTGGGTGCTGGCGTGTTGCCTGTGGGTGCTGGCGTGTTGCCTGTGGGTGCTGGCGTGTTGCCTGTGGGTGCTGGCGTGTTGCCTGTGGGTGCTGGCGTGTTGCCTGTGGGTGCTGGCGTGTTGCCTGTGGGTGCTGGCGTGTTGCCTGTGGGTGCTGGCGTGTTGCCTGTGGGTGCTGGCGTGTTGCCTGTGGGTGCTGGCGTGTTGCCTGTGGGTGCTGGCGTGTTGCCTGTGGGTGAGCTGGCGTGTTGCCTGTGGGTGAGCTGGCGTGTTGCCTGTGGGTGCTGGCGTGTTGCCTGTAGGTGAGCTGGCGTGTTGCCTGTGGGTGAGCTGGCGTGTTGCCTGTGGGTGAGCTGGCGTGTTGCCTGTGGGTGAGCTGGCGTGTTGCCTGTGGGTGCTGGCGTGTTGCCTGTGGGTGCTGGCGTGTTGCCTGTGGGTGCTGGCGTGTTGCCTGTGGGTGCTGGCGTGTTGCCTGTGGGTGCTGGCGTGTTGCCTGTGGGTGCTGGCGTGTTGCCTGTGGGTGCTGGCGTGTTGCCTGTGGGTGCTGGCGTGTTGCCTGTGGGTGCTGGCGTGTTGCCTGTGGGTGCTGGCGTGTTGCCTGTGGGTGCTGGCGTGTTGCCTGTGGGTGCTGGCGTGTTGCCTGTGGGTGCTGGCTTGTTGCCTGTGGGTGCTGGCTTGTTGCCTGTGGGTGCTGCTTGTTGCCTGTGGGTGCTGGCTTGTTGCCTGTGGGTGCTGGCTTGTTGCCTGTGGGTGCTGGCGTGTTGCCTGTAGGTCCTGGTGTGTTGCCTGTAGGTGCTGACGACACTTGCTGCAGGACCCTCACACGACACGACACTTGCTGCAGGACCCTCAGACGACACGACACTTGCTGCAGGACCCTCAGACGACACGACACTTGCTGCAGGACCCTCAGACGACACGACACTTGCTGCAGGACCCTCAGACGACACGACACTTGCTGCAGGACCCTCAGACGACACGACACTTGCTGCAGGACCCTCAGACGACACGACACTTGCTGCAGGACCCTCACACGACACGACACGACACTTGCTGCAGGACCCTCACACGACACGACACGACACTTGCTGCAGGACCCTCACACGACACGACACTTGCTGCAGGACCCTCACACGACACGACACTTGCTGCAGGACCCTCACACGACACGACACTTGCTGCAGGACCCTCACACGACACGACACTTGCTGCAGGACCCTCACACGACACGACACTTGCTGCAGGACCCTCACACGACACGACACTTGCTGCAGGACCCTCACACGACACGACACTTGCTGCAGGACCCTCACACGACCCAACACTTGCTGCAGGACCCTCACACGACCCAACACTTGCTGCAGGACCCTCACACGACCCAACACTTGCTGCAGGACCCTCACACGACCCAACACTTGCTGCAGGACCCTAACACGACCCAACACTTGCTGCAGGACCCTAACACGACCCAACACTTGCTGCAGGACCCTAACACGACCCAACACTTGCTGCAGGACCCTAACACGACCCAACACTTGCTGCAGGACCCTAACACGACCCAACACTTGCTGCAGGACCCTAACACGACCCAACACTTGCTGCAGGACCCTCACACGACCCAACACTTGCTGCAGGACCCTCACACGACCCAACACTTGCTGCAGGACCCTCACACAACACAATACTTGCTGCAGGACCCTCACATGACCCAACACTCCCTACATGCCACGTCTGTAACTCCCGCTGTTTGCGTCAGTTGGGAGGAGCGTACGAAGCTGCTTCAGACGCACGGCGGCGGCGGGCGGAAGGGCGGCAGCTTCGCGGCATTCGAGGAGAGCTTCAGCGTGCTGGTGTCGCGCCTGCTCAACGACAGGGACAAGGTGCTGCGGCGCACGCAGCTGCGCAGCGCCAACAGGGGCAACTTCTCCACTCCCATCGGCGGCGTCGAGCGCAAGCCTGAGCTCCAGGTTCGTGCCTTCTTGATGTGGCGCTGTCATTGGCAGCCTCCTCAGATCCCGTAGCTCTCCGCTGTCAATTTATTCTTGTATTCATTTTTCTGTGGTTAGTTTCTTTTAGTAGTGGCAGGTTATTGGGATGTCCAAGGTTCGTTTCATTTTTGATATGTTGACTGCATTAATTTTTAACGAATAGCTGTTCTTACGAAGCATATGCAAGAGTGAAGGTCTTGAATTTTGTTGTGATGACTTAAGGCTTCCTGAACACCTCATATGAACGTGTTGCGCACTTTTTTATACGATCCCTCTTATAAGTTCCTTGTTAACGGGGAATAGCTTCAAAAAGTATTGGTAGAGTTTTCATAGGATAGTATTGTGTTGTAAATGTAGCCCGTTATCTGAGTATAGGGAGTTGTGGGGTGTGGCCGGGGCTGTGATGAAAGGTGCGATGAAGGCAAGCATTAGGGTTTGCATCTCGGGATCTCGGATGATTTGGGGCTGAAATTTCCTGGTCCGGGAATTTCTTTGTTTCTTGGAATTCCTGGGATTCTAAATAGCATACATATTTCAAAATATTAGTGAGAAAATGACTTAAAATCAGGCTGTTTAATATGATAAATCACTTAGAGAGCTCAAGGTACCACTTAAGTATTTTAATATTATTGCAATTTGCATCACTACACAATGTAGTCTACAATATCTCATACTATAGTTCAACTATTTCATCAGAATATATTTTGTGGTTTAATTTTGCAAGTACTAAAAATTAGGTTGTAATAGATACGATGGCAACGGCCGATGTTGTAGAAACTAAAGCTTTTGTGTGGCAATACTCTGTTAAAGATGCAACTGGAGAAAGTGCGAAGTGTATGAAGTGCGGCAAGAGTTTACTTTGCAAAGGCTGGTCAACCAGTGGTTTGTTACGTCACCTAAAGTGTGAACACAACATAGTGAAACCTGAAACTGTAGACCCACCTGCGTCAACTAGTAGTTGAGAAAAAAGAATTCGTATGGAACAAAGCGCCCTCATGCAAGGGAGAGCAGTAGTGAAAGCGCTCAACTTAAACAAACATACATAACAAGTTTCGTAATGGTACATCAAAGCATTCCGGTAGAACAAGTGACCAAGCTTGTAGCAGTTTATGGCGTGTCAGTAAATACAGTTACAAAGAGAGAATCCTTCTCAGATAATGATTTTTCGCGCTCTAAATCACCGAATACTGTGATGGGCTTAGGCAACAAATTACAATAGCATAAATGTAAAGTATAAAAGAATTCCGGGATCCCGGGAATTACCGGGATTGTCTTCCTGAAATCCCAGGATTCCGGGATTTTCATTTTGTCCCGTGCTTGCAAACCCTTCGCGAGTATTGTACGACTTCAGTGTTTGTCTGAAAATGATTGTTGGTTGTGATCCGATTCACTTGGGATCTCCTTTAGATGTTCTTGACTTGGTGAAGTTGAAAAAAATTGTGGGGAAAATTTAATTTTTATTTCAGTCAAGCAAGTTTGAAATAGAGTATTGATAATTGGCTTTTGATGTGATGACGGAGCATTTATCAAGATCATTTTTATCAGTGAACATTTCTCACACATACAATGTTACTGTGCTAGGAAGACGCTGAATCCCCTCAGGGAGATAGGACTATTGTATCCATGAGAGCAAAACTATTGTATCACTCCCATAACGACAATGTGAGATCCCATGCTGAGATTTAAGAAGGCCTTCGTTTTGTTAAAATAGAATATTCTTTATTATGTTGAGGACCATCTTTTTTCGGTTAACTCTGTCCAATTTTTCAGCACCTACTACTTTCTTCTTCAACTTTTATCTTGTTTCATGAACTTCTTTCTCAATTTACTGTTTCTATGCCTCTTCTACATAGATTCTGCATTCCCTTATCTTCATACTAAATGGTGCCTTCCTCCTTCCTCTCTGCGATACGCTCCTTTTTTGGAGCGGTGAGGGAGACTTAAACTAATATAATCTGATCTTCCTCCATCCTCACTTGTGAACGCCTCTCTTGTAGAAAGAGAGACAAACTATTATAATTTTAAGATGAAATTCTAGTTATTCGCTGCTGATACTTCCAACATGTGGGTTATTTCATTTTTGCCTGGCTGGCAGAGTAAACTCGAGAACTTTCCTACGTTCTCTGTGTCTCGTGATTAAGGCGAGCAGCTAACGCCTAGTGCTAGTTTCTCTACGTCACTCCGCGTCATCCCCCTCGTTGTGAAACTGACGTATTTTTACTGGCTGTGACGAGCTCTGCTCCGATAATTGAGTCATGAAAATTGGCGACCGAGTGAACTTATATGAAATTCGCACCTAGCTCAATATGAGGATGTGGTATTGTTCATCAAGGATGTTGATTAGGTCCCCAATAAATTGATAATTTACTTATTATTATAGAGTCATACCTCACCTTACAAAATGAATTCATTCCAGAAGTGGTTTCGTAACCTGATTTTTTTGCAAGTAAAGTCACATTTTACATGTAAAATGCATTATTTGTTTAAGGCCCTTTATACTACCTAAACCCTTTAAAATTATAAAATTATGCCAATTTTGTATGAAATATATGTTAAAGAACAAATTATTTATTGAACCATTAAAATGAAAAAGATATGCAAATCATTTGCCAATAGGGTTAGGTAACTATGCCCAAGATATATAAGGGCGAGTGTTAGAACTTTGTGACGAACGGGGTCGAAGGCACTTAATATGCATCATAGGTATTATGGAGGTACAGCTTCTTCCTAGCCAATGGGAGGCCAGCGGGGGTGTTGGGAGATAGCCAATAGGAGAAAAACTCTTTTGCAACAATTTCAAAACAAAATACAGGCTGCTACAAGTGTGTTTACGTTTCGGTGGATTTGGGCGGCTGCAAAGCCGAGCGCGCATTGTTTAAATTTTTTAAATTTGGGTTTCGTAACTTGAATTTTCTTCCGGATTTAGAGATGAAAATTTTATGTAAAGTCATTTTGAAACTTGGATTATTCGATAGTTGGGTCTTTCGTATGCCTGTATGTTCGATATTGTTTTGTTTTATCGTTTCCCATAATTTCCTGTGGTTCTTAGTTGATGATGTTTCTCAGGACATTTTGCATTAGTTTACTCAGTAAACTAATTCAGTTTACTCAGTAAACTAATTCAGTTTACTCGGTAAACTTTCGCGTTTACTCAAGTTTTTTTCCCTTGTTTCCGTCATGATTAGTTACTTAACAGGAGAAGCTAGCAAGTTCAACTCGAGGGTCTGTAAAACGAGAGCTAAACATTAATGCTGTGTTGGCTGTCTCTTCTCTCAGATGGATCCCGAGCTGGACATCCCTAAAGTGGACGAGAGCGGCGTGCTGTTCCAGCGCTACGACCCCGAGATCTACGACGACACCGACTTCTACTCCTTCGCCCTCGAGCAGGTCATCAAAACGAAGATGATGCGTGGCACGTCCTCGCTTACCACTGCCCAGTTCTTGGACTTCACTGACAAGCTACGCAAGAAAAATAAGAAAATCGTTGATACCAAGAGATCTAAGGGGCGGAAACTCAAATACGACGTGAGTAACAGGTCCAATTTAGAGATAGTCTCATGCTAGATTTTATAGGATGTGTGATCCATCAAATCAGTGAGGTGTAGCCCAAGGAAACTTTTCTTTGGAATCTGTGACATTATGGTTGCTGGGAGGCAATTTTGCCTGTTCTTGATGGTTGTGGTGAGTAGGTGTGTCAGAAAATTGAGTCTACCCACATCATACAGTGCCAGAGCGCTGTACGTTGTGGCGGGTATGATCACGGCAAGTGTACTGCTTGCTGGCTCCTCAATACCGAAATTAAATAGCGTTGCACTAATTTATGTTGATTGATAATAGTTATGACTCTTTAACCTACTTTGATGTTCATGTGCAAGCATCATAGTTTTCCTACGGTGAAATCTAAGATGCAGACCCAGTGTTCTCGGTAGTTCATTGTGAGAAATCGTGAATGTGTTACTTAACTGTTGCGCTCAGTGAAATTCCATCATTTTCTCATTCATTTTTGAACAAACTGCTCAATTCGAATGTGTTTTGATGTGTATGTGTCCTTAATTCTCTCATCTATGTTTTTATGTTCTCACAAAAATTTTGAGAACCGTGACTTCCAATGTTAACATTACTAAATGGTAGGGGAAGGGGTTAAGTGTTCGAGTGATGGGAAATTTATTAAACTGCGTGGAAACTCACTTTTAAGAAATTCATTACTTATTTAGAGCCCCTTTGGAGCTATAAGATAGGCAATAGGTCAAGGTTAGCTACTGTTGGTTTCTCTATTCTATGCTCTAGGTACGAGGGCTCTCGGGAGAGATACTGTTAGGTTACTTCAGCTGTGCTATAGATTGGTGTTGGAAGTTTCTATCTTTCGTGGCCATTTAGTTTCGTTCTGCTTTCATGCTTTCTTCGTTATTTGCTTTGTCTTTTCTTTCTTCCTAATTTATTGCGTCTATGCTATTTTTAGGTTTTCCTTAGTCCCTACTAAATTGTCCCATCTCTTTTCTCTGTGAAAGCAACTTTGCAATCGAAACAGAAACTTAAACTTATTACTACAATGCTATATTAAACTAGACGAAATTATTTTATTCAACGTAAAATTATCTTAGACTTAGCAGCCTTTGTAATTCTAAATTGCCCGATGCTGCTTACATCTGTAGTTGCAGCTGATTCTAGGCAAGTTTCCATTATGCCTTATTTTGGGTTTTTCTGCTCTTCATCTTCCGTGAAACTATTGAGTGATACTGTAGTTATGTTGACATCTTATACAAGCACCATACTACAGTTATCGTTATGTAGTCTGCATTTTGAGGAATGGGTTACTTTGAACTACCGGTCTGGTTCATTTTGTGATATTAGTGAATGCTTTCCGGCAGTAGAAACGTACAACATATGAACTACAAATGGAGTTTTGAAGTGCATTTGTAATTGTGAAAACTCGGACACTTCGTGCTTAGATAATCCATGTGAATGTGCTCCGTCATTACAGAAAAATTAATTATGACCATTTGGGTGCTCGTAATAATACCGATCTAATTAAATTTTTTTATCTTTGTTGAGTATTGAGTGTACGCCATATGCAAGCTGGTAGTCGCACAGCTAAAAGGAGATGCAGATTGCTTTTTTTGCCCACCAATTGGGCATTTTTCATGAAATATGTGACCATAAAGACCATTCTGCATGTGGAAAATCTGTGTAACCGCCTGATATTGAGTGGTATTTGTGGTCAAATTTCATTTGAAAAATTTTAAATTTGGAAATTTGCTTATAAAAAAACCATCTGGGAAGCCTAGACAAACATGTGGAGCTGCCTAGGTATCACGTGCTGAGACTGCGTGTGTCGTGTGCAGGTGCACAGCGCTTTGCTGCAGTTCCTGGCACCCAGGGGTGCTCCAGAAATGGAGGATGACGCCATCGACGTGGTCGTGCACTCCCTTTTTGGGGGGCAGAAGCTCAACGGAGCGAACGTCCAGCCCACTCCTGCCTGATGCAATACACGAGACGATGCCAGCACCGTGTTTCCCTTCCCTCTTGCCTGGGTTGCTTTCTATTTATCTCCAATGCTCGTCTCATAATTTTCAGCCACTAAATTTCTACCATCCGCCTAGGTGTATGATGGCGGACTTGGTGCTTTTCAGTGAGATTCTGCTCACTTGCCACCAGTTTTCTTTCTTTCACTCGGGGAGCGTTGTACGATGCTTTTTTAATTGTTGTCATCTATGTCCATGAAAGTTGAACTTTAGTCAATTGCTTCTGAATTCCCAGCTACTGTTACGGAGATAATGCAGTGAAGGCAGTAGGTACTCATGCACTTTATCTAGTGTACTTCTAGTTGCCACCGGATAATTGGCGCCGCCTGTTGCAGGAACCTGTTGAGTGTAGATTTGCATTTAGGTAGACATGACCTTCCATTCATTGCGTTTGTCTTTTGTGGCAAATGCTGGTAAGCCGTGCAACTTTTTCCCTATTAGTGTCTACGTCGTTTTTTCTTAATTCTCGTTTGACCTTCCGTTTCATTGGAATGCTTGAGTTAGTCTTTTATCATCGTTGCCCGCTGTGCCAACCGAGACATATTTAGCGCTCTGTGGGGCCATTCAAAAACAACTTTAGATGAATGTCTCCTTGATAATCACTTTATGGAGCGCAGATGAAGATTAATCGCTAATTATAATCAGAATACGGAGTAATCCAACGTTATCCAACAACACTGTGTGTGAGGGGTGTGCCTCTGTGTGTGAGGGGTGTGCCTCTGTGTGTGAGGGGCGTGCCTCTCTGTGTGTGAGGGGCGTGCCTCTCTGTGTGTGAGGGGTGTGCCTCTCTGTGTGTGAGGGGTGTGCCTCTCTGTGTATGAGG
This sequence comes from Morinoia aosen, assembly GCA_030386875.1. Classification (NCBI taxonomy): domain Eukaryota; kingdom Metazoa; phylum Arthropoda; class Malacostraca; order Amphipoda; family Talitridae; genus Morinoia; species Morinoia aosen. Next base: position 1,221,095 of record CM059572.1, on the reverse strand, counting down.
GGTGTGCCTCTCTGTGTGTGAGGGGCGTGCCTCTCTGTGTGTGAGGGGCGTGCCTCTCTGTGTGTGAGGGGCGTGCCTCTCTGTGTGTGAGGGGCGTGCCTCTCTGTGTGTGAGGGGCGTGCCTCTCTGTGTGTGAGGGGCGTGCCTCTCTGTGTGTGAGGGGTGTGCCTCTCTGTGTGTGAGGGGCGTGCCTCTGTGTGAGGGGCGTGCCTCTCTGTGTGTGAGGGGCGTGCCTCTCTGTGTGTGAGGGATGTGCCTCTCTGTGTGTGTGAGGGGCGTGCCTCTCTGTGTGTGGGGGGCGTGCCTCTCTCTGTGTGAGGGGCGTGCCTCTCTGTGTGTGAGGGGCGTGCCTCTCTGTGCGTGAGGGGTGTGCCTCTCTGTGTGTGAGGGGTGTGCCTCTCTGTGTGTGAGGGGTGTGCCTCTCTGTGTGTGAGGGGCGTGCCTCTCTGTGTGTGAGGGGTGTGCCTCTCTGTGTGTGAGGGGTGTGCCTCTCTGTGTGTGAGGGGTGTGCCTCTCTGTGTGTGAGGGGTGTGCCTCTCTGTGTGTGAGGGGTGTGCCTCTCTGTGTGTGAGGGGCGTGCCTTTCTGTGTGTGAGGGGCGTGCCTCTCTGTGTGTGAGGGGTGTGCCTCTCTGTGTTTGAGGGGTGTGCCTCTCTGTGTGTGAGGGGTGTGCCTCTCTGTGTGTGAGGGGTGTGCCTCTCTGTGTGTGAGGGGTGTGCCTCTCTGTGTGTGAGGGGTGTGCCTCTCTGTGTGTGAGGGGTATGCCTCTCTGTGTGTGAGGGGTGTGCCTCTCTGTGTGTGAGGGGTGTGCCTCTCTGTGTGTGAGGGGTGTGCCTCTCTGTGTGTGAGGGGTGTGCCTCTCTGTGTGTGAGGGGTGTGCCTCTCTGTGTGTGAGGGGTGTGCCTCTCTGTGTGTGAGGGGTGTGCCTCTCTGTGTGTGAGGGGTGTGCCTCTCTGTGTGTGAGGGGTGGGCCTCTCTGTGTGTGAGGGGCGTGCCTCTCTGTGTGTGAGGGGCGTGCCTCTCTGTGTGTGAGGGGCGTGCCTCTCTGTGTGTGAGGGGCGTGCCTCTCTGTGTGTGAGGGGTGTGCCTCTCTGTGTGTGAGGGGTGTGCCTCTCTGTGTGTGAGGGGTGTGCCTCTCTGTGTGTGAGGGGTGTGCCTCTCTGTGTGTGAGGGGTGTGCCTCTCTGTGTGTGAGGGGTGTGCCTCTCTGTGTGTGAGGGGTGTGCCTCTCTGTGTGTGAGGGGTGTGCCTCTCTGTGTGTGAGGGGTGTGCCTCTCTGTGTGTGAGGGGTGTGCCTCTCTGTGTGTGAGGGGTGTGCCTCTCTGTGTGTGAGGGGTGTGCCTCTCTGTGTGTGAGGGGTGTGCCTCTCTGTGTGTGAGGGGTGTGCCTCTCTGTGTGTGAGGGGTGTGCCTCTCTGTGTGTGAGGGGTGTGCCTCTCTGTGTGTGAGGGGTGTGCCTCTCTGTGTGTGAGGGGTGTGCCTCTCTGTGTGTGAGGGGTGTGCCTCTCTGTGTGTGAGGGGTGTGCCTCTCTGTGTGTGAGGGGTGTGCCTCTCTGTGTGTGAGGGGTGTGCCTCTCTGTGTGTGAGGGGTGTGCCTCTCTGTGTGTGAGGGGTGTGCCTCTCTGTGTGTGAGGGGTGTGCCTCTCTGTGTGTGAGGGGTGTGCCTCTCTGTGTGTGAGGGGTGTGCCTCTCTGTGTGTGAGGGGTGTGCCTCTCTGTGTGTGAGGGGTGTGCCTCTCAGTGTGTGAGGAGTGTGCTGTCCCCTGTAACAGTCAACTTGCCATTGGTCACTCGGCCTGCGCGCCCACACGGGGCAGACGCGCACACCGCAAGGGGCGGGGCTGGCGATGCGGTTGCCAGCTCTCGCTAGGGCCCTCACAATCCCTCGGCCCTGAGTGATACAGCACCAGGTCCGGCATAGTACGGGGTGCCTACGCCAGCTGTACGTGGTAGGTACGACGGACCTGATGCTTCTTAGCGAGACTTCTCTGTCCTGGAGATGATCTGCAGCCTCGGTAGGTTGTATGAGAGCATCATGCACACGTTTCTCTCGACGAATTTTCACGTCTTATAGCTCGAGACAGCTCTATCTCAGTGGCTGGTAGCTCCTATGGGCACAGTTTCGCCTAATTGCGCTTATTGTCCTGGGATGACTTTACGCTCTCGTATTTGCTTTTTTGGTGTTGAAAACCGGTCTGGGAAATGCAAGTACTGTATCCATGGGAATCAGCACTTCTAGGAAAAGATACGAGGTCCCGGGGAGATAGCAATTAGGTCTTACTTGCGTTGAAATAGAAAACTTATTTTTGTGTTACCGCGTGATATTTTTTAGTGCTTGATTTAGGTTTCACAGGAATTTGTTATGTAAAATAAGAATCATTAACTAGAAAAGGAAATATGATTTTTCAAATTATAGCTCTTCATGAGGAATTCTATAAGGAATAGGTTTGGGTTAGTTTGGGTCGTCTATCTCAGGCTCTGAGGTTCTCTGTTACAGATCGGGTCTCTCATCTTTCGTGTCCACTTTAGTTCTTTCATTTTTGTCACTTTTGCTGCATCATTTCTTCGTATAATCCAACGAAATTGCTCTAATTTATCAAAGAGAGCAAAGACTGGACTGTAGAGCACTGAAAACGCGACTTTTGGTCGAATAAGTCGAGGTTCACTTAGTTCCAGAAAGGGCAGAGTTAGTGAGACAAGGAGCCAGGGAAGCCTTGGATCCTTCATACATCGCTCACTTGGTGCACACTTCCGAGAGCGTGTAATGATGTTGAGATGCTTCACATGGCCTAGATGAGGTTTGGTAACTTCATGTAGAAACATAAAACGTAAGGATTATTTCAACATTCTTGGAGACAACCACACGCGTCAATGGATTTTTGTTTTCCTGATTGTTCTGATTCAAAGCTGTGATCAATGTTAATGGTAATCGAATGAAGTAGTAAGGTTGATCGTTTCCACTGCAATAGTATTTATCACAAGTGCGACCCCTCAGGGGGATACAAGTATTGTATCTATAGGAATTAGCGCTCCCAGAGGGCCCATTTGAGGGCCTAAGCTAAAGGTTAGGTAGGCTTCCTTATTGTTGAAATAGAAAAGGTTTTTCTTTTGTTACGGACCATCTTTTTTCGGTTCACTGCTGTCCTGTTTTTCAGCACCTACTACTTTCTTCTTCAACTTTTTCTTGTTTCATGAACTTCTTTCTTAGCTTCCTGTTTCTGTGCACCTTGTGCATAGATTCCGCGTTCCCTCAACTCCATACTAAATGGTGCCTTCTTCTTTCCTCTCTTGAAACATCTTTGTCGTGGTTAAGGGAGGCTAAAACTTTCTTATATAATAATAATGATAATAATCACAAGTGCGTTAACTTAAATGCATTTTGGTGAATGTTCGCAAAACCACTAATGTAATATTAAAAAATATGAACTTCAGGGTGATCAAAATACAATTTTATTCAAATGCGTTTCAATCTACTGTGTCTGAAAATAATTATCTGGCTTTTTTTTCAGGCACGGTACGTTAAGGATTACTCATTAGCTCATTACAAAAACTTGCATGTTGAGCTCTCGCTAACAGCTCATTGTCTGCCTGGTTGATTGTGTGTTGAGTTGCCACGCAATGCAGCAATGACTACAGATTAAATTGAGATCTCGAACAAGTCTGGCTTGCAGTATTATCGTAACATTGTTCATAAAAGCACTTATATTCAGGCACTACAGGGCGAACGGCATTTCATGTGCTTTCCAGTAATTGGCCCCAATATTAGGTTAGATTTAAATTTTATTTTCTCTCGAGCTACGAGCAGGTGGCTGATTTTCTCTATTAGAACTCTTACTTTGACACTGCGCATTTCCTTTTTTTTCCTCTTCACTTCTTCAATGGGAAATAATCTTTGTTTCCCAAAACAATGCATTATAAGTAAATATATCAGTATCTTAGTACAGTGTTGGTGATGATGTGGCCGGCACAGTATTGGAAGACTGAAGCTAAGTTGTCTATCCGTGGATTCTGCTCTTACATTAATACGTGCTGCTACAAAAAGATCTTAATTGCTTCGGATTAACAATTTTCGGTTGATTTTATATGACCTGTAATTTATTAGCAACTTACGGTAGAGTTGAAGTCCTGGTTTGTTTGAGTAAATATTTCTCCTCTGCAGATCTGTTTGACTTCACAACATCGTTTATTTCTCACCATGGCAACACTTTCTTAATTTTCAAATTTTTGAGCAAGAACAGGTGACTGTTACTTCTTGTGGTCCATTTTACTTCTGGAGTAGTCATGGCTGGTGGTGATGAACCAAGTGAGGCCGACAACTGCTGCGCTGTCTGTCTTAGTGCTTACACGCTCAAGACAAAGACAAGCTGTGGACACTACTTCTGCTGTAAGTCATTTCAGGTGTTACTGTATGAGCTAGATTGATTGTACCTTGTGACTAATTAATTTTACTATGATTTCTCTTCAGAAAAGCTCATCTTGTTTTTCGGTGGGGCCATTTTTAGAGTTGTGAGAGATTGGTGATATATCGCAGTTTTTGAAGAATGATATTTGGCTAGCCTGCTTCGACCGTGGTGTAACCAAACATTTTCCCTCGTGGTGGAAGAATGGTAATGAGCCAATAAAATGCTATTGACTGTTTTTTTATTCATAGAATCGAGTAATATTCTGAAATACACAAAATATTTGGTGGACAAATTAGTTACTGAGATAAAAATGTGCTGTGTTATGCTGAACTTGATCAAATAGAGAAGCTATTTTCAAGTGACAGGGCTTGAGTTAGGCTTTTCCCAGTTTTTTCAGGGTATGCAAGACTAAAAATTTTATATCAAATTTCATGGTGGAAGGCATCAAGCTGTGAAATAAATCACAGGTTAATTTGAATCGAATACTTTCTCGGTACGATTTTTGAGAATATAACTTAATAGTCTCAGAAAAATATGTGGCCACAATAGGGAATGTTTTTAGCATTTTATCAGAGACCAAGTGAATATTTGTCATTGTCTTATGATGGTCTAATGAGGGACCTAAGTCGTTTGAATAAATGAATGCAAGTTTTACCTGCCTGCACTAATTATGTTAATGCGTGGGATATCCAAAGTATTTCTCAACTTAACAGGGACCGTTTGGCTAAAAAAAGTTGGCCATTTTTCAGCGGATTTTTCAGGAATTTTCACCATAGGTGTAAATGTAAAATGATGCAACAATTTTTTGGACTCGCCTGTTTTTTCGTAATCTTATTAGAAATTTTATTTTTTGAAAAGCCAAATAAATAGGTGTTTAGAAAAATAGGTCTCCTTATGCAATTTTGAAGTTACATAACTGGCAATGTGTTTTTCAGATAGCTCAATGTATTTTCTAAAGAAACATAGAAATGAAATTTCGATATTTTGATTCATTGAATTTTGAGACTATTTCCCAAAAAAATGTATTTTTAATCTTGACGTTTTGTTTCTGTTATGATTTTCAAACTAAATAGTTTTTCGTATAACTCATGCATCAATTTTTTTTGCAGTTTTAAGCCCTTTCCATTGATATATTTGACATTCGTATATCTTTGACATTGTGGGAGATTAGAAGTAGCATTTCAAACGCCAACAAGTTCAAGTTTTTAGGAGAGCCTGACAAATTCTTCACCTGGCCGTGTAATGACGTGACTGGCCTTTCGTAAGCTGTAGCAGACGAACGAGCACACTTGCAAGAAATAAAAATGTATTGTTAGACTCATATAAAAATTCTTTAACATGAGGTGATAAACAAAAAATTTAAGTTTTTTTCAGATTTTGAGCCTGATCGGTCCCCTTAACATTGGTAGTAATTTTTCTCTCTTGGTATTTCATTTTAGAATGTTGCAAGTTGACATCATAACGGTGCTAAAGATTTCTTCGTAACTATATGGCAGACTTAGTTTGATATTTAGTTTGAGTGTGTTATTCATTTAAATTCCTACTCACTTGCTTCTTTTAGACACTTGGCTGATTTGCACTTCAAGTTTAATTTTTTGTATCTGATGTATTATTAGTTGAACGAATCGAAAATCATATTACTTGAATGAAGTCGTTGAATATATACAGTGAATTTCTTGTCAAGTTACGTGCTTTAATTTAATGTACGGAATTGTTTTTATTAGAAGAAGGGTCGCTGCCACCAGAGACTGATGTCTCGAAAGTTAATGAGTTGCGTCAATATTTATCGTATTATTTCATTAGCCTCATCGATTGCCTACATGGGGCATCAACTTCGTGGTATTTATCAACTCAATGGATAGCGTTGCCCGAGTTTCTAGGCACGAGTTCCTATTGGTGGTTCTTGCAAAGGGAGAAGGGCGAAAGAAACGAAACGTCTATCTTCATTAATTTACTGGGGGGGTGGGGAGGCAAATACTGAAATTGATGGGAGCACACGCAAACGGAAACTCTACCGTAACCGACTCAATAATGACTTCAACTGTAGTGGCACTTTACGAAGTTTGTAACATCCACGCCCTGACTTGCGCTTGACAACCTTTACAATGGAAACCTGACCCCAGGAAAATTTATTAATCCTCAAAATCAAACCAAACACACACCCTCACACCACTGAACTGAATCCCAAAGTCCTCAACGAAATGACAATGCCCAGAACTCAGAGTTCTTGAATACCACGTACCTCAAATCAGTCTCAGTTGACAGAGTCCCTCTTTTCATTTTTATTGGGCACACCCAATCTAGGACTCCTGTCAGCATGAAACTGCCACGGAATAAAATTTTATTCATACTAAAATATTATAACTTGGAACATTTTTCAAATGCATGTCCTATTTTGAAAAGATATTCCTGCAGTGATGTTGGGAGGATTTCACAATATCTAACATCAAGTGTGTATTCTCTTCAATTCTTATTGCATTATAAAAAAATAGGGCTCTACATTCCAGTTTCTGTGTGTGTGCTGATTGATGTGGTCAACGATTGTTGGCCTTTTATTTCCTGTTAATTTTGGTGAAACATTTCTTGTCAAATATTTTTATTGAGTGAAGAGCAAGATCAATACTGAAGGCATTCTACAAATGGGTTCCTTATTTTGGATATTGTTTCACATTGAAATTTGAAGAAGCCAGTCCTAATCTTTACATTTCTTTATAGATTCTGTTGTTGTATGCTTACAAAACTTCCTGGGACCATTTTCCTAAAATTCTAGTGTAGTGAAATTTTTGCAGAAGGCGCTCAGAACACATTCAAAGCATTTCCTGCATCGTTATAACGAGGACTGTTTTGTGTGCAGGTAGCTGCATTCTGCAAGTACTGCACCACCACGACAAAGGAAATAATCCTTTCGAATGTCCTTACTGCAAGCAGCTCGTGAGTACACTGATGCTCAGCAATACTCCTTATTATACTAATGAGGTTTTGAGAGCCAATGATTCAACTGCTCGAGACTTGTAGTCTTACTCATGCCAGTTATTGGGGGAGCTTGACCAGTTCTTTGGGGTGCTTTGTAGTCTACGTTGTGTCAATTGTTTGTGGTGCTTGTAGTCAGATTGGTACCATCATTTGGTTGTCACTTGTGGAATCAAACGAATACTATTGCTTGACAGTGCCTTGTACTGACCGTAACTTCAGTTATTCATGGCATCGTTTATTTATTGGACTTGGTTTTCATGTACAGGGGTTGGACAAACTATTGGAAACACATTTGAAAATCAATATATATAGATATGTTAGTATGGTGTAGGTCCACCTTTTGAGGCAATTACAGTCTCAATTCTCCAAGGTATGGAATCACACAAATTGTGAAGTGTTTCCAAAGGAATTTAAGCCCGTTCTTCCCTTAAAACACTAGTGATGTACCGATACCATTTTTTTGGCCGATACCGATACCCATTTTTTTGGCCGATACCGATACCCATTTTTTGGCCGATACCGATACTCCGATACTTGAAAATACCGATACTTAGACCGATACTACTACCGATACCGATACTTTTACAATCATCTAACCTAATAATACGTATTTCGTTGTATGTTTGTTTATGTATTGTTCGGTGTCTGCTTCTTAAGAAACATAGGATGTCTGAGTTTGCGGTATCATGGATACCAAATTCATCAGTGTAACATTGAAAGATCGTCTCTACATGCACTGATAAGTTTGAAATTTTATCAGGATAGGTTAGTAGTATTGGATAAGTTGTTGTGATTGCCGTAATTTGCCCATTTTTCCTAACCATGTCGCTTTTGTGCAGCTTTCAGGCCATATTGAATAATTAAAAGACATTAAATTAAATATAGTAATTTGGTGAATAGCTGTGCCCGAAGTAATTGTTTTTGAGTTATGGTGATTAGTCACTGGAGGGGAACTCCGAGTCAAGAGAGCTTTGTGTGTTCTTGTACATATGTGCTCGGCATTAAAATTTTAAACCTACCCGACTTTCCGTTCTACGTATTGGCAACAGTGGACAACGCATTAGTGGTGTAGGGCCTACAAGAATCGCAGTTTCCGATTATGATTAATAAAACTGCCCATGCTATGTTAACTATATTGTTGAGAAAAATAACAGAATGAAATTCATTCAATAGATATGCGTTTCTAATCGTATTGCAACGTAATGTAGACTAGCTACAATAGCAACTGGCTCCAAAAGTGGACCAAAACAATGTCTCCAAAAAAGGGTTGTCATTTTCGTGTAATTCACACCAAATACGAGTACATACTTTGATGAAAAAAAAAATAGTAAAATTTGATAAGCCCCGAAACCGAAAATATCCGCAAACACGCAACCATCTATAAGATGAGGAATTTAAAAACGAAAATTTCAAGGTACTTGATCATATTTATTAGGAATACATTTCGGAGTCCAGATCCATCATCAGTTCGTAAATGTACAAATCATTATGTCTGCAATAGAAGAAAAAACAAAATGTTGGATACAGTCATTAAAGGCAATCAAGAAAATAAAAATAAAATTAAAACATGTCCCAGAAAAACTAAAATCGACAAAACTATTATTTAGTTACAATTTGTAATGGGTAGAAACTATCAGAACTGTTGAGGGCCGGTTTACGTTTAAAAATATGAAACGATTCTAAAATTCTGAGTTCACATGCAGTTGAAGCCGAGTATAAGATTTTGAAGCCCGCAGAGGATATTGGTTCGTTGTATTTAGCTGCGTGATTACGTACTGCGGAGTGTGAGGAGTAAGCTAATTAGTTCCCCGCGCGGAAGCTTCGACCCCGATGTTCGCCCATTCTGTTATAAAAATATCGTGACGTCATGCCGACGTACGATGATGTGCCCTGCACACAACTGTACAACTGTTAAGAATAAATCAGAGAGGCTCGCATCTCCATCGGAAGCGTATCCTTGTACCGAAAAAAGAAGCAACCTTAAAATTATACAATTCCGGTACAAGACAAGGATACGCTTTTGATAGAGAAGCGAGCCTTTCTGATTTATTCATACAGTTGTACAGTGGTATGCAGTGCACATCATCGTACGTTGGCATGACGGCACAAAATGTTTATATCAAAATGGCAGAACATCGGGGTTGAAGCTTCCGCACGGGGAACCAATTCCCACAATTCGTACGTAATCACGCAGTAAAATGCAACGTACCGATATCCTCTGCGGACTTCAAAATCTTAGATTCGGCTTAAACTACAAGTGACCTCGGAATTTTAGAGTCGCTACATATTGTTGAACGAAAACCGGCCCTCAACAATTCTGACAGTTCCTACCCATTGCAAATTGTAAGTAAATCTTGTCGATTTTATTTTCTCTGGGACATGTTTTGATTTATGTTTTGTTTTCGTGATTTCCTTTAGTGACTGTACCCAACATTTTCTTTTATTGGAGTCATAATGAATTTCACTTTTACGAACTGATGATGGATCTGGACTCCGAAACGTATTCCCAGTAAATATGATTAAGTTCCTTGGAATTTCCCTCGTTTTTAAATTCCTCATCAAGTTGAGATTAAAGCAATCAACTGACCTGCTCAGATGTATTCAACTATAAGATTGTTCGTAGATGTTTTAAACATCTTAACATCGAAGAAAAATACAAGATTCGTTATGAACGGCGATATACTTGCTAAATTAACATAAATTCTTAGCTTCGGAATATATGACGATTTACAAGCCAAGCTACTTTTATATTAAATTCACAAAAACTTTCAAATGCACCTTCAACTTAATTAAATTGGTTTGGTTTTGTTAGCCTGTCACATACTTTAAGAAGTGGATATTAGGTCAAACTATTTAGGTTTTAGTCGCAAAAGTATAATAATTTTATGTCGCTACAGGGTATAGCTATTCATGCTACATAGCTTTCAGTTATGACCGTACGTGACTCATCGGAAATTCAAAGTAGTGAATTCAGTTAGCGGGCCTGATTAAATGCTATAATTCAACAGTTACCTAACTAATTTACTAGGTATGTATAGGCTCTTTATTTGATTACAAGTACGTACAGCCCGTCAAAAATGACGGGATTCACTAACTTTCTTTAAAAAATATTCCAGATGTGGTGCCCAACGAATGTATCCATCCTAACAGCACCCGTAATGAAAAATATTCTTGTACTTGCGCGCTGGTGAAACTCGTATCACAGATACGGTCACTATAACTCTCCTTATGAGGGTGACAAAAAAAATGGAAGAAGCGGAATCCAAATAAAGCAAAGGTATTATTAGATAGTAGCAGGACCCGTGGAAATTCCATGGAAAATGTCATTGTTAAGCTAGGTGGACCCGAGAAAAAATTCTGTCAGTATTACCTAACCTGTGCTAACCTAGCCTATCCTAATCTAAGCTAACCTAACCTATCCTAACAAAACCTATCCTGATAAAATGTCGAATATTTAAATGCATGGAAACGCCATCTTTTCATGTTACGCTGAGGAATTAGGTATCCATGATACCGCAAACTCGCACAACCTATGTTTATTAACAAGCGGACACCAAATCGTAAATAAAAACACAACGGGTATTATTAGGTTACATACTTTTACTTTCATAATTTAAGACCTTAATTTTGATGATAAAATACATAATATTGGAAAGTATCGGTAAAGTATCGGCCGGATTTTGCCGATACCGATACCACTAAAAATGGCCGATACTGCCGATACCGATACATCGGTACATCACTATAAAACACCTTCCAGTTCTTTTAGAGACAATGTTAGCAGAATCGACTTCTTACTTGAATCTCTCATAAATGCTCAATAACGCTGAGGCCTGGGAATTGTGATAGCCAGATTAGATACTCAACTTCATTGGAATGTTCCTTATGCCATTCTTTTACAATTCTAACTGTATGGATTGGGGCATTATCTTCTTGAGATATGGCGTTCCTCTCTGGAAACAGTGTTTGAACCACAGGATGAACTTGGTCGCCCAAAATTCTTGAGTAGTCTTGGCTGTTAATTCTTCCATGAAGGGAAATCGTTGGCTCGACGGATTTCTAAGAAATAGCACCCCAGATCATCACAGAACCACTGCTATGTTTCACGGTTGGGAGAAGGCAGTCTGGATTAAAGGCTTCTTTTGGCTGTCTCCTAACGTACACTCAGCTGGAAGTCGGAAATGAGGTAAACGATGGTTTGTCAGAGAAAATCACATTTTTCCACTGCTCGACGGACCAATACTGGTGGCTTCTACACCTCTCTAAATGCTTCAAAACATTTATCTTTGAAAGCATCGGTTTTCTAATTGCAGCTCTTCTGTAAAATCCAGATTTGTGCAGCTCCCAACTAACAGTTTTTGTGGAAAATGGGTTCTGTAGATGTTCATCAAGGTCTGCAGTGATTTTAAAAGCCATGGTCTTGCAGTGCTGACTAAGAATTTGATCCAGAGTCCGACTGTCTCTCTCAGACAACTTCAACTTTAGGCCATACCTGTGCTTTGCTGAGGATGTTTTTCCTTCTCTTTCAAATGCAGTCATTAATTTTGAGACAGTATCTCTTGAAACGTCAAGCATTCTGGCAGTTTCCGTTACACTGGCACCTGGCATATGAGCACCAACAATTTGGCCTCGTTGAAAGTCAGAAAGGTCTGACATTTCATAAGGTTATAACCAAATTTTTCCTTTAAATATATGTAAAATTCAGTTAATTTAAACACATTCGAAATAGCCACAATAATTAACAATAAAACATGAAAACATCTCACGTTTTGATTGTTTACAACATGTTCAAAGGTTGTGATTCTAAAATAGAAGTTTTCCATTATTTTGTCCAACCCCTGTGTACACCGTCTCTTGATTGTACCTCATCATCAACACTTGATGGTTGTAATGGAGTTAACACATTGAGATGAATAGTGTTGTCCATTTTTTCTTTGTATTTGGTTTTTGTTTGTCTCAGTAATGACTGGAACTACTGAAATTGAATTTTAATTTGTGATTTTGAAAGATTTCAGATTTCTATAGTCAAAGGTTGCTGAGTGTTAGGCCCCGCGCCAGTATGGCCAGAAGGATATTATAGTATTGCGCTCCCGGCTTTGTAAATAATGTTTGCCGGAATTTAATCCGAGTATCCTAGATACTCGCCAAACCCCCTTGAATCTGGCTGATCCGAAATTCGAAAGAGCGACAAAAAAACTTTGGTCAGCTCCCTGGAAATTCCGGAACCGTCTTACCCAATATTGAATGACTATGCGACTAACCTTGTTTATCGTACGAATAAAAATAGCAAACTTAAAAACGAATCTTCTCTTCCCCGAAGAAAGCATAACAACCCTCAGAAAAACCCTAAGACAGGGACTTTGATGAAACGCCATCCAAATAAGGACTTGGCTACTGAAAACAGCTAACAATTTGGCGCCGAACAGGACAGTCTAAAAAAATAATAATAATCATCTAATACTGAGCAACAGTCAAATATTTGAAGTTCGGTCCCTCATTAAGTGTAAACAGGAACTATTTGGCTATGCTAGCTCGTACTTGGAATGAGAACTAGAGCAGAGAAATTTGCACGAGCGGGAACTATGTCTAACTTTCTCGGCAATGATCAACTGAAGTCATCGACGATCGAGTCACCTCTTTGCCTGCTATGCGCATGAGACAAAATTTTGAAAATCAGAAAACAGTTCTCATTTTGGGTGGCAGGACATATCTTTACTAATAAATGATACTTTGAAAATGAAAATGTTCGAAAAATGAGTTAGTATGGAAACTTTACCATGAGATTTTGATCAGTTGCTTGGACTTACCTCTCACTAAACTTTTAGGCAAAATCGTATGAATCATCAGTTTGAAGAATCATTGATTGTTTTGAATTAAAAATCGTAATTACATTCTTTTTCAGTTGATTTCTTCTTTTACCTCATTGTGTTTCTCCCATTTAGTTTGTCTTAACCATTTGCGACGAAGCCTGCCCTCCACTGAAATTCACCTTGAGGTTTCCCTTATGTGTAATTTTTGTGTGCGGCAGGTGAAGTTCCTGCGCACTGATGAGCCAGGCTGCTACGTGCTGCCGTGCCTGCCGGAGCTGGACGACCGTGCCGCCGCCATCATGACCAAGAACATGGACATGGTCAGGTCGCTCAGCCCCCACCCCGACCACATTAACCAGCCCTTTCCCATTCTGCGCTTCCTCTTACGAACCTTTCTCGCTGCAAACTTGTTTTTCTTTGTTTTTCTCTTTGTCAGTGTCATCGATATCATTGTTTTGGATATGCTAGGATCTCGTTATAGAGCTGTAACCTTTGCTTTTCTTTTCTTGTTTCTCACCATTTTCAATATCATAGGTAGAATGATCACCGGTAAAGGGTTTTTTGTAACTGTATTTCACAATGGGGTTAAATTGATTAAATTGCTTACGTGAGGGTCGCAAGTAAATTGAAATAATTCATTTAGAAGCTGTGGACATAGGGAACCGATAGTGCGTGTTTGGAGAAGATGTAGTTGAGATCACGTCGTCCATTTGGTTAGGTGAGCGACGTGATTCAACATCAGCTTTTGGTACAAGTTCTGGCTGTCCTTTCAATACAAAAGAAAGGTTAATAATAACATGTAATTGTTTGAGATTTAAGTTTTTATATTATCTTTTTTTATGGAAAGCTTCACTTTCCTGTCCATGTTGTCTAAGGGATCTTGTGTCAAATTCATTGTTGGTTATGCATAAGAAGTACTTATTTTTTTGTGATGATGCGGGGTTTGCATCAAAAAATTGCAGAAACTTTAAGGAAGGTGAACGTAAAGTGAAATCATGAATAGTATTTGAGATTTAGTAATATTTCCCGTAAAAACCCTGAAACTATTCAGTGGCCTGGTATTGTAAGTTATTGCGTGTGGGAGAGTAACTTATTCATAACACTCAAGTCGAGACAAGCTGAGTTACTCAAGTCGTTCAAGCTTTATGCACTTCAGCAGTTATTGGCAAGCAGTGCGAGTTGACGAAGCGATCAGACAGATGCCGTTATCTGACGCTCCATTGGCGCCAATAATGTGGCCTTTACGGCAGGTAGTTGAAGGGAGGAGGAGATGCCACTGCTCGCTGGGCCGCTGCTGTGCGCAGTGTTCGCGCTCTGTTGGACATGTCATTGAATGCCTCGCTAAATGTCCCTGCCACATTTATGTTCTAATTAAGTAGTAGATGACACATTTTTAAATGTTATTTTTAACAAAATGTTGCACTACATAGGAAAATTAACTGTGTGAGGGAGATTATAGACCTTTAAACTTCTATCTTTCTGGTCCACTTTGTTGCTTTTAGTTCACATGCTTTCTTTGCCATCTCTTCTTAGTATTTTTCCCCGCTGTCTTCCTAACCTGCTGTGTCTATACACTCCTTGTGAATGGATTGCGCCCATTTTCTACCGTCCATAAGAAATGATTTTGCTTTTTCTCTAGAGATCGTCTTCGTTGCAGCTAATCAACTAATGTGTTCAGGGAGCAAACGATTTACTCGACATTTGTTTGTCCAGCAAAATGAGTAGATGTAGTTTCAAGACCTCGAGTGAAGGCTAAATGTAGATTACGCTCAATGATGTATAGAAAATGTAATTGTACAATTTTAGGATTGTTAACCTACGTTTTTTTCAGGGAGAATTCCTTCATGAAGAAACTGTGGGTCATGCTAGTAAGGTAATCATGTAACTGCACTTGTGTTGCTGAGGGGTCATTTTTCGTAATTTCCTTTTTTTTATATATCACTTCATCAAAGCGTCAGAATCCATAAAAATATAAGAATGGAATTAATGGAGAACTAAGAAGTTGGTACTTTGTTTTGCTGTAAGGGATGTGTGTACGCTGTTTATGTGCTCGTACATTAACAGGATCTGGCTATTAAAGCTAGGCATCATAGAACTTGTGTTACGAGACTCGCACCGATCGGTGAAGCAGAGAAGTACAAAGAAATAAGATTTTTGATCCTTCTGACTTATGCTTGTTAAGCTGTCAATTTACGCGACACGTTGGCGCTGTATGAGGGACGGAGCTTACTTCCTCACTTATTTCATTGTTAAAATAATACTTTCAAGTATATGAGCGCTTTGTGTTGCATCTGGCAGGGAGCATCAATAGAAGGTACTCCATCTCAGCCTGTTTGTCAGTGAATTTATTACCTTATATTGTGATTCAACGATCTCTGAATTCAAGTACACTAAATTTCCTATCAAGACCCCGAAACAGATCGTGAATACTTGAATTTATTATTTAAAATTTCTGAGGTTCAGTGTATTTTTTTCGTCAGGAATAATTTTTCGCACACTTTAAAAAGCATTGCATTGATGATGTTATGCCAGGTAACGGAGTTATATTGTAGCGTAGTACCAATACGGTGGACACTGTGCACTTGGGTTCAAGTTGATGGTCTTCAAGCTACAGCCCTCAGGCCAAACCCGGCGCCCTCCAGTGTGATCAGTCCGGCCCGCAACAGCTAATGGCTTATTGTGGCTCTGATAAGTTGGACAAAACACGGCAGGAAAATGAGAACGGTTTTTGCCTTTAGTACTTGGTGTAGTGATGAGTATGGCGCTAAGGCTGGGAACCTCTGGCGTGCCGTGTGTGCGGGGGCCTGCTGCATGGCAGGCGAGGTGCAACTTCACGGCACTATTGCTCGTGGTCCTGCTGCAGCAAGTGAGTTTGCTTAATGGCATGGAAACTTGGTGTTGCATTGAAACCTTGCGCCTTCTGAGGTACTCATCTCATTCCTTAGCTCTTCCACGGCTCTAGCTAGGATGCTGTGATAAACATCATGTAATGCTTAGTGATAGCTCCACTTACAACGAAACACAGTTTTGCATGAACTCGTAGGCATTATTGGTCCGGTTATATTTCTTAATTTGGCCCACTTATTTTACCATGGTGATATCCAGCAAATATGTTGTAATGAGCATGCACATAAGTGCCTTCAATATATCAAGTTTTTTTAAGATCTGCCAGTTGTTGGAAGCTAGTCAACAGGGACACTCTAATTTACTATTAATTTTAATGTGCGATCACCTTCATTTAGTAGAAATAGTGAGTCAAGTAACTAATGTCTCGGTCTAAATATGCCTGTTGTGACAAATAATAAGGATCTGTATTTTGCATGAATATGTAATTGCTTAGGGTTGTTTTAGATGTTCTTACTGTTCTATACAAAGTCCCACAACAAAAGGCACCCAAAATTAAAATATGTGCTGCATTTTTATTGTTTTGACCATATTCTTTGTTAAACGCTTTTAGATAAATGCTCCCCTCAGGGAGATACAACTATTGTATCTATGGGAATTAGCGCTCCCAGGGGAAAAATGTGAGGGCCCGAGCTGAGTTACGTAGGCCTTTTTTGTTGAAATAAAATGTTTTTTTTTTGTTATGCTAAGGACCCGCCTTTTTTTCGGTTCATTACTGTCATGTTTTTCAGCACCTCTGACCTTCTTCTTCAACTTTTATCTTATTGCATGAACTTCTTTCTCATTTTACTGTTTCTATGCACTTTCTGCATAGATTCCTCATTCCATTATCTCCATACTAAATGGTGCCTTTTTCCTTCCTCTCTTCGATACGCTCTTTTTTTTGTAGTGGTTAGGGAGGCTTAAACTAACACATAATCTTAATATTAGACAAATGCTATACGTCATGAAAAAAATCTTCTAAAATCTTTTGACGTTTTGACGTCAAAATCTTCTAAAATCTTTTGACGTTCTTACAGCTATCAGTTGACTGATGGCTGTAAGAACAGGGATGTAAGGAGCTTTCAATAAGCGCTGTGTTGCATTATATCAAGATGTTGGGTGCCCTTCTAGGGCAACTGACCAAACACCGCGTGATTACTTTCTTTTAAGACACTTTTAAGACGAATATTTTAGTCCCCCTCAATATACTGAAGAATTGTAAGAATCGCTGCCAAATTTAATGACTAATAAAAGATCATTCTTTATTTCAGATATTGGTATCACACACCAGTAGATAGTATGGCAAATTTTTTTAGCAAAAGTCAAATTATGGCGTCTACATTTAATTGTTCCACTTCCTGCGCAAACATGTTTCTGAGGGCCATTAGTGTAATTTCAGGTAAATATTTTTGGAGATACTTCATCAAAACGTACAGCACTTGCTGAAAAGCGTTCAACAAAGAATATAGTCAAAACAAAATAAAAACGCAGCAAGTTGTTTTGACTTGTATTTTAATTTTAGACTCCGTTTTTCGTGGCACGCGCTGTATAGTTGTGACCAGCTTGTGCGTCTCCCATCAGTTGACTTGGTGGCCTTGTCTTCCTGCCAGCTCTTGGCATTTGCTTCCTATTCTGATTTACTGCAATGTAAACCAACTTTTTCAGTGTGTATTTCAGATTCAGAGTTAACCTTAGCAGTACAGAGATTTTTCATCAAAATGGTCTCAGGTTAAAGCAGAAAAAACAAACGGAATAATTATATTCAAGTGAAATTTTTGACCCTTTTGCTCCGAGTTGTTTACACGAAATTTGCATTCGAGTCGAGGAAATAGGATTGCTATCCAGCGTAGTCTGTCAGAGATTTTGTGAGTCTGTATGCTCGCATGTTTGTGCTGATCTTATTTATAGTTGTACAATTTGTGTGTTGTTCAGCGGTTGTGAGTGCTTCACATCACGGACTGCCTCGTGAGAACATATTTTCTATTTTTATACCATGACTGTGTTCTTTAGTGCTATAATAAATATTTTGTTAAAATGCATTTCATTCATAACCTTGTTCCTTACCGTTCTTTATTAAGAGGTTGTGTGGGGGATAACTGCTTTGTAATTTGTTCAGCACTATTTTGAGACTTTTTCAGTGCTATGTCAATGTATCTGCCAGGTAGGTTTAGTGATCATTTGTAATAGGTCATTCACTTATATTCTAAGGGCACAGTATAGGTTGGGATGTTATACAACCGCATTTAATATTATTCAGTTAATGTCAGGATAATTTCAACTTAATTAAAAATTATGCTATAGTTACAGCAAGAAGCACAGGTGTCATTCATCTTCCATGGTTTTTGCATACATTCTCACTACGATGTTATTTGAATACTTCAACTCGACATGGGATCACTACCTGATGCTCCATGGTTTACCCGAGTTGAAGCAACATCAGGTGTGCCGTAGGGGCAGCGGCCGTGTCACGGCTGCTGTAGAGGAACCTGGACGCTCCTCCGGTACTCTCCTAGTCCACTCCTTCTCACGTATGCCTGCAAACATTTTCAAGGGGAGCTTTAAGGCTACGCGATGAATTCATTCTAAAATCTTTATATTAGTATTATTTTGTGCTCTACTTTACTGTAGAAGCGTTATCAGATATGTTGTTGTGAAGGACTCGATGGACTTGCACTCTGTTGAACTTATCTTGTGATAGGATAAGTTTTCCTTCATTTATATTACTTGAGGTCACCGAGTAACACTACATAGTTACTGTCTTTAACATGTACAAGAAAACTGAATGCGGAGGCATTTTTAGTTGTTGGATAGGCCATGTCCTGATTCTGTTACCGCCATTCGCTTGCTGATATTCTATAACATAAGTCCACAACAAATTTGTTATTTGCATTTTTTCAGCTGATATAGGACAAATCTGATGCGCTAAATCCATTAGCACTCCCAGGGGGACTATGTGAGGGTCCGAGCTGTGAGTTAGGTAGGCCTTCTTTTTGTTGAAATAAAATGTTTTATTTATGTTATGGACTACCTTTTTTAGGTTCACTGCTGTCCTATTTTTCAGCACCTACTACTTTCTTCTTCAACTCTGATATTGTTTCACAATCTTCTTTCCCAACTTGCTGCTTCTATGCCCTTTCTGCTTCTATGCCCTTTCTGCTTCTATGCCCTTTCTGCTTCTATGCCCTTTCTGCTTGTATGCCCTTTCTGCGTTGATTCTGCTTTTCCTTAACTCCATACTAAATGGTGCCATCCTCCTTCCTCTCGTTGGATCGCATTTGTTGCTGCGGGTAGGGAGGATAAAACTAACGACTAATCTAATCTTCTCCTAAAAACATTTAGGATATGTGCTCATAAAATCAGCTGATAATGCCTCGAAAATGTAATCGATTTTGTCTCAAGATTTTCTTTTTTTCAAATCAACTTGGCACAAAAACCTGACCTGATGCAGAGAAACGGATGCCATTTCCTGGTTCAGCAGTGTAAAATACCCTAAATCTGTTGTAGAAATCTAGACAACATTCAAAAAGTAAAAAATTGTAATTATATAATATTATATAATTGAACATGCAATTTTGATGCTGTTCATCCCCAGGCTAAATACTGCTCAGGTATTGATAGGCCTTCAGGACTTGTAGCTTTTGTGCTGTCTTCCCCTCACGGGGGTACAACTTTTGTTTCTATAGGAATTAGCACTTCCATAGGGAAAATGTGAGGTCCTGAGATGAAAGTTCAGCAGGCATTCTTTTTGTTGAAATAAATGTTTTTTGTTATCTTGAAGACCATCTTTTTATGGTCCACTGCCGTCCAGTTTTTCGACACCAACTAATTTCTTCGTCAGCTTTTATCTTGTTTCATGAACTTCTTTCTCAACTTACAGTTTCCCCAACTCCATAATGAATGGTGCTTTCCATCTTCCTCTTTTTGGAATGCTTTTGTTGTGGTTAGGGAGACTCGAATCTAATTTTTTTGTTGAAATATTAGAAAAAATTTGTTTGTTTGCAGACTGTCTTTTTCCAGTTCACTATTGCAGTGTTTTCCAGTGCCTCTGACCTTTTTCTTGAATTTTTATCTTTTTTATACTTCTTCCGCACCTTAGTGTTTTTATGCACAGGTGGTCTTGTACAGTAACACTAGGTGCATTTATTTTGCGTTTGCCTAATTCCATACTTAATTGTGTCTCCGCCTCTGTTGTGATGAGGGAGGCTTAAACCAGCTTCTCTAATTTATTAGTTAGCCGAAATTTGTTCTTATTTTGCTGGTGCAATGAAATGATCACTTTCCTTATCATTGATATTTTCAGGTCACCAAAATATATGCAGGTGATTGACTTTGAGCCACGGCAACGATGGTCTCCGAGGAAACAGAGGGCGAAATCTGCCCCATTTGCCATGAGCCATTGGAGAGGGTTGCTACAACAAACTGCAATCACAAATTCTGTTGTAAGTATAATGAATTATTTTTGAAACACTAATTGCACTCAACTAGTAAGCATCTTATCCTTAATATATCAGCTTTGAAGTCACCTATGTGTAGGAAAGAATTCTGTAAATGTATCTTGGTGCTCTCTGGGAAGCTGGTAAAGATTCAAACAGACTCGTGCAAACCTTCTTGAAACATTGCATTAACTTATCATTGTTATCTTGTTAGGATGGCTACCTTTGTCCAGCTGCATATTCTGTAATTTCTAAAATTAGTTGCTTTATTTGTAGCTATTGCCACCATTTTGCCGAACATTTTAATTAAAGTTAAGGTTTTAGACCATGAATATGCTTGAGGGGGTCACTTTAAGATTTCAATTTTTTCATCCGATTTGTTTGAAATTTGGCTAGTATATGTATTCAGGGTGTCTACTAGGTAGTAAAGTAGTAAAAAGTAGTAAAAAGTAGTAAAATTTTGAAAGTAGTAAAAAGTAGTAAAATTTGCCTCAGGGTAGTAAAAAAATTGTTAAGTGGAATAATTCTCTGAAAATTTAAAGAAATGTTACATATTTATATAGAGTATATATGGGAAATATTCCTGTAGAGTGGGGTGTAATTTAAGTATTGAGGCACACAAAACAAAAAGTTCAAAAATTTTTGCGAACAACAATAAAAACAGTTCACTTTTTCTTCTCATTCCGTTTGATCTGAAAGTTATCTAGTTGTTTTATGATGGAAGGTTCATTTGAGCTATTTTATATTAACAAATTATTGAGAGAAAACAATAAAATGGCTTTTGCTTTGATGCGGTAATCGAGGTTTCATAAATCGTATAAATATAAATTTAAAAAAATTAACACCAGTGGCGATGCATTGTTGAAAACACTTCTATTAGTGCGCACTTACATTAAGATACAAGCTTAGGAACTTGCGATATCAGGGATTAGTATTGAAAATAAAATAAGTATTTTAAAATTGTGCATTTATGATTATGAGGTCGACATGAACGTCTTTTATTACTACGTATCAAATATGCGTTATACGATCTCAAGGGAAAATGAAATAGCATAGCTACGTATTTTCTTGTGGAAGTGTATCAAGTGGCTCTGATTGAAATATGTTTGTCAAGTATAATAATTTATATTTTATTACGAATTACGATTCTGTTAAATGTAAAACATATTTTAAACTTTTTCTTTTATATTTTATGAATAAACATTAACAACTAGCCAAAATTTTCAAATAAGTAGTTTTACTTATCACTAAATAACTATTACGTTTTATTGGATTTCATCTTTAGTGGATACAGTTGCTCGTAAGATGTATAGCATAGTTGGCACAATTGTTCTTTTTGTGCACTTGATACTCAAAAATTAAAGTATTTTATTCACAAACTTAAGCACAGAAATAAAATTATTCTCAATTAGCTTTTAGAGAGTCCTGCTGCAATTTCAGATGAGTAAGTTGTGAATCAAACTTATTACATTTCAATTCCTTCTAATGAATAATATTTAATTCAAAGTCATATATTTGGCTGGTAAGGTCTTGATTATCATGAACTTGATGTAGCCTTCCAATTCTTATTCCAAGACAAATATTCTCACACTCAAAGTTTTTGCGGCAGGATAGAAACATTGCAATGACGTCAAAGGAACTTCTTCGCAGTTCATTTATATCCAGAAAGTGTTTTTTTGGAACTGAGCTTGATTGTGAGCAGTATTATCTTTCTTTGAAAAGACGAGTTTATTCTGTCCACTTCGATTTGGGGAAACAATGATTTACTGAAACTATAAATGTTTTTTTTTAAATTACCTTTTTGTAAAGCTTGAAGTTTTTTTTTTTCCAGTGACGTTAACTTATGTCCAAATACAGAAAGAATTATGCTATAAAATTATCTTTTAATACAATGTGTCATCATTTGAATGAGAGTTTAGTTCCTTTGAAGTTCCTTTTTGGCAGTAATGGCAATTCAGTTACCTCCAGGATATCGTCATAGCATGGGGATGCTCCAACTAATCAAAGTTCATTCTTCTACTATATGTACTCGTATATATGGAAGCTACATGAAATTTGCATTTTCGTGATTTGTTCAATAATATAACATGTTAATGACCTAATTGTTATCATTACTGATCCCCCTCAGGGGGATACAACTATTGTATCTATGGGAATTAGCGCTCCCAGGGGAAAAATGTGAGGGCCCGAGCTGAGAGTTAGGTAGGCCTTCATTTTGTTGAAATAAAATGTTTTTTGTTACGTTAAGGACCACCTTTTTTCGGTTCACTACTGTCCTGTTTTTCAGCACCTCTGACTTTCTTCTTCAACTTTGATCTTATTACATGAACTTCTTTCCCATCTTACTGTTTTTATGCCCTTTCTGCATAGATTCCTCATTTTCTTATCTCCATACTAAATGGTGCCTTCCTCCTTCCTCTCTTTGATACGCTCTATTTTTGCAGCGGTTAGGGAGGCTTAAACTAACTTATAATCTAATCTATCATTACTGATCGTAATTAGGACGCCAATTTAGATTTTGAGGTACGATAGAAATAGTTTACAAACTCATATTTCTGAAGTGCCATAGTGTTTGGTCAAAATGAAATTCCTTGATATTCATCCCTGCTGTAAAGAGATCTGCCAATCTCCTGGTGTCTACTAGTTTCCAGTCAGTTTATTTTTTCTATATGATGAACTGTTGCCCTCATAGTTGAAAGATGTTAAGACAAGGTCTTCGCCAAACTTTTGTTGGAGTCCATTTAGGTCCTTAGAAATTTAGACAACTTTTTTGTAGTAAAGCTTCGGCTGCTCCATGTAGTATTAAGTATTTCAAGTATTAAGAGACTTCAAGCTTCTTTTGAACCTTTGGTATTGCGTATATTATTGACTCAAATCACTCATTATAGGCCGATTACTTACATCTGGACATTTGGACAAAATTCATTGTGTAAAAAAAGGTTTTTCATTGTGTAAAAATTTCATTGTGTAAAAATTTTTTGCCATTGAAGGTAGTAAAAAGTAGTAAAAAGTAGTAAAATTTGGAAATGAAGTATCAGTAGTCACCCTGGTATTTGTTGAAAAAAACTATAGGTTTCTCAGGTAACTTTTTGGATTTAGACCTTATTTTTTTTAAATACGAAAAATAAGTTTTTGGTACATTTGTATGGATATTTCAAAAGAATAGAAGTCATTGAGATTTCATGCTAGAACAAAACCAAAGACAGTTTAGAACCCTTGGAACATTTCTAACAAAAGTACGTTAGAAAATTTTTACATTTGTAGCTTTTTGTTTTTTCCTAAGCAATATTTGATCACTAACTGAAATCTACACTAATTGTGGGTTTTGAGCTTGATAAAAAAAATGGTTTGTGCAATTCGGAAATTTTCTATAGTAATTTTGTTAGAAATGTTCCAAGGTTTCTAAAACTGTCTTTGTTTTTGTTCTAGCATAAAAACTCGCTGACTTCTATTCTTCTGAATGTTGATAAATAAGGGTTTGTTAGTAATGAGGCCTAAATAAATTTTTATCTGAACTGTAATATAATGGACAATTTATGTAATTGACTGCTGTTTTCATTTTTATTTCGATAATCTCTATGCTTTACTTCATATTCACACTGTGATGTGTAATTTCCAAAAAAAATTAAATAAATAAAATATTCTTTTTTTATACAAATTATGAACTTTTTTGTAGTCTGATTCTTAGGAAATTTGATTATTATATGTAATTTTTAAAAAGAAACACAATTTCATCAATTCATTTTTTCAATTCAGGCCTTAGTTTTTTGAAAAATTAGACATATTTTTTTATTGATATTTCAAAAGAATAGAACTCATTGAGTTTTTATGCTAGAACAAAAACAGAAAATTTTAGAATCCTTGAAACATTTCTAACAAAAGTACGGTAGAAAATTTTCCATTCCCATGGAATTGAAAATTCAGGATTTTTGGTCCCCTTACACCCCCCTAGAGAGCGCCATAAAATTTCAGGGCACAATAACCAACCCATCACCTAAGCATCCTTTTTTGACAAAAAAAGGTAAATTGAGCTAGGTGGCCCGTGGGGGCCAATTTTGGCCCAAAGTGACCCCCTTGAAGTACTTGATTTTAACCAAATTAGACCTTTCATTACCTAAATTGAACGTACAAAAAATATATTAATGAAAATGGAGATGTCAAAATTGACATTGCAGGGTGCCTACTAGGTAGTAAAGTATTAAAAAGTAGTAAAATTTGCCTCAGGGTAGTAAAAAAATTGTGAAGTGGAATAATTCTCTAAAAAATTAAAGTAATGTACATATGTATATAGAGTATAAAGATTTGTAAAAATGTATTTCTCCCATGATCAGAAATTTGCCTCAGTTTATGGGAAACATTCCTGTGAAGCAGGATGTAATTTCAGGATTGGAGGACACAAAATAGAGAAAAGTCTCAATTTTTGAGAACGACAGTAAAAATAGTACACTTTTTCTTCTCATTCAGTTTGATTTGGAAGTTATCAAATTGTTATGAAAGGTTAATTTGAGCCATTTAAATGTCTAAATTTTTTCGTTACCATTTCATAAATTTTTAGGCCAATGATCAGTAAATAATCAAGGATTGTAAACTTTTCAAAAATTAAATTCAGTTTACTGCTTGAGTTTTTTAAACAAAAACCTTGAGTTGACTTCTCTTTATAATATTCAATATTCTTGTCTTATAATGATTTTCTGTGGATATACCCAATTGCGTTACCTTCGAAGAACAAGCATCATGTATAGGGCATTTAAATGTCCTTCCTGCCCAGAGTTTAATAATAGTAGTTTACTGAAATTGTTCCATCATTTAACACGTTAATGCTGCATGACATACCAGTGGTCATTTAAGAGATTTTCATAATGCTTCTGACCGACCAGCAGTCACTGACTCAATTTTTGCAAGTACTAAATGAAAGCTATGTGAAGGTGTGATTCAGGTAATGTTAAATATTTTCAAAATTTCTTACTACAATTGACTCTAAATTTGAGCTGGAGACTGAACTTCAGTTTAACCCGCCATACTTGACGTGTTAAGTATACCTCCCAAATGCAAATATGAAATATAAGCACTTAAGAATCAGAATGCAAACATTGAAAAACCCTATTGCTTGAACTTGAAATTGAGAGCTGACAGTGTCGGGGCCCTCGAATCAGTGGAAGCTCAATTGCACCATATAACTTTTTGCATACAACATATAAACGCATTTCGAGTGCGAGATCACCACCCGTTGATGGTGCCTTAACAAAGGTGGCTAGGACTGCGGAAAGTCTGGTGTCTGATAGTAAGGGACCCCAAGCTAAGTCAGGCAAACGTCGTGGAGATACGCATACGGCAGCCCAGGGGAATGTCGTTTTGACCCATGGCCATGACGAAATACCGCTAGAAGTGACTCATCAAACCGACGAGGAGCCTGCGATCCCCTGAAGCACGTACAAACAATCCAAGATGTTCAGAGTATTCACAAGAGCCGCAGAAGTGTAAGAAAGCCAGAGCCCTCGGTGGCTCAGCGTGTGCGTTCGCAGGACCGCGTTGGAAGAGTGCCAGAAGATACTGCACCCAACTTTACACGAGTGTAGTCTTTACCACCGAAGGTACTTTCGAAACCTCTCCCAACAGTGCCTTTGCATGCGTAGGGGTGGAAGACCAGCAACAACTACATCACCATCAAACCAAAGACCACCAGATCTCAAAGAGCAACCTCCAGAAAAGGAAACACGAGACAGGTTGTTTTAAAATGGCATTGTAGAGGATACCGTAAGAATTACTGTGACCTGCTGACCATCATGCAGCAACAATAACCGCTGTGCATATGTCTCCAAAAGACCATGCTAGGAGACATAACTTCGACCCCACCAGCTTACTATAATATGGAAACTTTCTTTCATGTACCGAATTCTGCCCCTGGATCTGGACTAGCTGTTCTTTTACGGAAGGACTTGGGTTATTCCAAAGTGCCCATGAACACCCAGATTCAGGCAATGGCTATCCGCTTTTGGTTCAACCATTAAATGACCGCCATCTGTAACATATGTATCTCTTCCCAGCTGAACCTTTTCAGTGCCAGATTTTGAGAATATTAGTACGCAACTACCTGGGACCTCTTTTGTGGAAGGCGACTTCAACGCAAAGCATGTGGATTGTGGTAACATCCAAAGAGACCAATGTGGTAGGATGATCAACCAGTTTATAACGAGAACAAATTTCTGCTTACTTGATGCTGGGATCGCCACTCACTTTCACGTTCAAACAGGGACGACCTCCTCCATTGACCTTAGTTTCACCACTCCAGATATGTTCCCCAATATTCTGTGGAGCGTGCTGAAAGTTACTCGTGACAGTGATCACTTCCCCATTGTAATGGAAGTGAGGAAATTTGTGGCAGTGCCAGTGGAACCTCGATACTGCATGAAGCGTGCCCGTGCCAACTGGGATACTTCTGAAGCACTAACTCAGATGGAAGAAATGGACAATCTGCTGGACGTTGACGACGTGGTGGAGCGACTTACCGGTGCCCTCTTGAATGCTGCCAGTGTTGCTATCCTGGTGTCAGGCGGAGGTGTGCCCAAATACCGTGTTTTTCGGTGGAACAATGACTGCGCTGGGGCGAACTTTGAGCGGCGGCAAGCCCTGAGGCGCTCTAGGCCCACCGTCGAGAGGGCGGATATAATTGCCTACAAACGAGCAATAACAAAGGCCCAATTTATCAAAGACGCTGTTAGGCGGAATTTGTGGCGCAAATATGTCAGCAGCCTAAATACCGACACGCCTGTGACAAAAACCTGGCAACGTGTGGGAAAGATGAAGGGAAAGTACAATTGTGGCAGACCCTGTCTAGAACTGGATGGTGGATCCACGGCGGGTGGCGACGGCGCTGGCTGACAGTTTCGCGCATAATAACAGTGAAGCTCAATATCCACCTGCTTTCCGTGTACACAAACGCCAAAGAGAGCAACATAAGCCAGAATTCGCAACAGAAGCAGTCTTTTCGTACGAGCCGTTCACCTTCCTGAAAATCTACCGCACTCAAAGAACATGCAAGAAGATTGCACCAGGCCCTAATGGGATTCATTATAATTATCAGATGCTAAATGAAGATGCGTTCAACAGCCTCACGTCAGCTCCTTCATATATTTAATGTCTGTATGGCCCGTGTTTTCCCAAAGGAATGGTGCACTGCAACAGTCCTTGCATTTGCCAAACTCCAAAAACCGGTCACCCGTGCAGACAATTCCGACCGATCGCCCTAACGAGCTGTGTGTGCAAACTGCTAGAGAGAATCGTAAAAATTCAACTTGTCCGATGACTGGAACCGGAGGAAATCTTGAATCCTGCTCAATTCGGCTTCAGGCAGCTTCGAGGGACCACGGTTGCTGTCGTTAGGCTGCATAGCCATCTAGTCCAGAATATTACCGTCCGCAAGCAGAGCTTATGTGTCTTTTTTGACCTGCACAAAGCATATGATACCGTTTGGAGGCATGGAATCCTCG
This sequence comes from Morinoia aosen, assembly GCA_030386875.1. Taxonomy (NCBI): domain Eukaryota; kingdom Metazoa; phylum Arthropoda; class Malacostraca; order Amphipoda; family Talitridae; genus Morinoia; species Morinoia aosen. The sequence goes on along the minus strand of CM059572.1, from coordinate 1,193,107 downwards.
AACGTGTTTACGGATGTAGCCTTCGTGACAATTTGGCCTTTTTTTTGTCCAGGAATTCCTCCAGGAGAGAAATTCCCGTTTTAAAGTGGGAGTCGCTTTATCGCCTTGGCAAACCAAGGAGAAGGGCCTACCCCAAGGTATTGTGTTGAGCTCTACCCTCTTCTCTCTGGCCGTAAATGATATCACCTCCTCACTGCCAGCCGATGTCTCCTCGTCATTGTATGTCGATGACTTCATGATCTACTCCTCATCATCGTATTTGCCTGCTCTGTCACGCAGAATACATTTAGCAATCAACGGTGTGAATGACTGGGTAAAGAAAAATGGCTTCGTTTTTTCCACTGGGAAGACTGTAGCCCTGCACTTTCAGGGGCGCTACCGACGGGACCCTCCACAGCTGCTGCTCCGGGGAGTACCAATAAGCTTTGCTTATAGTACCAAATTGCTGGGCCTGACCATTGACGACAAGCTATCGTGAAAACTTCATCTGGCCGCGTTTAAGTCTGATTGTAATAGGAGAAGAACCTATTGAAATTCGTGTCAGGCCTAGCGTGAGGAGCTGATCGTGTCTCACTGCTGTACCTATACAGAACCCTGATGAGAAGTTGGACTATGGATGCTATATACCAGTATGCTGGGAAACTTCGTTATCAACGCTAGACCCGGTATACCACTCGGCCATAAGGCTTTGCACTGGCGCCTTTTGGACCTCCTCGTCGGACAGTTTGTGTGTGGAGAGTGGAGAACCCCCATTTTGGCTCCGCAGTGTGCAGCTGAGCCTACAGTACCTCGCTCGGCTTGATCTGCTGCCTCTGTCTCCTGCATGGAGAAGCGTGCACGTGGCTTCCGGACGACATCTGCCTTTCCCTTATTGTCTGCACTCATCACTGAATTATCTTGCGCTGACTGCCACCATGTACCTGGGAACCATGAGAGTGCAACCCGTGCTTTTTGACTGCTCTCTGACATGGCGTGCCCCTGTCGAAAGCTTCTGTTCCGGATGTCGAATGCCCAAAAAGGAGTCAATGCCGGCTAACATCCTGAAGGGAATTTTCATACGGGAGAAACACACACACTCCGAAGATTTACTCAGATGGTTCCAAGACAGGAGATGCTGTAGGATGTGCCGCTGTGTCCGGAGAAATGGTGAGGGCTAGGAAACTGATCCCTGAGACCTCGATTTTCACAGCAGAGCTATATGGTATGATGGAAGTGCTACAGCTGACTGAGGAGAGCTCATATCACTCTTTCACCATCTTTGTAGACTCGAAAAGTATTATAGATGCTGCCAAAATGTACAACAGGACCCACCCCATTATTGCAGAGATCGTTAAAAAGCTGGCACAGTTTGTAAATGAACAGAAGAGTGTCGAGGTATGCTGGGTGCTCGCGCATGTGGGGATATCCGGCAATGAAAAGGCAGACCAGGAAGTGAAGCAAGCTGCTGGGTAAAGTGACAGAACATTGAATCTGATGGTTCCATCCCGTGATCATTATCCTCGCATCAAGACGGCAGTGAAGGATTTGTGGCAGCGAAACTGGTTGAACGTGACTAACAATAAATTAAAAAACATTAAGCCCACTGTTCAGGAGTGGTCATCATCTAGCTGCTGTGCCCGTCGGATGGAGGTGATACTCTGCCGCCTCCGAATCGGCCATACTCGCATAACTCACAGCCACCTTATGGAGCGACAGCTGCCGCCGCAATGCGAACGATGAAACAGATTTTAAACATTTTCCTGCTGGATGCCCAAGATACGCTACTGCTCGCAATGTGCGTTTCCCATATCTTCGTGGCTGCACAGAGGGTATCTTAATTGGAATAATCAAAGAAAATGAACGCTCAGGCTTTAATGCAGCGGTGCTGCAGCTGTTCCTGGAGAGGTACAAGCTATTTCTGAGATTGAACCCAAGCTGCGCGGGAACGCACTATAGCCAGGCGTGAAATCATATTGGAAGATTGTAGATGAGGAAACTGCAATATGGCCGGGCGCGCTGTGTTGGTACCTCGGGGGGTTTCAGCATGGGTAAGGCGTCCGGTCAAAAATGGGTGAGCAGCTGAAACCCCGTACGGGGTTTAGCTACCCAGTGCGATCGAATATACCCTGTGTTTTTGTTTATGTACAAAATTTCAATGGGGAGACAATTATAATCTTGAGTTGTGATTATAATCTTGGAGTTCATATAATTTTGATGTTCATCTTATGTGGTAAATTGGAAAAGTCTGTTACTTATTAAATTATGTGACCTTCGGTGCGATATAGTTAAGTAACTGAAGCGCTAGCAAACCCATGTTACTACTACTACTCCAAAATTAAGCTTGAAGTAATTTATAATACCATTCATATGGGCTCCAATCAACTTTTAATATGAGAAATGTCTCCTGTTGCAAAGAGAGTTATTTTCATCAAATTGATTCCTCAAAAAAAATATACTCGGAGCTTTATGGTTCAGTTCCCACAGGGTAAAGTGTTAGGTTACCTCAGATGAAGATACAGTAGGTGTTTGAGACTTTTCCTTTTTATATCCACTCAGCTTCTTTTTTTTGCTACCTTCTTTGCTATCTTTTCTTTGTTTTTACTTCCTCATCTGTGTTAACTTGCTATTTTTATGTGCATGCTATCCTTTACTTAGATTTCTATGCTCCATGGGAACCTAAGGGAACCTAAGCATAAGCTTTGTGCTTTGATTCCCAGTTTTCTACAGTTCACACACAAGATGGTCTTTTCTCTTTTGAGTGGGCGGTTGTCGTGGATGAGGGAGTCTAATACTAATAAAGAAATAATAAAGGTTTCATTTATTTCATCCCTTTCAAACTTGAGCAAAACTAGAATATCAGGGTACAAAATAAGACCTATCAATTACGTTTGATAATTTATTCTTCTGCTGCCCACAGATCCCTGCATCATGACTGCTCTCGAGTACAATTATTACGACAATGCTAGTATGACCTGTCCCTACTGCAGGCAATTCGTGAGTATTGTAGCCAAGTTAAAATTTTCTTCCTTTTCAGTTTAGGGTCTGTTGTGCTCAAAATTTTTATTTAGACATTAGTACCCGTCTTGGTTCTTGGGTGCAATGCCGCCTACTTTAAATCCATCCTTAAATTTGCATATAAAAAGCTATCTAAGATTAATGCCGGATGAGGCAAGATTTACGTTTTATAATTTTCTTAAAATTGAAACTGGACTGGTGGAGAGGTATAGATTCCGCGTTCCCTTTACTCTATACTAAATGGTGCCTTCATCCTTCCTCTCATTGAGCGTTTATGTTGTAGTAAGGGAGGCTAAAGTTAATAAATGATCAATCAAGTATTATCAGGGGTTTTGACATCGTATACCATCAGACCCAGATTTGAAAATACGAAATGACTGTCTTACCAGCTCTTCATTGTATTGACTCGTATACGTATATTAAACCTGCGCAAAATCATATAAATAAGTTCTGAAAGAATTACTGATGACTTTTTCTTAACACGATCAATGATGCGACTTAGCATTTCTTCTGTTCTCATGGTTGTTCGTCCCCCTCTTGCCTTAGTTATGTCTGCTGGTCTTGTATACTACATTAATTGCATTTTTTTGTGAGTTCTCTGCAACCTTTGTCTTCATGACGGGCTACGCAAATTCTTCTGTCAATCGTAGACATTTTGTTGTATTTTATTATGGGTCCTTCTGCCTGTAATGTTGAGTGAGAAAATTTCCCAACGATAAACCTTTATGAAAACTGCAACATTTATTTGCAAAAGTTGTATCAATGATACAAGCACGCACATATGGATAAAACTAGTATTTTACATATGAAGTATTCGATGTTTAAAACTGTTACGTTCTTAATTAAGAACACCTGAAATGCAAAATGTTCATTTTTGGTCAAATTAAATTCTGTCATTCGAAATTGAATTTCATTTATAGGGATTAGAATTTTCTTTAGGTGAAATTGAATTTGATTGATTTGAAACTTGTATGAAATTAACTTGTAAGTGCTATAGACTGACACATTGCAATCACTGCTTACTAACACGTCCAAATTCTGCGACCACTGACCACAACATATTCGAATGGTGGCTACCCAAAGAAATGATATGCCTCTGCTCAGCCAAGCGTTGCTCAACTGCTGCCTACAGCCAAATTTGACACCGGTTAAGGACCAGCACTCCCCCCGCACCCAACTGAAACGCGTCTCACGGCTCCCGGGAACATAATTTAGTTAGTCGTGTTCACATATAATTTGAAAATGCGGATCATGTGGCAGTGTGTACCATAGGTACTTGTTGAATGATAATTTGTTCTGCTCAATGAATGCCCACGAGCTGAGTTTAGTGCCATCTGTGAACTTGTTTATTATGCTCATGATTATAGGTCATAAATGTGTATGATAATGAGAGGCAGGCCTAAAATGCTCGGTTGAGAGCGCTTCCTGTGGCAGGCAAGGCAGTTTTGCAGCCAGTGAGAACCTTTACATTGTGTTAAGTCACTAAACATTAAACTCACTTATTTTTGTCTCATTAGTAAACATATCTTTCGTTTTTGCAGCGGTTTCTCCCCTCAGTGGGATACAACTATTGTATCGATGGGAATTAGTGCTCCCAGGGGGATTATGTGAGGGCCTGAGCTAAAGGTTAGGTATGCTTTCTTTTTGTTGAAATAGAATTGGTTTTTGTTTTGTTACGGACCATCTTTTTTCAGTTCACTGCTGTCCTGTTTTTCAGCACCTACAATTGTCGTATTCAACGTTTTCTTGTTTCATGAATTTTTCAGGGGGATACAATTATTGTATCTATGGGAACTAGCGCTCTCAGAGGGACAATGTGAGGGCCTGAGCTGAGAGTTAGGTTAGGCCTTCTTTTTGTTGAAATAAAATGTTTTTGTTATGTTAAGGACCCCCTTTTTTTGGTTCGCTGCTGTCCTGTTTTTCAGCGCCTACTACTTTCTTCTTCAACTTTGATCTTGTTTCATAATCTTCCTTCGCAACTTACCATTTCTATGCCTTACTGCGTAGATTCCGCGTTTCCTTAACTCCATACTAAATGGTGCCTTCCTCCTTCTCTTTTTGGATCGCATTTGTTGCTGGGTAGGGAGTCTAAAACTAATGACTAATCTAATCTTGAACTTCTTTCCTAACTTACTGTTTCTGTGCGCTTTGTGCATAGATTCTGCGTTCCCTCAACTACATACTAAATGGTGCCTTCATCCGTCCTCTCTTTGAACATCTTTATCGTGGTAAAGGGAGGCTAAAACTTATATTATAATAATAACAGTAATAATAATAATTCACAGCGATTTCCTGTGCTTTACCTACAGTAGTGTTTCCTTTTTTTCAGGTTTCGTTTGTGAGGTCAGATATGGCAACAACATTTGCAGTTATGAACGACAAGAAACGGCTGATGTCCCGCCTGCGAGCTGAGCGTGTTCGAAATGCTGAGTTAGTCGAGTTGCTAAGTAGCGAACGTGAAGAACAGAGAAATCTCGTGATGACGTTGAACGAACAGGAAGAAACAATATTAGAGCTCACAAAGCAGAGAGATTCAGCGCGTCAGCTGATAATTTCCCTGGAAGAGAAGTTAAAAAACAAAGGATGTCATTGGTCGATATCTTTCCTCTGGGGTTTACTTGTTTGTATCCCTTTTATGTTACTGTTATTTTCTCTTTCAGTCATATCCTGACCTACTGAGGTTTAACTTGTTCTAAATAATGGCTTGCAATCCTATAATATTACCAACGAGGAAAAGCTCATAGCCCATGCTTACTGTGTTCCGCATGCTTGTTCTCAATGTTCACATGCTCGACTTTTTATTTATTGCATTCTCGAAACTATGTGATCATCAAGTTATTAACTTGATGCTGCAGTCGTAATCATGCTATCAACAAATAACTCTTCAATATTCTTGTTTAACTTCCTGGCGTGTTTGTCCTGCTAAATATCTACCTCTTCCTGTGTTGCTCTTCAGAACTTGCTTCAGAGTCTTCAATTTTTTTTGGTGTCTCTTCATTTTTGTTTTTTAATATGTTGGTTTTACAATGCCATAATACACTTGTTTCCACTCACATCTGCACGCTTTCATTTTGCACCCTTTGACTCACCATTTTTTTTTTGGTGTTCTTGCATGTAGCCTGAATAATATTCATTCTGCCATTTGTTCTGCATTGTAATTCTTTCTACCATGGTTCCCCAGCAAAGCCTCGTTTGTTATCGCTTCCATTCATAAGCCCTATAATTAAGAGTCAAACATTGAAGAGCTGCTACGTTTTTTATGTCTAGATTAGGATGTTTTTGTTTTGAAGCATGGGTACATTCATCAATGGAGTTCTTGCATATAATAAGTGATGACTTATTTGTCAAACTCGGGTAAAACTCAAGACCTCTTGTGCGTTGCGTGTTTAAACTCGATTCTTTTTGCCATTTATTTACATTGAGCTCTGCTACTGCTGTTGCCATCTCTCTTGTGCAGCCAAGATAAATTTGCAAGTTTTCATCTTTATGAACTGCAGCAGGAGTAGCAAGCGCTGTATTGTTGTATAAACAGCAGCTTAATAGGTCTTTGGATGCTCCTTTGACTTATTTTATTGCAGTTTCTGCTTGTATGACCATTATTATATTGACCAAGTTACATGAAAAGTTTGTTTTTAGACTCAGTCTGCCAAAATTTGGAGGAACTAGTTGGTCATGGTGCTGGTGTTTGACTTCAATTGCAAATTAGGAAGGAAGTTAGGCTAACTTCTCTAATTAAATTTGATCACATTTTGTATTTCGTGCCATCAAGACGCTTTTTACCGGCGTGGTGGACTGTGGCAGTCTAGACACCGAAATTTCCCGTCCTCATAGTGCCACATGAACTTGAACTTCAGCGAGTTTCTCTTTGGTAATCGCTTACTTCAGTAGAAACGATGGTTTAAATCTTTTGTGAATAAGTGAATCAATAAATGTGGGGTATCTGCAAGCATTGGGGAGCCATTATGTGCGTAACTCGCTTGCCTTCCTTCCTTGCTTGTTGCCTCATGCTTGCTTATCATTATGCCGGAGTAGTTACGTGTGCAGCGCTTTACACATGCTTTACTCCTGACTTTGTTTTGTTACATTTACTTGATATGATTTGCATGGTTTGCATTTAATGGTCTTTATATTGATATGTTTTCATGATTGTTCATGAAGCCGCACCCCCTCAGGGGCATACAACTCGTGTATCCATGGGAATTTGCACTCTGAGAGGGAAATGTGTGTCAGGGCCCGAGCTAAGAGTAAGGTGGGTCTTCTTTTTGTTGAAATGAAATATTTTTATTATGTTAGGGATCACCTTTTTTATGTTCACTGCTGCCTTGTTTTTTTTCAGCACCTACTACTTTCTTCAACTTACTGTTTCTATGCTCCTCCTGCATAGATTCTGCTTTCCCTTATCTCTATACTAAATTGTGGCTTCCTCCTTCTTTTCTTCGGAACGCTCTTTCTTAGCGGTTAGGGAGACAAAAAAAGTCTAATTTAATCTGCTCATTAAAATATGAAATAGAAGAGGTCCAAAAACAGATCCTTGGACCACATGAGTTATGTTGGTGAAAAAAGAATGTATGCTGAAACTAACTTGAAATCAATCACTGCAGCTATAAAATAGAATTGTCAATTACTACGTATTTGAGGTTTGAGAGGTACGATTTTATTAAATTGCAAAGGCCCCATATGGCATTATGGTAAAGCTTGTAAAAAAGTATGTTGTGACTGACAATCAAATACCTATTTGATTTCTAGAAAAAAACAGTACTAGGATTCCCTTTTTCATTGTACACCCGGAGTCGCGCCGTTCAGCGAGTAGGCACTTGACAGTGACCAGAAGGGAGGTGGGAAAAGATGTTAATAAATGTCATGGTCTGAAACGTTTAACGGTTTTTAAGATGTTGAGCTTGGCAATTCATTAGCGTTTAGTAAGGCACAGTTTAGGAAGTGTCATATTTTTGTCGATCTTATAAGTTCGAGAAGATGCTTTCTCATGGCAGATGGAGGACAGTCATTCTAATCTACTCGAGTATCTCTGAATTTTCCATAGTTTCGCTGTCATGCTCGCTAATGAATTGTTTTAAAGCAATAGGCTGGGTTGTGACTGAGTAAATGATGCGGCAAGTTACTGCATAAGAATGTCGAGAGAATGTAGGATAGAATTACAACTTGGGAGTTACTGTGTGGTCATGGTGGAAGGATTGTTCTGATATTGCATTATCTAGCAAGACCTTGACACTAGCTGCAGTGCAAGTTTTGCTTCAGGGTCGGGAGTGTCCCCAGCAGCTCTGTGCCGAAGCTGCCCAGACGCTCGGCCGAGTAATACAACTGCTGCCCTCCACTGCACGCAGCTCCCATGCATCCATTCTGCCTGCCTCTACATTGCCTCGGTAACGATGGATCTTTAATCGTTTTACGAGTAGTGTTTCCCTATGCCACGTTTACTGGTACCAATTGTATTTGTGCATTACGTGAGGCAACATTTCTGAATTTGGTCAAGGATATGACAGTGTACCTAGCCGACCTGCATCTTTACGGGCTGACATTATCAGTATTACTATCTGTCCTCTGATTCCCAATTAATTAATGTACATAAAATGAAAGGCTGACCCCCCCCTCCATTGGGCCTTTTAGTATTATTTTGTTCTGCCAGTTAGGTTATTAAACCAATATTACCTGAGGATCTTTTAAAACAATAACAAGGTGTTTCCTAGTGATAATGCTATCAGAAGCATACCGAGGTCTCCTTAGTGGAAACCCCTCAGGGGGATACAACTATTGTATCTATGGGAATTAACGCTCCCAGTGGAAAGATGTGAGGGCTCGAGCTGAAAGTTAGGTAGGCCTTCTTTTTGTTGAAATGAAATGTTCTTTGTTATGTTAAGGACCACCTTTTTCGGTTCACTTATGTCCTGTTTTTCAGTACCTCTGACTTTCTTCTTCAACTTTTATCTTATTTCATAAACTTCTTTCTCAAATTTTTTGTTTCTATGCCCCTTATGCATAGATTCCTCATGCGCTTATCTCCATACTAAATGGTGCCTTCCTCCATCCTCTCTTTGATACGCTTTTTTTGTAGCGGTTAGGGAGGCTTAAGCTAACTTATAATCTAATCTATAATCTAGTGGAAAAATAAGATGTCCATCAACCTCAATCTCCCCTCAGGGGAATACAACTATTGTATGTGAATTAGCGCTCCCAGGGGGATTATGTGAGGGTCCAATCTAAAGGTTAGGGTGGCTCTCTTTTTGTTGAAATAGAATAGGTTCTTGTTTTGTTACTGACCATCTTTTTTCGGTTCACTGCTGTCCTGTTTTTCAACACCTACAGCTATCTTCTTCAACTTTTTCTTGTTTCATGAACTTCTTTCTTAGCCTACTGTTTCTAAACACCTTTTGCATAGATTTCGCGTTCCCTCAACTCCATACTTAATGGTGCCTTCATCCTTCCTCTCTTGGAACATCATTGTCGTGGTAAAGGGAGGCTAAATCTTTCTTCTATAATACTAATCAAACTTTAATCTCTCAGTGGTAACTTGGATACTCAAATGGATATTTCGAGTACTGCTCCCAAGCTGGCTCACAGATAGCCTCCTCGAAGTACGGGCTCCACCCAAGGAGCGAGTGCCGTGAATGAGGGGAATATTCAGAATGAACTAAGGAATATGACAATTTTATTTGAGGAAAACACTTAAACCCAAAGCGGTGAAAGTTGAGACGATCCGATAAGTAAGCAGTAGGGAGGGAACTGTGACCGTCGTTGAGGAGCAGAATGCTGTGAAGACCATAAACAGTGGTCAAGTGAAAAGACGACGGTATGAGCGACGTGCATGTCAGATGCTGAAGCTAGACGTAATATTTGAGAATAACCTATTTGGTTAAAATCTACTCTGTGCGATTTCCTGGTGTCGATATTTCCAGATGCTTGAACTTGTTGGCAGAACAAGACATAACGAAGGTATCTGAGACTCCAAAAGAAAATCAGAAAAGCTGGAATAAACGTCTCGTTCATTGAGACATTAGTGTGTCCCAATCAGGTAAACTGAAGCAACTGGACTGTTGAGTGGTTATAGAACCCCATCGATCACTCGACATTGTTCGTGGTGTACAGCTCGAAGGAAGACTTTTGGACAATGCTCAGTGAGTGAACTGAAGGACCACTTAACTGACCTGAGAGAGCGATCGGAACGCGGCGAATAGAGTTGAGGCGAGATGGTGAGGTCTTAACAGTGAAGTAAGACAACCTGAACCATATTGAGGATTTAATGCCTAAAAGAAAAGAATTACGGAATTAACTAGCTCTCCAAAGCTATGCCAACTACATCAAAGATAATCCTACGCATCCAAGATAAGCCTGTGCGTGAATCAGTGGGATGAATGAGGTTTTTGTAAACACAGGTAAATAATGGATCTTAGCTCTGCTCGTATGTATTCGGTTGGTGATTAAATTAGTAACTTCATTCAAGCTTATTAACCCTTTACCGTCAAAGTGAATTTCAAAATCTCCTTTCATAAACAGCTACAATATATTCTATTCCTTGTGGAATTTGTCCATGATGTGTTCTTCGAAGTTCATTGTTGAGTGGCAGTCACTTCTTTGTTGTGATGTCGTTGACTACATGATGCCGGTGCCAGTTTAATGCTGGTGGCAGTGAAAACAGTAATACGAGTACAAAATGCGGATGTCAAAGGGTTAACACGTTACTTTAGTTTCATTATCTTTCACCGAGAGAGTTCCTCGTCATGCCCGAAAGGCAGGTTAGGCCGAAAATGAGGTACGCCCATCACGACTGTAATAATAATTCCCAGGCTGAACCATTTGGAGGCAGTGCGTTCTCCGTATCGAGACTGTTGTGAAACTTTTATTTTCGAATCTCTTGAGCTAACGAGGTCGTTTGATGATCATGCATCAAAGTCCTCTTCTCAACAGAAACCTTGTTTGAGTTGCTAATATCTCTTAATTTTCTTGAGTTTTAAAATCGATTAATGACATCAGAAGCTTATATCACGTTGCACGCAATGGGTTGAACTGAAGTTCAGTATTCAATTCGCATTTCAAGTCAATTGTAGAAAGCTATTTTACAACAGCAAACGTTAACTAGATCGTGCTTTCATCTAGCTTTTATGGAGTATTTTTTTAATTTAATTAGTGACTTCTGGTCGATCAGCAACATTATGAAAATTCCCTCATTGTACACCGGCGGCTCACATCGCCACCGTGTGAAGGTACCGGAACCGTCCGGGCTCAAAATTCGAAAACAACTTAATTTTCTGTTTTTTAGTTCATATTGTATTTTATTTCTGAACTTAACGATATGCTTCACTGTTCTGTGTATTCGTTCGCTTGCTACAGCTAGCGAAAGGCCAGTCACGCCATTACACGGACAGGTGACGAGTTTGTCAGGCTCTTCTGAAAACTTGAACTTGTTGACATTTGAAATGCTACTTCTCCCACAGTTTTAAAGGTGCAGGAATGGCAAATATATCAATCGATCGATAGGGCTTAAAAAAACTGAAAATTGGTGAAAGAGTTTTTCGAAAAACTGTTTAATATAAGAATTTTACCAGAAATACGACTTCTAAATGAAAAAATACGTGTTTAAGAGAAAATATGAAAATACCCAAATCCAACAAAACAAATTATCGAGATTTCTCTCCTATGTTTCTTTAGATTATGCATTTAGCTATCTACAAGCGTTATCAGTTGTTTAACTTCAAAATTTTAGGAAATACCATTTCCAAAATACTCTTTTTTTAGGTTTTTGGAAAAACAATTTTCTAATGAAATAACGGAAAAAACACGCAAGTACAAAAAATCGTTAGATCATTTTAACCCAATGGTGAAAATTTTAGAAAAACCGTTGGAAAATGACGAACTTGAGTTTTACGTAGACGGTCCCTTCGACTCGCAATGACGAAGCAGGTTTGAGTTTTCATCAGGCGAAAATTAGCTCACGTTCGAAATGCTTTGGAACTAAAGCAAGCATTCTCACATAGATATAGTGAACAAATTCTGAGCTAGGTTGAGCAGCAGACTACTCGGTGCACCGAGTTTGTGTGGTTCTCCTGAAACCTGAAGTTGTTGATTGTTGGAATAGATCCTCTCCCGCAGTTCTAGAAGTACCGAAATGCCAAAAACCGAATAGGCCGAAAAAAAATTGAACAAATCCTAATCTAACTTCAACACTGAGTACCTCATAAACTCCTTGACCGAAGTGAAGATATATAACTTCTGAAAATTAGAAACAAGTGTTTGATGTATAATTTAAAACTATTGTATCTATGGGAATTAGCACTTCCAGGGGAAAAATGTATGATGTTCCGACCTGAGAATTAGGTAGGCCTTCTTTTTGTTTAAATGAAACGTTTTCGTTATGTTAACGACCATCTTTTTGTCGGTTCATTGCTGTCCTGTTTTTCAGTACCTACTACTTTCTTCTTCAACTTTTATCTTGTTTCATGAACTTTTTTCTTAACTTACTGTTTCTATGCCTTTTCTGCATAGATTCTCCATTATCTTATCTCCATACTAAATGGTGCCTTCATCCTTCCTCTCTTTGAACATCTTTGTCGTGGTAAAGGGAGGTTAAAACTGTCTCATATAGTAATAATATTAGTAATGTTCATTTTATTTAATATAACCGTCACTCGAAACGATGATCCCCTCAAGACGGCGTCTGAAGGCCTTGCAGCTGTTGACATGGTAGTCCGTGCTCGTGGCCATCCATTCCCGGTCAACGGATGTTTCCAGGGCGGTGATATTCGGGTGACTCACGTTGCACGCCTTGGCCTCAACTTGCGGCCAGAAGGCGTAGTTCAGGGGGTTAACGTCTGGCGAGAATGGCGGCCACATATCTTTTGTCCAGAAGGAGAAATTTTGCTCTTGTTGAAAACGTTGCACTCGATTGGACGTGTGTGCTGGGGCACCATCCTGTAGCGCTTGTTGTTCGCCCATGCGCATCTTGATCGCGTAGAGTCGTTGACGGTTGTGGGAGACACAACAAAATTTACGATCTCACTCACTGTGTCCCGAACGAAGAAGTGCAAAAACTTCCACTCGTTTATCTCGCTGGGAAGCTCTTTTGAAGTATACAGCAATAACGAAACTTTTTGTTTGAAGTCACATTCACAGGGTGTCTGATGGTATAAACAAAAGAGGGTCCCAATTAATCAGAATTTTAACTTGAAAGTGTGTTGTATTTTTTTATTTCGGCCCACCCGGTATATCATCCGGTAGGGCTTGAAAATAAGTTAGTAATCGGTAGAATCGATTTTTTTTTAAATTCGATTCTGGCTAAAAATTATACGAAAAAAGACGATTTTTGAGAAAAAGTTCCCAAAATTCAACAAATCAAAATATCAAAAAACCAACTCCGCCGTAGTTTAAATAAATAATGGATTTTGCCATCGAGAAAACATGTTGCCAGTCCCATAACTTCAGAATTGTATGAGGAGACTCATTTTCGAATTGCTAATTTTTTCAGTCGTCTCGAAAAAATCAATTTTCTAATAAAATCACGGAAAAACACACGATTCCAAAAAAATTATTTTCTACACCTAGTTTCATGGTGGCTATTGTCGTAATGACGGTCATGAGGACCACAGTAATAACGATTATATAATACTCTTTACTGTGGTGGTATGAGGGTTGGTGTTGAAGTTGCGTCTTTCGGTGCGGTGTGGTCATGGTTGCTTAGTCACTAGCGGGCCTATGTTTGCTGTAACTTGTTATATCTAGGGTGCAAAATTGAAGTAACGCGACCTATCAACAGTCAGTGTAATTATACCACTTGTATACACACTTCGTAAATAAAACCTCCCTGAAAAAGTGCAAAAACCAAACACTAAAACGAGACGCGTACGGTATAACAATTAATCTTCTGAAATTTTGGAGGACGCGTGTTGTATTGTGACTTTGGCAAATATTCGCCAAAACGACAGCCAAATAGTCCATGACCGAAGCTGTTGTTAAATGAGTTTATTATCATTATTATTATTATTATGTGGGAAATTTCAGAAAAATCCGTCGAAAAATGTTAAATTTCTTTTCAACCGAACGGTTCCCTTAGAGACGTACAATCTCTTTGCGTCGACATCTGGCATCTTCTATGAGAGATGGTTCGCCTTGGAGATGCTTGATTGCGGCGTAAGATTTAGTGTCACTTCAAGCTCCGAAGGATTGCGGAAATTTGCCGTTCGGTTTGTCTGTCAGTGTCCTCTGCTGCCTCATTTGAATGTGATTGTTTTTGTTTTTAGTCATATATGTGTAGCGTTTTGAAACAACTGAAAACATTAGATTTGCTCAATTTAGTCTTGTATCATCCAAGTGAATGGAAATTTTGCTGACATAGACTACTGTATTAAAAGTAAGGCTTTCTTATGCAACAAGCCTTTTCTTAAGAATCTGGAATAAATGACAAATCTTTGTGTAAAGGTTGAATACGAACTATTTTCTGGCAGCTAATGAGGTTTAAATAATGAGAAAGTCATACTCTAAAACACTTGAAGGTACCGATGATTCTGTTTTGTTCAATGTGGGTCAAATTTGGTAAATACGTTTTCTAATCGTCTCACACTTCGTTTATTCAGGATGTCTTCTAGGTAGTAAAGTAGTAAAAAAGGAAGTAAAAAGTAGTGAAGTTGGCCTCAGGGGGCCTACTTTACTTGTCAGGGTAGTAAAAAATTATGAAGTGGAATAATTCACTGGAAATTGAAAGTAATGTGGATATGTTTGAAGATTTTTGCAAATTTATTTCTTCCAGAATCAGAAATTTGCCGCAGTTTATGGGAAATATTCCTGTAAGGAAATCTAACAATTCCCCGGTGTATGTTTCCAGTCAGTTTATTTTTTTTGCATATGATGAACAGTTGCTCTCATGGTTGAAAGATGTTAGTACAAGGTGTTTTCCGAACAGTTGTTGAAATCTGTTTAGGAAGGGGTCCCCTCAGGGTGAGACAGGTATTGTATCTATGGGAATTAGCGCTCCCAGGGGGACTATGTGAGAGCCTGAGCTAAAGGTTAGGTAGGCTTCCTTTTGTTGAATTAGAATAGTTTTTTTTTTGATTCGGACCATCTTTTTTCGGTTCACTGCTGTCCTGTTTTTCAGCACCTACTACTTTCTTCTTCAACTTTTTCTTGTTTCATGAACTTCTTTCTTAGCTTCCCGTTTCTGTGCACCTTGTGCATAGATTCCGCGTTCCCTCAACTCCATACTAAATGGTGCCTTCCTCCTTCCTCTCTTAGAACATCATTGTCATGCAATTAAGGGAGGCTAAAGCTTTCATATATAATATTAATAATTAGGAAAGGGTATATTAAAATTTTGGGTAATTTTTTCAATTTATGCGATGGTTTCTGCATTTAGTATAAAGTATTTCATTTAGTATGTTGAGTATTAACAAATTTTGAATTTTTTAAAAATTTGTTATTGCGTGTATTATTGATTCAAACTACTCATTATAGGCTGATTTCTTACATCAGGACATTTGGACGACATTCATTATGTTACAGATACACTCGTGCTCTCATAAATTGTCACAGAAAATTTTTGTTTCCTACAAATGTTTAGCTCATTTTTTCTTAGTGCGCAATTACATCTTGAATTATACATTTAATCTTGCTTTGTTCTTTTAAAGTCAATCTTCTTGACAATAGTACTGTCACTGAAAGCTCGCTTGCAAGCTCTAAGAAAATGATCAATATGTACAAGAGGGACATGGTACTCAAAAAAACCTCCAATCAATGCTTCGGCAATAGCAATTTTATTAGTTTCAGACTTAGTACTGTAAAAAAAAACTCGTTAAAAGGTACGTTAGATATGGCAATTTCAATCGATTTTTGGTGTTTTTCGGTATTTATGAGTTAGTAGCATAGACTTTGTTACATTTTTTAGCGTACCTGAGCAGCATTTACAATAGCACAATTCTTTATTATTTATGTCTTTGCAACCAGTCATTCGTAATCATTCTTCTCTAAAAGACTGTACGTACCATGTTTTCCTTTTGTTTTTTCGAGATTCTTCGCTCATGATTCCGCATTGCACTGTTTATACCAACTAATTTTAAAGAATAGGCAAAAACAAGCTAACGAAACAACGACGTTTTTACCCTTGCGTACAGTGCGGACAGCCTTCCACCTTTTAATACAGTGACTACAACTTGAACTTGAAATTGAGGGCCGACAGCGTCGGGGCCTTAGTAACGGCCTACAATTCCCTCCACAATTTTCACACAAAGAGTTCAGCGCCTGGTACCAGACTTGTCCACTAAACTACTCAGGATCTACCAATCCTTGTCACAAGCTGCCATTGGACGGCATCACTGGGATAACCAGTGTGTCAAACACCATCCCCAGGCATATTGGGTCATTACTGACCACTCTACCTGACTGGCTCATTCCAGTCACTTTCTCTTACTCCAGGCACGCACAAGAAACATTTTCATCTTCAATGATACTCAAATTACACTCCTGATCCAGTCCAGCAAGACAGCTCATACCGCAATCATCTTCAGCACATCTGGCATACCACTCATTCTCTACATACTGCTCAAGCACCACATTCATGAAACTTTCTCTCTCCTGCTCATACTTACTACATTCCAGCACAAAATGCTCAATTGTTTCCTCCACTCCACTAATACACTGCCGACATAATCTGTTATTATTCTCATTCCACCTCCATGTACGTCTGTTCACACTCAGTGACTTACATCTCACAGCAAACAATAGTTGACTTCCAAAACTACCATCATAGAACATCTCAAACTTAGGTGCTTCTTTTTTCATATACCAGTCAAGTGTAGGCTTCCGCATCATGCTGAGCTTCCACTTATTCAATCCATACTCTTTTGTTTGCCTCTCAATCTCTTTCTTCCACCTCTTGCAGTCCCACTCAGGCCCTACACCTCCAGCATTTATTAAACTCCAGTCATCTACAGGTCTCCCAATTCTAACATGAATAATCTTTTGCATACTAAGTTTCCTTGCATGCCCCCAACACACTTTCTCCCAATAGCTTACAGATTCCATTCAAAAATTCGCTTTACCCATCTGCTATTCTGCATTCTTTCAATTCTCACCTTATAATTCAGCACTGCTTTCATCATTCTTTCTGAAAATAGGCTCCACCCAAGGTCACCTCTAATGGCATCTGTAGCTGTCCATTTCGGAGCACCCAATGCTAACCGTCCTACCTTATTTTGTATTACATCCAGCTTTTCAAGATCACTTCCATTCCAGGCAAGAGCACTCATACCATACATGACACTAGGTACAGCAACATACTTCCACATTCCTCTCATACATACATACATACATACATACTTCTTTGCTCTGTATCTGGCCATACTACTTAACCGTCCACTCCACTGCATAGCTTTTGCCACTTTTTCACCCTTAGTTCTAGTGCATCCATCTTCACTTATCATACAACCTAGATATTTGTATTCTTTTGTTCTACCTATTCTGATTTTTCCAATATTCCACAGTCTTTTTTCAGTCTCATCACTATTTATAACCATAACCTTACTTTTGTCGGCACCAAAGTTCATCTTGAAATCTGTACTATATCCATTCACAATGTCAAGCATCCTTTGCAGTTCATGTCCACATTCACTAACCACAACCACATCATCAGCATACAACAAACAGCTCAGTCTCTCATTACCAACTTTCAGTCCTAAGCCACTCCTTCTCAGTCGAACTGCTAATTCTTCTGTGTACAATCCAAACAACAGGGGAGACAGAGTACAGCCCTGTCTCACTCCTCTAATACTCCTCACTTGCCCTGTTTCCAAATTTCCCAACCTGTATATTGCGCTTGTGTTCTCATACAGACTTTGTACAATTTTTACTATTTTTCTGCTATACCAAACTTTTCTCAAAACTTCAAAGAGCCTGACCCGATCCACTCTGTCATACGCCTCTCATTCGCTCAATTATTTCACTACAATAGCGACTCACGCCGTCCGGGACACGGTTTAAAAGGTCACTCTGTTTAAAACTCGTTGGCTGAAACGAGTAATATTTCTGTTTTCTCGACATGTATAATATTATTGTATATCTGTTACGTAGGGATACTTAATTTTCATAAGCGAAATTGTGTTCTGAGCCTCATTTCTTCTTTTGATTTTTGCGTTTAATGCTTTTTCATTCTAAAAACCTAGATTTGGCTAGCTTCTCGAAGAAAAAAATCTAGAAACCTAGCCTGAAGCTAAAAAACTTAGATCTAGGTTTAAAAACCTAGCGCTGGCAGCACTGGTTTAAACCCCCACTTTGTGATCATATTCACTGTTTCTGACATAAAATTAAACGCTGCTACTTTCTCCCCAGTTATTGCTCTAAAAACTTTCTTGCGTATCGAACTTCCCCGTCTCTTTCCGCAACAATCCAGAGTTTCACTGTTGAATCGCTTTTGAAGCGTCCATGGTGTTGAGTCGTAATGATAATGGTCACGATGAATTTGTGAATGATCATTAATTGATTTTTGTGGTTACTCCGACTGTTTGTTGTGAAAATGTTGATTATTCTAACGACACGCATATTACTTCATTTGTGGTATAGAAAAATTTTGTGGGGGAATTTTTGAGGCCTTTGGCGCGATGTAGAAGAGCTACTGAAGCGCTAGCAAACCTATTTTGTTACTGCTACTGGACTTTGGTGTCGGAGCGAATCCGCTTGACCGAGACACGTGACGTGGATCGGCTGATCTGGGTGTGACTATTTTTATTTGGTGAACAGAAGAAGGATAAAATAAATACCCATCGTAAAAGGAAAAATCGAAACACCGCTTTCTAGCTATGTAGAAGTATCGCACAGCAGTAAAAATACCCTTTTGGTAGACTTACGAATGCAGAAATTAAAGTCTTTTTACCGGAGTGGTCTTTAACTGGAATTATTATTGAAAAGAGAAGTATTTAGGGTTAAAAAAAAATCTACATGAAAGCTAACAAATTTTCAGAAAAATTTTGAGCTCAACACACCTGTGCTTTGTATTCCAGAGAAATATTATGCAAGTTTACCCCGTATTTTTAGACGTTGAAACGCACAATAGAATTTTAAAAACACAAAGGAAGATTGTAAATTACCCTAATGGGCATTCCTACAATTTTCTCAGCAAAAAGCCAAATCAGTGTGTTTTACCACGTAAAACCATTTTTACAAAAATTCATGAACGTATTCGTCTCTGCAAAAATTAACTTGAGGTACTATTGCAAATGCACCAAAAATACATTTCAAAACTGTGTTCGTCGTGATAATTTTTTTTTAACTCTGAATAGTTTGTCAATTCTTCTACTTATACCGCGTCTCCCATGCCTGCAGTTAGTACAAGCTTTTGGCGTCCCAAGAGAAATACAGTTTAGTTAATCAGACATAGATACATCTACGGGCGTTATCTTTGGAGACCATTTTGCTTCCTTCAATTGTTATGTCGTCTTTGCCAACTTTTTGTCTTTTCTTCTTCGACCTACTTAGCTTACTGTTTCTACATGCTGCGGGTATCATGTACGGGAAAAGACCTTGTACAAAGATGAAAAGAAGTTCTCTATAGTACTTATTAAGGTGATCATCCCAGGCCCCTGTCGGTCCGATGAGAATTTTCTTGGTTTTTGTTGAAAAAGGACCCTAAGGTAGTGGACTATTCGGTCCTAAAATTTTATGGCGCTACGGACAATAGATCCCCTCCCCCCCAGGGGGGGGGGGAGGAGGGGGACAAAAAAGTCCCCCATTTTGTCCCCAGGGGACAAAAATCTTGAATTTTCGACCCCATTTAAAAAATAAAAAATCGGGAAATCGATAATTTGAAAACGTACTTTTGTTAGAAATGTTCCAAGGATTCTAAAACTGTCTTTGGTTTTGTTCTAGCATAAAACTCAATGAGGGGATATGGGTTGGAATATCCATAAAAATGAACTAAAAAAACACTATGTCCAATTTTTTTAAAAACAAAGGCCTGGATCAAAAAAATGAATAGAATAAATTGTTTCTTTTCAAAAGTTACATATAATAGACTAGATTCATGAGAATCCGAATGAAAATGAAAAAATCATAATATAAAAAACTTTTTTTTTGTTTGGAAATCACAATTCACAGTGTGAATATGAAGTTATGCATGGAAATCATCGAAATAAAAATTAAAACTGCGTTCAACTACATAAATTGTCCAGTAGGCCTATATTACACTTAAACAAAAAAATTTGTTTTTGGCTCATACCCAAAACAAATAACTTTTAACATTCAAACCGTATCTCCTTATTGAGTTTGATGCTTGAAATTTGAAATTGAAATTCCACGGGTTATGTCATTGTTATTAAGCTAGGTGGACCGGTGAAAAATTCCGTGAACATTACCTAACCTATCCTAAACTACCCTAATTGAACCTATCCTAATAAAATGTTGAACATATCAATGCATGTTGAGGCCATCTTGTAATGTTACGCTGAGGAATTCGGTATCCATGATGCAGCAAACTCGGACGAAACCGGAAGGGACGAACTAACGAAGGAACCAAAGAAGGAACGTAGAATATTATATACATAGATAATAATATATTAATAACGTCAATAATTCTCTGTGGATAAAGCTAAGTGTGTATATTTACGGAAAGCTTCGAAATTCATGACAAGATGACGACTTAGCATTGAACCGCTAAGCCATTTGCAATGTTAATAGCTATAATGCTTCCAAAATCATAAGTTTTTCGCAGAGACACTGGTTCACAACCTCCAAAATTTTTGGTTCAAAGACGATAAATTCACCAATAATTCTCACGAAAAAGTCTGTGAATGCTACTTCCTCGCTTAGCCTCAATTTAATGCCACCGTACAGTATGCTGGATTATGCGTTTCGAATATGCATGTAAGTTTTCCGTTTTCAGTTTTAATTCCGTACACCAGCGCATAATGCAGGAATGTAGGTTGTAAGAATAACTTGCAAGTAGTCTTTTGGCTCTGAGGCGGAATCCGGTGTCAACTGTTAAGAACATGCTGGCATGTATTTACCAACTTTGATAATTCTCAACCAGTTTAATCAATTGTTGATCTCTGTGGACGTACCGGCCAAAACAAATCAACAGGGTGTTATAACCATACAACTAACCTCTTCAGAATTTATACAAATCGCATTTCATCCCTCAGGGGGATACAACTATTGTATCTATGGGAATTGGCGCTCCCAGGGGGACTATGTGAGGGCCTGAGCTAAAGGTTAGGTAGGCTTCCTTTTTGCTGTAATAAAATAGGTTTTTGTTTTGTTACGGACCATCTTTTTTCGGTTCACTGCTGTCCTGTTTTTCAGCACCTACTACTTTCTTCTTCAACTTTTTTCTTGTTTCATGAACTTCTTTCCTAGCTTACTGTTTCTGTGCACCTTGTGCATAGATTCCGCGTTCTCAACTGCATACTAAATGGTGCCTTCCTCTTTCCTCTCTTGGAACATCTTTGTCGTGGTTAAGGGAGGCTAAAACTTTCTTATATAATAATAATTGTATCTATAGGAATTTCCCAGAGGGAAAATGTGTGAGGTCCCGAGCTGAGAGTTACGTACTTCTTACAGAAATAAAATGTTTTTCGTAATTTCAAGGACCGCCTTTTTCGGTTCACTGCTGTCCTGTTTTTCAGCTCCTCTGACTTTCTTTAACTTTAATCTTGGTTCAGTACCTTCCTTACCTTACTGTTTCTTTGCGCACGGGATCCTTTGCGGGAACACTTTTTGTGTGTAGATTCCACGTTTACTCAACCCCATACTAAATGGTAGCCTTATCCTTCCTCTCTTTGAACATATTTGTTGTGGTAAAGGGAGGCTAAAACTAATTTATAATCAATCAATCTTCAACTATTATCTTGTTTCATTAACTTCTTTCTGAACTTAACTGTTTCGATGCACCTTCTGCATAGATTCTGCATTGACCTTCCTCTCTTCGGAATGCTTTTTTTAACGGTCAGGGAGGCTAAAACTAACATCTAATCTAATCTAATCAAGACCCTATTGCAGCGTGTTTTTTCATTTCATTGGCTATAGTAGTATGTAGCTGCCGTGGGATGATCTGCAATAAATAATGCATTAATTATTATCGGGTTAGTTTAAACTACCGAAATATTTGTCCACAGATACCTTACGCAATCTGCATTATGCATTTAGGCACAGCAGTTAGTGCAAATTTGTGAGACGAGTGACTTCCATATTTACTCGGAATATTGTATGTCTTCCATTAACTATAAACTTGTTTCGTTACTTAACACTTAGTTTCGTTCTTCTGTTTTTGTGGAGTTCATGCACCAATATGTGGATATATATTATAAATTAAGTGTAAATTATTAACTTTATCATGAAGAATGCGCTGAGACTTCTTTTCTCTCCCCACATTTTCAATGACATCCCTCAGGAGGTCACATTTACGTTATCTATGGGAATTAACGCTTCAGGGAGGGAGGGAGGGAGGGAGGGGAATGAGAGGTTTCGAGCTACGGATAACAACGGTTTTCTTTTAGTCAAAATTAAAGAGGTTTTTTGTTTTGTGCAAACCATCATTATTCGGTTCACTCCTGTCCTGTTTTCATCGCCTATTGACTTTCCCCTTCAATTTTTTACTGGTTTCATATGCTTTTAAATAAAGTTACCATTTCCATGTATAGGCTTTTTTCTTGTGTGGGAACAAATCTTGTGTATTGATTCCACGTTCTCTAAACTTATTACTAAACGGTGGCTTCGTCCATCCTTGTTTTGGAACACCTTTGTTGTGGTTCGAGAGTCTTAACTGACATCAATCTCTACGGACCACACTCAGTGATCCATTCTTCTTGCTTTCATGAGATTGCCTTTGTTGTGGCCAACGAGTCTTGAACTAATATGATGATAATCATGATGACTGTCGCAAAATCGCTAATCTTGTGTGTTAATGTCAATAGCGTGTTCCGTAAGGCGTTCTTATCTATGTTCACCCTCTTTCCTTGTGTAAGCGTTATTTATAAGCCTCTCAACATAGGGTAAGCTAACCGAAGAATGGCTTATTGTTATTTCTTCGATGTATTTTTCATCCATTGACATGGCTCTTATAATACCTATAATGGCTTCAGAACCAATTCATGACTTCTGTTGAGAATTTTTGAACAACCAGTATTTCATCAAATTCCATGGTTCAGTTTCATTTGAAATAAGCGGTTTTCTTTCGTTTGAAGTAAATAGCATGAAGACTTTAGTTCATCAGCGCAGCTGTTCAATTCATTGTTGTACTTGTATAATGTTTCCGAAGTATTGTGTGCTAATATTTTTCTTAATGTTGACTCTCGTGAACCTTTTATGTCAGGATCATTTATGTAAGAAAAATCATGAATTTTTTATGTGATGTCTCTGAGCTAGTTTCTTGGTACTATACATGTAGGTGACACGTAAGGACGAAAAGATGGTTCAGTATTTCATGCCAACTTTTAGTCTTAGACACAGAATTATTTATTTCCACTAAATACACTTTCCTCATTACTCCCCGATACCGCAAAAGATAAGCTCATGTGGCAATAAAAGTTCATACTGTCAATAACATACTTCATTAATGAGTTTGAATATTTATATTTTTTGTGATTGCGTTGATAAGCATTTTCTAACTTAATTTACCTTGTCCAGTGGAATACATGTTGGTTTTTCTGAGTCTTCGGTTCAACCATTAACATGACATGAGTATGTTGATACCCAAGAATGTTTACTTACTACCGATATTTATGTATGCACTTTTAAAACCAAAGTTCATTTATGTATTAAGTTTGAAATTATCTCTTTTTTTAATTTATATGTATTTGAAAAGCCAAGTTTTGATCAACGTCGTCTTTTTCTCTCGCCAGGTAAAGTTTCCAGATTTTCATTCAATATTCAATCTTGATATTCTCCTGTAGGGGATATTTTTTAAAAGCAGTTTCTCTTGCTCGCTAATCAATGGCACCTATTGCGGGTGGATGTCGTGCAGTGATGTCTTCACAAAATCAAGAGGCAACGGATGATCTGTGCTCCATTTGTCTCGACGCTCCAAAGGATAAGACACGTACCAGTTGCAAACACTCCTTCTGTCGTGAGTTCCTTCTGTTTTCATTTAATGACTGCTCTAAAGGGGTCGGTCCTTTGTGGAACGATGTTGTTAGATGTGACTCATAATTTCCTCCAACGAATTGTGGTCAAAGTGGAGCAAGTAGCCCTTGGTTGTTTGAGTCGTACTTTCTATTGAATTGAGCTAATTTGATTTTATTATCTTTCACAGTAATTTTGAGGCCTGATGTTATTTGAGAGATGTGAAATACTGCTAAGCTCTACTTAGGATTTGTTGGTTGTACCGACTTTCATAAGTGCATTTGATGTGCAAGCACTCTTCAGTATCATCCCTACTCACTCATTCCTGAATTGGCAGTACCTGCTCTAGTAGTCCATGGACAGAATCGTTGAAAAATTGGTTGAATTTTCGATTTTGAGTTTATTTCGCCAATCAATGTAGAGGGACCTCAGGGGGAAACGACTCTTGTAGCTACGGGAATAAACGCTCCCAGGGGGAAAATGTGTGAGGGCCCGAGCTGAGAGTTAAATAGGTTTTCATTTTGTTGAAATGAAATGTTTTTTGTTATATTAAGCACCACTTTTTTTCAGTTCACTGCTGTCCTGTTTTTCGGCACCTACTACTTTCTTCTTCAACTTTTAACTTGTTTCATAAACTTCTTTCGCAACTTACTGTTTGAGCGGCCAATCTATGATATTTGTGGTATTTGCAAGGAAAGCTCGAACGAGCGTTTAGTGTTGAGTAACAGTCAGGCACATTGTAGTAAAATTCAGGTGAGTATTCCTCAGTTAATCCAGCATTTCTAAAAGCTCCACCTATCTAAGCTGGTTGCGTAGAAGTCGAGTGTGGAACTTGTTGTTGTGGGGATGACTGTTGAGATGGTCTCGTCTTTTAGCCCAGAATATTGCTTTTCTACCATTACCCTCGTAATGAAAAATTTCATTTTTATAAATACTTTTTGAATTACGGAAGCCTTCGTAATCAATGAAAGAATAAGTCTTATAATGATGTGGAGAAATGTATCGAAAGAGTAGCGAGGAAAGAAGTGCTATTAGGGATTAAGACTCATTTGATTTGATAGGCGTCTGATTTTCTTCTTCCCCTGCATGTTGTGTAAAGGTCAAGGCTGGAATTATTATTATTGTATAAGAAAGTTTTAGCCTCCCTTAACCACGACAAAGATGTTCCAAGAGAGGAAAGAGGAAGGTACCATTTAGTATGGAGTTGAGGGAACGTGGACTCTGTGCACAAGGTGCACAGAAACAGTAAGATAGCAAAGAAGTACATGAAACAAGAAAAAAGTTGAAGAAGAAAGTAGTAGGTGCTGAAAAACAGGATAGCAGTGAACCGAAAAAAGATGGCCCGTAACAAAACAAAAACCTATTTTATTACAACAAAAAGGAAGCCTACCTAACCTTTAGCTCGGGTCCACACATGGTTCTCCTGGGAGCGCTAATTCCCATAGATACAATAGTTGTATCCCCCTGAGGGGGTCAAGGCTGGAAACCTGCCGAGGTACCTCTGCACTTAAGGTGGGAAATTTTACCCAAGGCTGGGTGGGCTCAATTTTTCTCATCAGTCATGGCCCGAGCTAAAGGTTAGGTAGGCTTTCTTTTTGTTAAAACGACATAGGATTTTGTTTTGTTACAGACCAACTTTTTTTTTTCGGTTCACTGCTGTCTTGTTCTGATTCGACTGTGGATTTGCTATCTTCACATCCCTAGTCAGAATTACGGGTTTCAACGGGTACCGGAGAATAGGCGTACTCATCAGTTTCTTTTTTAATCTCCCAAGCCACCGTCAACTGCACAATATGGACATTTTTAGGTTCGAGAATAAAATGAGAAAAATACTGAGCAACGTACAAAGAGCATTTAACTATTACCAGGTCTAAGCAACATCTTCTAATGACAATGAGCTATCACGCAGGTTTCAAGAGTTTGAAGCGACTGCCAGTTCTCTGGATAAACACTTGTTAGCAAAATTCTAGTTCCAGAGAGTAACAATGTATAGGGTGCTTCCACGTTTAAGATCAACTCATAGCGTGTCATATACATAAAGGTGAGCTAGAAAACAGCATTACGCGCATCAAGTACTGGATTCATTACAAGGGCCAAACAGACCCGTAGATTCACAGAATGAAACGTATTGAATCCATGGTAGTGGTCAAGAAAAAGGACATTATGCTCCCACATACTGGGTTCATTACAGAAACTGGGCTAGAAACCCAGCGGTTCACAGAAAGAATTTCTGCTGTGGGCACATGTTTACAGACATTCAAGGGGATAACCTGACGACACCTTACTATGATATACTTACAAGAAATGGGGGGCGGTATTCTACGTTTCTATCGTTTCTGTATAGATCTTCTGTTTCCTAACCACTATCCCTAGTGGGACTATCTTATTTTTACTCTACCTGTGGAAGGGATTTTAGAACTGATTAGGTTTCTGATGCAGAGGCAACATTACAACAGGCACGACAAGCTAGCATTTCAACCAATTTCACAGGCAAGCACGACAGCCTATTCAGCCGTAGGACAGTCGTGTGGGGGGTTAAGTCCGTTTTATGACCAGCCAGGCAGGATAAATGATTTGAATCGAAGTTTCGTCCGCAAACCGAAACCTGAAAGGATCAAGTTCGGCTTTTTATTCCATGCGCCTTACAATCCAATATAAACATAGTACAGTACGTCAAAAAAAATGTGAATTACATTAGAAGGCAATACTGATGAAATGATGGAGGATAACACTCGCCCTTTAAACAAGGGTTTTCAGGGCGTAAATCGATACGGAAAGAAAGTAGTGGAATTTTCTCAATTAATTAAGTTTACCTAGTCTGAAATAGAAAAAGAAATGCTATGAAATAAATTATGAAATCTTTCTAATTATACTTTTGAAACAAATTTTAGAAGTTTAAACAAGATAATACATTAAACAATTTACTAATAGTATTAAGCGCACACGATGCTCTACCGCCCCTAACTGACGAGGTAACAGTCTTTGTATCTTACGCCTAAATGGCAAGTGTTGCCATACACTACAGTATCAGAGGTTTTTTTATTAAGCAAAAATTAATAAAACTCGCTGAAAGAGCGCCACATTACTCCCCGCCCAAACAGCGGAGCTGCTAAGTCTAATAATAATGACAATTTGCATCTTTCTTAAATTTCACAATCCTTCCACTTCTCGTACTCCGTAGTGGTGGCGAGGCTGATTCAGCTGTAGACTGACTAGCCTTCGTTTCCTTTTGGCGAGCCTTATCACGCTCGCGAAGAGGATTTGCTCGTCGGCGCACGGGGCAATTCTCCGGTCCAGTTTCTTCACTGCTTGCTGCAGGAGTTTCAGCGATGCGCGGCACTGGAGTTTGCGCGTGTACTGGCTTTAGCCGGTCAATGGAGACAGATTCTTCGGCACCCGATGGTAGGGTTATCACGAAGTATTTGTCGTAACGTTCACTCACAGGATGCGGTCCAGAGTACGGAGCTTCTAGCGGCCGTCTAACTCTGTCTACACGTTTCCAGACGTGATTACACGTCTTTAGAGCAGGTGGCAAGAAAGATTTACGTTTATCGTGATGCGTGGAAGGCAACGATGTCGAGAGGTCTAAGTTTCTCATTTCCTTTGCTAGCAGACTGATTTTTGAGTTATCGAAATTTTCCGTTTCAGTCTTCTCGATGATCGGCTGGGGGAGCAGAAATGATGCGCCTGTTACTGCTGTGAATGGCGAGTAATTTGACTCGTTAGGCACGCTTCTAATGCCTAGAAGCACGATTGGTAATGCGTCAAGCCACGATTGTTTTCTTGCAATGATTGCCGTTTTGATAGTTCGATGTGCTCGCTCAATTAAACCGTTGCTTTGAGGGTGATAAGAGGTAGTGCGCAATTTGTGGAATCCGATGAGACGAGATAATTCGAGGAAAAGTTCAGCCTCAAATTGAGTTCCTCTGTCCGTCACCACGTACAGAGGTACCCCAAAACGTGATACCCAGCCTGCGAGAAAGGCACTGGCAACGGAGGCTGCGGTTATTTCAGTCAAAGGAACAGCCTCGATCCATCTCGTAGCGCGATCGATGCAAGTTAGCAAATACCTCATCGGGCTTAAGAATTGTTCACCGTGCCGTTTGACGGCTGGGAGTGGTCCCACGATATCGATGTGCACAGTTTGAAATCGCTCTGATGGTAAAGCGAATTGATTCACGGGGCTTTTTGTGTGTCTTTGGACCTTTGCTTGCTGGCAAGACATACATTCCTGGCACATTTTCCTGACGCTGCGGTCGATGTCAGGCCAAAAATATCTTGATTTAACGAGTTTTAAAGTGCCTTTAACGCCAGGATGAGATATGCCATGCAGCATTCGAAAAATCGATTCTCTTGAGGCTGCGGGTACGAATGGCCTTGGGTAAGGGAGCGAAGTATCGCACCAAATTTCCAAGTTTTCCTTGAGAGGATAGGGTGTCAATCGTTCCTTATACCGCTGAATTTCTTCGTCTTCTTTTTGTTTCTCTGCTAGGGAAGGCAAATCAAACGGATCGCAATGAACGGCGTTGAGAGGTCGAGATAAGCAATCTGCTACAACATTTTGGTCCCCTCTAATGTACTGCACGTCACTCAAGTATTCGACGAGCACAGAAAGATGACGTTGTTGTTTGTCTGATTTGGCGGGCTGCTGACTGAAAAATGCAGATTGTAGTGGCTTATGGTCGGTAAAGAGTGTCACCTTTCGTCCTTCAATGTAACTTTTAAAATGCAGAACTGCCTGGTACGCAGCTAGGAGCTCTCTGTCGAATGTGGAGTAGCGCCGCTGCGTGGCAGTCAGCTTTCTTGAGAAGAATCCTATCGGAATAGGTTCGTTATTAACGATTTGGTGCAGAGCGGCACCAATTGCAGCTTGAGATGCATCGGTGACCAAGTGGTAGTTTACGACTCCTGGCTACGGATGAGGCAAGGTCGTGGATGCGCAAAGATCTTGTTTGATCTTGAGAAAAGATTCCTTGGCGCGCTCCGGGAGCTCTAGGGACTTTGCTTTTGGGTGGTCCCTGATCAGGTCAGACAACGGAAGTACGGTTTCACTGAAGTTTGGGATCAAATGCCTGTAATATCCGACCATTCCAATGAAACGTCTCAAGGCTTGAGAGTCTTGAGGAATCGGGTATTCAGGTATTACTTTGAGTTTGTCTTCAGTTGGAGATATTCCTTCTTTCGAGATTTTAAAACCCAAGAAGTCGATAGAAGTGCTGAAAAATTTACATTTATCGATTGAAATTTTCAAGTCATGCTTGTCGAGAATTTCAAAAACTGCTTCCAGGTCACGGGTATGCTGCTCTGCAGTTTCTGAAAATACTAGAATATCGTCCAGATAAATGAAAACACAATTACAGTTCAAGAAGATATGGTCCATGAATCTTTGGAAGGTGGAACCAGAATTACGGAGTCCGAAAGGCATGAACACGTATTCGTATAGACCAAATGGGGTTGTAACTGCAGTTTTGGAAATATCGTCAGGATTTATGGGTATTTGGTGATAAGCTCTGATTAGGTCAATTTTAGAGAAAACTGCCTTACCGTCCAACTGTGAAGTGACGCTGCGTAAAAAAGGTATTGGGTACCTGTCAGGCAAGGTTACTGAATTAAGGGCTCTATAGTCTCCACATGGTCTTCATTCTCCAGGGCTTTTCTTCGGTACCATATGAAGAGGAGATGCCCAAGGTGATTTAGACGGTCGAATTATGCCTGCTGAGAGCAGATTCTTGAACTCGTCTTGTGCGGCTTTTAATTTATCAGGAGCTAAGTTTCTTCGTCTCGAGTACACAGGTTTGCTGTCCTTCGTTTCGATGTGGTGGTACACGTCGATTGTTGAGTTAGGCGAGGTGCTGCGAGGACCAGTAACGCTTGGGAATTTCTTCAAAACAGGCTTGGCGGCTTCAGGTAGGTCTTCAGTGTTGTTAATTTGTATTTGAGACACGTCATCTACATTTTCCTCAACAGTCATCACTGAGTTGGTAGTTAGGTCACACAGTTTACGTTCTTTGCAATTTACGCTGAGGCCAAAATGGCTCAGAAAGTCTATTCCAAGAAGTGGCTGAGTTGTCTCAGCGACTACGAACGTCCATGCGTAGGAGCGTCTGAGCTGCTTGAAAGCTACGTTCAAGCGCGCTTCTCCCAAGACTGGAATAGTTTGTCCGGATGCAGAACTTAGTTTGACCGCACAGGGCTTCAAAATAATGCCTTTGGCAAAGCATTTAGGTAATATTGATACAGAAGCACCTGTGTCAATGATGAACGAAACAGAAGCAGAACCTACGGTGGCGACAACCTTGAGAAGTGGCGAGCTGGTTACTGCCATGACAACTCGCTCCGTTAGTTTCCCTGGTGCGAATCAGGTTGTGGTGAGGAAGAACGAGATGAAGGTCTGGATGACGGTTGCATTTTGCAATTCCCTTTGTTCGGAAATTTACACCACGGCTTGCACGTCCTGGCTCTATCTGCGTAGTACAGATGGCTTCTGCACACTTTAGGGCGTTGATCTTGATGAAATGGTCGTATGCCAACAGGGATCTGGTCGAATTTAGCAGTTTCTGAGTGATGCGTTTTAGCAACCTCTCGCGAAAAGTCACGAGACTTCCTCTGTTGATAATATAATCGACGTTGTGAACTTGCGTGTGTAGAGGCATCAAATTGTCGGCCAGACTGCCCAGTTGAGAAAGAGTCAGCTCTGTTTGAGCCGCAACTGCACTAGCAATCGTAGAGGGCAGCGACTGCGCAAACTTGTGTCGAACGAGGTCGTCTCCAATTTTCACTTTAGCTGCCATTCTCTGAAGTTCACGTAGATACGCTGAGGGTCGGCCAGTCATCACGGTTGTTGAGATTAATTTTTCAAATAGCTCCGGCTTTGTTTTCTCATAATAGGAGACAATTTCAGCACAAAGCTCGTCATACTTTTCCTTCTCAATCATATTAGGCGGAACCTGGTCGAGCACCTCAGATGGTAGAAACGACAGCGCGTAGTAAAACTTTGTTTCACTTTGAGTTATGTTTCGTAGGCGAAACTGAGCGTCTAGGATTTTAAAGAAGGTGGCAGGTGAAGTTTCAGAAAAAGTTGGTGGCTTTAACGCCACTCCGAGCGCATGCTCGCTTTCACCTTCTGCCATAGTTGATAACTTTCTCTGCCTGGCTGTTTGGTTGAAACAGCCTTTGGCTTGGTTGAAACAGCCTTTCTCTGCCTGGCTGTTTGGTTGAAACAGCCTTTGGCTTGGTTGAAACAGCCTTTCTCTGCCTGGCTGTTTGGTTAGTTGAAACGTCTGGGGTCACCAGTTGTGGGGGGTTAAGTCCGTTTTATGACCAGCCAGGCAGGATAAATGATTTGAATCGAAGTTTCGTCCGCAAACCGAAACCTGAAAGGCTCAAGTTCGGCTTTTTATTCCATGCGCCTTACAATTCAATATAAACATAGTACAGTATGTCAAAAAAAATGTGAATTACATTAGAAGGCAATACTGATGAAATGATGGAGGATAACACTCACCCTTTAAACAAGGGTTTTCAGGGCGTAAATCGATACGGAAAGAAAGTAGTGGAATTTTCTCAATTAATTAAGTTTACCTAGTCTGAAATAGAAAAAGAAATGCTATGAAATAAATTATGAAATCTTTCTAATTATACTTTTGAAACAAATTTTAGAAGTTTAAACAAGATAATACATTAAACAATTTACTAATAGTATTAAGCGCACACGATGCTCTACCGCCCCTAACTGACGAGGTAACAGTCTTTGTATCTTACGCCTAAATGGCAAGTGTTGCCATACACTACAGTATCAGAGGTTTTTTTATTAAGCAAAAATTAATAAAACTCGCTGAAGGAGCGCCACAGTCGCAGTTTAGAAAAATTAATATGCACAATTAGCCCAGCTCATGGGTGAGAGGCCAACACTACGTTAAACATTCAGAAATTCTCTTGACAAGAATAAAGGTGAACTAATCCCAACTGAGCTATACATAATCAATAGGTACAAAATTACTAGCGTCCTGTTTATCTTTCACAGTATAGGTATAGGTATTCCACACGTTCATTGTTATTTACATCCTGCAAGGCGTCAATTGAGCAGACTCATGCTCGCTTCCAGGCATTGGGCAACATGTTGGCAACTGTCATTACAATTACAGGCTACAACATTTCACAGGCACCTTTAATTCCAAGTTGCTGGCTACCTTAACTTGCACATCCTAAAACAATACCGATTTTCTACCACCACAATGCAGCATACTTGCTGAAGGGGGCACCAGGAATTTATTAACACTAGCTTGACTCGGTATAGGTGATCCGCCGATTTCCAGCAGCATCATTGAAATGCTCTAGGAACCGGCTGTTCACCACCATCAGACACCCAATAAAGACACAAACAAATATGGCTAATCGAGAAAGAGTCAAAAATCAACGAATTTCTTGCACACAGTTACACCGAGACATCATAGCGTAAGATTATCCTGGGAGAACGTGTCTACTCGATCACTTCAACCAAAAAACACGCTGCGTAAGTCTTGCGGACCAGTGCGGAAGGTCCGCAGCGATGTCGCTACAGGAAATGTAAAAATTCGCGTTTGCAAAACGCGACACCTGTTTTTTCAGCACCTAATACTTTCGTCTTCAACTTTGATCTTATTTCATGAACTTCTTTCTCATCTTACTGTTTCTATGCCCTTTCTGCATAGATTCCACGTTCCTTTAACTCCATACGAAATTGTGCCTTCTTCCTTCCTCTCTTTGAAACTCATTTGTTGAGGATAGGGAGACTTAAACTAACTAATAATAATAATTTCTCATCAGTCAGCACCGGTTACTTCGCACTAAGCTCATACATTCGAATAACATGTTATGTTTCGTATTCTTTGAATGCTTGGGTTCGAAAGTGATCAAAAAGGGTTTACCAATGATGTTTAAATATTAAATAATTCTTCTCATCATTATACGCTATTTTACCGATGTTTTACGTAGTGCAGTATTGGTAATCCAACATATTTCTTTACTTGGACTTTAGTCAATTTCGTACTTTCAACGGAGTCTGGTAAACGGATTAACACAGTGGTCGCGATGTGAGCCGCCGGTGAACACGGATGGGATTTTCATAATACTGCTGACAGACTACTATTTATGAACTCAATTTCCATAATACCTAATCAAAGCTAAATGGAGGTACGATCCAGTTAATGTTTGCTGTTTTATAAATTGTCTACTGAAATTTCCTTCGAATTTGAATTGAATCGTGAGCTTCGGTTAGCCCATCTTGGTCAATGTGTTAACTCGTCCTCCCTGGCTATTCTGATGCGTGATAATATTCTTCCTAGGAGTATTTCATGGCGACAAACCAAGTTCGTCATCAATTCACCGTAAAAACA
Organism: Morinoia aosen; assembly: GCA_030386875.1. NCBI lineage: Eukaryota > Metazoa > Arthropoda > Malacostraca > Amphipoda > Talitridae > Morinoia > Morinoia aosen. Next base: position 1,159,697 of record CM059572.1, on the reverse strand, counting down.
TCTTTTTTGAAGTCCTAAACGATCAACACTTATGCAGCCTAACGTACCATCCAATATACTCTAGAGCGTGTGATTCAATAGTGTGATTAAATGTTAAGTTCTCCGTGTTGGAGTTTTCTAATGCCTGAATGCATCGGGGTGCACATGTGCGAAATGTCGCACCGCACATACTCCAGAGCCTTCTGAGTTGAATGTCAATTCAGTGCTCATTGATGATAGCAAAAGTCAAATGTAAATTTATTCCTCTCATTTGTAAGTTTACGTGCGAATAATTTTTTCGTCTAAAATTTTCTGGTACGAGAGTGAAAATTTACAAATCGCGTGATGACGATTGCGAATCGCGTACTCTGTTAGTTATGGCCGAATTATTTGTGCAGGTATCTGTATCATTCAAGTCTTGGCCATGCACTTCTCCCAGCAGCTTGCACTGCAGTGCCCAAACTGCAGGCAGGAGGTGAGTTCGAATGTTGCATGTCCTTACGACAGATTTTCGCACAAATTACTTTTTCGTTGTAGCACAGCCGGCGATCTGATTTTTTAAATAGACTAACTTTCCTGTACTATAAATGTAAATGCTATGTATTATATGAATGAAAAATATGGGCTGAAAGCTGTGCTGAATATGACGTATAAATTTGATTAAAATCACGCCCTTGGAAATTGCGATTTTAACTCTAGATCCTCATTTCCTTCAAGACGATACTATCGTTTAGGGGCTCACAAAATACGCTGCTTAGCTGCTGTGGTGTTGAAATGGGTTTATTTAGTATGGACTTGTTTTTTGTGTGCTTACTTCGTTTTTTTTCACACGTTCCCGTGAAACTACGGTCGTGTCATGAAAACTGCCTCTTGCACTGTGGTGGTGGTGGTGGTGATTATGATGGTGGGGCCGTCCTTTGCAATAGCAACTAGCGTACCCTCGTTTTCAAAATATGAGGCATTCATTCAAGTTGGTGCCATGGTATATTTGTTGAAATGCGCCTCCTATCTCTTTTCACAAATCATGCGGATACCACTATTGTATCCGTGAGAATTAGCGTTCCAATTAGAAAGTGTGTTATCCTGAACTAAAGGTTAGATCGATCATTCTTTTGTTGCTTGAGAACAGATTTTTGTTCTGTTACGCACCATCATTTTTTTCCTTCCACGGCTGTACTTTTTTATGCATTCGTCACTTTTTTCTTAACCACAATTTTGTTTGTAAACTTCTTTCAATCTTGCTATTTCTACGTACAGGGTGTGAGGACACACCTCTTACATAGGTTCTAGTTCCCTTGCCCCTCAGGGGGGATACGACTAATTTATCTATGGGAATTAGTATTTGCCGGGGGAAAACGTGTGAGGAGCCCGCCCGAGCTGAGAGTTAGGTAAGCCTTCTTTTTTATTGATATCAAACGTTTTTGTTAAGTTAAGGACCACCTTTTTTTTATTTCACTGTTGTCCTGGTTTTCAGCACCTACTACTTTCTTCTTCAACTTTTATCTCGCTTCATGAACTTCTTTTCTCAACTTACTGTTTCTATGCTTCTTATGCATTCCCTTATCTCCATACTAAATGGTGCCTCTCTCCTTCCTCTCTCCGATACGCTCTTTTTTTTGTAGCGGTTAGGGAGGCTTAAACTAATTTATAATCCTGATCTCCATGATTCCATTAATTCTTCGAAGAATACCTACACACTGATTATGTTATAGCTACACTGATTGAGCCCCAAAACATAAGTGAACCGCATCCGTGAACTTTTGGGGTGTGACGATGTTCTTAGGGACATTTCTTGTGTTGGGAAAACGTGTTTTGTTTTATTTTGGACAGAGAGTTCAATTTTTGTTTCCTACGTTCATGATATGCTACTTCAACCAGATGAAGAATTTTATCAGTTTTCTCTAACAAATTTTGCAGTGCCTTTAAGGTAGCAAGGTTTCAATTATTGCATTTTACGTGAACTACGTACTTTAAAAAATCAGCCCTGTGCGAAATGGACACTTGGGAGAAGACTGACCTTTATAATTGATTCTTGCAATTGATTTTGGATGTCCGTGCGAGTAAATCAAGTGAACACCACCGTTTGCAATACCAGTGTCAATACTATTTGCTATTACTTGTTAGATAATTTTTTGAACTGAGCTGTCGGCCTGTTCGAAAATAATATAGTGTTACCACAATTTATAAAGTTTGGTACAATATCGTGAACTGTTGAGGGCAATTTCAACAATTCAGTTGTTGAAATCTGTCAAGAGTTGAGGAAAAATAATTACATTTTTCTATTATTTTGAATTTTACATGTCATGACAGCTATTTTCTGTTCGCCATTAATGACTGGCGATGCACTACCGAACATCGGTGAAACACCGGTCTTGAAAAACGGATGTAGTTAACATTTTGCCCTATAATACGTATTATAACATTTTGTTGAAGTATTTGAGTCAAACATCGTGTCATTTGTTATCACAAGTGAGTTTTAAAAGTAATTTTACGATTATATGTTTATAACTGTCGAGTTACTGTTTGATTCCGTTTTGGGGATTTTACGACAATTTTTTTGGCACGTGTTCATAAAAATGTTAATACATGTTTATGATTACGCCAGACATTTTACCCTGCAATTTCATTATTTACGATTATTCGTAAACTATTAACGAAAACAATTTTATGAAGTGTGTGGATACTTTCTCAGGGTCATGTACGAATGACTACTCACATCACGAATACCATATAAGGCTGGTGCTGACATTTTGTCATGATTTTATTAAAGAAAGTAAGTCTTTTCCAGTTGTTGATCCCACAAAATTCTCAGCACAGTATATTCAATATTTGTGTCAGAGCGTGTCCAGAAATTGCATAATCTGTTGGAAATTTAATGTTTTCAGTTCTCTGAGCATAGGACGGTGTTCCTCAGGAGTTACCCTGCGCCAATTCTAATAGTTGGTATATATATATATACTTCTAAAATGACTCTTGATTACCTGATCATACTTTTAAATATTAAGAAGAGAAATAAGTTATTTCAAATAGCTCACTCTTTACGAAGAGATGTTCCTCCCACAGAGAGAAAGCGTTAGTGAACATTTTTTCATAAATTTCTTTTCCAGCCATCAATTTTTAGTTCCACTATAGGCTCCTGTTTAGACCTCTACATGCACGTTATAACATGTGCTGTGCTCTCACCAGAACGTACACGTCCAGACGTGGGATTTTTTGATCTCGTTGATCACTTGTCCACCATACTTGCAGGCGTCACAGCCGGCCTTTGCCAATGTTGCAGGTCACTTTCCTGACGTTCTCGGAAGTGTCTGCGGGCGACCTAGCGAAGTTCTACTGGGCGATGACCACCGAGCGGGTTTTTCTGCAGGGCGTTGTGAGGCGGCTACAGCTGCTCCTTACCAATGACCGGGTTTTCCAAGATGACACCAATTCTTTTTCTTCTTCAGCTTCTTCAAATTCTTCTATTTCATCTTCTTCAACTTCTTCTTCTTTTTCAACTTATGCACTGACTGAAGAGTCTCCCCAGTTGTCCCAAACGGCCCACAACACTCCCTGCCGGCAGCTGCTGCCTCTTGCTCTGCTACCGCACTTGTTGCTCCTCATTGCGTCGCATCTGCTCGGTAGATTGCGACACACTTAAACGAGGCTTCTTCAGTATGCTTCCTGTTCGCTCACCTCCAATTACTGCATTGATCACAAAAATTTTTAAATTGCCTCCATTCGCGAAGTTTGTATCCAGGGCAGAGATTCGGAATTGTCTCGTTCTACAAAAGTCTCTTGTATATTTAAGTGAGTCTCCGTGTACGAATATCATTGATCATCTATTACCTCCTTTATGAGTGGACTAAGTGTTCGGTCGTGTTTTTTCCTTAGTTGTACTCATTATTTCGTGTGTTTGTGGTGTTCACCAGTAATCATATTACCATTCTAATTCAAAGTGACCTCCGACATTTTCTGGAAATATTCGATAATTAATGTGAACTTGAACTGTTGTGATACTCGTCCACAATTTATTTGCACTATGTGCGGCTTGTTTTCTAGTCTGTGATATAGTCCTGTTGTGATTGTGCTGGCAATACTTCATAATATTCCAGCGGATTTTTCCATCTTTGCGTTATTTTGTGTGTTGTTGAGGGAAACGAGTCCCACGAGTTGGTGCACCCATCACCGACGCCCACGGTCTTCAAAACTTTAATTTAATAAAACTTGCAGACTAACTATTTGATGCTAATTGTTAGTGACACCAATTTTAATTTCTTTCTTATAATGAGGCGTTGGTTTTCTCGTAATACACTGAAAAGATGCTCGCTTCGTTTGGATTGCTTTAACTGATGACACGAGCTAAAAGCTCAGGGTAGGTTTTAATCAGTTGCATTTCAGAACAAAATTGGTCGTTTGATTAGTGTTTGGCAATTAATTGGAGGTTTATTCAATGCTTGTTTTATTGCCTTGAAATCCCCAAATCCATCTCTGAAAACTCATTCTCGCGTTGCGATGAGTGAAGCCTCTGTGGAATTTGAGAACGGAATAAAATTTCTCAAAAAAACTTGATGTATTTTTCCCATAAAATCTTGAATATTTTCAGTTCATTCGTGTAATCACTAGCTAATCGAAAGAAGCAAAACATGTGTATGAAATAATGATGGCTTCGGTTTAGTTGACAAACGTACTACGTGTGTCGTACCCACCCTTGACAAAAAAGTGTCAATAAATCGATTGATGGCGTATCATGACACACTTGTTTATCGGTTTTGTGACAAGTTGACATCCGAAAATGAGTCGGTTAGGTGATAATTTATTTAGTGTGGTAATGAAGGACTGTGCACGTATACTTAAAAACATTGGAACAGAACCCAACCAGATGGAAATAAAAGCAAGCAAACAAGTGATGTAATCAAGAACTGAAATGTGACCTCAGGCATGCAAATCGCTGTAAATGAATAAAGAATTGAGACACGGCGTGATGACTACTGATGCTGTCACCGGAAGCAAATGGACGGAAAAAAGGTGCTCACAATGTGAAAAATAATTGAAAATATTTTGGCACCTTGTATCGTTCCTCATTTCTACGCTTCTAACACTCCTTTTGAGGTTCTGCAAGTTTTCCAGGGTCTGTGTTGAGTTTAGGTTCTTCAGCTTTGTGTGGGAGAATGTGTGCTGATGGCGTGGCGTCTTTTATCATGATTACTTTACGTCGTAGACTTGGTTTTAATTCGAGTAGCGCTAGCTATTGCCTGCTAAATCTGAAATACTTTTGGGAGTAATTCGGCTTAGTTTCATTTATGGATGAATCACCTTATATTTTAGAATTCTTCACTCCTCAGGGGATACAACTACTGTTTTTACGGAATTTGCACTTTCAGGAGGAAGATGTGAGGTCTCGAGCTGAGAATTAAGTGGCCTCCTTTTTTTTGAAGTAAAATGTTTTTATGTTCTGTAAAGGCTATCTTTTTCGGTTCACTGTCGTCCTGTTTCTCAACGCCTCTGATTTTCTTCTTCAACTTATTTATTTCCTAATCTTTCTTCACAACTTTTTTTTATGCGCAGGGGATCCCGTGCGCGTACACATCTTGTGCATAGATTCTGTGTTTCCAATAACTACTTACCAAATGTTACATTCATCCTTCCTCTCTTTGAAAATCTTTTTTGTGGGAAGGGAAGCTGAAACAAACTTTTATTCAATCTATCCAATTGTCCTATTTTTATTTGAAAATAGTTGAGCAAAAGCGTAGTGAGATGGAATCTCACCCAGCTTCTGCTCAAGTATTTTCAAGGCTTTCTTTTACTTTGCTATTTTTTAACTTTCTATTTTCACTCTCCCTGTTACACTTATAGCAATCTCTGAGCTGATACGGTAGATAAATTTGCGAATAGTAGTCCGTAGTTTAATAGGTATCACCTCTTTTTTACATCCTTGATTTCTAATAAACATTAAAGAGACACTGCACTATGTTTTACACGAACTCTATGTATGTGCTAATGTTTCTAATCTAAAATACCAACTGCATTTTTGCAATAGGTACTGTCCCTGCCTTAAGGCCAATACCCAGACATGAAGTGTTCGGTTGCAGGCCACTGTTAATAAGCATTTTCATTATCTCCCAAGAGAAAGTGTGGGCCTGAGGGAATGCGAAATTTATGCGCAACGTGCATAGAAACAGAAAAATTGAGGAAGAAGTTCATGAAACAAGATAAAATTTGAAAAAGAAATTGATAGGGGTGAAAAATCGAACAGTATTAAACAGAGTAAAAGATGGTCCGTAACAAAGCACAAAACCTAATCTATTTCAACAAAAAGAAGGCCTACCTTATCTTCACTTTGAGTTCGGGGTCTCACAAATTCCCTCCGGAGCGCAAACTCCTGCAGATGCAATAGTTGTTTCCCCCTGGGGGAATAAAGGCGAGGTTGGTCCTCCATTTGTTGAAGTGAATGAGTTTTCCGCATTGTTACCCCTCAGGGGGACACAACTATTGTATCTATGGGAATTAGCGCTTCCAGGGGAAAAATGTGACGGCCCGAGCTGAGAGTTAGGTAGGCTTTCTTTTTGTTGAAATAAGTTTTCTTTTATTTAAGGACCATCTTTTTTCGGTTCACTGCTGTCCTGTTTTTCAGCACCTCTCACTTTCTTCTTCAACTTTTATCTTATTTCATGAACTTCTTTCTCATCTTACTGCTTCTATACCCCTTCAGCATAAATTCCTCATTTTCTTATCTCGATACTAAATGGTGCCTTCCTCCTTCCTCTCTTCGATACGCTCTATTTTTGTAGCGGTTAGGGAGGCTTAAACTAACTTATAATCTAATCTTTCCGCTTTGTGACAGATCAAATTTTTTACTTACTACAGTTCTTTTTTTCTCAGTGACAACTTTCATTTTGTTTTGTAAACTTTTTTCAATCATGCTCTTTCTATGTGGTAAGAGCGGTACATATTCTATTATGCTATACTAAATGGTGCCTCTCTCTTTCCTCCCTTGAGAACGCCTTTCTTGTGATCAGGCTTCAACTAACTTCTTTAATTAACTACTAACTTTCATTAACAACCCAATAGAGCCTTGTGCCCCTTCAGGTAGCGTAGGACAGGCAACAGGATTAGATAAGTCTATCCTATGACATTGGGACTGGCACCCCTGGGGGAGATGCTCTTATGTGTCTTCATCTTTTTTCCTCATTTACTGCTTCTATGCGGAAGGTATACGATTTGGGAACACTCCTTATGTATAGATTCCTTTTTACCTAAGGTCCTGTTAAGTTCTCCTTCGTCTACACTCTCATGAGATCGCCTGTGTTGGGGGCTAGAAAGTCTTGAACTACCCAAATTATAAAAATATAATGCTCATTATTAAAAATGTCGGAAAATAAATTGGTAGTTGAATTGTTGTAGCCCATGTTCTTCAATTTGTAAAGGAATAAGATAACATTTGGTACGCTGGTTGAAAACAGCTAATTTAAAACAAGTGCATTTCATCACTTATGGGTTGTCTACCTTTGAATGCATGCCAAGTTCATGCTTGATGATAACCAGAACCAAAAGAATGAAGCTAATCTAGTTACGTTTTGTAGTATTTCTAGGGGAAAATGGGATGACCTGAGCTAAAGGAAAGATAGGCCGTCCTTTTATTAATGCAAAATTAATTTTGTTTTGTTTCGGATCATCTTTTTTCGATTCACTCCTGTCCTGTTTTTCAGCACCAACTTTATTTTCTTCAACTTCCTTCCTATTGCATAACTTATTTCCTTATTTCGTTTCTTGAGCCTGAGGAATCTTCTGTGGGAACACGGTTTATGCATAGATTCCCACTTCCCCTAATCCTATACTTCCACTCTTCGGAACACTAGTTGTGGTTAGAAGAGCATAAAATAACTTACTCTAATCAGAAAATTTACCTAGCAGTTATTGGATAGGCCAACTTTACCTTTTTTCTACGCAGTGTAACTCCGCTCGTGATTTAAAAACACAGTTGCCATGTTTTCACTTGTTCATATTGTCATTGCAGAAAGAACATGTCATGTGTGATTTGACGGATCTTTTTTTCGTCCTGCTTTTTTCAAGTTAAGGGAATAGTTTAGGAAAATACTGATATTTTAGCCATGCCTTTGTCTTCCTTGAATATTTTTGAATGGAGAGAGTTGTTAAATACCACTCCTGAACGAATAAAATAGCCTAGGAGGATGAAGGCATTCCTTCTCCACACCACGTAATCTAATGCTTGAGTTATTGAACGTGTGTAGTATCTAATTGTAATTTATACTAACCTTTAATTTTTGTCTTGAAATTTTCCAGCTGCATTTAACTGTGCATGTGATAGCCGTGATATTGCTCACTTGAAGTATTTGAAATTTATTTAGAACTTGAAATAAGTGAGTCAGTGGAACATTACTTTAGTCATCAAAAGTAAAGAATCCCAGTGCACAAGTTAAGAAGTTGAGAAGAGAGGCTGAGATTGGACATGGTGCGTGTGCGCAGCGATGATGATCAAAGCGAGTGTCCTATTTGCATGGACAGAGTGCGCTATGGAGCTGAGACCAACTGCGGCCACCTCTTTTGCTGTAAGTTCTGATGCGGTTTTTTAGTAAATTAAGCCTGCAATCATCTCGCTCGCTTTAGATCTTGAAGCTTTCTTTTGTTGCAATTTCTTGACTGTAGTGGTCACCTCCTAATCTTAGTTATGGTGCTCCTTTTTTGTTATATTCAGGTTATGCCATCTGTTTTGGTCAAGTTCTTATGTTCTTTTTCTAGTATTGAATTCACCATGTCTTTTTTTATCGTATCATTTTACGTGTCAGGCACTTTATTGGCCATTTTCATTCTTTAATTTAGCTGTATTTTTTTCATGTATTCCTTGTTTTGTTAATGTTTTCTTAGTATTGTTTTTAATTCTTTTTTAGCTTCCTTATTTATGTAATTTTTTTTGTGCATCTAGTGCGAGGTGCTATCAGAAGTTCTCTGACTAGGTCTAAAGGTTTTTCCCTATCAAAGGCTTCTATCTCATTCAAAGTGGTATCCGTGCGAATCGGTACAGTGAATCCAGTATTTTTTTTTACATGTCTGAAAAGTGTTAAAAATCTGTTTCTCGAGGCTTGAAACACCTGCGTTTTTTCTGAATGTCTTTCTCGGTGCCAAAACGACGTCATTCAAGGGAATTTTAATTTTCGAGTTCTGAGTGTACACATAAGGGGCTAAATCTTGTGATATGAGGGGTGTGGGATAGCCAAATTGTTATTGTGGGAGCAGCATAATGTTTTAGGTCAACCAACTCTAACTTACATTCTAATAAAATTTGATGCGACCTCGGGGCTCGAGTTCACTACATCCGCAAGTGAAAATTAATGCAAGATAACAAAACATAACCTGTTGACCGAATGGAGCCTCGCAGTGCAATGAAGCTCAGCCCTCAGACTCCTTGGATATTGAATGCTTGCAATCTGATGACGGCACTCCGACTTCTGCAGTCGCATGCAAAAATCTTAACGAGCGCTGTGGGGGATGTTTCTGATGGCAACTCGCATGATAGAATGCTTCACCTTATGTATTGTAGGAAATTGTCGCAGAAGTTATCATGTTACGGATTATCACTGAATTTTACTTGGTTAGGTGGATAAAAGTATTTATGTTAGGTAATAGGTATGGTAGATAAAATTTGAAATACATTTTTAGATATATTGGTTTTTAGTGAATAAATGCTCACTTAAGCAAGGTCATGACATTTCGATATTTGTAAAATAAGCTTTTAACAATTGTATAACGTCTTGTTCGTGTTCATTTTTCATTTAGTCAAATGTATTGTGTTGTTGCGCATTAGCCCCCTCAGGGGGATACAACTATTGTATCTATGGGAATTAGCGCTCCCAGGGGGACTATTTAAGGGCCTGAGCTAAAGGTTAGGTAGGCTTCCTTTTTGTTAAAATAGAATAGGTTTTTGTTTTGTTACGGACCATCTTTTTTCGGTTCACTGCTGTCCTGTTTTTCAGCACCTACTACCTTCTTCTTCAACTTTTTCTTGTTTCATGAACTTCTTTCTTGGCTTTCTGTTTTTGTGCCCTTTCTGCATAGATTCTGCGTTTTCTTAACTCCATACTAAATGGTGCCTTCTTCCTTCCTCTCTTTGGATAGCCTTTGTTGCGGATAGGGAGGCTTAAACTAACTAATAATCTAATCTGTTGCGCATTAGCTTCTCGTTTGTGAAAGGCTGTATTTGAAGCTCTATTGTTGTGTGTGTGATCGTTAAAAATATGTTATTAATTTTTATATATTCAAAACCTTCATATTCACGTCTGCCTTTCCATCGTTTCTACGTATCCTGATTTATTATTGCTCATGTAATTTTTTTCCTAGCGTGACACAATTCTTGCTGGAATGAACAATGAACATTTTTCAAAGAACATGGTCTGTTTCGTATTTGATGGTGTTTCGTTTCTGTTAGTGATAGAGAAGGATTACGTAATATTTAGTAGTTTTACTGATTCTTGCTTAGTAGTTTGAGCATTTTAGCTACTTAGTGTTATTAGTAATTGGTACTGTATGGTCGAGTGTCATGGAATTGAGCATAATTTCTATTGATGCAAGTTACCGTAAAGTTGCCCTGAGAGGCCCTAAAGAGGCAAGTTACCCTGAGAGGCACTAAATGAGTGCATCATTGGCTGCCACTGCAGGCGACTGCATCTTGCGCGTGTGGGAGGAGAACGTGAACAGGATGGCCTGCATCGCGTGTCCCTACTGCAGGCAAGACGTGAGTGCCTTGGGCTCTTCGGCCGCTGCGTGTGCGCTCCATTCTTATCATCAGCCTATTGTCTCGAGTTCAACTCCGGATCGGAGCTTTTGCTAACTATTTTGATTCATCAAATAACTATTGTTAGACGTAAAAAAATCCCTTAAAAAATTGAAGACTCCGTCTCATAAAATAGATTTTTTCATTCACATTGCACTACAATCTCTGTTCTGTGCTTGGAGTTATGGTGGTGAGACGACGCGACGCAGGTAATTGCCAGCTACCGTACGCATGTAGAAACACCGTTTCGCTGTCAGCACACGCCAACTTGCTGAGCACTTCTGCAAAAATCTTGTACAGGGTGTCTCACAACGAGTGGAAACACGACCAAGAACATTAATAACTAAAATACCGTTAGGTTTATCCGCGCCGAGTTAACAATTTATGCACAAGTTTTTCCTATACGTGAGAAAATGCTTTGTTATTTGCTTTATGAATTAGTGGAATAGTAATACTCTGAATGGAGGAAGTTGATGAGGTTTGCCTTAAACCAAAATATGGGAATTTATAGCTGCGTATGCGCACTACGCATATTGGTTGAAAAAAAACGCAATTTCTAACACTGTTATTCATTGTAATAATAATGCTAATTTTTCCACCTATATCAAAGCTTAGCGTATTGTATTCACTTCACTCTCTAGAGATGTCTCACATTCTTCTCTAAATAACGATGGTCGACATATTCTAATTACTTGCATTGCTCGTTTGATTAAGCCAAGATTTTTCTACAACTGTACGTCTTTAACACGTTCCACGCGTACTGGAACATATGTGTATCGAGAGGTAAATTGCTCAATCACGTACCGGTATAAATAAAAGGAATTTCATCTGTTTCGCGACCTTCTTAAAAATAACCATCATACGAGGTGAAATGTTACCATACAATTGTATTTTTCATATTTCTTTGGAAGGATAAAACTGTATTCGAGCAGCAAAATCGACCTTCCAATTTTACTACTTACAACCATATACCTTACCAAACCAACCGCTAACAACGCGGAAACGCGGTGAATGTGTTGAACATCATTCGTTGTCGTTGCTTCATTCAGGAATTTGGTGGAGCCTTACAAAGAGAATTTTCTCATTTGTTTGAAAAATGAAGCAAACATTCTCACTTCGTGCAAATATTGACCGGTTGTTCATTGATGATTGTATAAAGTTTGATCTTCTACAGTGTGAGACACTCAGCACACCTGAACGTTGCGTTTAAACTACATTTAATTGTATATTATCCTTAATTTTGAGATAACTTACCTGTTTCGATTTTGTTACCGAATGTTCGTCTTTCAGCTAGCTTTATTTTACGAATCTACCGGACGTGAATTTCGTATACTATGTGTTGTACTTACGGTAGAGACGCTTTAGTGGTGCGCCCCTCGTCTCGACGTGCGTTGAGGTCCGTGATGTAATGTTTCAGGTGAAGATGCTGCTGTGCTGCTTCAGCGCAACCGAGTGCAGCAGCAGCAGCAGTCGCTCCGTGGCCGAGGAACGTGAGCAGAACACGCGTCGCCTCAACAACTACAATAGACTCCATTCTCAGGATTCCTCGGTACTGTGCTCCATTCGACGTGCTACGTCCTTAGCATGTCAGGCCTGCCTACAGGACACCAAGGCTAGCATGGTATTCAAGGCGTGGTCTGTGCGGCTTTATTTTGACTTAATTGGACAAAAAATGATTCTAGCGCAACAAATAGTCTAAATGACTTACGAATGGTTCAGGCTCCACAAAGCGAATTTAATTATTTCTTTTTGGAGCAGTCATAGTTCTCACCTGGTGCGTTAACTACTGCAGTCTTTTTGTCATCACCCACGGTTCTCATTGGCAGCAGATGAATTTTTGCCCGCTCAACACAAAACCACCATGGGCCAAACTAAAGTTCAGTATTCGACTCAAATTTAAAGTCAATTGTAGATATCGATCTTGAAAATAGCAAGCATTTAACTGGATCGTGCCTTCATTTAGCTGTAATTATTTATGAAAACTGAGTTGAAGACTACTACTGGTTGGTCAGCTACATTGTGGAAATCCCCTCCGTGTACAACCGTTGGCTCACATCGTGGTTAACGTGTTTAGCTTCATCAAATTGCGTTGAACGCCTGTCACTGTTCAGGTTAGCAAATTATGAGTCCCACTCCATCACAAGGTCTGAAAATTTTTTGATTAATCGTATATTTCAATTGAATATAAAATTAGTCACAAAGTAATCCCTCTAGCTAGGAACTGGGTTCACCTCACGCCCAAAGATTTGTAACAAGCATCTATTTGCTTAACATTTCCTTGAAGAATGATTGTCTAATTTTGAATGGTTCTTAATTTCGTATTGCTTTTACTTCAATCAAGGATTGGTAGCATTTAGCAAAAGTGACTTCGAGAACCGTTGTGTGGACACCGGGAAATGAACTTTGAGCGAAGACGAGTTACGATTACACTGTTTTCTTCACATCTGCGTGCGATCGTGCCCTATTTCTCGAGCCGAGAACCGTCTCATTTTATCTATTTAATATTTTTTATTCATGATTTCTACTCTAATTTCCATAAATTTCTCTACAAATTTAGTTTATGACTCTTTTCATACTCTGACTAAAGCTTCTAATTGGGAAGATGCTAGATGTACTAGATATTACTCTAAAAGAGAATAAAAATAGATTTAAGATGTAATCCGTGGAGGTTTAGTTTCAGTATCTCAATAAATCGATTGGGTAAAAACGTGAGGGGTGAGCAGCGTTAAGTGTCAGGAATGTAACCTCCAATGTTCGGTACTGAAGATTGGTTGCTTGGCATTACTAAGCGATTCAGTTGCTGAACTTCTCAGGAAGAAGAAGAAAAAACAAAAAAATGAGATGGCAAGGCATGAAAGCATAAAGAAGCGTAGAGAGCATAAAAGATAGAAATCCCTAAGACCTATCTTCAGCTGAGGTAACTTAAGATTATCGCCATGAGTCGTAGATGAAGGACGAGCTCCCACCATATATCTCCTACTCTTCCCAGCGTGGTTCACAGCTCACTTCGAGCATTGACGGTCTCTTTGGAAATTTCAACTTTCGACCAGTCACATGCCTTTTATTTTATTTTCTTCGTTTTAGATGGTAGAAATTACTTGGTTTCTTTGAGCAAGTCAACGAAATTACCCGTACGCTTAGTCTTGACCAACTCGTGTTTTCTAGCGTACTTTTTAGGGTTCGTATTTCGTTTTTGAGTCCTCGCTTGAGCTGAGGGATACATTTTGAATAGCCGAGACATTTGCCAAATTATGTATGTGAAATGCTTTTAATGGTCTGTTCGTGTACAAGGGTACCGTACCTATGATGCAATTTGAGCATCCGATTACTGCTTCATTTTTTATTATTTTTTAAACTGGTTTTCTGTACGAAAGCTTTTAATAAGACTTTTCTCTGGAAAGAATTATTTGGTTTTCTTTCCTCTTTCATTTATATGAAATTCAATCATATGTTCAACAGCTTCGGTGTTCTAATTATAATTTGTGTAATTTCTGTAGTTAATTTGTGTAATTTGTAAGAGAAGTATAAAACAATTTCGGTATATTGTGCTTACTAACCAGCATATGGGCATTCCAGCAAATCAACATCCATCTCCATTCTAATATTTGATTTTCGATAATCGACAACTTCTTCTACCGCGATACATTTCATCTTCTTTACTTTCTGGACAGTACATACAATGCGCTTGGGAGTCAGTGAAGGCTATGTAGAGTGGGAATTTGCCTCTTTTTTATCATCCTTCATCCCTGGAAGTGCATGGGTATGAGAGTTTGTGCTTTGACATTTCCCTTCTCGCTTCCCATTGCCCTCATACGTATACAACTACTGCATACATGGAAATAAGCGCTCCTACGAGAAAATGAGGTCTTAACTGAGGATTAGGAAGGCCTATTTTGTGGAAACATTAGGTTCTTTTTTGAACTATCATTTTTCCGCTTCATTTCTGTCTGGTTTTGCAGCACCTACTTCTTTTTTACTTTTCATCGTATTTCATAAATTTACTTTTTCTTCGCTGTTCCTATGTGCGGATATCTTGTTTGGGACCACACCTTGGACATGGATTCCGCGTTCCCTTAACTCCAAACTAAATGGTGCCTTCGCCCGTCCCCCCTCAGGGGGACACAACTATTGTGTCTATGGGAATTAGCACTCCCAGGGGAAAAGTGTGAGTGCCCGAGCTGAGAGTTAGGTAGGCCTTTTTTTTTGTTGAAATAAAATGTTTTTTATGTTAAGGACCACCTTTCTTCGGTTCACTACTGTCCTGTTTTTCAGCACCTCTAACTTTCTTCTTCAACTTTTATCTTATTTCATGAACTTCTTTCTGGTCTTGCTGTTTCTATGCCCTTTCAGCATAGATTTCTCATTTTCTTTTCTCCATACTAAATGGTGCCTTCCTCCTTCCTCTCTTCGATACGCTCTATTTTTGTAGCGGTTAGGTAGGCTTAAACTGACCTATAATCTAATCTAATCTTCGCCCGTCCTCTGTTTGGAACGCCTTTTTTGCGGCAGGGAGGCCTTCTTTTCGTTGAAAGTAAACTCTTTGTTTTGTTACAGATCACATTTTTTACGCTTCACTGCAGTCCATTTTTTCAGCGCCTACTCCTTCAAATTTTTTATCCAATCACACCATGGACATAGATTCCCCACTATCTTAACTCCTTGCTCTC
Organism: Morinoia aosen; assembly: GCA_030386875.1. Classification (NCBI taxonomy): domain Eukaryota; kingdom Metazoa; phylum Arthropoda; class Malacostraca; order Amphipoda; family Talitridae; genus Morinoia; species Morinoia aosen. Next base: position 1,144,283 of record CM059572.1, on the reverse strand, counting down.
AGGAATATCTTTGTTAAGGTAAAGGAGTCTTAAAATAACTTATATTTTCTCGAAATTCTTGCTATCTGTTGCAAGGTTGAAATCTTATTTTGTAATATAGCATATATCAAACGGTTGTACCAATTTTTCTGTTTGAAAATTTTTGCGCTTGTATCTTTCACGTGTCGAAAATTTTCTTTTGAAATTCAACAATTGTTGAACTGTGATCTCCTCAGGGGAGACAGCTATTTTATCTATGGGAATTCGCACTTCCAGGTGGAAAATGTGAGGTCCCGAGCTAATGGTTAAATAGTCCTTTTTGTTGAAATAAAATGTTCTTTGTTAAGTTGAAAAAAATTTTTTTGGTTCACTGCTGTCCTGTCTTTTAGCACCTACCTCTTTCTTCAATTTTCACCTTGTTTCATAAACTTCTTTCTCAACTTACTTTTTCTATGCCCCTCAGGAGGATACAACTCTTGTATCTATGGGAATCAGCACTCCCAGGGGAAAATGTGAGGGCCCGAGCTGAGAGTTTGGTAGTTTTTTTTAAGTAAAATATTTTTGTTATGTTAAGGATCATGGTTCACTGCTGTCCTATTTATCAGCACCTACTACTTCCTTCTTCGACTTTGATCTTGTTTCTTAATCTTTTTGCTCAATTTACTTTTTTATGCCCTTTCTGCACACAGTAGATTCGGAGTTCCCTCGAGTCCGTGCCAAATGGTGCTTTCCTCCTTCCTCTCATCGATACTCCTTTGTTGCGGTTAGGGAGGCTTAAACTAACATTTAATCTGAACTGTGATCTGTTATTTTACTGGATCAATGTTGATTCATGAGGGTAATATTTTTCAAATGTTTTAATGGTCACTTCTCTGGAGATAAAACTATTGTATCTATGGAAATTAGCGCTCCCAGGAGAAATATGTTAGGTCTTTAGCTAAAGGTTAGGTAGGCCTTCCTTTTATTGAAATAGAATAGTTTTTTTGTTGCGTTACGGTCCATCTTTTCTCGTTTCAATTCCGATTCGTTCTCAACTTACTGTTTCTGTGAATCTTGTGCAAAGATTCCGCGTTCCTTTTAGTCCACACTAAATGGTGCATTCCTTCTTCTCTTTGGAACGCCTTTGTGATTACTTTACTTAGGCTTGAGCTAACGTCTAAGCTGTTTTGCTTGTCATTAATTTTGTATTTTCTGTTTGTGTAATTTTCTCAGCCAGCGAGTTATTTATTTGGGATCATTCATGGGAAATCTCTGATGAAGCCCATCCTATGAACATGATGAACTTATTGCTCCTGATGCGCTCACTACACAGAAAACCTGTCTTGTAGACTCGACTTGGGTCATTCTTGTACTGCCTTTCTAGTGCAACGTAATGTCGAATTAAAGGTGTTTGAACATAACGTTATGTTTGAATGTGTGGATATTATCATTATTGTGATTGCTAATTAGTGTGCATCATATTGTTGGCATGTTGCTGTACAGTACTGGGAGCATGTGAGGGAGCTGCCCACTGTACTGCGCCACGTTTGGGCCGAGCTCTTCTCATGGAACGGTCTCCAGCTTCTCTACAGGTACACCAGCTCCTTACTGCTCGTCTCTACCTAGTCTTTTATTTATTTCAAGTGCCTTTCTCAATTTTGTTTATGTGGGGTAAGCTAAAGGTTTAAAAAGCATCTCTTATATTGCATTACAGAGATTTTTTACTTAATTTAGCTCCATTTTTATTTGAATCTGCCGTCTTTTTTTCTGAGCGTCTCCCTAGAAAAATTTTCTACGGCGCTGTATGCGAGAAGTTTCCCATATCGTAGACTCATATTTATAAATACGCGATTAGGAATCGAATATTGTAACAAAAACAAGTCTAGTGGACCATTCTTGTGTTGTCCTAAAGTTACATTTTGTCTGACACCATTCATGCATCGGAACAAAAGAAGCACTTTTAAAGGCCGGGTTACACGATCATTGAGTGCGCGCGTGAGCAGTGAAGAGAGGCGCAAGCCCCGCCCACTGGTTTTCGCTTCAGGCGCATTTACTTGCTCAATGACAGTGCGGACTGTGCTCGTTTTCATGGCGCTGGCCGGAGCTTGTCAGTGTCATTACAGCCGCACTGTCATTGAGCAAGTAAATGAGTCTGAAGCGCGAGCCAGTGGGCTGGGTTTGCGCCTCTCTTCACTGCTCACGCGCGCACTCAATCATCGTGTCAACATGCTTTAACAGCAAATTTCGAGCAGAGTCAGCTGGTTCCTGACTCTGATAATTTAAACTAAAAAGCATTTTCTGGTTTGGGCTGTCTGGAACTTTTTCTTACTCATTTATACTTGAAACATTTTCCTCTGTCGGAAAGGCCTTCTGGGGTAACATCATTAAATCCATTCAGGGTTGCGGAATCGGAGTCACATGTTTTAAGGTATAGTCGGAGTCGCCGGAACCGTTTTTTTTAGAAGGTGGTGGAGTCGGAGTCGTTTTTCCGGAGGTGTTGGAGTCGGAGTCGTTTTTCCGGAGGTGTTGGAGTCGGAGTCGTTTTTCCGGAGGTGTTGGAGTCGGAGTCGTTTTTCCAAAGGTGGTGGAGTCGGAGTCGTTTTTCGGAAGGTGGTGGAGTCGGAGTCGTTTTTCCGAAGGTGGTGGAGTCGGAGTCGTTTTTCCGAAGGTGGTGGAGTCGGAGTCGTTTTTCTGAAGGTGGTGGAGTCGGAGTCGTTTTTCCGAAGGTGGTGGAGTCGGAGTCATTTTTCCGGAGGTGGTGGAGTCGGAGTCGTTTTTCCGGAGGTGGTGGAGTCGGAGTCGTTTTTCCGGAGGTGGTGGAGTCGGAGTCGTTTTTCCGGAGGTGGTGGAGTCGGAGTCGTTTTTCCGGAGGTGGTGGAGTCGGAGTCGTTTTTCCGGAGGTGGTGGAGTCGGAGTCGTTTTTCCGGAGGTGTTGGAGTCGGAGTCGTTTTTCCGGAGGTGTTGGAGTCGGAGTCGTTTTTCCGGAGGTGGTGGAGTCGGAGTCGTTTTTCCGGAGGTGGTGGAGTCGGAGTCGTTTTTCCGGAGGTGTTGGAGTCGGAGTCGTTTTTCCGGAGGTGGTGGAGTCGGAGTCGTTTTTCCGGAGGTGGTGGAGTCGGAGTCGTTTTTCCGGAGGTGTTGGAGTCGGAGTCGTTTTTCCGGAGGTGGTGGAGTCGGAGTCGTTTTTCCGGAGGTGGTGGAGTCGGAGTCGTTTTTCCGGAGGTGGTGGAGTCGGAGTCGTTTTTCCGGAGGTGGTGGAGTCGGAGTCGTTTTTCCGGAGGTGGTGGAGTCGGAGTCGTTTTTCCGGAGGTGGTGGAGTCGGAGTCGTTTTTCCGGAGGTGGTGGAGTCGGAGTCGTTTTTCCGGAGGTGGTGGAGTCGGAGTCGTTTTTCCGGAGGTGGTGGAGTCGGAGTCGTTTTTCCGGAGGTGGTGGAGTCGGAGTCGTTTTTCCGGAGGTGGTGGAGTCGGAGTCGTTTTTCCGGAGGTGGTGGAGTCGGAGTCGTTTTTCCGGAGGTGGTGGAGTCGGAGTCGTTTTTCCGGAGGTGGTGGAGTCGGAGTCGTTTTTCCGGAGGTGGTGGAGTCGGAGTCGTTTTTCCGGAGGTGGTGGAGTCGGAGTCGTTTTTCCGGAGGTGGTGGAGTCGGAGTCGTTTTTCCGGAGGTGGTGGAGTCGGAGTCGTTTTTCCGGAGGTGGTGGAGTCGGAGTCGTTTTTCCGGAGGTGGTGGAGTCGGAGTCGTTTTTCCGGAGGTGGTGGAGTCGGAGTCGTTTTTCCGGAGGTGGTGGAGTCGGAGTCGTTTTTCCGGAGGTGGTGGAGTCGGAGTCGTTTTTCCGGAGGTGGTGGAGTCGGAGTCGTTTTTCCGGAGGTGGTGGAGTCGGAGTCGTTTTTCCGGAGGTGGTGGAGTCGGAGTCGTTTTTCCGGAGGTGGTGGAGTCGGAGTCGTTTTTCCGGAGGTGGTGGAGTCGGAGTCGTTTTTCCGGAGGTGGTGGAGTCGGAGTCGTTTTTCCGGAGGTGGTGGAGTCGGAGTCGTTTTTCCGGAGGTGGTGGAGTCGGAGTCGTTTTTCCGGAGGTGGTGGAGTCGGAGTCGTTTTTCCGGAGGTGGTGGAGTCGGAGTCGTTATTCCGGAGGTGGTGGAGTCGGAGTCGTTTTTCCGGAGGTGTTGGAGTCGGAGTCGTTTTTCCGGAGGTGGTGGAGTCGGAGTCGTTTTTCCGGAGGTGGTGGAGTCGGAGTCGTTTTTCCGGAGGTGGTGGAGTCGGAGTCGTTTTTCCGGAGGTGTTGGAGTCGGAGTCGTTTTTCCGGAGGTGGTGGAGTCGGAGTCGTTTTTCCGGAGGCGGTGGAGTCGGAGTCGTTTTTCCGGAGGTGGTGGAGTCGGAGTCGTTTTTCCGGAGGTGGTGGAGTCGGAGTCGTTTTTCCGGAGGTGGTGGAGTCGGAGTCGTTTTCCCGGAGGTGGTGGAGTCGGAGTCGTTTTCCCGGAGGTGGTGGAGTCGGAGTCGTTTTTCCGGAGGTGGTGAAGTCGGAGTCGTTTTTCCGAAGGTGGTGGAGTCGGAGTCGTTTTTCCGAAGGTGGTGGAGTCGGAGTCGTTTTTCCGGAGGTGGTGGAGTCGGAGTCGTTTTTCCGGAGGTGTTGGAGTCGGAGTTGTTTTTCCGGAGGTGTTGGAGTCGGAGTCGTTTTTCCGAAGGTGTTGGAGTCGGAGTCGTTTTTCCGGAGGTGTTGGAGTCGGAGTCGTTTTTCCGGAGGTGGTGGAGTCGGAGTCGTTTTTCCGGAGGTGGTGGAGTCGGAGTCGTTTTTCCGGAGGTGGTGGAGTCGATGTCGTTTTTCCGGAGGTGGTGGAGTCGGAGTCGTTTTTCCGGAGGTGGTGGAGTCGGAGTCGTTTTTCCGGAGGTGGTGGAGTCGGAGTCGTTTTTCCGGAGGTGGTGGAGTCGGAGTCGTTTTTCCGGAGGTGGTGGAGTCGGAGTCGTTTTTCCGGAGGTGGTGGAGTCGGAGTCGTTTTTCCGGAGGTGGTGGAGTCGGAGTCGTTTTTCCGGAGGTGGTGGAGTCGGAGTCGTTTTTCCGGAGGTGGTGGAGTCGGAGTCGTTTTTCCGGAGGTGGTGGAGTCGGAGTCGTTTTTCCGGAGGTGGTGGAGTCGGAGTCGTTTTTCCGGAGGTGGTGGAGTCGGAGTCGTTTTTCCGGAGGTGGTGGAGTCGGAGTCGTTTTTCCGGAGGTGGTGGAGTCGGAGTCGTTTTTCCGGAGGTGGTGGAGTCGGAGTCGTTTTTCCGGAGGTGGTGGAGTCGGAGTCGTTTTTCCGGAGGTGGTGGAGTCGGAGTCGTTTTTCCGGAGGTGGTGGAGTCGGAGTCGTTTTTCCGGAGGTGGTGGAGTCGGAGTCGTTTTTCCGGAGGTGGTGGAGTCGGAGTCGTTTTTCCGGAGGTGGTGGAGTCGGAGTCGTATTTCCGGAGGTGGTGGAGTCGGAGTCGTTTTTCCGGAGGTGGTGGAGTCGGAGTCGTTTTTCCGGAGGTGGTGGAGTCGGAGTCGTTTTTCCGGAGGTGGTGGAGTCGGAGTCGTTTTTCCGGAGGTGGTGGAGTCGGAGTCGTTTTTCCGGAGGTGGTGGAGTCGGAGTCGTTTTTCCGGAGGTGGTGGAGTCGGAGTCGTTTTTCCGGAGGTGGTGGAGTCGGAGTCGTTTTTCCGGAGGTGGTGGAGTCGGAGTCGTTTTTCCGGAGGTGGTGGAGTCGGAGTCGTTTTTCCGGAGGTGTTGGAGTCGGAGTCGTTTTTCCGGAGGTGTTGGAGTCGGAGTCGTTTTTCCGGAGGCGGTGGAGTCGGAGTCGTTTTTCCGGAGGCGGTGGAGTCGGAGTCGTTTTTCCGGAGGCGGTGGAGTCGGAGTCGTTTTTCCGGAGGCGGTGGAGTCGGAGTCGTTTTTCCGGAGGTGTTGGAGTCGGAGTCGTTTTTCCGGAGGTGTTGGAGTCGGAGTCGTTTTTCCGGAGGTGTTGGAGTCGGAGTCGTTTTTCCGGAGGTGTTGGAGTCGGAGTCGTTTTTCCGGAGGTGTTGGAGTCGGAGTCGTTTTTCCGGAGGTGTTGGAGTCGGAGTCGTTTTTCCGGAGGTGGTGGAGTCGGAGTCGTTTTTCCGGAGGTGGTGGAGTCGGAGTCGTTTTTCCGGAGGTGGTGGAGTCGGAGTCGTTTTTCCGGAGGTGGTGGAGTCGGAGTCGTTTTTCCGGAGGTGGTGGAGTCGGAGTCGTTTTTCCGGAGGTGGTGGAGTCGGAGTCGTTTTTCCGGAGGTGGTGGAGTCGGAGTCGTTTTTCCGGAGGTGGTGGAGTCGGAGTCGTTTTTCCGGAGGTGGTGGAGTCGGAGTCGTTTTTCCGGAGGTGGTGGAGTCGGAGTCGTTTTTCCGGAGGTGGTGGAGTCGGAGTCGTTTTTCCGGAGGTGGTGGAGTCGGAGTCGTTTTTCCGGAGGTGGTGGAGTCGGAGTCGTTTTTCCGGAGGTGGTGGAGTCGGAGTCGTTTTTCCGGAGGCGGTGGAGTCGGAGTCGTTTTTCCGGAGGTGTTGGAGTCGGAGTCGTTTTTCCGGAGGCGGTGGAGTCGGAGTCGTTTTTCCGGAGGCGGTGGAGTCGGAGTCGTTTTTCCGGAGGTGGTGGAGTCGGAGTCGTTTTTCCGGAGGTGGTGGAGTCGGAGTCGTTTTTCCGGAGGTGGTGGAGTCGGAGTCGTTTTTCCGGAGGTGGTGGAGTCGGAGTCGTTTTTCCGGAGGTGGTGGAGTCGGAGTCGTTTTTCCGGAGGTGGTGGAGTCGGAGTCGTTTTTCCGGAGGTGGTGGAGTCGGAGTCGTTTTTCCGGAGGTGGTGGAGTCGGAGTCGTTTTTCCGGAGGTGTTGGAGTCGGAGTCGTTTTTCCGGAGGTGTTGGAGTCGGAGTCGTTTTTCCGGAGGCGGTGGAGTCGGAGTCGTTTTTCCGGAGGCGGTGGAGTCGGAGTCGTTTTTCCGGAGGTGGTGGAGTCGGAGTCGTTTTTCCGGAGGTGGTGGAGTCGGAGTCGTTTTTCCGGAGGTGGTGGAGTCGGAGTCGTTTTTCCGGAGGTGGTGGAGTCGGAGTCGTTTTTCCGGAGGTGGTGGAGTCGGAGTCGTTTTTCCGGAGGTGGTGGAGTCGGAGTCGTTTTTCCGGAGGTGGTGGAGTCGGAGTCGTTTTTCCGGAGGTGGTGGAGTCGGAGTCGTTTTTCCGGAGGTGGTGGAGTCGGAGTCGTTTTTCCGGAGGTGGTGGAGTCGGAGTCGTTTTTCCGGAGGTGGTGGAGTCGGAGTCGTTTTTCCGGAGGTGGTGGAGTCGGAGTCGTTTTTCCGGAGGTGGTGGAGTCGGAGTCGTTTTTCCGGAGGCGGTGGAGTCGGAGTCGTTTTTCCGGAGGCGGTGGAGTCGGAGTCGTTTTTCCGGAGGCGGTGGAGTCGGAGTCGTTTTTCCGGAGGTGGTGGAGTCGGAGTCGTTTTTCCGGAGGTGGTGGAGTCGGAGTCGTTTTTCCGGAGGTGGTGGAGTCGGAGTCGTTTTTCCGGAGGTGGTGGAGTCGGAGTCGTTTTTCCGGAGGCGGTGGAGTCGGAGTCGTTTTTCCGGAGGCGGTGGAGTCGGAGTCGTTTTTCCGGAGGTGGTGGAGTCGGAGTCGTTTTTCCGGAGGCGGTGGAGTCGGAGTCGTTTTTCCGGAGGCGGTGGAGTCGGAGTCGTTTTTCCGGAGGTGTTGGAGTCGGAGTCGTTTTTCCGGAGGTGTTGGAGTCGGAGTCGTTTTTCCGGAGGTGTTGGAGTCGGAGTCGTTTTTCCGGAGGCGGTGGAGTCGGAGTCGTTTTTCCGGAGGTGGTGGAGTCGGAGTCGTTTTTCCGGAGGTGGTGGAGTCGGAGTCGTTTTTCCGGAGGTGGTGGAGTCGGAGTCGTTTTTCCGGAGGTGGTGGAGTCGGAGTCGTTTTTCCGGAGGTGGTGGAGTCGGAGTCGTTTTTCCGGAGGTGTTGGAGTCGGAGTCGTTTTTCCGGAGGTGTTGGAGTCGGAGTCGTTTTTCCGGAGGCGGTGGAGTCGGAGTCGTTTTTCCGGAGGCGGTGGAGTCGGAGTCGTTTTTCCGGAGGTGGTGGAGTCGGAGTCGTTTTTCCGGAGGTGTTGGAGTCGGAGTCGTTTTTCCGGAGGTGGTGGAGTCGGAGTCGTTTTTCCGGAGGTGGTGGAGTCGGAGTCGTTTTTCCGGAGGTGTTGGAGTCGGAGTCGTTTTTCCGGAGGTGGTGGAGTCGGAGTCGTTTTTCCGGAGGTGGTGGAGTCGGGGCCAGAATCGCTATTTATTGAGCATTTAGAAATACTTCATCATTGAATTAATTTTTCGTTTCTCAGTTCTGTTTTACAGAGATTTTACCGAAGATGAACTGTTTGTCTGAAACGTTAAGCTTTATTTGATCATTTTAATAAAAAATCACTTTGTGTGACGATTTTCGCCTTGCTTTTTATATTAAAATATATGCTGTTGATTTTACAAGGAATTTCCATTATTTTGTGCAACCCCTGTATGTGTGATACATATGAGTACGAAGTATAATTGTCGTACAGGAGTTATATGGCATTTTTTTAGTTAAACAGCAGGAATTAGTTATTGGATTCATCGCAAATCCAGCCTTTTTATCAATGTCTCGTTTATTTTCACATCAATAAGTATATATGAAGTAGAAACCAGCTATAAATGCGTTGCGAGCTATTTGGAGGGCAGCTCAACTCATGCAATACATTTTACTCACATACAGAGAGTCAACTCTGTACGCTTCTTATGTGACTATACTCTACCAGTGACGTCAAGGAGTTGATGAACTATCTTCGTGCGAGAGATGCTTATGACCTAATTTAAATGTTTCAGTAGTTTTGTCTTGCATTTGACTTACCTCCAAAGATAAAAGGTTAAATTAATCTTTCGGTCGCAGACGGCATGCGTAGAGGTGAGCCGTAAAGTACTCATATCTGTGCTGTTAATGATGATTTTATCAACACCCCACACCATTATTATTTTCATCCATGCCCTATAACAATATTTTTTAGTCTTTAGGTTATGCTATAATGAATTGATTAATATTGAAAACTTAACTTATGTTGTGATCATTAAGATTTCTAGTGTTTAGATTATGATATATTGTTAATGAATAGTCTTAGCCAAAATATGAAGCTGTGTTCTGATACCTGAAGACTTCTAGCCTTCAAGTTATGTTATCACTATTGATAATGGAAATTTAATAAGCTTATTCTAATGTTAATAACTGAATATTACTTGATTTTTTTGGCAATACTAAGTATTTATGCACTTCACATTGATCTCTTTGTTTTGTTTAATGTATTGATCTCTTGTTTGATGCATCAATAGTGGAATTTTTTCGCATTTTTAATGTTATACCTTGAATGTTGTTTGGTTCTTTCAAAGTTTTGCTATCTTTTGCTATATCTTTATGTTTTATTTTCTGATCGCTCCTTATTCTTTAAGTAAGCATATGAAATTTTTTTAATTATGGCTTTCTAATTTTAAATGCTGAAATAGTATCGGTTTTTCGTCATTATATAATCAATTATTTCTTGGTAAGGAAGATTTGGAAACGTTTCAAGAAAATATCGATTTTGGAATTTCTGAAAAAACTATAATTCAATGTAAACGAGCTAATACTAGCAAAACCTGACTTAGTCACACACATGTAACTGAGAGCAATGCGCTGCCTTAGCTGCAATGGTTGTTGCATTCATGGTAAGTAGGATGTGTTGATTATTACTTCTAATGTGCATTACTTAGTATTTTTCGATGTCGAAGCTGATTTTTCGAGTTTAGGTCCACTGGACTGTTCGAGTTAGGTCGTTGATACGCAGCAATTCCGTCTCTCTCGGTAAACAGATCATGGAAACTGCCCGGTGTCGAGGTCCGTGGCATCCGCGAATGTATGAATAATTCCCACAAGTCGTTGATCTAGAGATGAAAAGTAGCGTACTCCTGATGTCTGCGACCAGTGACCCTGTTTTGTATCCATCAAGAGTAGTTCTCTTTAATACCATGAGCTTTCACTTTGGCCATAAGCCTTCCGTAGGGAACTTTATCAGAGACTTTTTGAAGTCTAGGTATACGAGGCTTGCGGCTTTCTTATAGTCGAAGATTTGGTTGGCTTATCTAAAGCAATCAAAAACGTTTGTGAGACTGCTGAGTTATTCCTGGAACCCGTGCTGAGTGCATACAATAAAATTTTTGGTGTGAAGAGGTTTTGTTATGCGTTCTTTGTGCGATTTTTCCATCGTTTTACTAACGAAAGATGTCAGGCTGATTGGGGGTGATTATTAATTATTTATTTGTTCACTGTTGTGAAAATTCAAATGATATTCACCTACTTCAAATTCTAGGGAACTGGCCCTGTTGCTAACGAAACAAACAAACATCGGCATTTAAGGGTGCTTAATTTACAATCAAGCCTGATACATATCACCTTGTACACTGTTTTTTTTTCAAATGCCTTATAACTAACGCCAGGAAGCCATGACGGTTTCCCCTGGTCAAAACAAGCGATCGATTGAACATGTTTACTAAGAGTTAGCAGATTACTTCAGCCATTTATTTGAGTAAACAAGGAGCTGAGCCATCAGGTTCGCTTGATTTGTGGATTCATGAGAAAACTCTTTCGGTATTTTTCTCCGAGTTTTTATCATTTGTTATTGGCTGCTGAATATTGAAGGCTTGAGGTTGTGAAACTGCACTTGCATTGTCCCAAGTGAACGTCGAGATAAATTACAGGTTTAAGATAATGGTGATCAAACTTTGGTGATCTGTTTGGGCTTGACCGTGGATGTCGATCAATGGTCCAACATGCCTTTTTTTGTCGCCTCTTCATGAACATAGTAGTAGAAGCTTTTAGGGTTCGGCTTTCGTTGTCTGATCATCCGTTTGACGTCTCCACAGACACGAGTGTGCTCCAGGTGACCTTCTGTTAGGTGATTTTAACTCTTCTATGCGATTGTTACTCGGCATTTATTACGTGTAGGGGATAAACCAGGGAGGATTATTGGTCGGTTTCAATACCTTTGTCGGGATGTGAGGCTCTGAAGCGTTAAGAATTTTTTTCCTAGCTTCTTGAGTCATTCTTGAACTTTTTGATTCCATGTTAAATTTTTGAAGGTACCTCTTACGAGTTCCTCTTCCATTAACTCTTCAACGCCCCATAAGGCTATACGATCCTCTTCCGAAATAGCCTCAATACTCGTATATGGTATTTCTTGTTAAATTTCTACTTCAATGTGTTCTTAGAAGTTCACTGCTGAGTGGCAGTTCTTTCCTCGTGTCCTTCAAATGTATATTCCTTCCTTTGCTAACGTATAAAGTTTAGCCAAGTCCAACCGAGACAGCTAATTTTCTCCCCCGTTCTGCCTATTTAATTCAAATTTTATTGAGTGCCTTCGTGGTTAATTGATTAACTGAACGGAAATAAAAATTGAACGTTGAATAAATAAATGAAATTTTCTGTTTCAGTTTCCCTTTTTGTATTATTGAGAGGCTCTCATTGCCTTTTTTATCAGCTGTCACCAGCCGTGCCAGCTGTGACACAAACTTGGGACAGTTAAGGTGATGTATAAAAAGCTATTTAGCAGGTGTTCGCAAACTCTTTCAATGAGAGGCAATGCGGGCTAATCCATCTATGTAAGAATAATGTTAAGTTATGATCAGTGTTAATGCTCTGACTTGCGTGTTCAGGATTCGTATTGGACTGTGCTTCTTGGTGGGTCTGTTCTACGCCATCATCCCCTTCGACCTGCTGCCTGAGGCGGTTTTGGGCATCATCGGACTGCTCGACGATGTTATGGTTGTTGGGTTTTTGCTGGTGCAGGTCTCCGTGCTCTTCAGAAGTCAGCTCGGCCAGGAGTGAGACGTTTGATACTTTTTGAGAGATGTGGTCGCTGCTTAACGATCCCTTGCTTCCGTCACGTCTTCGCCCTCTTTTTTCCGCCGAGTCGCTGTTGAATCTTATAGTCGCCGCCAAGTAATAAATTTAAATTCGCTTCTTTGAGGGAAGTGTCATTTTTTCTAATTTTTCCCGCTATTCTTATAGAAGGCGTTGTTAGTTTGACCTTCAAGCGTGTGTTATTTTCGTTGATACTTCGTTCTTCTTTCTAGTGAGCTATGAATGTTGCTTGATACCGATAGTCAAATGGTAAACTTCTATTCTTTTACTGATCTGCACAAAAGGCAAATTCTTATTATTCGGTGCCTCATCAATTATTCTAAAGGACGGATATAGTGGTATGGGCACACACGTACTAGTGAACCAAATTAGCCTATCAATAGTTTTCCTGCTTAGCTCTAGCGCTTATTATTTAGTGTAAGTTGAAATTATATCCAAAGAGTAAACTACGAATGAAATGTACCATTTTGTGTTGTTGAGTTCTATTGTTATTATTCATCACTGCATTGAATTTAACTTTGTTGCCGCGTTTGGTAGGTACCGTTAGTTACTGTGTGTAAAGTTTAAACTGGTATTCTGTGGTAAATTCATGTACGGGATCTTTATCGTCCGTTTCATTTCACGCTCGTCTTTCTATTGGTGGAATTGCAATATTCCCGGAGAATAGAAATGGAATAAATTCGAAATTCTTTTAAATTCGGTCACTCTCTGTTGTACGTTTATTTATTCATTTGCCATTCCTAAAGTTTGAAACGTTAAGAAGAGTTTCTTAGGCGGAAATATGCGGTCGGTACCAAAATAATCAATTTTATTTCACAAATTTAGTTTTCATTTTAACTTGTCGGTATGTAAATTAAATTGAGCAAAAAACTGAATTGCGCCTGTTGAACAGAAACTTGTTATATGACTATCAAATTATATGGTGTGAAAATAAACAAATTATAAGGCAACTGGTGGTCACATGACTTGATCACCAGATAATATTTCATTAGTCTTCCTGATTTACTTTTTTTCTGCTATTCATCCAATATTTTATTTGGTTAGTTTATTTTCCCAAATCTTAAAATTTGGCTTAGACTGGAAGTCTCTGACCTGTACCTATGAGAAATAGCCCGCGAAGGAGGAATATGTGGGGTCCTGATCCAGAGGTTAGGTAGGCCTTTTTTTTGGTGAAATAGAATAGGTTTACTGTCTTGCTACGGACTATCTTTTTTCGGTTCACCGCAATCCTGTTTTCAGCCCCTACGACTTTCAACATTAACTTCTACTTGTTTCATGAACTTCTTCCTCAAATTCCTCTTTGCGTAGATTCCGCGTTCCTTTAACTCTATACTAAGTGGTGCCTTTCTCCGTTCTCTCTTCGGAACGCTTTTGTTGCGGTTAGGGAGGCTTAGACTAACTTATCTAATCTACGCAGGAAGACCCTGACCAATTTAGGACTGAAGTAGACTTCGTGTTAACCAGGTGAATTTATCATCTATGCGTTTACTCTCATGCATATTCCTAATTTTTTGTGTTTAGCTTGCAAACGTGTTATTACCATCTTTAACTCAATCATCTATAGTGTACAAGTTTACTTTGATAATTATCTACATAAGTAATCACTTCAAGCCTGAGTTAATTCTTGTCGGTTCTTACTAGGGTACATTCAAAAAATTTGTTTTTAAACTTTCCAAGATATTTTCTTTCATTACGCCATTCATGGAATCTCGAGATATTCTCATGTGCGGATTGTGTGTGTCTGTACTAATGCTCCTAGAGGATGTGGCGTTCTTCTCCTCGGCATATTTGCCCTACTTGTCTATTCAGTGAAATTCTCGATCACAACTTTTTTTCTACCCTTCATCGATGCAAGGTGATCTTCATTGTTGTTCTAGCGTCGCTTGCGGACCTCATGCCTCCTCATTCTTGAGCATCATAATGCTATTGATGAAAATAGATCATTTTCGTGAGCGCCCCCCTCTGTGTCAGATTTTTCAGATTTGCCATGGCTGCTAACATTTTGAGCCCTGATAGAGATAAAACTACTGCAACTATCGGAATTAGCGCTCCTAGGGGAAGAAGTGAAGTTCAGAGCTGAAGGTTATGGAGGTCTTCCTTTTGTTGTAATAAAATAGATTTTCTGTTTCGCTACGGACCATCATTTTCGGCTCAATTTTGTTTTTTTTTTCAGCGCCTCTTTCTTCAACTTTCAACTTATTTCACAACTTCTTTCCACTTTCCTGTTTCTGTGCGCAGGATTTAGGACGTACCTTGTACATAGATTACCTGCGCCCTTCGTTCCGCGCAAAATGATGGCTTCTTTCTTCCTCTCTTGGGGGAATACCTTTGTTTTGGTTAAGGAAGCTTGAACTAATCTAAAATTTAATATAATAATAAAGTAATGAATTTTATTTTTTGCTGTAGCGGGTGTTTCCAGATGAGATTTTATATATCTCCTTAATCACTCTTGAGGTAATCACTCTTGTGGTGTTCGAGTTCGTTCTTGACCGTTTTAATTGCAACATGTGTAGATTGGACTGTTGAGTAGTGTGGGAGTTAGCTCTCCATAGAATGTTCACTATATTGAGTATAATTGAGCATTTTCACCATCCTTGGAGAAATCTGCATCAGCCAAAGTTCTTAAGTGTAGAGCTTCCACGCAAGCCTTGTATTGTGATATCCTATTTACTGCACATAATTTCATTTCTCTGTTAAATTCAGTCATTCAAGTAAGAATTATGTATTTGAAATGTCCTATCTACATTACGAAAATAGGAGAAAGTTATTTGTGTAATTAACTCTTAAGCATCTTTGCCTTCGTTTTCTTTAAATCTCCAATTTTAATCTAGTTCTGATACTCCATTTCAAACAAAAACAACCGAATTCAAAATATTCCCGTTGAAAGGTATAGCATAGGAATAAGTAGTTCTTGCGGGAGGGATTAGTTGCAGAAAAATTTCGTGTTTTTAAGAAAAAAAATTCTCACAACCCATTCGTTTCTGAAGCGAGAAGCCTTTGTTCTATTTTACCGCGTGTACCGTGTAATGTTGGGGGAAGTTGGTAGCAATGGCAAAATGTTCGTGAAATTGTGAATATTATTGTCGTTTTCGATGTTATCTGTTCGTCGGCCTTTTATGATGACCTCAGCTTTGGATGTTGACTACAGGGCGTTTCGTAACAAAAAAAAGTTGTTGCTGCTGTTGCGCAGGTGAAGGAACGACAGATGTCGTCGGGTAACAGACCATGCGAGTGTGGCACTTTTCTAAGGAGCCCCCTGCTGCGACAGAATTCGTTTGGAAAATGCTGTAATGATTATCTGTTACTCATTATCTAGACTCAAAATTTCTTACACAGCATTCGTCGTCTAGGTGGTGGAAAAGTGACGCGAGTCTCTCCACGGTAGAACTTGTTTGATGGCCATACCGTTGAACTCGCCCCATGAAAATGATTACTTCCACTGACAAAGCACTTCTACAGTGTTCATTTCGTTCTCGTGCAGTTTTTTAATTATATTTGTTAAATTCTCCATTCATTTTCTGTTCTATTGGTGCGAGATCCAAGTGTAGAGATAGCATCATGACTGAGTGTGCTCTTGAACTATTTTTCGAAAGTTGAAATAAAAAACTAAAGGATTTAAATGTCCAATTTTCAACCTAAACTGTAGTAAGTCGAATTTGGATAGAGAATAAAGAAAATATGTTCTCTCAAAACATTCAGAATTGTACGCAAGTGAAATTGTAATTAATCGTTTTCTTCCAAATTCCATGAGTGAAGTAGCAAAAGTTCATGTGCAGGCGGCGTGCGTTAAATTCACTTGTTTTAGATTCAAAACTCGTAGTTCTATGGTCATGTCCTTTACGTGTTTGATGTTTCACTTAAAACATATAATTGTACTGTGGAAGTGAAATTATTACACGTTGTGATACCGTTTTGTCAACGCTTTAGAAGCAGCTGTTTAACACTGGGTCCCAATTAAGTGAACCCAATTTGATTCTCCATTTGCTGTCATAAGGATGGACTAAGTGTCTGTTATACGATATTTTGCAAAAATTCTGATTGCTTTGTTTTTGGTGTTATATTTCATTGTAATTAATCGCCTTAACTGTCTGCTTCAAAGGATACATTTACTAAATGAATTACGAGGGGAACTGTTAGCACATCTTACAATCGTATAAATACGTAAGCTCGTTCCATTGTTTTACCTCTGTCATCATCTTATGTGTGTTGAAACGTGCCCCAACTTGTTCGTTATTTCAGAATATTGCTACCTGCAAAAAATCATCTTACTCTAGCTACGTTAAACTACTTCTCTTGACTTTCATAAGTTTTATTTGTATCGCTGACCAAACTACTTCTCTTGACTTTCATAAGTTTTATTGGTATCGCTGACCAAAGTTTGGTTGTTTTCCGTTTGTTAACCTGCAATTTCGTATAGTTTTTATTAATATTAAAACTTTGTTTCAACGCCGCATTTTTTCACTACTTGTGATTGCATTGTTTGGATTTTCGTGTGTTCATTGCAACTAACTAATAGTTTATTCTGGTGCTCGGGTTAAGCTGGTAATGCCTTACGAACGACTGTGATCCTCTTGTAGCTTGTAAAATTAAAAGGACGCTCGTTAGTAAAGTTGTTATTTCAACTCGTTTGTCTCACTTCATCAATTTATTTAGAAGAACAAGGATCTAACTCTTATTCTGTTTCTGCGCAATACACTTGATGCATTGTTTATGTTAGAAAGGCTCAATCTTATGCTTACAATATACAGAAGCTCTCCCATTCCTCCCCATCTCGCGAGTGAGGTGCAGGTTTGGAGGAACGAGGAAAGGTGGGGCTATATTATGAGGCTTCGCTCCGTTGGCTACAACCGTGACAAGACATGCATACCTGAAGCCGTCACACTAGGCGGAAAGCCACAAGGAAGGCCCACCGTGCGACTAAAATAGGACCGTAGCAATGGGTTAAAAAGTTATTATCCAGGCATAAATAGGGGACTGGCCCTCGTGCTATCCTGCCCTCGTCACGTGGAGAGAGCTTGCGTGTTCGATGCGCTCGTAAGTAATGCTGCACCGAGCCCAACCATGGTAGACAGGCTTGGGTTGAGATCCAGACTAACTGGGATGGCTAATCTGATAACCAAATTGAAAAGCGGTCAAGCAATTACTTTCCCTGAATTTGATTGAAAGACTGGAGAGGAACTCGGCCTGACCTGACGGTTTGATAATGGTACGCGGCAAGGCCTGATGGTCGTGGAAAGACGTGAGGACAGTTTAAACGCGAGTGGAATGGGTGAAATGCTCACTGGTCAGCCTAGCACAACCACCTGATTGTACCAGAAGCCAGATCTGCGCCTAGTGAGCGTGCGTGGCGGCACTAAGAGAGCTCGACAGTAAGGTTCACTTTGTTGACGGATGCCCTAAAGTGAGTGCCGGATACGAGTGCCCGATGAAACTTGAACTATTGAACCGTCGACCCTAATCATTTTTCTCAAACACAAGCCGACGGCGACGAACGCAGACTACACGCAAACTACATAAAGTATCTCCGAAAGAGGGTGTAATAAGCCACCTTAACTTTTACCGGTATCAAAATCCGCAAAGAGCGCGCCTGCGATTGGTGAGGTATCGTAAGAAGTACAACCACGAAACAAGTAAACTCGAACAGTATCAGCCTGAAACCTGTGATAAATAATCAAATGGAACATCTAGCTACAACAAGAAGTCTACTCTTTATTCGACTTATGAAAAACGAGGTCATTCATTTACCTTCGATTCTGCAAGCTAACGTACCGCACAATATTTGTAGCTCACTCCTCTCGGTAACTTGGAGGTTTGCTCTGTCGCACCAGTAGAGGTACTTGTGGAGCACATCCGGAGGAAGATGCGCAGTCTCGAGCTGGAGCTTATGAAGGCCTATCTTTTGTCGATGTAAAATAGGTTTTCATTTTCTTAAGAACTTTATTCAGTTGACTATGTCCTGTTGCTCGACACTCATTGTTACTCTCTCCTTCAACTTTTAGTTGAAAGAGAGAATAACTTTTAGTTTAGTTACTCTCTCTCCTTCATAAACTTCCTAACTCGCTGCTCCAGTGCGCAGGGGCCGTTTTTGCAGGAACACACCACGTGCATTGAGTCCCGTTATCTTAATTCTGTAGAAAATGATCTCTCTCTTTGTCTTTCTCTTTCTTATTCCTTGTTTTGGTTCGGAATGCAAGTGGACTAAACTAACTCGTCTGATCTATGATAACCTTCAGTACACTTGAGCTGATTTAAATTAATGTTAGCGGTTGGTGAATAAAAATCAGTGCTTATCAAATCCTCTGTGTAATATATCATTACCATAAACGTTAGGATTTATATTTTTGACCAATGCCACCTAGGAACAAGATAAACTAAGACACAGTCAACTCAATGGTGGTTGCTGTGAGGCAACAAACTACAGCAGCCACCGTTGAGAGTTGACTGTGTCTTAGTTAATCTTGTTCTTAGTGTTAAAGAGCAAAAGTATAAATCCTAACGTTTATTTAAACGATTTATAGGACGAAGGATTTAATAAACACTGATTTTTATTCCCCAATCGTTAACACTGGCTTGTGAGGCTTGGCCACACAACCGAAAAGAAGTCACAGTCCGACTCAAGAAGACGAGAAAAGGAAATACAAGAACACACTCTACTTATTTGAACAATAAATCCGCCTATAAGTCTCCTCTGATCGACTCCGTCGTGCCAAACTAATCGTGACTGAATGAACTAAGTTTGAAGCAGAATACAAAGATGACCCTTGCTACCAGGGTTGCGGAGTCGGAGGAATAAATTTACGACTCCGACTCCACCTTTCCAAAATTTGGCGACTCCGACTCCACCTTTCCAAAATTTGGCGACTCCGACTCCACCTTTCCAAAATTTGGCGACTCCGACTCCACTTTTCCAGAATTTGGCGACTCCGCCTCCGCCTATTCACAATTTTATAAATCCAACTCCACCCATTCATAATTTATAAATAAGATGAATATTTTATTTCTTAACTAGTGTGCACGGACCGTCAAAAATGACGGGATTCAATACCTTCCTTCAACGAATTTTCGTTCGAGTGGAGTTTCCATGCTTAAGCTAATTCCAAAGATAACTTAATTTTCTTATTAGAGTAATAAACACTCAGAGCACAGTATTTTTGAGCCGCAAGAGAAGTAGATATAGCCATTCGTGTCGTATCCTAGACACAGAAATTCAGCATTACTGAAAGCAACTGCGAGCTTGTGCATGTATATTGTAAAATGCAATACAGTATATTGTAATATACAATACAGTACATTGTAATATACAATACCCCGCCGAACCAATTCTACCCCTTTTAGTAAATTAATCGTAAAGTGGTTATATAACTGATTTTCAAAAACTTAAATTATTCGAAAGGGAAACAAAATTTGCTACATTGCTAATAAAAAGCAATTAAAATGTTAATTTAAAGCGGATATACAATCAATTAAAAATTCAGGGACATTTTTGTGGGGCACCCGGTATAGGGTGGAGTGTTCATATACAATAAAAGAGCAAGTGTCTCCTTTAAACAAATAAATGAATAGGTTTAGGTATTTTGTGTGACTAATCTCTCCTATGTTATTACAATGGAATTTTAGGATTTAAAACTTAAGGGCAACAGTTTGAACATTTATTTCGGTAAATGTTGAGGATTACCCGGGAATCGATATTTGATTTTTCGGTGCCTAAACATAGTTAATTAAATCGAAATAAACAAGTTGGCATCTATGCATTTTCCGTCGTAAATGAGTATTTTACGAGTTATAGCGGTAAATGACTTACCGCAACTCCAGTGTTTGAAGCGGCAAGAAAATCATCGAGCGCGACTGATGGCAACACTGCAATGGAGTCTCGCTTCCGGCGCGCTCGTCATCAAAGACGAAACTAAACCTACCGCCATAACTCGTTAAATATTCATTTGCCGAAAAAAGTGTATGGAAGAAAAGTAGTTTATTCCAATTTTACTACCATGATTCAAGCAACAAAAATTCGAAAATCGATGAGTAGCTGTTTATTCGAGCGCATTCGTCTTGAAAGACAAAACTAAACCTACCGTGATAACTCGTAAAATACTCATTTACGACGGAAAGTGCATAGAAGAAAACTTGTTCATTTCCATCTAATTAATTAATTTTAGGATTCGAAAAGTGGAAAATCGATCCCCGGTTAATCCTCAACATATACCTTTATTTCAAATACAGAAAAACTTCAAGGGAACAACAGCAAGTCGTTTCCCGAGATGCGCAAAAAGAGAAACAGCACCCAAGTTAGGCCGCGGCCAGACAAACAGCAGTGGAGCAGGGCAGAGCAGAGCAGTTTCGACCCTCTGGTAGGTGCTAGCTGACGCTAGTAAGTTAGGCGGCCAACAAACAGCAGTGGCAGTCCTGAGTCCGCAGCAGTTGCAATCTTGGGGCTAAGAAGAGCAGTGCTTTGTGATTGTAGTTACCTCAAATTTTGCTTATTAAATAGCTGTAGAACTGGCAATATTTTATATAATTATATTTATTTATATATATTGCTATGCTACGCATTATATTGTTAGCATTACGACTACATCCGTACACTGTCGTATTTTACTTATGATTTCCCTACAATATTGTTACACACAATGAACTAAATGGCTTTAATACTGTTTTACAATTGCTCTGAAAATTCCACGAGAAATTAATTGCATGACATGCAAGTTATGATTGCTGATAGAATAATCATGCAAATAATTCACTGACGAATGACTTGAAACCTTATAGATACTTGAATCAGAATTGTTTCGCTGCGCTTTACGTGTAGATACATAAAAGAACAAGGAACGTATTCGTTCAAGCGTATAAGAGCATACGTTAATGGATAGAACAACCCAAATTTCGAATTGAAAAATTATTAAAAAATTTGAAAGTGTGTAAGGTTCTTTTGTTTTGTGGAAATTTTACGTGTTCCCTTTACCACGTTTACTGGTGCCGAACTGAATATTGATTATTTGTGCGTTGTGAAGGGAACATTAAACAGACAAGGATTTGATAAGGATTACTTGCACTTGTCAAGTATTCTAGCCTACCCACATCTTCCCGTGGTGGTACCGTTAGTATACCCATTTGGAGTCTTGTAACTCATTACATAGTTCATATGTAAATTGATAACAAGGTGTTTATAAGATTAATTATTGTATTTTTATCTGTGGGTAGAACCAACGTGGGGGGGCGCGCACCAACATCTGGGTCTTTTCTCTTTTGTTTTGTGTAATTAAATTTCTTTGAAATATTGAGTGTAGAATAGACGTGTCCAAGCGAGGCCCCCTTGATTTATCAAGGGGACCCACTCCTGAAATAATGAATCGTTCGAATGCGTGTGACCAAGTTTCGAGTATGGAAGAAATGGAGGATCCGCAGCGGCAGCGAGGTGACGCTGGAGATGACCCCCTCGCCTCGAAAATGGACCAACGTGACAACATCGGAAATATCAAGAGAAGAATTGAAGAAGCCATCGCAACAATTGCGGGTGATGTGAGTGATGAGAGTTGCAGAAATATGAGCACCAATGAAGTGGACCAGATTGTGAAGCATCTAACAGAAATTGAGAGAGCGGTGATTTCGGCCCGAAGTGGTTCATCTTCAGGGCAGGAACAGCCAGCACGTAATTGTGGAAAACTGCAAAAAAAGGAGAAAATAAAATACGTTCCTCTGGTGCTACCTGACGAAGAGTTCTTTCCCAGGTACTTTTCCATCACCTTTGAACATGGAGGAAAGAGGAAAACTAACCCGTTTGGAGTTCTCCAACAAATCGCGGCTGTAACTGGTACAAAACCCAAGAGGCTGTTTAGCATGGGCCCTGAAATGATGATGGTCGAAGTGCGAAGTGCGCAGCAAGCGAAGAAGATTGTCAGCCTGACGCACGTAGAAAATGTACCCTGTCAGACTGCAGAATACAGCAGGTTCAATTACTCGACTGGCTTGATATACATCAATGACTTTGACATCACCGACATGAACGAATTTAAAACCGGCCTTCAGGAGCAGTACAATGTGCAGGAAGTTACAAGAGCTAGTTTCATTAAACCAAGTTATCCCCAAACACAAGCCTTTCTTATAACGTTCAAGCAACATACAGCATCTATATCCCGGGTGAAAGGCAAGACACCAAAGTATATCCGTTTAACAACAAACCAATGATGTGTTTCAATTGTCAGATGTATGGTCACACCACTAAGCGATGCCGAAATACCTCTGCAGTGTGCAGAAAGTGTGCTGAGGTCGGCCACTCCGCTCTGAACTGCACGTCTGACGAGACGAAGTGTGCCCACTGCGGAGGTCCACATGCAGCAGGCAGCATCCAGTGTGACAGAGAAATAGAAGAAAGATGCTTGTTGCAAATAGCGGAGAGAGAAAAAGTGACCATAAGAAGAGCTAAACAGATAAGGGAAGGAGTGGATGAAACTGTACGAGCCCCACCATCTAGCAAGTACATCACTCATTTTGATTGCAGGATGAATGAAGCTAATAGACGAAAGATATCTCCATGGGTGCTCGAGAAGTGTATCACCGACCACCTCGGCAGTAAACCCAAAGCCATAAGATCGCGGAGCAAGACAGTGTTTACAGTGGAAGTGAGTGACGCAGCTCAGAGCCAGAAAATGGAACAAACGCAGCAACTAAACCAAATGCCCATCACTGTCGAAGAGAACCTCAATTTTGCCATGCAGAAAGGCCTTATCTATGTATATGAATACGATC
This sequence comes from Morinoia aosen, assembly GCA_030386875.1. Lineage (NCBI taxonomy): Eukaryota > Metazoa > Arthropoda > Malacostraca > Amphipoda > Talitridae > Morinoia > Morinoia aosen. The sequence continues at coordinate 1,121,720 of CM059572.1, read as the reverse complement.
TGAGTGACTTTGAAAAATTCAAGCAAGGATTACTGGAAATGTGTGGAGCTCAAGATGCGGTTCGAGCAACCTGGAATTAAACCGAGATGTCACCTGGCACTGCCTATTCTGTTGTCTTTCAGGCAGCCCGTGCTACCCGAATACATTTATGTCCCTGGAGAGCAGGCTAAAACCAAGGTATACGAAATTAAGCCCAGACCTATGCTCTGCAAAAAATGCCAAGAATATGGCCACGGCATTAAACACTGCCAAGGGGAACAAGTGTGCTCGAAGTGCAGCTCGACTGGGCATCTAATTGACGAATGCACTTCCAGCGAAACCAAGTGCTACCACTGCATGCAGTGAGGAGCATCTAACGGGATCAAGAAATTGCGGACAGAGAGTGCTGGAGGAGGAAATCTTGGCCATTCAGAGTAAAGAAAGAGTTTCAAAAGGGCAAGCCAGATTGATGTTCAACCGCCGCAACCCGAACTTCTCTATGAATTTCACTAAGGCAATTAAGACACACACTAACCCCATAGAAGAAAATATTACAAACAATAAAAAGAGAAACCGATCAGATGACTGAGAATCGACACCAGAGCCACAACAAAGCAAGAAAAAGGTCGAAGGAGTCGAAACAAGAAATAAGTCCAGGAATAGAAGTATGTTGGCGAAGGAAGATGAAATAGAGAGGATGACAGAGGTTTTGTGTGAGAGTCCCAAGACCGGAAGGCTTTTCACAACGACTGTAAGCCTGCACCACGGTGCAATATCACCTGCAAAAGAAAGGGAATCTAGAAGGAGAGAAACCAGGAAAATTTATGATGAATATACAAAAGAAATAAGAGAAGCTGAAGAAATTGATAGAGATAAATATGAAGAAGAACTGAAAAGAGCTAACCGTCCGAAAGTAGGAGAGACGCGTAGACAACGCTCACGTGCAACATCGAGGGAGAGCTTCAGGAAGAGATCTCCGAGAGGCAAAGACGAGAGGAGGAGGTCTGAGGACATCAGGCGCAGGTGGAGGTGATGGCAGAGCAAGAGGTTACATTCCTACAGTGGAATTTACAAGGAATGGCTTCTTCTAAGGAGGACCTCATAAACCTTGTTGACACCTACAAGCCAGCAGTGATAGCTGTACAGGAAACGTTCTACGGTGATAATTTTGTGTCCCCAGTATCAGGATATGTTAGTTTCTGCAAGCAAGGTCACTACAACCACAGGTTTCATGGGGGAGTGGCACTATATATACATTCATCAATACCCACTCAAGAGATCAACACACAATCACCGGCTCAGGTAATTGCTACGAGAATATCCCTTAGTAAATTCAAGATAATAACTGTTGCATCAATATACTTACCACCCAGAGAGCAAGTAAATATCGAATAATTATTCACCACCTTGAGGGAAATGCCCAAACCTGTTGTTATAATGGGAGATTTTAACGCTCACCATAGTGACTGGGGGAATAAGAGAACAGATGGGAGAGGACGAACGATGCGGAACATGCTGGCAGTGGAAAACCTCAACATCATTAATGATGATTCACCCACTCATATATCAGGAACTATAATAGACCTCACACTCACATCCTCAGACATAACACCGGATCTAAAGTTCAATGTTCTACCCTCGGTCCTGAGTAGTGATCACTTCCCTATAATGCTCACCTTTACAGTTCTGCAAGCAGATGGACGACTAGAGACCGAAGCATGGAATTTCAAGAAAGGTAACTGGAAGCAGTACCGAGAAGACACCATATGGAAAAATGTACACCAGGTGGAAATACCAGAGGACCCAGAGGCTGCAAACGATGAACTCTATCAAAGATTCAATAGTGCAGCTGAGAATTGGGTGCCTAAGAACAAGAGAAGACGGCCCTACGCAAAACCATGGTGGACAGCGGACTGTAAAGTAGCTTGGCGAGAGAGGGAGAAGTGCTACAGGGTATACAAGAGGACTGGAGAAATGGAGGACAAAATACGGTGGAAGAGGGCAAGAGCAATAGCAACGAGGACATTCAAGGAAGCTAAGCAGAACACCTGGCGAGAGTTCGTATCAACTCTGAAAACCACCACACCCAGTAGTTATATTTGGGAAACAATAAATACAATTCGAGGAAGGGCCAAGAGGCAAATAAAAATGCTAAGTGAAGGAGAAAATCATTATTCGACCACGAAGGAAATAGCACAGAAGCTCGCAGAGACCTTCGAAATCATATCCAGCAACGTGAACTATTCAGAACAATTTGTACGATACAAGCAACTCGCAGAACAAACTCCCATCAACTTCATGAGCAACAATGAGGTACCCTATAACAGACTTTTCACAATGCAGGAACTTACATTCGCCATCAAAAGTAATAGAATTACAACACCAGGAGCAGATGATATCAGCAACCTGATGATCAAAAACATGCCGGACAATGCTCACCAATACCTGCTGAACGTGTACAATAAGATATAGGTTAAAGAATATGTGCACCCACGTTGGAAAGAAGCCATAATTGTACCTATCCCTAAACCTGGTAAAGATCACAGCAATCCGAAAAACTACAGGCCCATATCATTGACGAGCTGTCTATGCAAGACCTACGAAAAAATGATCAACAGCAGACTGATGGAATACCTCGAAAACAACAAAATACGAGGCCTGTCGAAAAAGTATCCGACCTTTGGCCAGAAAAAATACTTCAACAACCTGACGGGGTTGGGACCCTAATCCCCTTCAAAGTAGGCTCCTTGTGCTTCCACACACTTAGCCCACCGATCCTTCCACTGCCGGAAACACCTCTGGAAGTCTTCTTTTGGAATGGTGTTCAGCTCTGTCGTCGCGTTCCGCATTATCTCTTCTCTACTCTCAAAACGGGATCCTTTCAGTGGTGTCTTCAATTTTGGAAACAACCAGAAGTCGCAAGGAGCCAGGTCTGGAGAGTAGGGAGGTTGGCGAACGGTCGTAATTCCATGTTTGGCCAAGAAATTGCGGATCAAATGGGATGAATGTGCGGGCGCGTTGTCGTGATGCAAGTGCCAGTTGTTCGCAGTCCACATGTCTGGTCTTTTGCGCCGAACTGCATCACGAAGTCGCCGGAGAACATCCTGATAGTACTCCTTTGTCACTGTTTGTCCTTCCGGTGCGTATTCGTGATGAATCACCAAGCTTTTGACAAAATTTGATGCAGTGTCTTTGCTCAATTCGTTCAGTCATCTTGCAAGAAAACTAAATCCGACAAACACTTAGAACAGCACCTTACTTGGCGACCACCAGCCAGTGACTGGCCCAAGTGAATGCGGTGAAAAAAGTCAAGCATGCGCATTAAGATTCCTCCTTCCACCGTGCACAGTGGCGCCGCCTTAGAATCACTACTTTGCGCGGGAAAAATTAAGGTCGGATACTTTTTCGACAGGCCTCGTATTTACTAACATCCAGTGCGGTTTCAGGAAGAATCGAGCAACTGTAGACCATCTCGTGAGGTTCGACACCTATGTGAGAAGATCGTTCGCGGAAAATAAAGTGGTCCACGCTGTATTTTTTGATTTAGAAAAGGCCTATGACACGACCTGGCGGTACGGGATATTAGGAGACCTAACAGCGGCAGGAATGCGAGGAAGATTACCAAGGTTTGTGAAGGAGTTCCTCAGGGGTCGAACATTTCGAGTGAGAGTGTCTGGCGAATTGTCCCTCTCAACAGAACTGGCCACTGGAACACCGCAGGGAAGCACACTTAGTATCACTCTGTTTGCCATTAAAATTAACTCATTAGCAAAGGAAATCCCCCGTGAAGTTTTCAGCTCCTTATTCGTAGACGACCTTCTTATCGCTTTTGCTGATCACAATAGCTACGAAGTTCAAACAACAATACAGTCGACAATAGATCGAGTCAACCAGTGGGCAAAACATAACGGATTCCGATTTTCACCCACGAAAACTGTTGCAATGCAATTCTATGGAGGGAATGAACCAATGGTAATTCCAACATTACGGATGGACGAACAAAGTATTCCCATTGTAGACAGCACAAAATTCCTCGGCCTTCATTGGGATAAGAAGCTAAACTGGATTACCCACATCAGAAGTGTAAAAGCTAAATGCAGCAAAGACCTTGATTTACTGAAATCCGTGTCTTCCTTTGCTTGGGGTGCGGATCAAGAAATTCTAATTAGACTGTACCGTTCCCTGATCCGCTCCAAAATTGACTATGGCTGTGTGGTCTATGGCTCGGCGAGCGCAACTGCGCTAAAGGAACTGGACGTAGTGGCGAACGAAGCAATGCGTATTAGCACTGGAGCATTCAAGACGACGCCAGTAACAGACTTACAGGTAATATGTAACGAACCGAGACTGGAACTCAGAAGAAAAGACCTGCTGCTAAGATATTATTTCAAACTCAAATGTCACTACATCAACCCAGCAGCATACAGCTCAATCTGCAACTCAAACCTAGAACTGTTTTTTACTAGCCGGAAATGCTCAGCACCAGTAATCCAAAGACTGCACCGGAAAGACAGCTCATCACGGAGTACAACATTCCGACCCAGCCAGTCCAGCCGTACTTCACCCCTGCATCATATACATGGACTCTCCGCAGACCCAAGTTTGAGCAGCAAATGACAGATTTAAGAAAGGCGGAAATTATCCCATCTATCCTAAGACATATGCATTACGATATTATGAGTAAATACCACAACTGCAAAGTAATTTACACCGATGGATCCAAGTCGCCAACCGGAGTTGGAGCGGCGGCTGTGATGGGGAACATCGTCAGGAAGGCCTCACTACCGCTCGTAGCAAGCATATTTACAGCTGAACTCCACGCAATCAAGCTCGCTCTAAACATCATTAAGGAAACTCCGTCTCCTAACTATGTCATCTGCAGTGACTCAATGAGCTCGGTACAAACAATTGACAACTATACCGGAGATAACGAACTGCTATAAAAGATCTTATTAGAAATGCATCAACTCATAGAAGATGGCAAAAACATTACCATCAGTTGGGTCCCGGCGCACGTGGGTGTCGCGGAGAATGAGCGTGCAGACGAGGCTGCAAGAGCAGCAGCGCAGAGACCCGCAAAATTTATATTGACCCCTTACAAAGATTGGTTCCCGCTAATAAGAACATATGAAATGTGGAACAGGGAATGGCGTGAAGCGGAGAAAGGCCTCAGAGCTGTCAAAACTTGCCCTGGAAAATGGAAGAAGTCTATCTTCAAGTTGACCCGCCAGGAGGAAGTCGTCATCAATAGGCTCCGACTAAACCACACAGCGTTGACCCACAGCTATCTCTTCGAATCAGAAACTCTTGGGCAGAGACCTATATGCGGGTGGTGTAACGATGCAGTCCTGACGGTGAAGCACATGCTGGAAGAGTGTACTTCACTACAACAGGCCAGAGACAGATTACTTCGACCAATGACTGGAGGAAGCATGAGTGTGACGATTATGCTATCGGATGGAGGACCTATCCACAAAGTGCTTGAATATGTGAAGGAAATAAATGTATTCGGTAATTTGTAAATCTTAACAGATATGAGAGAGTATAATTGATGAAAGTCTGGTTTATCTCTGAACTTTGATTTCCAAGTTGACCTCAACAATAGCGAGAACTTGAATGATGGAAGTGCTCTGATGGAAAGTATTAAAAAACAATGGCCGAGCGTCCTGTGCTATTACCCTCTCTGATCTGATGAGAGGGGGGTTCCAGCATGGGTGAGACGCTCGGCCCAAGTGAGGGTGGGTAGCTGGAACCCCTGCCAGGGGAGTCCCTAACTACTGCCCGTAAGATAACTTAGAAGTTATTGCCCCGCCCACAATTCCAAATGCAATTAATCTCTCCGACTCTTGGTAATTCTGGTCTCCATCGGTCTGTCGCTCTCGGGGCGCCTAAAGGTGATATACGTTGGTGATTGTGAGAGTAAATCCATTGCAAGGGGATCATGGTCCCGGAACTCGTCTGTGTAGTGAGACTAAACTCGTGGCCCCGAATGTACTACTGGTCGAAATGTTTCAATTATTTGGACGTCAGTTAGCTGGGCTGTACGCCAACCCTAGTGGTTCGGATTGAGTGGAGAAGCAAAGTGAGGGTACTGGGAGTACCGTGCATGGACGAACGAAATTTGGTTATTGGCGGAAGCACTGAGATTTGAACTTGGATGGAAATATCAAGACGTGATGGTGAAAAAATACTTTGGTAGTTTACCAAAGCGACAACTAAATAGTCACTGACCGAAGTTGTCGTTAACTGAGTTTATTATTATTACTATTTGTTTTGTCTCGTGTCACTAAGTTTCAATTTTATTGTTATTTTCCCATAGAACTCGAAAATCACACCCGTTTTTTGGAGAAACTAATAGTTTTTCAGTTGCATGCTTTTAAAGTTATTTTTACCAATGTAACTGTTAAAACGCAAACTTAAATATTTCTGTATCGGCCATGCCCAGCGCTTTGCGCTGGGCCAGAAAACGTTGATCCGTGAAAAGGGGATGCTGGAAGTAAATTTTAGTGGCGTGCGCCTAACACGAAAGACCTAATATAAAAATGTTTGGCAGTGGTACGCTTTAAAGTGTAGGAATTGACAAAGAAAATGCTTGGTATTGGCTTAGTTTTTCAATTGATGAGGTGGAAAATACCTATATACGCATAAATAACTGTACAAGTCCACTTAATACTAACTTCCATAGCGTCTGCCATAAATTATCTTTGTTCATTTGCATAGTTATGATCGAAATATTACCCCTCAGGGGGATACAACTATTGTATCTATGGGAATTAGCGCTCCCAGGGGAAAAATGTGAGGGCCCGAGCTGAGAGTTAGGTAGGCCTTCTTTTTGTTGAAATAAAATGTTTTTTGTTATGTTAAGGACCACCTTTTCTCGGTTCACTGCTGTCCTGTTTTTCAGCACCTCTGACTTTCTTCTTCAACTTTTATCTTATTTCATGAACTTCTTTCCCATCTTACTGTTTCTATGCCCTTTCTGCATAGATTCCTCATTTTCTTATCTCCATACTAAATGGTGCCTTCCTCCTTCCTCTCTTCGATACGCTCTATTTTTGCAGCGGTTAGGGAGGCTTAAACTAACTTATAATCTAATCTAATCTATGATCGAAATATTATGAGATGCACCCCCGATCGCAGGAATAGCTTGCACCGAGGAGATCAGAAGTTCGATATTCACCCCGTGCGAACTCTATGGTGCAACTGACTGCTAGCTCCCGAGCGGTGTTTCATCATCCAAGATAAAACGCCGCTGGCGCTTGATTCATACTGCGCTGCCCTGCACTGCTCCATGCTATTTGTCTGGCCACCCTGATAGGAATACCACTAACATAAAACACCACGCCGGCTCTGCTCTGCCCCGCTCCAATGCTGTTTGTCTGGCCGCGGCCAGACAAACAGCGATGGAGCGGGGCAGAGCAGAGCAGAGCAGGCGCGGCGTTTTATGTTAGTGGTATTCCTATTAGGGTGGCCAGACAAGTAGCATGGAGCAGTGCAGGGCAGCGCTGTCTGAGTCAAGCGCCAGCGTCGTTTTTATCTTGGATGAAACACCGCTCGGGAGCTAGCAGTCAGTTGCACCCTAGAGTTCGCACGGGGTGAATATCGAACTTCTGATCTCCTCGGTGCAAGCTACTCCTGCGATCGGGGGTGCATCTCATATAATATTCCGATCATAACTATGCAAATGAACAAAGATAATTTATGGCAGACGCTATGGAAGTTAGTATTAAGTGGACTTGCACAGTTATTTATGCGTATATAGGTATTTTCCACCTCATCTATTGAAAAACTAAGCCAATACCAAGCATTTTCTTTGTCAATTCCTACACTTTAAAGCGTACCACTGCCTAACATTTTATATTAGGCTTTTCGTGTTAGGCGCACGGCACTAAAATTGACTTCAAACATACTTTTTCATGTATCAACTAATAGTTTTTTAGTAATAGTTTAGCCCGAAGCGCTGCACGCGGCCGATACAGAAATATTAAAGTTTACGTTTTATCAGTATTACATTGGTAATAATAACTTTGAAAGCATGCAAGTAAAAACTATTAGTTTCTCCAAAAAACGATTGTGATGTTTGAGTTCTGTGGAAAAATAGCAATTAAATTGAAACGTAGTGCCGGACGCCAAATACAAAAGATCCTTTTACACTTTGAAATTGTTAATTAATTCATTAATTCGAAATTCGGGTTGTTGTACCCATAAATGTATATCTTTATACGCTTGAACGAATAAGTTCCTTGTTCTGTAACGTATCTACACGTAAAGCACTGCAAAATAATTCCGATTCAAGTATCTAAAAGGTTTCAAGTCATTCGTCAGTGAATTATTAACATTATTATTCTCTTAGCAATCATAACTTGCATGTCATGCAATTAATTTCTTGAGAAATTTTCTGGAGCAATTGTAAAACACTATTAAAGCCAATAAATTCGTTGAGTATAGCAATATTGTAGGGAGATCAAAAGTAAAATACGGATGTACGGATGTACTTGTAATGCTAACATCATAATGCGTAGCATAGAAATATATATAAATAAACATAATTAGATGAAATATTGCCAGTTCTACAGCTATTTAATAAGTTAAATTTGAGGTAACTACAGTCACAAAGCATTGCTCTTCTTAGCGCCAAGATTACAACTGCTGTGGACTCAGGACTGCCACTGCTGTTTGTTTGGCCGCCTAACTTGCTAGCATAAGCTAGCAGCTACCAGCGAGCCGAAACTGCTCTGCTCAGCCATGCTTCACTGCTGTTTGTCTGGCCGCGGCCTTAGGCGTATCTTGAGGATTCCAACAGTATGCACAACAGCGTCCTCTGTGGTATTTTTATTATTAAATTCCTTTAAAATGGAGACCGAAGATTTTCTTTAAGGGGATCTACTACCCTGGACTACCCTTTGACTGCCAAATTTTACAAATGTCTTTTTTCCCATTTCTATCGCAACTAGGAGAACGAAAATGCATACAGATGTGCAAAATTGAATTTCAAACACATTTGCATCTATAAAATTTTTCGATTTTCGCAAAAAAATAATTCATTTCGCGATTATTAGAAAAATATAAATCCTTGCGCAAAACTCTACCCACTCTATAATTTTCAACCTAGAAGCGTGATTTTGGTCTCATACGAAGCGGAAGGTCTGTACCATGACCGTAACGTAAATTTGTTTTGATTTTCGAACTAGAAAAAAGTTATAGGTACACATATCCAACATGTAAAAAAAAATTTTCAGTTTTTTCACAATAAAAATATAATTTGGAATTCAAATAAAATTTTGCCTCGCTACGTAGTTTCCCCTGTCAAACCGCATCGAATGAGACCAAAATCACGCTTCTACGTTGAAAATTGTAGAAGGGGTGTGGTTTTGCGCAGAAAAAAAATATATATATATATATGTTCGCCCAATACCTTTTTTCTATCGCGAATTTCGAAATTTTTCATGAAATAAAATGTGTTTAGAATTTAATTTTACATATCATCATCAAGTTTCATTTACCTAGTTGCAATAGAATCCTGTAATCTGAAATTAAAAAAAAAGTATATTGAATTTGTCTTTTTATTACACTTTTTTGACATTTGTAACCATAAATTTTTTTCTAATTCGAAATTAAAAAAACTACGTTGCGGTCTTGGTACAGTTCTTCCGCGTCGAATGAGACCAAAATCACGCTTCTACGTTGAAAATTATACAGTGGGTAGGGTTTTGCACAACTATATTTATTTTTCTAATAATTGCGAAATAAATTATTTTTTTTTTTTGCGAAAAACAAAAAATTTTATACATGCAAATGTTTTCGTAATTCAATTTTACATCCACGTTTAAATTTTCGCTCCCATCGGTGCACTACAAATGTGTACAGCGAAGTTTGAACGAAGATTTCGAGCCCAGGGTAGTAGATCCCCTTAACGCAAGGTTAGTTTTTAAAAACGAAACTCCCTAAAAATAAAAGACGACTAATGAACGCGGCCGGTCATCAGCACGGTACTCCGGTAGGAAATTTTAGAGGCGTTCTGAGTAGAGAGATACAGAGTTTTAAGATGTCTGGTCGCCGACTAGCTGAATATCGTATCTTATGGCAAGATTGCATATAGCAGTAAGATTTTATCAATTAATTGACAATTAATTACCTTGAATAATAAGTGCCTATTCAAGAGGCTGCAAGAGCCGGGTCGAGGAGTTCAAGTCGCAGAAAGAGACTGCTTTATACGCAAGAGAAATAAGTTAGAGGTACCAGACCCACTTTTTTTAAATAGGCGACATGCTGCCCAAGCAGAGCAAGCTCAAAGATAATTTACTGATTGAGCGCCAAAGCGTCACGAGTAATCTTAATTAAAGCGATTTAAGGTTAATGCAGGCCTGCTAAAAGCTCAAACATGCTTAACTATAAAAAGTTAAATTTAAACACAAAAAGCGAAAAGAAAAGATGCAGCTGCAAAACAAAAAAACGAAGAACAGAAAGAACCAATTTCAACAGTTTCAAATTTTTGTCTGTGAACTAAGAGAGACCAACTGAAGAAAACTTTTTCTTCCCCAAAGTCGCCATCAGAAATACGCAAGATTTTCAACTGGAAATTTCATTGAACAAATAAAATTGGCTGTCCGTCTTTGTTGGTTGGTCTGTCTCCCTTTCACGCTCTTAAAGATGCTTAATGACTGTATTTGTGATGCGAGTTTCACCAGTGCACAAGTAATAGAATATTTTAATCGCAGGTACTATTAGGATGGATATATTTCTTTATGATCCACATCTGGAAGATTTGTATAAAGACAATATTGAATACCGTCATTTATGACGGGTCGTGTACACAATTATATATAGTGAGTGTTTCAGAACACGAGATACAAAATTGCAAATCGAGTAGAAAATGGCCAAATAAACACTTTTTGTTTTATGAAATTTTCCCCAAAAAATCAGGGATGTGAGGTATTAGCTATTTATTGTTTTAGAAGATGAAATTGAATGGCACAATTACTCGCAATATTTATTTTGAATTTACTCCACAAAAATTGTTTAAAATGTGTCCCACCTACATCAGTGCACTTTTCGAATGTTAGCCTTAACGACTGACGGATATTAGGAAACACTTCTGGCATTAAGGTATCTCACTTGCAGCCACTGCAATTCTGGCCACAAGATCTTCCTCAGACTCAATGAGTGTAGCGAACTGTAGCATAAACTAGGCTCTTCATGTGTCCCCAAAAAATGAAATCGAGTGGAGTCTTGTCAGGAGATCTAGGAGGTCATGAAACTAGAACATTTCGCCCGATCAACGTAAATTTAATATAAATATTGCGAGTAATTTAGTCAATAAATTTCATCCTTTTAAACAATAAACGGCTTATATCTCAATGTCTCTTTCTTCGGAAAATTTCATAAAGAAAAAGTTTTTATTTGGACATCTTCTATTTGGTGTGCAATTTTTTGCCTCTTCATCTGAAACACCCTGTATATTACTGACAAGTGTCTTCTGAAAAAAAAGAAAAAAATAAAAAGCGTTTATTTTCAAAAAGGTTGGCACATGAGATCCATGACAAACATATTGGCTTTTAAAAATTTCCTAATATAAGACGTCATTAGACAAACGTACTATACGAGGAGTACTAATATACAGACTATACGTGGTCTACTAATAGACAAACCATACGAAGTGTACTAATAGACAAATTATACGAGGCGTACTAATAGACAAACTATCCGAGGTGTACAAATAGGTAAACCATACGATGCGTAGTAATAGACAAACTATCCGAGGCTTACAAATAGGTAATCCTTACGAGGTGTACTAATTGACACGCCATACGTGGCGTGCAAAATAGATTAACCCTGTCATGGGCTAGTTAATTCAAAAATATCATTTCTTGGGTATTTTGCATCCCAAGAGATGGCTGACAACTTATAAATAATTTAAAATACTACTAGAGAATTCTTCGGAATTCCTAAATTATTTGTTAAACCGAAAGTAAGAAAAGACAAAAAACGCTAAACCGAAGCCGCTCGAAACACCGTAGTAAATGACTATCAAGTATTGAGAAAAAGTTAGTCACAAAGTAATTTATAAAGAACATCACGCAACACAACACGCACATCTAGAAAAGAAACGCGTAAACAAACTTACACGTAAAAAGAAATTCATGGCTTGTTCAGCATACGTGCAAAGAGCTGATAATTTTTCACGAGCGCTATTATTTCCTTTGTCTGCTCATATTCTTCAGTTTTTCTATTCGCAGATGCGCCCTCTGGGGGGGTGATAGATCTGTTTTTGAATCATTAAACAATAAATAAATTTAAGATTAAAATGATTATGATTTATGTTCAATAAATAAATTTATTTCTGAAATATGGTTCAGTGTTTACTGGTCGCAGAGCTTTAGGTAAAATGTAATGTGTCTTGAAGTTTTGTTTTCACTTAAAAAAAAGAAATAGAAAACATATATATACATATGTGTGTATATATTTGAAAATGTATATGTGCGCACACACAGACATGCAAGTATGCGTGCGCACACACACACGCACCCACCTACACACTCATATTCATATATTTATATACGTATTGGAAATGAAAATAAGAAAAATACGAATCAACACAAAAAACAATCTTGCTCGTGGTACATCTAAAATGACAGTCAAGCTCAGTGTAATCGTAAGAAATAACCTGAAGAAAAAATAGGAGAAAAATATTTCGAAAAAACGTTAATATGAAATATTTTTTTAATTTTATGACAAAAATTTTAAGAAAACTCAAATTACAGTCGAGGAACAACAACAAAAAAAAATCTCGGGTGCCATATCCTCTCGGTATTCTCTGCCGCACCATACGGACATGGGTACATGGGATAAAATGGAGATACAGTGTTAGCCAGATTTCACTTATCAGTTGCAAATATCTATAAAATTTTGGCAGAAACGCGAAAACAAACATATACTCAAAATAAAAAGAGTTTCTTCAGCATACGGACAGAAAGCTAATTTTTCCACGATTCATATGCTCAAATTGCACTTTATTTCATTTGTCTAATTGTATTTTTCATTTTTTCTATTCACAGAAACGCTCTCTAGGGTAGTGATAGATCTAGCTTTGAAATAATTTCGCAAGAGCAATAAAATTAATTAACCAGATTATTTTCAAGTAAAAATAGAGATAAAAACATGTGTTGGCGCCGTCGATGCTTCTTAATTAAAAGATAGTTGAAAGAATTATCCCAGCGTGCTAATGCTAGGTCGATTCTCTAGGCGCCAGATGCGTGACAATCGGCCAGCGTGTAGTTCACTGTTTAATTGTCTTGTTTATTTCCAGGTATATTTAATTTGATAATACTGAGACATATATTGATGACATGTGCATATTCATTTATTTTGTGTATTACCGATTTACTTAGCTTTATTTTTTATCTTTCCAGACACCTCGCAATTCCTCAATATTTTGAAACTTGCCAATGTCATTGCCATTATCATTGCTTGCTATTACTGTGCTACCGTTAAAAGGACTGTGATGTTTGTTCATGTTCCCTGAAATAAATCATGAGAGCACGCAACGGGCTAGTATCGATTTATTGAACCGTGTGGTATAGGGAAGTCTATTCCCCTATAACATCGTAGGCCAGAAAGAGAGCCTACAACATGTTTATATATTTATGTAGATATACATATACCTGAATACGTGTGCACAGATATATCTATATCTCGGGTTTCATATCCTATCGGTACTCTCTTCAGCATAATACGGACCTGGGTACATGGGATAAAATGGAATACTATTTTGGCTGGATATCAATTCTGAGTGGCGAATATTTCCAAAATTTGGCACGTAAAGGTAGATTTAACAGGGGCCCTGAGTAATGATTTTAATTTCTGAAATTTAGTATAATTTCTGATTTAAAAGTTCAGTGCTAGTGTGCGCTGAACGCACAGAAAAATTAAGAAAATTTAAAAATGCAAAATACTAGATTCCCTCCTAGGGAATCTTAGCCGAAATCGATTGAAACACCTTTGTGAATGATTTCGAAATAGTGCGACAACGTTAGCCAAAAATTAATTTATCAAGAACATAGCACAACCCTAACATCTGTAAACCTGTATAGATGGTATATATAAAATACACAAAATAGAAAATCAAGAAAATGAAGAGAAAGTATAAGAGAATACTACTGATTAAGGAGAAAAAACAAGACCTTTATTCCGCTGTATTGAGTTGACGGTTGCGTTGCTCATCATAGTCTACAGAAATAATTAAGATCAATATTAGAATGACTTGGCGAACATTAAGAAGAAATAACTTCCAATTTTTTAACAGAAATTTCAGAAAAATTAAAATTTCAAGTAAGTGGGAAATTCACACCGAAGTGTTGCAGGCCTTATGACAGAGATGCAATATGACGTGACACATTTACCTTAAATTCTTTTGCAGTTTTAGAGCTTTTGATGTGCTGGGGAAGCTTGTTTCACAAAAGAGCTCCAGAAACTGAGAGAGCTTTTTGTCCCACGTTAGATGAACGGTAACTGACCAAGACATCATTCCTCCGATTTGTTTTTTTGTTTGGGATATTGGATGGACAAAATTTTACCACATCTTCATTGCTCTGAGGGAGGTACAGAGATGAGAACACTCGTCGAGCTTTTTGGATCATGAATCTATTCGGTATTGGGCTCCAGTCGAGTTTTCTTGAAAGAGGGGTGGCATGATCGTGTCTCTTGAAATTTACTTTGTATACCTCTTTGGCTGCAAATTTAATACATTTTTGCAACTCTTATTGACGATATTGAGGTAAATCTCCCCACACTAGACTGCAGTAGTCCAGACGCGATAAAACTAAAGACTGAATCACTAATAACCTGGATTTCTTGTCAAGTGTGTTCTTAATGCGATGAAAGAACATCAAGGTTCCGTTGATTTTGTTGCACCATGTTTCAACAAACACAATGCACAATGAGTTGAACGTGATATTCTTGTCAAACCAAACACTAAGATTTTTACCTTATCTACTGGTTTAATTTCATCGTCTCCAAATATTAGCGTAAATGATTGTAAATTTCTGGTTGTATTCTTTGATCCAAAGAGAATACACTGCGTTTTACTCGCGATAAGTTTCAGACCATTGTCTGAATAGGTAAAGTAGGCACTGCTTACACTGAGAAGCATAGATATGTATCAACAGTTTTTTTAATACTAAGTATGCACTAATCCAGTGAAATTATAATAGTTAATTCAACGACTATGCTTCAAAGCCCCAAAATTATGATATGTATGTAGATAAGATAGACAAGATTTGCACACTGCCTTTTCTTCTCTGTATTTACACTATGCAGGGTCACAATGCAGAAAAGGTGTCATATTGTTGCTCAACACTATGTTACATTTCGGCTATAATAGGCAAAAGTTGTTCTGCTTTCGTCGCAGGGGCCTGACGTTTTCGGAACTTTTGTTTACAAATAAAAGTCACTTTTAGCTTCTTTGCGTGTAATATGATACTATCTCTTATTCTCGTCTAACATTTTACTTTGTATATGACACTTTCTTATTTTAATAAACGCCCATGTTTTTCTCATTTCGTGTTTTTGGAGCAATTTGAAACATTTCCAGCAAGAGAATTTGTACTATCGCATAAATGCAACAACCATTGCAGCTGAGATAGTGCATTGCTTTCAGCTACAATATGTGTGTGACTATAAGTGAAGTTTTTGCTAGTATGTGTTATTATTTTCATTGCAGCTCGTTTACATTGTATTTTAATTTTTTTTCAATTGTCTCAATGCCGATATTGATTACCTTACAACATTTCCAAATCTTCCTTAAGAAGAAGAAATTAATTGTATAATGCTACAAAATGGATAATACTATTTCAGTTTTCAAAATTGTATGAACATAATTATAAAATTCTTTATTTCAGCGTATGTTTACTTAGAAACTGGGGGTGATACGAAGATAAAAATTAAACATGAGAATAATATAGTGAAATGCAATATAACTCTGAAAAAATCAAACAACATTCAAGGAATAACTTTAGAAATGAGCAGAAAATTTTATTATTAAAACATATTAACTTGACCTGAAGACAAGGAAGCCATATAAATTTTGATAACATAACCTGAAAACTAGAAGTTTTTATGTTCCAGACCATAGCTTCAGGTTTTGACAGAGACTACTCATTAGCAATGAATCATAACCTAAAGACTAGAAATATTTATGATCGCAACATAACTTTAAGTTTCTGCAAAGACTAGTCATTATCAATCAATGCATCATTAAGAGCGTACAGAGTTATCACTTCTTATGCGAGTACAATGTATTGCATCAACTGAAATATTCTACAAGTAACTTACAGCATATTCATTACTATTTTCTACTTCCTATGTATTAATTGAAGGGGAAATGAACGAAACAGAAATATACAGAACGAATTCGCAATGCTTTCAATTACTAATTATTGTTTTTTAACTGCAAAATATGCATTATTACTTCAGTACAATTATATTTCTTTCTCGAATGTACTATATATATACACACATAGATATGCAAACCCACAATGACTAGATAACAATGACGGCATTAGGTGATAGGTGTAAAAACGCTGTTTCAAACTTAAAACAAAATAATCAACAAAAACATTACGTATTTTTAATATTTTCATCAAAGTATTCCAACTCTGTATTGTTTACTTTCGGTTTTAAACAATCACAAATAATTTTTTAGCCAAAATTAGAATCGAAAACATCAAAAAATAGCGACTCCAACCTCGACTCCACCACATCCGAATGAACGACTCCGACTCCACCACATTCGGAAAAGCAACTCCGACTCCGACTCCACCCTAAAATATGCGATTCCGGCGACTCCGACTCCCGACTCCGACCCTGCTTGCTACACCGAATAGTCACTGTCATCATCTTGAATTTGGACATCAACAAGTGCCTCTCTTTTATCGTTATCGACAGACGTCAGAACTCGAGTGCTTGAACAAAATAAAATATTAAGATGAAATAAAAGTTCCGTTAAAAGGTATACATCCTGAGGCTCGAACGAAGAAACTCCAATCTATAACAGTATTGCTGGCAGTTCTGTTATTGTCGCACTCCATAACACCCTAAACGCTAAGAAAGGCGTAGTATTTACCCATATCTTCGGGATATTCAGAGGATGACCTAAGCAAGCAGTCAAGTAATCAAAGAATTATAGTTGTCAGACGATTAAAGGTAAAATAGTAGGAAAGCTGATCATGACTTCCAGGTACAAAGTGAGGTGAAATAAGCATTTTAACATGAAGATAATTTTTAGTTTTGGCATTTAGGCAAAATAGTAATCCACGAAACTAATAATATGATAGCAGTAACGCATACAAACATATTCCGTTAGCTAAAACATGATATACTTCGAATGCATACAATTTATAGTGCATTTTAGTATATTAGTGGTGGAAAAAATATTTGGACGCTTTAATTCTTCTTGTAAAATGCGTTAAATGTTGTACTTCTAAAAAAATCAATGCCAATGAGCTTTTCTAGAAAAAGCTAGAAAATACGCTGAGAGGTTACGTTAGGTTATCAGTGTGATTGCCTATCATTTTCGCACAAGACCTCGGTGTTATAATGTAATTGCAACATGCCTAAGCTTAAAAAGCAGTCATAATGGACGAAGTGTGAATGATTTCGGAATTTAAAAAGTATAAAAGCTATAAGAAATACAGTGTACTCACCTCAATAATAAAGTCATCTAGACCTCGTTTCACCACACTTGAGATTTGAAGCACGGATGGAGGTGAGATCGTCAATCTTGCCCCCTAGGTAATTAGTAGTATCATTATTATTATTATTATTATTATTATTATTATTATCAGCCACAATTCCCTACTCTACCCAGGTGTCAGAAATGGGTACCGGCTTGACGGGGAGAAACCGTCATTGCGCCCTAATATTAGTTATAAGGAATTTGAAAAACCAATGTACTAGATGATATGTCAGGTTTGATTGGAATAAACCATCTTTCTGTTTACTTTCTGAAAATATTTCCTAATTTTCTTCTTTCACGTCTCGATGCACTTTTATTTGATTTTGTTTACGTTTGATTACATAGTTGGTGAGTAGAGTACTGCATTCGGAGCTCTAATTCGAACGCTTTCAGCCAAATAGAAGATAACCTATCGTTATTCGTCGTAGCCGTGTGTGTGCTCGTCGTAGCCGTGTGACTATCGAACTTGCCTCCGTGCAGGCAGACCCGGGTTCGAGTCCCGGCGCTGGTGGCGATTTTCTCTGTTGGGTATAGGGGAGAAATTCCAAGCACAATACTCCACTCTACCCAGGTGTCTGAAATGGGTACCGGTCTTGACCGGGGGAAAGCGTCATGGCGTCCTGGTGTTAGTTATAAGGCATTAGAAAATCCAATGTACAAGGTGATATGTATGAGCCTTGAAATTGGAAATAAATAAATAATGAAGGCATCTACGGATGCTTTATTTCCAATCAAGCCTGATACATACGAGGCCTGTCGAAAAAGTATCCGACCTTAATTTTTCCCGCGCAAAGTAGTGATTCTAAGGCGGCGCCACTGTGCACGGTGGAAGGAGGAATCTTAATGCGCATGCTTGACTTTTTTCACCGCATTCACTTGGGCCAGTCACTGGCTGGTGGTCGCCAAGTAAGGTGCTGTTCTAAGTGTTTGTCGGATTTAGTTTTCTTGCAAGATGAGTGAACGAATTGAGCAAAGACACTGCATCAAATTTTGTCAAAAGCTTGGTGATTCTCAAATTGAAACAATTCGTAAGATTCAGCAGGTGTTTGGGGAAGATGCTATGGGTGTAACACAAATTAAGGAGTGGTTCAACCGATTCAAAGATGGCCGCACATCAGCGGAGAGTGAGCAGCGTTGTGGCAGGCCCAAAACTTCTCGGAGAGCAGCTGTTGTTGAGAGGGTGCGAAATTTGGTGATGGCAGATCGTCGTTTGACCGTGCGGGAGATTGCCCAAGAGGTTGGAGTGAGTAAAGATTCTGCACATGCCATTTTGCGTGACGATTTGAACATGAACCGAGTGGCTGCGAAATTCGTGCCCAAGTTGTTGTCGCCGGAACAAAAAGACCTCCGTCGTGACGTTGCACAGGACCTTCTGGACACCGCCAACACTGATCCTGGGTTTCTGAACACCGTGATAACTGGAGATGAGTCATGGGTGTACGGGTACGACCCAGAAACAAAAAGACAGTCATCCCAATGGAAGCATCCCGAGTCTCCAAGGCCGAAGAAAGCGCGGCAGGTGCGAAGCAAAATCAAGGTGATGCTGACTGTTTTCTTTGATGTCCGTGGAATTGTGCATCACGAATACGCACCGGAAGGACAAACAGTGACAAAGGAGTACTATCAGGATGTTCTCCGGCGACTTCGTGATGCAGTTCGGCGCAAAAGACCAGACATGTGGACTGCGAACAACTGGCACTTGCATCACGACAACGCGCCCGCACATTCATCCCATTTGATCCGCAATTTCTTGGCCAAACATGGAATTACGACCGTTCGCCAACCTCCCTACTCTCCAGACCTGGCTCCTTGCGACTTCTGGTTGTTTCCAAAATTGAAGACACCACTGAAAGGATCCCGTTTTGAGAGTAGAGAAGAGATAATGCGGAACGCGACGACAGAGCTGAACACCATTCCAAAAGAAGACTTCCAGAGGTGTTTCCGGCAGTGGAAGGATCGGTGGGCTAAGTGTGTGGAAGCACAAGGAGCCTACTTTGAAGGGGATTAGGGTCCCAACCCCGTCAGGTTGTTGAAGTATTTTTTCTGGCCAAAGGTCGGATACTTTTTCGACAGGCCTCGTATCACCTTGTACATTGGATTTTCAAATGCCTTAGAACTAACGCCAGGACGCCATGACGCTTTCCCCCGGTCAAGACCGGTACCCATTTCAGACACCTGGGTAGAGTGGGGTATTGTGCTTGGAATTTTTCTCCTATACCCAACAGAGAAAATCGCCACTGCCAGCGCCGAGTTTCGAACCCGGGTCCCGGCCGCACGGCGGCGGAACCTATAGCACACGGCTATCGCGAGTAAAGCATCCGTGGATGCCTTCATTATTTATTTATTTATTATTTTCGGATAAGCTTATTTACTGTTCCATCAACCTTCTCGGCGTTTTTGTTTCTGGTATCTTATAAGATGTTTCGGTAAAGTTAATATTACGTACGACTTCCTGGAAGTTGCGCCAGGGTGTTATTGGGCGCACAGGTGACCGGTACGTCAAGCGTGTTTTTTGGCCTCAGAGTCTGCTTTGGTGAAGTTAATAATTGAGTGCGTTTGCAAGGTTATCCGTTGGTGACACAAAATTATTGGTTCGATGGTTCTCAGCAGAATCTGGTATGCAATTCATCGAAGTGCTGATGGCTGATTTTGATAGCTGAAAAACTGAGCTGTAATGGCATTTGTGGTGATGGGATCTTTTTAGAACCATTAGGGGAGCGTTGGAGTTTTCCTTTTGCTTGTGTAACCTGAGCCTCATTTTCAAGTGTATCTGACACGTCTCTTTACTGTAGCATTATACGTCATCTTTACTCGTAGCTCGAGGCACTGGTAGTTTTACAGCGGCGGGGAACCCTGTTTGAGTGCCGCCATAGCCATGTGGTAGAGGTTCTGCCGCCGTGCGGCTAGGACCCGGGATCGAATCTCGGCGCTGGCAGTGGCGATTTTCTCTGTTGGGTATAGGAGAAAAATTCCAAGCACAATACCCCACTCTACCCAGGTGTCTGAAATGGGTACCGGTCTCGACCGGGGGAAAGCGTCATGGCGTCCTGGCGTTAGTTATAAGGCATTTGAAAATCCAATGTACAAGGTGATATGTATCAGGCTTGATTGGAAATAAAGCATCCGTATATGCCTTCATTTTTTGAGGTTGCGCAAACTAGAAGAGAAGCGCTCTCGCGCCCACGTCTCCTTCAGCCAGCAAGGATTGCAAAGAAGTTTTCCAGACGTCTTGGCTCTGGTCTCGAGCAAAAGTGGTAGGAGTTGAACAAAGGCTTACTGCAAGGGGAGGAAGAAAAGTTGAGATAATTAGTCTGTCAAATTAACAGCTTGAGGTAAATAATACGTTAATTAAAAGAATTACACAGAAGATCTAAGATTAGCACTATCACCCTATTAACGCTCCGCCGGTGCGAGATGCTTGGTGCCACGCGACAAAAAGAAGCAAGAAGTTGCCGGACCAAAAGAAACGGGCCTCGTCAGTGAAGTTATACTGTAAAAGAAGGTGTAATCGTAAAAATAGGGTAACAGAAAGCGAGTGTAAATAATGACGTCAATATAATTCAAAACAATTTTAATTCATTGGTTCATCGAAACCCCCCCAAGGAACTTATCCTCAGTGAGGTTTCTCCTCAGTTAGTGGTATGTAAGATGAAAGGCTCAAGCGGAGCAACAGAACACAGAAGGGAAATCCCGTAGGTCTTAATATTAATTCAAAGTAATAAATTCTAGCTAAATTACGGACAGCCTATTTGATGACTACACACGTCATCACGCCTCTTGAGGAGGACAGCTAATGCAAGTAATAATCGCCTCTCGAGGAGGTCTGCTAAAGCTAGTTAATAATTGTAAGGTTACACATTAATAATTACCAACACCCATGCGAGAAAAAGTGTCACGGAAAAAGGAAATGCAAGCAGAGTAGGAAAGTGAAGACAGCACGAGAGGAATAAAAATATTCGTCCTCAGGCTAAACAGAAGGCCAGGTTGGCAGCCCCGACTGAACTTCACAACACTCGTACGTAGCACGGCATCCATAGAGTTACGTCCGAAGGCACAGGTAACACTGGGTGACTTTCGGAAGCAAAGGTGAGGATGATAATAATAGTAATAGTGAATTCAGTCAACGAGAACTTAGGTTGGAGACTTTTTAGTTGTTGCTTTGGTAATTCTACCAATGTTATGTTCGCTATTTATACAATGACTTCGCTCCATATTAATAGCAGTAAATTTAATACTCGCTAACTCCTCAATAGTCCACACTACATCGCGTTCCAGGATTCAAAATTGAAGTGTCAAAAGTCGTACCTCACCGTAACGAAAAATGCAGTAACAGGAGGGCAATTTCTAATACCTCCGCCACAACAAACCTGGTTACAGCCGTTGCAAAATTTCTTCCAATTATTATTCACCGTGAATGAAGGTCTGATCCGTTCATTCCACATATTTCACTAAAATAAAATTCCATCACTGAAGACGCCACTGCGGCGCCTTACCAGCACCTCAGATGTTCCCAATTTTATGCTCTCTCCATAGTCACCGCTATTATCATTGTTAAGACTTTATCCGAGGACTCCTCAACGGCAACTCCATCGAGAAACAACCAATTGCGTAGAAGTGTAGAAATTTGGAGCCTAACAAATATTTTATTTAGATTTGATGGCGGAAGGGGTTTTTCAGGGGCTTAATTTTATAAGTGGTATCTAGGTACCCACTGTGGGGTTCCATCTACCCGCCTTCACTCTGGCCGAGCGCCTGACCCATGCTGGAACCCCTTCTCAACAGAGAGTCAAGGATATCGGCACCGTGCGCTCGGCTATCATGTTCATGAACGTTTGAATGTATATCCTAATTAGATGAAATGCCCAGCTCTCGACCAGCCCAGAGCCAAGGTACGCCGATTCTTAAATCCAAATTTTAACGATAGCGTCCTCTATGTCTGGGCAGTTTCCACTCGCTCTCATTCCCCTTTACAGATATCCAAGCACATTTATCTCCTGAACAAACTCCAGCACTTTACGGATAAGTCCTCCGTCACGAAACAAGTCGTTCGCGTTAGCATTCCCTCCGGCTCTCGATCTTAGTATTCGGTCCCTTGTCTGTTCCAGCGCGGCACAGTCCTCGAAAATATGTTTCACTGTTAGAATCTCTGCTCCACACCACCTGCACCTGGGTCTCTCTCCAAGTGCCTCCGGATCTAAGAGATAGCTGTGAGTTGAAGCTGTATGTGCTCGCCGTGGCACAGTGGTTAAGGGATCGGCCCTGTATGTTGGAGACGAGGGTTCGTATCCCGGCGCTGGCGCGGCGATTTTCCCCGTTGGGTATAAGGGAAAGCTCAAGCACAATACCCCACTCAACCCAGGTGTCGGAAATGGGTACCGGCTTTACGGGGGAACCGTCATGGTGTCCTATATATAGTGTTAGTTATAAGACATTTGAAAAACCAATGCTCAAGATCATATGTATCAGGCTTGATTGGAAATAAAGCATCCCAAAGATGCCGATGTTTGTTTGTTTGTTGTTGTATGTTAAAGTCGTAATCTGTTGATGACGACCTATTCATTTCTTCACTTCTTTCAAGGAATGTGACCTGCATTTCTTTCATCTTCCAGGGCTGGCTTTTATTGTTCTCATGTCTCCCTGTTCCTGCTGCCATTCCAGGTTCCATCTCGTATTTCTTCTTCCTGATTACGAGGAACCAGCCGCTGTACGGAGTCAGCACAACTTCAGTGAGTCTCGCAGCTGCTGCCTTTACCACAGGTGATACAGAGGTAGAATGTTTCTTAAGTCTAATACAATGGTCGAATTTGAGTATAGCTACCTGTGGGCCCGAATAAGTTCAGAGACTTCTAGGGCATCCTACCATTACATTATTCTAGGGTGTACAATAATGTTTAACCTAATTCACTTAGCCTAGTTTCGCATTAGACTGATCAACAAGATAATGAACTCGATATTGTTGTTTAATTTTATATTATAGGTCATATGGACTATATTTAACAGTATATTCGATAACGATTTAAGAGCAGACTGAAAATCGGCTATATTACTCATGGCAAATTACATTATTAAGACCAGACATGTAAGAGGCAGGATTTGACTTGGTGATCTTACACGACTAGTATTCTGATAAGAAGTGAGACTCAAGATTTCTTTTGAATACCTTGTAAGAATTACATTCACGGATCTCCGCAGGTATTGAGTTCCAAGCTTTAGTTCCAACGAATAGTATACTGTGTTGCGAGCGGGCCTTTGAATAATAAGGAAGCATGAATTTACTTCTATTTCGCGTTGAATGGTCGTGATGACCAGTTTGCGCAGTTAATCATTGTTGTAGGCTATTGTCGCCATCATTAGTTAATGTTTTGTAAGTGAAATTGCAGATGGAGATTTTGTAGAGATCCGAGAGTTTAAGTATTTGTAAATTCTTGAATGAGTCATTTGTGTGAGCATTATATTCTAGGTTCTTTACCGCTCTGATGGCTCTTTTTTGCAGAGTAGAAATTATATTGGTTTTATTTTTATCAGTTCCATGCCATGCTTCTATTCCGTATTGCAAGTATGGTGAAATGAGCGTTCGGTAGAGCATTTATAAGGCTGTTTCAGGCAGGAAATTTTTCAACTTTATTTAGGATTCCGATGGATTTTGGTAATTTAGAACTAATATGAGCGATGTGCTCTTTGAAGGTCAGATGTTTATCTATTATGATGCCCAGAAATTTACATGAGTTGGTTTCTTCGATTTCACCTTCGCCAATTTTAATGCATGGTAGAGATATATTTTTCTTGTATGCGAATGTAATATAATTTGTTTTATCGATATTAAGGCTTATTTTATTAGCTTTAAGCCACAGTGTAACCTTATGGAGTTCATTATTTATACTCTCCGCAATCGTAGTGGGATTTTGGTTCGGAAGGACCGCAGACAGCGTACTGTCATCGGCAAAAATTATGAATTTAAAAAATGATGTAGATTTAATATCATTCATAAAAATCAGAAACAGGAGAGGCCCAAGAACAGATCCTTGTGGAACTCCATGTCTAATTGTCTGTGGGTCTGATTTTGCGTCGTCAATGACAACGTATTGCTTCCGATTTGTTAGGTATGATCTGATCCAATCATGGGCAATCCCTCGAATGCCATAACAGTGTAGTTTCGAGAGTAATATTTTATGGTCAAAGCAATCGAATGCTTTTCGAAAGTCAAGAAATACAGAGAAAACAGTCTTTCCGTTATCTATATTAGAATAAAGGAATTGTAAATGATTTAATATTGCCTGTGTTGTTGATTTTTTACAGCGAAAGCCGTATTGTTTTTCATAAAGAAATGATTTTTGTTCAAAATAAGAGTACACTTTTTTATACACAATTTTCTTGAATACCTTGCTAATAATTGGTAACACGGAGTGTTATATCGTGGTTTTTCATCACGATATGAGGATAAGTAATTGTAGCTGCAAACTACAGTATCGGTAGCTGAAACTACCGTAACTGAAGCGTTAACTTCAGGAGTATGAAAAGGAAACTCTTAGCTAGGTTCCTATTCTTGTACTGAATCATCCAAACACCGACACTGCTTATAAGCTATAGCGCTCGGAAGTTAAACAATGCTCTTCCGGTGCATACCAATGCGATGCGCTCCCAAGACACGGTTTCCGGCGCGTGCGGTCAGGGCGCTTCCGACCCATTTGAACCCAAGTACGATATAGACATAGGGCAATCCGCAACCAGCGCTTCCGTCGGCTCCGTCTTGCGGTTAAGACGCTTCCGCCGGTGCCGCGATATCCCAAACCAAGTGTGATGACATCATGCCTGAAAGGCCTATATTGAGATACTACACGGAGATAGGTCGATAATTGTTTACACAGGTTTTTTCACCATTTTTAAAGATAGGGGTTACTCTGGCAACTTTGAGGGAGTTCGGGAAAGTGCCTAGTAAGAGAGACTGGTTAGTAATATTGGATATCAGCGGGGCCACAATATCAGCAATAATTTTAAGTATTTTAGTTGGAAACGTTTGTAACCCACTCGATTTATTTTTCATGTTGTTTATGCACGCAATTACATCGGAGGAGTTTGTAGGCGTAAAGAAAAAGGAGTTGTGTTCTCGAATATGATCCATAAATTCCAGGTGATCAGTAGGTTCACTTGGAATACCATTGGCTATAGTTTTCCCTACGTTTACTAAGAAGTTGTTAGAGATTAGCAATTTCATTCTTCTCATGGTATTTTTCATTATCATGAATAAAATATTCAATTTTCTTTTTATCGGCGTTATTCGGTTTATAACAAGAGTTAAGGAGGCGCCAAGTCTTTTTAACGTCAGCTTTGAATTGAGTAAACTTGAGGGTAAAGTAGCTCTTTTTTGATGTTTTTATCTGATTTGTCACATTGTTTCTGAATCGGTTATATGTTTCTCTAGATATTCGCCCTTCGCAAAAAGGGCTAGGTACGCTTGACGTTTCTTTATATTTATCACGATGTCTCTAGTAATCCAGGGCTTTTGTTTATGTTTTGGGGTAACTGTACGAGTTACAATTGGGCAACACTGATTGTATGCGGTCATTATAGTTTCGGTCAACTTTACTACTGCTTCATCAATGCTCCTTGCATTATTGTTTTGTTGGGAGATGTGCAATGTCGGCATTGATTTTTCTAGAACGGTTCGCATTTCTTCTAAATTTGATTCGTTTATTTTACGATATGAGTAAGTTTCTGCCCCTGCTTTGGTGCAAGCAATATTGACATTTTTCTTAATATGAAAAACTGGAAAATGATCTGATAAGTCAGAAGTAATTATTCCAGAAAGAAAATCAGTTGGGTCTTTCATAAAGGTATTGTCAAGCAGCGTAGCACATTCTGAGGATATTCGTGTAGGCTTTGTGATGATCGGAAAGAAAGATTTAGAATGAAATGCATTTAGGAAATTAGAGATTGGTTCATAGCTTTCATGTTTCAGTAAATCATAGTTGAAGTCACCGCATATTATTATGTCATTGTAGAAGGACCTGTTGAACTGAGAAATGATGCGATTAAGTTCATTAAGGAAGGATATAGGACAGGCTGTAGGAGGCCTATACACCGTTCCAAGCACAATTCGTTTGCCATCTCTAGACAGTTCTACGAATAATGATTCTATATGATCCTGATTCAGTGTTTCACTTGCTATGATTCTCGAATCTATGTGCTTAGAAATGTATGTACTGATGCCCTCGCCTCGCTTGTTTTTTCGTAGCGAATGGTAGCTATGATAATTTTCAACTTTAATCATGTCTTTGGTCGAGTCATCTAGCCAGCTTTCGGTGAAGCTAATCACATCTAGGTTATACTTAAGTTCAGTAATAGTGCATTGTATCTCTTCTAATTTTGGATAGAGTGACCTACAGTTCCAACACAGTAGCGAAAAATCCTGCCGGGTTATTCGTATAGATTCTTTTAATTTTGATATATTAGTATATCTGCAGCTTTCAGAGTCGTTTAGGTTTGGAAATATTCTGTTCAAATGATTGGGATCTGGGTCGATTTCATCTAATATATCAGCGTGATCAGTCATTCAAAACTAGTAAACAGTAGGCAGTAAGCACTAATGTATAACTTAAAACGAAATACAGAGTCAAGATTAAAAGGATATTCCTATCTGAAAACTAGCTTAGAAAGTATAGAATAGAGTAAAAAATCTAGCATGATTTCGTGAGTACACACAATACTCAGCCCATGAGCGAATAATATTGGAGTTCAATATACAATATTGATGCGTACAAATTGCTGAAGGTGTTGTTACAAAGTTCACATACAACAGGTAATAAGTTTCAAAAATTTTTAGCGACAATGATAATCTAATAAGCTATATTGGTTTACACATAATAATAATTTTATGGTGAAAAATTACATACAATTCATGAGGAAAAGCGAACAAGGTGGATATCAATATTCCATTATAACATTGGTAGGCACAAATTGCTGATGGTGTTGTTGCAAGTTCACATACAGCTGTCATAAATGTCATAAATCTGTCATACAATTGTCAAAACTGGGGTAAAACTGACGTATATATCTTGAGAGGTTGGAACTGATTCATGATATGAAGTTATGCAGTTCGAAGTTTTAGTGTCTTCAGTGTCTTCAGTGACTCCGTGGCGTGAGGACGGGTGTGGCGCTCGCTCCGAAACAAAGTGCCTATTGTTAGAAAGAATGTACCTCTAACCTAAATGGGTACCCACTCGCGTCCTGAGTATTCAAATGTGATATAAATAGCCCATATATAAAAATAATCAAACTAAGAGTATAATATTCCCTCAAAAGTGTGAGAGTATTCAACCCTCGTTTACACAACGACCGAATTCCCTCCATCTTCAAGATGACTAACAAACGACGCATTACCAACAACAGCAGCAACAACAGCATCGAGTTTGAACCGAAGTTTGGTCAATACCCTGATGTGTCTAGCCTTACGAAAGAAGGTAAAGAAGTGGTTTCTGTCCTTATAAAATACTTCGATTCAGTGATGACAAAATTTAATAGTGATATTGTTCAAGTGCAAAATGAAATAAGCCACCTTAAAACGCTATTTGAAACAAAAGAAGCGGAACACAAAAAAATTCTCGAAGAACAGAATGAGAAAATAGATAGCTTAACCTCCCGCCTCGACCAGTTGGAAAAAAATTATCAGCGCCGAGACATTGAAGACAAAAAATGTACTCTCGTCATTTCTGGAAAGGAAATACCGCCATCTCACGCAGGCGAAATCTGTAAGGATACAGTCTGCCAGCTCCTGAAGGACAAGATCAACATTGACCTCTCCGGCACTGACATTACGTCAGCTACAAGAATGGGGAAAAAAACAATAACTGGGAATGAAGATCAAAGAAACATTGCATTTGAACTAAAACATTATAACAAAAAACGTGAAATTCTCAACGCCTGCCGAGAAAAGAAACCACAGTTCTTCTTCATAAATGAATACCTCATACCTTCACGAGCTAACGTCATGTACATTCTAAGGAATTTTTACTCTATTCTCTCTTACTTAATAAGCTACTTTTTAGACTGAAATATCCCTTTAAGCTTGACTCTGTATTTCGTTTTAAGCTCTATAGTACCTAATTCTTACTTTTACTTATTTTAAATGACTGATCACCCTGTAATATTTGAGGAAATCGATCCAGATTTCAATCATTTGAACAGAATATATCCAAACCTAAACGACTCTCAAGAGTGTAGGTATACTAATATATCAGAATTCAACGAAACTATACGAATAACTGACCGAGATTTCTCACTCCTGTGTTGGAACTGTAGGTCACTCTATCCAAAATTTTGAAGAGATACAATGTACTATTACTGAACTTAAATATAACCTAGACGTGATTAGCTTCACCGAAAGCTGGCTAGATGACTCGACTAAAGACATGATTCGATTTGAAAATTATCATAGTTACCATTCGCTAAGAAAAAACCAGCGGGGCGGAGGCATCAGCACATATATATCTAACCACATAGACTCGAGAACCATAGCAAGTGCAACCATGAATCAGGATCATATAGAATCACTCTTCGTAGAACTTTTTAGAGATGGTAAACGCATTGTGCTTGGAACGGTGTATAGGCCTTCTACAGCCTGTCCTATATCCTTCCTGAATGAATTGAATCGTATTATTTCTCAGTTCAACAGGCCCTTATACAAGGACATAATAATATGCGGTGACTTCAATTATGATCTACTGAAACATGAAAGCCATGAACCAATCTCTAATTTCCTAACTACCTTTCAGTCTCAATCCTTCCTTCCGATCATTACAAAGCCTACACGAATAACCTCAGAGTGTGCTACGCTGCTTGACAATTTCTTTATGACAGACCCTAGTGATTTTCTTGCTGGAATAATTACTTCTGACTTATCAGATCACTTCCCAGGTTTTCTTATTAAGAAAAATGTCTATATTGCTTGCACCAAGGCACGGGCTGAAACTTCCTCATATCGTAAAATAAACGAATCAAATCTTGAAGAAATGCGCACCGTTCTAGAAGAATCAATGCCTACATTGCACATCTCTCAACAAAACAATAATACTACGAGCATTGATGAAGCAGTAGTAAAGTTGACTGAAACTATAATGACCGCATACAATCAGTGTTGCCCAATTGTAACTCGTACAGTTACCCCGAAAAATAAACATAAGCCCTGGATTACAAGAGACATCGTGATAAATATAAAGAAACGTCAAGCGTACCTAGCCCTCCTTTGCGAAGGACGAATATCTAGAGAAACATATAACCGATTTAGAAACTATGTAACAAACCAGATAAGAACATCAAAAAAGAACTACTTTACGCTCAAGTTTACTCAATTCAAAACTGACGTTAAAAAGACTTGGCATCTCCTTAACTCCTGCTGTAAACCGAATAATGCCGATAAAAATAAAATTGAATATGTTGTTCAAGATAATGTAAAATATCATGAGAAGAAAGAAATTGCTAATCTCTTTAACAACTTCTTCGTAAACGTAGGGAAAACAATAGCTGATGGTATTCCAAGTGAACCTACTGATCACCTGGAATTTATGGATCATATTCGAGAACCCAACTCCTTTTTCTTTACGCCTACAAACTCCTCCGATGTAATTACGTGCATAAACAACATGAAAAATAAATCGGGTGGGTTACAAACGTTTCCGACTAAAGTACTTAAAGTTATTGCTGACATTGTAGCCCCACTGATATCAAATATTATTAACCAGTCTCTCTTACTAGGCACTTTCCCGAACTCCCTCAAAGTTGCTAGAGTAACCCCTATCTTTAAAATTGGTGAAAAAACCTGTGTAAACAATTATCGACCTATCTCCATTCTACCAATTATTAGCAAAGTATTCGAAAAGATTGTGTATAAAAAAGTGTACTCTTATTTTGAACAAAAATCATTTCTTTACGATAAACAATACGGTTTTCGCTCTAAAAAATCAACAACACAGGCTATATTAAATCATTTACAATTCCTCTATTCTAATATAGATGAAGGAAAGCCTGTCTTCTCTGTATTTCTTGACTTCCGAAAAGCATTTGATTGTGTGGACCATAAAATACTATTATCGAAACTACACTGTTATGGCATTCGAGGGATTGCCCATGATTGGTTCAGATCATACCTAACAAATCGGAAGCAATACGTTGTCATTGACGACGCAAAATCAGACCCGCAGACAATTAGCCATGGAGTTCCACAAGGATCTGTTCTCGGGCCTCTCTTGTTTCTGATTTTTATCAATGATATTGTAAAATCTACATCATTCTTCAAATTCATACTTTTTGCCGATGACAGTACGCTTTCTGCGGTCCTTCCGAACCAAAATCCTGCTATGATTGTGGAGAGTATAAATACTGAACTTCACAAGGTTTCATCGTGGCTCAAAGCTAATAAAATAAGCCTAAATATCGATAAAACAAATTATATTACTTTCTCATACAAGAAAGATGTATCTCTCCCATGCATTAAAATTGGCGAAGGTGAAATCGAAGAAACCAACTCATGTAAGTTTCTGGGCATCATAATAGATAAACATCTGACCTTCAAAGAGCACATCACTCATATTAGTTCTAAATTATCAAAATCCATCGGAATCCTGAATAAAATTAAAAATTTTCTGCCTGAAACAGCTTTACAAATGCTCTACCGAACGCTCATTTCTCCATACTTGCAATACGGAATAGAAGCATGGCACGGAACTGATAAAAATAAAATCAACAAAATTTTTACTCTGCAGAAAAGGGCTGTCAGAGCGGTAAAGAACCTAGAATATAATGCTCACACAAATGATTCTTTCAAAAATTTACAAATACTTAAACTTTCGGATCTCTACAAAATCTCCATCTGTAATTTCATTTACAAAACATTAAGAAATGATGGCGACAATAGCCTAAGACAATTATTGACTGCGCAAACTGGTCATCACGACCATTTAACCCGAAATAGAAGTAAATTCATGCTTCCTTATTATTCAAAGGCCAGGTCGCAACACAGTATTCTCTTCGTTGGAACCAAAACTTGGAACTCTATACCTGCAGAGATCCGTGAATGTAATTCGTGCAAAGTATTCAAAAGACATCTTGAGTCTCACTTCCTATCAGAATACTAGTAGTGTAAGATCACCGTGTCGAAATCTTGCCTCCTACATGTAACTAATGATAATGTCATAATGTAACTTGCCTTGTGTACCATAACCAATCTTCTCTCTGCTCTTGAATCGTTTTATCGAACATACTGTTAAATATAGCCGACTTGACCTATATTGTAAAATACAGCATAAAATATCGAGTTAATTATCTCAATGATCAGTCTAATGCGAAACTAGGTTAAGTGAACTAGGTTAAACTTTTGTACACCCTAGAATAGCGTGATGGTAGGATGCCCTAGAAGTCGCTGAACTTATTCGGGCCCACAGGTAGCTATACTCAAATTTGACCATTGTACTAGACTTAAGTAAAATTCTACCTCTGTATCACCTGTGGTAAATAAATTGTTTAAATTGTTTAAAAAGTGTAAAGTTATAGAATTCTAGGCATTATTGACATACATACGAGTATATAGTTTGACACAGTTACATGTTATGAAACCTAATTGAGGTGATCACCCAAGATCTGTTGCGATGATATGTCCAGTTGCACATCAGGTATTGGTCGAGCTCTTCTGGCGTGTTAATCTGACGTCTCGAATCCGGTTGTCCAATGGTGAATGCGAAGATGTTTCCATCCTGGGTCCTCGGGGTTCCAATTTTTTCCAGGAATTTTCTCTTGGCTACTCTCAAGGTGTACATGATCTTGGCTCGTGAAGGTATTAGATATTCATTTATGAAGAACTTTGGTTTATTTACTCGGCAGGCAGAGAGAATTTTGCGTTTCATGTTATAATGTTTCAGTTCGAAAGCGATGTTTCTTCGATCCTCGTTTCCAGTTAGTGGTTTTTTTTCCCATTCTGTTAGCTGACGTGATGTCAGCATCAATGAGGTCAATGTTGATGTCCTTCAGAACTTCAGAATTTTGCAGACTGTTTCTTTGCAATTTTCGTTGTTGTGTGAATGAGGTAGTTCCTCCCCCCCCCCCCCCCCGAAAATAACGAGAGTACATTTTCTATCTTCTAATTCTCGGCGCTGATCATTTTTTTCCAAGCGATCGAGACGCGACTCCATGCTATGTATTTTCTCATTCTGTTCTTCAAGAATTTTTTTGTGTTCTGCTTCTTTTCCTGCTATTGTTTCAGATAGTGTTTTAAGGTGGCTTATTTCATTTTTCATTTTGTCAATATCACTATTAAATTTTTTCATCACTGAGTCGAAGTATTTTATTAGGACAGAAACCACTTCTTTGCCATCTTTCATTAGGCTAGACACATCAGGATATTGACCAAACTTCGGCTGAAACTCACAGCTGATATTGCTGCTGCTGTTGTTGCGTTGCTTTTTGGGCCCCATCGTGTAGATTGAGAGAATTCGCTTCCTTGTGTAAACGAGGGTTGAACACTTTAACACTTTTTGAGGGAATATTATATTCTTAGTTTGAGCGACCTTCGCCGCTAGATTCGCTCGTTCATTTACGGCTATGCCCACGTGTGCTGGAACCCAACTGATCGTTCTATTCTTTCCATCGGAAATAATTTGGTGCATCTCTAGCATTAGATTATTTAATTATTTCACATTAAAAAAAGTTGATTATTACATAAGTGGATTATTTTCGTTGTAGCTATCGATTAAATGGATAGTGCTACTGGAGTCGCTGCATATTACAAAATTCTGTAATTGGGCTTCCTTTTTGATATATAAGGAGACCTTGATAGCACGATGTTCGGCGGTCATAACACTTGCCACGACTGGAAGAGAGACGTTTCTGATGATATCGCCCATCACGGTCTCTTCCATAGACTGTGCTTCCATGATCGATTTTTGAGCTGATGAGGGATCTATCTAACCGCATTCAAATTTCCTGGTCTGCAATCCAATTGTAAGCAGACACAGATTTCATCAGGTTCAAGTCATTTCTACATTTTGCCTTTGTCTTATGAATATGGGTTATCTAGTTGAGTTTCCTCTCCGAGTGGAGACCAAGAAATTTAACACTTTTGACCGTTGGTATGGTCTTTTCTTCCAATTGCCACGTTGAAATCAGTACAGGCTAGCTCTCTTTATAAAACTCCATTGCTGTTGTCTTTGTTGAGGAGAATTTGAATACGTTGAGCATTGCCCATTAAGGACTCTACCTATTGTTGGTTGTGATATTGTTTGAACTTTGGCCCTGTCATAGTGTGCATATGCAATGAGGAGGTCGTCCACGAACAGAGAACTGAACACTTCTGTTGGGATTTCTTCTACTAATGAGTTTATCTTTATGTATAGTTCATAGTTCTAGACGCAAAATAAATCAAATCTGCCCATTTGACTTCTAACATCAATCCCTCACGCTCGTATCACTAGTTCCTATGTTCTTATGCTCATAATTCAATATGAGTACGCACTAACGAGAGAGTTTTCAGCAATGCATCACATGAATTATGTTTTTCTTAGTCACCTGCGTATCTTAAATGCGTTACCAAAATCGGACTACCGCGACAAAGAGGAACGCATTTTTTTCGTGCCTTTCTCAGAATCATGTTTCGACAGTTATCATGGGTATTACGATAACCATGTATGAATAGCAGTTAAGGTTCTAAATCATTTGTTTCAACACTTACCATGGGTATTACGATAACCATGTATGAATAGCAATTAAGGGTCTCTATGTTAAGGTATTTGAATGCATCTTTCGCTTGTATTTCGAAACATGTGCGCACTAACGAGAGTGTTTTTCAACTAAGCGTTACGAGGATTATGTTTTCTTAGTCACTTTTATTTAAATGCACTGTCTAAATCAGATTACGTAACGAAAGGAACTCATGTTTGTTGTGCTTTTCTGCCAGTCACTTTTTGTTTCGATATTTAATGTAAAATACATCCCAACTAGAGGAACTGGGATTGAACCACACTTAAATTAATGTGCCACACACGGTTGACATCTTCAACATTATGTTCTTCCATGAATTTGAATAAACTGGAGCATGACACAGCAAAGAATTTTGTGCCCAAAAATAGAGAAAGCCACAAACAGAAACACAATTAATTAGAACTTAGGTCCGTCACCGCATCAATTATTCATCTCACGCATAGACAATGTGGCACCTTGTAATAGATGAATTCAGCCATCACTTATTAATTGAAATACAAATTCTCAATTTTCAATTCTGAAGTTTAGCATCCTGCTGTTGTGAACGGAGACATCATGACAAAGGGGTTAACTTCAACTGACACATGTGTAGGCGGTATTCATATATTGCTAAGTAAGTAACTAAACTATGTCAAGAATTAGCTGCGTAGCATCTCAGAGATACCACACACATTCTTAAAAATCCACCACACTAAATTATCGATAATCCTACATTCCGTCACTTAACTCAATTTACTCCTACGATTGGAAAAGGTAATATTTACTCTGTCTATGATAGCAAGAAAAATTGCATTTCGAAACAATTCCATCACTCACATCAGAGATGTCAAAAATTTTTTATAATTAAAGTACTCAATATTAACGAATAAAAATGTGAATTGCGTTAGACGTTAACGTTACGTCAAACAAAAATTTATATTTACTTTAACCAGCAGCTGCCATGAAAGTGAATTCTTACGACGCTTCAAAACTTGTCCTCAGATATTTTGGCGAAGGCGATTTTTTCTTGAATCAAGGCATCAATTTCCTGCGCCACGTACTTCTATTTCTACACAAAACAAAATTTAGGAAAATGTAATTGGTGGATCAATAATAGCGACATTCAAAAAATTTACCACACAAAATTTCATCTAACACATCGTTGAGAAAATTTTTGCTAATATGTTATTTTATAAAAAAAATGCAGCAGAATTAATTCTTTCAAAGTACATATACAATGTTCGAAACACCATGGCATTCACCTATGCTTTTAATTGAAATTCAATGATACTGGCTGCACCTCAGAACTCGACAGCATTATGATGGCTTTTACATGCTCCCAAAATAAACATACTCAAAAGCTCCAGTGTGCGCCCGCCAGGCATATAAATAGAATCGGCAAGAGACATCGACGTTCATTAGAGGTGGTTTGCCGTAGAGGTCGCATTACAAACAGAAGCGTCGCTGTTCAGTAACGGAAGCTCGGCTGTCGAGAAAGCATCTGTAGAGATCACAGATGCGCTATAGAAGTAACGAGATTACCTTCCGATCTAAAGATTCTCTACCAATTACTAAGCCTGTGTCAACTCTGAAGTACCAATAAAGGATAACTACGTTACTGCATCGTCACTCCCGAACCTCATTCGCGTTTAGTTACGACCTAATACTGAAAAGGGTCGGAACATATTTGGTGCCCGTGTATGGGGATGCCACATTAAAGATATCCACATTGCCACATTGCCCCATTGAAGAAGAAAGATATCAAGATATCAAGAATTGATCGTCGGTTCTGCTGATCCGTGATTTTAAATGTGAGGAGTGTCACCCTGTTTGGAGTAACGTCGCATAGTTATCACATTACTTCAGAGCATCGAGAAAAGGAAGAAAGACGTCAGCGCAAAAAATCGAAGTGCTTTCCAAGAAACTCTTCGAGAAAGAAACTCTTCGAGAAAGAAACACTTCGAGGGAGAAAAAATCGAAAATTTACATCGCTACTCAAAGGAGAAGATGAAGTGAGGGGTCCAGACCAACAACCTGGTCTGTCGACGAGATCTTCGCATTTACGCACCGTCATCTGCAACGAGAAGATCCACGAGAGCTACGCATCGCCAAAATATTAAGTTAAGTGTACGCCGATAATGTTGCTTGCAAATTAAAAATAAGCATGCGCTCAAATTAATGATCATACATCATCATTATAAAATTAATGAGTAGGAAGTTAAGCAGTAAGCAGTAAGCGGTAAGCATTGCAAGCGCTGATTCCGGGAAGTGGAAGTTGAGCGGCGAGAGCGAGCAGCATAGGCATTGCGAAAGCGCAGTAAGCAAGCTGATTCCTGGTAAGTGGGAGAGCGAGCGTGTACGCGGAAAAGTTGTGTGGAGAGGTAGTCCATTGTTCTCCAGAACAATTGAAGGAAGTTGTTGCTATTGTTCTCGGGCCATTGTTCTCCGGCGTATAAGAGTAAGCTGGAGCGGCTTGCTCTGTTCAGTTGCCGCCGACCTTCACGAGCTTGACTTTTTGACTTTGTGTGCGGGATTAGCATTAGCCTGGTTTAAGTCCACTGAAAATGTGAGTTAAAATTTTATTGTATGTAGAATATTATCATTTGCATGTAGAAAATTTTATTGTGTGTAGAACATTTTTCTTTTAATGGAAATTGGAGGTTTATGAATATAGGATTATTTTTGTGCTTATGTCGGACAGTGACTCTGACGAATACGAGTACATAAGAACCACCCCTTACGTGACTCGAGTAGGAAGGGTTTCAGTTCCTATTTTTTCCGCGAAGTCGATTTCGGTACCAAACACGATGGCGACCACCACAACTGTCACCCCTGTTACCAGTGCAGTCACTACCACAAGCCCTGTAACTAGTACGGTTACCGCTGTGACGACTTCTATTGTCAGTCCGATACCTAGTGTTGTAATTGCTGGGCAGGATCTACCGCAGTACCGAGGTAGAAAACGTAGAAACGACCCGGACTTCATAGAAAATAAGTCACTAGAAACGCATATAAAGAATGTGCGAGCATATTTCAATATGCTGTCAGATAACTCTGAGGAAGCTAAACTAAACTTACTGTTGCGAACTGCAGACAAGCGGGTAGGCGACTTCAATACGGTTGTAGCCTCCATAATTAGTGAAGGTTATGAATTAAGTTTCGAAGAAGTCGTGCACCTGTTAGAAAATATCTACGTATCAAAAGGTGAAAGATCTTTGCACGCGGTCGCCTGTGATCTAAATAACGTACGCCTGAAAAGAAACGAAGCATTAGCTAGCCAGTTTGTGGCTATCCTATCCAAAATCCGTAAATTTACCCACAGAATAATGACCAGCCCGGAGTGTTCGAACAGAGCCCACCCCTATGTAGTAAATTGTCCCGATCCTGTTGCCCTCGATAAGTATGTCGAGAATACTTTAGTTGTTGCGTTAGCTATGGCCATCATCAACCCTCTAGTGACAGAAGACTTTTCAAAAAAACTATTCAATAAACCCTTCAAATCGTCGGAAGAGCTTCTTCAGAAACTTGTGACTGTAATTAGGAATTTTCCCGAGGATAAGCAAATATTAGCGACTCGATCTGAGAGATCTATGGAAATCTATTGTGCTGAGGATGATCATTCGTCCGAATCAAACTTCGAAGCTGCCTGTGATGAGGCCGAAGTGCATACAATGACAAGAGGCGGATTTCAAGGTAGAGGTAGGACGCGTAGGCCCTACTGGAGACCAAGTTTCCCGAGACCAACTTTCCGTGCTAGACCTCACGTAAAATCTTTTTTTGGAGATCGTGAATTGGGGACTCTAGAAGTCCAGGCATTGGAGACAGCTGAAACAAAGCGT
The DNA here is from genome assembly GCA_030386875.1 of Morinoia aosen. Classification (NCBI taxonomy): domain Eukaryota; kingdom Metazoa; phylum Arthropoda; class Malacostraca; order Amphipoda; family Talitridae; genus Morinoia; species Morinoia aosen. The sequence continues at coordinate 1,083,452 of CM059572.1, read as the reverse complement.
TGCTCGAAGTGTTACAATCATGTGTGTGTCTGTCAAGGACAAAGCGAGTCGGTAACCACCGTGGCTAGGAAACCGACTGATTGGTACAAACCAGGTTCATCTCAGACAGCCACCGAGCATTCACTGCGTGATGTAGTTTGTTTTCGTTGTAATAAGTTAGGACACTACGCAAGAGATTGTAGGTCCAGAAGAGACTATTTCAACAGACCAGGCAGACCGGACCGTGTCCGTGCGCGAGGACAGTATAAAACTCGTATGTCAGAAAAAGGCCAGGTAGAAACTTACCAAACTAACAGTGGCAATGATTTTTTAGCGTAAACAGCAGAGACGATTTCATTTCCGATAGAAATAACGTCAATGGTAAAAATGAAACTACAATAACTAAGTATGACTCTACGGCGACAAATCCCTGTGAACCCGAGGAGAATTCTGGTGCTGAAGATTCCCTCGTTAAAAATGTCGAGAGAGTTGATGTGTTAAACATGTCTGAAGATTCCCTCATTAAAAATGTTGAGATGATAGATCCACTAATTAAGTGTGAAAATAGATATGAATCGCTGGGAGAGGCGGAATTAAGTGATGATCTGAACGCTCATGGCACTGAGACAGAAAGCCATGTGACGACGAACGTTTGTAAATACGAAGAAGATGAAGAAGTTGAAGTCACAGGACAAAATGAATTATTTGTAATACGAAAAAGTCATAAGCCCACGATTGTGCTTAGAAAAGATGCAGACCTGTGGAATGCATTGATTGATTCAGGATCAGAGAAGTGCCTAATCAGCTACCACAGAATAAGTGAGATAAGTAATGACGTGAAGCCAAGTTCTCTGACTATAAAAGGCGTTAACGCTAAGAGTAATGTTGAGGGCGAGGTGGAGCTTGTCCTAAAGTTAAAAAACGGAGTAAGTTTAAAGACAAATGCTTTAATAATTAAAGATGGTATTTACAATTATGACGTCATTATTGGGCGTGATTTATTAGACAAGAACGCCGTTGTAGACTTTAAACAAAGATGTTTAATTATCAAAGACGAGAAAATCCCCTTTGCAGAGGTAAAACGACGAAAAAAGAGAAAGACAGAGTGTCTCGAGTATTTAATAGAGAATACTGAGTGTCTCATGGCGGACACGATTACGTCCAGAGCTAAGAAAAAAGTCCTAAATAAGCTAAGAGAGAAGAGGACGTGCATTGCTGAGAGAGCAGGCGAGGAAGTAATAAGGGATGGTAAGAGAGAAAATCAGCCTGTTCGAGGCGCAGTTGCAGTTACCAATTCCCACACAAGGCCAAGGCCGTTAAGAGTGCATACTCGACAAGTGGAGATTGCTCCCAATGTAATTTTGAAACATGTTGGACATGTTGGAAAGTGTAAAAATGGAGAATACATAATAAAGAAAGCAACTTTAAAAGAAGGCATTTGTGTCGCAGAAGCAATTGTGAGAGTTAACAATAGGAGAAAGATTCCGTTGTTGTTAATTAATAGCTCCGACAGAGCGATTGTTTTACCAGAGAATGCAATTATAAGTACTTTAGAAAAAGTGGAGAAGGATCATGTTGAATCCGAAGTTTACTTGTCAGATGTACAAGGAGAATTAAAGGGAGGATTGAGTACCTTTGTGCAGGCAACGAGTGTTGTTCAGGACAGTCATTTAGATGTCGAGAAGAAGGACACTAATAGTAAATCTGCCGGGATCACAGGAGTTGTCGACGAAGGGTACGTTTCTGATTCCAAAGAAATAGCCCGTGGTCGGCGGAAATTAAATAACGATGATATCAAGTGTAACGATGACGAAATGAAGCCTGAATTGCTGAGTTTGTTGAATGAATTCAGAGACGTTATTACTATAGACAATGAATCGATCTCAGCTGCTGCGATTAAACCATACAAAATTCGCTTGAAACCTAACGTGGATGTTGTAAATGTCCCTCCCTATCGTATTGCCCACCGTTACATGGAAGACTTGAAAGTCGTTAACGAAAAAATGTTAGACGACGGAATTATTAGACCATCGATTTCAGCTTATAATTCACCGATAATTGTAGTTCATAAGAAAGATGGAACCATACGTCCGGTGGTTGACTTTCGCAAAGTAAATGAGGTAATTTATGAAGAATCATTCCCTCTGCCGAGAGTGGACGAGCTTCTCTATAGTTTAAATGGTCAAAAATATTTTTCGAAACTAGATCTTAGGTCAGGATATCATAATATTACACTGACCGATGAGAGTAAAGAAATAACCGCATTTACAGTTGGTAGTAGAAAATACGAGTTCAACCGCTTACCATTCGGTTTAAAAACCTCACCTGCATATTTCCAGTCAGTAATGACGCAAACGCTATCTCCTGTTCTAGGAAAACTATCTTTCGTCTTTATGGACGACGTGCTCATATTTTCTAAGGAGAAGGCACAGCATCTTGCCGATATAAAAGTTGTACTTGAACTATTAAGAAACGCTAGATTGTCAATCAAAACTGAAAAATGTGATTTTTTCAATAACGAGATTGAATATCTAGGACATTCCATTAGTGGAATGGGAACCAGAAGCACCGGTACTGACAAAGTAAAGAATTTAGAAATTCCTATGAGTGTGAAAGAATTACAATCATTCCTAGGTCTAGTAAATTTCTTTCGTAGGTACATAAAAAATTTTGCGAGTATCGCAAGCCCGCTCTATAATCTTCTGAAGAAAAATGTTGAATTCAATTGGACTAAGGATTGTCAAAATGCTTTTGAAAAACTAAAGGATGAGTTATGTGAACATACAACCTTAAGTCACCCAAACTTCGATCAAAATTTTCATCTGTTTTGTGATGCATCGAATGTCGGCATAGGAGCTGTTTTACTTCAATCATCTACTGATAAGGTTCGAAACATGAGACCTGTCGCATTTTTCTCTAAAACGTTGAATTCCACCCAACGAAGATACTCAACAACTAAAAAGGAGATGTTTGCTATAGTTGAAGCGTTGAAGTACTTTAAATATCTTGTTTTAGGCTATGATCTGGTCATTTACACCGATCATAAGCCTTTAGTTCCTTTATTTTCAAAGAAATTGCCTGAAGAAAACACGCTCGCTAGATGGAGTATTTATGTCCAAGCTTTTGATGCCAAATTAAAGTATTTTTCTGGGAAAGCGAATAGTGCCGCCGATGCATTAAGTAGATTAAATCATGACAAAAATCCTTTAACAGAAAGAGAACTATTAGAGTGTTCTGAATTAACCCAGGATGTAGAGCTTTTCCCGTTGTAACCAGGCTGCAAGCCGCTGCTGCGGGTAACAAATGTAACAAGCCCGTGACTGAGGAAGAGTTCGAGGAGACAATGCCAGGAAGTAAGGACGGAAGAAACAACAACAGTACTGCTGAACAACAGACAGACCCCAGACGTGAACCCAGTGACTTTAATAGCAGACAGAAAACGAGCTTATGCAGACTGGATAAAGTTAATACGACTACAGACCATTCAAGTATTAATGACAACTGGTCGTTAGACGAATTTAAACGTGAACAAGATAGTGATCCCTTTTGTTCTGAAATAAAGGATGCCCTAGAGAATGCAACTAGAGTTACTAATACTGACATGAATGAATTTCTGATTATGAATGACATTTTGTATAAAAGACGAAGAATTGACAACAGACCCAGCACCATTCTGACTATTGTGGTGCCATATACTCTGCTGCACAAGACAATTCTGTTCATCCACAATTTGTCCCATACAGATTTGAATCATACCTTGTTTAAGTTTAAATTAAAATATTTTCACCCGTACGAACGGACAATTACACGCAAAATTGTTGAATCTTGTGACATCTGTAAGATTCTAAAATCACGAATACCGACGCCGATTAAAATTCTAAATGCTCCAATTGGAACACGATGTTTTCAAACGGTCAGCATGGACTTCTACGGTCCATTACCAATGACGGACAATGGTAACAAATATATTCTTGTAATTATCGACCTATTTTCACGTTTTGTTAAATTATATTCGACTAGTGACCGATGTACAGAGACTGTTACAGATTGTCTATGGAATTTTTGCTGTTTGTTCGGTACCCCGGACGTGTTGTTATCCGACAATGCTCTAGAATTTAAATCATCTAATGTGAGAAATTTCACAAAAGGACTTTCTATCTTAAAAAAGGAAGTTCTGGCTTATTCCCCTTTTTCTAATGGTATTGTTGAGCGATGTAATGGAAAAATTCGACACCTGCTCAAGTTATATCTAAATTTTCTTACTCATAATGAGTGGGATAGACTATTGGATATTGTGGAGAATTCGATTAACAATAGTTTCAATGAAACTATAGGCGATACACCCGCATACACGGTTTTCGGTAGAGATACGTGTGTGTATATCAGTTCTACTAATTTAGAAGACTTCAATGTTGCGACTACATATGAAGATGTTCACAAACAAAAATTTACCGAGTCATCTATTGTAGTGAACAATATTAGAAATGCGATCATTAACGCCACAATCGAAAGAACTGCCTATAGAAATTTGAAACGTCGCGATAAAAATTTAAAAGTGACGGACCGTGTACTAGTAAAAAATCATGTCAAAAAACACAAGTTACAGCTAAATTTCTTAGGACCAGGTATCATTGAAAAGCTAGGTAAAAATTACGCAGATATTAAGATCGGTAACAAGATTATCCGAACGAACTTAAACCATGTACTGCCTTTAGATAAGTTAAGAAAGTAAAATTGTCAACCAAGTTTGGAACTGTTCATTACTAATATTCCGAAATTGCCATTCCATATATGTATTTTAATGGTAGTTAGCTTATAAGTGCGTTCTATGAGTTTCTAGCTTGTAAGAGCATTCTATGAGTTTCTTTCTTAAGACTTTATGTATGTCTTGCGTTAGGAAAAATTGTTTTGCGCAAACACCTTGTGACGAGATGTTGAGCTTAGGATGTTGTCATACTGTTGTTGCGACATCAAAAGCTGTGTTCGTCAAGTCGTCAGCTAGAGTTGATAAACTGAGATGCAATCTTGGAAATGTCAACACGAGAGTGCGAGCGCGAAGCCGCAAGATCTGCGCTTCTGCCGCAAATTGTTTGGCAACAATGCTAGGCAGTGTAGTTGAAATGAATGTGTCTTAATGAGAATGAAGCGTTGCCTTATTATGAAACGACAATTGCTTACTTAAACTTGTGGCCATGCTAATTTCCTGTGTCGTATCCTTTCAGATTCCTTGGGCGACTCCTGAACAATTCCAGAACATTGCACATTCCGACTCACAAGATACACTTGTTTAATTCCAACAATAATTCACTCATAAACCCTGATGTGTAGCGGGGGACACGGTCAACTCTGGCGGCCGCAGGAAACAACGATAGTTTTCGGAATCAAGGTACCGAAAGAAGTATTACGAGAAGCCTACTGCAACTTCAGGGTGTTCCTGAACCTCGATTCCCCGTTGCGTACTCGAATTCAAGTGTATGAATCCGGAGAACACGTCGAACTCGTGTTCATAATCAGAATCGCTGCATTCCCAGCGAACATCCGGTGAAGAATTACGTTTTCTACATCAACGTGGTGCGCAGGGATAGGGGGGCGTGCTCAACCGTACACATTAACCAACAATACTGTTGATTTATAAATTTATAATTTATTTATTTATCACATTTGTGTGATTAAAATTAATCACAATTTTAATCCCCGCGCTGTTAGTCGCTTTGTTGCCCGCTAAAATGGGAAATAAGGTGTCCAACCTTAATGTTGACACCATTTTAACTGCCATTAAGGCAAATAATGGTCAAATATCGGATGAACTAATCCGCCACACAGAGGAGACGACAGTCGACCTCATCCCTGATCGATTGAGTGACATAATGTTGCTCCTTTACACAGTAATCACAATTATAATTACCGTAATGGTTATTTACATTAAACGAGATCTCAACAAAGTCGTGGGACGACTAAGCGGAGAGGACGTAGCTTTGCGTCGATCTGCTTGGAAAGCGATCAGTAATAGTCCTAGGCAAATAGTTGCACTTCCACCTCAAGTTAGCGCTTAACACTACAACGCTAATTTTTACATTCATATTAACATAACAAAACTCATGTACCTCAACGCTGAGTTTTCATCTCCAAGGGTGTTCCTCGAAACTTCTTTTAGAATATATTGTCTTAGATTAATTCTATTTTATACGGAAAAAAATCTCTATTATATACGGATTATGTATTTATATTTATAGATTATTTTGTTCATGTATTCACGTGAAGTATTGAGACGAAGTACTATATTGCGAATAAAAAAACCAAATTGCACGCTTGTAGTTTAGTTGAATTGGAATATGTTAATTTAAATCGTAGGACGATTTGAGTCCTATTCTACTTTTACCTTGCTAATTGTGGTAATGTAATGTACTGTTTTGCGCATTTAAACCTCTTTTCTATATTTTGATGTAACATAGTCTTATGATGGATTTTTCTTTTTTTTTCCAATTGCATTGAAAATTCTGTTCTCGAAATATGTTAATATGTTAATCCAAAATAAAAATTTTGTTCTCGATCTGACGGTAGGTGTCCAGTTTGTTCAAGAAAGTGTACCTTATGGAAAGGATTTATTAAGTACGCGTTTTGATGTTTGATTTTGATATGTTAATAAAATGGTGTGGTGTATCCATTTGTATCCGAAATATCTGGAGTATCCAAGAATTCTAAGAATCAATTGATAAATAACTTGATAAGGAATGAACAAATTGTTTGAGCTAAGTGCGTAGAGTGAGTATTTGGTTGATTTTGAGTAATAAATCTAGTATTGAATTGACACTAAAATATAATATAGACACTAAAAATAATGTTTACCAAGATGTAGGATTACCGTTGAAATTTGTTTATGATGACAGCAAAGGCCATACCTGCCTACCTCCGTTCATAATTCGGAAGCAATTTTGTCATACGTTCTGATCTGTTCGAATTAATTAGACGGATTGTAAGATTAGTTGATAATCTAAGGAAAATCAAAGTTAATTGAGTAACGTTTTAAAAATTTTTATTGTAATAAAGAATTTTTAAAAAACGTGGGGGGAGCATTATGTGCGCCCGCCAGGCATATAAATAGAATCGGCAAGAGACATCGACGTTCATTAGAGGTGGTTTGCCGTAGAGGTCGCATTACAAACAGAAGCGTCGCTGTTCAGTAACGGAAGCTCGGCTGTCGAGAAAGCATCTGTAGAGATCACAGATGCGCTATAGAAGTAACGAGATTACCTTCCGATCTAAGGATTCTCTACCAATTAATAAGCCTGTGTCAACTCTGAAGTACCAATAAAGGATAACTACGTTACTGCATCGTCACTCCCGAACCTCATTCGCGTTTAGTTACGACCTAATACTGAAAAGGGTCGGAACAGCATCGTTACTCAAGATACGGGTGAGATTTACTGCAAAACAATCAAAGTTACTGATGGTACTCTTCTCTCATGACGTGTAGAAAATTTAATGGCAACATGTAATACAACCCAAAACCTGCACACTGATTCACGTTCATTTTAATGAGAAACTCAGACAGGTCTGGCCGCAGCAATGAGATCTTCAATTTTATGACTTTAACAGCCGATTCGCACAGTCTTACACAGCGGCATGAGCCTTTATGCTGGAACCTTACTTCAAATATTAAACTGCACTCAAAAGGGCCCGGGAAACCAGCACACATAGAAACATACATTGAACTACTCTGTATCATACAGCAAGAAAATCTGATTTGAAGGAAATTCTATCACCGTGGGTCATAAAATATAAATTGTGGAATTTTAGGTCTCAAATTTCATTAGCATAGGTATGCATCACGTTGCTAAGGCTTGTCAGAAAATTACTATGGAAACAAATTCACACGACAACGCACAAAATTTTCTACTAATTACTTTAATTTAATGCATGCGGGATGGTAAATTTCAATTTTGATTAATTTCCAGAAATTCATAGGCACTGCACAATATCAAATTGGTTTCAAAGCTTCAACTGAGACTATCAACAATCATACAAATTTTGAGACAGCTGAAAATGCTTAAAATGCTGAAAAAAAATTCCAAACAGAAATGCAGGTAGCACGCTAAATAACACGAGCAAAAAAACGGTACAGGAAGAAATATCGGTTTAATATCGGGCACTTGTTCAACTAAATTCACTGTTTAAGAGAGCATCACACACAAAAAAAATTTCAAGAACAAAAAAAAATGCGGCCGATTTCATTTATTAATGCACAACGATTACTTCCACTCATAACACATTTAATTGTAATTTCTCCACTGAAGAATGAAAGAATTTAATCATGATGACTGCACTTCAGCATTTGGCAAGACTTTGGATGGTTTTGCAAGTCCAAGAAATAAAATAATTCAATAAAAAGAGGCATTTAACTGACACACTAGATATCATGACAAATTTGAGAAAAGAATTCAATATTGATGTCTGAATCGTTCATTGTGTTAAGAGAGTATTCCATAGAAATGTGGCATTCAATCTTTACTTGACTTAGTGAGCGCTCTCCAATCACCTAAATTTGAGCCAGACGCGCTGTGGTTGAGTCGCCGAGCCACACATTCCTATGCATTTATGACTCCAGCTCAATGGCAGGCAATTACACCACGGAACTGCAGTTCCTCAAGGAAAGGCTCACAGCCACAACTTTCGGCTGTGCTCCATGGCTTGTTATTGAAATGAATGAACCACAAAGAGCAAGCGAAACATAATACCGGATCAATCTTTGCAAAACGATTAGACAATTATCTGAATTCTTTCTTGAGGGATCATTACAAAGTTGTATAATTTTTTAGGCAACTGAAAAATGATGAAAAAAAATTCTCCATGCTAATATACAGTCAGTACGCTCGCATAGTATAATTAATATTTGCCCTGTTGCGAAATGAGAAAGGGGTTGTGGTTTAGGCCCCCTTCCCAGACGCTGAGGGAGTCTCAACCCTCACACAAATTAGAGTATTATACTTTCATGCTTGCGCACACTTGCATACCAGACATGGAAAATAAAAGAATTTGAAAGATTAACATGAATTTAATTTAAAACACGTGAATTTCAATATGACACATGAAGTGAGAGATTCAGGCTAGAAAATCAATGAATGCCAGCGAACAATCACATGATTTAACGCGACTTAGCATTTCCTGGCAATCGTCAAAAGGGGAGTTAACGCACACAAAAAAAACGAAATTAGAAACATAAAATGAACATCCTGGCTAGCGCACACAGGAAATAATGGTTATGTCAATAAGAATAGAACCTTGAATAGAACCAAGGTGTCAAATACAATACACTTCGCTTCTTACCCAACACAGAATTCGAACATGAGCCAATCGCCCGCGTGATACAAATCACATTCGATTGCACGCCGCTCGGAGCGCACTCTTCTATGTGCTGGCTGTGCTAGAACTTTCACACCTAAAATCACCTTTCTGAGTTTTTCAAACAGTAACTAGATATCAAACTTTCTTGCCATTGTGGATCGCGATGACTGAATCCACTTCCAATGCTGCTTGAAGAATTTACGTAGTGCGGCTCCGACCGCACCGCGGCACCGATGCTCCTTGCACGCCGCTCGGGATTGATGTAGAAGCGTTTCGAATGCTTTCATGATGCACAGGTACTGGGAGGCTTTCTCCGTGATGCTGAGGCGCTTAGTGTAGCCTTTGTCGCAACATTAACGCTTCATGAGGCTGAGACGCTTCGGGTAGCCGTTGCTGCAATGTTGACGCTTCTTGAGGCTGAGGGGCTTCGGGTAGCCGTTGCTGCTAAATTGGAGCTTCGACGATTTATGATGGACGACGGTTTCCTTGAATTTTCGATGTGCTCACTATGCTCAAATATTTGATTTGCAGATTATGTTGAAGGCACACCAGCAGTGCGCCGGCGCGCCCGCTTGCGCCCCCTTAGATACGTGCACCTCTTCCGCACTCGCTTCCACGTAAAAAGACCTCTCGAATGTACTTGTCCGCCGCTTATATACTCTCGCTTGTTTTCTTTTCCAGAACATTCGCGACTGTTCTTTTGCAAAGATTCACGTGTTTTACTTACGATTGGTTTAGCCTTACTTGTTTCGGGGTTCTGAAATGTAATTGGTCCGCGCTCTGACACACCTCCGCGCCATTGGTCCATGTGTTGCGGCCCTCTCTTCATCCCTCACCCCTTCGAAGTTCCCCCTCGCCTTCACGGCGCTGTCTTACATTCTCACGCCTAGTCGACGCCGGCCTAACGGTCAACATTCCTTTGTTGTAGCCCCGCATAATGTTATATACGCAAAATGTACTAAACATGTTCTTGATTTACGGGATTTAGCCCAAAAAAATTATCCCGTAAAAATAAAAACATCATCTAATATGAGCACAGCTTTCCGTGATTTGTCAAAAAAAAATATCATGTGAAATAAACATACGTACTTCGTAACATTATTGAACATCCACATATCAGAGGTAATGGGCTACACGATTGCAGAGTAATCATAACATTAATCTAAATACACTATAGAGAGTTAGGGAGAGAGAACGTCAGCAACAGTCCCTTCACGCAACCTAGGACAAACAGAAGGAAACACAATAAGACTAAGCTGTTGCAAAATATGAACAATGACAAGACATTTTCCTATTATATGACCTAACCCACGTTCAAGTTTCAAGTATCATACACACCTCTGAAGGGCGTTCCGATGTGGCACGGGAGGACAAGATACAAGTGAAAGCTACCATGGCTTGAACTAGGATTCTCCTAGTCGCTTAATCTACTTTGTCAGACTTAAGAATACGGCCCACTACATATCCCCTCCTCTTAGGCGAAGTTCTCCTAAGAACAAGGATAACGCGACAACACATCGGTCAGAAAGTTTTCCTTGCCCTTAATGTACTCGATGTTAAAAGAGTAATTTTGCAATGACATAGCCCAACGCATCCGCCGACTTTTCAAATCTTTATTTTCGTTCAAACATTTTAATGGTGCGTGATCCGTCTTTATCGTAAATTTCCGGCCGCATAAGTAGTCGTGAAGCTTTTCAATGGCCCATTTGATAGCCAAGCATTCCAATTCTATTATGGCGTAGTTTCACTCAGCTGCTTGAAGTTTTCGGCTGATGAAAGCAATGGGTCGGTCTTGTCCTTCACATCGCTGCCACAGCACCGCTCCGATCCCCGTAGTTGACGCTTCCGTTTGTACAACGAAGTCTGCTTCAGGTCCCGGTATGTAAAGAGCCACGCTTTCTTCTAAAAGTTTTATAGCCTTCTTGAAGCTGCCCTGCAGATCTGTAGTCCACTTAATCTGATCAGGGCAACCCTTTGTCAAAGTTTCATTCAAAGGGGATATAGTCATTGCCAAGTTTGGAACAAACCTACGATAGAAGTTCACTAAGCCTAAAAACGAACGCATGTCCCTCTTACTAATTGGCCTAGGAAAATTCCTTATGGCCTTTATCTCTTCTGGATCAACTGAAATTTTATTACATCCTACCAGAACACCTAAGAATCTTACTTGTTCACAAGCAAACTTACATTTCTTCAAATTCACAGTTAATCCAGCATTCCTCAATTTTGTAAGAACTACATATACATGACATAGATGTTCCTTAAAACTAGAACTGAAGACCAACAAGTCATCAACAAAACTCGTAACAAAAGACCGACACTCAGTCAGAACTTCATTTATAACCCGATTACACACTCCACTAGCAAATTTAATACCAAACGGAACAACACTAAATTCAAATTGACCGAAGTCCAACACAAATGACGTATACTTAGTTGAGTCTTCCGACAAGGGAATCTGTAAAAAGTCTTTCGTCAAGTCTAACTTCGTTAGGTACGTTGCACCGTATAAAGATTCTATGACACTCTCGGTATTGGGCATGGGAAAGTTATCGACGTTCACATATTTATTTAGTTTCCTATAGTCAACCGATATTCTTAACGGTCCGTCCGAATTTTTCACAGTCACAATAGGTGATGCCCATTGGCTATTCGATATTTTTATGATCCGGCACCGAAGCCATTGGTCAATTTGCAGCTTAACCGCGTCCTTCATGTGAAAAGGACTACGGTAGGGAGCACTCCTCACTGGCTTCACAGAATCTGGAATGACAATCTCGTACTGCATAAAATTCACTCTTCCGGGTAAATCATCAAATGACTTGACGTTTTCGCGTAATACTTCCTCTACCTGCTTTCTATCTTCAGTTCTTAATTCATCATTTATATCGAAATCAACTTTTGAAGAATCCTGGATACGACAGTTCTGTGCCTGCACCAGGTTCACCGATTCCAAATCAGGTTCTCGCAAGCGCTCCCGAAATACCTGAAGCATATTGACATGGTAAGTTCTCTCATGTTCACCCACCCTTATCACATAGTCTACTTTATTAAGACGTCTCACAACCTCATACGGTCCCTTCCACTCTGAAAGCAATTTACTAGAACTAGTTGGCAGCAACAGAAGGACCTTTTCCCCGATTTTGAACCTACGAGCACGCGAGCGTTTATCATAATACACTTTTTCTTTCCTCTTACTCACAGTTTCAGTTTCATTCGATATTTCCGAAAAAAGTTCTTATGCCCTCTCTCATAGCTATCACGTACTCCGTTACTGGGATGTCTTCCTCACTACCAGGCTCCAATAAACTCTCTTTTATCAAAAAATAATGGCCCTCTAACCTCATAACCAAACAACAGTTCAAAGGGGGAGAATCCGGTTGAACCCTGAGGTACTTCCCTATAGGCAAATAAGAGAGGCTGTAAATACCTATCCCATACGCCAGGTTCGTCTGAACATATTTTCTTAAGCTTACTTTTGAGCACTTTGTTAAAATTTTCGCAAGTCCCATTACATCTGGGATTGTATGGAGTAGTGTTTATACCTTTTATCCTCAATAGGTTACAGAATTTTTTCATTACCGCAGACATAAATTGAGTACCTTGATCATGCAATATTTCAGCTGGCAAACCTACTCTGCAAAAAATTTCTAGCAATGCCTCTGCGACGGTTTCACTGTCTATCCGCTTTAATGCTACAACGTCTGGGTATTTTGTTGCCAAATCAATCATGACCAAGGAAAATCTATGGCCTTTAGGACTTTTTGGTAGAGGACCAATGATATCAACTGCAACCCTACTGAATGGTTTACCAATAACGGACATTTTTACCAAAGGAACCCCAGGAGGACGATTAGACATGCATTTCTGGCACAGCTTGCATGATAGGCAATGACGTCGAATCTCCGACAAACAGCCTGGCCAAAAAAAATGAGCCAAAATTCGATCCGTAGTCTTCTTAATACCAAAATGACCCGCGGCTAAACTATCATGACCCAATTCAATCAATCTAGCTCTTAGTTCCTTTGGTAAGACTATCTGCTTTACAATCTCGCAAGATAGTTTATTCGTCAATGCGTACCTGACAAGGATACCCTTCTCTTATACGTACTTAGGGTAGCTAGCTGACGTAGTTTCAGCCATAGATAAACAATTCTAAAGAGTTTCATCCCGTTCTTGCAAAGCTTTTAAATCCTGGGCATTAACTTTCGTCAAATCAACAATATTTTATTACCAGACAACCGAGTAACTGGTAACGGTACATCTTCGGCGGCACGTTGGCCCCTAGTCTGCACAGCAAGAGCATCATCACCGTCCTCGTCTAACTTACATGCACAAATAGCTCCAGGAATATTTCACAAGAGAACATCGAAAGGCAAGTCTGCCATACAAGCTATTACAATCTAACATCACACGCGCAATAGGTACAACAATTTTGAGATTATCCGCTAATCTCAGGGATGTCTTACCGCCGGTCAACTGCGATGCATTCACCAATGAATCTCTTAACAAAACTGTGGTAGCTCCGGTATCGCGCAAGATTTTCACCTCCTTACCGTTACACACACCAAAAGTAACCGGCAAGGTTTTATCAAAGATCAACTGCGATTTTGGCTCAACGACAGAGTTAATGATCAGTGGTTCTAGCCTAGCTTTCTGATCAGGAAATTCGAATTTCGGAACACTGCAATTTCTAGCAATGTGGCCTAACTGGTTGCAGCGGTAACATTTCACACTATTCCTATTTCCTACCTCACTATTTTGGTTTACAGACTCGACAAAATTGCTACTTTTCACAGTGCATTTACGTGCCATATGCCCCACCTTGCCACAATTGTAACAGGCGATTACTTTAGGATACACGAACTCTGACGGAATTTTACCTATAGTTTTCTAATCATTCCTACCATGAATCGCTTGGAAGTTATCAGCTAACTTAACTACTTTGTCCATAGGCACCTGAAATAAATCGTTTTCTCGGAGATATTCAGACAAGTTCCTATCCGCGGCTGACACTAGCTGATCCTTAATCATCAGCTCCACGACAGACTCGTAAGACCTCTCAACACCCGCCAATTCACAAAATTTGTCTAAATACTGGCGAACCCTTAACGAATACTGACAGAAAGACTCTGAACCCTGCTTGGCAGACCGGAACTTGCGTTGGTAATCGTACACTGACAAACCGAAAGCACTTATTACCTTCCTTTTCACACTGTCATAGTCTTCACCAGACGGAATAGAGTTTATGAAGGTGCCTACTCTTGAATTTACGAAGCCGTTCTGAAGTGCTGAAATAGCAACCGGCGGAGACCAGCAGTTGGCATCCCTCACTTTCTCGAACGTCTGCAGAAATACTGCCACGTCTTCACCGTCGTTGTAAGTAGACAGCTTAATTAGGTTCCGCTGTGGTGGAAATATACCAGCTCCACTCAGCTCCTAACGGCAAGTTGCTGCTTCGACTCTGGCAGCATTAATCCTCGCCATTTCTACTTCTGTCTCCATCCTCTTCATCTCTTGCTCGTGGGCTCTCGCTTCTCTCTGGAGATCCTCCTCCTTCCTGCTTTCTCCGTTCTCTCTCCCTCTCCTCTGACTGCTTATGTTCCTCCTTACACTGTAGCACATATTTACGTAACTCATCGCCCTCATATCCCAAGTCCCTACCATTATTAATGTATTGAGTGTCCATTTAGAATAATTTAAGAGGTGCCCTGATGACTACGATGAATAGAATGATACGTATAGATTCCTATTCTTGGTAGACCCCAAAGGTAGAATAAGGAGATGAAGCGGAAAAAAATATCCCGGTAAGCCCCCATATGTTACAAGTTCTGATCTTTTTTAAAGCCGCCTTCACCCCACTAGTCTCCCAGGCCAAAAGAAATGTAACCAATAACTAATTTATTGAACATCCACATATCAGAGGTAATGGGCTACACGATTGCAGAGTAATCATAACATTAACCTAAATATACTATAGAGAGTTAGGGAGAGAGAACGTCAGCAACAGTCACTTCACGCAACCTCGGACAAACAGAAGGAAACACAATAAGACTAAGCTGTTGCAAAATATGAACAATGACAAGACATTTTCCTATTATATGACCTAACCCACGTTCAAGTTTCAAGTATCATACACACCTCTGAAGGGCGTTCCGATGTGGCACGGGAGGACAAGATACAAGGGAATGCTACCATGGCTTGAACTAGGATTCTCCTAGTCGCTCAATCTACTTTGTCAGACTTAAGAATACGGCCCACTACAGACACGAAAAGTTCTCTCCCTCAGGAACTGCTGTAGGTACAATGCCATATTACCCCGGAGACCGCATTCATGCACACGCTGCAGGATCCAGTGCCTCCAGACAGTGTCGTAGGCTTTAAAAAGATTAAAAAAGACACACAGAGTCGGTTTCCGGGCCGTGCTGCTGTTAACCAGATGGTTCTGAAACCGTACAAGAGCGTCTGTAGTCCCTCGGAGTTGCCTGTAGCCAAGCTGAACCGGGTTTAAATTTCTTCAGCCTCCAACCATCTGACCAGCCGTACGTTCACAATTTTCTCCAGCAGTTTCCGACGCAGCTTGTGGGGGCGATGGGACGGTAGCTATCAGTACGAGCAGGAGGTTTCTGGGGCTTTGGAAAAGCAAGAACCGTAGCAGTGCGCCATAGTGTCGGGTAATCGTGAGTGCTCCAGACTTGATTGAAGATGAAGAGTGATTGACGGAACGCTGAGGAGTGCATTTTCTTAAGCATTTTATAATGGATTCCATCAGGCCCAGGCGCGGAGTTTTTGCATTTCTTCAGGGTTATATGAGACACTCTCTTCAGCTGTAAAGTTCAGTCTTAGCTGTTCCTGTCTCCCTTTGTACACACGGAAAGCAGGAGGGTAGTGTGCGTCACTGCTTACGGAGGAAAAATTCTCGGCCAGAGCATCCGCCACTCTCTGCGGATCCGCCGTGAGGGAACCGTTCAGTTCTAGGCAAGGCTTGCTGATGCTATAATGCCCCTTCATTTTCCTTATGCGTTGCCATATCTTGGACATGGGCGTGTCTGCATTAAGACTGGTGACATACCTGCGCCAAGAGTCTTTGCGGGCTTCATCCTTGATGTATTGCGCCCTAGCTCTGGCCCTATTGTAAGCTATCTTGTCCGCTAGCTCACCGCTACGCTGGTATCGCCTCAGTGTTCGCTTCCGATCAACATTGGCCACGGCGCAGCTGTTAGTCCACCAAGGGACGCGGTGTTTGGGAAAACCCCCACGCGACACCGGGATAGCTGAGTTCGCAGCTTTTCTCAGGGTTCCGTTGAACTGTTCTACTAGCTCATCCATACTCCCATACTCAGCATCCTCGTCCATCTGCGTCAAATCCTCAGAGGCTTTCCAATTTGCTCGCTTCATCATATATCGTGGCTCCGTAGGTATTGGCTCATACTGCTCCAAATGAATAACTATTGGGAAATGGTCACTGTCGTGAGCATCCTCCAGCACGCTCCATCGCAAGTCCGGGAAGATATCGGGGGTGCACAGGCTCAAATCGATTGCAGACGTGGTACCAGTTTGGACATGAAAGTGTGTGGCCGCCCCGTTGTTCAGCAGGCAGGAGTTGGTATTAACAATAAAAGAGTCCATCAATCTACCATGTTGATCCCTCTGTACATTGCCCCACGTTGGATGCTTTGCGTTGAAGTCCCCAGCGACAAGGGAGGGTTCAGGCAGTTGACTATACAGGTTTGTCAGGTCTGGCAAGAAAACCGGCTCTGCTGGCGAAATGTATGCGTTACAAATTGTTAGTGGTTTGTTCCTAATCCAAAGGCGAAGCGCCATAGCCTGGATTTAGGTATTAAGTGCTAGCCTCGCATAGCCCAGGTCTCTCCGGATGAGGATGGTCAGTCCTGATCCGGGAACCGGGTCGGGCACATGGGAGAAGGTTTCGATATTGTAAACCTCAGGAGGTGATGGGGTTAGGTCTCCGACCATTGTTTCCTGGAGACATATGCATAGTGGTTGATATTGTTCTATGAGGGTCCGCAAGTCGCCGTAGTTTCTCAGGTACCCCCTAACATTTCGTTGAATAATGGTTTGCATCAAATATTACTATTAGGTTTTATCTTCCGGGTATTTCTTTTTGGGATCTGGTAATTTAAGAATAGATGGTGGATTATGCTGGCCAGGTCTATCGCCCCATGGATGCAAAGGCACTTTGGGAGGGGGCATTGAGGTAGGTTTTGGTGGTGGGCATACATTTGACATGTGGGAAGAAACGGCCTCGGGTACGGTTATCACGCGATCCAACGAACGTACGCGCTGCGCTACGGAGGAGTCGCGCTTCACGATGGCATCACGGCTCAGTCGGGTGCCATCCGCACCACGGCTGGTCAGTGAGTCGCGTCTTACATCGGAACGTCGCGGGCTGCAGGATCCTCACCGGTCCGAGCCACCTCCGAGTCTGGAGCACGACCCAAGCCGCTAGAAGGCTGCACGTCCTCCCCAGGCACCAGCGACACGTCGTCGCTCCTGCCGCTTACCATGCTGTTTCGTTTGCACTGTGGTCCATCTCTATTCCCGACATTCCCGGTCAAAGCTCTCGCCACCTTTGCTGAGGCAGCGCCAGCAAGGGGTGACGATGCGCTCGGAACACGTTTTCTCGAAACAGTAGGCGCAACAGCGCCCGTGGAAAATTCAACATTCGGAAGGTCTGGCTGCAAATCGATCAGAACATCAGCAAAAGAGGGTCTGGGAGCCTGCGCTGGTTTAGTGCCATGCTGTGATCCAGTCATATCAGAGCGGCCTGCAGCACGCAACGAACTACCTGCAGCGGCAGTGGGCTCTCGACTAGCCGCACCAGAGAGTCCATCTGGTCTCGCTGGACGTACAGTCGTCAGAACACTTGGTTTTCTCTGAGGGGCCTGCACTCTTTCAGCGTATGAAGTACCACCGGTGATGTACCTGCTGCTAACTAAACGTTTCGCTTCTCCATAGCTTAGCCTTTGAGTCGTCTGCGTGGCAAGCACCTCCTCTTCCATTTTGTAATAGAAGCATTCCCGGGATCCAGCAGAGTGCTGCTTATCACAGTTTGTGCACATTGGAGGTTGGTCGCACGGCGGCTCGTGCTGATCTTGAGCACAGTTTGCACATACGCTCCTCAGAGATCGGCACGTCTTTGCTCCGTGACCGTATTTCTGGCCCTTAAAACAACGGCGTGGCTTCGGGATGTACTGGCGTACACTACACCTCGTCCAACCAATATCCACGGACTGAGGGAGAGAGCACCGGTCGAAAGTGAGGATGTATATGGACGTGGGAACTAAAATGCCATTTTGTAGTCTTTTCATCCGGTACAGGGCCTTAACTCCACACTGCTGCAACTCTTCTAAAAGGCGCTCATCAGTGTACTGTGGGTAGTTTGCGTACCATATGGTGCGTTTGCTTTCATTTAGGCTGCCATGTGCAGTCAACTCAACACTCACACCAGCCAATTGACGAATGCACAAGATGGCACGGCTTTGATCCTGGTTGCGCACCTCCACCAAGAGGCCACCTCCACGAGTCTCCGCAATCTTGGCTGGTCTTCCTCCCAGCCCTCGGCACAGATCACGGTGGGCTACAATGACATCTATATGAGTCAGGGGTGAGCCGTCGTTAGCTCTGATGTTGAAAAATTGCTTGTATTCTGTCGGAAGAATCGGATCAAGGCTGTCAGCAGCCAGGAGGTGCAGTTGCCTGTTACGGCGGCTTCCAAGGCGTGGCTGACTTCCCCATCTCCCACCAGGAACACCGGCTGCGTCGGTTTTCATAGATGGGCGTTGGTAGGGTTCCATTGTAAGTTCAGTGGCATGTTCATGTCCGCCCGCAGCACATCCACTCGCAGGTGGAACCTGCGATGGCAGCTGCGGTAACGGCTCTTGAGAGGGAGTTTCCGTAGTAATGTCCATTTGAATCCGGGTCGTCAGTGGCGCAGTTTGAGGGGGTTCCATGAAAAAGGTTTTTTAGGTTTCGTTCGCACGTCATGCAGGCAGTCATGTTAAGCCTCCAACAAGGGGATCCCTGGAGCCAGGCACACGCGGTCCCAGCGGGATCACTCTTTCGTGCGAATATAGCTTCAACAGCCCAAGAATCTAAGTCGGATGCTGCGCTTGACTAATAGCAGGAACGGGCGCCACTCCGCACTACTACGTTTAAACAGCCACCAACCGACCCCGGGGCTTCCTCGGCTATCCCTCTCCGCAATTGACTCAATTAAAACTGAAGAAGCCGAGACTAGGTCTCCTCCAGAGTTGTAGTCATTATAGGGGGTGGTCAAAGGAAGATCCAGTTGGGGTCCAAATCAAAGCCAATTCAACCGATGCCACCCCCGTTAGTCAGGTCCCTCGGTGCAGGCCCGCCTGACATTGTTACACCTGGTCAGTTTGGCCCTGCACTTCACACGGATGCGCAAGCCCTCCCCCCCCCCGACAAGGACAGGGCGTACAGGGAGGGTAAAAGTTACATATTATAGTCAAATTTCATAAGAATCAGACTGAAAATAAAAATTCATAATTTTTATAAAAAAAATTATTATTTTTTATTTATGGAAATTACAATTCACAGTATGGATATGAAGTCATGCATGGAGATTATAGAAATAAAAATGAAAACAACATTCAATTACATAAAATTTCCATTATATTACATTTCAACAAAAAATTTTGTTTATGGCTTATACCCAACACCTCTAAATTTCAATATTCAAAACGGGGTTCCTCATTGAGTTTTGATGCTAGAACAAAACCAAAAACAGTTTTAGAATTCTTGGAACATTTCTAACAAAAGTACATTTCTAACAAAAGTTTTCCAAATTTGAGGAAACAAAAAATTGTACAGCTCAAAACCCAAAAAATAATGTATTTTTGATGTTGTCGCGTCTTACAAGACGCGAATTTTGAAAAAAAAATTTGCGGCAACATCTTGCGGATCCGCGCTGGTTCGCAAGACTGACGCAGCGTTCTATTTTGAATAAAGTGCTCGTGAATACAACGTGTACCCGGATAATTTTAAGTTTCTGTGTGACAACTAATGTGATTATGTGTCAGAAACTTATTAATTCAAAACGTGTCCTTGAACTAGCTATATTTGTCGATTCGCCACCATGTATCTTTGTGTTTGATAGCGGTGAACAGCCGGTTTCTAGAGAATTCAAGGATGCTTCTGGCAGCCGGCGAACCACTCACATTGAGCCAGACTAGCCGTTGTGATATTGTGAAGTCTAGTGTTTCCTATAGCCAGTAAGCTGCAGTGTAATGCTAGGCATAACAGTTCAGATTCCAAAATAATAGTATTTTAGCAGGCCAATGAATGTGTAACTTTTAGAGACTTGTTCATTGAATTTGACTCTGAATTTTGAGCTGAATATTAAACTTCAATTTAATCAATCACAAGTGACGTGTTCGAGTTTGAAAACATAGGATGTGCACTAGCAAATAACAGATACTAGCAATTTCGCAAATTAACCATGCATAACTCAGATTTCACTAATAAACAAAAATATTTTTTGTCAATATTTTGTTGGCTCCTCACCCACGAGCTGTGCTGGACAAGTTGCGCCAGTCAGTAAGGTAGAAGCCTAGAGTTAAAGCATTTCAAAAGTAGACTGGGAATATATCCAGAAATTTGTGTGACCACTCACCCATGTGATTTCGTGTTTTCAAGGCGACGTTGGTCAATGTGTACTTGTTGCCCTAGGGACAGTTCACCTGTATTTAAATTAAGTAATTCAAAATTGGCGAGTCATGTCAAACCTTTTCAGTATTAGGCTGATCAATGAGACAGCCGTTTTTTTGACAGTAGGAATTTGACAATAGCTGATCTGCTGTAACTTAAGTTCTGGTTATTCTGCGGCTGGATAGGCTGAAGTACTAGTCCGCTGTTACTATTTTAGCTTGCCACTGCATCAGAGACCTAACCCTTTGTACATTCTCCTCTTCCACAGGTAGAGTAAAGAAAACTAAAGTAGTCATTTCTTTTGTATGTTGAAATAGGCTATTTCAAGTTTTCCAACGTGAGGGACCTTCCCCCATCGTCTGTAAATACTCTAGGGTGTTGTCAGGTTGTTCTATCAAGGTGCAACCAGTGCTATTGCAGCATTTGATTATGTAAACAGTCAGAGAAGGCCGAGTACCTAAAATTAAAACTAGTGTGCCAATATGCTGTCCTCATCTGACCACAGTGCACATATTTAATAGCCCAAAAATATAATGAGAAGAAAAGGAAAAACTTCCATGTGTGTTTTTATAAAATTAGATTTGCATTGTTGTGTGCTCAATCCGGAAAGTAAGAAATTCCTTAATATTCTGTCTTGTACATTACCATAGTTGTCTGATGGTGTTATGCTTTGGCCGTGTAAAAATGTATTTTCATCTGGAAAGTAAAAAAATTCCTTAATATTGTCTTGGACATTACCATAGTTGTCTAATTATGTTGTGCTTTGGCCTGACAATTATTGATCCCTTCCATGTATTGCTATTCTCCTGTTGCAATTTCTCATTGCTAATCTCTTATTGACATTCTCCTATTGCTACTTTCTGGAACCCAGACTCTCGAGACTGGCGAGATAGTTAATTTTTCTTTGTCATTAAGATACCATACTTAGTTCCAGCATTATTTAGCCGCTCTTCGTACCTTAGCCGGCTACTTCTCTTCTATACTCGAGGTAGGAGTTTTCATTATTGTGCGGCATTATATACCTTAATTATTCAGTCGTCTGTACCCTTGAACTAGGAGTTTTTTTGTGTGGTTGTTCTTGATTTTGCTACACAGTCTAAAAAATGTCCTCATTGTGCAGTTTTACGGCGCCACGGATACCGAAACAAAGAAAGAGTTACAAGCCCTTTTTTTGTCCGTCCCCGCCCGTTAACCCGCGTTGCTGTAGCGAAGATCATAATCCGCAAAGAAACGTGACAGATGTAATGATAAAATATCGCTATCACAAAAAAAAGTTCTTCTGTACTTATGCTAGAAATGCTTCAAGGATTCTAAAACTGTGTTTAGTTTTGTTCTAGCTTCAAAACTCAATGACGAGTCCTCTTTTGAAATATCCATAAAAATGTACCAAAAAACTAATTTTTCGTAAAAAATAAGGCCTAAATCGAATTAGTTACACGTGTAAAAAAGTTTACTTTCAAAAAATACATATACTGGCCAATTTTCAAACGAATCGGACGCAAAAAGTTGAAAAATCCGGATGATCCCTTTAAGCCATTTTGGATACTTAACACGTTAGTTGCGATGGGTTAAACTGAAGTTCAATATTCAACTTGAATTTGAAGTCAAAAGTGATAAGCAAATTGGTACATATCAAACATTAACTGGGCCTTTTAACTACCATTAATTTAGAAAGGTTGTTGGAATTTTTCAAAACGACCCATCGATGGGTCGTTTCGCAGCAGGAAAAACCTAACTACGACCCACCGGTGGGTCGTAACGCAATGAATGTGTTAAAACAATGCCAAATTTTCACACATGACGCACACATATGTGAACGCAACCGCAAAGGCGTTGGTTCTTCTTCTTCTTCTTCTTTCTTCTGTTTTATGAGGATCCCGGTTCCTGTTGGTCCATGCACCTCAGGTCCTTACGTAAGTGATCAGTTCCCTTCTGCTGGCAGAAAGAGAATTCATTTCAGATTTTTACAGGCTGTACGGTAATCATTTTGTAACATGGATATCACTTTAAGACAGAATAGCTCTGATGGGTTAGCACAACATACAAGGTTAGTGGAGTCAATCTATTGCTTAATGGGAACAGCACAGAGCCATAATGGGGATGGATGGTCCAGCCTGGGTGGCACAACCTGGAGCATCTTGTCAGTCAAAATCATGTGGGTCATTACTTTACTTTCATGATCCATAATCACTCCCTACTCTACGGAACAACTTTACATTACTACTAATACTACTTCTACTGCTACAATTAGAGTGCGTGGACGGAGCAATTCAAGAGCCAGGAGGTGCAGTTGCCTGTTACGGCGGTCTCCACGGCGTGGCTGACTTCCCCATCTCCCACCAGGAGATGGGGAAATGCTGTAATGTTGAATTGATGTTAAGGAAAAAACACGATGTTCAGAAAATTTCCTCTTACAATTTTAGTTGCATTTACATTTTCTCCTTTTTTCAAGCAACCAGGATAAAATCAAACAAACATGGGGCAAGTGCTTCCTTGGAGAAGTTGATGTTACTTTATTTGTTCGAGTTAGTGGTTAGCAGCTATAAATTACCTAATTTCCCAGGAGAGATTAGATACTTTGCCATTGAATTTAATATTTTAAATTGTATTTCTGATGAGTAATTTCCTCATCCCAGCAGATTCTTGACAGAAAGAGTTACACCTACTGATTGTACTTCTCCAGCTAATATTGTTCTGGCTACACCATATTTTGGACATTGCAGCAGAAAATGGCTGACTGTTTCAATACAACCACATGAGCACTTATCTGTTTGAGACAAATTAAATCGATTGAGATGCTGATTCAGGCCCACATGGCCTGTTCTTAATCTGGTCATTGCACTTTCTAAAGATCGGTTACGATGAGAAGACCAAGGCCAAAATCCCACAGTGTCTCTGATCTCTAATAAAAATTTACCTTTGCTCGAGTCACTTACTCTTCTGAGCCACTGGCTCTGCCAAACCTCAGTCAGAGCATCTCTAGCTTGTCTCATCTTGTCAATTTGAGCCGAGTGAATGAATGGAGTTACCGGACTTTGATGTGCTGCCTTGGCTGCCAGATTTGCGAGCTCATTCCCTTCTAAATTCTTATGACCTGGAATATACTGGATGTGAGTTGGGTATTTTACATTCAACAGTTTGACATATTTATGAATCTCGCATATTAGATGAACATAGTTTTTAGCCTTCCGATTTTGCAACAGGGCAACTCCCGAGAGAGAGTCTGTATATATCACAGCTCCTGGCAATGAAGCATAGTTCTCATAAAGGTACTTTACTGCTCGACAAATTGCAAACAATTCACAACCGAGAATTGCAGTGTCGGCGGGCAAACTCCAATTAGACATAATAGTATTATTAGATTCTTTAATTATCATCGACCCAGTCGAAGAGGGGGCAGGACTAGTAAGATTTGAACCGTCAGTATATATAGGCAAGTATGAGGGAAACAATGATTCCTCCAGGTATTTAAAGATGGAACCTGCCATTTCATTTGACATACACCCCTCTGGAGAATTACTAAATTCGGTCAGAAAGTATTTGTCTATTTCTTCCCAAGGAGCTATAGGGGAAATAATTGGAACCATCTCCTTATTACTTCTCTGTATTTTAAGATGAGCAAAAATTTTTTTCGCTCGTATGATTAATGGCGGGACCAATATGTGGCTTGTCCAAGGTCTATCTTGCAAGCGAGGCTGTGGTTCCAACAGTTCTTTTGTTATTCGAACATTGGAAGGCAATTCTGTGAGTCTATAGTAAAATTTTATAAGGATCAACATGCGATGAAGGCTTAGAGGCTGAGTATAACTTTCCACTTCCAATGATAAGATAGGGGAAGTACTCCGAGCCCCTGTTGCAATTCGTAAACAAGAAATTTGTATTTTAATCTAATTTATCCAAATAAGCATTAGATGCTGTACTATAGAATATAGAACCGTAATCAATACAACTGCGAATTACCGATTAATAAAACATTAACAGAGTCTTTCTATCAGCACCCCAATGATTTTTCGAGATAGACTTCATCAGGTTTATTTTAGGTATACATTTATCTCTGGGGTTTTGAATATCATTATTCCAAGTTTAACCTGGGGCATCCAACAGCATTCCCAAATATTTATGGTTATCAACAAAGTCTATACAGGAGTTACTCAAATATATGTCTGGCTTGGGTAGGGTTTTTCTAGTGAACTGCATCCCCTTAGTCTTGGACTGGTTCAAACACAATCCCCTAGAGTTTGTCCAGTCCTTCAATCTATTAACTTGCTCTTGCACAAGCCTGCCAACCTGGCGTTGGTCATTGCCACTGCAGCACAAAGTAATATCGTCAGCATACTCAAGGAGCATGACACCATGAACTCTAGGTAAGTCTGCTAACATTATATTGAAAAGGGTTGGAGATAGGATGGAACCTTGCGGAACTCCTGAGGGTATTCCCCTTTCCGTTGAATAGCTGCCTTCCAAGATCACTTTGAATTTCCTGTCGGTCAAATATTCTTTGATCCAGCATAGTAGTAGTAGTAATAACATCAATTTGCTAGCGCTTCAGTGCCTGCACTATGTCGCGCCGAAGGTCTCGCAATTCAGGTTGTCTCCACTTCTCAAATTTCGAGGTCTTATTGTCACAAACATCGCAACGCAAGTCACAGCAACTATTAAACAAACAAAGACGCGATAGCCACGAGCGTGATCTGAACAACACTTGATTTCATTGGTGACAGTAGTAGTAGTAGTAGTAGTAGTAGTAGTAGTAGTAGTAGTAGTAGTAGTAGCAGCAGCAGCAGCAGCAGCAGCAGCAGCAGCAGCAGCAGCAGCAGCAGCAGCAGCAGTAATAAAAGAGCTGCTAGTTCAATACCATACTCCTCATGCGTAGGGTTCATATAATCATCTTACGGTACATGCACAGTTTGCACATTGAGCAGCAGCCTAACCCCCTAATGGGGGTCTCAGCTGCCCACCATATTATGGCCGGGCGCCTTACCCGCGCTGAAACCCCCAGGGGCATTGCGCAGCGCGCCCGGCCATTTTACGGTTCAGTGTTTATATTGCATTACCATGCGTAGAATCTTCAGGCTAGATTTTTGAAGACAGATTACACGCTCCAATAAACGACTGCAGCGCTGTCACATTATAAGTTGACCGCTCAGCCTCCCCAAATATTCCGGTCAAAACATCCTGTGCACAACCGCGAAGGTGCGGAAAATGCAGATTCCTGGCAACAGCATTCAGGGGACACTCCGCGAGGAAGTGCTTTACAGTCAAAGGCACACGACACCGTTCGCACTGCGGCTGTGGTAGCCGCTCCATCAGGTGGCCGTGTGTTAGCCGCGTATGGCCAATACGGAGGCGACAAAGCATCACCTCTAGCCGGCGACCACGAAAACTGGACGATATCCACCCACGTATAGTGGGTTTAATGCTCCTTAATTTATTGCTATCGTTAGCAGCGTTGTCCCATTCCTGCTGCCATCGTTCTCTCACTGCCGCTTTGATCCGAGGGTAATAATCTCGGAAATGAACCATCAGATTTAGAGTCTCTTCGTTTGCCTCTGCGGCCCGTTTAGCCTCCTGGTCAGCTCTTTCATTGCCAGACACTCCTACCTGGCCGGGCACCCAGCACAACGTCGCAGATTTACGCTCACGTGTTAAATTTATTAAGTTCATGACGATTTCACCAACGAGCGGATGGGTACTATTATGCTCTCGAGTGGCCTCCACCACACTTTTTGAATCCACAAAAATAGCAAAAGTATCATACACACAATGTTTAATTAGTCGGAGGGCCTCCAGTACACCGTAAAGTTCCGCAGTGAAAATGGACGACTCTGGGAGCAATCTCTTGGCGCTCACCAACTCCCCCGACACAGCAGCACACCCTACAGCGTCTCCCACCTTTGAGCCGTCGGGATAGAACTTCATCGCACGGGCATGTTTTTCGGCAATAGGGTCCAAAAAGGTCCCCTTTAGTATGTGTGTAGGCATAGAATCCTTCTTAGGCATTTGACATCCCGGACAAAAACTCCCGATTGGGACACGCCACGTGGGAAAACTTTCCAAGAACACTGGTTGTATTCTCATTGGCCTCAGCTGCATTGCAGCCACGACTGCCGAATAATCTTCCGATGAGGGCAGAAAGTAAGGGAAAGGCAGATGTCGGCCTAGTGGCGCATGCACGCTGGTCCATGCAGGAGACAAGGGGACTTGTTCCAACCGCGCCAAGTACTGAAGGGTCAGCTGCACACGGCGGTGCCGTAAAGGAGGTTCACCGCTCTCCACACACAAGCTGCTGGAAGGGGAGGACCTAAACGCGCCAGTGCAGATTCTGATAGCAGCATGATGCACAGGGTCCAGCTTCGAAAGTGAAGTCGCCTAAGCATATTGATACACTATGCAGCCGTAGTCTATTTTGCTTCTAATAAGAGTACGATATAGTCTCAGTAGGGTCATCCTGTCAGCCCCCCACGTCAGGCCGGTCAGGCTTTTTAGCAAGTTCAGCCTTCTGACGCAGTCAGCCTTGAGGGTGGCTAGGTAGGGCTTCCAAGAGAGCCTGTCATCAAGCGTCACCCCCAGAAACTTGGTGGTGTGTGGAAAACTCACTTGTCTTCCCTGCAGTGTGAGCTGTGGGGGATCACTACGGCCACGGCCCTGGAAGTAAAGTCCAACGGTTTTTACCGGTGAAAAGTTGAAGCCATGTTCCTGAGCCCACTTATTAGCGTTATTGATGGCTAATTGCATTCTTCGCGTCAGAGCCGGAAGATGTGTTGATGAAGAGTATACCATAAAGTCGTCCACATATAAGGAGGCCACCGTTCCGGGAGGCAAGGTGGAGGTGATACCATTTAAGGCGACACTAAACAGGGTGCAGCTCATAACACTGCCCTGCGGTAAACCTTCACACTGCAACTGCGAGGAAGAGAGGGTGCTGCCGACCTTAACGCGGAAAGTTCTTTCACCAAGAAATTCTCGAATATACAGGGCCATGTTACCACGGAGTCCATACTCATGTAGTGTCTTAAGTATTCCATATCTCCACACGGTGTCATAGGCTTTATGCATATCGAAGAAAAGACACATGGTTCGGCGACGCTCGGCAAGGTTGGCTACCAGGTGGTTCTGTAAGCGGAGCAGAGCGTCTGTGGTCCCTCGAAGCTGCCGACTGCCAAATTGGACGTGGTTCAGTAGCTCCTCCGCCTCTAACCATCTGGTGAGTCGCGCACTGACCATTTTCTCCATCAATTTTCCAAGGCAACTAGTTAGGGCAATGGGTCGGTAGTTGTCAGGGTTGGATGGAGGTTTGTTTGGTTTTTCAAAAGCCATGATTAATGATGTACGCCATTGTTGAGGATATGTATGCGTGATCCAGATTTTATTGAAAATATATAGCAAGAATTTAATGGCTGTAGTATTCATTTTCTTCAACATCCGGTAATGGATACCATCTGGTCCGGGAGCGGTATTTTTACATTTCTTCAGGGAGTTGTAAAATTCAACCATTGTAAGGGGGTCATTATAAGAGTAGGTGGAGTTTGTTGAGAAGTCCAACTGCTGCTGCTCCTGTTGCTGTTTCAGCACTGTAAAGGCAGGAGACTAAAGTCGTCCGCTACTGACACTATAAAAGCTTTGGGCCAGTGCCTCCGCCACGCACTCCGGGTCTGAGGTGAGAACACCATTAACTTCTAGGCACGGCTGTCTATAACTGCATTTTTCCCTCATTTTATTTACTCGCTGCCATACCTTAGCCATAGGAGTATCGCTGTTGAGAGTGGAGACGTATTTCTGCCACGATACCTTACGGGCGACGTCTTTTATAATCTGAGCTCGCGCTCTAGCCCGATTGTATGCGATCTTGTCGGCTAGTTCTTTTGTTCTTTGGTATCGTCGCAATGCGCGTTTCCTCTCGATATTAGCGGCCTGGCAGTCATTGTTCCACCACGGGACGCGGTGCACTGGGCAACCGCCTTTAGACTTTGGAATAGCACTGTTGGCGGCTTCGTGCATTGCACTCACAAAGCTGTCAACCAATTCATCTACGCCATGAGCTTCATGTGGGTCCTCCATTGTCGTCAGCGCTCCAAAGTTTCTCCAGTTGGCCTTTTTGAAGTTAAACCTTAGTTCTATCAGCATCTGCTGGTTTTGGACCAGCAGATGCATTAAGACGGGGTAATGATCACTACCATGTGCATCGCTACTCACGGACCACCGGAATTCGGAAAGGATGTCGTGAGTGCAAAGACTCAGGTCGATGGCGGAGGAAGTCCCAGTCTGCACGTGAAAATGCGTGGGGGCTCCGGTGTTCAGAAGACAAAAATCAGAAGCGACGATGAAGTCCTCCACAATTTCACCTCGACGATCGCTCCGGACGTTTCCCCAAAGTATGTGCTTGGCATTGACGTCTCCCTGGATCAAGGCCGGCCTCGCGAGTTGATTGCATAAGAGGCTGAGATCTCGCAGGGCTAAGGGTTCGCCTGGTGGTATGTAGATGTTACATACTGTTATCATACGTTTCCCAATGTAGACACGGAAAGCGATAGTCTGCAGCCTGGTGTTTACCGCAAATCTACTGTAGCCAACGTTTCTCTGCACAAGCACCGCCAGTCCCGTTCCAGGTACCGGGTTGGGCACTGGGGAGAACAACTCTATATTGTAGTTGCTTGGAGGCCTTGGGGTAACGTTCCCCAGCAGTGTTTCCTGCAGACAAACACAACAGGGCTGGTACCTCTCCAGAATAATAATTTTACGGAAACGTTTCTACCGGGGTCGCCAGACCTCTCCATAAGTGCTCTCAAGTCTCCGTAATTCCGTCTGTAGCCACGTATATTCCATTGTAAGAAGGTGTTCATTTCTTGTCAGTTTTAGATGTTATATACGTAGGATCCTTTTCAATTCCCTCACCTGCGGCACACGTCAGTCCGGGTGACGTAGAGACAGGAGGTCTGTCAATCCACGGGTGGACAGGTACCGCCGGTGGAGGCCCGGTGGGGAGGTTTTTTGGGGGTGGGAAGATTTTTAACAGGTGTGATGCTTCTTCTTTTGGGACGGTCGTAACCCGCTCTAAAGAACGAATGCGTTGGGTAACAATATTACGCTGCTTTTCACTGTCAATGTGGGAGCTATTCTTTTCTTTGGTCGGTAGCGACAAGTCACGCCCGGATCCCCTTTCCTGCTTGTCTCCACGGCTGGGCCCTCGCACGGCAGACCGAGACTCCCTCAGAGTGCTGCGTTCGTGCTCTGCCCCTCCACCGGTTGTAGCCACTGAATCCCTGACAGGATTCTTCTCTTGACTCGGGATAGCTTGACCTTGATTGTCTGCTGGGGTGTCTTCCATAAATTTCAGTGTTTTCGGAGTTTTTGTTTGTTTTACATCTTGTGGGGGCGATATGTCGCTTTTAATTCTTTTGCGGGAGGTAATAATTGAGGGGATTGATTGAAACTGTTCGTTAGATGAATCTTTCTGGTGAGTGGTGGAAGCTGGATC
Organism: Morinoia aosen; assembly: GCA_030386875.1. Taxonomy (NCBI): domain Eukaryota; kingdom Metazoa; phylum Arthropoda; class Malacostraca; order Amphipoda; family Talitridae; genus Morinoia; species Morinoia aosen. Next base: position 1,052,959 of record CM059572.1, on the reverse strand, counting down.
TTTTGAAATTTCCTTATTAGAGGGTCCTGATTGAGCCAAAGGTTGGGTCACGCGCACTGGAGGCCTCTGGGCCAGACTCTGGCTTCTTAGAGCAGAGGCATCCACAGGGCTCAAAGGCTCTGGCTCCTGCTCATCTCGCCGTGCTGCCACACTCCGCGAGTGCGGTTGCTCAGGTTGCCGAAAGATTGGCTGAGAGTTCAGTCTACGGTGTTGGGCGGCGTCAGCGTCAGAAGTGCGGGGAGAAACATACCTGGATGTCACCGTCCTCTTGGCTTCTCCATAGCTAATGCTCTCTCTCACCTGAGTTGCGAGGATTTCTGCTTCAATCTCATTGTGGGAACATGATGTGGAGCTGGCTGGATGCGCACCCTCACAGTTGGCGCATCTCGCAGGTCGGACACAAGGCGACTCATGTTGCTCCATTGAGCAATTTGTGCACGTGCCTCGCTGGGCGCGGCAGGTTTTGGCGCCGTGTCCGAAGGCCTGGCATTTAAAACATCGCCTCGGTCTCGGCACGTACTGGCGCACCTGGCATCGCGTCCACCCGATTGACACAGTATCGGGCAGCCTACAACGATCAAATGTTATGAGGTATACTCGACCTGGAGTTAGCACACCTCTCTCTCTCCTTTTGAAGCAATATACCTCTTTGGCGCCGAATCGCTCCAGCTCCTCTAAGATACGAGCGTCTGTGTACCTTGGGCTGTTCTTATACCAGATTGTTCCTTTCGTTTGATTAAGGCGTTCATTCGGAGATACTGTTACCTCCACTCCGGCAAGAGACTTAATGGTGGTGATGCAGCGGCTCTGGTGAAGTTTCTTGACTTCGACCAATAAACTGCTGTTACGGACTTCATTAATTTTAGTGGGTTCACCCCCGAGTCGGTGACATATTTCTCTGTAGGCTTTCGCGACGTCCACTTCAGCCATAGGGAAGTTATCGTTGGCTTTTATTACAAAGATTATTATTATTATTATATAAGAAAGTTTTAGCCTCCCTTAACCACGACAAAGATGTTCCAAGAGAGGAAAGAGGAAGGCCCCATTTAGTATGGAGTTGAGGGAACGCGGAATCTATGCACAAGGTGCACAGAAACAGTAAGCTAGGAAAGAAGTTCATGAAACAAGAAAAAGTTGAAGAAAGTAGTAGGTGCTGAAAAACAGGACAGCAGTGAACCGAAAAAAGATGGTCCGTAACCAAACAAAAACCTATTTTATTACAACAAAAAGGAAGCCTACCAAACCTCTAGCTCAGGCCCTCACATAGTCCCCCTGGGAGCGCCAATTTATTACAAAGAACTTTTTGTATTCCACGGCAGGCAATTCATCTTCTACCGCCGAGGGCAGGCGTTGCCAACGACGGTTTTTCCTTCTGCCTGCTCCCGGCACTCGGCCATCAGATGAGGCCTCGGCAGGTCTCGAAGGTCTGGGTGGTTCATATGGCTGCATTGTCCACTCTGCACTTCCGTCACGCCGGCCTGTCCCCTCGCCACCAACAGGAAATTGAGTTGACGGTACGACTCGTTTACCTGGTTCAGGAGAGGGAATACCAGTGAGTGTATCCATTTGTGAGGGCCGTGTCATCAACGTTGAAGTAGGTAAAGTATTAGAAGAAGAAGCAAGCTCAAGTGTTTAGGAGACTCTTGTCAGTGAGGGTTCCCCCCCCACCTATCCAGGCCGGCTCAAGCCGGAAGAGAACCCCCCGGGCGGTCAGTAGCCTACTGACGCGTCTCCGCGTTTAAGGCGGGCACACACTGACCAATAGGAATGAAAATCCCTACCACCGTCGACCCCGGCCCGTGGCAGCCCCTATGTACGCTCGGGGTAACAGGGGCTTTATCACCCGTAACTGCCGGGGTCCGGTTTTATTTACATGGGGGCCTTCCCATGGCCCCCCACTTTGTCTGGCGGCTCTAGGTGAGCCTGTCTGCCACGGTTGAACCTACCAGGACATAAAGTCCTGACAGCATAGCCTCACCCTTCCTCACAGCACGCAAACCCTCCCACCACAATAAGGTAGGGGGACGTTGGGAGGGTTGATCCAGCATAAGGTTTTGCCATTAATTCCTAGCTGAGACAGTTTATATTTAAGCCTGTATTTGCACGAAATTTATTAAAATTGCAAGGCAGATGCCAACACCAGTTTAAGACTGTAGCTACAGAAAGAATAATGCATTATCTCTAACGTAAACCAAAGTTGAGTTTAAAATATCAGTAACTTGCAGGCTACTACATTATTTTCCTAGTTTATACGGTGCATGAAATCGAAATATTTCATACCGAGGAGCATCTAATTCATTATACCATTCTGAACATGAATTATCACAACCTCAATTCAACAGCAGTAATAGTTTCAGCATCTTCTCTGAAGCATTAGCTATACTTTTATTGCTCACATCCACCTTTTGAATGAAATTTGCAAAAATTTTCTATCAGCATGCTGTATAGAAAATAAACCGGGGGTGCACAACGTACCCCCGTGCACCTGAGGGGTGTAAGGGTACGCGACACCACACTAGAAAATTCTCCGGCAGGTATGAAAATAATTTCCTTACTCAAGTCGATGACTGTTCAGTTCTTGGGATGCAAAACCGTGCGTAGATTAACTAAACTCGTCAGGAGGCAATATGTTAGGGCCGTCTCTCTTATGGTATGGGGAATGGGGTTCTAGATGTGATACTGTGAGGTTACCTCAGCCTTTGATAGGCCTTCGGAACTTCCATCTTTCGAGCCCACTTACCTTATCCATTATTTAGGCTTTATTATCATTTGGGGGGGGGGGGTTAGAATTCTCCCACCGTGGTCCGCTGCGTGTCGTAAGAGGCGACTATAGTGGACGGAGCGAGGGGACTGGGGATCCCCTTCTCTGTAATAATTTTCCCGAGAGGCAGCAGGCCAATGAAGGGGGTGAGAGAGGTCGAAAGACCACTCAAACCCTAGTACTAGGATCTTTGAATGTAAGGGGGTGTGGAAGTAGAGCAACTGAGAGTAAGAAGGAGGAGATCGGAAGAATGATGTTAAACCGGAAGATGGATGTATTGGCCTTGAGTGAGACGAAATTGAAGGGTAGTGGTGAGTTGATGTTTGGGAGTGTGGGAGGGAGAGTGTCTGGAGTACGTGGGGGACATGCAAGAGAGGGTGTGGCTATATTATTGAGTGTAAGAATAAGAGAGAAAGTAGTTGAATGGGGTGAGGTGTGATCAAGAATAATGTGGGTGCGAGTGAAATGGGGGGAAGAGTCTTGGGTGTTTGTGAGCGCGTACGGACCGGGATCGGAGAGGAGTGGGGAAGAGAGAGAGGAGTTTTGGGAGAAATTGTCCGAGTGTGTGGTTAGAGTGGGGAGTGGTTGTAGAGTTGTGGTGATGGGGGACCTGAATGCAAGAGTGGGTGATGAGGTGGTGGATGGTGTTGTTGGTAAGTACGGAGTAGCTGGGGTGAATGAGAGTGGGGATTTCTTGGTGGGGTTATGTGTGGAGAGTGAGTTAGTGGTTGGGAATAGTTTGTTTCAGAAAAAAAGTATTAACAAGTATACATATGTGAGGACGAATGGAGGTGTGATAGAGGAGAGAGCATTGATGGATTATATTTTGGTTAGCAGGGGAGTGATGGGTCGTTTGCTCGATGTGCATGTGTTCCGTGGTGAGATGAATGGGATTTCGGATCATTATTTGGTGGAAGGAAAGCTGAGAGTTAGTGGAATATGGGGAGGTGTAAAAAGGAGGAGTGGAAGGGAGGTGTTAAATGTAAGCAAGTTACATGATTCTGAGCGTGAGTGTGAGTATCAGGAGAAGATGAAAGTGGAGTATGGGAGGGTGAAGGAAAGTGAGGTGGGTGGAGTGGAAGGGGAATGGAAGTTGTTTAAAGATGCGGTGGAAAAATGTGCAAGGGAAGTGTGTGGGGTAAGGAAGGTTGGAGGGGGGATTAGAAAGGGGAGTGAATGGTGGAACGGAGAAGTAGGAGCGGCTGTGAAAAGAAAGCGGGGGGCGTTCGAAAGGTGGTTGCAACGAGGCAACCAGCAAAATTTTGAAGAGTATAAGGAGAGGAAGAAAGAGGTACAAAGAATGGTAAGGAGAGCGAAGAGGGCGGCGGATGAGGAATGGGGGAGGAAGTTGGGAGGGGATTTCATGGAGAGAAGGAAGGTTTTCTGGAAGGAAGTGAAGAGAATTAGGAAGGGTCAGGTGGAGAATGAGGCACGAGTGAAGGATACAAATGGTAGGCTGCTAGTGGAGAGTTGTGATGTGAGAAAGAGATGGGCGGAGTATTTTGAGGAACTGCTGAACGTGAGGGATGATAGGATTGCGAGAGTAGTAGCTGTTGGAAGTGATGTTAGAATGCCTGTGTTTGGTGAAGTGAATAGAAATCGAATAAGAAGTGCAGAGGTGAGATGTGCGTTGGATGAAATGAAAAATGGGAAAGCTCCAGGTTTGGATGGCTGCACGGTTGAATGTCTAAAGAAAGGAGGAAATGTGGTTATAGAATGGTTGGTTCGTTTATTAAATGTGTGTTTCGAGGCTAGTAAAGTGCCGGTTGATTGGAGTAGCGCGTGCGTAGTTCCGTTGTACAAGGGGAAAGGTGACAGGTATGAGTGCAGTAATTCTAGGGGTATAAGTCTACTGAGTGTCGTTGGGAAGCTGTATGGAAGAGTGTTAATTGGAAGAGTGAGAGTGTTGACGGATCGTGTGCTTGCTGAAGAACAGTGTGGTTTTAGGTGTGGTAGAGGTTGTGTGGATCAAATGTTTGCTGTGAGGCAGGTGAATGAAAAATACTTATTAAAGGGAAAGGATGTATATTGGGCATTTATGGATCTAGAGAAGGCGTATGACAGAGTGGATCGCGAGGCTTTATGGCAAGTGGTAAGTTTGTATGGAGTGGGTGGGAGACTGTTGAATGCGATCAAGAGTTTCTACATTGATAGCAGAGCATGTGTGAGAGTAGGGAATGAGGTGAGTGAATGGTTCCCAGTTGTGACAGGTGTGAGACAGGGATGTGTGATGTCGCCGTGGTTGTTTAATTTGTTTATGGATGGTGTGGTGAGAGAAGTGAATGCCAGAGTGTTGGGAAAAGGTGCGCAGTTGGTGGGACGAAATGGTATGTATTGGGAAGTGTGTCAGCTGTTGTTTGCAGATGATACAGCGCTTGTGGCTGATTCAGAGGAAAAACTGAGAAGACTGGTTACAGAGTTTGGTAGAGTGTGCGAAAGGCGGAAATTGAGGGTAAATGTGAATAAAAGTAAGGTGATGAGATGTTCAAGAGGTGGAGTGTTTGGAACTTTGGATGTGAGGTTGAATGGGGAAGTTTTAGAGGAGGTAGAGCATTTTAGGTACCTCGGGTCGGATGTGACTGTTAAGGATAGTATGGAAGTAGAAGTGAAGCATCGAGTGAGTGAAGGTTGTAAGACATTGGGTGCAATGAGGAAAGTTTTTGAATGTAGGAGTTTGAGTATGAATGCTAAGAGGGGACTGTATGAAAGTTTGATTGTGCCAGTTTTGTTGTATGGAGCAGAGTCCTGGGGGTTGAGAGCAGCTGAGAGGAGGAAGTTGGATGTGTTTGAGATGAAGTGTTTGAGGAGCATGTATGGAGTAACTAGAAGAGATAGGATCAGGAATGAGTTGGTTAGGGAGCAGACGGGTGTTATCAAAAAGTTGAGCAGGCGAGTGGATGAAAGAGTGCTTGGATGGTTTGGGCATGTAGAAAGAATGAATGTTGATCGGCTGGTGAAAAAGATATATATGTCGGAAGTGAGTGGTCTTCGAGCGCGAGGTAGACCACGGATGAGTTGGATGGATGGGGTGCGACGTGCTTTGTATGAGAGGGGTCTGACTGTGGACGTGGCGAGAGGGATGGCTGCGGACAGAAGTGAGTGGGGGCAGTGTATAAGGAGGTAATTTTATTTTTGACGCGTTACTGGAAGCTGCCCGCGTGTGATGGGGTTGACCTGTCACGTGCGGGGGAGGGGCTGCACTCAATGAAGCGGTCGGGGTAAACCAGCTGTTGCTGTCGGGCCTGACTGTGGAAGGTGGTTGTGCTGGGCTGCTGCTGATCCTGGCAGTTCAGGTGCGGCCAGTGCTGCCTCTCTCGCCTCCTAGTGACTAAGTGTGGTGATAGTGGCCTGCTGTCGGCTACCCTCCCATGGGGAGGATAAGCCCGGTATATGTATGTATGTATCATTTGTCTTTTATAGGATATCTTACGTGGGCACCCTTGTGCATAAATTTCACGTTTCCCACAGTCCATTCTAAATGGTCCCTTCTCTTCGCTCTCTTGAGATTGCCTTTGTTGTGGCTAAGGAGTCTTGATGTGTGCTTTATTGTTAGTCATATTAATGAACAACCATAAGTGGGTTAATGAAAAAGGGGGAAATTTATTTCAGGAACTTCGAAGTCGCGACAAACCCCGTAAAACAAATCCAAAGCAGAGAATAATCGATGGTTCGTACATGAACTTTTCACGGTTTAAGCCCATTTGACGAAACTCACACGGATCTACACCATTTTCGACTGGACGAAGGAAATAATGTGAACGAAGAAATCAGTTCACGCTTGACGGGAGTATCAAAACTAATACGTGTTGAAAAAGTTGTAATTTGGTACAAAGATACGAAAAACTGAACAATCCTCTACACGAGTTCGTACAACTAAGCTTATTTAAAACAAATATCTAACAAATGTTACAAAAAATAGAAAAGGCATTTTCCGATGACGACCTAAGTTTTTGAATAGTTTAACATCGTTGAACACAAGATCTTTGAGATAGCTCTCGACATCGAAAATTGGTAAAAACATTCCATTCAATATAATACTGATCCTGATTATGCGCAGATGACTTAGCTCAAAAGAACTTCGTTTTGTAATCTATTTACCATAAAATCCGTAATTGGGTAGGTCAAAAACAAACAGAAAATTGTTATCACTTTGAGCACTCTTGGGGCACCCGCAACTAATACCAAGTACTTATAGCAAAGAACATGGCAAATACTATAGTTCCGATAACCCTGTCCTGTGACATGGTCACAATCATTTCCTCAGCATCCATGTCTAATTTTCAACGTGAATATGTTGGACAGCATGTAAATGTTTCAGTCGAGCACAAAAAATAGCTAAAATATACGTAACAAGAAAGAACGACTCTAGGTAGACAAGAAGACATAACCACTCTGAAACAGATCTGCCCAGTTTCCAAAGTAGATCTGGTGATTTTTTAGAAATGGTACGTGAGACAAAGTCTACATCTCAAGCATACCAGAGGCATCCATCATTTTTAAATTTTGTCTTGAACAAAAAACTCAAGCTTCCTAATTTTCAACGGGACACTCAGTAACGTAACTGCGGAGCTTAACTGCTTAGGATAACGCACGATTAAAGCCCAGCAGTCTTTCTCACAGTTCCGAAACATTACGGCGAGCCAAAATCAGGTATACAGAAGTTAGGTACGGGAGAAATGAAATTCCAATCAGAACTCACAAAATAACTCGACCTTGAAAACGGTCAGAAAACTAATAGAACTTAAAAGCCTTTCATCAAGAACATTCCTTTATCTTTGTAAACTACTCACAAAGCAGTGAGCGCGCCACATTCGTCAAATACAGGGTACGGTAAACTAACTTCCTTATTTCGTATTGCAATGAAACATTAAAATAATATCAAATATTTCCGATGGAGAAAACCTAAAAAATCCCTACAAATAGATGGGCAGCCAGGGTTGAAATAAATGCAGTAAATCGACAGTTCTATCTAAAGTTTAACGGCACAAAATGCAATATTAAATTAAGACTTTTACCTTAGATCCCATTATATTTGAAATTTTATTTATTTGTGATACTTTTGAGACAAGACAAATTAGACGAAAAGTTTAAATGCGTGTGTATCTTCAAAAACAGAAAATGTATAACAAGATTCGAGGTTTAGCAAACTCAAACTCACGCAGAATGGACAACCAAAATGTCACATCGATTAAGCAATACAATGAAAGCCAAGACAAATTTAAATATCAATGGTTTGAAAGTTTGAGAACTTGTGACATCTCAAACTCCTACGGATTTTGACAGCCAAATTTACGTCTCGTCTCTTGGAAGATAGTAGAATAACATTACAAAGTGAGCAAGGCTTCACGGAAAGTACCAAAACATAGCAAGTCGTTCAAGAATGATACTTGTGGTTCTCACTTATAGATGCCACGTACTGACACTAGTGATCGTAACGAATAAAAATTTGCAATGTTTGAAGTTACAATTAATTTATGAGATCGTGCCTTACAGATCCAACCATTCGTTACGAGAGTAACGTCATCAAACGAGCGATAAAAACACATAGGGAGTGTGGAAAACATGCAAGTAAAATTTTTTTATTAGGCTCACTAATAAAAAAATTGGAAGAAAATATCATCGAACCGTACAATGAAAACCAATAATCTACAAAATTAGAAAAATCTGCTAACTTCATCGTTCATCTCTTATTTCGACATCCTAGCGTGATTACGTGGTTCAGTGAGCCATGCTCCATCACTCAAGTGCTAAAAAGGTGACGTTTCAACATGATACTACGAAGCCCGTTGGAGCTCCATCATTACTGTGATGAAACTGCTAACTATAATAATATGCACCTGATATCGATTTTCAATGTTCATCAATACCTTGAAGAGGGTTAGAGAGTCTACATATATACTGAAATTCATGTACCTGTCGTAGAACGGAATGCACAGATGTTCCAAAATTTTCATTCCGAGAGCCAGATCTACAAACTAATTAAGAATGCCTCGTAAACACAACGATATCAACGAACCTTTGACAATGAACACATTTGAAACTGAACAATCACGAACTTAAATTGCTTCACATTGTTTTTAAGTGAAGGAAAATTTTGGTACAGAGGAACACGCATAGAGAAAGGAGAATGAAAATTCGAGTTCCTCCACATGGGACGAGAAGTAGAAAACGAGAGATTGGGCCTAATTTCCACTGATTTTGAGGTAAGCAACAAATGATGAGATAACAAAATCTATATTCTAAGGCCCCCAGCCACTACACAAATTGAACATTATCCGCATAACCTCACTTCAAAGACGCTCAGCCCATCCACAGAAACGAGACATTTTTTCTCCCCTTGAAGAGGAAGAAACCTGAAATAACCACAATCTCTCACGAACAAATTTTACAGTAGGGTGGAGAGGGAAGCAATTCAACACACTATACCAGAGTGTGTGCGAACACGTTGAAAGGAGAAATCCACTGAGGGATGGAAAGAGGAAATCAAATTGAATCCTCGGTGCTCTGAGCATCATCCAACGCAATGGGAAAATTATGTTAAATAATTTTGACGTGCGGCATGAGTGACCACCATTATTTCGTAGGCAGCTGTGGGTTGCTCATGACAATGATGAAGATGACGTGTGCTTACAGCCCTGCTGATAACCATGAGCGCTCACAATCTATGACGCTTGTAATACTTTGGAGGGCTTTGAGTCTCTGAGGCTTGAGAAAAAACTAATTCCATTATGGAGGCAGATATTCTTCCTTTTCAAGAAGTCCGCGGACACGAAAGACTGACATTCTTATATATGATTTCAAGGGGGCCTTTTGTACCTCAAATAGCTTCACGCATCCACAATCCGATTCCTTCACCTGAACTTTAAGTAGGCAATGAGAACAAGAACCTCATTCTGAATGACATCTACAAAAAATTTCGGAAATCACATATTACCAAGAAAAACCATTGCAACGACATTCTCACAGACTACTGGTTTGACAAAAGTTACTCAAGTATATACAAGTATATTTAAATACGAATTTTGTACACTCTGGCAATCTCCAGAAGCTTGAGGCAGTAGTAGAGGCACAAATACAGTTACAAGTAGAATGAACTTAATATTGCTCAGCACCGCTTGCAAGACGTGGTGCAAACATACGGTGCACGCAGGTTCTCAGTCCCCGCGATTCAGCCGATTGCTCATATATAATCGCCCCTGATCCTCCTGACAAGGCGCATGTCCCTGGGCATGATGGTGACGCGCCGTGCGTGCAGCGCTATCAGGTTCGTCATGTCCATCAGGTAAATGAGGAAGCCCTCCGACGCTTCTTGCAGAGCCTCTAGCGCCAGCCGCTGGATTCTGGTAAGGCAATTTATTTACTTCAAGAGGAGGAACCCAAGACTATCTTTCACACGGAACACACGGCTATTAATTCGATACTTCTTATCTATTGGCACTTCTTTTACATCGCACATCCTATCGGTACGATTTCAATTCGCACAGCATAAGGTAAACTGAGGATCTCAGCAACCCTACACACAAACAAAAAATGAAGGAAAGTTTTTAGTTCATACCTGACCAACGAACGACAGGACTTGTCGTCTTACTGCTCAACTTTTACAATGGTTTCAGTGCAACATTTGTTAAATGAATGAGAACTTAATTAGCACTTGTTTCGAACTAAAACCAGAAAAAAAGTCTCAGTATTGAATAATTCCTATTCGGAGGCTAATACACAACAAAATGATCAAACCACGAGGACTAACTTCTTTGCTTCAACGTACGATTGTCTCTAAGGTTTTTCTTACTAAACGGTTGGGTGATTTTTCAAGCATCTCATTTTCATAACTTCACATAGCATTATGTTACGATCAACAATTAATTATTATTATACAAGAAAGTTTTAACGTCCCTTTACCAAGACAAAGATGTTCGCAGAGAGGAAGGAAGAAAGCACCATTTAGTATGGAGTTGAGGGAAGGCAGAATCTATGCACAGGGTGCACAGATACAGGGAGATAGAAGTTCATGAAACAAGATAAAAATTGAAGTAGTAGGGGCTAAAACTCAAAACAGCAGTGAACAGAAAAAGATGGTTCGTAACAAAACCAAAAGAACCAATTCTGTTTCAACAAGAGGAAGGCCTGCCTTAACTTTTAACTTGGGACCCCACATATTCCCCCTCAGGGCGTTAGTTCTGATAGAGATAATCGTTGCATCCCCGTTAGGGGACTTCGAATTGAAGAACGTGTTCCATAGTAAAAAAATATCAATTTAAAATTTACTCTCAGAAACTTCCAATTTTACGTTCAAAAACGTTAAAACAGTAAATATCCGTGAAAATTTTGTTAAATTTACAATTTTTATACATAAGAACTCAAAAGTACAAAACCTGACCATGAGCGAGGACGAATGACTGACCTGTAACTGCCACAGCCCAGCTGACTCATAACCTCCCCGACCACCCTGCCAAAGGGCGCGCGAGGGATCAGCAGGTCGGAGGTCTTCTGGAAGTGGCGTATCTCTCTGAGCGCCAACGTGCCTGGCCTGAAGCGCCGCTTCTTCCCCACTGCCGTCGTCTCCACAGCCGACTGGGTCTGCAGATGTACAGCATTAATTTTCTTCTCAACAAGTCACGAAGAAAAAATACACATATGGTTCTATAGTAGCGTTACCACGATGAGAGAGGCTCTAAAACGCTTATTGTCAGTCATCTTGAAACTCAAAAAACATTAAGCAAGGTCTCAACTTCTCTTGTTGTCGGCCTCAGTAGAAGCTATCTTTTTATAAAAAGCAATAACACCGATGGCATCTAAAAAAATGCTGATTCAAGTAAATGAAAAAATTGAACAACACAGTATATAAAGAAAATGAATTGTGAGTAAAAAATGTTCTCTATTAACAATATAACAATGGTGGCGTTTATCACATTTTTTATCCGCACATATGTTGGCATAATTTTGAGGATAGAGAAAATTTTATGAAAAACAAATAAGCAAAAAGCTAAAAAGGCGCTCTGCACAGAACAAGGGCTAATTAGGGCACAATGCAAACAATACCACCAACGACCCTCACATTTAGCCATTTTCAACTGAAGTAAAAATATTTTGAAGAATTCTGTTCATACAAAACACACACACAAACACTGTGATGTATCTTCCAGCTTGGTCATACATGCTTTACTCAAAAACTATCAACTTCATTTCTTGAAACTCATCTTAATATTGACTGAATTGTATAGGAGACATGGTATTGACTGAATCGTATAGGAGACATGATGGCTAATCACAGTCGCGACTAGAGATGTGACTCAAAAAAAACCATGCCGTTTTTTTAACAAACACGTTTTATACAAAAAAAACCATGGCCAAAAAAACGTGGATATTTTTTTTTTCAATATTTTCTCTGAAAATAACTCAAAAAAAGAACCACATTACATTATTTGTTTTCATGTCAGATTACAAAATAAAACAGCATACTTTTAAATTTATGGTTGTCTATGGTTTTATGAAATTTTTCATTTTGTGTGGTTTCATGTTTTGATATTTCATTTATTTTACAATACATGTGAATGAACTTCAACTCCCGAAATGATGTGTTATAATAACACATCTTTACTTATGGTCATTGATAGAGATAAGACCAAAATACCATGCTTTTTTTTACAAAAAAACATGGATATTAATATATTTTGTGACCTAAAAAATCCAATGCTGTTTTTCTGGAAAAAAATTTTTTTTTACAGAAAAATCATGTCTAAAAAACATGGCTATTGTTTTATTTCATGGGACCAAAAATATTTTTTTTAAAAACATTTAAAAAAAATCATGACTGATAAAACACGGAGGAAAGTCATTTCTCTTTTATCGAATTGTCTTTTCTTATAAACGAAGAACGCTGATATTGAAATCATATTCACTAGCAGCACCCGTGGAAACTCCACGAACAATGCCATTAATAAGCTAGGTGGACCCGTGAAAAAATTCGGTCAACAATACTCAACCAATGTTCAAATAACAAATTCTAACCTAACCTATTTTAACCTAACATATTATAAACTATCTTATCCTAACCTATGCTAATCAAATCTATTAAAACATAACATATCTTAACCTATCCTAACTTAATTTTAAACAATGTCATAGTTAGGCTATGTGGACCTGTGAAAAAATCCGGTCAACACAACCTAAAAAATTCTAAAATAACATATTCTAACTTAACCCGTCCTAACATAACATATACTAACCTATCCTATCCTAGCCGAAGCTATCCTGATATGTCAAACATAAAAAATCGCAAACAAATTTTAACATAACATATTCTCACCTAACATACTCTAACCTATCTTGTCCTAACCTATATTAACTAAATCTATCTTAACCTAACATAACCTTAACCTAAATATCCTCAATGTTGTCGTTAGGCTAGGTGGACCCATAAAAAATTCGGTCAACATTACCTAACAAATTCTAATATTACATATTTTACACTAATCCATCCTAAAATAACCTATCCTAACCTATCATATCCTAACAAATTCAAAAAATTCAGATATTCGAATTTTTTTAAATTCAACAATTTTCATTTTTCCCTCCTCCTTTCCCTCTCTCCCTCTCCCTCTAGCTGCCGAGACAAATGGCATTTTCCACCGACAAAAGGTCACACTCTGAACCGAAAAAAGGTATAGGTTCAACTTAGAACTTTCGTTTTCGGCATAACTTTCGAGTTCTGGCTGAGTCGAGGAAGGTAAAGTTTTGATCCTGAGGTGATGGTACTGAAAGAATGTCAAGTCCGACCAGGTTGGGTCTAGAAAGGCAAAGTTCGGATCCTGAGGTGATTGTGCCTAGCGCCCTCGTGTGCCAAGCACGGGTTATTTTTGGGTGGATCACTCTGGCGGTGCTAGGAAACCCTCAGGCCCGGAACGCCCATCTAAGGCCTCCATCCAATCAGAGCAAGGGGCGTGTCAGAAAATGATCGCTATATAACGTGAAACGCTATGCAGTGGGCACGCTTGCGCGGGTGGGCACTACCATGCTTGTAATAGAAAGGGATCAGCCGGAGTCGACCGCCCACTGGGTTTTGCACGTTTCGAGGCGTTTTGGAAACTAATTTGCCCCTACGTGAGTTTTGAACATTTAACCAAAGCCAATGGACTTTGGAAACCACGAATGGATCACTCAATTCCATCCAAATTCCACCGCAAAAGCCAAAAAAAAAAGATATTGGTTTGAAGGGATTCCTAGGCAAGATCGCCCAAAATGGCAATACCGATGGTAACACTATTAAAAAATGACATCATCAATAAAGTTCCGGCCAAGATCACATCTCAAACTCCGCACAAGTGAACATATACTCCACCCAATGGCATTTGGACTTAGCCTTGCAATCCTCAGTACCGAACTTGGCTTATCTCGATCCGACCTGGTCGGACTCGCCATTCTTTGGCCTGCATCACATCAGGACCTGAACTTGGCCTTTCTCTACCCAACCTGGTCGGACTTGGCATTCATAGAGCTGCACCACCTCATGATTCGAACTTGGCCTCGATCAACCTGACCTGGTCGGACTTGCCATTCTTTGGCTATCGGGTGTGAGGAAATACTGCTCCCATAAAATGTTTTTGGGAATTATTAAGAAATACTCTCGTAAAATATATTTCTTGGGAAAACATGCTCGTAAAATATTTTTGGGAAAATACTTCACTTTAGGAAACGTCAAAAAACCGTCATCACAGGTATTCTTGAGCGTGAGAATATGGACCAAAGTTTACCCGTGTGTGTAAGATCAATTCTTCAATGTTCTGTCGGAAAACAAGCAGCAATTGTTTGAGCAATATCGCAGAGGCTGGCTCGACATGAGAAGAGCTGAGCTGGGTAGAGGTGTGTCATATTTCACGGCCTCAAGAGGCCAGCACTTCACCAGACTGCGAGCGTAGGCATCGTGAACGACTCACACACACAAGAAAAGCACAAAAACACACAACACACATCGACGCACACACAAACACACGCACAACACAAGCGCACACAAGCCGAGGCTTTGGAGAGCAAGAGGCGGACGTGACGCAGGAACAGAGACCCACGCGACCTGAGCGAATCACCGCTCGGAAAAGGGATCACGCGAGGTGTGTCTGAGCACACACCAATGGGAATCCCAGACGTCAGAACAAACAAGGATTCCGCCAATCAGGATGCAGATGCTGCCTCTGTACAATGGAATGATCTGGATCAATCTCGAAGCAAGGAAGCGAAACGCTTATAAGGAGGGTAGATGAAGCCTAGAGGAGGGATTTTTGAACGCACGAGAGAGCACTGCGCACGAGGTCTGAGGGTGCACTACACAGCAGGTCGGCTAACGCCGCCTTGCCTTCTACCAAACTGCAATCTGAAGGTTGGAGTAAAGTTAACAATTAGAAATACAAGAGACAACGTTGGACGTCGGCAACCGTTGAAGCACCGTCTCACAAAAGAAACCTGATCGAAGTAAACCAGCCTCGCATCGGTGATCGTCATGTGTAAACACGTCGGAGATTCAACCGAGAGCATTCAAATATCTTTGCATCGGGGTCGAACTCACAGGCAACTTCAGCGTCAAGATTTGGAGCCACACAATTGCCAACGTTGCGAGTATCAACAGTCAAGTTCGTTCACAAACGATGCGAAGATCAGCGCACAAACTACAGTGAATTGGCTCACCAACGCTTCAAGGAATCCTGGGCTGAACGAAACTCTTAAGAAATTCCAGGCACCAGGGCAGCAGCGAATACGAGTTGTAATGCCGGCAGCACGAAGAGGGAGCGGTGGAAGGTACCGCTGCAGCGCGTTGGCGAGACATCAGCCCAGGACAGCAGCAATTATAAGCAACGACGAAGGAGATCAGCCGTGAACGATAGCACATCGGCAGTGAATATCTATCAGTGAATCACTTGTTATCAAAATGGCGAGTGTTTTATGGTTGTGAGAGCTCTTTAAGGTGGTGATAGAAGTTCAATTTCAAATGTAGAACAGCACCCAGAAAAGTGCTTGTCAAAGTATCGCGCAAATCATCTAAATTATAGGAAATCGGTTACCTGTGTTTATTTGGTCGAGGATCGAATTCACGTTGTGAATGGTGCGGCACTTCATATAATTCTACCCCTTGTCACAAGTCCAGGTTAAATCGTGATACATTATTCTCGCAAATATTGTGCTTTGTGTTGCTTGTGGAACCTGCAATTTTGTGGATGCGAAAATTGTTGTCAGCGATAGAGTATTGGTAACTTGAATTCTCGGTAAGCATCACATTTATATCATGTCGTGTTTAAAGTCTTATGACGGTAGATATGTGTGTGCCTTTCTTTTAACGCAATTGTGCCCTTTCAAATCATTTCGTTCCAATGCCTTGTGTACTTTATCCACGTGTTACCTAAAATAAATTCATGTAAATCTTCAAATTCTTTTATTCTCCATGTCTGGTATGCAGGTGTATGCAAGCATGAAGGACGATACTTTAAAATTTGCGGGGGTTGAGAGTCCCTCAGCGTCTGGGAAGGGGGTCCTAAACCCACCCTCTTCTCGTATCGCAACACGGGTGTCTTTCCTACAAAAAAATCGCATGTAGCATAGAGCCCTCGAGGTAGCATAGAATCCCGGGCTGTGTAACATGTAGTCCCAAAATGTAACACACAGTCCTGGTAGCAAAGAGCCCGTAGCATGGAAGCCTAAATGTAGCACGGTATCCAATTTTACGTAGCACAGAGCTCTGGCAGATGGCTCTCTCTCTCTTCCTTCTCATCCTCACTCCCTCTCCCTCTCCTTTGAAAAACATTTGACTGAATGACTTACTGAGGATGGAACTAGTCTCAGAAAGGTTTTATAGAGTGAATAGATTCTTTGTGGATACTTTACTCTAAGACCTGGTATGGTTCTAATGGATATCAATATATCTTATGTGACCAAAAAATCCATGCTATTTTTTTAAATGTTTTTGTTACAGAAAAGTCATGACTAAAAAACACATATTAATATACTTTATATTACCATGAACAACCATGCTGTTTTGTTTTAAAAAACATCTTTTTACAGAAAAATCATGAAAAGAAAATGTGGATATCAATATATTTTATGTGCCAAAAAAACCATGCTGTTTTCTTAAATCATGTTTTCTTTACCAAAAAATCATGATGTGAAAACATGGATATTAATGACTTTTTGTGAAAAAAACATGGTTTTTAAAATGTCATGTTTTTTTGGTCAGATAAAATTGAATAACACTCTTGTTTTTTTTTTTAAAAAAAATCCTTTTTTCAAAAGCATGTTTTTTTCGTCACCAAAAATAAATTAATATCCATGTTTTTTTACAAATTAGATTATTCACTAGTTTTAGCCTTCCTACCCAGCAACAA
Organism: Morinoia aosen; assembly: GCA_030386875.1. Classification (NCBI taxonomy): domain Eukaryota; kingdom Metazoa; phylum Arthropoda; class Malacostraca; order Amphipoda; family Talitridae; genus Morinoia; species Morinoia aosen. Next base: position 1,035,835 of record CM059572.1, on the reverse strand, counting down.
ATGCGATCCAAAGAGAGGAAGGAAGATTATGAAACAAGATCAAAGTTGAAAAAGACAGTATTAGGTGCTGAAAAACAGGACAGCAGTGAACCGAAAAAAGGTGGTCCTCAACATAACAAAAACATTTTATTTCAACAAACAGGAGGCCTACCTAACTCTCAGCTTGGGCCCTCACATTGTCCCCCTGGGAGCACTAGTTCCCATAGATACAATAGTTGTATCCCCCTGAGGGTTTTTTTTTACAAAGAAGTTGTGACCAAAAAATGAATCATAATAACTTTTCAATAAAAAAACATGTTTAAAATAAAACAATGTTTTTTTGGTAACATAAAATGTTAATATCCATGATCTTAGGACACAATTTTTTTATGAAAAATACATAAAATAAAACAGCATGGTTTTTTGGTTGCATAAAATTTATTTATATCCAGGTTTTCTTATACATCATTGTTTGTAAAAAACATAATTTTTAAAAAACAGCATGGGGTTTTTAGGTCTCAAATATATTCATGTTTTTTTAGTCATGATTTTTTAGTACAAAAACATTTTTTTGATCTCAAATATATTCATGTTTTTTCAGTTATGATTTTTTAGTAAAAGACTTTTTTAAAAAAACTGCATGGGGCTTTTTAGGTCACTTAAAATATATTGCTTTTTAGTCATGATTCTTTGTTCAAAAAACAGCATGGTTATATTTGGTACCAGAAAATATATTAATATTCATTTTTATTAGGCCTAGTCAGAATTGTTTGTAGAAAAAACATGTTTTTAAAAAAACAGCATATTTTTTTGGTCACCTGAAATATATTAATATCTATGGTTTTAGTAATTTTTTTGTAATGGAAACATAAAAAAGAAACCATACAGTAAAAGTGGTGGCAGATAACGCACAATTACTTAGAGGAGTCTCAAGAGGTACAGCAGGAGCCACAGAACTTATATTTATGAAGTCAAAATTCAGAGCTTATTATTTTTGCTATGTCTGATTTTTTTGGTCACATAAATATAGAATCAGACTTAGTAGAGATAGTAAGCTCTGAATTTTGACTCCATCAATATACGTTCTGTGGCTCCTGCTGTTCCTCTTAGACGCCTCTAGGTAATTGTGGGTTATCTGCCACCACTTTTACTGTATGGTTTCTTATATACGTTTTCATTACTAAAAATGACTAAAAACCATAGATATTTAAATATTTTAGGTGACCAAACATATATGCTGTTTTTTAACATGTTTTTTTTTTACCAAAAATTCTGACTAATAAAAATGAATATTAACATATTTTCTGGTACCAAATATACCCATGCTGTTTTTTTTACAAAGAATCATGACTAAAAATAATATATCTTATGTGACCTAAAAAATGTCATGGTTTTTTTTTAAAAAACATGTTTTTTACTAAAAAACCATGACTGAAAAACATGAATATATTTATGAGACCAAAAAAATGTTTTTGTACTAAAAAATCATGACTAAAAAAACATGAATATATATATATGAGACCTAAAAAACCCCATGCTGTTTTTTAAAAATTATGTTTTTTTACAACAAAGATGTATAAGAAAACCGGGATATGAATATATTTTATGTGACCAAAAAACCCATGCTGTTTTATTTCATGTATTTTTCATAAAAAATCGTGTTTTAAAATCATGGATATTAACATATTTTACGTTACCAAAAAAATCATTGTTTTTATAAAACATGTTTTATTAAAAAGTAATTATTATTCATTTTTTGGTCACGACTTAGTAAAAAAACACCCCCTCAGGGGATACAATTATTGTATCTATGGGAACTAGCGCTCCCAGGGGGACAATGTGAGGGCCCAAGCTGAGAGTTAGGAGGCCTCCTTTTTGTTGAAATAAAATGTATTGGTTATGTTGAGGACCACCTTTTTTGGTTCACTGCTGTCCTGTTTTTCAGCACCTACTACTGTCTTCTTCAACTTTGATCTTGTTTCATAATCTTCCTTCCTCTCTTTGGATTACATTTGTTGCTGGGTAGGGAGGCTAAAACAAATGACTAATCAAATCTGTAAAAAAACATGGATATTAATATATTTTATGTGACCAAAAAACCATGCTTTTTGAAAAAAATATTTTTTACAAAAAACATGTGTTATTAAATTTTTTCTGACTAAAAAAACATGACCTTTTAAAAACCATGTTTTTTTCACAAAAACTCATTAATATCCATGTTTTTAGTCATGATTTTTTTGGTAAAGAAAACATGATTTAAAAAAACCAGCATGGTTTTTTTGTGGCACATAAAATATATTAATATAAACATTTCTTAATCATGATTTTTCTGTAAAAGAGATGTTTTTCAAAAAAACAGCATAGTTGTTTATGGTAAAATAAAGTATATTAATATCTGTGTTTTTTAGTCATGACTTTTTTGTAAAAAATTCAAAAAAACAGCATGGATTTTTTGTCACATAAGATATATTAATATCCATTAGAACCGTACCAGGTCTTAGAATAAAATATCCACCAAGAATCTATTCACTCTATAAAACCTTTTGGAGACTAGCTCCATTCTCAGTAAGTCATTCAGTCAAATGTTTTTCAAAGGAACAGTGAAAATTCATTGTCCATTTCACCAAATTTTACTGAATGACTGAGGATGGAGCTGGTCTCCGAAAGGTTTTATGGAGTGAACAGATTCTTTGTAGATATTTTATTCTAAGACCTAGTACAGTTCTAATAAACATGATTTCAACATTAACAGCATTCTTTGTTTATAAGTTTTTAAAGACAATTCGATAGAAGAAAAATAACTTTCCTGATATTTATATGTGTTTTTTTAGTCACGATTTTTTTAAAATATTTTTTTTCGAAAAACAATTTTTTGGTCCCATAAAATATAATGCCATGTTTTTTAGTCAAGATTTTTCTGTTAAAAAACAACGTTTAAAAAAACAGCATTGGGTTTTTAAGTTTACATAAATATGTTAATATCCATGGTTTTTATTTATAATTTTGTATAAATAACATGTTTTTTCTAAAAAAAAAAACAGCATGGTTTTTTAGTCACATCTCTATCAATGATCGTAAGTAAAGATATGTTATTATAACAAACCATTTAGAGAGTTGAAGTTTATTCACATGTATTGTAAAATAAATGAAATATCAAAGCTGAAACCGCAGAAAATTAAAAATTTCATAAAACCATAGAAAACCATAAATTAAGAAGTATGGTGTTTTATTTTGTAATTTGAGATGAAAACAAATAATGTAATGTGGTTTTTCTTCTTGCTGAGTTATTTTCAGACAAAACATTTAACCCGCGCACGGTCGCGCATCCCTCAGAAAAGTAGTCAATTTACCCGCGTTACTCTGCCGTTCCCTGTTCACTTACCGTAATAGGCAGAGATGTAAAAATATGAAGTAATGAGTAAAAAATGTTGCTTTACACTTTGATGTTGTCAGATTTTTGATAACTTGAACCGTTTCTTTGTAATATGGAGTCAAACTCCGTAGATTTTTGCACAACATTGCTTCAAAGAGATCAATGGCCATTTTTGTGTTTTGGAAACAATGTAATGTTTTTCACTGCTATTTTATGCAGAAAATCCTTCCAAACCTGCTGATGTTTTAATTTTTCCTCTACAACAATTAGAAAAAAAGTTATGACCATTTATGTCTACTAGGTGTTATCCATTCTTCGTTTTAGTTCCTACATAAATGCATGTTTGCATGTCTGGTTATATTACTGTAAGTATAGTGTTTCGAAACTTGTAATTTTCACACAATATGAATAAAATACTGCTCTACACGCTACTGACTTCAGATTTGTCTTATTTGCCATTTTTGCGAAATAAGGCGAAATAAGGCCCTGAGTAGTTTCGCTGGTAACTGAGGCTGCCACTGACTGTTCGCACGCACACCCTCTCACGGTCGCCTCATTTACCACACTGACTGTGCTTACCCCTCCCAACTTCCAAGTGGTTGGAGCTCTGCCTTAACCCCCACAATGTGGGGGTTTCTGGCTCCAGCTGTGTAGCACTCGCTGAGACGATCATTTTGGTGTATAACAACTTGGGGTTATGCCTTACGTCTGGCAACCAGTGAGCCTGGTAAATGAGGCGACCAGTTACAGTTCGCGGGTTAAAAAAAATCAAAATATCCACGTTTTTTTTTTGGCAACGTTTTTTGGCATGGTTTTGGTTTTTTGGGTCACATCTCTAATTATACTTGATATTGTCTGCTCCACAGTAGCTATTCCTCTGCATATATCCTGACTGCCTCTGTACGAGCCACTTCCTTAACCACCTAATTATTTATAGATAAGGATCTTTTTCAAGTGTAGAGTCGTGTCATTTCACAACGATTTTGGTAAGTTGGGAGATAAGGTAGCACATGCCCAAAATGAGAATTCTTAGAAATCTTTCCCGACCTTGGCCTTGACAAGAGGTTACCAAGTTGGGAGTGCGAAGAGATATTCAATGCGGTGTGAGGTTTGAATGAAATTTCTTTAGGGGTGTGGGGCAAAAAAATATTGAGAACCCGTCTCAGAGCTTCAAGTCCCAGAGAGACTGTAATAACATGCTCCTGAATAGAACATTTGATGTTGACAAATAACCATGTACGCAATACCATCCAAGTGAGAATGCTTTTCATCATTAGATTTGTACATGAGAATCAACCCCGTAGTTACATTTGTGCTCGAAGTGAATTTTTTATCTCTTATACTAGATATTCACAACTATAGTTGTCTGATAAATGTAACATTCCATGCATAGGTATATAATATACTTTCCACTGGGGGTCAAAAAATTCACGTGTTATGCTTATATCTCGGTTATTTTCCAGTTCTTGTACAAATTAGTACAAAATAAGGGCAAAGGTGGATCCATTACAAGCTAGAATAGATCTTTTGTGAAGATTTCAACAGAGATTGCATGTCTTTCACAATGGAGTTTACCCATTCACAATCAAATTCTGATTCCTTATTGAAGTGCTTTGGTCTACGGAGCAGTTCTTAAGGACACCGTCTGGGGACCGTCTAGATGGAAATCGGGATACGTGTTGATTTCCTGTTTCTATATGCATCTTATAGAGGATTTTCTTGCGCTTCCATTGGTACTTTCCGTTTACGTCTACTCCGAATAGTGCGCCCACCAGAGGGGGGGAAAGCGATGGGGGTGGCGTGATCTTGAACCCGCACCCCCTCATTATTGGGGTCAATTGAGGATGTTTCTCTGCAGGAATGGCAATATAGTTCGTTCATGGGCTACTCAAAGTGCTTCCATTATACAAACGAAACATTTTAATATTTTTTTTTAATTTTTGCCAATTTCAGAATTTAGCTGCTCTGCCATATTTATGATACCACAGCTTTCATTCATAGCTCGATGACAGCTGCAAGATCATAGCTACGGCTATGGCGAGCACACCAATCCAAAGGGCTTGAAAAGAGCTACAAAACAGAGGAGTTGACTTGGAATAAAAACGTATTTTGGTCGAAAAAAAAATGAAAAAAGTGGTTGTTTTGAAGAATTACCCGTATTGTCTTTTGTTGTATATTTTTCCCAGAGTTACAGAGCTACAGCAATGTAAATTATATCAATCGAAAGGGCTTAAAAAGAGCTGCAAACGCTCAAGAGTTCATTTTTGAAAATTTTGTAGTTCAAAAGATTTAAAGAAAAACAAATTTTTTTGGTGAAAAACACGTTTTCTGGAAACATTATAATTGGTTTCTCAAATGTATCTTCTTCCACAATTTTAGAGCTACAAGAATGGTTTATATACCATTCGATAGGGCTTAGCAAGGTGTATCCATAAGGGGTAGCATTTTTCTATACATCTATTATTTTGAAAATTACACGACATAAAAAAATATGAAAAAAAGGTCACATTAAAAAAAAAAAAATTCCCAAAATCCACAAAAAAAAAGTTCTTAAAATTCCCTACCCTTTATGGTTATACAGACATAAGCAATCTAAAAACGAAGTACCGGTTCTGTAACTTCAAAATTGTAGAAGAAGAAAGATTTTTAAAAAACCCTATTTTATCATATTTTTCAAAAATAAAAAATAAAAAAGTGCAGATACAAAAATTTTGTCGAAATAACATTTGATCTTTGCATCATTTCACACCTACTGTGAAAATTTCAGAGAAATCCATCCATAAATAACGGACTTTTTTTCACCCAGACGGTGTCCTTAACTGTGAACCTTGCACTAATGGGTAAATCGCACCTGTACGCCAAGAAGTCATGTAAAAAAACCTTCAGTCCAAATTGGCTGATGAATCAAAAGAGAAACATGACACTAACATACCACGCTTTTTGCCCACCTTTTTAGAGTTAGCCGATTTTCCTACAGCTGCGCTCTTCTGAATTGCAGGAGATTTTTTCCCCCCAGCTTGAGGATTTGGCGGCTGTTTGGAAGCACTCGAGCCCCTTGCGCTGGCAGCAAAAGGCTTGGGATTTTTGGTAGCCAGACTGCTGTTTGAACCAGACCTGTCAACATGAAAATCAATAGAAAATCTATTTTAAATTCTTGTTGGAACATTTTAATTGATTAAATTTACATTGGTACATTTAATATCACTGAACACTTAGAATGACTAGATGAGATTTTGAGGGGTGACTGAAGTATAGTCACAACAAACTTAATAAAAATATAATAAAAAACAGAGTTATGGTATTGGGGATTTTCACATCTATGGCAAATTTAGCACCTAAGGAAAGTACTATTTACTGTTTGAATCTTCCCTAGTCCGAATGGCGGAAGACGAGGTCGGGGCAGCACTTTGCTCGGACCTCGGAGAGCTAACTGTTTTGGCCCAGGCCGCACGGTTCTCTTCGCGGTGCTTGGCCCGACCAAACTAAAAAATCTTCGCTCCACCAATGCCCGACAAACTGAAACAACCGTCTCAACAACTTTGTTTTGAACCCAAGGTGTGATCCTCACTTGAAAAGTCTTCTCTGATTGTATTTGCTGATAAAACTGGTTTAGTTACCTAACCTTGACCAATCGAGTCATGGCAAATGTACCTTAGGTGTCCATAATTGCTTGGATAGCTCTCCACATAAGTGGTTGGTCCTAGCTTAGTAGGTTGACATATCCTAATGTCACAATGGAGTCAGCTAGTTTAAATCTCATGATTGTTATCAACACATTTCCTGTGAAGTGACCCACCGGTGGTCACTCAGGCGATTTTCATAGGGCTGCTGACCCACCTGCAGTCACTAACTCATTTTTTATTATTACTTAATGATATTTGAATAAAGCCACGATCCAGTTAAGGTTTACTATTTTCAAAATTTACTACCACTGTAACAAAATACAAGCCTGACAAGCGTCTCGTCACTGGAAGCCGACCCGTCAGGATGCCGACCAGGCAGGAATCAGCTACCCAGGCTAAATAGCTGGGCCCAGATACTAGGACAAGGTATGGCACGGACAAATAGCAAAAGGGTATATTTAAAAGGGAGGTAAAGATAGTTTTAACAAAGCAAACCAGGGGCGTGTCCTGCGGTAGCCGTCTCTCTTTACACGAGATCGTAGCTCTACCGCTGACTAAACACCCCGGCAGAACACCCTAAGCTTCAACAAGTAAAAGAGGCATAGGATTCGAGCAAGCACGACAAAGGACACTTACGAACATCAGGCAACCAGCTTTATTGGCCTGTTTGTAGACAAGTGTGCACTCTAGGAAGGTCCTAACGCAACTGACTAGCTTCGGTCGAGCAGTTGCCCACTTTAGCTGCAGCCAGGCAGCCGCGGGACGGACCTCTATGTAAATCATAGCGGTACAGTTGCGGTCTAAAAGACGTAGTGAAGTATTTTCACTACACCACAATTGACTTTAAATTTGTATTAATATTGAACTCCAGTTCAACCCATTGTTGGGGGACAGGTAGGCTTTCTACCATCAACACATGTAGCCTAAATCGACAGTATTCATATACATCAGTTGTGCCCGACCTAACAACGTCTCCTATCCTGTCTAAAGGTGAATAATTGAGCCGACACTCCTAGGTAATAGGTTTAGAACTCTTCAATTTCTGTTCATTGATAGACTTTTACAATAATTACATATGTATACAAAGGCAATAACCAGAAGCAGACAGTAATGATTCGCCTACCTACACTAAACCCTGCAGCAAATGAATACTCTCTTGTTACACAGTATAAACTTATATTAGGAACAACTTTGCAAGGTAGCAACTCCAGAGCAGCCTCCCGCCTTATATTAATGCCCCAAGGTTTGTCCCTCTGGAGTGGTAGGAGCGCAAGAACTACAGGCATACAAGAGCGATAGGCGATGCGGTAGTTAGGCTGTGGCAGACGCAGTGCGGCAGGAGATGCCAGGGTGCAACAGCGGCAGAATAGGTCGGGGCACGGCAATGGCAGATTATGCCAGAGTACAGCAGCAAGGGGAGGTGCCGAAGTAAAGCGGCAGCAGGTGATGGAGTACCGCAGCGGCAAGAGATGCCGGAGGAAGAATCCGCCGTTGTGGGCTGTTCTTCGGTCTCAAGTTGTGGAGGCTGGTACCACAGGGCTTGGGTGGTGGCTCTGGAGTCCTCTGGTTGGCCTCTGCTTCTGCTTTCTAATTGGAGGTTGAATGGAGATTGATTTGGAGGTCTTCCTGCCAATCCACCACGCATAATAAATGATAACTTCTAATGATAACACAGGCAATAAAGTACCATTTCACAATGAATTTTACCTAACGAATGATCATTATCAATTACCAATAAATATTTCAATAAATAAATAAACCTATACCTTCTTTAATTTCAATCCTATTGCTGCCTATTATTCTTACCCTTGCTGGATGGTGCTGCTCTGAATAATTTGCCTGTATGCTATAATGCTGCACTTAGGAATTTTCTGCTTTACTATTCAACATTGATACATCTGTTCTGGAATAGAGAAAGTAGGGGTTAGGGGAATAGGCAGATTGCACCATCTCATAAGCAAACACGGTTTAGGAGACTGATGAATCGCCCCATTACACCATTGCAGTTAAGTGTTAAAGGCATTATTATTTATGGAGTTTTCCCCTGAAGACGACACAGTGGTGCTCCAATCCGCTTCATTACTAAACGGATTTTTATTAGAATAGCCAGCAAGGGAAGTGTTTATATGCGTTTGAGTATACACTAGTGATAGCTGAATGTATGGAATCCAGGTACCCCAACTACCTTTGACAGAGCAACTTCCCCTAACCAGAAGCCTCTCTAGGTAGAATGACGAGAGTATATGCAAAGTGCACTCGGCCATTTTTCTTTCACACCTTGACCAATATGACTCAATTACCTTCAGTCTATGCTTTGATGGATATTCAGCATTAGGCGCCAATAGTCACACAAAAGCGGATCATAGTTTTGAAGCGCCTGCTTTGAACATTACTCTCTGGACGGATTTCGATTTTGGGTATGGTCATATTACTTGTGGGATACTATGACCGAAAACCGAGTAAAAAACCAACTCGTTTGGTCTAACGATGAATTTATACTTGAATATTCGAGCTTTTATAGAGAAACCTTTCAAGTTTCTTAGAATTTTTAAAAGTGGCACCACCAATATTTAGAGCCAGATAAGCCAGAGGATTTCCAAAATGTTTCTTCCTCAACTCTTGCGGCTCTAGTACTTCATCTGAAAGTGGCAAACATTGAGAAGCACACAGCAAACATTGCAGTAATGGGGCGCACCCCCCATCAAACTCCCCCATTTTCATGGACGTGTGTCGCAGCGTCCGTGTGCGTGTAGAATGCATCATGTGCACTGGTCCAGAGTTGACCTCATTGCCAGAAGTCGTATAATCTAACTATAATGAGTTACCAGATGTCACAAAGCAGTTAGGTTATGATTTTGCTTATCATATTTTTATACAGTCACATTGATAAAAAATGACAATCAATTGTTCAAGTAAAGTACAACCAGTGAAACACAAAGTTAACCTCGTAAGACACTAGATATGAGTAATTTTTTGTACTGTAAGAATAACGATCACCAGCTGACTAGCTTTTTCAGCCTAAAGATGATGATATTTTCATAGAAATGTTGAATGTTAGAGATTGACAGAGGTATAGAATTTTAACGATTGACATTTTGCAGTAAAAAATGTTGAGAATTCTTTTTATTTGAACATGTCAGAAACTGAAAAAATTTTTGTAGAGTTATGAAGTTGAAAAAGTATTAATAACAAAATTAATAATAAAAAATGAAAGCATGTATCACACATACAAATAAATATTAGTACATGCAATTGTCTCATTTAAAATATATTTTCCATTACTTATGAAAGAAGTTTCGAAAATGACATTAAATATTGTCCAATATACTATAGTTATCACATAAAGACACAAATAATACCTAACATCGTACCATTAAATAGTGTGGCCACAAGCATTAATATTCATATAAAAACTATCTCATCCCCAGGACAACTGGAAATAATTCAGTATTGATGAAGCATCACACTTGCATATCAGATTTGAATGGGAAAGGAGGTGCACAGAGGCTGTGCACTATTTCCTGAGGGAAACTAAAAAGGTTTAAAATTTGTGATGAAATTTATTACATTCATTACTTCGTCCGTTTGCGTCAAGCTTTTTTTTTTCACTAGTGAGACAATAGAGGTTCCTTTATTTTCCACTTTACGACCAAAATAGTATGATATTAAACGAGAGGGAAGTGACAATATAGTATACTAATATGAGCACATAAGCACATAAAATTTTTCAAGTAAATTAATGGATTTATTTGGCGTAATTATGCATAAAACGCATCTTACAGAACGCTTCAGCACCTGAATACTTTTGTTTGATCGATTTTATAAATAATCTGGTGATTGCTCAAATTAATAACATTTATGTTAGAAATTACAGAGATTTGCATTATGAACAATACATCGTGACACACAAAAAATACATTATGCTATACGGTAGAATCGCAGTAACTGTGCTGTTATTTGGTTAATGTGTTAATTTGTTAATTAATGGTTAATTCCATTAGTGTGCCATTCAAGTCGGCTGTGACTCAGGTGTAAAATGAAAAAGAGTATTTTATTCCATTATTAAATGATACTTCTATGGCAAAGCTATATCATAATTAGTGATGTACCGATGTATCGGTATCGGTAGTATCGGCCATTTTTAGTGGTATCGGTATCGGTATCGGCAAAATCCGGCCGATACTTAACCGATATTTTCCAATATCATGTATTTTATCATCAAAATTACGGTCTTAAATCATGAAAGTAAAAGTTTGTAACCTAATAATACCCGTTGTGTGTTTATAAACATAGGTTGTGTGAGTTCGCGGTACCATGGATACCGAATTCCTCAGTGTAGCATTAAAAGATGGCGTTTCCATGCATTTAAATATTTGACATTTTATCAGGATAGGTTTTGTTAGGATAGGTTAGGTTAGCTTAGATTAGGATAGGCTAGGTTAGCACAGGTTAGGTAATACTGACAGAATTTTTTCTCGGGTCCACCTAGCTTAACAATGACATTTTCCATGGAATTTCCACGGGTCCTGCTACTATCTAATAATACCTTTGCTTTATTTGGATTTCGCTTCTTCCATTTTTTTTGTCACGCTCATAAGGAGAGTTATAGTGACCGTATCTGTGATATGAGTTTCACCAGCGCGCAAGTACAAGAATATTTTTCATTACGGGTGCTGTTAGGATGGATACATTTGTTGGGCACCACATCTGGAATATTTTTTAAAGAAAGTTAGTGAATCCCGTCATTTTTGACGGGCTGTGCGTACTTGTAATCAAATAAAGAGCCTATTCATACCTAGTAAATTAGTTAGCTAACTGTTGAATTATAGCATTTAATCAGGCCCGCTAACTGAATTCACTACTTTGAATTCCCGATGAGTCACGTACGGTCATGACTGAAAGCTATGTAGCATGAATAGCTTAACCCTGTAGCGACATAAAATTATTATACTTTTACGACTAAAACCTAAATAGTTTGACCTAATATCCTTTTCTTAAAGTATGCGACAGGCTAACAAAAACCAAACCAATTTGATAAAGTTGAAGGTGCATTTGAAAGTTTTTGTGAATTTAATATAAAAGTAGCTTGGCTTGTAAATCGTCATATATTCCGAAGCTAAGAATTTATGTTAATTTAGCAAGTATATCGCCGTTCATAACGAATCTTGTATTTTTCTTCTATGTTAAGATGTTTAAAAAATCCACGAACAATCTTATAGTTGAATACATCTGAACGGGTCAGTTGATTGCTTTAAATCTCAACTTGATAAGGAATTTAAAAACGAGGGAAATTCCAAGGAACTTAATTATATTTACTGGGAATACGTTTCGGAGTCCAGATCCATCATCATTTCGTAGAAGTAAAATTCATTATGACTACAATAAAAAAAAATGTTGGGTACAGTCACTAAAGAAAATCACAAAAACAAAACATAAATCAAAACATGTCCCAGAGAAAATAAAATCGACAAGATCTACTTACAATTTGCAATGGGTAGGAACTGTCAGAATTGTTGAGGGCCGGTTTTCGTTTAACAATATGTCGCAACTCTAAAATTCCAAGGTCACTTGTAGTTTAAGCCGAATCTAAGATTTTGAAGCCCGCAGAGGATATCGGTACGTTGCATTTTACTGCGTGATTACGTACGAATTGTGGGAATTGGTTCCCCGTGCGGAAGCTTCAACCCCGATGTTCTGCCATTCTGATTAAAAAAATTTGTGCCGTCATGCCGACGTACGATGATGTGCACTGCATACCACTGTACAACTGTATGAATAAATCAGAAAGGCTCGCTTCCCTATCAAAAGCGAATCCTCGTCTTGTACCGGAATTGTATAATTTCAAGGTTGCTTTTTTTTTCCGGTACAAGGATATGCTTCCGATGGAGATGCGAGCCTCTCATGATTTATTCTTAACAGTTGTACAGTTGTGTGCAGTGCACATCATCATACGTCGGCGTGACGTCACGATATTTTTATAACAGAATGGGCGAACATCGGGGTCGAAGCTTCCGCGCGGGGAACTAATTAGCTTACTCCTCACACTCCGCTGTACGTAATCACGCAGCTAAATACAACGAACCAATATCCTCTGCGGACATCAAAATCTTATATTCGACTTCAACTGCATGTGAACTCAGAATTTTAGAATCGTTACATATTTTTAAACGTAAACCGGCCCTCAACAGTTCTGATAGTTCCTACCCATTACAAATTGTAACTAAATAATAGTTTTGTCAATTTTAGTTTTTCTGGGACATGTTTTAATTTTATTTTTATTCTCTTGATTTCTTTAATGACTGTATCCAACATTTTGTTTTTTCTTCTATTGCAGACATAATGATTTGTACATTTACGAACTGATGATGGATCTGGACTCCGAAACGTATTCCTAATAAATATGATCAAGTACCTTGAAATTTTCGTTTTTAAATTCCTCATCTTGTAGATGGTTGCGTGTTTGTTTATATTTTCGGTTTCGGGGCATATCGAATTTTACTATTTTTTTTTCTTCACCTAAGTATGTACTCGTATTTGGTGTGAATAACACGAAAATGACAAGCCTTTTTTGGAGAAATTATTGTTTTCGTCCACTTTTGGAGCCAGTTGTTATTATAGCTAGTCTCACTACGTTGCAATACGATTAGAAACGCATATCTATTAAATGGATTTCATTTTGTTATTTTCCTCAACAATATAGTTAACATAGCATGGGCAGTTTTATTAATCATAATCGGAAACTGTATTGTCTATATTGTTATATTATTAGATATGTTAGCAAATAATTTTATTATAACCCCCATGTAGGGCTTATAATGGCTTTATTTTAATACAAGTGTGCACGGCCCGCCAAAGATGGGATTCAATACCTTTCATGAACGAATTTTCAAGATGTAGATGACAAACAAATACAGTATATCCATCCTAACAGTACTCGAACCGTGATGAAAAATATTCTTGTACTTGCGCACTGGTGAAACTCGTATCACAGTTACGGTCATTATAACTATCCTTATGAGCGTGACAGAAATGGAAGAAACAGACACCAAACAAATAAACCAAGGGCAAGGGTATTAATTAGGTAGCAGCATGACCGATGGAAATGCAGAGGACAATGCCATCGTTAAGCTAGATGGACCCATGGAAAAATTCCGTCAACATTATCTAACCTATGCTACCTTAATTCTATGTCGTAACTCGCACCGCCACAAAGCACGTTCACGACGCGAAGGCCTAGCGATCATCATTACATGGTAGCAACTGCGATTCTTGTAGGCCCTACACCACTAATGCGTTGTCCACTGCTGCCAATACGTGGAACGGAAAGTCGGGTAGGTTTAAAATTTTAATGCCGAGCACATATGTACAAGAACACACAAAGCTCTCTTGACTCGGAGTTCCCCTCCAGTGACAAATCACCATAACTCAAAAACGATTACTTCGGGCACAGCTATTCTCAAAATTACTATATTTAATTTAATGTCTTTTAATTATTCAATATGGCCTGAAAGCTGCACAAAAGCGACATGGTTAGGAAAAATGGGCAAATTACGGCGATCACAACAACCTATCCAATACTACTAACCTATCCTGATAAAATTTCAAACATATCAGTGCATGCACAGACGATCTTTCTATGTTACACTGAGGAATTCGGTATCCATGATACCGCAAACTCAGACATCCTATGTTTCTTAAGAAGCGGACACCGAACAAATACATAAACAAACATACAACGAAATACGTATTATTAGGTTAGATGATTGTAAAAGTATCGGTATCGGTAGTAGTATCGGTCAAAGTATCGGTATCGGTATCGGCCAAAAAATGAGTATCGGTATCGGCTAAAAAAATGGTATCGGTACATCACTAATCATAATAAATGTTTGCACTACAATGAAGTCACGAAGCAATGGATGGCAGCTGTTGAAGTAGGCGTGGATCTTGGTGACGGTGACGAACCCCACTGAGACGAGCAACATTGACGCGGGTGCCACCAGGGCATGCCCATCCGCCATTAAGATTCATGCATGTAATGAGTGTGTCCAAGCTTGAGCTCACGTGGCTTCATTTCCATCTTGATCGATCCTACAGTCGAAGATAGGAGGATAGAATGCTCCATTGCATGTATTATGTTGCGTCTTAAACTGCTCTACTCTGAGTGCCACTGAGCACAGACCGACTCTCAAACTGAGACCAAAGGTCCATAATTGATATTACTTTACACTATTTAGCAGAATTTAATACTTTCCAGCACAGCCTGATCAGCCAGCCCATTTTCCCTAAAGCCTCGCCCATGTTCAAGGACACAATTACTACTATTATTATTATTATTATCATTATACAGTCAAACTTCGGGTCTCGAACGTCTCAGAGTTCGAACAATTCGGTTTTCGAACAGAAATTTCAAGTCAACTGCATCCGTATTTGAAAAAAATTTTGCTTCATGAACAATGACGCGTGGCTGCGAGACCGGTTGTTAGTAAACTAAGTCTTGCTCTGACCTTTGTGCTGTAAACATTCGTTCTGCACTTCTCTTCTTCTCATCATCTTTTCTTGATTAGCCCCAGTCATGGCTCCAAAGAATGCTAAAGTTGATGGTGATAAAGGAAAAAGGTAAGTTGTGAAAAGAATAATAGAAGTGAAGAAAGAAATCATTGCAACCAAAGAACTCTTACACCTTTAAAGTGAACAACAAAAGAATCTGGTTGAGGAACAGTTGCCTGAGGATGAAGTTACTGAAACAAGTATCCCAAGTTCTTTAATCAAAGAAATTTGTGCTAAGTGGAGTGATGAGCAAAGGTTTGTAGAGAAATACCACCCTGATACTGTGGTAGCAAATAGAGACTACAATCCTTTCCAATTATAATACCATGGAACATTTTAGAAAAATTTTACAATGCAAGCAAAAGCAACAAACATTGGACAAGTTTTTAGTGAAAGAGAAAAGAGACAAAAACAAAGAGAAAGATTTCCCAGAACCAAAAAGACAACGAAAAGAATAATAATAATAAGTTTAGGGTTACGTTTCCACCAGGGTCGCCAGCAATTTAGAAGAGAAAAACCCGGAAATGGAGTTACCAGAAGTTTTTATGGCAGGGGATTCCCCTTCCAAAAATTAACTCCTATTTCCTCCCACACCTTCATCAAATTATGCAATCGCATGTCATCCAAAAAGGTACTGTAAGTTGTACAGTATGTATTGCTATTATTAAGTTTAATTCTCTTATGTTTTTTGTTTTATTTACCTTTCATGTGATATTTACGGTTTATAAAAATGTTTTTTTTAATTTTATATAGTGTGAGCAGGTAAGTAGGTTTTCATCTGGTACTTGAGAACGAATTAATCTCATTTACATTAACTGTAACAGGAGAATATGATTCGGTTTTCGAACAATTCGGTTTTGGAACAGGCTTTCGGAACGAATCATGTTCGAGAACTGAGGTTTGGCTGTATAAGAAAGTTTTAGCCTCCCTTTACCACGATAAAGATGTTCAAAGAGAGGAAGTATGAAGGCATAATTTATTATGGAGTTGAGGGAACACAGAATCTATGCACAAGGTGCATAAAAATAGTCAGCTAAGAAAGAAGTTCATGAACATGACACAAGAAAAATTTGAGGAAGAAAGTAGTAGGTCCTGAAAAGCAGAACAGCAGTGAACTGCAAAAAGATGGTCTTGTAACAAATCAAAATCCTATTCTATTTCAACAAAAAGAGAGCCTACCTAACCTTTAGCTCGGGCAATTGTTGTAACCCCCCTGAGGTATCCAGGGACCCAATAGAAACAGAAAACATTCGATAATATATGATAATAAAGCCTTTGATAATATTGACTGTGGGGTGTTAAGCCCCAGCAGGTTTTATTATGCTTTTGCAGAGCACAGCAGCAGTCTGAAAGAATTGTGATGGAGTTCGTAATCAGTTTTTGAGAAGCTTTCGTGCTACTTAGTATTGCGTGAAGATAAGTTGTCTAGATACTACTCAAACAGTAGTCTGTAGGGAAAGGTTTCTTCATTGAAAAAGACGAAAGAACCAGCTCCGTGCTCTGTTTGCATACCGTACGTGAAGGAAAGGCTCAAATGATGGAGATACTGGAGATGGGAAAAAGCAGGTGATACATGAAGAAGCAGGTCCCAGTTGAGATAGACAATTGAAATATATCGGTACAAAGCCGGGCAATCAGAGATTCCCGCAAGGGAACATACGGGAGTTGTTCTTCATGGATAGGAGTGGTAGAAACATTTTACAGTAGCGTTCAAAGTTAGGAACAAAAAGTAAAAAGTTCAGTCTCGAGAACTAACCTCTGAATTGCGTTAAATTTTCACTGAGGATAGGCATTCACCTCCTGATCTATGTCATGTGTCAGGTTTAATACTTTTACTGTAACGTATGCCAACGGTGGCCATGGAGGGAATTTTCATCTTACTGCTGACAAATCAGTAGTCAAAAAATCAATTTTCTAGTACTTAATAGATTTAATTGAAGGAAAGATCCAGTTCATGTATGCTATTTTCAACATCGCTTACTACAGTTGACTTCAAATTTGAGTTGAATATTAAACTTTTGATTTACCTGCCACAATTGAAGTGTTAAGTAAACAATAGAAATGAATTAATCATATATTTACTTTTTTCCTAGTGTCCAAAATTAGGAATCAAATTTTACTTTCAGCTAAATAAATAAGAATAAAACATATGACAAACTTCCAATTCAAACACTCTGTGGGAAAGCCTTTTTTTCATGACTGTAGCATATCTCTCAACACAAGATTTATTTAACCAAATTTTAGCAGTCATCAACCATGATTTTACCACATTTACAATAAACAAGGTCAGCGTTCCCTCACTTATGGTTATCATTCCTTGTTATGTTAGATGTGATGAGCGAATACAGAGATGGTGGGATAGCATGCATGTTTTGAAGAGTCTTATGTAAACTAACTAATGCAGAATGGTAGTTGTAGAGGAATTTAAATTCATTGAATTTAGTATGAAAGATTCTTAGTTCCACTATGTAACATAACCAAGATTCATTCACTTGCTGCACTATTTGCAGGTAGGAGCTGGTGACTGATAACTGAAATGTTCTTCAAGTTATTCTGTCAATTTTGGCGGTGTATTTAGGATTGACAGTGTGACGGGCAATTATCCCATTGGCACTTCCATGCCACTGCAGTTCAGCTAGACCGCCAGTGTTCTTGATTCATTCTAACGTATATCGGATTTCATAAACAAATGATGCAAACTTCTCGAACAGTTGCACTTGGCCCATTTTCTGAAATTTTGTAGGTACATTTGTATTGTTTGATTGATGGAGCGAGTGCGTGTGTGTGCACGCTTTCCAGCACGATTAGCTTGCTGAGCAGCATCACATGAGAACCCCTTCAAGTGCAATGCTTGTAGTCAACTCTTTGGTTGTTTGAAGTAACTGACTTGGCAGAGCCAAAGAGATTAATAAAGGACCTGTTCTCCATCCAAACATGTTCTCCTTGGTCAGCAGACAGATAGCACGCTACTGTTACCACTGTGAGAGATTGGTCCCCGAGGCAAATGGGTGTTCATTTCTATCCAATTTTTTGTTTACTACAATTTCTTTGAGATGTCAAGGCCGAGGTTTTATATAGTAATGTACCGACGTATCGGTATCGGCAGTATCAACCATTTTCACTGGTTGCGGTATAGGCAAAATCCGGCCGATACTTTACCGATATTTTTTAATAATACATATTTTATCATAAAAATGAAGGTCATAAATCATGAGAGTAGAATTATAATAAAATAAAAAGTCAATTCATACCTAGTAAATTAGTCGGCTAACTGTTGAATTACAGCGTTTAATCAGGCCCGCTAACTGAATTTAATACTTTGAATTCCCAATGAGTCACATACAGTCAGTAAGTGAAAGCTAGGCTATGTAGCATGAATAGTTAAGGGGACCGTCTACCCCCAAAAAATCCAAAATTTATGTATGGGTTTCTCTGAAACTTTCATAGTAGGTGTGAAATACTCTAAAGATCATTTTATTTTTGAAGTGTTTTTCTTGTATTTGCATTATTTTTTTGAAAAATACGGAAAAATAGGGGTTTCTTGAAATTCAATCTTCTTCTTCTTCTACAATTTTGAAGATACAGAACCGAAAATTGATTTTTATATAGTTTATATACCTATATAACAATAAGGAATAGGGAATATTGATAAATTAACTTTTGGAATTTTTTGAAAAAATGTGACTTCAGTTTTATTTATATTTTTTTTCATGTTATGTAATTTTTAAAGTAATAAATGTTTCAAAATTTTGTATTCCTTATGGACAGAGCTTGCTAATCGAATGGTATATGCCTATTGAATGGTATATATCCCATTCATGTACCCCTAAAATTGTGGAAGAAGATACATTAGCAAGTTTCCAGAAAATGTGTTTTTATAAAAAATTTGTTTTTCTTCCTATCTTTTGAACTAGGTGTTTTCTACAAAGAAATCTTGAGCGTTTGTAGCGCTTTTTGAGCATTTTTGATTTATAAATTTGACATTGTTGTAGCTCTGGACCTCTGGGAGAAAATCTACATCAAAAGAAAATAGGTGTAAGTTTCAAAGCGCCTATTTAAAAACAAATAAAAAATTTTTTTCTCTAAAATACATATTTTTTTCAAGTCAACTCCACTGCTTTGTAGCTCTTTTCAAGCCCTTTTGATTGGGTGCTCGCCATAGCCATAGCTATGAAACTGCGGCTGTCATCGAGCTATGAATGAAAGCGTGTGTACACAGAACAGCCGGATCCTTAAGCTGTCAAAAATTATTATTCAGCGTTAGAATGTTTTGTTTGAATATGTTAGCAATTTGAGTAGCCCATGAACAAACTTTATTGCCATTGCCCGCGAATAAACACGCCCAATTGACTCCCAATAATGGGTGGGAGAGGCCACCCCCCTCGCTCTCCCCCTCTGGGGGCGTACCAATTGGAGTAGACGCAAGAAAGTAGTGCCAATGGGAGCACAAGAAAATCCTCTATAAGAAGCATTTGAAAACAGAAAATCAACCATTCTTCCAAATTCCACAGGGACCGTCCCCTTAAAACACAGAAACAACCTGAAATTATTATACTTTTACAACTAAAACCTATAGACTTTGACCCAATTTCCATTTCACAAAGTATGTGACAGGCTAACAAAAATCAAACCAATTAAATAAAATTGAAGGTGCATTTTAAAGTTTTGTAAATTGAATATTGAAGTAGCTGAAAATTTCATTTTTAATTTAGCTTGTCAATTGTCAAATATTTTGAAGCTAATAATTTTATTTTAATTTAGCATGTAAATCGCCATGCATTACGAATCTTGCATTTTTCTTCTATTTTAAGAGTGAAAAATTCACGAAAAATCTTATAGTTGGTTGTGTATTGCGGATCTTTTCGGTTTTGGGGCCTATCAAATTTTAATGTTTTCTCTTCGCCCAAGTATGTATTTTGTCGTAAAAACGCGCAAATGATAACCATTTCGTGGAGAAATTAATGCTTTGGTCCACTTCTGGAACCAGTTGTTATTATAGCTAGTCTACATTACGTTGCAATACAATTAGAAACACTTATCTATGGAATGGATTTTATTTGGTTATTTTTTCTCAACAATATAGTTAAGGACACCGCCTAGGTAGAAATCAGGATATGTGTTGATTTTCTGTTTATATATGCATCTTGTAGAGGATTTTCTTGCGCTTCTATTGGTTCTTTCCCTTTACGTCTACTCCGAATAGTGCGCCCACCAGAGGGGGGGGAAAGCGATGGGGGTGGAGTGACCTTGAACCCTCCCCCCATTATTGGGGGTCAATTGAACGTGTTTCTCTGCGGGAATGGCATTATAGTTCGTTAATGGGCTACTCAAAGTGCTTCCATTATTCAAACGAAACATTCTAACGCTGAGTAAATATTTTTCTATAATTTTTGACAATTTCAGAATTTAGCTGTTCTGCCGTATCTATGATACCGCAGCTTTCATTCATAGCTGAATGACAGCTGCAGTATCATAGCTACAGCTATGGCAAGCACACCAATCCAAAGGGCTTGAAAAGAGCTATAAAACAAAGGAGTTGACTTAACAAAAAAAACGTAATTTGGTCAAAAAAAATGAAAAATTAAAAAAATTGGTTGCTTTCAAGAATGACACCTATTCTCTTTTGTTGTATATTTTTCCCCAGAGTTACAGAGCTACAGCAATGTAAATTGTATCAATCGAAAGGGCTTGAAAAGAGCTACAAACGCTCAAGAGTTCATTATAGAAAGCCCTGTAGTTCAATAGATAAAAAGAATTTTTTTTGGGAAAAAACACGTTTCTCTGGAAACTTGATAATTGGTTTCTCAAATGCTACTTCTTCCACAATTTTAGAGCTACGAGAATGGTTTATATACCATTCGATAGGGCTCAGCAAGGTTTATCCTCGCGCAATAGCATTTTTTGATAAGTTTATTATTTTCAAAATTACATGACATGAAAAAAAAAATGAAAAAAGTTCATTTTTTTTAATTCCCAAAATCCACAAAAAAAAAAGTTATCAAAATTCCCTACTGCGAGAGGCTACATAGACATCTAAGCAATCTAAAAACAAAGTACTGGTTCTGTAACTTCAAAATTGTAGAAGAAGATAGATTTAAAAAAAACCTATTTTATCATATTTTTTGATAATAAAAAAATCCAGTGCAGATACAAAAATTTTGTCGAAATAACAAATGATATTTGCATCATTTCACACCTACTGTGAAAATTTCAGAGAAACCCATCTATAAATAACGGACTTTTTTTACCAAGACGGTGTCCTTAACATAGCAAGAGCAGTTTTATTATTCCTAATCAAAAATTTTATTTTTAATATTGTTATATCATTAGATATATTAGTAAATTATTTTATTATAACACCCATGCAGGACCTATAATGGTTTTATTTTAATATAATTGTAGAAATATCGGAATCGGTCAAAGTATTGGTATTTCCAGGTATCAGAGTATCTGTATCGGCCACGAAATGGGTATCGGTATCGGCCAAAAACATGGAATCGGTAAATCACTAGTTTCATATCAACAAGAGGTTGAGGCAGCAATGGGTTTTCCTTGAGTATCACATTAAAAGTGTTTGTGGAGCCTCCACATCACTCAGCTCTCACTTCTCTTGTTAGTTCACTGGCTTTAGACGACGATCACAGTTTGAAAAACTGTGATACAATATATTTTACACTCTGATGATTGTACAAAGATCTTGCTTGTTGCTTCTAAGTGGGTACTCCTCACTGCATATTAATAGGACAAATATTTCACTCTCAACTACATATTTAGGGCAATTCTCATCAATGGGTTAAAATTGAAGTCTCTGGTCGTCAGTAGGATCCAAAGACCACATTGAAAGCAACACCATTTTAACAAACGTCCCAGCAATGCCCACATTCTCCGGATCGCGTACATGTCTCCTTTTCTTAGCAACAGTACTTTCAAAGAAGGGCAAAACGCTGACATTGGTTACATCTTTGAGAGTAATCTTAATATTTAAACAAGTTCCAAATGAAGTGAAAAAAGTGAAACAGAACGCGGGGAAATTGGTCTTAGGACGTGAAAATATGTGTTAGTTGTGATCAGTTTACCCTTACTTTCAACTTTCATACTTCTTAGGTCTATGACTCCGTGATTGCACAAGGGTTCCCTCAACTCTACATCATTGCACTGGACAAAAGCACTCCTATGAGCTACGCCACGTAAGACATGAGAAGTTCACTGGGGTTTTACACAGCTGATAGTGTTTTCAAGTCACTTTAGAGCCCTGAGATTTTTTCACAGTATCTACCATAATATCTTCCCCAAGAAAACACTATGTCTTCATTTGTTCACCTCTTTTGGGTTAACCAATAGCAGCTTTAATGTTCTGCCTGGAAGATGTTCAGGTCTTCGATAAGGTTAAAACCAGAAATCTAACTTAAATACTTTGTACAATGGGCTACAATAAGAAAATCTTATCCAAGGCAATAACACTTTTAAATTGTCAAGTTTCCTGTTCTAAGCCTTACGATCTACCCGGAACATGCTGTCATTCTCTTGGGTTTACCAAAAAAGTTCACCTCTCCATATCAGCAGCAACAGTCCCAGCAAGTGAAGAGTTTATAACCTAAGTTCTCAAGTCCTCCGGTGGGAGGTGGTCGGTAGGATCCATTTCGTGAAAGTTAATGGCTACTTGAAACATTTTGAGCCAGATAATTGGTGCCCTTAAACTGGTTCAAAGGATGATAGGATGGATCCACTCTACCTCATTAATGAAAATTAAGGAAGCACACAACTAGAGAAGCAACAGGTGGGCAGCCCCCAAAGGCAAGCTTTGTGTTAACAAATTTTCTTGGCATATGGGCTATGAAGTTTGAAAGTTGCTCAGATTAATTTCTATAATAAATAAATGAAGATTATTAGATTAGATTATAAGTTAGTTTAAGCCTCCCTAACCGCTTCAAAAATAGAGCGTATCGAAGAGAGGAAGGAGGAAGGCACCATTTAGTATGGAGATAAGAAAATGAGGAATCTATGCTGAAGGGGCATAGAAACAGTAAGATGAGAAATAAGTTCATGAAATAAGATAAAAGTTGAAGAAGAAAGTGAGAGGTGATGAAAAGCAGGACAGTAGTGAACCAAAAAAAGGTGGTCCTTAAAAGAACAAAAAAAAAAAAAACTTTTATTTCAACAAAAAGAAGGCCTACCTAACTCTCAGCTCGGGCCCTCACATTTTTCCCCTGGGAGCGCTAATGCCCATAGATACAATAGTTGTATCCCCCTGAGGGGAATAAATAAATGAAAAAAAGGCTAACACACCCCAATGGTCAGGAGGCCATCACTTTAGCTCTACCTATGCCAAATTCAACAAAATAATGAGATGAGACTTACTTGGGCATATTATATTAACAATTCAATCTACACTGCAATAAGAGGAGTGTCTGTCTGTCCAAAGCCAGCCGAAAGTGTGTGATGAGCGTATCTGTGATACTAACTTCATCAACTCCACAATTTTCAGTGTATTGATCCATCAGATTCGAGTAGGAATGAATATCACGTCAATTTTAAGGAAATAGAAATATGTGTCATGTGATTTGTCGAACATTATTATTTATTTTTGACGGGCCATGTGCACTCAGCATCATGAACTCTAGAGAGTTGTTTTTTATTTCTTACGACCTTTCTTTCATTTCACCTTCTTTTTTATTTCAAATAAAGGAATGTGGACTAGTGTACATAATGATACAAGTAGGTATACAAAAAGTACATCCACGGAAAGGTGTAGGTCAGCTAGAAAAACAAAAGCATGAATGTATCTTCTATTATTTTTGTTTCGCATAATATAGTGTTTCCTCAATACACAGAATCAATAAGTTACAGCTTAGAACCAACAAAAATTGGAAGAAGGAAACAGCAAAAATCACACGAATGAAGCATCAAAATGAATATTGTACTAATCTATTAATACAATATCTATGCATGTTAACTGGTACCAACATAAAACAGCAGAGCTTGAGTAAATAATTAGAAAAAGGATTACAGTAGCATCGTACCTGTTACTGGCCGGAGATTGGATTCGTTTGCCCATGAGACCTTGAGTTTTGACCATTGGAGTAAAATTTTCCTCTGGATTGAAGGGTGAGGCTTGATCCTTAACTGGAGTTGATGTTGCCTGCAAGCTTTTCCTGGAACATGAAATAATTTGTCAAAGTATATTGGAGTTAATATTACCACATAATATTACTATTCTTGTATTGCCTGATAAGACTTTTCAACTTTCAACCTGAACATTGACAGTTCATGCTACAGTTTATCATATTATATTTGAAACACACAGCACAATAGTTTTATTGGCATTGGTATATTTTAATGCATTTCAACCATATTATATTTTCTTCAGCAATAAAATCATGTCATGATTAAATACCTTCACCCAAAGAATTTTTTGAGCAGAATCTAAGAACAAAGTTGACTGCTTTGTACGTTGTATAGACTACATGTGTGTGCTTTGAATCATAAATTTTAAACCAAATGCCTTGACTCTGTCAAACTTTATTAACATGTTTCCTGCGTTTGGGTCACATGTGTACTATTCGGAAAATTGCTCATTTATGAACCATTTTATATCAATGGCATTTCATCTGTTCACAGTTCTCTTTTCAAAATATTTAATCATATGAGGTGAAGTGTTCTTGTGCAAGTGCAGTGAAGTCATTTTCCCAATTCTGCTACTTACAACATAACCCAACCAACCATTAATTAACAACCACGGAAACATGGTGAACGTGTTAAGATAAGCTTATCTACCATTTAGTATTAGTTAAGTATTGAACTTAATTCAAGGCTCTGTTTCTATTACCAAGATGTTTTTAAGAGGAAAATGAAAGGAATCATTCAATATGGACTGAGGCAAGTGTAAAACTCGGGCCCAAGGCATGTTCACCCACTGGGGACCCTGCACACAGGAATAGCAAGTTAAGAAGGAAAAAGAAGAAAAGAAGGAAAAGGAAGAAAAGAAAGAAAAGGAAGAAAAGAAGGAAAAAAGGAAAAAGAAGAAAAGAAGGAAAAGGAAGAAAAGAAGGAAAAGGAAGAAAAGAAGGAAAAGAAAGAAAAGAAGGAAAAGGAAGAAAAGAAGGAAAAGGAAGAAAAGAAATAGCTAAATCATTTGAAAGCTTAAAAAAGGATACTGGGTAAGAAAAATAAGTCCAAGAGACTTGGTTTATAGCTGAGGTCCCCTAGCAGTAAACCCCTAAGGCCATCAGTCTTCAGAGCATAGGGTAAGCTAACTCATTAACATAGCTTATAACTTCTTAACCTACACTTTTTGACTATCCTTTACCTCCTGAAGAGCATTCACTATTTGCATCACTCAAATTAAATCACATTTTGAAGAAACAAACATCATTACACATTTTATTTCTGTTCAAATTATTTTCTAGCATTGATATTAGTTCAACAATAGAATGGTCATTCTATTGATTTAATATTTAAGGCCGAAATGCACAGCAAATGTTCAATAGTATCCAATTTGGCATACACAAATTAAAAACAAAGCATATCAAACAATAAATGGCTTACTTAGTAACCAAATGAACTTCTCATACTTGGTTACTTAACGAATTTCTAATACTAGATGTAATTTATTTGAAAAATATATACTCATCTAACAAGTAAAGTGCATTTCTTTGCATACAATATCCATAAATTCCAGATTTCAAGGCCACACTTAATTACACATATGAGCCTCACATTGAGAAACTGAACTCGGAACACATTATCAAAGAGATGGTAATGGTAGAAATCTGAAGAATTAAGAGATTTCCAGTTTTAAAATCCATCTTATAGAGAATTTTCTAGCACATTGAATGATATAATTGGCTCTCAAGTACGTGCATTGGTTAGTCTCCAAGACAGGGTAGAAGACGCGCACTAGCATGACCTTGGCGCATGCCAATGGATGGGTGATCTCCCCATTCTCTCTTATTACGAGTCAGTTTTGGGTGTTCCTCTACAGGAATAGCAAGAGAGTTCATTCATGGCCTTGCTTGAGTTGCTTCTAACATTCTTAACATTCAATAAATTATGATGATGTAACAGTGTTTGTTTTGAATCTGGCTGCTCTTAGTCATCAGCTAATTAGCTTGTTGTGTAAACATCTAATGGCCTCCCACAGTTCTGGAGGTGCAGAAATAACATATATGTTAATCGAAAGGGCTTAAAGAGCTAAAGAGCAATAAAGTTGATGTTGAAAAAAATTAGTTGGAAAATAAAAAAGAATTAGAAAAAAGCTGTTCTGAAACATGCGTTTATTATTTTCAATATGGATCTTTTCCCACAGTTTTGAAAGTACAGAAATGGCACTTATATCAATCAACAGGGCTTGAGAAAAGCTATAAAACCATAGAGATTGAGCGTAAAAAGGGTTTAGTTCATGAATTATGGGGAAATACAATTTTTTTCAGGAAAACAGCTGTCCAGAACACTTGCAAATTCCTCTTTTAAGGACACCATCCCCTATATTATGAGATGATGGGTGATTTTAGGATTATTGCTGCAATAGGAAGTGTGTAAGAGGTCAGGTACATTCTGTGAAAATATGAGACTCGTAAGTTCACTCGTTTTCCCACTACGGGGGTTTGAAAAATGGAGGGAGGGAAGGGGTTATGGGTTTTTATCATGTTACACTTCCCCCATGGCACTTTCTTCACAGCTTGACGTTGCTATGCCATTTCCGATGTCTCTGAATTACTCTATAATGATTTCAGGGTTCTAACCTGAATCAAAAATTTAAAAAAATTTCAATTACAATTGTTTACACATCTTCGTTTTGCTTATAATTTAAACAATGGACTTTAGGTTTCACAATGCTTTTTCTCCAATAGTTTTTGAGCTACAGTAAAGATTTTGGAATCATTGGATGTGGAAAAACATAGGATTTCCAAAAAATTTCAATGGTTTTTCACAATAAATTCATGTTCAAAAGTTATGACATCATAAATCTGCATTTTCTTGATGACAATTTTTTTTCTTCAAATTTTTTCATTATTTTTTAACTGGAAAATTGGGGAAAACCATTTAAATTTTTGCAATGACCACGTCTTTCCGCACCCAATGATACCAAAATCATTACTGTAGCTCAAAAACTGTAGAAGCATTTTGAACCCCCCACTAAAATATCGTTTTCTTTGATTTTCCATGTTCTTTTCAGGAAAATCGCACTTTATCATGGAAGATGATCAATTCTCAATTGCATTTCCTAACAGTATACCAAATTTCATTGCTCTAAGTTCAATAATAAAGAAAAAGTTCCGTAAGGGGGACAGTGTCCTTAAAATGATTCGTCTTCCACAATTTTGAGTAGAAGAATAGGAAACTTTTCATTTGACAGGGTGCAGCAAACTCTTTCAATATGAGCATTTTGATTATTAAAATGTTTATTATTTTGAAAATTATAGGACACAAAAAAAGAAGAAAAACAAGGAAAGCAAGTCAACTTTTATCAAAAAATTCCTAAAAAAAAATGAAATTATCAAAAATCCATTACCCTTATAGTTAGAGAAATACATAAGCTACCTGAAAACGTATTGCCAGTTCTGTAGGTTCAAAACTGTAAGATTTGAAAAAATTTCCAAATCCCAGTTTTGTTGGTTCTTTCATATAAAAAATTCTTGATACGGATACGAAAAAAACAAAATAAAATGATCGCTGCATCATTAGACACCTGTAATGAAAATTTCAGAGAAATCCCTCCATAAACGACAGACCTTATTTTTGAACCGTTACAGTCTGCTTAAACTAAACATGAAAAAGCTTCAAGCTGCAGTTACCTAAAATTCATTAATCATTTTTCTTATCTGCTTAAGCAAGCCTCCTTACAACGGAATGATCTAAAAAAACTTTTATTATCTTCACATCCTTGCATACAGATACAAGGATTGTTGATATTGGCATATTTTATAACTAGTTAAACACCCCAATAATACTAACTTTTATATATGTATAGTTAAACTTATCCTAAACAGCAACTTCTGCCATTATCTAAGCAAACCCATCTTAACCTCCCCCTCCCTCACTTTGCCTAATCTAACTGTGTAACTTGAGCTAATTAAGAATTTTTTAATTACCTAACGGTTTACTGTGACAATAATCAACTGTATCCATGAAATGGTATGAAGCTGGGATTGCCTCACATTAACCTACCATGTGCTTTTATTAAAGCAGCAATACATCAAAATTTAGGCACAAGAATGTTTCTGAAAGCATAACATACATAGAGAGATGGAACATAAGCACATCTATAATACAGATAAAATGAAGGACTTGGACACTGAACAAGATCAAATTTCTAAGGTTGAATATCAACTAACACAAAGGAATCTTACTGACTGGCCAAATACGACTAATACTCAAGTTTTGGAATAAAAAATTTAGCTGATGACATGTTGAAATCTGTCAGAATGGCAATAATTGCAGAAATACTACTTGTGTTTAGCTAAATTTACACCTGGATGAGAACTTATACAGCACGATGGGTCTCATGAAATTACAATTTTTAAATACAATGACATCGGAAGTTCATCTTTCCTTCCTGCATTTTATACAGGCTAACATTTTTCACAATATATGATTTTCTAACCTCTATTTTCAACAAAATTAAAACAGTATCTTTGAGCCATTGATAAATGAAACAGGGATTCCCAAATTAAAACCTGAAACAGGTAACTGTGAAGATCTACAGCTTTGATAAATCTATGATTACCTCCATGTAATTCTTTAAATATTCACAAGTAAGTTGCATATATGAGGGTTAATATTTTAGAGTTTAATTCAAATCTCTCTGAACACTACAAAGGTGTTTCAATTAGAGAAAGGATATTAAGGAGGGCATAGCCCTTGCACTATTTTAGAAGGCATTAAGGGAATGAAGAATCCATGCACAAGGTAAGCTACTATGCAAGATTATCTGTGCATAGAAATAGTAAGTTTAGAAGGAAGGCTATGAAACAAGATCAAAGTTGACAAAAGAATGTTAGGGGTACTGAAAAACAGGACAGCAAAGAACCAAAAAATCACATAGTCCTCAGCAGTCCAAAAACATTTTATTTCAACAAAAAGACTGACTTTCAGCTTGGGACCTAACTTCATTCCCCTGGAAGTGCTAACTTCCATAGATACAATAGTTGCATCCCTTCAGAGGATACAAGGGTCAAAAAGTGAAACTTATTTATATTACACAAAGAGCCGCATCCATCCATTCGTCTGTGTGTCACCCCCACCAGCCGAAAAAGTGAGATGAACGTATTTGTGATACAAGCTTCATCAACTCCACTATGACGTGCGCCACCGGGGGTACACGGAGGTAATTTTCATAATGCTGCTGACCGACCAGTAGTCGCAAATTCAATTTTCATAAATACGTAATCAAAGCTAAATAAGTGCACAATCCAGTTCATGTATGGTTATTTCAAAATAGTTTACTACAATTGACTTTAAATTTGAGTTTGGCGTTGAACTTAATATTTAGTAGTTGCAGTCAAAGTGTTAACCCAGCAGATTGGGAGTCGGAATGAACATCACATGTACTGGTAGGTTAGATTAGGTTGAATAGAATATCAGTGGTTGAGACTTGGGAAAGTATTGGAAAGCCATAGAACAGAATGGGAAATCATGGGAAAGCCATAGAACTGCATGGGAAATCATGGGAAAGCCATGTTGAACCTCAGTTGGTCCTATTATCAAATCCTGTAATTTTTTTGACGGGCCGTGTTAGTGATGCAAAAAAATGGTTTAATTTGACTGCGTTTTTTTTTGCAAAAAAAACGTGTTTTTATCTGTTTTTTTTTTGTTTTTTTTTTTGGACACCTAAATTTTGTTAAGTATATGTCTGGGTTTTTTTTAAGACACCTAAAATATTTTAATATCCATGTTTTTTAGTCATTTTATTGTTATAAAAACATCAAAAAGAAACCATACAGTAAAAGTGGTGGCAGATAACCCACAACTACCTAGAGGCGTCTAAGAGGAACGGCAGGAGCCACAAAACTTAATTTGATGGAGTCAAAATTCAGAGCCTACTATCTCTACTATGTCTGATTTGATTTTTATGTGACCAAATAAATCAGACTTTGCAGAGATAATAAGCTCTGAATTTTGACTCCATCAATATAAGTTCTGTAGCTCCTGCTGTACCTCTTAGACTCCTCTAGGTAATTGTGGGTTATCTGCCACCACTTTTACTGTATGGTTTCTTTTTTATGTTTTCATTACAAAAAAATGACTAAAAACCATAGTTTTTAATATATTTTGTTTTATTTTATATATAATTAGTATTTTAGATATATGCTGTTTTTTTTAAACATGTTTTATTTTACAAAAAAATTTGACTAATAAAAATGAATAATATTTTTTCTGGTACGAAACATAACCATGCTGTATTTTTTACAAAGAATCATGACTGAAAAACTATATTTTATGTGACCTAAAAAGCCCCATGAAGTTTTTAAAAAAATCATGTTTTTTACTAAATCATGACTGAAAAAACATGAATATATTTAAGACCAAAAAATGTTTTTTTGACTAAAAAATCATGACTAAAAAAATATGAATATATATATATATATGAGACCTAAAAAACCCCATGCTGTTGTTTAAAAAATGTTTTTTTATGACAATGATGTATAAGAAACCCTGGATATGAATATATTTTATGCAACCAAAAACCATGCTGTTTTATTTTATGTATTTTTCATAAAAAATCGTGTCTTGAAATCATGGATATTAACATATTTCATGTTACCAAAAAATCTTTGTTTTTCTTAACACAAGTTTTTTATTAAAAAGTTATTATTCATTTTTTGGTCACAACTTTTTTGTAAAAAAAACCCCCCTCAGGAGGACACAATTATTGTATCTATGGAAACTAGCACTCCCAGTGGGACAATGTGAGGGCCCAAGCTGAGAGTTTGGAAGGTCTTTTTGTTGAAATAAAATGTTTTTGTTATGTTGAGGAACACCCTTTTTTGGTTCACTGCTGTCTTGTTTTTCAGCACCTACTACTGTCTTCTTCAACTTTGATCTTGTTTCATAATCTTCCTTCCTCTCTTTGGATTGTATTTGTTGCTGGGTAGGGAGGCTAAAACTAATGACTAATCAAATCTGTAAAAAAACATGGATATTAATTTATTTTATGTGACCAAAAAACCATGCTTTTTGAAAATTTTTTTTTTACAAAAAACATGGGTGTTGTTAAATTTTATCTGACCAAAAAAACATGACCTTTTAAAAACCATGTTTTTTTCACAAAAAGTCATTAATATCCATGTTTTTTAGTCATGATTTTTTGTTAAAGAAAACATGATTAAGAAAAACACAGCATGGTTTTTTTGGCACATAAAATATATTAATATCCACATTTTTTAATCATGATTTTTCTGTAAAAAAAGATGTTTCTCAAAAAAACAGCATGGTTGTTTATGGTAAAATAAAGTATATTAACGTCCGTGTTTTTTAGTCATGACTTTTTTGTAACAAAAACATTAAATAAACAGCATGGATTTTTTGGTCACATAAGATATATTAATATCCATTAGAACCGTACCAGGTCTTAGAATAAAATATCTACCAAGAATCTATTCACTCTATAAAACCTTTCGGAGACTAGCTCATCCTCAGTAAGTCATTCAGTCAAATATTTTTCAAAGGAACAGTGAAAATTCATTGTCCATTTCACCAAATTTTACTGAATGACTGAGGATGGAGCTGGTCTCCGAAAGGTTTTATGGAGTGAATAGATTCTTTGTAGATATTTTATTGTAAGACCTAGTACAGTTCTAATAAACATGATTTCAATATTAACAGCATTCTTTGTTTATAAGTTTCTCAAGACAATTCGATTAAAGAAAAATAACTTTCCTGATATTTATATCCATTTTTTCAGTCAGGATTTTTTAAAATGTTTTTTTAAAAAAACAATTTGTTTAGTCCCATATAATATAATAGCCATGTTTTTTTGGTCAAGATTTTTCTGTTAAAAAACAATGTTCTAAAAAACACAGCATTGGGTTTTTAAGGTCACATAAATATATTAATATCCATGGTTTTTATTCATGAATTTGT
This sequence comes from Morinoia aosen, assembly GCA_030386875.1. Classification (NCBI taxonomy): domain Eukaryota; kingdom Metazoa; phylum Arthropoda; class Malacostraca; order Amphipoda; family Talitridae; genus Morinoia; species Morinoia aosen. The sequence goes on along the minus strand of CM059572.1, from coordinate 1,003,231 downwards.
ATAAATAACATGTTTTTTTTAAAAAACAGCATGGTTTTTATTCACATCTCTATCAATGACCATAAGTAAAGATATGTTATTATAACACACCATTTTGGGAGTTGAAGGTCATTTACATGTATTGTAAAATAAATGAAATATCAAAGCATGAAACCTCAGAAAATGAAAAATTTCATAAAACCATGGAAAACCATCAATTAAGATGTATGCTGTTTTATTTTGTAATTTGACATGAAAACAAATAATGTAATGTGGCTCTTTTTCTTGCTGAGTTATTTTCTGACAAAATATTAAAAAAAAATATATCCACGTTTTTTTTGGCCACATTTTTTTTTGTAAAAAATGTGTTTTTTTAAAAAAACGGCATGTTTTTTTTTTGAACCACATCTCTAGGCAGTGTGCACTCGTGTAAATAAAAATTACACAATTTACTTGATTCAAGAATATATTTATAACATTAAAGAGGAATGCTGAAATAGAACTGGAAACTTCACTGCATAGTGCAGCAGTAAATTGCTGCTTCCTGGTGCTACAAATGGATAAAATACAGAAATAAGTATTTTAGAAATTGGAATCTGTTTCAATTTTTGGGGCAAAGCAAATTTATTACTTTGAAAAACCACTGCTTCTATTATTTAGCATGATTTCAATTAATTTATATACCACTGTCAATCCACACAAGAATTTATTTGGCTCTCCCTAAGGATTTACATAAAATGGAAAATATTGACATCAGAAGCAAAATTGTTCTTCCCCTTTTGCCTCCACAGATTATCATAAAAACGGACATTGAAGCTACAGTTAAAATAATAAAAATTTCATATATAATTAAAACCATTTTGGTCAGAAAAAATATGTGATGAACAGCAATTTTTATGGGAATGTATTGATCTATCATGCAGAGATTTAGAGAATGATGTCCATCATATATCCTTACATTTAGTAAGCTTCCCTCCAAACATAGCCAATTACAAATTTTTCAAGTTTAACATAATCATACATAATGCATTAAGTAAATTTCTCTAAGCAATTAGGTTATTGACTTACAAAACTGCAGGTACTTACAGCTTGGTTTTAGGGTACCTCATTTCTACAGAACTTTTCAATTTCTTGAATTAAAATGCAAGATGAACCTTGCCTTATAAAAACATTTCATTACTCTCCAGATCTATAATAGGCTTACACCACAACAGCTACACACTGAAGAAACAAAGATGAATACTGCTGACCATATATCAAGCGAGTTTGATCAAATTCAAGTACGAACCAAGATTTCACTTAATGAACCAGTTTTTTTATAGAATTATTCAGCAAATATTCTCCTGTAAACATGGGCACAAAGAAAAATGATGATTAAGTAAAGAAATGCATATACCGAATAACACATGCCTAATGCAAGGGTTCATTGCCATCATCCAAGTACAATACCCACTGCTACTCGCGGGGATTATGTTCCTTCTTCTCCCGCAAATCTTGCAAACCTGCGAATTATTGATGCATTTCTGAAAAATCTTATTTATGATTTTACATGTGCTAAAACATGTTTCCCAAACATATTCTAAAGACAGTCTTACTCATTAATAGAGTAATAATGTAGTTAAGAAGTACTGATATATTTAAAATTTTAATTCATCCACGGAATTTTTAGTAAGTTAATTTTTTATTTTACAGTATATTAACTAGCATTTTAAAATTATTTCCCAGTTAGGGTGAATGTGAGCATTTTTCTGCAAAAAAATAATAAAACAAGCTGTACAAGAATTGCTAAAATTATGAAAAAACTAATTTAGTAAAATCCAAGAGTATGCTAGGCCATAAATGGTGGACCTTAAATAGGTGGGTGTACACTATTATTCTAGCTAAGGCTTCAGGAGTTGAACAATTAGCCTTCCTACTAAACCATTACAGCACCCTACAGTTGCACTTACCAATCAACGAAGTATAGCTGCAACCTAGCTGATCTGATAAATTTCTATCAAATTCATTTCACTGAGACAGCAAGCACACTTATATGATCATACCTATCCATAGAGCAGCAGTAAGACAAAATTTAGGTCTTCTTCTATCTAGAGCAGTCAATACACTAGGTAGAAAATTATGGCAAATGCAGTCATGATTAAACTTTAATACTACCTGTGAACTGTAGGGCAAGGCTTCTAGTATTCCCCAGTAAACTCTAAAGCCAATTCTTTCAAACCCCCCAAAAAAACGCAGGTTTAATGTTTTTTAAATTTAAGGTCATATTCAAATGCACTAACCTGTAAGAAAGGCAATATGCAGGTTTTATTGATTTCTTTTTATTGGCCTCTTTTATAAACTTAATATAGTGAATCTAATTTGAACCTCAAGTCACAAATTGTTTCAGTCACAAATAATGTTAGATCTGTAGGCACCAGAACATATCAACCAGGGATTGTTCAATTATAGGTCTATAGTCATCCAACTTTGAGGGGACAGACTTGTCTGAATCAAGAAAATGGCCATTACGTCTGTTCTGTGTGATGTAAATCTATGAAATTTGTCATACATATGTATTTTAGAAAATACACAAGGGTTGTACTGCACAATTTTTTATTTTTACCATAATTACAGAAATAATGGAAAAATGGGGAAAAATTTCATTTAATTTTTTTATTTTTAAGCTGTTCCTTCTCACAAATTTGTTATTGAGCAATGATTTAGATGTCATTGGATGCCTAAAGAGTTGCTGCACGAATATTCATAGAATCACTTTGAAATTCACAATAGTTTAGTTTTTATATTTAAAAAATTCAAAGAGCCTTCAATTTTTCCATAAATTTTTCAATGTAAGTAAGAAACTATTGTTAATTTCAAAATAATCCTTCGATTCATTTTGCAGCAACTCTTTGCACATTCAATGACACCTAAATCAATGCTTGACAATAACTTTTTGATCAAGAAATGCATTTTAATATCAAGAAACCCGTCTTTTCATTTGCAAGCTATTTTGCTTCGAGGAATCAGCACAGTTGACATTGTGAAAGCCCTTTCTGAAATGTTGACATGACCTTGGTAGTGATGTACCGATGTATCGGTATCGGTAGTAACGGCCATTTTTAGTGGTATCGATGTCGGCAAAATTGGGCCGATACTTTCCAAAAATACGTATTTTATCATTCAAATGAAGGTCATAAATCATGAAAGTAAAAGTATTTAACCTAATAATACCCGTTGTGTGTTTATATATTTATTTGGTGTCCGCGTTGTGTAAGTTTGCGGTATCATGGATACCGAATTCCTCAGTGTAACATTAAAAGATGGCATTTCCATGCATTTAAATATTTGAAATTTTATCAGGATAGGTTTTGTTAGGATAGGATAGGTTAGCACAGGTTAGGTAATACTGTCAGAATTTTTTCTCGGGTCCGCCTAGCTTAACGATGACATTGTCCATGGAATCTCCGCGGGTCCTGCTACTATCTAATAATACCCTTGGTTTATTTGGAGTCCGCTTCTTCCATTTTATTTGTCACGCTCATGAGGAGAGTTATAGAAACCGTATCTGTGATAAGAGTTTCACCAGTGCATAAGAACAAGAATATTTTTCATCACGAGCGCTGTTAGGATGAATACATTTGTTGGGCATCACATTTGGAAAATTTGTTCAAGAAAGTCAGTGAGTCACGTAATTTTTGACGGGCTGTGCGTACTTGTAATCAAATAAAGAGCCTATTCATACCTAGTAAATTAGATAGCTAACTGTTGAATTATAGCGTTCAATCAGGCCCGCTAACTGAATTCACTACTTTGAATTCCCGATGAGTCACGGTCATAACTGAAAGCTATGTAAAATGAATAGTTAAATCCTGTAAGCTACATAACATTTTTATACTTTTATGACTTAACCTTTATAGTTTGACCTATTGTTCATATCTTAAAGTATGTGACAGGCTAACAAAAAATAAACCAATTTAATAAAGTTGAAGGTGCATTTGAAAGTTTTTGTGAATTTAATATAGAAATTGCCAAAAATTCTTTCTTAATTTAGCTTGTAAATCGCCAAATATTACGAAGCAAATAATTTATTTGAACTTGGCATGCATATCACCGTTCATTACGAATCTTGTATTTTTCTTCTATGTTAAGATGTTTGAACAATTCACGAACAATCTTATAGTTTAATACATCTGAACGGGTCAGTTGGTTGCGTTCATCGCAACTTGATGAATTTAAAAACGAGGAACATTCCAATGAACTTAATCATATTTACTAGGAATACGTTTCGGAGTCCAGCTCCATCATCAGTTCGTAAAATTAAAATTCATTACGACTACAATAAAAGAAAAAATAAAATGTTGGCTAGTCATTAAAGAAAATCACGAAGACAAAAAAATCAAAACATGTCCCAGAGAAAGTAAAATCGACATGATCTACTTCCAATTTACGATGGGTAGGAACTGTCAGAATTGTTGAGGGCCAGTTTTCGTTTAAAAATATGTAGCGACTGAAATTCTGAGGTCACATGAAGTTGAAGCTGAATCTAATATTTTGAAGTCCGCAGAGGATATCGGTTCGTTGCATTTTACTGCGTGATTACATACGAATTGTGCGAATTTATTCCCGGTGCGGAAGCTTCGACCCCGATGTTCGGCCATTCTGATATAAAAATTTTGTGCCGTATTGCAGACGTACGATGATGTGCACTGCACACAACGGTAAGAATAAATCAGAAAGGCTCTTTCTCCATCAAAAGCGTATCCATGTACCAGAATTGTATAATTTTATGGTTGCTTCATTTTTCCGGTACAAGGAAACGCTTCCGATGGAGATGCGAACCTCGATCTCTGATTTATTTTTAACAGTTATACAGTTGTGTGCAGTGCATATCATCGTAGGTCGGCATGACGTCACAAAATTTTTATAACAGAATGGTCGAATATTGGGGTCGAAGCTTCCACGCGGGGAACTAATTAGCTTACTCCTCACACTCCGCAGTACGTAATCACGCAGTAAAATGCAACTAAATCTTAGATTTGGCTTCAACTGCATGTGACCTCAGAATTTTAGAGTCGCTACATATTTTTAAACGAAAACCGGCCCTCAACAATTCTGATAGTTCCTACCCATAACAAATGGTAACTAAATTGTAATCTTGTCAATTTTAGTTGTTCTGGGACATGTTTTAATTTTATTTTTATTTTCTTTATTTCCTTTAATGACTATATCCAACATTTTGCTTTATCTTTTATTGCAGACATAATGATTTGTAAATTTACTAGTGATGTACCGATGTATCGGTATCGGGCAGTATCGGTCATTTTTACTGGTATCGGTATCGGCAAAATTCGGCCGATACTTTCCAATAGTAAGTATTTTATCATGAAAATGAAGGTCATAAATTGTGAAAGTAAAAGTATCTAACCTAATAACACCCGTTTTGTGTTTATTTACATATTTATTGATATATTTGTTTGGTGTCCGCTTCTTGAGAAACATAGGATATCTGAGTGTGCGGTATCATGGATACCGAATATCTCCGTGTAACATTGAAAGATGGCCCTTGCATGCATTGATATGTTTGATATTTTATCAGGATAGCTTCGGTTAGGATAGGTTAGGACAGGAAAGGTTGAGGAATGTTGACATAATTTTTTCACGGGCCACCTAGCTTAACGATGACAGTGTAGAATTTCCACGGGTCCTGCTACTGCCTAAAAATACCCTTAGTTTATTTGTTTGGAGTCCGCTTCTTCCATTTCTCTATCACGCTCATAAATGTAGCCATAATGACCGTATCTATGATACGAGTTTCACCAGTGCGCGAGTACAATAATATTTTTTATCACGAGCACTGTTATTATAAATATATTTGTTAGTCATACACGTCTGGAAAATTTATTCAAGAAAGGTATTGAATCCCGTCATTTTCGGCGGGCCGTGCACACTAGTAATCAAATAAAGAGCCTATTCATACCTAGTAAATTAGTTAGCTAACTGTTCAATTACAGCGTTTAATTAGGCCCGCTAACTGAATTGACTACTTTTAATTCCCGATGAGTCACGTACAGTCAGTGAGTGAAAGCTATGTAGCATGAATAGTTAAGCACAGTAAAAACACAGTAGCGACGTGAAATTATTATACTTTTGCAACTAAAAACCTATATAGTTTGAGAAAATTTCTATTACTTAATAAATGTGACAGGCTAAAGAAAAGTAAACCAAATAAATAAAGTTGAAGGCGAATTTTAGAGTTTTTGTAAATTTAGTATAGAAGTAGCTGAAAATTCTATTTTAATTTAGCATGTAAATCATCGTACATTACGAATCTTGCATTTTTCTTCTGTTTCAAGATGATCAAAAAATTTGCAAACAATCTTATAGTTGGTTGCATACTTGCGGATCTTTTCGGTTTTGGGGCCTATTGAATTTTAATGCTTTCTTTTCGTTAAAATTTTCATTTTTATAAAATATGTCGTAATGTATTCATGCAAAAATATGTATTTTGATGTGTTAAACACAAAAATGATAACCTTTTTGTGGAAAAATTATTCATTAAGTGTTACTAACCTAACCTAACCACGAGTATAATTTCAAACACCTCACTGTTCATCATGGTAAAAACTTCGTGGACCCTGCAACAGGTGTACACACTCAAATGATTGAGAGTGTATGGCATAGTCTAAAAATGGAAAAAAAACGTCATGGAGGCACTCATCGACAAATGATGGACTCGTATCTGTGTGAATTTGCGTGGCAAAAACGTACCAAGAAACCGCAGTATTTTCATAAAATATTAATGGGTAGAAACAAATTTCAGGCTTAATAAATAATTTCTCCACAAAATGGTTATCATATTTGTGTTTTTCACATCAAAATACACTTTGCCAAAAAGAAAATATCAAAATTCGATAGGCCCCCAAACCGAAAAAAACGTGTTTGCTTCTGCACACTATGTGTGTTGGTACATACGTACACTACTTGCGTTCACGCTGCTATTTCTGAGACTAAATGCTACATTATATTACTAGTTCACGCCTGGAAATGGAGAGAAATATGATTTTTAATTAATTTAGTCGGATAATAATTTCAGTTGGCAAATAAAGATTGCTATGCAGTGAATACTTGTTTGTTCATACATGCTGTCAACGGTATCATTCAAAATAAGGCGGAAAGGTGACGCAATCGAAAAACTTTGTGCGGGAAACGAATCAAACGATATAGTTAACATGACAAGAGTTTTATCATTCCTCCTAATCGAAAACTTTATCGTCAATATTGTTATATTATTAGATATATTAGTAAATAATTTTATTATAACACCCATGTAGGGCTTATAATGATTTTATTCAAATACTAGTGTGCACAGCCCATCAAAAATGATGGGATTCAATACTTTTCTTGAACAAATTTTCCAGATGTGAATGAATTAAAATATTCTTTTACTTGTGCACTGGTGATCCTTGCATCACAGATACGATCATTATAACCGTCTTTATGAGCGTGACAGAGAAATGGAAGAAGCGGACTCCAAACAAATAAGCCAGGGGTATTATTAGCCCGCGCACGGTCGCGCATCCCTCAGAAAAGTAGTCAATTTACCCGCGTTACTCTGCCGCTCCCTGTTCACTTACCGTAATAGGCAGAGATGTAAAAATATGAAGTAATGAGTAAAAAATGTTGCTTTACACTTTGATGTTGTCAGATTTTTGATAACTTGAACCGTTTCTTTGTAATATGGAGTCAAACTCCGTAGATTTTTGCACAACATTGCTTCAAAGAGATCAATGGCCATTTTTTTGTTTTGGGAACAATGTAATGTTTTTCATTGCTATTTTATGCAGAAAATCCTTCCAAACCTGCTGATGTTTTTATTTTTCCTCTACAACAATTAGAACAAAGTTATGACCATTTATATGTCTACAAAGTGTTATCCATTCTTCGTTTTAGTTCCTACATAGATGCATGTTTGCATGTCTGGTTATATTACTGTAAGTATAGTGTTTCGAAACTTGTAATTTTCACACAATATGAATAAAATACTGCTCTACACGCTACTGACTTCAGATTTGTCTTATCATTTGCCATTTTTGCAAAATAAGGCGAAATAAGGCGAAATAAGGCCCTGAGTAGTTTCGCTGGTAACTGAGGCTGCCACTGACTGCACGCACACCCTCTCACGGTCGCCTCATTTACCACACTGACTGTGCTTACCCCTCCCAACTTCCAAGTGGTTGTAGCTCTGCCTTAACCCCCACAATGTGGGGGTTTCTGGCTCCAGCTGTGTAGCACTCGCTGAGACAATCATTTTGGTGTATAACAACTTGGGGTTATGCCTTACGTCTGGCAACCAGTGAGCCTGGTAAATGAGGCGACCAGTTATAGTTCGCGGGTTAGGTAGTAGAAGGACCCGTAGAAATTCCACGGACAAAATCATCCTTAAGATAGGTGGACCCTTGAAAAATATCTGTCAACATTACCTAACCTATGCTCGTCAAACCTATCTGGATAAAATGTCAAAACATATCAATGCATGCAGAAGCCATCATTCAATGTTTCACTGAGATATTCGGTATCCATGATACCGCACACTCAGACATCCTGTGTTTCTTAAGAAGCGGACACCAAATAGATATATAAATAAACACACGAGTATTATTAGGCTAGATAACTGTGAAAGTATTGGTATCGGTAGTAGTATCGGTCAAAGTATCGGTATTTTCAAGTATTGGAGTATCGGTATCGGTCAAAAAATGGGTATCGGTATCGGCCAAAAAAATGGTATTGGTACATCACTAAAATTTATGAACTGATGATGGATCTGGACTCCGAAACGTATTCCTAATAAATATGATCAAGTTCCTTGAAATTGTCATTTTTAATTCTTCATCTTATAGATGGTTGCGTGTTTGCGGATATTTTCGGTTTTGGGGCTTACCGAATTTTAATATTTTCTTTCGCCAAAGTATGTACTTGTATTTGGTGTGAATAACACGAAAATGACAATCCTTTTTTGTAGAAACTATTGTTTTGGTCCACTTTTGGAGCCAGTTGCTATTATAGCTAGTCTACATTACGTTGCAATATTAGAAACACATATCTATTGAATGGATTTCATATTGTTGTTTTTCTCAACAATATAGTTAACATAGCAAGAGCATTTTATTTTTCACAATCAAAAACTTTTTTGTCAATATTTTTGTATTATTAGATATATAAGGAAATAATTTTATTATAACTCCCATGTAGGAGTTATAATGGTTTTATTTCAATACAAGTGTGCATGGCCCGCCAAAAATGGGATTCAATACTTTTCATGAACGAATTTTCAAGATGTAGATGATAAACAAATACAGTATATCCATCCTAACAGTACCAGTGATGAAAAATATTTTTCGCACCGTTGAAACTCGTATCACAGATACGGCCATTATAACTATCCTTATGAGCGTGAGTGACAGAGAAATGGAAGAAACAGACACCAAACAAACAAACCAAGGGCTAGGGTATTATTAGGTAGCAGCATGACCCATGGAAATGCCGAGGACAATGCCATCGTTAAGCTAGATGGACCCATGGAAAAATTCCGTCAACATTATCTAACCTATGCTATCCTAATTCTATGTCGTGACTCGCACCGCCGCAAAGCACGTTCACGACGCAAAGGCCTAGCGATCGTCAATACATGGTAGCAACCGCGGTTCTTGTAGACCCTACACCACTAATGCGTTTTCCACTGTTGCCAATACGTAGAACGGAAAGTCGGGTAGGTTTAAAATGTTTATGCTGAACACATATGCACAAGAACACACAAAGCTCTCTTGACTCGGAGTTCCCCTCCGGTGACAAATCACCATTACTCAAAAATGATTACTTCGGGCACAGCTATTCACCAAATTACTATATTTAATTTAATGTCTTTTAATTATTCAATATGAACTGAAAGCTGCACAAAAGCGACATGGTTAGGAAAATGCGCAAATTACGGCGATCACAACAACCTATCCAATACTACTAACTTATCCTGATAAAATTTCAAACATATAATTGCATGTACAGACGATCTTTCAATGTTACACTGAGGAATTCGGTCTCCGTGATACCGCAAACTCAGACATCCTATGTTTCTTAAGAAGCGGACACCGAACTAATACATAAACTAACATACAACGGGTATTATTAGGTTAGATGATTGTAAAAGTATCGGCATCGGTAGTAGTATCGGTCAAAGTATCGGTATTTTCAAGTATCGGAGTATCGGTATCAACCAAAAAATGGGTATCGGTATCGGCCAAAAAAATGGTATAGGTACATCACTAGACCTTAGCTATCTTTCATTGAAGTACTTTGTGGTTCCTTAAAGAAACCGGTACCACAAGTGGTACCAGGGCCCAGATACCAAGGCCTGAGTGAGGCTCAGGAGATGCACTGTGCACGCTATGCTCAAAAAATAGTTTAGCGTTTAAGGGCTAAGCAGGTGCTGTACTAGCTTCTCTGAGCTTGACTGGCAGGTTCAGCTCCTTGTTTGATAATGTAGTCTCTCTGGCATTCTACTCAAAGCTCTTCCCAGGCCAGCAGTCTTATTTATGCTTACAGGACAGGAGGAGGGAGAGAGGAGGGGGCAAAGTCCATGCCGAGCATTATCTTTGCCAAATCATGAAAAATTTTGAACAGCTGAATGATAAATACACATCTCTTTAGAAATAAAAAGTTGGTGAACAAAAACTGGCCGACATGATATGACATTTAAGTGCTGATGCCCGTGCAACTTTCTTTCCCTTTTCTTCTCGCCGCGCTTTAGGGGCTTTAGATGCTTCCAGATTTCTTTTGGCTATTAACTATGCATTGCTGTGTTGAGTTGAGCTATAACAGAAAATTCAACACATTTCAGACTTTTGACTGGACGGTCGCTTAATAATCTAAATACACAAAATACAGCTCATAAAGTTACTTAACTATAATCATTCATTATTACAAGGAATTATGAAAGCCCTAAGAAGAAACTGATGGTAAATATGCACACACACAAACGCTCGTCCACCACTTCCAAACTGTGGAATACAACTCAATGCTTTTCATTCCAAACATCTCTTGCAGACAAGAAAACAGTTTGCCTAATAAATTGAGACAAGCGCTCACCCTATCTTATCTTGTAGAGAGGTAACTAGTAGGGTTAATAAGCTAATGCAGATGCCAAGCCTGCAGTATCATGTTACACTTGACAACCCTGACAGCCACACTAGAGGCTGAAGGTCAGAAATTTTAAAGTAACCTAATCATACTTCTGATAGGTTGGCAGGTGCAGTACTGCTTTTGACTGGAGTAGCTCAAGCTGAGTTCACACTGCATACACAAATTAATAATGTATGTATTCAAAATTAAAGTTACTTAGGAGTAAAATTTAGTATACAGTTATCCTTACAAAATAACACGAAAATAACAATAAAACCAAAGAAAACAGGTGAGCCATTTTTTTCATTTAAAATCAGATTTTTTCCAAACCTGGAAATCAGCTATCAGGAAATAACCCTGTCTTTGCTTTCTTTTTATATCTTTCATTTCTCACTATGGTATTTGTATATTTTAGTTCTATCATGTAAGAATAACCTGATGCTTGAAGCTCTGCAGTTATCTGAGGTCATGCTGACACACACCAACCTTGTGATCATTCAAGCCTTACACTTTTATCATCTTATAGTTGAACCTTGATTTAACAGACCCTGCTCCCACTGCAAAGGACTTTGAATTTCATGGCCAAAATCCCCCACACCAAATTTTGTCTGCTTGGCAGTGCGGGAGGTTTGTTTTGCTTACAGTGTGGTTTTGACTGGTTGTGTTGACACGGTTGTGTGGGGTGAAACCAAAAGTCCGCCAATTCTTGATGGGTTTTTCTGAAATTTTCACAAAAAGGGTGAAATGATGGGGCATTTCTTTTTGAACTCGTTGTCTTTTCATAAATTTTTAAGAAAAATGATTTTTTTACAAACCAGAAAAAGTGGGTGTCGCAGAAAATGATTCGTCTACAATTTTGAAGTTACAAAACTGGAAAAAGATTTTCTAGGTACCTATTTGTCTAGTCTTGAGATCAAGTGCAATTATTCAAGATAATTTGATTTTTTTTAATTTCAAGAATTTTTTCCAAAAAACAGACTACTTTTTTGCTTTTTGAATTATTTTGTTTATAATTTTCATCATGAATTGAAATAAAAAACCTTTGCACCGCCTCTCTAGATTGTTAGAACCGCTTTTGATTGATGTATTTGCCATTCCTGTACCTTTAAAACTGTGGGAGAAGATTTTCAAAGGTCATAAGGCAAGTTTCCATGAGAGCCATTTTTCTAAAATTTGTTTTTTCTTTTTTCCATAATTTTTGAACAATTTTTTTTTTAAATGAACTGCACTGCTTTTGTAGCTCTATTAAACACGTTGATTCCAATTGTGCGGTTGCCCACAGTCAGTTTGGGTAGGCTAGAAGAAGTTGTTTTGAAAAACCGAATTTCTGCCAATACATTTCTAACCTTTTTGAAAAGGGTGAAAAATACACTTGAACAAAAATGTGTTACCTGTCACTATAAAATTTCTTTTGGAAACGGTCTCAAAATAGTTGATTTGTAATTTGCATATTCCGGTACGCAAATGAGCAATTTACTTAGTGGTACATATACGTCCCACTTCGGAGTCAATGTGTTAAAGTTCTATCAATTGATATATTAGCTATTCCTGTACCTTCAAAACTTGGGGAAAGGACCCATATCAAAGGACAAAAAATGCAAGTTTCAGACCACCAGTCTTTAAAAAAAGTTTTTCCTTAATTACAAACTAATTTTTTTGAAACCTATCACTTAGTAGCTTCATTTAAGCCCTTTCGAATGATATATTGGCCATCCCTGTACCTTCAAAACTGCGGGAGTCAATTATATGTTTACACAGTAGCTAATTAGCTGATGACTCAGAGCAGCCGGACTCAAAACACTGTTACATCATAATTAACACAGAGGGTTAGAATGTTCAGTTTGAATACATAAGCAATTCAAGCAAGGCCATGAACGAACTCTCTTGCTATTCCCATTGAGGAACGTTCAAAACTGACTCGTAATAAGGGGGGAACGGGGATATTAGTCATCCATTGGCAGGCCAAGGTCAGGTTGGTGCGCATCTTCTACTCCGTTTAGGAGACAAACCACGTATGTATTTGAAAGCCAACTATGTCGTTGGATGCGCAAGAAAATTCTCTATATCATGAGTTGAAAAACTGAAAACCTACCATTATGCCAAAATCGACCCAGACCATGCCCTTAAGGGCACGGTTTGGGTCTATTTCTGGATTATGGTCCTTTTTCGGTTTATAAGCTCATCTTATAGAGATTTTTCTTGCGCATCCAACGATATAATTGGCTTTCAAATACGCCAATTAGTAAGTCTTCTGGACGGGGTAAAAGGCGCACACTAGTGTGACCTTGGGGTGCGCCAATGGATTGGTGACCTCCCTCTTCCTCCCCCATTATGAGCCAGTATTGAGTGTTTCTCTACGAGAATAGCATGAGAGTTCATTCATGGCCTTACTTGAAATGCTTTCGTACTCAAAGGAAATATTCTTTTACTCAGTGATAAATCATGATGGTGTAATTGAGTGTTGGTTTTGAGTCCAACTGCTGAGTCATCAGGTAATTAGCTGGCTATGTAAACATGAACGTCTCCCGGAGTTTTAAAGCTACAGGAATGGCAATTATATCAATCGAAAGGGCTTAAAAAGAGCTACAAAGCAATACAGGTGATTGAAAAAAAATTCGCCAGCTTTGGAAAAAAAATTGTTATAAAAAACCCTGTTCTAAAACTTGTATTTATTGACTTTTGATATAGTATTTTACCTTGAAAATTAGAAGTGAATTATTCAAAAAAGTGGAAAAAGAGGTCTTTTTAGGGAAAAAAGTTTTCAAAACTCAAAAAATCTAATAATCAAAAAACTTCAGCACCGGATCTCTGGACAAGACAATTTGCTATCCAGAAAATATTTTCTCAGTTCTGTGAGTTCAAATTGTAGGAGTAGGATTTTTTGCAACACATGTTTTTACATGTTTTTTAAAAATAATCTTATTCATGTATGGTTACAAAAAATATGCACAAATAAAAAATATTCATAAAAATTTACACCTACGGTAGATATCTCAGAAAATCCACCAAGAACTTAGACTTTTTTTCCCCCCGAACCGTCCCCTTAAGCTATCTATTTTGTTTTCATTAAATTTTGCAATGTAGAATTATTTGTTTGGTACCCTATATTCTGCATTATTACTATTACACCTTTAGAAAAAAGAAAGCATGCAATTCCGAGTATTGGTGATAAACTAGAACTGATTAAGAAATGGAAAAGGTCGTGTTTCTGTGGCGCATGTGCATGAAATTAGTGGCATACCACTCTCTCCCCAAAACAAAGCATACTTGCTGTAACCAACTATTAACTTCAACAGACACCTTCTCCCACCATTGGTTTGTTAGATCAAGGTTTAACTTTACTAAGAAGTGTCTTCAGACACTTATAGACATAGAGTGCTGTCAATATTGAAATCACATTTATTAGAATTATACAAAGTCTTGGAATAAAATATCTACAAAGAATCTTTTCACTCGGTAAAAGTTTTGGAGACCAGCTCCATCTTCAGTAAGTCATCGTGTAAAAAAAAATTGAACAAAGAAAAATTCAGTCAAATTTGAAAAACACAATTATTTTTTCATTAAATATCTACACATAAATTGGCCAGGGAAAAGAATTATTTGTACTATTAAGGACAGGCTTTTCTTTGGTTATGTATACTAGCTATGCAATTGCAACGCTGTTCACCATGAAAGCGAATTGACAAGTGAGGCAGTTGGGTTAACATTCTTCCACTACGGTAGCCGATTCCACAATGCTGGGCAATCCTAATGTAAAGTGGTGAAATTGTCATGCCAACATAACCAGATGCAAACTTTATACAACTCAATTTATAGACAACGGATGCCCGCATGGGCTTTGCAAATAACGTCTTTGTAGCGGAAAAATGAGCCAACTTCTAGAGTTGGACATTACAGTCGTAGGACATTTTTCATTTTCAGTGGTTTCATGTTTTGATATTTCATTCATTTTAAAATGCATGTGTATCACCTTCAACTCCATAAATGAGGTATTTTAATGATATATCTTCACTGGTGGTCATAGATAGGCATTTTCTGGTAATTTGATTAAGTGTCTGGAATTTACATTGTAAGAGATTTGGCAAAACTGAATCTGACTGACATTTGGCAACACTGTAAGTTGTTTACTTTGATATTCTTCTCAGTGCCCACCACATGTCCCTGTTGTGGTGTAGCATTTGTAGTGTTACGAGTGACTCAGTGCAAGCAACAATGCCAGGCTGAAAGAAGACTCCAGTTGCAAAATTATTGAATGATATCTCTAGTGATAAGAAAGGGGCAAAAATGAAATGCCTATTCTGCTTGGCAGATGGATGCAAGACAGGAAATTCATGATATTGTAAAACTGAAAGATATAGAAGCAACCCAAATTGTGGCTGAGTTGGCAGATTACAGGTCCAAAACAAACTTGTTTTCAGGGGCATTTATTTGGAGTACTAGACACAAAACTTTGCAATCTAGTTGGAACGGGATCTGTTGCTTAAGGGAGACATCTAAGCAGAATCTGGATAATTCCTGGATTTTTTTATTGATTTATTTGCTAGAGATAGGCTTACTTCACAAGCTGTTAAATTTGCAAAACAATCTGAGCATTGTAAGTGGGGGAAATGAAGTTGGGAAGGAGAGAAAGGGGTCCAACCAGCAGCCAGCACGTGCCATGCTCCTAAATTTTTTTTGTGGTTTTTATTGCTCTATTCAATACAGAAGTCCTTAGTTTACAAGCTAGCAAAGGTTCAGAACGTTCTGTGCTTTGAAAGAGTGGAAAAAGAGGGGGGAAGAGGTGGATTCGAATCCAGCTGTTAGCACCGGACAGTCACTGCATTAGACACGAACCAGAAATATCTCTATTTCGTTGGTCTTTCTGAACACAGTACTCCTTCTTTTACAATTTAGAAAAGGTATACAATGATCTCTGCTCCGTAAGAGGGGGAAACGAAGGAGCGCGTCGAGGACGGTGCAGCGGGCACTCCTGGAGTGGTAATACGTGTCTATACCAGTTCCATTTGTATTTGTGATACCTATGGTACCAGTCCCTTCATGGAACAACAAAAACTTTAAAGAAAAGATATTCATATGTTCAGATAGATTTCAGAACGTCAACCGTGTCCATTTTTTCAAGCAATATGGCTTGCAAATGAAAAATGAGGAAAAATGCACTTCCAGACAGTTGAAGGTATAAGTTCAAAAGCTACTTCCTCCAAAAGTTATTAGGGAAGAGCAATGATTTAGGTTTAATTGAATGCAAAAAAGTTATTGCATATCTGGACATGGGTTTATTTTGAAATTCACAGTAATTTTTTAGTTATATTGAAAAATCTAAAAAAACATGCATACTGCTTAAAAAATAAATTGAAATTTCATAAAAAAGCTATAGCTAATATCAAAACAAGTCCACCTCCAGCCATGCAGCAACTATTTGCACATACAATGAGACCTAAATCATTCCACTACAATAATAACTTTAGGAGGAGATACCTTTCATAAATATCCTAATTTGTCACCCATTTTCCCCTTTATCTCTGTTTTATTTCAAAAATGGGGAGTCTGGATCACAAATCCTATTTATTTTCAGAAATACATACATATGCCAAATTTCATTGATCTAGGTCCCATACAACAAATGTGGCAGCCCTTTCCTTGATTATGCTTAGACATTCCCCTTAAGGAAAGCAAATGCTTTTTCCTACGAATTCTTTGAAAAATAAAAAAAATACTTCTGGAGGCAAATAAGCTCTCAGGTACTCACAGCATGTTTTTAACATTCAAATAGACAGATGTAGCCCAAAAGTTCTTGGAATTTACCCACACCCCCTATCTCAGTTGTGGGACATTTTTCATTTTCAGTGGTTTCATGTTTTGATATTTCCCACACCGAATTGTGCATCCCCCCAATTTTTTTGCAATAAAAACTTTATTATCAACTCACCAAAAAATACCTTTGGAGATTTATAGTACTCACTTTGATCTTTATGATGCAAAAAAGATTTCTTCCATAAGTAAAAAACTGTAGCTGGAATTGGCCCCCAAAGTTGAAAGAGCATTTTTGGCCTATATAAACAGCTGTATTTGATATTCTAGACATTTCACACGACACACAAGCACAAAACCGCTCACTAAGAAGGTCAAGAGACCACTAAAGCTCTCTAATGAATGGACAGTTGACTAAAAACAAAGAAAACTTTTTTGGAGCAACCAACCACAGCTAAGCACAAGCTGCAGCTGGTCTCTCTGAGCACAACAGCAGGGGAGGGGGCAATTTGAGGGTAATTATGGGAGTTTGGGTTGCCAACACTTCTGAGCCTGAACCCACTTCTAGGATATGTTAGTTAATAACACATTAGAAATTATCACCCAAAAATAACGAATTATAGCGGTATGTTAACTTTTGTCTTAGATGGCGGCAGTGCGCTCAAGCATTCGAGCGGGTCAGAAGGGAACGTCCATTGCAGTGTTGCCATATGATGTGCTCAATGAATTACTTACCGCTTCAGTTAATTTTAAGATGTAACTAATCGATTTTTGAAATTTTGTTGCCTGTATAATGGTAATTATATCAAAAGAAGAAAATTTTCTTCCATGCACTTTTTGAGGCCAATGAGTATTTAACGAGTTATAGCGGAACGTTAATTTTTGTCCTTGATGTATGCGATGGAATAAACATCTACTTATCGATTCTAGAATTTTGTTGCTTGAATCACGGTAATAAAATCAAAATAACCTACTTTTCCTCTATACACTTTTGCGTTAAATGAATATTTAACAAGGTATAGGGGTAGGTTTGGTTTCGTCTTTGATGATGAGCGCGCTGGAAGCGAGACGGCATTGCAGTGTTGCCATACAACGCGCTCCTTCAATTACTTGCCATATCAAACACTAGAGTTGCGGTCAGTAATTTAACGCTATAACTCGTTTAATACTTAATTGCCCCAAAAAGTGCATTGATGAAAAGTTGTTCATTTCAACAAAATTGATACATTTTCAGCAACAAAGGTTCTAAAATTGATTAGTTGCGTTTCCTTCACATTAACCCCCGCTTCAAACACTATAGTCGCGGTAACTAATTACCTCTATAACTTGTAAAATTCTCATTTCAGCCGGAAAGTGCATTGAAGAAAACCTGTTCATTTTGATCTAATTAACTATGTTTAGGCACCAAAAATTGGGAAGTCGATTATGATCCTCTCTTACACATTCACCAAAAGTGGTTATTTCAATCCAATTACCATCACATAAGGTACAAAATAAGAAAATAAATAATTTCAAAAAATTTGTGCCACTAAAGACGAAAACTAACATATTGCTATAACTTGTTAAATACTGATTTACAATGGAAAGTGCATAGAAGAAAAGGTCAATATTGAGTTTAATGTTGTCAACTATTTTAATAATTTCGTTGCCATAGATAGGTAATATGGAAGATATCAAGACGTTTTACATGAATGACATTCTGCTCGCTGATGCATTATTTTTGAATTATTCAACTTTGAAGTTGGCTTTCGCGCGCCAGGAAAGCAAGGCCAAGCGTAATTTAATTGATAATGGAAGCTAACGTTCTATTACACACGTAATGAGATTCGGTCGTGAAGGGGAGCTACAGTTCTTGTAGTGAAAATTACAAATAAAGGTTTCTAGTGGCGTCCGTTTATATCAGCTCTAAGATGGCAGCCGCCATCTTGGGTACCAGATGACCGCCATTGAAGATAACGTTAACTGACGTCACTAGAAACCTTTATTTACAATTTTCACTGGAAGAAATGTGGCTCTCCCTCATGACCCAACCTCTTTACGTTTGTAATAGGGCGTTAGCTTCCGTTATTATTTAAATTACGCTTGGCGTGCTCGCTTCCCTGGCGCGCGCAAAAGCCAACTTCAAAGTTGAATAATTAAAAAAAAAAGCATTAGCAAGCAGAATGTCATTTGTGTAAAACATTTTTAAATGTGTTCCTTAATTGATTCTTGGCAATTATATTATGCGTATCTTTGACAACATTAAACTCAATATTGACCTTATAGAAGTTGTTCATTTTGATTTCATTACCATTAGACAAGAAACAAATATGTGAAAATTGATTAGTGTCCTGTGGTAAACATTTAGGTAAATGTTGAGGACTTGACCATAATTGATTTCCGAATTTTTGATGCCTAAATATTCTCAATGAGATCAAAAGAAACAAGTTTTCTTCAATGCACTTTCCGTCGGATACAAGTATTTTAAAAGTTATAGCGGTAAATGAGTTACCGGAACTCCAGTGTTTGAGGCAGTAATAAATAAATAAAGGAAGCATCACCCTATTACAAACGTAAAAAGGTTGGGTCCTGAGGGGTAGTCACAGTTCTTTTAATGAAAATTATAAAACAATTGAAATTCTACTATCTATTATGCATACACATAGTTAATGAGATTACGAGTTATATTGTTGATGCGAAAGACTTAATTCGAATGTTCCAAGATACGTCAAACCTACACTATACCGGGGTTGAAGTCACGGACAGACCTGCGGTCATCTCAAGGCTGCCAGTAACGTCAAACTTGGAAGCAGCGGTGATAGCTACATGTGTTTTGTATCATTTGACGTAATGGGTTGGTTACAAATTTTCTTTAAAATTTTCACTAAAAGAACTGTAGCTACCCCTCACAACCAAACCTCATTACATTTGTAATAGGGGGTTTGCTTCTCTTATTTATTTTTTCCTGCCTCAAACAGTGGAGTTATGGCAAAGTCACCTTGGTGTGCACACGGCAACGCCTGTTTACTTTCACGTCGGACCGCACGGTATATTTTTTCCCGCCTCAAACACTCGAGTTCCGGTAACTCATTTACTGCTATAACATGTAAAATACTCCTTTCCAACGGAAAGTGCATTGAAAAAAACTTATTTATTTTGATCACTAACTATAACAATATTTGGGCATATAAAACTAGAAAATCAATTATGGTCAAGTCCTCAACATATACCAGCATTTACCTTTAAGTTTTAAAAAGTTGTTTCTGATTTCTCTAATAAATCATAGAATGTTATTTTATCAAAGTTCACTCAATTAAGACAATGCATCTTTATCTAAGTAAGACAGTAATTTTCTAATAGACCCTCTTTCTAGAAACAGCATTGAAGTACAAACTATAATGGAGCACCCTAGATTTAGTAAAAAGTACTTAGTATAACTTAAGAGCCCAAAACACAATAGAACCCAGTAGATTCAATTGTACACAATAACATAATGTACAATCTGTTCAATCAGTGAAATACCTAGGTGACAATATTTTATTAAAATTACAAAACATACAAATCGCATATTATTTGCGTTTGAACAACTCGTAAATCAACACAACTGACAATGCTCGTGCTTGCTAACCCATCACCAGCAAGGTAACTTTGTTAGCAACATAATATGAGCATTGGCCTTTACAGAACATTAAACGGGAGTTCGCTATTAACTTTCAAAAGTCATGGCAACCTACGCAGTTTTCAAGGATTTACGTGCATGATGGACATCACACTAATTACAGTACCATGACGTACTTTTACTAGCAAATACACACCTCAAACTACATTTTCGAATTAACGCGGGAACCTTAGGGTACAGGATATAATATTTACCCTAAAAAGGGATCTCATCTGATTCTCTAACTCAAATGATGTTTTCTGCGGACAGAGAAATGAAGAAAGAAAGAAAGAAAGAAAACATCTTATTTCCAATTGAGATGGTACAAAAGTACCATCATTGGCTTTTAAAATATCTTAAAATTAATACACTTAGATGATACACACACACGAGTAATGAAAAACTCGTGTCACTAGTCGAAAAGAAATGATTGAGGGCAATAAACTCCTAATCTAGCTTAATCTACATTTGATAATACATGTAATGATAATTATAAGAGATAACACAATTTCATGGACGGTGCATTTTCATTGTGGGGTGAAAACACTTTTGACAGTTTACATGTATGTTAAGATTGGTGGGTATGTGTAGCATTCGCTACAAAAGCGTAAAATTATAAAATTTCTCATTCGCACCTAAATAAAATAATTATTGACATTAAAAATCTTACTCTAAATTATTATTAATAATTTTCTACTTATAATTAGTAATCCTTGAAGTTTTTGTGTGAATGCTTGAGAGATAAAATAACGATCGACATTTTTGAGGTTGAAGCCTCTGAATCTGGCAACAACCGCGCGGGACGCTTGGTTTCTCAGGCGTTACTCTCTCTCAGCTTTCGTAGCCTTTGCGTTATACCGGTCTTGTAAGTGAGAGAAATTAAGTGTTTAAATAGAGCAAAAGCTGGTAAAGTATATTGTGTCATCTCCCATTGTGCATGGTGTTTAAGTTTGAGGATCTGTTCAGTGTCGTGCTAGATATAAACATGTAAATAGTCGTAGAATTCGTTAAACTAGCATAGCTCATTTCAAGTGCCATCTCAACATGATGTAGCGTAAATTTTGCGTGTCATGTGCATTTCTTGTGTCAAGATTTTATATTAGATATTCAACTACGTCATTTCCTTACTACAATAATTATACCTGCAGCTGTCATTATGATATTGAAATTCGCGCATCAATTACTTCGTGAGAGCGTACGGTGAACATTGCCGGTGCTTGCGAAAATGGCGGAGCGGGAACTGCTGTGTCATTGTCATTTTTATGTTCACTGTGTTATGTTTTGAATATTTTCTTTTGCTGCAAGCGATACGTTTAGTGTGTAGTGCCCTACCTCAGTTACCCCTAAAATCTAATTTCTAGTCATGCAACTGTTCAGTATTCTTAATATGTCTCATTGTAAATTTAATCTATAAAAAGTTCCAACTCCTCCACTGCGTATCACCGATACCTACCGCAGGAGGAGTATAAAGTAAGGCCGCTGCTTCACTCGCCTCAAACGGAACTCGATGGCAGAAGCAGCAACAACACCTGGTCTTACAAATGGTGACACTCAACGGCTGAAACATCATGGCCTTACAATTGGTGACCTTAGAATAATCACCGGGTCTCAACTCTGATGACCCCGACGGGATCACCGTCGGGCCGATGTTTCTACGGTGCCTGCCCTTAACAAATGGTGACCCCAGCAGCTCCAAAAACTGATGACCGCAGCAGCCCTCCAGCTACTTCACCGACGGGCTAAGGCTTCTACATCGCACGCTCCTCACAACTGGTGACCCAGCTGCTCTCCAGCGGTTTCACCATCGGGCCGATGCTTCAACATTGCCTGCCCATTCCACCTGGTGATCTCAGCAGCACCCATCTCTGCTCTCTGACTGCAATCAACGAGCCAGCCTTCATTGCAATTTCCGCTATGTGTTTCAAGCACCGCAAGAACGATTAACAAAGCGTGAAAATGCACAACCGAGCCGCCAAAACGCCTACAGCTCGGCCCCATTGCACAGCTCATCGCTCGGCCTCTACGCAAGGACTTACGTACGGCCTCTACTCACAGCTTCATCACACGGCTTCATCGCTCGGCTTCAGCTTGGCTTCATCAATGCCTCATCGCACGGTCTCCTCGCTCGACATCAACGCTCTGCAGCATCATTATTTTTGTAAACTAAATTATATCGTTCGAACTACTTTCTCTCTGGGGGAGGGTACTTGTAGTGCCCTACCTCAGTTACCCCTAAAATCTAATTTCTAGTCATGCAACTGTTCAGTATTCCTAATATGTCTCATTGTAAATTTAATCTATAAAAAGTTCCAACTCCTCCACTGCGTATCACCGATACCTACCGCAGGAGGAGTATAAAGTAAGGCCGCTGCTTCACTCGCCTCAAACGGACCTCGATGGCAGAAGCAGCAACAACATCCCTGGCCTTACAAGTGTTTCTTTCTCAGTGTAGATATTATTCCTTATATTATAAGATATACTTGCAGTGGTTTTTCAGTATGATTGATATCTTGATGAAATTAGGACTGTCTTCTTTTTATTTTCTCGTACGGATATAGATATTGTAGAGTACGAAAAAGTATTAATTCCCATTCTATGCATTTTAGCTATTATTATATTTCCTTTCTACTCCACGAATCATGTGTTTTCAAGTCACATGTATTTTTCCATAATTCCACAAAATGGAATCACCGATATTACTGCTCTAAAAATCACAAGTCTTGTACTGTCATGCATATTCTTGCAAAAGCTTTAGCTGTATGGATATTTCATTATATTCCATAAATATTGTGCTTAATCGCAGTTAGTTTTTCATAATGAATAACAATTATGTCATTTACCTAAAATTCTTGTAAATTTCCTGCTCTTAATTTATGAAGCATGGGCAGTATTGAAAGAGCTTGCCAGCTGTTGAAAAACTATCCTATTTCATGAGCTTGACAAAAGGAGAAACAGTCATTTCCAGTTTCTAACCTTCCTATTTTCTTCCTGAGCCTTTAATGGAACTAAAGCTTTGAGTTAAATCTATGGAAAATGGTTCAGGGTTTCTCCGCGATGGGAAAAATTTATCTTTGCAGTGTAGGGATTGTCAGTTGTGGAACTTTTCTGTGATGCCTCTTCGAGAACCTTCTCATTCAGCGTCTTCGATTATTGCAGAACCCTCGACGGCGCCAAACACCACAACACACATTCCTTCGCTTTTTCTGAGCTTCACAAGTTAAAATCACGTGGCCTATTATTTCTCACTAAGTCACCTTGAGTTACACTTACAACTCAAACTTCGAGTTACACCATTTAACTCACCCTGATTGCTTTGCATTTGCCTCGGTTTTGTGAGCTGATTTCAGCCTGGTATAATTATCTAATTTACTGGCTAAACATTCATCCGCTCCCACTACGGACATTGTCTTCAGGGTGTAATATTCTTAAACTCCAAGACCTAGTAAAATGGAGTGACCATCGTCAATCACGGCTCAAAATTAAGATTTGAAGCAACTCTTAAAGTCCTAATTCTCTGGTTTGTTAATTTGCCCGCAACCTGAAAGTAACCTCCACCAAAACACACTCACTTGCACCTGGCCAACGTCATCGCTCGCCGGACCTCGCCTGCACGGAGTTTCCCATCCAAGAGAAGATCTTCAGAAGCCAAGCACGCCATCGCTCATCACGGCTTCCTTCAATCAAGAAAATCAAAAAGCTGAGTTCCCATGTCTTATTATCCCTCTCTTACGATTTCGAAAACACTATTGAGCAAGACGATTAGGGTTGGAAGTTAATAACTAGCTTACCCACCACTCCTAACATATGGTTAGTTATTAACTTCCAACCTTAAACGTTTTTCTCGAACAATGTTCTTCGAAATCGTAATAGAGGGATAATAAGACACTTCATGGGATAACTCAGCTTGGATTTTGGTTTATTGAAGGAAGCCGTGATGACCGATGGCGTGCTTGACTTCGGACAATCTTCTCTTAGATGGGAAACTCCGTGCAGGCGAGGTCCGGTGAGCGATGACGTTGGCCAGGTGTAAGTGGGTGTGTTTGTGGAGGTTCGCAGTCTGTTAAATTTTAGCGACTGACAGAATATCAATTCCACCCGTGACGTGTGGATGAGTCACTATTTATGGGTTCAGACTTTAGAATAATTCCACGATGTTAGAAGCAAGTTTTCGTGGTTGAGCGGTAGATTAGTTTGCCATTAGTAGTAATATACTAGGCTCTACTAGCTCCGAAACAAGAGATTTCAAAGTGAAATATGACCAAAGGTCAGGTCGTCTCACGTCAAAATTAGGCAATTTACGTGGTGTATCTCGATGGTTTAGTGAGAGATAATGTGCCACATGAATTTACCTTGTAAAGCTCAAGCCCAAGGAATGTAATGATTGGTCATTAACGTTTTCTCGATAGTGTTTTTCGAAATCGTAGGAGAGGGATAATAAGACAAGTCATGGGATAACTCAGCTGTATCTTGTTTATTGAAGGAAGCAGTGATGACCGATGGCGTGCTTGATTTCGGACGATCTTCTCTTAGATGGGAAACTCCGTGCAGGCGAGGTCCGGTGAGCGAGGACGCTGGCCAGGTGTAAGTGAGTGTGTTTTGTGGAGGTTACTTCCAGATTACGGGCAATTTAACAAGCCAGAGAATTAGGACTTTAAGAGTTGCTTCAAATCTTAATTTTGAGCCGTGATTGACGATGGTCACTCCATTTTACTCGGTCTTGGAGTTTAAGAATATTACACCCTGAAGACAAATGCCCGTAGTGGGAGCAGATGAATGTTTAGCCAGTAAATTAGATAATTATACCAGGCTGAAATCAGCTCGCAAAACCGAGGCAAATGCAAGGCAATAAGGTCGAGTTAAATGGTGTAACTCAAAGTTTGAGTTGTATATAAAATAATAGGCCACGTGAATTTAACTTGTAAAGCTCAAGCCCAAGGAATGTGTGTTGTGGCGTTTGGTGCCGTCGAGGATCTGCAATAATCGAAGACGCTGAATGAGAAGGTTCTCGAAGAGGCATCAAGGAAAAATTCCACAACTGACAATCCCTACACTGCAATGGTAAATTTCCCATCTCGGAGAAAACCCTGAACTTCTTTCATAGATTTAACTCAAAGCTATTAATTTCTTTAAGGCTCAGGAAGGAAATAGGAAGGTTAGAAACTGGCAATGACTGTTCTCCTTTTGTCAAGCTCATGAAATAGGATAGACTTTTAACAGCTGGCAAGCTCTTTCACTACTGCCCTTGCTTTAAAAATAAGAGCATGAAATTTACAAGAATTTTTGGAAATGATCTAATCGTTATTCATATTGAAAACTACATGGGATTAAGCACACAATTTATGGAATATAATGAAATATCACACAGCTAAAAACTTTTGCAAGAATATGCATGCCTGAATTTCGTACTCCATAATATCTCTATATCCGTACGAGAAATAAAAAGAAAGTCCTAAATTCATCCATGTCAATCATACTGAAAAAGAAACACTAAACGCATCTCTTGCAGCAAAAGAAAAATATTAAAACATAATAGAGTGAACATAAAAATGAAATGACACAGCAGTTTTGGTGCTCCGCCATTTTCCACAAAACGCCGGCAAATCCACCGTACGCTCTCACGAAGTAATCCAAAGAGCGAATTTCAATATCATAATGACAGCTGCAAGTATATAATTATTGTAGTAAGGAAATGACATAGTTGAGCATCTTACTATAATCTTGACACAAGAAATGCACATGACACGCAAAATTTACGCTACGTCATGTTGAGATAGCACTTGGAATGAGTTATGCTATGTTACGACTTCTACGACTATTTACATGTTTATCTATGTATCACGACCTGACCAGATCCTTATACTTAAAACACAATGCACACTAAGAAATGACACAATATACTTTACCAGCTTTTGCTCTATTTGAACACTTAATTTCTTTCACTTACAAGAACGGTGTAACGCACAGGCCAAAGAGGCACGAGAGAGTGACGCGGAACCGAGCGTCCCGCGCAGTGTTGCCCTTTTCAGAGGCTTTAAACTCGAACATGTCGATCGTTATTTTATATGTTATGCATTTACACAAAAACTTCAAGGATTACTAATTATAAGTAGAAAATTATTATTAATAATTCAGAGTAAGATTTTTAATGTCAATAATTATGCTATTTAAGTGCGAATGAGGAGTTTTATAATTTTATACTTCTGTAGCTAATGTTACAGGAATGTGTGTTGTGGCGTTTGGTGCCGTCGAGGATCTGCAATAGTCGAAAACGCTGAATGAGAAGGTTCTCGAAGAGGCATCAAGGAAAAATTCCACAACTGACAATCCCTACAATGCAATGGTAATTTTCCCATCACGGAGAAAACCCTGAACTTCTTCCATAGATTTAACTCAAAGCTATTAATTTCTTTACAGGCTCAGGAAGAAAATAAAAAGGTTACCAGCCGGCAATGGGTGTTCCTTTAAGCTTGAATTACAGTATAAGCATGACAGCAAGACTGGTGATTCTTAAAGCAGTAATAATCTGTTATTATATTTTGTGGAATTATGGAAAATACATGAGATTTCAGTACCATGATTCGAGGCATTTAACTGAATTACGAAACAGCTAAAAATGCAAGAATATGAATGAAGAAATTCGTACTCTATAATATATCTATATCCGTACGAGAAATAAAAAGAAAACAGTCCTAAATTCATTAATATGTCAATCATTCTGAAAAACACTGCAAGTATATCTGGTAGTAAAAAAAAGAATAATATCTACCTGAGAAAAGAAACACTAAACGTATCTCTTGCAGCAACAGAAAAATATTCAGAACATAATACCGTGAACATAAAATGACATGACACAGCAGTTTACGCTCCGCCATTTTTCACAAAAAACGCCGGCAAATATGCCGTGCGTTCTCACGAAGTATTTGATGAACGAATTTCAATATCATAATGACAGCTGCAAGTATATAATTTTTGTAGTAAGGAAATGACATAGTTGAGCATCTTACTATAATCTTGACACAAGAAATGAACATGACACGCAAAATTTACGCTACGCCATGTTTAGGTAGCACGTGGAATGCGCCATGCTATTTAACGACTCCTACGACTATTTTCATGTTTATCTATATATCACGACACAGACCAGATCCTTATACTTAAACACAATGCACACTAAGAAATGACACAATATACTTTACCAGATTTTGCTCTATTTGAACACTTAATTTCTTTCACTTACAAGGACGCTGTATGCACAAGCTAAAGACGAACAAGAGAGTGACGCGGAAAACCCAGCGTCCCGCGCGGTGTTGCCAATCACAGAGGCTTCTCTCTCGAAAATGTCGAGCGCTATTTTATATCTTATGCATTTACACGAAAACTTCAAGGATTACTGATTATAAGTAGAAAATTATTAATAATAATTTAGAGTAAGATTTTTAATTTCAATAATTATTTTATTTAAGTGCGAATGAGAAATTTTATAATTTTACACTTTGTAGCTAATGCTACATTACCCCCCAAGGCGCAGACCGAAAGGTCCACCCGCTGCAATCATTTGTAGCGGTAAGGAGTTCGAACTACGCGACCATGCCGGGTTTGGCGGTCGGAAAATGTTACTGAGCGGGGAAGCTTCACCAAACGGGTCTGCAAATTTAGATCAGCAAGAGTTTTTGGTACAGGAGTTACTGCAGCGGTCTCGTCTGGTCTCTCCAGACTTGTCGCTGTTTCACTACGAGAGCTAGAATTAGAGTCTACGGTAGGATTTGGGATAGGGTTTGAAGGTACAGGCACAAAGAAAGGATTACACTCAAGTTGACTAGGCAACAATGCAACCAACTGAGGAAACTGAAGTGGACGATATGATCGAGTCTCAGTGGAAAGAAAGTTCTGTGGAGAGAATGAAGAGTTAGAAATTACACTATTATCGGAGGTATACGCGACCTTTAATCGATCTATGCTCACAGGGTCGGGTGAACCAGATCAATCAAGGACGAAATACTTTGGCGTCCGTTTTAGTACTTTGAATGGGCCATCATAAGGGCGTGTGAGGGTTGGCTTTATAGCGTCTATGCGAACATACACATGTGTGCAATGTTGCAATGCAGGATCTAATTTGTCCTTTGAGTGAGGCATTCGTGGAGCTACATACTTGATCTGACGCATGCAATCCTTGAGACAGGTTACATATGCGGAACGGTCAGCAGATGAAAATTCAGGCAAAGGTTTTGGGTCAACAATGTCGCCAGGGAGGCGAAGCGTCTTTCCATACAACATTTCTGCTGCTGTGCACTGCTGGTCCTGCCGATATAAATTCCTAATGCTCAGCAATACTACTGGAAGTCTGTCAGTCCAATCTTGGGTGCAATTCAGGCAGCGCAATGTAGTCTTTAAATCTCTGTGGACTCTCTCAATAAGTCCATTCGACTGCGGATGATAAGCGGTAGTATTAGTATTTGCACAACCTAAAGCGGCGCTAAGCTCACTCCAGAATTTGGAGGTGAATTGTGATCCCCGGTCATGCGTGACAGTTAAGGGAACCCCAAATCTGGAAATCCAGGTGCTCATGAAAGCGCGAACTACAGTCTCAGTTTGGGTATCAGGAAGAGGCACGGCCTCAACCCATCTAGAGAACCTATCAATTATGGTTAACAAATAAGAATGACCGCGCGACAAAGGCAACGGACCCCCCAAATCTAGGTGTACGGAGTCGAATTTGTGTCCAGTAAATGCACAACTCTGTAGCACTGCACGATTATGTTTCACCACTTTGCTACTCTGACATGCATGGCAATTTTGCACAATTTGTTTGACCTCCTTACGCATCGCTGGCCAGACGAAACGATCGGAAATCAAACGCAATGTACGGTTAATACCAGGATGTGAAAGAGAATGATAGTGAAGAATAGCTACTCTGCGGAGAGTCGCAGGAAGATACAAACGAGAAAGTCGCTCAGCATCACGGTAGACGCCGTCAACCAAGGTTAATTTCAAAGAGGTAGTGTTAGAAGGTTTGAGAAGATCCTGGAGTTCAGGATCCTTCTTCTGAGCATTACTAATATTACCGAAAGTGATTTCACCACTGTTTTGGACAGAATTAATTCTAGATAGACAGTCAGCAACAGTATTGTCGAGACCTTTAATGAATCTGATATCCGTAGTGAACTGACTGATGAAAGACAGATGTCGAGCTTCTCTTGGCGAGTGGCGCTCAGAAGGCATTTTGATCGCCGAGGTCAGGGGTTTGTGGTCTGTAGATCACGAACTCCCTTGCCTCTAGAGCATAGCGAAAGTGTCTCACAGACAGATAGATAGCAAGGAGTTCCCTACCGAACGCGCTGTAAGCACTCTCAGTGGGCGATAGCTTTTTGGAAAAGAAAGCAAGAGGATAGATATTAGTACCTACTTTTTGTTGCAAAACGGCACCTACGGCAGTAATAGAGGCATCAACCACTAAACTGAATTCAGCATTGGCAATAGGGTAAGATAATTCAGTCGCGGTAGCTAGCTTGTGCTTAATCTCGTCAAAAGCTTTGCGCGCTGCATCCGTCCACTTGACATCGGTAGATTTACCTTTACGCTTTGGTTCCAGCAAATCTGACAAGGGAGCTAAAGTTTGAGCGCAATTTCTGATGAATATATGATAGAAATTAACAGAGCCTAGGAACCTTCTCAGTTCCTTCTGGGTCTGTGGAAGAGGAAAGTTTTTGATTACCTCTACTTTGGAAGGCAAAGGTTTTAGACCTAGGCTAGAGATTTCATGACCTAAGTATATCAGTGATGGCTTTCCGAGCTCACATTTGGCAGGATTTACCAGGAGTCCATTGTCGGACAATCTTTCAAACACGACCCTGAGATGGTCTTTATGTAGCTCCGGGGTTGCGGATGCCACCAAAATGTCGTCATGATACACATAGGCAAAAGTGAGATCCGAGAAGATTTCAGACATGTGTCGTTGGAATGTCTGGGGAGCATTCCGTAATCCGTAAGGCATCTTCAGGAATTAAAAGAGACCAAACGGAGTGATTACCGCGGTCTTAGGTATTGCGCTATCCTCAAGGGGAATTTGATGGAAGGCGCTTTGTAAATCTATTTTTGAGAAAATTTGTGCTCCCTCTAAATTTGCACTAAAATCATGTAGGTAAGGAATAGGGTAGCGGTCAGGTAGAGTAACGGCATTCAACCTGCGGAAATCCCCGCACGGTCTGAATTCACCGTTAGCCTTGGGTACTAGCAAGAGAGGGCTAGCCCAAGGGCTTTTGGAACTGCGGATGATGCCGCTGTCTAACATCCTAGCAAATTCTTTCTTGGCTAAAGCCAATCGATCAGGCGGTAAGCGTCTAGCTCTGAGTAAACTGGCGGTCCAGTTGTTTCAATGAAGTGTTTTGTGCTCGTCTGCATATTTTTAGAAGCTAAGTTAGAGTTTGTTAATGCAGGGTATTCTGCGATAACCTGCTCGAACATGCACTCTTTCTTGAAAGCAATAGAGAAGGAATGCAAGACATTAGCTCTAGTTATGCCACAAGCGGGAATTGAGATCTGTGTCTCCTCGTCCCTAATTTTACGGTTTTTAACATCTACAATGATCCCATACTTTGCTAAGAAATCAGCACCGATAATCGGTTCGTTTACTTCCGCTATCAGGAAGGTGAAGGAGAAAGTTCTCCTCAATCCCAGACTGCACTCGAGTACTCTCTCCCCATAACAAGCTATTGGCGTGCCATTTGCGGCGCGTAGTGTCGCCACTAAATTATTATTTTTATCTTTCGCCGTGGCTGGGATAATTGACACACTTGAACCTGTATCTATCAGAAATCGATATTTAGTAATAGGGTCGAATACAACAAGGAGGCGAGTAGTGTGGGAGTTGGGCAACGCAGTACTCGCTACTATGCGTCGCTGTTGTCGTTTCCCGAAGTCATTTCGGTATAACGTGGGCAGTGTCTAGAGGCAGATTTGCGAGCCTGGTCGCCGAACTTCTCATGATACCAACATAAGAGACTGTTAGCATCGCGAGAGCGCGATCTAAAGTGGCGGTTTTGATTTGACCTATCATAAGATCTACCTCTATCGAAACGTTGAAGAGGAGGAGGAGGATGATAGTCATAGGGATAGTCGTAGGCATGGTAACGTGAGACATTCCTTGGGTCTGGCTGGATATGGGCTACAGTATGACCTAACTGGCAATTCTGGACAGCTTGTTTCAGTTCTGCGATTTCCCGTTGCATTGTATCTATTGCCGCTGAGGATTGATTATTAGCAGTATTTGACGGGCTAAAATTCGCAGCTGATGCGTTCAAGGAAGCTACCTGCGGTGCTTGTGACATGTTTAGATTGCGCATCACTGTCTCAGTGGCCTGGGCTAGGGTCTCGAGATTTTCGTTCGGACCGACCATCGACAGGAAAGGTCGCACCGTAGTCGGTACTTTGCTCAACTACACTTCTCTGAGAAATCCCTCAGCTACGCCAACACCGGCTGCTAGTTTTCTAAATTCCTTAACTAACGAAGTAGGAGAGAAAATGACAGAGACAGGTGGCATTGCCGAGGCATCCACAAGAGACCTAAACTTGTCCGCGTCGGACAACTGTAATTTTTCGAGGATTTTACTTTTTAAGATGCCGTAAGGGTTTATAGCAGGCGGATTCACAATCAATTCATTAGCGTCGCTTAACATTTGCGTGGGCACAGCAGTTATTAATGCATGGAACATGTCTGAAGAGTTAGTGATTTTATTATATCGGAAGATAGCCTCAACTTGGTTGAGCCAAGTTTGGCTTTCTGCTGGTATGAAAGGAGGAAGAGTTATAGGCTTAGTGCGAGCTGGAACTGCCTCATTCTCTGTGTCGGACATACTGGCAATTTTTTCTTTTGAACGCAAAATTAAGCTATAACTGCACGGAATTTACGTACTCAACGCTTAATAACTTTGGTATTAAAGTGTCAAAAGGTTTTGCGTTACTAGTTACCTATTCAATCATTCAAACAAAGTTGAAACGGAAAGAAAGAAAAAATGGAAATGAAAATTTTATGGTCGTCAGAAATAAGCGTGAAGCACGGATATAAGAATAAAAATTTTTTCCCTACCTACTGTGGCTCATAAGACAAAAGACAGAATAGCACTGAGAAAAAAAATTTTGAGCTGCTCAGAGAACGTTAGCACAGTACATCCATGGAAAATTCTCAAGGCATACTACACAATGGGAACTTATCATTACAATGATATGCCAACATTATCCTCTCTCACATTTTTTTCAAACACTTATCGAGTTGAATAGTTTTGTTTTAAGCTTGAAAATTGGGTCACTCTGGGTTGTCACCAGTGTTAAGATTGGTGGGTATGGTTAGTTATTAACTTCCAACCTTAAACGTTTTTCTCGAACAGTGTTCTTCGAAATCGTAAGAGAGGGATAATAAGACACTTCGTATGATAACTCAGCTTGGATTTTGGTTTATTGAAGGAAGCCGTGATGACCGATGGCGTGCTTGACTTCGGACGATCTTCTCTTAGATGGGAAACTCCGTGCAGGCTAGGTCCGGTGAGCGATGACGTTGGCCAGGTGTAAGTGAGTGTGTTTGTGGAGGTTCGCAGTCTGTTAAATTTTAGCGACTGACAGAATATCAATTCCACCCGTGACGTGTGGATGAGTCACTATTTATGGGTTCAGACTTTAGAATAATTCCACGATGTTAGAAGCAAGTTTTCGTGGTTGAGCGGTAGATTAGTTTGCCATTAGTAGTAATATACTAGGCTCTACTAGCTCCGAAACAAGGGATTTCAAAGTGAAATATGACCAAAGGTCAGATCGTCTCACGTCAAAATTAAGCAATTTACGTGGTGTATCTCGCTGGTTTAGTGAGAGATAATGTGCCACATGAATTTAACTTGTAAAGCTCAAGCCCAAGGAATGTGTGTTGTGGCGTTTGGTGCCGTCGAGGATCTGCAATAGTCGAAAACGCTGAATGAGAAGGTTCTCGAAGAGGCATCAAGGAAAAATTCCACAACTGACAATCCCTACACTGCAGTGGTAAATTTCCCATCACGGAGAAAACCCTGAACTTCTTCCATAGATTTAACTCAAAGCTATTAATTTCTTTACAGGCTCAGGAAGAAAATAAAAAGGTTACCAGCCGGTAATGGGTGTTCCTTTAAGCTTGAATTACAGTATAAGCATGACAGCAAGACTGGTGATTTTTAAAGCAGTAATAATCTGTTATTATATTTTGTGGAATTATGGAAAATACATCAGATTTCAGTACCATGATTCGAGGCATTTAACTGAATTACGAAACAGCTAAAAATGCAAGAATATGAATGAAGAAATTCGTACTCTATAATATATCTATATCCGTACGAGAAATAAAAAGAAAGCAGTCCTAAATTCAATAATATGTCAATCATACTGAAAAACACTGCAAGTATATCTGGTAGTAAAAAAAGAATAATATCTACCTGAGAAAAGAAACACTAAACGTATCTCTTGCAGCAACAGAAAAATATTCAGAACATAATACCGTGAACATAAAATGACATGACACAGCAGTTTACGCTCCGCCATTTTTCACAAAAAACGCCGGCAAATCTGCCGTGCGTTCTCACGAAGTATTTGATGAACGAATTTCAATATCATAATGACAGTTGCTTGTATATAATTTTTGTAGTAAGGAAATGACATAGTTGAGCACCTTACTATAATCTTGACACAAGAAATGAACATGACACGCAAAATTTACGCTACCCCATGTTGGAGTAGCACTTGGAATGCGCCATGCTATTTAACGACTCCTACGATCATTTTCATGTTTATCTATATATCACGACACAGACCAGATCCTTATACTTAAACACAATGCACACTAAGAAATGACACGATATACTTTACCAGATTTTGCTCTATTTGAACACTTAATTTCTTTCACTTACAAGGACGCTGTATGCACAATCTAAAGACGAACAAGAGAGTGACGCCGAAAACCAAGCGTCCCGCGCGGTGTTGCCAATCACAGAGGCTTGTCTCTCGAAGATGTCGAGCGCTATTTTATATCTTATGCATTTACACGAAAACTTCAAGGATTACTAATTATAAGTAGAAAATTATTAATAATAATTTAGAGTAAGATTTTCAATGTCAATAATTATTTTATTTAAGTGCGAATGAGAAATTTTATAATTTTATACTTGGTAGCTAATGCTACATGTACATGACATAAAACTTCGCAATTCTTGACGCCAGGAAATAATATATGAAATCGCTTGTTTCGGTCAATTTTCACAAGTGTCATTTTAAGGAAGCATGAATATATATATATATATATATATATATATATATATATATATATATATATATATATATATATATATATGTACATATACGTATGTATGTGTGTATATATCCATACACACACTCACACACACGCACACACACACATATATATACATATATGTACACATAAGCATAAGGACCAAGAAGATTATAAGTTTTGTATTTCTGATTCGAAAATTTCAACATTTAAACAATTTTAAACAATTTATTTACCACAGGAGATACAGAGGTAGAATGTTTCTTAAGTCTGGTACAATGGACAAGTTTGAATATAGCTGCCTGTGGGCCCGAATAAGTTCAGCGACTTCTGGGGCATCCTAACATCACGTTATTCTAAGGTTTACAACACTGTTTTACCTAAATCATTTAACCTAGTTTCGCGTTAGACTGATCAGTGAGATAATTTACTCGATATCAGATATTTCATTTTACAATATGGGTCATATGGACTGTATCAACAGTACACTCGATAAACGATTTAACAGTAGATTGAATATCGGCGATATTACCCATGGCATATTACATTATTGGAAACAGTCATGTAGGAGACAAGATTTTAACTTGGTGATCTTACACGACTAATATTTCGATAGGAAGTGAGACTCAAGATTTCTTTTGAATACCTTGTAAGAATTACTATCACGGATCTCCGCAGGTATTGAGTTCCAAGTTTTAGTTCCAACGAAGAGGATACTGTGTTGCGACCGGGCCTTTGAATAATAAGGAAGCATGAATTTACTTCTATTTCGGGTTAAATGGTCGTGATGACCAGTTTTCGCAGTTAATAATTGTTTTAGGCTATTGTCGCCATCAATTGATAATGTTTTGTAAATGAAATTGCAAATGGAGATTTTTTAGAGATTCGAAAGTTTAAGTATTTGTAAATTTTTGAATGAATCATTTGTGTGAGCATTATATGCTAGATTCTTTACCGCTCTGATGGGTCTTTCTTGCAAAGTAAAAATTTTATTGGTTTTATTTTTATCAGTTCTGTGCCATGCTTCTATTCCTTTGTCGCAAATCCAGCCATTGCTCATTACTGAAGTCCTGTGCAAGACACCCAATACCTTGCATAATAAAAGACGAAGGCTTTATCCTAATTTAAACAAGCCTAAAAAGTAAAACGCTAACAATTTATGACACACCGGGGCAATGGTGGGAGTGATTCACTTTCCTGGCGACTAACATCATGAACATAAATGAATTGTTCGTCTTGTTTTCTTGAG
Source organism: Morinoia aosen (assembly GCA_030386875.1). NCBI lineage: Eukaryota > Metazoa > Arthropoda > Malacostraca > Amphipoda > Talitridae > Morinoia > Morinoia aosen. Next base: position 967,171 of record CM059572.1, on the reverse strand, counting down.
CGAATCCGAACCCTTATCGACGGATTCGAGCAAGATGAGGAGGACGCCGCAACTGGCTGCCAACTCAGATGCCGACACGACTTGGTCGCGAGCGCGTGTGCCTATGCGTGCTCTGACCTCTTCCGACCCCTGCTTCCGGGGCATGCAGTCCTAGACAGCCGGCTGAATTGAGGAGATGTTCGCCTGAATATAATCTTCGAAGATCTTCAGGTGAGCCTCCTATTTTTTGTTTCCATTTGTCATAAATCGTTTTACTTGCAGTATTGGATAAGACTATGTCTTTTGTGCCAGTTAATTCTGGAAGTTTCGCCGCAAAGTCGGACGGCGGAACATAATTCTTTTTTCGAAGATAATTTTCATCAGCTTCTTTCGAAGTTAATATCAATTCTTCACTTAAAAATATAAATTCTCTTAAAGCTGCTGAAAGCAGTTTTGACTAAGCGTGGCGTCAATTCAGCCGGCTTTTTACAGTGCCTTTCTTTTGACGTTGAAGCTTGGCTGGAGTTCGACAGGATAAAATCCTGGTATCTATTTTTTTCTTTTTCTTGCATATTTTCGTTTCCTTTTTAATAAACTTTCTTCATTCTAAACTACAAACTATATATATTTCATTAAATTGTGCTGTCGCTGTGCTGTCCGGATAGCCGGGGTCGGTGTCGGATCTCATTAGTTTTAAGGTCTCATTAGTTGAGTTGAGTGATACCTGTGTTGTATTTTTAGGCAAGGTATTCGTTGCTGGACCTTACGTTTATAGGTTCTAGCCTTTTTTTACCTTGTCTAAACCCCTTTTAGGTTCAATCTTATAAAGATTGTGTAAGTGTAAAAGCCTAATATTATTTAAGGCCAATTTTGAAATTTGTGTATCTGTAAAGTGTAAACGTAAACAAAAAAAATGTTGTGAATTTAAAAAGTGCCTGGTGGGGTGATTGAAATTTTTTGTATTTTTCTGTGTCATTAGTATTTTTCCATGTTTCTAAAGGGATGTAATCTGTCCACTTAATAAGTGTAGACCTATATTTAATTAGATAACAGTTTTCCTGATAAGCCTAACAATTGCACTTTTTATCATAATGAGTGAAAATAGTAATTCTACAGCCCTGAGCATAAAAATGCGGGGCTTAAAATGTAGTATAACTGCTATTCGTAAAAAAGTTCTTTCGCCTGGCTGTGACCTAGCCTTCCGTGTGGAAGCCGTTCCTCAGTTGAGTGACCTTCTACAGGCCTATAGACAGCTGTCCTCTATTATACCTTCTGATGTTGATGAGGTGTCTGATGAGGAGCTGACTAGGCGAGCCGAGTATGAGGTGCAGGTGATAGAGCTTTTAGCTGAACTTAAAAATTCAATTTCAACTTCTCAGGTGTCAAACTTAAGTAATACCGTTCCTACTTCTGTGGCTAATAAGGTTTCAATTTCTGATGTTCCTTTGAATATCTTTAGAGCCCCTCAGTTGACGTTAAAGAAGTTTAGCGACAATGAGGTCTGTCCTTTTGCTTTCCTCCACTTTCAAGAGTCTTTTCTTAATGCCCTTCAAGCTTATCCTAATATGAGTGAGGGGCAAAAATTTATCTTTTTGAAGAATCAGCTTCAAGGGAGGACTCTCAGTCTGGTTGAGGGTCTTCCTAATGAAGAGTCTAGTTTCCGATCTGCTTGGGCTTTACTCAAGCAAGATTTTCTAAATGCTGACAAGTTAGTTTCTATGGCTCTTGACGAGTTAATTAGCTGTCCTGGTGTTCAAAGCTTAGCCGAAATAGGGTCTTTCCTTTCTAAGGTTAAGTTTCGTCTCCTCGAGCTATCACAGCTGGGTTTAGACTTCTGTAGCGAGAAGTCTGGAAACCTACTGTTTTCTTCCGTTATTAAAACTAAACTTCCTGACTTCTTTCTTTTAGAACTCCTTCGCTATTTTAAAGCAAGTTTATTTTCCTTAGAAATGTTTGAGAATGCACATCAGGAGCTTTCTCTTCTAGAAACAAAAACTAAACCTAAAGCATCTCTTCCCTTCCGAAATGAGAAGGTGGGGGGAATAACCCGAGCAGAAGTTAGGGATAAAAATAGACCTTCTCCTGTGCTCGATAAGTTGCCCAGTGTTAAGGTGTGTCGTTTCTGTAATCAAACTGGCCACTCGTCCTATTCTTGTAAGGAGTTTGACACTCACGTAAAACGCGTGAAACGATTTGGTGAGTTACAATTATGTACCATTTGTCTGAGTAGCAAACATTTAAACTCAGAGTGCCCTGCAAAAGTTAAGGGTCTTCCATTTTATTGCTCTTTGTGCAAAGCTAACACTCATGTTAGCCCGTTGTGTCCCAAATTTGTAGCATTCTCTACCCTTGCTGCCGCCTCCTCATGACGGTTAAAGGCACGTCTCCGGATGTGCCCTCTCGTAGCTCTTTCTACTAAGTATGACGGGGTAGTTAGAAGAATTAATTTTTTAATCGATACGGGTAGCCAAAAGTCGCTTATCGACTTAGCTACTGTAATCCCTGATTTTTCTACAGTTGACTTGCAGGAACTTACTGTTAACACTGTAGGCGCTTCTGTCCCGTTAAGGGGTAAGCAAATTAACATCGAACTCGTGCTTCCAGACAGTGAGAAGTACGAGCTTGATGTCTTCGCCATGCAGAACTTAAACCTGCAGATGGGAATGAAAGGTTTGCAATCTAAACTTGCTCTGTTCAAAACTTGGCTTCCGTTGTCCACTTCCTTTCCGGAAATAATTGAGGATAGTATCCAAGTCAACGGCATTTTAGGTGTCGATGCTCTTCAAGCGTTCAGGGTTCTTGAGCTGCAACACGTTGCTGACTATAAGGTCATGCGCGTTTCTAATGGGTTCCTACCTTTCGGGGACTTAAAATGTTATAAGTCATCTCTGTCTCATGTCGTTGCCTCTGAAGCTGAGACGATAGACAGTTGCTCGTCAACTTCAGTTGCCAAGGCTGCTGATACTAATTTGAGTGAAACTTCTTCTTCTCCTGCTATCGCAACCAAATCAAAACCTAAAAGAAAAAATTCTAAATGTAAATTAAACCAAAATCGATACCGTAGTACTCTAAAGACCTTTTTTGAAACTCCTAAAGTATGTTCTTCCGTGTTGGACGTTATCGAGCAATGTGATGTGCAAGCAGGTCTTGATAAACTATTGGACTTGGAGCTCATAGCGGTGCCCTCTAAAGAGAAAGAGTATGACAAGGAATTGGAAGATTTCAAAAGTAGTGTCATTTATGCGGAAGGCAGGTATTCGATCCAGTTGCCGTGGAATCGTAATTTGTTAGCTAAAGTTCCCCATAGTTTCGGGCTAGCAAGGTATCTTGCACGTAAAGTTGCAGCTGATAATGCTCGTAGGGGGATTGAGAAGGAGTGTAATGATGTTTTCCTTGAGCAACTCGAATTAGGGATAATAGAACCTATGCCTTTCAAATCCTTGGATGTGCGAGTGCATAAATGGATTCCGCACCGGCCAGTCGTGCGTGAACATGTCGAAACCTCTAAAATTCGCCCTGTCTTTAACTGCTCTCTGAGGGTCGGAAAGTTGCCAAATCTGAATGAAGCCTCGTATGTAGGTCCTAATCTCATGAACAATTTTGTTGGCTCACCTTATCGCGTCGCCCGGCTCCGACACCGACGGCAACCGCAAAAACAGCTGCCGCAGCTGTTTCACCGTCCTCCGTCTCACAGAGGAACGAGAGCAAGGTACTTGCCGGCTTACACCAGCCTCGAACCGCGGTACTGACAATACGAACGAAGAGCGAAGAAACACGCGCGTCTGCACTCCACCACTGCCATAACTGCTCTGCCCCCAGCCGGCCGCAGCCGTTCGGCAGCGGCAGCAAAATCCCAAAGTGGGGCGGTGGCGCGCACATCGCTGCAGCGCCCTCTTGCGGCGGCAAATACTTCAACGCCACAAATTTATTGGGTCTCTTGGTGTATTTTCGAACTAACTTCATAGTGCTGCTTTCTGACATTTTTAAAGCTTTCCTTCAGGTAAAATTAGCCTGTGAATTTGACCGAAATCAATTTAGCTTTGTCCTTTACAAGGATGGCAAATTTCAGTACTTTCGATACACAACGTTGTTGTTCGGGTTTGTTGCATCTCCTTATATTCTTAATTATCTTCTTAAACTTCATGCTAATACTTTAACTGATTTAGTAATTAGAAACGTAATGGCAAATAAGCTGTACGTCGATAACTTAGTCTTTACAACTAATAGTCCTGAGCTTGCGCTTAGCACGTTTCATTGCGCTAACCGAGCCTTTGAGGAGAGTGGGTTTCCGTTACGCAAATGGCAATCCAATAATTCTGAACTTCTTTCGCAAATTGACCCTGCTCTTTGTAGTGCCGAAGTGCACTCCAGAGTGCTGGGGTATAACTATAATTCTTCCTCTGATCTTCTTTCTCTGTCCGTGAAAAGTTTGGATTCTTCCTGTAAAACGCGCAGGAGCATATTGTCTGAAGTTGCGTCACTGTATGACCCATTAGGGGTTTTGCTTCCTTTTTCGGTACGTGGTAAACTCATTTTACGTAGGTTGACGCCTTTGAGGCTAGGATGGGATCAAAATGTTCCAGACGACTTATGCAAGGACTGGCGTGATTATTGTCAGGAGTTTTCTGAGTTGAGTAATTTCGAGTTCCCTAGAATGAATTTGGACGAAACCAAAAATGCTAAACTTGTTGTGTTTTGTGATGCTAGTGCTAGCGCCTTTGGCACCTGTATTTACGGCGTCCAAGAGGAACGCAGTACGCTTCTGTTCTCTAAAGTTAAGGTTTCGCCTCTTCGCCAAAGAACTCTTCCTTCTCTTGAACTTTTGGCCGTATTTCTTGCCTATCAATGTCTTGTATCTCTAATGTGTGATGTTAATTTCCCTTATAAAGTCTCTAGCGTAATAATGTTAACGGACTCCCAAGTCACCCTAGCTTGGTTGTTGAGCGGCAAACCTCCACGACAAAATGTATTTGTAAGCAATAGACTAAAAGACGTAGAAGCCATGCGTAAGACATTAGAATGTAAAACTTTGGCTTCCTTCAGCTATGAATATGTTCCCACTATGTTTAACGTGGCAGACATGCTGACACGTGGTGTCAAAGCTACTAAGTTTTTAGAAAGTAAAATGTTATGGTTAGAAGGTCCTTCTTGGATAAGAGAAAGTAGGGATAAATGGCCCAAGGGACATTTGGGTTGCATTCCGCACCAATTCGTTTCTGATGCATGTATCGCAGTTAATATTGATCCCCCACGTGAAGCTTCGATTGTGGAGCTTGAGCGATTTTCCACCTATCCCAAACTTTTGGGTACGATGGAGAAAGTATTTAGAGCTGTCGCTATTTTTAGGCGTGCAGAGCGGGGTGAGGCTAAACTGCGAGCATTTCTGTATCTTATTTCTTCTATGCAAAGAGCGCATTTCGCAGACGAGATCGAGGCCTTAACAAACAAAAGTCCTCGTCCGCCTCTGCTGGTCAGATCCTTTAACCTGTTTCTTGACTCTCACGGCTTAGTTAGATCTAGCAGCCGTATTGTTGCCGCTGAAGAGTTGGATTATAACACTAGAAATCCTATTCTGTTGTGTAGCTCTTCTCATTTGACCAATCTGTTAATTTTGCTTACGCATAAAATTTTAAATCATCAAGGTATGGACACCACCGTGCAGAAGCTCAAACTGGACGGTTACTTGATACCGCACTGTAAGCGTGTTTTTCGTAGCGTGTTATCCAAGTGCATAGTTTGCAAAAGGGTAAACGCAAAAGCCTTCTCCTATCCTGATCCTCCTGCCTTACCTGACACTCGTGTAAACTTTGTAATGCCTTTCGCCACAACGGGAATGGACTTTTCTGCCCATTTCTGGGTGTTAGATCTTTTTGGTCATAAACAAAAGGTATATCTGTTATTATTCACATGTTTCCAAACCAGAGCTATTCATATCGAGCTTCTTCCTTCCATGACGTTGGAAGAATTTTGTTTCGCCTTCATTCGTTTCACAAACGAAAAGGGCGTCCCTAATACTCTGTATTCCGATAACGCTAGAACTTTCTTAGCGGCGCCTGATCTTCTGTCGGAAGTTTTAACTTCTTCCTTGTATGAAGATCGTTTTCAAACTTTTAACGTCAAATTTAAAACTATCCCGATCTATAGTCCTCAATTTGGAGCGATCTGGGAGCGTTTGTTCAACTCCATTAAGGATTGCTTGTACAAACTTTTTGGTCGTAGTACCTATCCTTATTCTTCTTTCCTTACTGCCATTTCTGATATTACCCTTAATCTCAATCGGCGTCCTCTTTCTTACACTGAGACGGGGGATACTATCTTGCCTATTATGCCCATCCAATTCCTTCAACTGTACCCTACATCTCATTCTTTAATCCTGTCCGATGAGATTCCGGACTTGGAAACCGAAGACGGTGAGCGCCGTGAGCATTTGCTCTCTGCCCTAGAGAGGCGCGACGTAATGGTGGCCAAGTTCCGGGAGCTCTGGTATACGCAATATTTACTTTCTTTGCGCGTTCCTTATCCGCTTAGATCTCTACCTCTCAATAATAAGTTTTTATGTAGGTCAGGTTGTCCTGCTTAAGCATCCTATAAGACCTAGACCGTTTTGGACCTTAGTTCGCATCATCGCGCTGCTTCCTGGACGCGATGGCAAGGTCGCGTTGTTAGAATAGTTAGAGCTGACAACTCTGAAACTGCTGTTAAAATTTCTCTTCTATACCCTCTGTAGTTGGCTATTTCTACTACTGCTTCAGAGGATGGGTTGGAAAGCGCAGAAGGGAGTTCGAGTGAGGAGTTGCATCCTCGGCTCGAGCCTCCCGAGAGTTCCTTTTCTCGTGAGGGTAGTTCTATTTCTCTTGAGCGCCCTAGCGGTCAGCTTTCTTCTTCTGAATCGGACTCCTCGGACCAGTCCGAGGAACCCGAAGCTGCGTCTACTGCCCGGCCCAAAAGGCAGGCAGCGAGCCAGCAACGTAGCAAGCTGGCATATTTGATAAAAAAAGGTCACGTATAGTTTCCTTTCCTAATTGTTTGCTATTAAAATTTAAGTGTGCAAAAATAATACGAATGTCCTTTCCATGCTTTCGCTGGAAGGAAACTTTAATATGTAAATGTTTTTGTGTAACGGATGTTTCTTTAGAAAACTCCGTTTTTTTCTTTGCAGGGATTGTGTCGCAAATCCAGCCATTGCTCATTACTGAAGTCCTGTGCAAGACACCCAATACCTTGCATAATAAAGGACAAAGGCTTTATCCCAATTTAAACAAGCCTAAAAAGTAAAACGCTAACAATTTATGACAAACCGGGGCAATGGTGGGAGTGCTACACTTTCCGGGCGACTAACATCATGAACATAAATGAATTGTTCGTCTTGTTTTCTTGAGCGAATCCGAACCCTTATCGACGGATTCGAGCAAGATGAGGAGGACGCCGCAACTGGCTGCCAACTCAGATGCCGACACGACTTGGTCGCGAGCGCGTGTGCCTATGCGTGCTCTGACCTCTTCCGACCCCTGCTTCCGGGGCATGCAGTCCTAGACAGCCGGCTTAATTGAGGAGATGTTCGCCTGAATATGATCTTCGAAGGTCTTCAGGTGAGCCTATTATTTTTTGTTTCCATTTGTCATAAATCGTTTTACTTTCAGTATTGGGTAAGACTATGTCTTTTATGCCAGTTAATTCTGGAAGTTTCGCCGCAAAGTCGGACGGCGGGACACCGTATTGCAAGTATGGTGAAATTAGCGTTCGGTATGTTGAGTTCACTATTCTCCCGCTTACATAATTTATTTCTTGTTTCGTTGTTTGTGTTTTTGGGTAAATGTTTCTAGTAGTCATTTGTTGTGAAATAAAAGTAAACTAAGATACCTAAGTTAGCCCAGTTATATTTTGACTTTCGTGTTTCCCGTTTTCTTTGACTGTGATGTTCGACGCAGTTGATGTGCTTCTGTTGGCCCTTGAAACGTTCTCACTGTTGGACCAGAATACACGCTGTCAAGACGTGTGTGTTTCTCTCGCCAGTCTTTCTGTTAAAGCTTCCCTGCGTGATTGGGGTTACCCAATCCAGAGATCAGGATGACCGATGCGGCAACAGGTTATGGGCCCAGACACAGATTGGCATTTAATGGAGAGAATTATGATCTCTGGGAGATCAAGTTCCTCGGGCATCTACGACTCAAGAAATTGCATGACGGCATCACCGGTCCAGATGCAACTAGCGACGAGGCAGCCAACCGGAAGGCAGATGTCTTTGCCGAATTAGTCCAGTACTTGGACGACAGGAGTTTAGCTCTCATCATCAGGGAAGCCAAAGGTGATGGAAGAGCAGCTTTGAAAATTCTTCGTGATCACTACATGGGTGTCAGTAAACCAAGAATAATTCAACTGTATAATGAACTGACAACTTTGAAGAAGTCAAGCGAAGAGAGCATTACTGATTACATCATCAGGTCGGAGACAGCTGCAGCGGCATTGAAAACAGCTGGTAAAGCTGTGGATGATACCCTACTAATTGAAATGGTTCTTAAAGGACTCCCAGCTGAGTATAGAACGTTTGCTACTGTAATTACGCAAAAAGATACGGACTTGAGGTTCAGTGACTTCAAGGTACAACTGAGAAGTTTAGAAGGCACTGAAAAATCTCTTATTAGTGGCAGTGACATTGTAATGAAACTTAAGAATAAACAACATGTGAGGTGTTTTGCATGCTCAAAACTTGGACACTATAAATCAGAGTGCAAAAGTAAAGTGAAGTCGAGTAGATGGTGTAGCAACTGTAAATCTACTAGTCATGACACCAGTTATTGCCGTAAAGTAAGTGCAGCTAAAACAGCAGATGATCCTGGCAGTAGCCATTCTTATACATTTGTTGTCAATGATGTAAGTAGTGTGGACAGTGATGGTATTACTGTAGATACAGTGGCAGAATCATTACTTGTAGATTGTGGTGCATCAGCTCACATTGTTCCTGATCGCTCTAAGTTTGTTAGATTTGACAAAGACTTTGACAGTTCCTGTTAGACCAGAGAGGCCTCTTTCCATCTTGGAATAATGGAGTACGGCAACGATTATAAGTATGAGTGTGGGGTAGAGAAAACACAGTAGGTAATCTAGGAACTACATGTACTGTACGTCCGTCGGGTACGGCGGCAAGAACAAGAAGAAGGAGCTCGATCGCTCTACAAAGGCGGTTAACACACGAACATAGAAAACGGGACGGAAACAATTTAATGGGCGACTGCGACAACTCATATATAATAATAAATATATATACTGAAGTTGGAACTCAACACACCCCCTCCAACTGAAGTATTCCATCCCACTATGCATCAATTCACATAGTAATCAATTAGAGCTAACATTTCAACGTTCAGATCTTTCATTGAACATTGAAGAGCAGAAAAACAACATAAAAAAAATCATCAGTGTAGATCAACAGGTTACACTGAGCACGATACAAAAAATATAACGCACAATAATGCATAGTCCGCAATAGCGTCAAGAGTATTGTACTCAAGAATGTTCTACCTTTTCTTGCAATTGATCTACACAAAGCTAAACTGGAAACATGTCAGACACAGTAACTTAGAATTAAACACACACTTTGAATTTAAGCAACGACTGTCTAGTAACAGGTTTTGTGAACATGTCAGCCATGTTTTCCTCTGAAGGAACAAAGCGCAAAACTGCTTTATGGTCTTGAATGATTGCTCGAATGAAATGAAATCTTACGTCTATATGTTTTGAGCGTTGATGATGAACAGGGTTTTTGGCTAGGTCAATAGCGCCTTTATTATCTACAAAAATTTCAACAGGTTCATCATATCCAGCCATATCACATAGTAGCTGTTTGAGAAAAATTCCCTCCTGCACAGCATAAGTCAGGGCAACATACTCAGCTTCGCAGCTTGAAAGAGCAACAATATTTTGTTTCTTGGACTTCCAAGTTATCAGTGAACTGTTGCTAGATGACTTAAACACATATCCTGATATGCTCTTCCGGTCAGAGGATCCACCCCAGTCAGAGTCAGAGAGACCAGTAATTTGCACGGGGTTCTCGGATATCACAAATTTTAAACCATATGAAATAGCACCTTTAAGATACTTCAACACAAATCTACACAAGTTCAGATGAGCATTTGTTGGACAAGTTAAATGTTGCGACAGTAATGTAACAACATAGCAAATATCAGGCCTAGTACAAGTCATCAAGTAGATCAGGCTGCCAACTATCTCACGGAACAGTTTTGGATCGCACAAATTCCTAGAATCAGAGTCATCAAGCTTGTTGGCACGGGGAAAACATGGAATAGACTTAGGCTTACAATCGGACATCCTAAATTTTGACAAAATTTTCTCAACATACTTTGACGGCTTCATCTCAATTGAGTCATGCTTCACATCAAATTCAATGCCCAGAATACATGAAATTTGTCCAAGATCTTTCATTTTGAATTTATTTGACAACGAACACTTTACTTCACTCAATACAACAGCGTTAGAAGAGGCCAAAATTAAATCATCAACCCATACAATGATAATCACTTTTCCAGAGTCGCTTTCCCTCACATAGACACAAGTATCACTGAGAGATTGAACAAAATTTTGTTCAACAAGAAAATGATGCAAAAGGTTGTTCCAGTTACGGCCACTTTGCTTTAAGCCATACAAAGATTTTTTAAGTTTGCAGACTAACTTCTCTCCATTTTTGTCAAGTTCAACAAATCCCTCAGGCTGTTCTACAAAAACATCACAGTCTATTTTTGCATGAAGATAAGCAGTGCAGACATCCATCTGGTGCACAATAAACGACTTTTGCACAGCAATATCCATCAGCATTCTAACAGAAGTTAGACATGCTGTTGGAGAAAAGGTTTCTGTGAAGTCTACATCAGCTACTTGGGAATATCCCTTGGCTACATAACGAGCTTTGAAAGTTTCCTGGCCATTGGGACCTGATTTAACACTATAAACCCATCGTCCCCCAATAACAGATCTATCTTTTGGTTTTTCAACAAGTTCGTACGTCTCATTATCGGCTAGTGCAGCCATCTCAGTGCTCATTGCCTGTTTCCACTCAACAGAATCTGGGGATGAAATTGCCTCAGAGTAAGACTTAGGGATACTGCTCACTCTATAATAATAATCAACAAAATTATTAGTGATATCCAATTCATCTGGATCAACATAGTCTTTTAAATAAGCTGGGGCTTCTTTTCTCTCAAAGGAAATCTTCTAGTGGGCTCTGCATCTGAATGAGTTTCATTTTGAATCACTTCTGGGACAGTCCCAGGTTTCAACTCAGCCTCAGCCTAGTCAGCCTTCTCACTTTGTTTCAACTCAGCAGGGTTATCTACAGCAATGAACTCATCCTCACCCACCACATTTCTAGAAATTTTATCACAGAATGTGACACATCTGACTCTTTTTATTTGACAATTTTCAGGGAAATAAATCATGTAAGCAGGGCTGCACGGGTCATATCCCACGAAAGTACCCTGCTCTGACCTAGGGTCAAGCTTTCCTGGGTTTTGAACCATGGCAAAACATTTTGAACCAAAAATGTGCATATTGGAAAGGTCAGGTTTCTTTCCCGTGAACATCTCAAAAGGAGTTTTGCTTGTCCTTTTGTTGAAACACCTATTTCTAATGTAAGCAGCTGTTCTGACAGCATGATTCCACAATTCTTTTGGCAAATTTGCATGTAGCAACAAACATCTAGCCATCTCAAACAATGATCTCCAAGATCTCTCAGCAGTCCCATTCTGATGGGGAGAGTACGGAGCTGAAAATTCGTGTTTTATTTTATTCTCCGTAACAACAACTTTGAACAAGTTTGAGGAATATTCAGTGCCGTTATTTGTTCTTAAACGTTTAACAGAGCCAAATGGAGCAGAATCAGCCAAGAATTTCTTAAATGCTCCAACAGAATCACTTTTGCTCTTTAGAAAATAAGCAAAAATAAGACCTGAAAAATCATCCACAAAAGACATGACATACATGGAATTTTCAAAAGAAGTAGGACTTATAGGTCCAGCTAGGTCACTATGGACTAGCTCTAAGGGCTTCTTTGATTTTTCATCAGGGTCCCTGCTCCTATATTGACACATTTTACCCTGGACACAGATCTCACAATCGAAATTATGCTTGTTGGTAATTTTCATTCCTTTAGTAATACCTTCTAGGCTCAACACATCTTTTACATTACAATGCCCAAGAATATTGTGCCACTCCTCCAGAGTGTGTTCACCAACAGCATTAATAGAATCAACAGAGCTTACAGAATTTAAATAATACAGCTTACCACATTTTTTAATATTAAACGCATTCCCATCTGGAGTAAACAACTTTGAAGCATTTTGATTGAAATTAAATGATGCACCTTGATCAATAGCAGCCTGGACAGAGAAAATATTCTGCTTAAAACTAGGAATACAAAGAACATTTTTTAAAAGAACATTGTGTTTCCTATTTTTGGCATCAGTCAAGGTAATTTGCGCATCACCCTTACAATCTACAATATTGTTCATTCTAGAACCATCAGCTAATTCAATGAAATGCTTACTAGGGTCAAAACTTTCATCTGGTAGGATGCCCTAGAAGTATGGTAGGATGCCCTAGAAGTCACTGAACTTATTCGGGCCCACAGGTAGCTATACTCAAATTTGACCATTGTACTAGACTTAAGAAACATTTTATCTCTGTATCACCTGTGGTAAATAAATTGTTTTATCTCTGTATCTAGAGATACAAACTTAGATTTATCACAAATAATGTGAGCAGTAGCTCCACAATCCACCAGTAACTTTGCACTGTCTACAACAGAAGCACTTTCTGAGTCTGTTGATACTCTAAGACAATAAGAGCTTCTCACATCTTTGCTATCAGTAGCCATCGCTTTCGCGGTATCTTTTCTTCGGCAAAAATTAGTATCATGAGATGCACTTTTACAAATAGAACACCACTAATTTTTCTTTGCACTTTTGTAGTATTTACACTCAAATTTCTTGGGACCTGACTTACCACATAAGTAACAAGTAATTTTAGAATCTTTCACTTTCATAATTCTTTCTTCACTTTCACTGTAGCCTTGTCGGGTCTTCTTCGTTTCCTCTTCACTCTTGAGAGCCGATTTGAATTTCATGAAGTCCATTTCTTTACTGTCACTTTGCGTGATGACGGTAGAAAAAGCGTTGTAGGCAGCTGGCAATCCGTTGATAATCATGGGGATAATCAGTCCATCGCTGATATTTTCGCCGGCTTTCTTCAGGTAGGATGCAATTGTCTCTGCCCGCAGCAAGTAGTCGGTTACCGTCTCGCCATTTTTCATCTTCAGCGCAGCCAACTCGCAATACAGAGAAATAATTCTCGGTTTACTGCTGCCGAGGTAATGATCACGCAGAATCTTCATGGATTTTCTTCCATCTCCATAGGCGTCTCTGGTAATCAACGAGAGACTTTTATCATCGAGTCTTTGCACGAGCTCGGAGAACACTTGCTTGTTCTTCTCAACATCCAGACTTGATTCTTCGCCCTCAAGGATGGCATCCAACGACTTCAAGTCTAGGTAGGCCCGAAATTTCACCTCCCACAACTCATACCTTTCACCATTGCCATCAAAAGTTAGGTTACTGGGCCCATAACCTGTTAGACCAGAGAGGCCTCTTTCCATCTTGGAATAATGGAGTACGGCAACGATTATAAGTATGAGTGTGGGGTAGAGAAAACACAGTAGGTAATCTAGGAACTACATGTACTGTATGTCCGTCGGGTACGGCGGCAAGAACAAGAAGAAGGAGCTCGATCGCTCTACAAAGGCGGTTAACACACGAACATAGAAAACGGGACGGAAGCAATTTAATGGGCGACTGCGACAACTCATATATAATAATAAATACATATACTGAAGTTGGATCTCAACAGTTCCACGCATTTAATTCAGTTAGCAGATGGTAGTCATCAAAGTGGTGTTGTGAAGGGTAAGGGCGATGCCAGTGTTGTAATTTGTGATGCATTAGGTAAGCAGCACAGAGTTCTGTTGAAGAATTGTTTGCACATACCCTCTTATTATCAGAACATTTTTTCTGTTGCTGCTGCAACTGAGTCAGGTGCTTCAGTAAATTTTCATCCTCGTTCAGCGGAACTTAAAGCAGGAAAAACTGTGTTCAACGTTAACAAAGTTGGCAAATTGTATTATTTAAATAGAGTTGAAGTTAAGCCCACAGCATCATATTCAATCAAAAAGTGGCATGAGATATTGGGTCACTGTAATATCAGAGATGTTGCTAAACTCGAGTCCGTTGTGGAGGGAATGAAAATCAGTGACAAAAATGTGAATGAAATCAGTTGTGACGTTTGCACTGAAGGAAAAATGACTCAAACCAGGAATAAATTTCCTGATGAACGTGCTACCAAAGTTTTAGAACTGGTTCACTGTGATCTAGCTAGCCCTGTAGATCCTGTAGCAAGAGATGGGTTCAAATATTCAGCTGTGTTCATTGATGATTTTTCTGGAATGAATATGACTTATTAATTAAAATCTAAAAGTGACGCTTTGCATGCTACCAAGAAATTCTTTGCTGATTGTGCTCCGTTTGGAACAGTGAAACGATTCAGGTGTGATAATGGAGGTGAATTTTGTTCAAAAGAATTCAGAAATTTGCTCATCGAGAAGGGTATCAAGCAGGAATCCAGTTCGCCACATTCACCGCACCAAAATGGCACAGCAGAAAGATCATGGCGAACAACCTTTGAAATGGCCAGATGCATGTTGCTGAATGCAAAGTTACCTAAATGTATGTGGGCCTATTCTCTGAAGACAGCTGCATACATTCGGAACAGGTGCTTCAATGCAAGAGTTGGAATGACTCCATTTGAAGCATTCACAGGCAAAAAGCCAAACATTATCCATATGCATACCTTTGGAACAAAATGTCATGCCTATGTGCAGGTTAAAAAGAAACTGGATCCTCGTGCTGAGCCAGGAATATTTGTAGGCTACGATAGTCAAAGTCCAGCTTTCCTCGTGTATTTTCCACCTCAAGACGACGTCAGAAAAATCAGACTAGTGAAGTTCAACGACAAGTTCAGTGAGAGTACAGAAGCTCCACATATCTCTGAAGACGATGAGGCCACAACAGCTGTACCACTAGCGCACGAGCAGCAACAATCGCGTGAGGCAGAGGCCCCGCAGAAGGACAGCGAGGAAAAAAGGTGGCAAGTGAGACGAGACCAGCAGCCGGTACAGCAACACCGGAAGATCAACCTGTGACATCACGGTCGAAACGACAGCGGAAACCACCCCACCACTTGCAAGACTATGTAACAGAAGAATCTGTTCTTGACCAAATGAATAGTTTATCTTTAGAGTCTGTAAGTAAGGTAGACTAACATAATTAAAAATGTTAAGGTTCCAATCTTTGGAAAGTTTAACTATAAAAAGGAAGACTAAAGCCACGCTTCTTAAAACCATTTCTTATAAGAGAAAGACAATTCATAAAAGTGAACGTTTCGACCATTATCACTGGTCATTATCAACACTGAAAAGATAAAACAATAGTACAGTTAAATGATGATCTATTGCTACATTCTAAACAATATATGGTGATCGATAAAAAACTATGAATTAACAATTTGTAGAGGGTATGCTGACTGCATGTCGTTCAGACTAGGTTTTAATTTGGAGATGAACAAGGATTCTAGAATTTTGAGTTCAGTTGGATTAGAAGCTCTACCTAATATCTGGAAATCTGAAAGTCTGATAGGTAAATCACATTTTTCAGCGTGTGCACGTATGGCAGAATGAGATGGTGCGGATAACAGATTATTGGTTCGATGGCTCCGACCAGCATGCTCAGATACTCGAATACGTAGGTTACGCGAGGTAGAGCCCACATACTCTGATGCACCACATCGTGCACAACTATGACTGTAAACAACAGAGCTGAGCATGCCCTTCGGAAGACCATCCTTAAATCTGAAAAAAGACCCAACAGAGAGCGGATTGACCTGGATAAACTTAAATTCATACTGCATGAAATATTTCGACAGTAGCTGAGACAATTCTAATTTTAATTTTTCAGACTGAGCTCCAAAGTACAGTAACGGAACATATAACAGTTTTCTATTGACATATGGGATTGGTTCAACTTTGGTACGAACAGAGAAGAGGAACTTTTTTAAAAAATTGTCATATAGTCCTACCGGAAATCCGTTCTTTACAAAAAAATTCCTAAGGAAAACAAATTCATTGTGAAGATTAGGATATGAACTGCATATGCTATAAGCCCTGTGAAGAAGGGTTTTAATACTATTGACTTTAAATTGGAAGCTGCAGAAACTAAAATAGCTAAGTCCTAAACCAGTAAAAGTGGGCTTGCGAAAGACAGAACAATCAAAGTTATTGCACTTCCTAGTCACCCTCACATCTAAAAATGGCAAACAGTTATCATTTTCTTCGTCCATTGTAAATTTAATATTTGGATGTTTCGAGTTCAGGTAATCTAAAAATAAGGTACAATGAGTCTGGTCTCTAAATAAAATGAAAGTGTCGTCAATGTAGCGTTTGTAAAAGGTTGGCTTAAAATGGCTAGGACAATCATCTATCCATGATTTCTCATGGTGGCATATAAAAATATTAGCAAAGGTAGGTCCTAGTGGAAGGCCCATACCCAAACCATCCAATTGTCTGTATAATTTTCTATTGAAAATGAAAAAACTATTTTGAACAGAAAGCTCAAGAAATTTTTTGAATAATTCGCGGGTTAGGCCCAAAACGGTAGTACAATCACTAAATAAACAATTCAAGCAAATAGTTATTGTCTCCTGTAACGGAATGTTTGTAAACAGATTTTCTATGTCAAATGATGCCATATAAAGTGAATTTGCATTGGGGATGCGAGTAATTTGCTCAGCGAATGATTTAGAATTTTCGACCGGATATGTATTAGTGGTGAATGGCGAGAGAATAGGAACTAAAAACTTAGCTAATTTAAAACTTGGCGTTTGATACGCGGCAAAAATAGGTCTAAACGGGTAAGACACGTTAAAGTTAGGTTTATGAATTTAAGCCAAACCATAGAGAATACCGGGGGCTGATCCAGAGATAAAAAGACGTTTATATAAATCTTCAGGAATCAAGCTAAGTTTCTTCAATTAACGTAAGAAGTTGTTAATTTTGTCTTCTATGTTTCAAATCTAATCGTTGCAAATCATGGATAGATGATTGTCCTAGCCATTTTAAGCCAACCTTTTACAAACGCTACATTGACGACACTTTCATTTTATTTAGAGACCAGACTCATTGTACCTTATTTTTAGATTACCTGAACTCGAAACATCCAAATATTAAATTTACAATGGACGAAGAAAATGATAACTGTTTGCCATTTTTAGATGTGAGGGTGACTAGGAAGTGCAATAACTTTGATTGTTCTGTCTTTCGCAAGCCCACTTTTACTGGTTTAGGACTTAGCTATTTTAGTTTCTGCAGCTTCCAATTTAAAGTCAATAGTATTAAAACCCTTCTTCACAGGGCTTATAGCATATGCAGTTCATATCCTAATCTTCACAATGAATTTGTTTTCCTTAGGAATTTTTTTGTAAAGAACGGATTTCCGGTAGGACTATATGACAATTTTTTAAAAAAGTTCCTCTTCTCTGTTCGTACCAAAGTTGAACCAATCCCATATGTCAATAGAAAACTGTTATATGTTTCGTTACTGTACTTTGGAGCTCAGTCTGAAAAATTAAAATCAGAATTGTCTCAGCTACTGTCGAAATATTTCATGCAGTATGAATTTAAGTTTATCCAGGTCAATCCGCTCTCTGTTGGGTCTTTTTTCAGATTTAAGGATGGTCTTCCGAAGGGCATGCTCAGCTCTGTTGTTTACAGTCATAGTTGTGCACGATGTGGTGCATCAGAGTATGTGGGCTCTACCTCGCGTAACCTACGTATTCGAGTATCTGAGCATGCTGGTCGGAGCCATCGAACCAATAATCTGTTATCCGCACCATCTCATTCTGCCATACGTGCACACGCTGAAAAATGTGATTTACCTATCAGACTTTCAGATTTCCAGATATTAGGTAGAGCTTCTAATCCAACTGAACTCAAAATTCTAGAATCCTTGTTCATCTCCAAATTAAAACCTAGTCTGAACGACATGCAGTCAGCATACCCTCTACAAATTGTTAATTCATAGTTTTTTATCGATCACCATATATTGTTTAGAATGTAGCAATAGATCATCATTTAACTGTACTATTGTTTTATCTTTTCAGTGTTGATAATGACCAGTGATAATGGTCGAAACGTTCACTTTTATGAATTGTCTTTCTCTTATAAGAAATGGTTTTAAGAAGCGTGGCTTTAGTCTTCCTTTTTATAGTTAAGGTAGACTATTTGTATAGAGTGTCAGATATTCCTAGAAGTTATGCTGAAGCTATCAAATCCCCCGAGTCAGCCAGGTGGCAAGAAGCGATGACGAATGAACTATCGTCATTGAACGATAACGATACTTTTGAGTTAGTGAAGTATGATCCTAATAAAAATGTGTTAGGAGGTAGGTGGGTGTTTGCTGTCAAACAAGGTCCTGATAATAATCCCACTTACAAAGCTAGGTTTGTAGCTAAAGGGTACAATCAGACCAAAGACCTTGATTAAGCAGAAACTTTTTCTCGGACAGCACGAATTACTTCTGTGAGAATGCTCATGCAACAAGCTGTTCAGCATAGTTTAGTAGTTCACCAACTCAATGTAAAAACCGCTGACCTGAATGCAGATATTGAACATGAAATTTATGTAGAACAACCTGAAGGTTTTGTTGTAACTGATTCTAATAACGTTCCTCTTGTGTGTATGCTTAAGAAGTCTCTTTATGGCTTGAAACAAAGCGGGCGCAACCGGAATAATACGTTGAATTCATTTTTAATTGATCAGGGTTTCTCACAATCTCATGCTGACAATTGTGTCTATACTCTGAATAGTGAAAACTCTCTAGTAATTCTTATTGTTTGGATTGACGACATGATTGCAGCAGCTAGTAGTTTCGACGAGTTGAATAGGGTGAAGAATTCGTTGTGTTCTAGATTTAAGATGAAGGATGTTGGTGTGTTATCTTATTTTCTAGGTATTCAATTCAAACTTGTTGAAATTGCTTCAGAAGTAACTATGGACCAACACTGGTACTTGAAAAAGTTAATTTCAAAATTTCAATTAGACGACTCTAACCCTAAATCTTTGCCATGTGACATTAGCTTTGACAAAATTTTGGCTATCGACCATAATGTACCGTGTGATACGAAACTATGCAGATAAATAGTTGGTAGTTTGATCTACGTCATGACTGGTACCAGGCCTGATATTTCCTATGTTGTAACGAAATTGTCTCAACTGATGTCAAATCCTTCTAAAACTGCTCTAGGCTTAGCTAAGCATACGTTAAAGTACTTAAAAGGCACACAGAATTTGACCTTGAAATTTGTTAAGCAGGACATGCCTTTGGAACTACGTTCAGACTCGGTCGCGGTCGGACGTGCGGGGAAATGGGGCGGTAATTGTTCAAAATGCAAGGGGGAAATAACCTTGCCATGCGTAAAAATTATACTATCAGTGAATGTGTTTGCTACCTGTGGAACTGCGAAAGGGAAAAAATAACTTTTGTCTTATTTCTGCTTAAATCAGTGCATTTTAAATGAAAAGCCAACAAAGCAGTGCTGGCAAGGGTTGTGAACTGGTGTGCTCAGCCCGGTCTCGAACGATAGGCCTGAGTGAAGTGTGAAGTGTCCTTGTTCCCTCAGTCTCCCCTCGCCGAGCCCGCACCCCCCCCCCCCTTTCCGAGCCCGCACCTCCCCCCCCTTACCCATACACCTGCTTCCCGTCTTCTGACCGTTCAGAGCATGGCAAATCCTGAACTTTTTCCGCTTCAAGCAACCAAAGAAATTACGTTTGTTTTGATCAATTTTTGGCAATGTCAAACCTCTCAGTTTCAGTTTTTGTTCACTTCCTACGTGGCCGAGACGGCAAATGTGCACGAATGAATTATTGTGTTTCGTACCTAATTTTTGTTACAATAGAACATGGATGTTGAAAAATTTCTAATGTACACAATCAATTATTGATTCACCAAATTAGCTTACATTATTATCATGTTCTTTTGATGGACAATTTTGGTTAACTAGTGATGTTAAATGTGAGAAGGGTAAAAAACTTCTTCTTTGAAGGAACTTTTAAATTTAAAAATTGAAAAAAAACTTGATCCAGCAACTTTCGGAAATAATTTGCCATGTTAAAAAAATAGAAAAAAATAGAAAGTGTACTCTGATAATTTCGCATCTTTTGGGAAAATAACAGTGACCATCATTCGTGAACTATTTCTATGTTACAATAGAGCATGAATGTTGAAAAATCTCTAACGCACACAATCGATTTCTGATTCACCAAATTGGCTTACATTATTATCTTGTTCTTTTTTATGGAAAATGTTGGTTAACTATTGACGTAAAACCTGAGAAGGATAAAAAACTTTTTCATCTTCGGTTTCTCTCATCTGTTATTGCAAAAAAACATCATGTTGAGTGTATATGACGCTACCTGTGGAACTGCGAAAAGAAAAAAAAATAACTTTTGTCTTATTTCTGCTTAAAACAGTGCAATTTAAAAACGAAGCTAACAAAGCAGTGCTAGCAACACGAAGGAAATGGTGTGCTCAGCCCAGTCTCGCCCTATAGGCCTGTCTGTCTAAAGTGTCCTTGTCCCCTCAATCACCCCTCACCGAACCCGTTCACTCCCCCTCCCTCTTCCCGTACCCCTGCCTCCCGTCTCTCTGACTGTTCAGAGCATGGCAAATCCTGATGAACTTTTTCGCTCCAAGAAACCAGAGAAATTACGTTTGATTTGATAAATTTTTGGTAATGTCTAACATCTCAATGAAGTTTTTGTTCACTTCCTAAGTGGCCAAGACGAAAAATGTGCACGGAAGAATCATTGTGTTTCGTACCTCCGTTTCCCTACTGACACCGAATAGTTTAAAACATCATAGCTATACAATTACAACGCACAATGCATCACTACGAGACTCGCTTCGCAAGCCGGAAAGTGCCGTTCTCTGCAAAAATGTTGCCCTACACAACATCCCGAAAAAATGGTTCTCTCAGGGGCAAAAGTACGACTTTATCAAGCAAAGTGCCTGCAAGTAGGGGACCTACATCCTCTCACGCACAAGATTCTAATGCTCAAAAGACGGGAGACTTGTTAACAGCTGCCAGTAACCCCGCCAAAGAATGTGTGTCACCTTCCGAAGCAACATCAGTGAAGACTATGCAACCAATATCGCCGGAAGAGGGAAAACATACCTGCCAAACCTCCAGCAATCATTTGAAGGTTCGAAGCAGTGAAGTCTCAGCCGCAGCACCACAACCACCTGCTCCTCATCTGAACAAGCAAAACAGCGTGCCAGCTCCCCAGCTCTGCGTCAACAACAACGCTCCGAACTGTCCGCCAGCGGCGGGGACACAAACACCATCCTCATCAGTGGTACAAGAAAAAATAGTTTTTACAAAAAAGGACATTTCAAGCGTGGTAGACTTTTCTCATTCTCCA
Organism: Morinoia aosen; assembly: GCA_030386875.1. Classification (NCBI taxonomy): domain Eukaryota; kingdom Metazoa; phylum Arthropoda; class Malacostraca; order Amphipoda; family Talitridae; genus Morinoia; species Morinoia aosen. The sequence continues at coordinate 945,600 of CM059572.1, read as the reverse complement.
GATAATATGTTCGATAATTTTCGCGCCCAAACCGATACTGGCAGTAAATTACCCCAGAGCGCAAGCTGTGAAAACAAAATAAAATTTCCATTACAGAGCAATAAAAATAACACTGTTGCTTCTTTTAATGGCTACTTGCACCCGCTTCAAATAACAAGCTCTCAAAAAATTCATGAAATTATTCACAATTTTTCTCTAACAACAGCGTTTTTCAATAAATCCCTAAGACAACGTGAGCCTCCTAGCCCGTCGTCGATTTTCTCTACAGTATCAAACATTCAGAACCTAACCGAACAGCTTTTTGCTTTAAATTCACATATAAGTTCTCAAGACCTTGCACCTGTGGTACCTGCTAGTATCTCTTGTGAAATCGACTCCAATTGTCGAGAACCTTACGACACTTTGCTGCTAGGTGATAATATCCTAAGCACGATCAGAAGAAAGGACATCGATCGCTCGTGCTGGATCAAAACTGTTCCATCAGGGCGCTTCGATGACCTTCTCCATACTGTAAATTGCATGCCTAGATTTAAAAATTATATACTAAGTTTTGATGGTCTCTGCCACTCGCCCTCAGACCTTGCTCGAATCAAACAACAAATTGTAAGAAAGTACGCACTTTCTCGTATTTATATTGCCAATGCTTGCAGTGCAAACGAATTCAACAAAGCGAGGCATTTTTGCAAAAACCTGGGTTTAAACTTGATTCAATTTCAAACCTACCCAGATAATGAAAATGGTTACGCACTCAATAACTTTCAATGGCCTCGGACCCAGGAAGAGAACTTCTGTTTTCTTCAACAACTAGCAATGAAATCAACATTGCGAATCACCGTGCCATATTGTCCTCGTTTCAACAAATGTCAAGCAATAAATGGAATTGTAGATCATTCCAATGAATCGAAAAATTCACGGAATGAGACAAATAGTCTCACCTTAGACTTTCAAAAAGAATATAAGCCTATGCACATCATGTTAGAATTATGGGGGCAAGTACGACGACGAAATTAGTTCTGAACTTTATTTGAAGACAATAAATGCAGAACACAAGAGGATAGTGCGAGATGCACACATCCTAACGGCAATGAGTACCGACGGCGACTGACCGAGTCAGACTATAAACTAATGCGCGTTGCGTCTAGACATTAAACTTCTAGAACATTCTAAGAAGAAATACTAATACGAGAAATGTAATGAAACATCGCATTTACCTGGTGGCAACAAATATTCCTCATAAATAAGAAAATGCTATTTACTGAGATTTCATACATGGAAACAGTTGTAAAAATTAAGGAACTAGTTTACCGCTGCTTCCAAGAGAAACGTCTGGAACAATTAACATATATAGAATAAGAAACAGAAAAAACACTCAAGGTGTAACTTTAACACTCCACCTCAACTTGAGTGCCTTTTTCAAACATCAGAGACTCCTATCATTTCTCTAAGTTTAGTAAATCTTACAGCAGGCAATGGCTTTGTAAACAGATCTGCAAGGTTATCGGACGTAGGACAATATTTTACAACAATTTCCTTTTGATTAATCATATCTCGAATGAAATGGTATTTTATACTAACATGCTTCATTTTTGGATGGTCTTTCGGATCTTTAGACAAGCATATTGCCGACTGGTTATCTTCGTACAGAGTCATGGGTGACTTTATGTCATAGTGTAGCTGCTTTAGTAAGCTTTTTAACCAAACAGCTTCTTGAGCAGCACCAGCCAAAGAAACATACTCTGCTTCGGCAGTTGAGAGCGCTACACAAGTTTGCTTGGCAGTTCGCCATGATATCAAACCGCTACCGTACAGAAAACAATAGCCAGAAGTAGATTTTCTATCATTTTTGTCGCCAGCCCAGTCAGCGTCAGCATAACCAACACATTTGTTCTCATTGTTACGGTGATACACAATGCCAAAATTGTTTGAGCCTTTTAGATATCTAAATATTCTTTTAACTGCACACCAATGTTGTTTTGTGGGCTGTGAGCAGAGTCGAGCAACATTGCTAACTGCAAAGCTAATATCAGGTCTAGTTTTACAAGCTAAATACAATAAGCTACCAACAGCAGATTGGAAAGTTTTCTGATCAAACAATTCAGAAGTTTCACTAGCTTTTTCCAATACATTAACATCAGCAGGCGTGGACACAGGTTTTGCATTTTCCAGACCAAATCGCTTTAGCAAAGAATTTGTGAAAGCAGATTGACTCAAAGAGATTTTATCTTTTGCTTGATCGATTTTGACTCCAAGAAAATATTTCAACTCTCCTAAATCCTTCATCTTAAAGTTAGACGCAAATACATCTTTAATTTTACACACATCATTCAGAGAAGAACCAGCAATAATTATATCATCCACATAGATGGCTACAATGCTCAATTTGCTGTCAACAATTTTAGTATAAATACATGAGTCACTGTCAGTTTGAGCAAAACCATGTTTCTTCAGAAAGTTATCTAAAGTAGAGTTCCAACACTTTGGAGACTGTTTTAGACCGTACAGTGCTTTATTTAATTTACAAACAAGGTTTTCTTTGCCTGAAACAGCAAAGCCCTCAGGCTGAGTGACATGAATGGTTTCCTTAATTTCACCATTCAGAAAGGCAGAATCTACATCCATATGATGTATCATTAAATTGTTGACTGCAGCTAAAGCAATTACAGTTCGAACACTTTCAAAACGAGTCACAGGAGAAAACGTTTCTTCAAAATCGATTCCTAATTTTTGTGAAAAACCTTGAGCAACCAGACGTGCTTTGTAGGAACAGATAATTCCTTCAGAGTTAATCTTTTTCTTGAACACCCATTTAGTCTTAATTGGCTTATGATTACTGTTGGGTTCAACTAGTGACCATACATTGTTTAGTTTAATAGAAGCAAGTTCTTTTTCCATAGCTTCTTTCCACTTAGCAGCGTCTGGGCTACTCAAAGCCTCTTTCACATTACAAGGTTCTTCATCATTTTTACAGGTGTACGCCCACTCGCCAAAACGTTCAGGTTCTTTCCTTATTCTAGTAGATTTTCTTAGGTTACGCTCAAGATTATTTTGGTTTTCCTGCTCTAGTTCATCAGTGACAGTTTCAGAGTTACTCTTGGAGTAACTCGAGTCAGATATTGGTTGAATTTCAACTTTATTTTTAATAGACTCTAGAGACTGGACAAATTCATTTTCGTGGAAAACAACATCTCTACACAGGAACACCTTTTTTAACTCTGGGTCGTACAAGCGATAGCCTTTTGTCACAGAACTGTATCCAACAAAGTAACAACGCTTTGACTTAGGGTCAAGTTTACATCTTTCATCTCTAGGAACATGAGCATAACAAACACAACCAAACACTTTGAAATGTTGCACATTTGGCTTACGTCCATTGAGAGATTCATATGGAGTCATGTTCTGGAGAGCAACAGTCGGACTTCTATTCTTAACATAGGCAGCAGTTGAAACTGCTTCACCCCAGAAAGATTTAGATAAGCCTGACTCAGAGAGCATACACCGAGCAGCTTCTACTAAAGTCCTATTCATACGTTCAGCGACTCCGTTTTGTTGAGGCGTTTTTGGAACAGTTTTTTGATGAACAATGCCTTCTTGTTGCAGGAACAATTTAAATTCATTGGAAGAATATTCACCTCCGTTATCAGAGCGCAGACATTTGATCTTTTTGTTATACTGTTTCTCAACCAGTGATTTCCAACTTTTGAAAACAGAAAATACGTCACTTTTGTTCTTAATAACATACACCCACACATATCTGGAAGCATCATCAATGAACGTCACAAAGTAATTACCTCCACCTAAAGACATGGGTTCAATGCAACCACAAACATCAGAATGAATCAATTCAAGTGGAGAAGTTTTCCTAATTTTATCAGAAACATCAAAAGGAAGACGCTTAATTTTACCAGCAAGACAATCTTTGCATTCAATGAGATTATCAGTCAAAGAACAATCAAATGAATTAATACCTTTGACCAGTTTTGACTTTACCAACTTTTTCAAGTTATCACTGCCTAAATGACAGAACCTAGAATGCCACAGACTTCTGTCATCACATTTAGAAGCTGCACAAGTTTCATTAGAGTTGACAGTACACAACAGGTACAGTTTACCATTCTTTTTTCCAGTAACTTGAAGTTGATTGTCTCTCCAAATCTGACAAGAGCTGTTAGAGAAAGTCACTACTAAGCCAGAATTTGACATCTGAGAAACAGAAATTAAATTGAATGCTAGCTCTGGTACAAGTAACACATCTTTTACAACACAGTTTTTCACTTTACCATAAGAGGCTTTCACTGATAGATGAACATCACCAGAGCCAATGGCTTCAATGAATCTGCCATCACCAATTTCTACTTTAATTGGTGAAGAGAGTTTTTCAACACTCACAAACAAGTTTTTGTCATTGCACATATGCTGAGTTGCACCACTGTCAATCAACCAGTCTTGGTTTCCAAAGTCTTTCATGACCGATGCATGTGCAAACAATGTTATTTTGTCATTGCATTCACCAGCTTCATTAGCAACTGCAGATGAGTTTTGTTTCTCACGTTTTATTCTATTCAAGAACTTGTAACAGTTTTTCTTCAGGTGTCCAGTTTTATTACATTCGAAGCATTTGAGTTTTGTCTTATTTTTAGATAGCAACACTTTATTTCCTGACACCACTTTGATCTTCTTTTCTTCATTGATCAATTTTTCACACACAGATTCCAAACTTGGTACTTTATCTTGAGTTTCCAGCGCTGTAACAAATATCGAGTAGCTTTCAGGTAACGAGGCAAGAAGAGTTATAACTTTTAGTTCTTCTTTGATTTCGTCACCAATTACTGCTAGGGAATCAAAGAGTTCCACCAACTCCTTCAGATGCTCTTGCATGCATCCATCAGGTTGAAGAGTTAAGTTATGGAGTTTCCTCCGTAAACGTAGTTGGTTGGACCAACTTTTCTGCTCAAACGTGGATTGAAGTTTTTCCCACACATCCTTGGGATCTTGTGGATTGCCGAGAAGATACAACAACTTGGGCTCCACTCCAAGCACAATTGCTGAGAGAGCTTTGTCTCTTCGGTTTTTAAATTTACGTCGAGCCGCTTCATCAGCTCCGGGACCAGGTGCCGTCTCACTGCCATCGACGATGTCGTAAAGATCATCTCGGATAAGATTCATTTTCATTTGAATTTTCCAAGTAGCATAGTTCCTGTCGTTCAGCGGAACAATGCCGACCGCCTTGCCGTCCATTTCGTCTGTCTGCAGTCGTCTGCTGACTTGCCGCCACACGCGATTCAAATAACCGCCGCGCGATTTAAATTTTTCAAAGATGACCTCACAGAGACAACTTTTATTTAAACCAGCATTGCATAGCTGGGCCCATAACCATTGTTAGAATTATGGGGGCAAGTACGACGACGAAATTAGTTCTGAACTTTATTTGAAGACAATAAATGCAGAACACAAGAGGATAGTGTGAGATGCACACATCCTAACGGCAATGAGTACCGACGGCGACTGACCGAGTCAGACTATAAACTAATGCGCGTTGCGTCTAGACATTAAACTTCTAGAACATTCTAAGAAGAAATACTAATACGAGAAATGTAATGAAACATCGCATTTACCTGGTGGCAACAAATATTCCTCATAAATAAGAAAATGCTATTTACTGAGATTTCATACATGGAAACAGTTGTAAAAATTAAGGAACTAGTTTACCGCTGCTTCCAAGAGAAACGTCTGGAACAATTAACATATATAGAATAAGAAACAGAAAAAACACTCAAGGTGTAACTTTAACACATCACTGCACATGGTACACCAAATCCTTCAAAATTTAAACAATTTAAACAATTTAAACAATTTATTTACCACAGGAGATACAGAGGTAGAATGTTTCTTAAGTCTAATACAATGGTCAGAGTTGAAAATAGCTACCTGTTGCCCGAATAAGTTCAGCGACTTCTAGGGCATCCTACCATTACATTATTCTAGGGCGTACAATAATGTTTAACCTAATTCACTTAGCCTAGTTTCGCATTAGACTGATCAACAGGATAATGAACTCGATATTGATGTTTAATTTTACAATATAGGTCATCTGGACAATATTTAACAGTATATTCGATAACGATTTGGGAGCAGACTGAAAATCGGCGATATTACTCATGGCAAATTGCATTATTAGGACCAGACATGTAGGAGGCAGGATTTGACTTGGTGATCTTACACGACTAGTATTCTGATAAGAAGTGAGACTCAAGATTTCTTTTAAATACCTTGTAAGAATTACTTTCACGGATCTCCGCAGGTATTGAGTTCCAGGTTTTAGTTCCAACGAATAGTATACTTGAATAATAAGGAAGCATGAATTTACTTTTATTTCGTGTTAAATGGTCGTGATGACCAGTTTGCGCAGTTAATAACTGTTGAAGGCTATTGTCGCCATCATTAGCTAATGTTTTGTAGATGAAATTGCAGATGGAGATTTTGTAGAGATCCGAGAGTTTAAGCATTTGTAAATTTTTGAATGAATCATTTGTGTGAGCATTATATTCTAGGTTCTTTACCGCTCTGATGGCTCTTTTTTGCAGAGTAAAAATTATATTGGTTTTATTTTTATCAGTTCCATGCCATGCTTCTATTCCGTATTGCAGGTATGGTGAAATGAGCGTTCGATAAAGCATTAGTAAGGCTGTTTCAGGCAGGAAATTTTTAACTTTATTCAGGATTCCGATGGATTTTGATAATTTAGAACTAATATGAGTGATGTGCTCTTTGAAGGTCAGATGTTTATCTATTATGATGCCCAGAAATTTACATGAGTTTGTTTCTTTGATTTCACCTTCGCCAATTTTAATGGATGGTAGAGATATATTTTTCTTGTATGAGAACGTAATATAATTTGTTTTATCGATATTGAGGCTTATTTTATTAGCTTTAAGCCACAGTGAAACCTTATGGAGTTCATTATTTATACTCTCCGCAATCGTAGTGGGATTTTCGTTCGGAAGGACCGCAGAAAGCGTACTGTCATCGGCAAAAAGTATGAATTTAAAAAATGATGTAGATTTAATAATATCATTGATAAAAATCAGAAAAAGGAGAGGCCCAAGAACAGATCCTTGTGGAACTCCATGGCTTATTTTCTGTGGGTCCGATTTTGCGTCGTCAATGACAACGTATTGCTTCCGATTTGTTAGGTATGATCTGAACCAATCATGGGCAACCCCACGAATGCCATAACAATGAAGTTTCGAGAGTAATATGTTATGGTCCACACAATCGAATGCCTTTCGAAAGTCAAGAAATACAGAGAAGACAGTCTTTCCGTTATCTATATTAGAATAAAGGAATTGTAAATGATTTAATATTGCCTGTGTTGTTGAGTTTTTACAGCGAAAGCCGTATTGTTTATCATAGAGAAATGATTTTTGTTCAAAATAAGAGTACACTTTTTTATACACAATTTTCTCGAATACCTTGCTAATAATTGGTAACATGGAGATAGGTCGATAATTGTTTACACAGGTTTTTCATCATTTTTAAAGATAGGGGTTACTCTAGCAACTTTGAGGGAGTTCGGGAAAGTGCCTAGTAAGAGAGACTGGTTAATAATATTGGATATCAGCGGGGCCACAATATCAGCAATTATTTTAAGTATTTTAGTTGGAAACGTTTGTAACCCACTCGATTTATTTTTCATGTTGTTTATGCACGCAATTACATCGGAGGAGTTTGTAGGCGTAAAGAAAAAGGAGTTGTGTTCTCGAATATGATCCATAAATTCCAGGTGATCAGTAGGTTTACTTGGAATACCATTGGCTATAGTTTTCCCTACGTTTACAAAGAAATTGTTGAAGATATTAGCAATTTCATTCTTCTCATGGTATTTTACATTATCTTGGGTGATATATCCAATTTTCTTTTTTTCGGCGTTATTCGGTTTATAACAAGAGTTAAGGAGGCGCCAAGTCTTTTTAACGTCAGCTTCGAATTGAGTAAACTTGAGGGTAAAGTAGCTCTTTTTTGATGTTCTTATCTGGTTTGTCACATAGTTTCTGAATCGGTTATATGTTTCTCTAGATATTCGCCCTTCGCAAAGGAGGGCTAGGTACGCTTGGCGTTTCTTTATATTTATCACGATGTCTCTAGTAATCCAGGGCTTTTGTTTATTTTTCGGGGTAACTGTACGAGTTACAATTGGGCAACACTGATTGTATGCGTTCATTATAGTTTCAGTCAACTTTACTACTGATTCATCAATGCTCCTTGCATTATTGTTTTGTTGGGTGATGTGCAATGTTGCATTAAATCTTCTAGAACGGTGCGCATTTCTTCTAAATTTGATTCGTTTATTTTACGATATGAGTAAGTTTCAGCCCGTGCTTTGGTGCACGCAAGATAGACATTTTTCTTAATAAGAAAAACTGGAAAATGATCTGATAAGTCAGAAGTAATTATTCCAGCAAGAAAATCACTTGGGTCTGTCATAAAGATATTGTCAAGCAGCGTGGCACACTCTGAGGTTATTCGTGTTGGCTTTGTGATGATCGGAAGGAAAGATTTAGAATGAAATGCATTTAAGAAATTAGAGATTGGTTCATAGCTTTCATGTTTCAGCAAATCATAGTTGAAGTCACCGCATATTATTATGTCATTGTAGAAGGACCTGTTGAACTGAGAAATAATTCGATTAAGCTCATTAAGGAAGGATATTGGACAGGCTGTAGGCGGCCTATACACCGTTCCAAGCACAATTCGTTTGCCATCTCTAGACAGTTCTACGAATAATGATTCTATATGATCCTGATTCAGTGTTGCACTTGCTATGATTCTCGAATCCATGTGCTTAGAAATGTATGTACTGATGCCCCCGCCTCGCTTGTTTTTCGTAGCGGATGGTAACTATGATAATTTTCAAATTTAATCATGTCTTTGGTCGAGTCATCTAGCCAGCTTTCGGTGAAGCTAATCACATCTAAGGTATACTTAAGTTCAGTAATAGTGCATTGTATCTCTTCCAATTTTGGATAGAGTAACCTACAGTTCCAACACAGTAGCGAAAAATCCTGCCGGGTTATTCGTATAGATTCGTTGAATTTTGATATATTAGTATATCTGCAGTTTTCAGAGTCGTTTAGGTTTGGAAATATTCTGTTCAAATGATTGAGATCCGGGTCGATTTCATCTAATATATCAGCGTGATCAGTCATTCAAAATTAGTAAACAGTAGGCAGTAAGTACTATTGTACAACTTAAAACAAAATACAGAGTCAAGATTAAAAGGATATATCTATCTAAAAACTAGCTTAGAAAGTATAGAAAAGAGTAAGAAATCTAGCGTGATTTCGTGGGTACACTCAATACTCAGCCAAGAGCGATTAATACTGGAGTTCAATATACAAAATTGATGCGTACAAATTGCTGAAGGCGTTGTTACAAAGTTCACATACAACAGGTAATAAGTTTAAAAAAAAATAAAAATGAATAGAAAAAATTTAGCGACGATGATAATCTAATCAGCTAATATGTTTTACACATAATAATAGTTTGTTGGTTAAAAATTACATACAGTTTACGAGGAAAGGTGAACAAGGTGGATATCAATATTCCATCATAATATTGGTAGGTACAAATTGCTGATGGTGTTGTTGCAATTTCCAATACAGTTGTCATAAATGTTCATATATATCTGTCATAAGGTTGTCAAAATTGAGGTAAAACTGCCGTATATATCTTTAGAGGTTGGAACTGATTCATGACATGAAGTTATGCAGTTTGAAGATCTAGTGTAAAGTTATAGAATTCTAGGCGTTATTGGCATACGAGTATATAATTTGACACAGGTACATGTTTTGATACCTAATTGAGGTGAACACCCAAGACCCGATTCGATGATTTATCCAGTTGCCGCATCAGGTATTGGTCGAGCTCTTCTGGCGTGTTAATCTGACGTCTCGAGTCCGGTTGTCCAGGGATGAATGCGAAGATGTTTCCATCTTGGGTCCTCGGGGTTCCGATTTTTTCCGGGAAATTTCTCTTGGGTACTCTCAAGGTGTACATGATCTTGGCCCGTGAAGGTATTAGATATTCATTTATATAGAACGTTGGTTTATTTACTCGGCAGGCAGAGAGAATTTCACGTTTTTTGTTGTAATGTTTCAGTTCGAAAGCGATGTTTCTTCGATCCTCGTTTCCTCGTTTGATTGCGTCATCAAGCAGAGGTCTGAGTAACTCACTCACCCGCAGCATGAGGAACGTAAATAAGCCTGAGCCTTTCCCTGATTCGATCTCAGACAAATATAATGTCCGTACGAAAAATAAATTTGCGTTACTTGCAACAGACACAAATAGTGATTGCGACATGCCCTCCTTTTCAACCAATTCTCAACTTTCCAGTGAGTACGCAGGAACCAAGGAAAGTCAAGCGAATACCGATATTCAAAACTATTCCAAAGAAAATCAAATTATTCGAAAAAAATCTGATGCCTCTGCCGGGCCTCCGTCGAACGACCAAACTAATACTGCTACCGAAAAATCAACAGTGAATCAAATCTGCACACGCGTTGCACACACACTGGACGACTTGAAACGATCGCTCAAATTGGAGCCTGCTTACACTGTAGGTGACGGACACTGTCTCCTCCACGCCGTAACGACGCAGCTTGCTTCACAACAAAAATCGAAATGGAATTATACATCTCTGAAAAAAGCCATCAAAACTGAGAGCTCCAGAAACAAGGATCAGTATGCAAAATTCGTTGACAAGAACAGTGGCAGTTTCGAACAACTCATCGATAAATACATCGATAGCAAAGTCTTCGATCACGAAGTTGGAGACCTCATACCCCAAATACTTTCTAATGTAACGAGAACACCAATTCGCGTATTAGATGAAAGAGACAATGGGATTTGGAAGACGATCATCTCCCCTACATCAAATGCTCTGATAAACTGTCCTCCGGTAAACATACACCGGAAACAGGACCACTATAGCACCCTCTTGAAAATGCGTGATGAAAATCGTGTTGCTCCCTCCCCCATTTTGTGACTAAATAACAGTGATCAAATTGAATATGAAGCTGAAATCACAAACAATGAAGGCGGCAATAAAAACCTAGAGACGAATACTAAATGCCCTGCTAGACCTAAAAAATGCAATAACTCCACTAAAGATCTGCCTATTGAGGTAAATAATATCAAAATATTGCACATAAATGCTCGCAGCCTCAATGGTAAAATGGATGACGTACGAGTAATGTTGATCACTAACGATATCGATATTTTATGCGTATCTGAAACATGGTTCGATTCACGAGTCGAAAGCTCATATCTCAGCATTACCGGGTACAAATTGTACTGTTATGATGGAGTCAAGAGTAAGAGAGGTAGCGGTTCATGCATTTTCATCAAAGATGTCTACTCTACATCCTTAGTTCCGATAGAAGAAAAATGCGAAGACATAGAAATGGTTTGGCTCAATGTTCAAGTAAACAAACACAAGTCTTTCATTATCGGCAGTCTTTACAGACATCCGTCAGCATCTCTTCGTCCAACATTAGATTTCATTGAAAATACGCTTAGATCAATCTCTGCAGCCAAAAAGTCTTTCTATGTTTTCGGAGATTTTAACGTGGATCTGACAAATAAAAACAATCAGCTAAGCAAGATGCTGCACAGACTTAACCTTTCTCAAATGGTCCAAGAACCAACGCGAATTACCAACACTTATAAAACTCTTCTTGACCTAGCAATTACCAACAATTCCCTAGCAGTACTCAGCACAGAAATCTTACCGTCCTTTTCTGATCACCATTCGGTAGAATGCCAAATCAATATTGCAAAAGAGAAACAGAAATCTAGTTACATTACATATCGCATGAAAAACCACTACTCCCCTGAAATATTTCAAGAAAAGCTATTAGACAGATGGAGTGAATTTCAAGGCATGGAAAACACCGATGATGTCAATCTACAAGTTTCGCTTTTCAACGAAAATTTCGTATCAGCTCTTAACGAATGCGCACCTTTCACTACGAAGAAAGTTAAGCCAAGAATTTCTAAATGGATAACAGATGAAATTAAACATTTGAGCAGAGCTAAAAGAAATTTGCAGCGTGAGTACAAACTGAATAAATCAGACAGTACGCGTCGAAAATCATATAAAGATCATGAGAAGATCCTACGAAGAAAAGTTAAGGAAGCAAAACGGGACTACTTCCACAAAAAATCTTGGCGGCAAAACAAAACCCTAAAAGAACTTGGGAAATCATTAGAGAAGCTGCTCAGTATAAAAATTCAGACTGCAAAAACACTTTTGACAACCCCTCAAAAATGGCGAATGACTTTAACACTTTCTTCTCAAAAGTTGGCGACGATGTTTTCAATGAAGTATCCAGGACAGTTTCAGACACATCTACAGAGGCAAATCTGAGCGATGTTTCATCCCCAAATAGTAGCAACAAGTGGAGACCAAAGCCAGTTAGCGTCATAGAGATACGAAAAATCTTGTACTCATAAAAGAATACTAAAGCGACTGGACATGATGGCATAAGCCTCCAACATATAAAAGACAGCTTCCCTGTCACAGCACCCTTTATTCGCTTGATAATAAATACATCTATAGTCACAAACAAGTTTCCCGATCAATGGAAACTATCCATAATTAAGCCATTACATAAATCTGGTGATATCGACATAGCGTCAAACTACAGACCAATCAGTCTCCTGCCTGTTATGTCCAAAATATTAGAAAAAGTAATAACAAACCAGCTCTCGTCTTACATAGACGAGTCACATCTACTGCATCGCAATCAATATGCTTACAGGAGGAATACCAGTACTCAGGACGCCCTGTTAAACACAACAGAAAAAATTTACAATGATATTGACCAAAAAAATTAACTCTCTTACTATTGCTTGATCTCTCCAAAGCTTTCGACAGTGTTGAGCATGAGAAACTTCTACGAAAAATTTCAAACCTCAGAATGGACACTCAGTGGTTTGAAAGCTACCTACGAAACCGCTCTCATGCAGTGTGCTTGAATAACAAAATGTCATCATTCATACCAAAAAACTTCGGCGTTCCTCAAAGTTCAATCATCGGCCCACTCCTATTTTCAATTATCATCAACGATTTTCCCACCATGCCGGCAAACACAAAAATCTCAATGTATGCTGATGACGTACAAATTGCCATGACAAGCTCAACAGCGGATTTAACAGAAACACAAGCCAACGCTGAAAACCTTCTGAGAAATCTGAAATTGTGGTATGACCATAATGGCCTCAAACTCAACGCAAGTAAAACGCAATGCATTATTTTTGGATCACAGAATGCGACTGAAAATTTACCACCATTCAAGCTAACATTTGTAGACGTTACAATTAAACCAGTCGATAAGGTTTAAAATTTGGGTGTTTGGTTTGACAAAAATATGACTTTCAATTCACACGTCGAAACAATGTGCAACAAAATTAACGGAACCTTAATGTTCTTTCATCGTATAAAGAACACACTTGACGAAAAATCTAGATTATTAGTGATTCAGTCTTTAGTTTTATCGCGTCTGGACTACTGCAGTCTTGTGTGGGGAGACTTACCTAAATGTCGTCAGGACGATAAATAAATGAAGGCATCTACGGATGCTTTATTTCCAATCAAGCCTGGTACATATATCACCTTTTACATTGGATTTTCAAATGCCTTATAACTAACGCCAGGACGCCATAACGCTTTCCCCCGGTCGAGACCGGTACCCATTTCAGACACCTGGGTGGAGTGGGGTATTGTGCTTGGAATTTTCCTCCTATACCCAACAGAGAAAATCGCCACTGCCAGCGCCGAGACTCGATCCCGGGTCCTTGCCGCACGGCGGCAGAACCTATACCACATGGCTATGGCGGCACCGACGAGCTGCAAAAATGTGTAAACTTCGCCGCCAAAGTGGTATGCAAAGGAAATTTCAATAAATACGATCATGTCACCCCTCTTTTAAGAAAACTCGACTGGATCCCAATACCGAACAGATTCATGATACAGAAAGCTCGACGAGTATTTTCCTCTCTGTACCTCCCCCAAAGTAATGCAGAGGTGGTAAAATTTTTTCCATCTAATATCCCAAACGAAAGACCAAACCGGAGGAACGATGTTTCAGTCAGTTACCGTCATCTAACGTGGGACAAAAAGCTCTCTCAGTTTCTGGAGCTTTTTTGTGGAACAAGCTTCCCCAGCATATCAAAAACTCTAAAACTGGAAAAGAATTTAGAGTAAATGTGTCACGTCATTTTGCATCTCTGTCATAGGGCCTTCAGCATCTCGGTGTGAACTTTTCATCTATCAGAAATATTAATTTTTCCTGAAATTTCTGTTAGAAATTTAGAAACTATTTCATTTTACGTTTGCTAAGCGATTCGTATATTCATTTTACTTATTTCTGTCGACAACAATGAGCACCACAGCCGTCAGTTCAATGCAGCAGAACGAACGTTCTTTCCATAATTAGGAGTATTTCCTCATCTTTATTTTGGTATTTCTTTCTCTTTTCTGTATTAATATTTAACGTCCGTATCGTATGACAAATATACCATGAAATACATTTTGTGTGCACACCAATAAATAGGTTTATAGATGTGAGGGTTGTGCAAAGTTTATAATGAATTAAATTTTTGGCTAACGTTGTCTCGCTATTTCAAAATCATTCTCGAAGATGTTTTCAATCGATTTTCGGCTGAGCTGGGGGGAAAGGGGTAATTTAAGCATTGCATTTAGTCTTTTTATTTTTATTTTTTTTCCGTGCGTTCAGCACACACTAGCACTGAACTTTCAAATCGGAAAAAATTCTAAATTTCTGTAATCAAAATTATCATTTTGGATCAAGGCCTAATCTTCCTATATGTGCCAATTTTGTGAATATTCTCCACTCAGATGTGATATCCGGCCACATTGTTACTCCAATTTATCCCACGTACACATGTCCGTATAATGCTGAAGAGTTGTGTTGCTTCTTGACTATAACCTGATTTTTCTTAAAAATTTCTGTGAAGAAATTAAAAAACAGCTCATTTTTATGTTTTTCGAAGTCTCCTCTTCCTTTTAGTTATTTTTTTGCGAAAAATTTCTTAGGATTACAGTGAGCTCAGCTGTCATTTTCTGTGTAGTAGATGGTAGGTTTCTTCTATCTTTTATCTTATATTTGTATTTTTTTCTAATATTTTATTTTCAATAAGTATATATATTAATATGTGTGTGTACGTGTGTAGGTATATATATGTATCTAAATAAATAGATATACATGTTTCTATTTCATTTCTTTACACAAAAACCATTCGGTTAATAAATTTTATTGCAATAGCGAAATGATTCAAAAATAGATCTATCACTTCCCCAGAGGGCGTTTCTGTGAATCGGATTAATGACAAATACAATTAATGAAATAAAGTGCAATTTGAGCATATGAATCGTAGTATAATTTTCTTTCTGTCCGTATGTTGTACAAGCTATGAAGTTTGATATTGAATATATGTTTGTTTACCCATTTCTACCAATATTTTGTAGATATTTGTCAATCATGAGTGGTAACCGGCTTACACTGTATCTCTATTTTATCCCATGTACTCATGTCCGCATGATGTGGTGAATATCGAGAAGATATGAAATATGATTTTGGTGGTGAAAGGGCTTTGCATATTTTTAGGGCATATTTTTCATTTCTCATTCAACTACCCTTGACAGAGATAGACTATTGGCAAGCCACGTGTGGTTTGTCTATTAGTACGCCTCGTATATTTTGTCTATTAATATGCCTCGCATGGTCTATCTATTTTGTACACCTCTGATAGCTTGTCTATTAGTACACCTCGTATAGTTTGCCTATTATTATTATGCCTCGTATGGCTTATCTATTTGTACACCTCGGATGGTTTGTCAATTAGTACTCCTAGTATAGAACTTTTGTTAAACTACTAGCACACCACGAATGGTTTGTCTATTATTACGCCTACGGCTCGTATATTTTGTCAATTAATATGCCTCGTATGGTCTATCTACTTGTACACCTCTGACAGTTTGTCTATTATTACACCTCGTATAGTTTGTCTATTATTATGCCTCGTATGGCTCATCTACTTGTACACCTCGGATGGTTTGTCAATTAGTACTCCTCGTATGGAACATTTGTTTTAGGATGCCCTATATTTAAGAAACTTTTGAAAGCCAATATGTTGGCATGTATCTCATGTGACAGCTTGGAAATAAACATTTTTTCTTTTTTTTTCTTTGACTCTCATTGGTCACTGTGATTCGGACTGGGGAAATTCCCTAGACAGACGTAGCATAACTGGTTATTGTTTCCGATTAGCTGAGCAAGGACCATTGATATCGTGGAAGTCGAAGAAGCAGAATGTTGTAGCACTTTCTTCTTGCGAAGCTGAGTATGTCGCCATAACTACTGCAGTGCAGGAAGGTCTTTTTTTACGTCAACTATTTTCTGACATGAATGGTGATGAAAGGAAGCCTGTTCAATTGTTCGTCGACAATCAAGGTGCGATTGCTTTAGCTAAAAATCTTGTACATCATCAAAGACCTAAACATATTGATATCCGCTTTCATTTCATAAGATCTGAAATTGAGAAAGGAACGGTGTTCCTCACCTATGTTCCATCTGAGAATAACGTTGCCGACGTTTTTACGAAACCTTTCTCTAAGCAGAAACTTAGCAAGTTCCCTCTAATAATGGGAGTATCTTAGTTTAAGGGGGGGTGTTGAGTTCACTATTCTCACGCTTACATAATTTATTTCTTGTTGCGTTGTTTGTGTTTTTGTGTAAATGTTTCTATTAGTCATTTGTTGTGAAATAAAAGTAAACTAAGATACCTAAGTTACCCCAGTTATATTTTGACTTTCGTGTTTCCCGTTTTCTTTGACTGTGATGTTCGACGCAGTTGATGTGCTTCTGTTGGCCCTTGAAACGTTCTCACTGTTGGACCAGAATACCCGCTGTCAAGACGTGTGTGTTTCTCTCGCCAGCCTTTCTGTTAAAGCTTCCCTGCGTGATTGGGGTTACCCAATCCAGAGATCAGGATGACCGATGCGGCAACACGGTAGAGCATTCGTAAAGCTGTTTCAGGCAGGTAATTTTTAACTTTATTTGGGATTCCGATGGATTTTGATAATTTAGAATTAATATGAGCGATGTGCTCGTTAAAGGTCAGATGTTTATCTATTATGATACCCAAAAACTTGCATGAGTTGATTTCTTCGATTTCACCTTCGCCAATTTTTATGCGTGGGAGAGATATATTTATCTTGTATGAGAATGTAATATATTCTGTTTTATCGATGTTGAGGCTTATTTTATTAGCTTTAAGCCCAAATGAATCCTTATGGAGTTCATTATTTATACTCTCCGCAATCATAGCGGGATTTTGGTTCGAAAGGACCGCAGAAAGCGTGCTGTCATCGGCAAAAAGTATGAAATTGAAAAATGATGTAGATTTGATAATATCATTTATAAATATCAGAAATAGGAGAGGCCCAAGGACAGATCCTTGTGGAACTCCATGGCTAATTTTCTGTGGGTCTGATTTTGCATTGTCAATGACAACGTATTGTTTCCGGTTTGTTAGGTATGATTTGAACCAATCATGGGCGATTCCTCGAATGCCATAACAGTGTAGTTTCGAGAGTAATATGTTATGGCCCACACAAACGAATGCTTTTCGAAAGTCAAGAAACACGGAGAAAACAAGCTTTCCTTCATCTATATTAGAGTAGAGGTACTGTAAATGATTTAAAATAGCTTGTGTCGTTGATTTTTTAGAACGAAAACCGTATTGTTTGCCGTAGAGAAAAGAATTTTGTTCAAAATACGAATAAACTTTTTTATACACAATTTTTTCAAATATTTTGCTAATAATTGGCAGTACAGAGATAGGTCTATAATTATTAATGCAATTTTTATCACCATTTTAAAAATAGGGGTCACTCTGGCAGTTTTGAGAGAGTTGGGGAAGATACCTTGAGAAAGTGAATGGTTGATAATATTAGATGTGCACGGTGCTATTATATCAGCTATAGCCTTAATAACTTTAGCTGAGAATGTATTTAGTCCATTTCATTTGTTTTTCAAGTTGCTTATGCACGTAATTACATCGGAAGGATTAGATGGCGTGAAAAAGAAAGAGTTGTGTTCACGGACATGGTCCATGTATTGCAGGTGGTCTGTAGGTTCACTAACGACACTATCGGCGATATTTTCCCTATGTTTATAAAAAAGTTGTTCAACACGGGTGCAATATCTTGCTTGTCGTGATATTTTACATTTTCGTGAATGATGGACTCAATTGTTTTTGTAGCATTATTGTTCGGTCTATAGCATGAATTTAGCAGGCGCCAAGTTTTTTTAATATCAGTTGTGTATTCAGTAAATTTACGCGTAAAGTTGTTTTGTTTCGATGTTCGTATTTGATTTGTCACATGATTCCTGAATCTGTTATATGTTACTCTAGATATTCGTCCTTCGTATAGTAAAGCTAGATAAGCTTGCCTTTTCTTTATGTTGATCACGATATCTTCAGTAATCCAAGGCTTTTGTCTATTTTTCGGCGTAATTGTGCGGGTGATTATTAGACAACACTGGATGTATGCGGTCGTTATAATTTCAGTTAGATTTAGTATTGCTTGATCAATGTTAATTGCATTATTATCCAGTTCATAGATGTCCAATGATGGCATTAATTCTTCTAGAACAGAACATAACGGTCATTAGTTAATAAGCATTTTATTTATATATAAATGGACAATCGCACAACAAATGTATAGTTTTTACATGAATGCTTTACAATAATAAAGAAATGAGGAGTTAGGTAATGTTACAAGTTGAGAGTGCACAGAAAAAAGACCATTATCTCTAGTGAAATGCTAGTTGTCAGTCTAGTACACACATATGTTGTGAACTTTTGGGACTCATTCCACTGGAATTTATAAAACGTTACAACGAACATCTTAAAATTAAGTTATATCAATGGGAGTGATTTTCATGAATTTACGAACCTAAATTCATTCGATAAAACCCGAAATTTTACCAAAAGTGTGTTCCGAAAGAAAAAAATGATTCCGGTCACGTATCTCCACCCGTCACTTCCGTATTGGCAACACTGCCCTGGCCACTTTGAATCGGAAGGCACTCTGACGCTAGCTCTCCTGTGTTTCGGTTCTTGTGCTTTGCAGCGACGGGTGAGACTAGATTTTGTGTTAAATTCTGTGGAAGTACAGCTTATTTGTTATTAACATATATTACATCATCTCCTTTATAATTGTGTTGTCCTTAAAAAGTGTTTCATTGTGCCTAGTATTATTTTAGATAGCGTAAGAAGTAGTGAGCAAACTTAGGAACATCTCCTCTTTTGTGTTAGTCCGTGCAAGCGTTTAGGCGGGCGCAAGTGTTCAAGCTCACTGCTCTTGTCATCTTAGTCTTGTTTCTTCATGTTGTCCTTATTTTATCATACCTCTTGTGCCAAAAATCCTAAAGAGTTTTGTGCTCAGAGTTCTACTGATTACACTAGCCCATCTATTCCTCATGAGCCCTTTTGTCCAAAAACTTATGAGCATTTTGTAGTACCCGTACAGTTTATTGTATAGTGCAGATCAGGCAAAAGTTTTTGCCTGTGCGAATTATTAGTATAAAGTTGTAGTTTCATGCCATTAAAAATATTAAGGTTAATATTTGGCTCCGAGGACATTGTCAGTGCTCCGAGGTTGATCCCTGCCTGCACTCCGGCGCCAGAGTGCGGGTGGGGGTCGTTTTCGAAGAAGCTCCTCCCTTTGAGGCGGCATGTAAATCTCAGAAATTTAGCAGCCTGACATGTGTTAATATATGGCTCGACTAAATACCTTGTGCACATTAACTTAGCTCTGTCGTCCCATACAGGAAGCCACGAGACACTTCACACTCCACTGCCACATTCACCTACCTTGCCCACTCACATAAAGGGGGGTAACTAACCCGGTAGCCAAACTTGGCAGAGGATAAAAACTGCCTCCTTCGCGGTTCTTTCTGTTCCCTTATTCCCCTTCACGCCTCATTCCTCATACTCGTTACTTCCCTCGTCCAAGCCACGTGACAAATTGAGTATTCACCGGCTGTGTCTAAATCACTTGACGCTGAGCCATTTCATCAACCTTTGGGGAATTGAGCATTCACCGGCTGTGTACAATTCACTTGACGCTGAGCCGTTTCGAAGAGCCACTGGGAATCTGTGCATACTAACTCTCCACCGACATACATTCACCATCTCGCAACCACCGCTGCGAGCCGGTTGCATCCCTACTCAAGGTTTAACCAGAAACAGTTCATCCTGAAGCGACCGACGGGGGTTGACAAGTCTTCTCAACAAATAAAGGCCAGAGAAAACAAAACCATATTTTTCTTGCCCTTCCGTGTGGTCCAGTCCGTGGAAAGGTTCTAGTATTGATTTGATTAAATTGATGCATAAAGCATCCGAACACCGCCTTCAACTCCTTCTGAGTTTTGCTAATCACTAAATTCAATGCGCGTTAACACGCGCTGGTGACCCTTTTAAATTGCTTTGCTCATCAAGCGTCACATAACAAAATTAAGTTCCTCCACTTTGGGCGAATTTTAAACATATGTGCACGTATACATGTAAATATATACACATACACATGCACACACATACCCACGCACATACTTACACCAAACTCGTAAGCATACACAAATGCATTTCTATGCATCGAGGCAATACATACGCATTCTACAGAGTGTCAAACGCATAGCGTGCACACGTACACATATACACGAGTATGCATGTGCGCAAATATCAGCGTAAACTAGTCAGTATAAACCAGAATTCCAATCGAGGGAAACAGAGAAAATATATTTTATTATAGCATGAATTTTATAAAATTTCGTACTAAAAATAGTGGCACAAAACAGTCTACTTAAGTCAGAAACATGAAAACGATTGTGGGACGTGAATAAGAAATAAAACATTAATGTCCTATAAAGGTTTCATATTAGAAAAAAAAATCACATTATCTTTGAAATATGGCGCAAATTGTCGGCAATTGATAAACAAACATAGGTATCACATTATTATAAGCATATAACTATAAGCAGAATGAGCATATTACTGCAGTATAAATGGATGATCACACAACAAATTTTTTTTTAAATGGACGCTTTACAATTTCTTTTTAGAAAAAAACACATTATCTTTGTAATATGGTGCAGAATGTCTGAAATTGATAATCACACACACACACATAGGTACCATGACGGTCTAGTTTGATGCTTGCACAGAAACGGAGAGGAATGACATAAAATTCAACCTTCGACTGGTTTATCTACTCTAGTGTACACAGGTGTACGTGCACATATACCCACCCATATGCGCACATATACCTATATACGTACACACATATACATGTAAGCATGTTTGCAAATGACAACGTATAGGCGGTCAAATCATAATATCTACGCATACTTCAAAACTGTTGTGTGATGTCTTGAATTATAAAACAATGAGCGACGGAGATTGTTCTTCAATGGAGATACCAGGCAAATGAGATTCGTCAGTACTTATTCAGTATGTTCTGTAACTAAAAATTATTTTTGAGACACAAGATGACGAGTTATTTTGGCTTTAAATTCTCTCGGTCTTTGAGGGACTTTAATACTCAGGGGAAGTTTGTTCCACAGTGTAATATAGCGAGTAGTGTAAGTTCTAGTTAGACAGACCTAAAGTTGGCAACGCTCGTGAGAGCAACACTCACAGCCAGTTTCCGATTGGTCGTAGCCAGCTAAACAGTTCATGCTGACAACAAGTGTATATATAGATTACCTCAGACGGCTAAGTACTACCTCTAAGTACTTCTCTAACTACCTACTACTAATTCTATTCTAATCTATCCTGCTATTTCAATCTATCTCCGCTCTACTCTCACTAGCCACATGTCTGGTAATTGAGCATTTAAGTTGTAAGGTATATCTAAGAGGTGAGTGACTTATTTACCTAATGTGATGTGTCATTGCATTTGTGTATTGATATGTTATTTGTGTCTTGATGGGGTGTACTAATATTATATCTCCGTCTGAGTATATAACACACAGTAAGGTGCCTGATATGGACAGAGCCTTCTGCCCTAAGTGAGATGAACGATAGTTGACTAAGACATTATTGTTTCTGTTCGGTTTTTGATTGGTTACAGTGGGTGGATGGAAACGCACTATCTCAGCATTGCTCTGAGGAAGATATAACGAGGAGAATACGTATTGGGCCTTCTGCATGAGGAGCCTTTCTTGGATAGGAATCCAACCGAGTTTATTAAGGAGAGGGGTTACGTGATCACTTCTTTTGAAATTACCGTTGCATACCACCTTGGCTGCAAAATTCATGCATTTTTGTAAGTCCCTTTGAAGGTATTGAGGTAAGTCTCCCCATACTAGGCTGCAGTAGTCAATGCGCGATAACACAAGGGATTGAATGGCTAATAATCTGGATTTTTCGTCTAGCACACTTTTTATACGATGAAAAAGCATTAAAGTTACGTAGATTTTGTTGCAAGTAGTCTCAACGTGAGATTTGAAGGACATATTTCTATCGAACCAGATAACTAGATTTTTTACTTTTTCTGATGCATTAATTTTATCATTTCCAACTGCAGGAGTAAGATCTGAAGTTTTTTTAATTGCATCTTTGGATCCAAAAATAATGCATTGTGTTTTATTAGCATTTAATTTGAGACCATTTCGGTCGTACCATGATTTCAGGCTAGTCAGTCAGTTTCGGCTTAGTTTGCGTCTGTGGTATTTCCGATACAGAACTTGTTATTGCAATTTGAACATCATCTGCATACATTGAGATGCGTGTGTTGGAAGGCATTGGAGGGAAATCATTAATGAAAATAGAAAACAGTAGCGGACCATGAATTGATCCTTGGGGAACACCAAAATTGTTTTGAATGAATGGGGACAATTTGTTTTCTATGCGGACTGCATGAGATCGATTTGACAAGTAACTTTCAAACCATTGCGTGTCTATTCCCAAGTTTAGTATTTTACGTAGAAGTCTTTCATGTTCGACGCTATCGAACGCCTTAGAGAGATCGAGTAGCAGCAAGAGTGTTACATTCTTTTGATCGATGTCACTGTAAATTTTTTCAGATATATTGAGCAGAGCGTCTTGAGTGCTAGTAATTCTTCTATAGGCATAATGATTTTGGTGGAGTAGATTTGACTCGTCCAGGTGAAATGACAGTTGATTTGTCACCACTTTCTCCAATAGTTTGGACATGACAGGCAAAAGACTGATGGGCCTGTAGTTTGATGCTGTATTTAGGTCACCACTTTTATGCAACGGTCTAATAATGGAGTGTTTCCATTGGTTTGGAAACGTGTTGGTTACTATTGATGTAATAATTATCAGACGAATCCATGGTGCTGTAACAGGGAAACGGTCTTTGATATATTGAAGACTGATACCATCATGTCCAAATGCCTTTGTGTTTTTAGTGAGTATAAGATGTTTCGTAACTCCGGTAAATCGATAGGGCGTGGTCTCCACTTGACATCAGTCCTCGAAAGTGCAGTGGGGCATGAATTTTCAATTGTCGTTTCATCTGGATTGGTACACACCTCACTGAAAACTTGAGCCCCTACTTTTGAAACGAATGTGTTGAAATCCGTGGCTGTTGCCAAGGGATTTTCAAAATTACTTGTGCGATCTAAATTTTTATAAGGGGCTACCTCACTAATGATTTCCCAAGTTCGCTTCGGGTGTTTTTTAGCCGTTATCAGTGCCTGGTGGAAGTGAGTTTGTTTCGCGTCAGTGATTTTCTTTCGAAGAATTTTTTCATGTTCTTTATATCTCTTGTATAAGGTACTGTTTGATCTATTGTTTTTGTACTCTCGCAAGTGAGCTTTCTTTATTCTGCTCATCTCTTTAACTTCGTCAGTAATCCAAACAGTCCGTTTTGGCTGTTTTTTTTGGTGAAGTAAGGTGCACATTCGTCGAGAGCTGCTGTGAAGTTCTCGTTGAAGATTGACACTTGTATGTCAACATCTTCAGATTGCATCATTTTCTGGAATTCGGTAGACCTATCGAGTAGTTTTTCTTGAAAAAGTTCTGCTGAATAGTGTCTTTTCGAGCGATAGGTCATTAAGCGGTATTTTTGTCTTTCCTTCGTAATATTTATTTCACATTCTAAAGAGTGGTGATCGGAAAAATAGAAGGTGATATTACTGTACTAAGTATTGCGGTGGGATTATTTGTGAATGCTAGATCGAGGAGAGTTGCAGAGACTATAGTGATGCGAGTCGGTTCTTTGACCATTTGTGATAGGCTTAGTTTATACAATAGTTTGCTTAGCTGATTGTTTTTGTCCGTTAGGTCAACGTTGAAATCTCCGGAAGCAAAAAATGATTTTTTTGCCTGAAGGATTTCTTTGAAGGTTTCCTCAATGAAACCTAGTGTTAGATTTAGGGGAGACGATGGGTGCCGGTAAAGGCTGCCAATGATTATTGATTTGTGTTTATTTATATGCACTTCTAACCAAACCATTTCAATGCCTTCGCAAACTTTATTCGCTTGTAGTGAAGATGTTGAGTCCATTTCTTTCACAAAAAACAAGATCCACTACCTCGGCTGGTTTTTAGCGCCATCGTAGCGGTACAACACGTAATCAGGAATGTTAAAAAATGAACTTTGGGTTCGTGAATCAAACCATGTTTCTGAGACACACAAAATGTCAATTTCTTCAGTGACCAACATTACTCGGATTTCATCCAATTTACCTTTCAGGCTTCGAGCATTTACATGCTTGATTTTGATTTTACCTATGTTAGCACTCTTTTTAAAGGTAGCGAAGTTACTATCTCGATGGGATCGTTCAGGGGATTTATCGATTTTGTCTAGGTTGCCCAGAGTGTTTGGCCCAGCATATGCTATGTAAGAAAGTCTACTATTTGGCTGGGCAGCGGCACTCTGTCAAGATGAGGTAATACCGGTCTGATTTTTGCCTTGTGTGACAAGAGCACTGTAGTGATCGTTTTTACGATGGAGCAGTAGTGGAGGGTTATTATTTGACAACTCTGAAATGGGAACGACTGATATTTTCAAAACACAATGATCCTGTTCATCCAGGACGAGAAGTTTTTGGCCTGTCACATTCGAAATGATTAGTGGTATAAGGTCTACAGCAGCTTGGTCAAAATGTTTTTCGTCAATGTAATTATCTATGAGGTTTTGCATGTCTCCACTGTTCTTGTCTACAAACTTAGCGTATGTGCTGTTGTTTGCTTTACTCTCTGTTTTGATTGCAGCCTTTAGGGAATTGTAATTCCATTTTGATGCTGGTTGTTTTGTAAGTAGATGAGCTACTGCGTGGAGGAGGCAGTGTCCATCGGCTTTGGTGGGAATCAGTTTTATGTTCCATGATCGTTTCAATTCATCCATTGTGGAATTCATGCGTTCACAAATGGGGCTGGAGACTTTTTTTCGCACTTTTTACATCATTAAGAGGTTCTGAGAGGTGCGGGGAATTTACATTTTTCTGGCTGTGAATTCCCGCTCTGTGGTGGTTTCTTGTATGGGGATTTGCAGAGAACTGAGAAATGCTCGTGTCAATTATATTTTTCTGGTGATGATTGTGCATACAGTTGAGTAGTGGATTTTCCATCGATTGTCGACTGCAATTTTGAAGCGATTTCTCTCTTCCTGTTGATTTCACTGCTTCCGAGTATGTGATTGGACGTTGGTTTATATTCGTGTCTAAGAAGGGCTTTTCATCCTCTTCATCAGCATTGGATAGCAATGAAAACCTATTTTTTGTAGGCACTCCGCAATTGTTTGTGGCGGATGCTGGAGAGGGCTTGTTATATGAGGGCAAACATCGGGAGGAGAGGGTTTGTTATATGAAGGCAAACATCGGTTTATGCTGCTGGAGGTTTCACGTGGATAAGCGGTCAACTTAGAACAATCATTCAACTCATTTTGCTGTTTTGCATAATCATTAGAGTATTCAATTTCTTCATTCAGATCATGGGAGTTTCTGACACAGGACATAAAATGTGAAGTTAGTCTCAAAGGTGATTTTAGAGCAATTTGTTGAATAAAATGATGCGTGTCTTCTCGCGTAACGGGCCAAGTGCGGACATTGTTGTAAGCTTCATTGACAGGACCGGTTTTTACATTTGCTCACAGCGGAATCAGTTTAAGACCAATTTTTCTGCACAGGCTCGATGCCATGTACAATTGTTGCCCACTGCAGGCACTCAACACATAAATATGAGAAAAAAGATTCTTTATCATGATCAGATTTTTTAACTTCGTGAGATTATGGGACGAGAGGCTCAAACCTTTGAAACTAATTATATGGTTCTTGAAAGGAGGTGCACGTTCGATCTCATCAAAGAGATCATTTAGACGTTCCGAAGTTATGGTCTGAATCCTGCATGCGCTATCAATGTCATCTCTGTTGATATTTGTGAGACTATTGTCTCCAACGAGAAAAGTGTCTAGAGGGGATTTCGCATAATGATGGTTACTCGCAGCTACCACCGGCGTAAAATCATGAGCGCTGATACAATAATTTAAAGCGAAAAGCTGTTCTGTAATCATTTGAATATTTGATACAGTGGAAAAAATCGACGCTGGGTTTGGGGGACAATTTTGTCTCAAAGCTTTATTGAGAAATGCGGCTGTAAGAGACAGCATGTTATTTATTTCGTGAATAGTTTGGGAACTGGTCATTTGGAGAGGATGTAAGTACCCATCAAAAGCGATAGCAGGTCTGTTTGTATTGTTCTCCACTGAAAATCTTAAGTTATCGTCGCAGTTTACGCTCTGAGGTACTTTACTGCCAGTGTCAGCTGCCGCGCATGCATTTTCAAACCTAACTCCACCGCCTGAAAAGCCTACACACAATTTATCAATAAAATTATAATTAAAATTACCCATTTTACTCTCTGACTGGTTCCTCACATCGAAAATTTTATCGCGTTCCAACGTTGACGTTGGTGTCGTCGTCGTTGGTGAACAATTTTGAGCTTTCTCAGTGACGCAGGACAGGGGAGATGCCGCCATGACGCAATCGTTGGGGCGAGACGAAGGAGCTAGCGGTGGTGCTGTGGTAGATGGCGCCAGTGATGAGGTACAAGCAGCGCTTGGGAGATTTTCGTCAAAGACGGGCGACTTTGTTGCTCGATTCTCTGTCGGGCACCTCTCCGTCGATTCTCTGTCGGTCGGCACTGGTTATGTTTTGGGAGTTGCCGTGCTTTCGTCGACGTCATACCGTTTCTCTGTCGGAGTTTTTGTAGTCATTGTGAGCGGCTTAGGCTTTTGAACGAGCGATTTTACACACGAGAATTTTGGTGGTTTTTGCTTTCGTTTTTTGAACGGTTCAGATATCTTCCGCTTTTTGAGGTTTGAGTTTTCATGCGGCGCTGTTGTGAGGGATGTTATTTATCCAGATAAAGCTGCTTTCCGAGTAGCTGGGCGAGTTTCGTAATGAGACATTGTGAAGTTGTATTGGATGAGTGAATAAAGGTGAAGATAATTCAAAATTTTGTTCACTGTGTAGCTGTTACGGAGTGAGTAACGATCGTCTTGGGTAGAAGGGTAATCGTTTACACATGAGTGAGGGCTAGCTTCTCATTTTGAATTTGAAACACCCAAAAATATTGCCATAAAAACATCACCTAAATAACATTACCAAAAATATAAGAAGATAGAGTTGCCCTTAAATGCTGGAGAAAGGAAGCGAGGAACTGGGAGAATGTTAGTCGGCCGTGAATAATGACGACAATGACGTTCAGACTTTTGCAGGTTGACACATTTTACTCATTCAGTTTCTCAACGTTTCATAATTACAAAATTTGTAATCCCTCTTTCACTTTTTATGTCACTATTCACCAAAGTTTACTGGTGGGTCACTATTTCATCAAAAGAAAGGTAATTTTGTTTATTCAGAGGAGGTTGAAAATTGGGTGATTACCTTTCGACAAGAAAGATAGCCATCATTGAAATATTTGCGAATGAGGGATTGCATTCCTTGTCCACATTTGAAAACGAAAAAGACCGCCTTTTAATGCCAGACGAAGATAAGCCGCCCGTAAGACAGAGGGGGAGGGGTAGAGGAAAAGAGAAGGTGGAGTAGACAGAGACGGGGGGGGGCGCGGGAAGCAGGATGCTTGTGGTGATCCAGGTTGGCGTTTCTCGCTCGTCTGCTTGTGAAGAAACCAATATAATTTTTTTTCCCGTGGAAAGATTGCTATGGTGAGCTATCCAAAAGACGTCATATTGCTGAAAATTCGCCTCACGTTGTGGAATTATGTTCTAGCAGTGAACACAGATTTAAGTTAGCCACTATTACAGCGTGGCAATTCTTACAAGGAGAGGGTAGGCAGGGGGGAGGAAGGGGTGCGGGCGCAGACTTGACGTAGCTGAGCCCTCATAGAGCTCTATTGTTTCAGGGTTTCACATTTTATTCACTCATTTTGCGACCTTCAACATTTACAGAAAATATTTTCTCTAAATCACTTTTTACGTCACTGTTTCACCGAAAATTCTCAATAAAAGGAAAGAGTTACTTACTGGTAAAGTAATTTAAACACAATTTTGAGGGTTAAAGGTCAAAATTGAGCGTCATAGACACTCAACATTATTTTTTTTGCAATAACTGATAAAATAACAAAAAATTTATCACAGTGTTTTATGTTTGTCTTCACAAAATTCAAATTTGCTCGAGCATCGAGCCTTTTTTTTATACATGCTGGTATTCGTGGTACGTTTGTTCTATATGCGGAAGAGGGAGGAGCAGGTGTTGCGGTTGACCAGGGAGGGAGGCTACACCGAGGGTCGCTACACAGACTTCGAGTGGAGACAAAGTTTACAGAAAGCACCAGTCTGTTTTTGCACGATTAAATTGGTCACAAATGGTTGCACTTGATCACTGTTTTTCACTTTTGCGATTCAATGAGGTAGAAAGCACATTCACAGATACTTAGTTCGAGTTTGGGGTTTTGGGAAAGTTTTGTTCCCTTACATTTTGAAATGTTTGATGCCGCGTTTACGCGGAGCGTCAGTTCACCTCCGCACTCGACGCCCGACTTTTTTGTTTTGTAGACAGTTGCGTTCATTGCGTACTGACTGCTTTTGTAAAGCTCATATATATACGGGGCTTCAAATAACCTGCAATTATTTCTGAGATCAAAATCAATATCTCTCATTAATTATTTTCATTTTATCGGCAACTGGCTTGCACCCTCCATCTGGGGTGGGTTGCCCTGCCAGATTTAAATTTAGGTAGGCTGTAAGCCTGATTTGTCTATTGTTAATCGTGTATTTTTGTTTTATTTCTTTGAACCTTCTGTAAAATAAGAGTTGTATTTGTGTGTGACCTCTTTCTGGGGGTTACATAACTTAACGATAGCAGATTTGCCTCTAAAAAACCGCTATGGTGACTTGAGAGAGAAAGACGAATCACATGATGAAGAAATGTTGCAATCACAATCAGTCAATTTGAAGGAGGAGAGTGTCAGCCATTCACAACTCAGTAGTGACCCAGCAGACCTTGAGTGATTGTACTTTATGCTCTCCGTGGCACAGTGGTTAAGGGATCAGCCTTGTATGTTGGAGACGAGGGTTCGTATCCCGGCGATGGCGCGGAAAGTTTCCCCGTTGGGTGTAAGGGAAAGCTCAAGCACAATACCCCACTCAACCCAGGTTTCGGAAATGGGTACCGGCTTTACGGGGGAACCGTCATGGTTTCCTATATATAGGGTTAGTTATAAGACATTTGAAAACCAATGCTTAAGATCATATGTATCAGGCTTGATTGGAAATAAAGCATCCCAAAGATGCCGATGTTTGTTTGTTTTGTTTGTTTGGATGACTCAGATGTTCAAGGAACCTGGTTTAAGGAGATCATCCCAGGTGGAAAGCTTTTTTCGTCCGATTCGTTTGAAAATTGGCCAGTATATGTCTTTTGTGAAAGTAAACCTTTTTAATTCATGTCATTTTTTTGATTTAGGCCTTATTTTTATTTTTTTGACGAAAAATGTGTTTTTGGTATTTTTTATTGATATTTCAAAATAAAATTCCTCCTTCAGTTTTTATGCTAGAACAAAAACATAGACAGTTTTAGAATCCTTAAAAGATTTCTAACAAACTCAAATTGGGCTTTTTTCAAATTGTAATTTTTTCCATTCCTTCAAATTTTTTAAATACCATAAATCAGCAACTATTTTTGGGGTTTAGAGCTATGTATTTTTTCAAAGAATTAGAATATGAAAAAAGCCCAATTTGAGTTTGTTAGAAATGTTTCAAGGATTCTAAAACTGTCTTTGGATTTCTTCTAGCATCAAAACTCGAGGATTAATTTCATTTTGAATTTTGAAAGTTAGAAATGTTGGGTATGAGCATAAAACGAAATTTTTGTTGAAGTTAAATATAATGAACAATTGATGTAATTGAATGCAGTTTTAATTTTTATTTCGATAATTTCCACACACAACTACATAATCAAACTGTGAATTGTGATTTCCAAAAAAAAGATTTTTTTTGTTTTTTCCATATACATGAAATTTTATAAATTCAGTCTGATTCTTATGAAATTTGACTATGATATGTAACTTTTGAAAAGAAACAATTGATTCCATTCATTTTTTTTTCAGGCCTTAGATTTTGCAAAAACTTGACATTAGTTGTTTAGGTATTGATATTTCACTGATATTAATATTTCAAAATGAAACTCCTCCTTCAGTTTCAGTTTCCAAAACAAAAACAAAAAAGTTTAAGAATCCTTGGAACATTTCTAATAAACTCAAATTGGGCTTTTTTTCCATTTCCAATTTGTTCTCTTTTTATATGGGGTCAAAATCGGGAAAAATAAAAAGTTTTGGGTGCTTTTCACTGATATTGATATTTAAAAATGAAACTCCTCCTTCAGTTTTGATGCTAGAACAAAAACAAAGACAGTTTTAGAATCCTTGAAACATTTCTAACCAATTCAAATTGACTTTTTTTCCATTTCCCATTTGTTTTCTTTTTATATGGGGTCAAAATCGGGAAAAAATTAAAAATTTTGTTTTTTTTTCACTGATATTGATATTTCAAATTGAGTGAGCCTAAAACCCCTATTATTTGAAATTCCTTTTTTGCAAATTTACGTATTTAACTTCGGAATCTATCAAAAATAAACTGCTGAAAGTCATTGAAAGATTGACCTACCCAATGGCCTCTAAAGAAAACCCCCCCGGAGGCCCGGGGTATAGCATTCTTAAGTTCGCCCAAAGTGGGGAACTTAATTTAATTATTTGAATTTGAAGCTTGAAGAACAAAACAATTTAAGAAGTTGAAGAGAGGTCACCAGTTTAATGTTCTGGTTTTTGCTGGTTAAAGGTTGAGAATTTGGGTT
The DNA here is from genome assembly GCA_030386875.1 of Morinoia aosen. Taxonomy (NCBI): domain Eukaryota; kingdom Metazoa; phylum Arthropoda; class Malacostraca; order Amphipoda; family Talitridae; genus Morinoia; species Morinoia aosen. The sequence goes on along the minus strand of CM059572.1, from coordinate 914,174 downwards.
GATTAGAACTAGAACAAAGTTTGGTATTCCGTGATAAGGCAGGGTCACCAGGTGCCTGGGGAGGCATCAATATTTAAAATGAATTAAGTATGGCCTCTTGCTCAGAAGGAGTGGGTCCGGACGCAGTATTTCAAGCGTCTAATAATCAAACAAGGCATAATGAAAACCACAATACAACCAGCACTTGGGGTGATTGAAACTAGATAGCCTCGCCTTTGGGTTTTATTAATGTTGAGGTTGGATGCTGAAGAGCGAGGCTTGTTTCTTGGTTCGTCAGACGTTCTTGGGAAGAGTTCGAGGCGGTTGAAGAAACTTCAGACGATGCGTTTCCAGCTCGGCTTGTGGAATCGTGTGCTGGAGTGTGAAGTTTAGGTTGGTGTAAGTGTGGATAGCTCCACCCCTGGGTGACTCAGCATATGGGGGTTATGATAATGCCACTCGTGAGTATGGGAAAAGCTACCGGTTGGGAAACTCGGTAGAAATTAAAGACACTCGACTGATATCTTAAACTGGAGTGTTCAGAGGCTTAGCTGCAGGTATGCAGGCCTTCCAGAATAAGGAAATTGGGGAAGTGAAAGAGGAAGCGAGGATACGAGGAGGAGGAGGAGAACTTGGAGGAGGTAAGCTCCTTAGGCTATCAATGCAGAGTGGCTGCCCTCAAGATGTTACAAATGTTTGTGAGTGAGGGGAATGTGTTGTCCAGGGTCCTGTGAGGGAGCAAGTGACTTGGATTAATTTGTACGGTAACGAGCCTATACATACACATGTGCAAGACTGCTGCAATCTGCTGCATTAACAAGAAGAACAACGGCAGAAGTCTAGTGCTAAGGTCAGTCCGCAGCTCCAGCGCCCGAGTTGCAGCCTGAATCATCGTAACACCAGAATCGGTGTTCCAGACCAACTGGTCATAAGCTCTATCTTGATATCCAAGCAGTAACACAACTGAGTATGCAACCTCAATGAACTAACAGCTAGAAGTAAAATAGCCACAGCACTGAAATAATGCAAAATTAAGGAATTTTAGACTACAAATATGAGAAAAGGTGAGGCCTCAATCTCTCTAAAATTCCTGTGAGCAAGATTACAACTACTCCAGCTTAACACCTAACTACTTTTAATGATTCGAAAATACGGCCTAGTAGGCAGCATGATTCTGAAGTATTAACACTAAAAAATGGGTTTTTATTTACGAGGATGCACGATGTAGAGATCTCAATCTCAGTGAAAACAACAGAGCTGTGATAGCTTAATTCTGGCTTTTAAGAAATAATTTGCTTCTCCAACACAACGGGCAATTTAGTTACCAAATAATAATTGAATACAAGGAACTGAAAAGTGGCAGGATAATTATTAAGAATGGAATAACTAGAAATTACGCATGGGAATGGTAAACTAGTAAAAACAAAATCAAGATGGAACCAAAGTTGAAGTGCTATCGCAAAGGTCAGCATAAGCTCAATCAAATTCAGGGAAAAACCATCCCGACTCAATCCTAACTGAACTTGTTAACAACAAAGTGTCTTAGAAAACACTATTGCTCAGCACTGATAAAATACCTAACAAGCTAATGTCAAACATCGGAATAATTGGGAGCACAATTAGGATTATTCAAAGGCTGGCAAAACAAGAAGGGAAAGCAGCAATGACAAAATGGCGCAGTAAGCTTGAACAACTTGTGCCCGCCTAAGCGCTTGCACAGGACAACACAAAAGAGAAGATGTTCCTAAGTTAATTACATGAATTGAGTTCCACAGAACGTTACATAGGCACAATGAAACACTTAAAATTAAACACTTGTTACATAAATATGCCCCTCTGGGGCCCAAGAACTACACTTGGAAGAATCTATCACGTGAATGACGACTCTGCCCGGAAAACTGGCTATCGGAAACTAGCGAAATGGTTCTGCGTGAAAAGGCGATGAAAGCTGATGCTCGAAAATTGTTTAAATATTTCTGGTAAATTTTTAATAAATTTCGGGGAAACTTTAAATGAATTATGTTATCTAAAATCGTATAAATGATTATGTTAATCTTATTTAATTTTTAGAGGTTAGTTTTAATGATTATAAAATTAGGCTGAAGTGTGGCTGAGGCGTTCACTACAGCATTACCAGGGGTAAAAAAGGAATGCATTCATACTCTCAACCTGTTCCAGGAAAAAATGGATATATCAAATCTTCCAAAAAAAGTCATTCTAAAGCCAGGAGTTCAACCCCCTAAAATTATGCCCTAACTCAACCAACTGAATCAGAAATGCATAGTCTTGACAGCATCGCAATATTTGCAGTTACAAATGAATTTCTATCGATTTCGGCTGAGCAAGGGGGAGGGGGTAATTTAAGCATTTCATTTAGTCTTATTGTATTTTTCCGTGCCTTCAGCGCACACTAGCACAGAAATTTCAAATCGGAAAAAACTCTAAATTTCTATAATTAAAATTATCACTCTGAACCATTGCTTAATCCACGTATATGTGCAAAATTTTGTAAATATTCGCCACTCAGATGTGATATCCGGCCACAATGTTACTCCATTTTATCCCATGTACACATGTCCGTATAATGCTGAAGAGTTGTGTTGTTTATTGACTGTAACCTGAGCTTTCTTGAAAATTTCTATGAAGAAATTAAAAACCAGTTCATTTCTACGTTTTTCGAAGTCTTCTTTTCTTTATAGTTATTTTTTTCAGAATAATTTCTTAGGATAACAGTGAGCTCAACTGTCACTTTTGGTGTAGTAGATGGTAGGTTGTTTTTATCTTTTTATTTTTTATTATATAAATGTATTTTTTTCTGATATTTCATTTTCAATAAGTAATATATATTAATATGTGTGTGTACGTATGTAGGTATATATATTTATACCTACATAAAAAGATATAAATGTTTCTATTTCATTTCTTTACGCGAAATCCATCTGGTTAATACATTTAATGCACTAGCGAAATAATTCAAAAATAGATCTACCACTTCCCCAGAGGGCGTTTCTGTGAATCGGATTAATGACAAATACCATTAATGAAATAAAGCGCAATTTGAACATATAAATCGTGGTAAAATTATCTTCCTGTCAGTATGTTGTACAAGCAATGAATTTTGATGTTGAGTATATGTTAGTTTACGCATTTCTGCCAAAATTTTGTGGATATTTGTCAATCATGAGTGGTAACCGGCTTACACTGTATCTCCATTTTATCCCATGTACCCATGTCCGCATGATGTCGCAGAAAATATCGAGAAGATATGAAATATGTTTTTTTTGTTGTTGTTGTTCCTCGGCGGTAACTTGAGTTTTCTTAAAATTTCTTTTAGGAAATTGGAAAAACGATTCCATTTTACGTTTTCGAAAGTCCTTTTTTAATTCCTTATTTTTCCTCCGGTTATTTCTTTTGATTCATCAGAGCTTTGGCTGTCATTTTAAATATAGAAAAATCAAGATAATTTTTCATGTTTATTAGCATTTCTCTTATATTCATTTTCAATACGTATATATATGAAAATATGTGTTAGTATGTGCATGGGTGTGTATGTGTGAGCACGTAAACATGAATGTCTATGTATCAGTGTACACATGCACACGTTTCGTACATATATATATAAGCACATATATATGTTTCTACTTTCTACTTTTTGCGTAAAAAGCAAAACCTCATGACGCATTACATTTTACCTAAAGCTCTGCTATCAGTTAACACCAGGGTTGCGGAGTCGGTGGAATAAATTTGCGACTCCGACTCCGACTCCGACTCCGACTCCACCTTTCCAGAATTTGGCGACTCCGACTCCGACTCCGACTCCACCTTTTCAGAATTTGGCGACTCCGACTCCGACTCCACCTTTTCAGAAGAAAAATTTGGCGACTCCGAATCCGACTCCGACTCCACCTTTTCAGAATTTGGCGACTCCGTCTCCGACTCCGACTCCATTTCTCCAGAATTTGGCGACTCCAACACCGACTCCGCCTATTCACAATTTTGTGACTCCAACTTCACCTATTCATAATTTATAAGATGAATATTTTATTTCTTAACTAGTGTACACAGACCGTAAAAAATGACAAAATTCAATACCTTTCTTCAACAAATTTTCGTTTGAGTGGAGTTTCCATGCTTTCAGCTTATTCCAAAGGTAACTTAATTTTCTTATAAGAGTAATAAACACTCAGAACACAGCATTTTTGAGCCGCAAGAGAAGTAGTTATAGCCATTCGTGTCGTATCCAAGATACAGAAATTCAGCATTACTGAAAGCAACTGCGAACTTGTGTATGTATATTGTAATATGCAATACAGTACATTGCAATACAGTATATTGTAATATACAATACAGCATATTTCAATATGCAATACCCCGCCGAACTCGGTATTCACGATACAAACTTGAGTATATAAGGCTCTGGATCGCTCTAATTGTGATGAAAGTGACTTATTACAAAGCTATTGCACAACGAAAATGAGTGTATTAATTGACCGTGAACTGGAACCAAGACCGCCAGTGCTATTTTTTTCCTATCAATTATTCTTAACAGCGTGACACAAAACGTATAAATAAACACACGACACTCATTCTTAGTAGTAAACGGTTGCAGGTGTTGAAACCTGTGCATATATTCATTATATTCTTTATTAGCGAACGACTTTTAAATTGACTACAGATTGTTAATAATCAAGATACTAGTGTACATGATTGGTCAAAAATGACGGGATCCAATGTTATCGTTTTAAAAAAACCTCAAGATAAAAATGGCAAACTAATATATCCATCCTAATAGTACCCGCGATTAAAATACAGTATTCTCGTACTTGTGCACTGGTAAAACTCGTATCACAGATACGGTCATTAAGCATCTTTAAAAACGTCACAAACGCACACAACAACCAAGCAAATTGTATAACATAATACCTACCTGAATTGTAATTTAAATTATTGTTCGCAAGAGGTTTTTAAAAAATTTGCCATACCTTTTAAGCATTTAAATGCCTTTGAAATTTAAATGCAATGAGTCGCATTTTCTTGACAGTTGATTCGATTTTCACGCAATGTTTTTTTACTTATAAACATAAGTGAGCAGATGCCAGGTTTTTCATATTTCGATGGTATTTATGATACTGTCCAGGCAAGCAGATTCCCATTCTAATGAGATAGGGGAAATTACACACGAGAACATATACTTATCATTGACGGACACCTGGCTTTTTATTATACCGGGTGTCCTACAAAAATGTCCCCGGTTTTTAATTAATTATATCTCAGCTTTATATTAACATATTTTAATTGCCTTTTTTCACAATGTAGTAAATTTTGTTTCCTTTTCGAATAATGTAAATTTTTGAAAATCGGTTGAATAACCACTGTACAATGTCCAATTTACTGAAACGAGCAGAAAAATTAATTGTTCAGAGGAAAAGTTTTTAAAACAATATTGATATTCTTCCTTATTTTGTAGTTTCCATAAAACTGAACACACAAAAATTTTAAGGAGTAACAAATCATTACCTTATATAACGTTTAAATAAATGAGGTAATTTTTTTTAGTATCCAACGACATACCCTCCATTTCTCTCAAGGCAAGTATTACTTCTAGCCACCATTGAACGAACAGTTTTACCCATTATTCCACCGTTTTTTATCAGTCCTTGAAACACTATTATTGAGAACACTTGAAACTTGAAACCTCTCAGAGGGTTTAAATACTTAGTTGTATGTACGATACATCGTTATGAAATTATTCTTAACAGTAGGTATTGAGGAATGAAGAAGAACACCAGTGTTGTTTTTAAAACTTTCCCTTTGAAAAATTTTTCTACCCCTTTCAGTAAATCGATCGTCTTAAAGTTTATTCAACTGATTTTCAAAAACTTAAATTATTTCAAAAGGAAACAAAATTGACTAAATTGTAAATAAAAGACAATTACAACGTTAATTTAAAGCGGAGATATTATCAATTAAAAAGTCCGGGACATTTTTGTGGGACACCCGGTATAGTATTGATTGTTCTTATACAATAAATGGTCAAGTGTCTCCTTTGAACAAATTAATAAATAGGTTTAGCTATTTCGGGAGCGTAATCTCTCCTATGTTAATACAATGGAGTTTTAGGATTTAAAACTTAAGGGCAACTGCTCGAACATTTATTTCAAATACAGAAGAACTTCAAGGGAACAACAGCAAGTCGTTTCCCTTTTCTCCTGCTCAAAAAGAGAAACCGTACCCAAGTTAGGCAGATCTTGAGGATTCCAACAGTACGCTCAGCAGCGTCCTCTGTAATATTTTTATTATTAAATTCCTTTAAAATAGAGACCGAAGATCTTCTTTAACGTAAGGTTAGTTTTTAAAACGATACTCGCTAAAAATAGAAAACACCCAATGGACGCGGCCGGTCATCAGTACGGTACTCCGGTAGGGAATTTTAGAGGCGTTCTGAGTAGAGAGATACAGAGTCTTAAGATGTCTGGTCGCCGACTAGGTGAATATCGTATCTTATTGCAAGATTGCATATAGCACTAAGATTTTAACAATTGTTTGACAATAAATTACCTTCAATAATAAGTGCCTATTCAAGAGGCTGCAAAAGCCGGGTCGAGGAGTTCAAGTCGCAGAAAGAGACTACTTTTTACGCAAGAGAAATAAGTTAGAGGTACCAGACCCACTTTTATTAAAAGGACGACATGCTGCCCAAGCAGAGCAAGCTCAAAGATAATTTAATGAGTGAACGCCAGAGCGTAACAAGTAATTTTAATTAAAGCTATTTAAGGTTAATGCAGGTCTGCTAGAAGCGCAAACATGCTTAATTATAGAAAGTTAAATTTAAACGCAAAAATCGAAAAGAAAAGATGCAGCTGCAAAACAAAAAACAACGAACAAAATGATCTCATTTCACCAGTTTAAAATTTTTGTCTGTGAACTAAGAGAGGCCAACTGAAGAAAACTTTTTCTTCCACAAAGCCGCCATCAGAAATACGGAAAATATTCAACAGGAAATTTCATTGAACGAACAAAATTGGCTGTCCGTCTTTGTTGGTTTGTCTGTCTCCCTTTCACGCTCTTAAAGATGCTTAATGACTGTCTCTGTGATGCGAGTCTCACCAGTGCATAAGTACGAGAATATTTTAATCGCGGGTGCTATTAGATGGAAATATTTCTTTATGGTCCACATCTGGAAGATTTCTATACAGACAATATCGAATCCCGTCATTTATGACGAGTCGTGTACACAATTATGTATACTGAGTGTTTCAGAACACGAGGTACAAAATTGCACATCAAGTAGAAAATGGCCAAATAAACACTTTTTGTCCTATGAAATTTTCCCCCAAAAAATCGGGGTTGGGAGGTATTAGCTATTTATTGTTTTTAAGGTTGAAATTTAATGGCACAATTACTCGCGATATTGATTCTGAATTTACTTTACAAAAATTGTTCAAAATGTGTTCCACCTACATCTATGCACTTTTTGAATGTTAGCCTTAACGGCTGCCGAATATTAGGAAACACGTCTGGCATTAAGGTATCTCACCTGCAGCCACTGCAATTCTGGCTACAAGATCTTCCTCAGACTCAATGGGTGTAGCATAGACAAGGTTCTTCACGTGTCCCCAAAAATTGAAATCGAGTGGAGTCATGTCAGGAGATCTAGGAGGTCATGCAACTAGCACATTTCGCCCGATCAACGTAAATTCAAAATAAATATTGCGAGTAGTTTATTCATTAAATTTCACCATTAAAAACAATAAACTGCTAATATCTCAATGTCTCTTTCTTCGAAAAATTTTATAGAAGAAAAAGTTTTTATTTGGATATCTTCTAGTTGGTGTGCAATTTTTTGCCTCTTATTCTGAATCTGAAACACCCTGTATATTACTGACAAGTGTTTTCTGAGTAGGTAATGTAGGCATTGTCTACCCTGAGAAGCATAGATATGTATCAACAGTTTTTTATTACTAAGTATGCACTAATTCATTGAAATTATAATAGTTAATTCAATGACTATGCTTCAAATCCCCAAAATTATGTATACGTGTAGATAAGGTAGGCCAGATTTGCACACTGCCTTTTCTTCTCTGTACCTACACTATGCAGGGTACCAATGCAGAAAAGGTGTCATATTATTGCTCAACTCTATGTTACATTTCGGCTATATATAATAAGCAAAAGTTGTTCTGTTTTCATCGCAGGGTTCTGACGTTTTCGGAGCGTTTTTTTACGAATAAAAGTCACTTCTAGCTTCTTTGCGTGTAATATGATACTATCTCTTATTTTCGTCTAACTTTTTACTTTGTATTGGACACTTTGTTATTTTAATAAACGCCCAGGTTCTTCTCATTTCGTGTTTTTTGGAGCAATTTGAAACGTTTCCAGCAAGAGAATTTGTACTATCGCATAAAGACAAAAACCATTGCAGCTGAGATAGTGCATTGTTTTCAGTTACAATGTGTGTGTGACTGAAAGTGAAGTTTTTGCTGGTGTGTGTAATTATTTTCATTGCAGCTCGTTTACATCGTATTTTATTTTTTTCAAGTGTCTCAATGCCGATATAGATAACCTTACAACATTTCCAAATCTTCCTTAACAAGAAGTCATTAATTATACAATGCTACAAAACGAATACTATTTCACTTTTTAAAAATGTATCAAGATAATTATAAAATTCTCCATTTCAGCGTATACTTGCTTAGAAACTAGGGAGTGATACGAAGATAGAAATTAAGCATGATGATGATATCCTGAAATACAATATAACTCTGAAAGAACCAAATTACATTCAAGGAATAACTTGAGAAATGAGCAGAAATTTTTATTATTAATACATGTTAACTTGACTTAAAAACACGGAAGCCATATCAATTTTGATAACATGACTTGAAAACTAGAAGTCTTTGTGCACTAGACCATAGCTTCAGGTTTCGGCAAAGACTCCTCATTGGCAATGAATCATAACCTAAAGACTAGAAATGTTTATGATCATTATCAATCAATGCATCATTTTGAGCATACAGAGTTACCACTCTTTATGTGAGTACAATGTATTGCATCAGCTGAAATGTTCTACAAGTAACTTGCAACACATTTAATACTATTTTCCAGTTCCTATGTATTAATTGAAGGAAAAATGAACAAAACAGAAATATACAGAATGAATTTGCGATGTTTTCAATTACTAATTCCTGCTTTTAACTACAAAATATACATCAATGCTGGGTACAAAAATTATATTTCGCACTCGTAGGTTTCTCATATATATCTGTGCAAACCCTCAATGACTAGATAACATGACGGTATTAGTGATAGGAATAAATACGCTGTTTCATACTTAGAACAAAACAATCAATAAAAACATTGCGTATTTTTTAGATTTTTCAGCAAAGCATTCTAACTCTGTTTTGTGTTTACTTTTAGTTTTAAAGAATTATAAATAATTTTTAGCAAAAATTAAAATCGAAGACACCAAAAAAGAGCGACTCCAACCACGACTCTACCACATCCGAATGAACGACTCAGACTCCGACTCCGACTCCACCACATTCGGAAAAGCGACTCCGACTCCGACTCCATCACACTTCAGAGTAGCGACTCCGACTCCGACTCCGACTCCACCACACTTCAGAGAAGCGACTCCGACTCCGACTCCACCCTAAAACATCCGACTCCGGCGACTCCGACTCCCGACTCCGACTCCGACTCCGACTCCGACTCCGCAACCCTGGTTAACACTGAACCAAATTCCAGAAATAATCAAATTGATTGCGCTTGCTTAATGATTTATAAATAGATCTATCACGGCCCCGAAGGGCATTTCTGTGAATAGAAGAAATTAAAAGTATGAACAGATAAATGAAATAAAGCGCTCATGCAAAAAATATCTCTATATTTGTATGCTGAACGAACCATGCATTTCATTTTTGAGTGTTTGTTTGTTTACGTATTTCTATATGTGCGTGCTGTGTTGCGCGATGTTCTTCATAAATTACTTCGTGACTAACCAATACTTGATTATCATCTACGATGGTGTTTCAATCTGCTCCGTTATAGCGTTTTTTGTCTTTTTCCTGCTTCGATGTTCTTTACAAATTACTTCATGACTAACCTTTTCTCAATACTTGATTGTCATTCACGATGGGGTTTCAATCTGCTCCCGTATAGAGTTTTTTGTCGTTTTCCTACTTCGATAATTTCAACTAAGAACTTGGGAGTTTCGAATAATTCCTTAGCAGTATTCGAATTATTTACAAGTTGTTAGCCATCTCTTGGAATATAAAATATCCAAGAGATGATATTTTTCATTTCTCATTCAACTACCCTTGACAGAGTTAGACTATTAGCGCGCCATGTATGGTCTGTCTATTAGTACGCCTCGTATATTTTGTCTATTAATATGCCTTGTATGGTCTATCTATTTGTACACCTCTGATATTTTGTCTTTTAGTACACCTCTTATAGTTTGTCTATTATTATGCCTCGTATGGCTTATCTGTTTGTACACCTCTGATGGTTTGTCAATTAATACTCCTCGTATGGAACTTTTGTTTTAGGACGTCCTATATTAAGAAACTTTTTAAAACCCAATATGTTGACAGGTACCTCATGTGGCAACTTGGAAAATAAACGTTTTTCTTTTTATTCTTTCTTTTATAGAAAAAAGAAAAGAAACTCATGCAACAACTTGGAATTCTGTACTACTGACTTGTCCTTTGAAAGCAACCCATCTGGATTGATATCTAGGGATAGGTCTTCAACTACAACTATAGATACTTTTCCTAACAATCATGAGTAATACAAAAACAGTCAAGTAACTTTCTCACAAAACAGATCGGCTAACATTGATTTGAACCTGCCTGAAAATATAGATAAAATACCTGATTCGTCCCGACGTGTCATAATCTCTGCCATGGATGATCAGATCAAACTAACAAAACTGAGTCCCTTCAGAGTGCAGACCCTCAACAATCAAATCTGTGGCCCGGTGGAAAAAGTGGAATATAAAATAATAATAATAATGAAGGCATCTACGGATGCTTTATTTCCAATCAAGCCTGATACATATCACCTTGTACATTGGATTTTCAAATGTCTTATAACTAACGCCAGGACGCCATGACGCTTTCCGCGGTCAAGACCGGTACCCATTTCAAACACCTGGGTAGAGTGGGGTATTGTGCTTGGAATTTTTCTCCTATACCCAACAGAGAAAATCGCCCCCGCCAGCGCCGAGTTTTGAACCCGGGTCTCTGCCGCACGGTGGCAGAACCTCTAGCACATGGCTATTGCGAGCAGTACACGTCGTATAAAAAACAGGAAGCTTAATTATAGAAGTGAAAACCTTTGAACAAACAAAAATACTGCTTGCTACCAAATCCTTGGACAAAATCACTATTACTACTCAAATAGCCTGGGGAGCCTCTACTGTATGTGGCAAGATCTATGCACCTGAATTTCTCGGGGAGTCCCTGGATGAACTGATGGTGAACCTTGCCCCATCAGGAATAGTAGGTATCGGGAAAATGTACATGTACCCAAAACGAGCTGACTCTCCTATGTTCGTTTTGACTTTTCTAGGAACAGAATGCCCCAAGGAGATCAAGGCCAGATATTGTAATTACAAGGTAGATCCTTTCTATCCAAACCCAATCCGATGCACAAAATGTTGGAGGTGGGGGCATACCGCTTCCATCTGCCGGAACAAAAAAATTTGCAGAAACTGTTCATCAGCAGAACATGACGAAGCAACCTGCAAATCAGAGAACTACCACTGTCCTAATTGGAAAGGGAATCATTCTGCTACCTCCAAAGACTGTCCAATAAATATTCAAGAACATGAAATTTGCAAAATCACGGAAAGCGAAAATATTTCTTTCAATGAAGCACGTGCCATCTACTCTCAACAGCAGAAAACTCAATCAGAGATGAACTCAGAAGAATTTATTGACCTTGAATCACAGCACACATTCCCTGCTCTGACTCTGCCACAATGACAAAATTTCTCTCAGAATACATATGCAGCTGTAAGCCAATCACATAGTTCACACCCATTTGTCAACAGAACCATCTCTCAGAAGACAACTGCTAATAAAAAATATTGGCAGGTGGTAACCACCCAAAACTGCAGGAATCAATCCATGCCAACACAAACCACTACAAGAAACCAGTACCCTACGCTGGGCCCGAATACATTGCCTGAGACTGATGTAGCCCCTGGATATCCTCCGGATCACAGCATCATGCTAGAAAGACAACCTCAAAAAAGAGGCGCAGACAACTCAAATGAAACACAGCAATTACCAAAGATCTGCCAGGAAAAACAAATGATGGGCTACTTTTAAAATCTAATCATAAAACTTCTTCCTGCTATTATTAAAATCTTATTAGCTAACACTATAACCGAAAAAATAGAAAGCCTGACAGAAATAGAAGGCCTATTAGAAGCTGGAGAACTAATTTCTGAGTTACTTACAAAATTAAATGTCACCTCCCTCATCAGTCAAGCATGAATTTAACAATCCTACAATGGAATCTAAGAGGCTACTTTGTACAACTACCTTACCTTCACTTGCTTATTGATAAACACCAGCCAGGAATTATATGTATTCAAGAATCACTGTTACAAGGATGCCACTATGAACTTTTCGCTTGGTGCGAGTAATTCAATTTTTACGTATAGTTTTAAGTACACCAGTTTGATGTTCTGGTATCATCAAGGTTTAGACAATTAAGGTTTGACAGGGTCACCAGCATTTACTGTACCTATGGCTAGGCACATAAATACAAAATAAGATTAAGATTGAATGTCTGTTTGGGCCCTTTGACTCGGAAGGAGTAGGTAATCTGGTGATCTACTGGCACCGATGTTTTCAGGTCACTTGCACGAACTATCTATTGAGTGTAAGTGAAAGTCACCGATTAGCTCGCCTCTTTATTTTTTACGCTGCGGGGTGCGGTGGTCACTGTTCACTCATTGGGGTCTTCCACTTCTTGATGCGGGGTTCCGGATCCAGTCGTGGCGGCGTACTCCAACCTGCTCGTGGTGGCGAGTGGAAGTCCGTTGTGGGTCCAGGTGAGGACGGAGTGTGAGTATGGTACTTCCCGTATGTGGGTGATTCGGGTGGCTCAACGAGTGGAGATGGCCGAAGTGGAATGGACGGCGAGAATGAAAAGGTGAAGCATAAACGCTTGGAGCAAGACACTCTTGGAGGATTGAGGTATTGAACGAGATATTGAAAGAGTTGAAAAAAGGCTCTTGAAAGAGGCAGTCCGTTATCGCGGTGACTGAGTTGTGGAGCCGTGTGGCTGATTTGTAAGTCTCAAGTGTGTCTGAGCAAGACCTAGTTTCGGCTCAATGGCGGGGATTGAGGACTAGGTGGTTGTGTAGGGTGTGTTTTGGCTCGTAGGTCCTCCTGTGCGGGAACAACACGCTGGGTTACTTGGCACAAGCACAGTTAAAGAGGGAGAACAGTCGCTGCACAAGCCAGGCTGTGAACGACTGCCGATTTACAGAATTGCCTCGGATCGAGGAGTCTCTATGCAACAACACCAACCGTAATTCTGGCGCCCGTCGTATGGACAACATGAAATTCCCCGGTGCAAGCCTCAATATTTACCTAACATACAGCTATGCTCCGCTTACAACTCAAAGTGTACACGGCATGTCCTTTGACTGTCTCCAGCATGGAGTGTAAGGTCAGTCTATGAGATTCCAAAGCTGACAACAATGCAACATTGGCAGTAAGCAAAAACTAAGAATTAAGGTTGTTACTGAATGAGTTTATGAACAAAAAGGAATTTACTGATTGGGCATCAGTAAGATTAAGGGCTCTATTTCGCTAAATCAAGGGTGTCACAGCTTAATACTCTAGGGTACAATTATACTGAAATACACAAGTGCTTTAGGTTGGACAGCTGTGACATTAGGACAATTTACACTAAGCAAACAGTCAAGGACTGTCTGCAATAACCCTATCTAAGCCTAAAATTAACTAGGATCACTGCTAACTTACCCAATTTGGGTAAGTTAGGAAACAGGAAACTCCCTCAAAACTTTAAACAGCTAAAATATAAGTAATCTAAGCATGAAATTAACCAGTAACACTCTTAAGTTAATACTACATGAGTTTAGCTATAAAATTTTTACAAGTTTGCAGTGCCTCTAATATTCCAAGGTAACAAGGGGGGATTTAAAAGAATCACTAATTGTAAGTTTTGGGCAGCCATAAGGTTGCTCTAAGTTGTCATGAAAGGAATTAATTTACCTAACATTTAGGCAAAATTTTGCAAAAACTGGGAAGAAGATTTGTCTTCCCCGAACATCTGGGAACATGTATGAAAATTGCATTCATTAATTAGCTACAGGCACATTACAACAGAGTCAGTGAATTTAGTTTTATGGCTCCTAAGTTGAGATGAATAGCACACTGCAATAATTCAGGTAATATGTGAGAGGTGAAAACTCTCATTCTTATAAGATGGTGTCACTTAAGGGCACTTTTGAAACTAGAATTACCTAACTAATTAGCAAAACATGAAGGCAACATGGCCCAGATGACACAGTAAGCTTGATGTCAGGCCGCTTAGGTGTTGTCGAGCCTTTTGTGCTAGTTACTCATAATCTCAAGTATTTTCTTTATGTGTCCAGCTCCCTGAACGCCGACTTGTCTGTTTCTCTGCGCTGACGATGCGTCTGTGCATTTAATTTAGTTAGTCCTTAAATCTCATTTGTATTACATTTCGATGTTCCAATGTTTCTTTGATTACCTAGCTAAATAAGACTAATGTTTTAAATGCAATTTTGAGTTCGGCACAAAACAGAATTTACTTCTATTGCCCTAGCGGACTGAATACGGCGCAGGCGGTACCCACACAAACCTCACCCCACATACAATGGTACCGCTGTAGTTCGGCACTAACAGAATTTACTTCTATTGCCCTAGCAGACTGATTATTGCGTAGGCGGTACCAACATGAACCTCAGGAAGGGCAGCTGCGAAGAAAAGCTAGCGCCCCGGGAAAAGATAGCTGCACAGAAGACAGCCCCCATTTCCACGAACCCTCACGTCGACCGCACGACGGTATCAACATATTCTGGCACCCGAACAGGGACCCAGAAGCTTTGCGCGACTACCAACGTTGCCTGTGATTTCTGCGTTCTACTCAAGTACGCGGACACCGCATTATTAAAACAAGATGAACCTCGTCGCTCAAGCTCGAGAATACGTCGAAGCCCTCGGCCTCACTCCCACCGATGCGGAATTCCGGGAAGAATTTACCAGCCGCCTGAGGCGTTTGGAAGAAGCAGCAGAACGAGTAGCGGAACGAGAAGCCGCAGAACGAGCAGCGGAACGAGAAGCAGCACAACGAGAAAACGAGCTCAGACTCCGACAACTCGATGCTCAGATCGCTCCTCAAAATGCTAGAGTGAAGATACCTCCACCGGTCCCAGTCGATCCCACGAAAGAAAGGATGGACGAATTTTTGCAGCGCTTCTGCACACATACAACAGAAATAGGATTTACTGAAGTCGATGCTGTTGCCATGCTCCTTAATTTAATCACACCGAAGGAACGTCGACTCATCGATACCCTGCCCGCAGCAGATCGTTTCAAGCTTGCTGAAATTAAATTGCTCCTACTAGATGCTCATAAAGTTACTCCGGCAAAACTACGTGCTAACTACTACGAAATGAAGCCAGAAGAAGGCGACAATATGTCACGTTACCTACGGCGACTAGAACAAGCCTTCGACGCTTGGTTAAAAGGATGCAACATCGATGACAACTACGAGACTCTTCGTGACTTTCTTCTTGTTGACCGAGCTTGTTCAAGCCTGCCTCCCTTCCTCGCTACTCAATTGCGTGACAGAGGTGGAAACACAGTCGCAAGCTTAGGAGAGCAGGGTGATAGCTTCTTACAAGCAAGATCTCATACAGCGCTCCATCAGCTTTGTAAGAGTCGCACACTGACATCAACGACGGATGCGGGCCCTCCAGCACTCAAAGCATCAGTAGCACCAGAGCGACGCGCGACATTTCCTGTACGAGCCCCGAGCACTCCAGCAAGATCACCTAACTCCAGCAACAACTCTCGAGGAACGCCGCCAAGAACTCTCAACACACGTGGTGGTCCCACCAGCTCAGGATCGGTTAACACTCCGCAGCGCGGACAACGAGGACCTTACACTGGATTTTACTGAACTTTCCATGGCCCCAACCGATCACATTCCAGTGAAGAGTGTCGCCAATTGCAGAGGAGGCAAAGTGATAGTCACAGTGATGGAGCAGCCCATGCAAGCCCACCTATCTCCAGTTCTACAGCTCGAGTAAACAATCTAACAACGCACGAAGAAGCAGATGAATACGATGATATTCCCCCAGTCGCATGCAATCACATCGCCTCGATCAAGCTGATCGAATTGGGACAGATGAAAAGATGATCTGGCACCGTGAAACAACAACCCGTTCAAGTACTACTCGATGGACGAGCAACAGCGGTCTTCGTCAAGAAGGCTCTCGTCCCAGCTGACGCCATTTTGAAGGAAATTATCGTTCGATTGGCCAACAATCATTCTTTCGTGGCGCCCCTTGCCCGGGTCTCTCTCGTTTGTCCCTAATACCATGGAGAAGAGACAGCCGTAGCCATGGAAGAGCTCTCCCATGATGTTATCCTCGGCCGAGTCCCCGGAACCACCTCCTTCGAAGAACAGATGACCGACCATGAAGAGCAACCAGTTGCTGCAGAAGTCTCTCACGTTGTCACAAGGGCAGCAGAAAAAACGATCGAAAATCCCCCTGCCGCATCAAGCACTGTCGGTATATTGCAACACAACAAAGAAGACTTCAAGAAATTACAGCGGGAGTGCAAAACATTGTAGCTTTCATTCAAGAAAGTTGACACCGGCAAAGAAGAAGCGCACAAGGATGGCAGAGTCATTACCTTTTAACTCCATGACGGCATTCTCCATCGGAAAACGTTACGAGACGGTCAGGAAACCCATCAAATTGTAGCCCCTGCAAGCGTGCACCCACAAATTTCGGAAATGGCTCACGACAATCTACTTGCTGGCCACTATTCCCAAAAGAAGACTCAGGCACGACTGGAACGAGATTTTTATTGGCCGTCCCTAGCAAAAGGTGTGGTCCAATACTGTCACTCCTGCCACACCTGCCAGACGCACGCTCCTTCTCGACCAAGAAAGGCACCCATCTCAACACCACCGATCACCACTCCATTCTCCGCGCTCAGTGTTGATTTGGTAGGCCCATTGCAACCAGCTTCGGCACGTGGCCACCGATACATTCTCACCGTGGTGGACCAAGCAACTCGGCACGCAGACGCAGCACCGCTCAGACGTATAGATGTGGAAACGGTCACCCAGGAGCCACTCAAAATCTGCAGCAGAGTTGGTTTCCATCATACGCTAACGAGCGACAACGACACTCAGTTCACAGCCGCAACCTTCGAAGCTTTCCTGAAACTCGTCGGTATCCAGCACCGATTGACGCCATTATACCATGTCCAATCGAACGGCATAGTCGAACGGTTCAATGGCACGCTCAAAGTCATGTTGCGGAAATTAGCCGTAGAACAACCACGAGACTGGGACCTGTATCTGCATTCCCTACTTTTTGCTTATCGAGACGCTCCTCAGGCCTCAACCGCGTATTCTCCTTTCCAACTCATCTACGGCCATCGCGTCCGTGGACCTTTAACCGTGCTCAAAGAATGCTGGACAGATGGTAGCTTGCAAGACGACACGAGCACTACTCAGTATTTAATGGAAATGAAGCACCGATTGAAAAAAACATGCAAAATCGCTCGCGAGAATCTCAACAGGAGCCAAGAGAAAAGCGCCAAATTCTTCAACAGACGTACCAAGATGCGAACTCTAAAGCTAGGAGATAAAGTCCTCGTATTTGTGCCCGACTCTCGAAAAAAGCTACTAATGACTTGGAAAGGTCCCTATACTGTAAAATCACGCGTGGGAACCCATACTTTGGACGTGGATGGAAACAATAAAGTTTATCACATAAACCTCCTTCGCCAGTACCACGACCGGAAGCAGCAAAGTTCCTCCTCACCAAGCGTGAGCGATCGCGAGGAGGACGACAAGAGAGTAGAGGATGCTTTTGCAGCGGTTGGCCTTGCAATAGAACCTACCTGCGAAGAAGAAGAGCTCGACCGGAAAGAACCACAGATACCATCACCCGTCGGAGAAACCATTGAAGACTGCCTCATCACCTCTACGTTGACTACAACACAACGCTCGGAACTCCAGGAATTACTTGGAGAATATCGCGACCTCTTCACAGATACTCCCGGAAGAACCAGCACGGCAGTTCATGAAATAAAATTAAAGGATCTTTCCAGTTTCCGACTTCAACATTCGTATCCACTTCCCCTAGCGCTGGAGCCTGAGCTGCAGTCAAGTGAAGTGGATGGGAGAAGTGGATGAGGATGGGAATCGTGACATCATCCACACCACCTTATTATTCACAGCTCCATGCCGTCCAGAAGAAAGACGGTACCCACCGATTTTGTCTGGACTGCAGGCACCTCAACAGCCAGACAGTATTCGATGCCGAGCCAATAGCAGACACCACGGCTACTTTCACCAATTTAGCTGGCAAAACAATCTTCAGCAAAATGGATCTGACCAGTGGATATTGGCAAGTACCTCTACACCCTGAGTCCCGCCAATACATCGCCTCCCAAACTAGGTTTGGCCTTTATGAATTCAACGTGCTACCTTTCGGCCTAGCAAATGCTCCAGCCACTTTTTCCCGCCCTATACGTCAAGTCACTGAAGGACTGCAAGATACCGAGGTCTACATGGACGACATCTTAATCGCCTCGACTACTTGGGAAGATCATTGCGCAGCATTAGCTAAACTGTTCGAAGCTCTTTCTCGACATGGTCTTAAGGCGAAGCGACATGGTCTGGAGACTGTCAAATTCGGATTTGACAGTCTCCAGTATTTGGGCCATCAACTCAGCAGTAATCAGATCCAGCCACTGGAGAACCGAGTCGAAGCCTTAAAATTAGCTCCACTCCCAAAAACAAAACGGGAGCTCCGAAGTTTTCTCGGTACAGTTGGGTACTACCAACAGTACATTCCTAACTGCTCTCAACTGACATCTGAACTCCATGATTTCCTAAAGAAGAACTCCCCAGAACAAATACCTTGGACCGATACAACAGAAGATCTGTTCGAAAGTTTGAAGACAGTTTTAGTCAAGAGACCGGTCTTACAGTAGTTACCAGACCTCAGATGTCCTTTCATTCTGAGGCAGATGCCTCCCAAACTGGACTTGGAGCAGCTCTCCTTCAGCCAAGCAAACGAGACTTCCGTCACTACGCGCCGGTAGCATATGCTTCACGTCGACTGAGAGGAGCAGAAATAAACTATTCTACTATTGAAAAAGAAGCATTAAGCCTCTACTGGGCTCTACAGAAGTTTGAGGTCTACCTGTATGGGCGAGAATTTGTGTTACAAACCGACCATCGACCGCTCCTTTATTTGCAACAGGCAGACAAGGTGAACCCCCGATTGAAACGCTGGGCTTTGCATGTCAGCTTTTTCAGGTTCCGAGCAGAACACCTTTCGGGAGTCGACAAACACCTTGCGGATTTCCTGTCTCGGCTACCGTAGCAGAGACACCCTCCCCCGGGCATATCAGGCCACACAGATGTTGTCGAGCCTTTTGTGCTAGTTACCCATAATCTTAAGTATTTTCTTTATTTGTCCAGCTCCCTGAACGCCGACTTGTCTGTTTCTCTGCGCTGACGATGCGTCTGTGCATTTACTTTAGTAAGCCCTTAAATATCATTTGTATTACATTTCGATATTCCAATGTTTCTTTGATTACCTAGCTAAATAAAACTAATATTTTACATGCAATTTTGAGTGTTGTACCTTGTTATGCAGTAGCTCATGTCTGTACTCACTATTTTTGCAATAGAAAATAAATCACTGTCTTTATTAGAGTATATCAGTGTATGTAATAGGGACTGCAAAGAGATTCAGCACTAAACAAGTCACACCATGAGGTCATAAGAGTTTTCCTTTCTCCTTATTGAAAAAGGCTTTAGTCTCATACGACGCCTTCGCATTATAAGGGGTTTAAGGACCCACCTCGGAAGGAAGAAGTATTTCGCATAGTTTGTCGATTAGGAAGACGCTGTCGCAGTTCGGCAGTAACAGAATTCACTTCTGTTGCCCTAACGGTCTAATACGGCGCAGACAGTTGTTCGTCTTCCTAACGGTACCGCCGTAGTTCGGCACAAAACAGAATTTACTTCTGTTGCCCTAGCGGACTGAATACGGCGTAGGCGGTACCCACACACACACACACACACACACACACACCTCACTCCAGCGGTACCACCATAGTTTGGCACAAAACAGAATTTACTTCTGTTGCCCTAGCGGACTGAATACGGCGCAGGCGGTACCCACACAAACCTCACCCCACCCACACAGCGGTACCGCCGTAGTTCGGCACTAAAAGAATTTACTTCTGTTGTCCTAGCGGACTAAAAACGGCGAAGGCGGTACCCACACGAACCTCAGGAAGGGCAGCTGCGAAGAAAAGCTAGCGCCCCGGAAAAAGATAGCTGCACAGAAGACAGCCCCTATTTCCACGAACCCTCACGTCAACCGCACGACGGTATCGGCACTTGATCATCGTTAACCACTGGCACAACAAATAAAACACAGAGAATGTTCCTAAGTTAATCACAAGAATGAGTTCTATTCACACAGACACGTTGATTATATTGGAGTCGCTAGACACATCTATGCAACTAATTAAATGAGGTAAACTCTAGCTTAACACTTAACATTTAACACTTGTTACTTACATTTCCCCCTCTGGGGCCTAAGCACTACACTCAGACGGTTCTCTTACATAACTGACGGACTCTGCCTCTAGGGCTGGGTTTCTATACGTAAGATACCGGAAGAGCGCTTGCGAAATAGTTCTGCATCAAAACGGCATGAGAGCTAATTTTCGGAACTGTCGAAGTATTTTCGGTTCAAATTTTAATAGATTTCGGAATAATGTTGAATGAAATTTGTGGTCTAAAATTGTAAGAATGATTGTGTTAATCTTATTTAATTTTTAGAAGATAGTTTAATAATTTATGAAATTAGGCTGAAGTGCGGCTGAGGGAGTTCACTACACCCCAACATAAAATTGAAGAATTACTGCAGTCCTTCTCGACATGAAAGAAGGGAAGGTAGAGGAGGTGGGGTGATTACCTTTATTCGCTCCAGTATACCAAACCAAAAAACACAATTGATTACTCCATTAGAACTTGTGCTCTGAAAAATATTTTTCAACAAAAAGCCTATCAATATAATAAATATGTATTTGCCTCCCCATTTGGAAGGTAATAGTTTAATGTGGAAGTTACAGGACATCAGCAATCAGATTACAGGATCCAGCATTATTATGATGGACTCAAATGCTCACAGCTATAGCTGGGGCTCTGACTTCAGTGATACAAGAGGTAAAATATTAGGGAACTGGATGACAGAGAACAACTTACAATTCCTTAATAATACTGCCCCCAATCTTCTTGTCCTCCAGAGGTACTTATACTCACATAGATCTAACAATAGTCACTGAGGACCTGCATTCTAAGTTTACATGGAACACTTGTAGTGATACTTTTACAAGTGATCACATACCACTGATTATTGGTTCCACTTTATCATTTCCCAAGGCACAACTGCCAAGAAAATGGCATCTGCGCAATGCAGATTGGCCGAAATTCGAAACAGCTCTAGTGTTTACGAACTGCTCAGATGAGTCAATATCTGATACTTATCAATCCATAGCCAAAGCTATGCTGGCAGCAACTGAAGTCAGCATCAGGGCTAGTCAAAGCCTTTCACCACAACAAAGTACAAATTACTGGTGGACTGAAGGTTGCAAGATAGCCCATAGGAAATATCATAAGGCATACAACCATTACAAAAATCACCGAGGGAACATTGAGAAATTGATCGCATTTAAAAAAGCAAGAGCAATTTTCCGAAAAACAGTACAGGAGGCTAAAGCCAACAGCTGGAAGGCATTTGTGTCAGGCCTCCGTACCTCTTCTCCAGCGGAGGTTCGGCGCAAAATTAAAGCCATAAAGGGAAAACAAAGCCAGGGACAAATTGTGCTAAAAAATTCAAGCAATGAAATAATTACTTTCCCAAAGGAAATTTCTGACATATTGGTGGACCAATATGCCTCACATAACAACTTAGAGTTTCATGATCCAATATTTGATGAACATAGGAGCATCTGTGAACGAATTCCTCTCTCATTTTCATTAGATACAGAACATGATTACAATCGTCCTCTCACTATGGGAGAGCTCAAAAGAGTAATAAACAGATCTAAAACTAAAGCACCCGGACCAGATACAATGTCTCTGGAATTCATTGAACATATGAGTGAAGACCAGACAAAATTCATACTAAATTACTTTTAATAGAGTCTGGGGTCTCAGAAATCCCAGAGTAGTGGAAGGAGGCTATAATATGTCCGATCCTTAAACCGGGAAAAGTGCCAACAGACCCAAGAGCATACCGCCCAGTAGCACTTACAAATGTAGTGTGCAAGCTCTTTGAGAAAATAATAAACTGGAGACTCCTAAAATATATAGAACAAAACAAATGCTTGAGCGAGAATCAAAGCGGATTCAGACCAGGGCGTTGCACTCTGGATGGGCTCACACGTATTGAAAACTCCATTCGGAAAGCAATAACCCTGGAGGACTTTTGTGTTGCAATATATGTTGAAATAAAACAGGCTTTTGACACTGTCTGGCATTACGGTCTATTACAAAAGCTACAGATTTTAGGACTTGAAGGTAACCTACCTCAAACCATAATGTCTTTCATCAAGGAGCGCAGAATAAGAGTCAGAATCAATGACACCCTATCCAAGCAATGTTCCCTAAGGTCGGGTGTTCCACAGGGATCAGTGATCAGCCCAATATTGTTTAACATCATGATAAATGATATTTTCCAAGACTGTAACCCCCTACTACAGACATCCCTTTATGCTGATGATGGTGCTGTTTGGGTTACTTGCTCTAACTTGACTGAAGCACTTTGCATGCTGCAAGATGCCTTAGATGCTATTCTTGTTTGGTCCCAAACCGGGGGGTTTCAAATCTCTGCAGAGAAATCCAAATGTATGATTTTCACTCAAAAAAAACTAAGCCCCCTGTCCACTTGTACTATCAGAATGTGAATTCAGAATTTGTCACTAAGTATAAATTTCTTGGACTACTTCTTGATGCACAATTTCGGTGGGATCCACACATAAAAGAAGTAACCCAGAAATGTCATAAAGATCTAAGACTTCTTCGCATCCTTTCAAATATGAAATGGTTAGCCAATTTTGAAATATTAATGAAAATCTACACTTCCATAATTTTGCCAAAGTTATCAAATGGAAGTTTTCTCTTTGACACTGCTTGCGAATCTCATTTGCTGTCTTTAGACAGAATCCAACATGCAGCACTGCGCTTTATTCTTGGTGCAATGCGATGTACCAAGGTTGCTCATCTAGAAATAGAGGCAAACTTGATGACACTGATGTACTTACGGAGAAAACAGTTGTGACAGTATGCTCTCCGAGCACTTAGTGCCCCTGGTCACCCAGTTGGATTGCTAATTCAAGATTATTACCCGTTCCATGTCTTCGAACAAAATCCAAACCCTCTTCCAGTGAAAGGCCGAATATTCCATTCGCTACAAGAATTGGGCATTAAACCAAACTGCATTGGACCTACCCAGGCCTCTGATAAATATGAAACTTTTGACATGAAATGCTTTGCCCATATAAAAACATACCCAAAGGATGCACTGGGCGAAAATCAGTGGAAAGCTCTCTTTAAACATATTCAACCACAATATACCACACGACAGGAAATATATACAGATGGCTCTGAACACGACCACAAAGTTGGAATTGGCATTTGGTCGAGAGAATCCAATATCATGGTAAGACTTACAGATAGGGCCTCCATTTTTACAGCAGAACTCACGGCTATTTTATATGTCATAAAATACATTGAACAGATACCAGGAAATTTTGTCTTGTTCACTGACTCATACAGTGCTATTCAGGCACTCAACCAATTACTTCCCTCTAACCACTACTTGATACCAAAAATCAAGAGGAGTTATGAAAGTCTACCCCTAATGAAATTATTCATTGAGTGGGTTCCCAGCCACATGGGTATCACGGGAAATGAAAAAGCTGATCAACTGGCAAAAACAGCATGTAACTTGGAAACAATCTGTTCACCCCATCTTCCACACCTTGATCTCATACCACATGTCAGGCAACATTTCAGACAGAAATGGCAAGATGCATTGGACTCGAGCATTAGTTAATACCATGCAATCAAGTCAAAACTGGAGCCAACAGTAAATTCCTCTGTATCACGCAAAGAGCAAGTGGTTTTGACGCGATGCACAACTCAGAACTAAACTTACTCAAAATTATCTTTATACAAGAGATCCACAGCCCTTGTGTCATCAATGCCAATGTGTGCTCAGTGTTTGACATAATATGATTGACTGCCCCGCATACGCGACACAAAGAATAAATTTAAAGAACTATGCATATGCAAATAAATTTTAATTCAACTTGGAAAATGTTCTTAGTGGCTCCTTTAATCATGAACTGAAAATGAATTTTTTGGACAAACTCAACTTTATCAATCAAATATAAAATGCCCCACGTCCTAAAAGCTTTTATCAGGCACTCCTACCTGTAATTGGTGATGTGCCTGAATTCACACAAGTATACACAAGTAAGTAAGACAGAAGCTGGACGTCGTGGTGAGAGGTTGTGGTTGTGGTACGGTCTCTTGTCTGCCGGCGTTCCAGTGTTTTTGCTTGTTTACAGTTTCGTGCTAGTTCTTCAGTGTTGGGTTTTGTTGCTTTGTTTGTTGTTTTTGTTCGTTTTGTCGTTTCTAAGTTTACCTATTCAATTTTACATCGCACTGTGTTCGTCGTATCGTCGAGTACCCTCGTCTTAGCTGAGGTGAGTCCTAGTCTTTCACTACACTCTTCTTAAAACTCCGGCTTACCCAAGAAATAAGACACTAATATCTCTAAGCAATACGTGTACTCTGCTTTTTGCCCAGCCACGTGAATCTGCTGAGTTCATTGGTGCGTCAAAAAGAAAAATGACGCTTGAACCTTTTGGAGTGGCTCGAGGATTAAAGGAGGTGCTTAACTATGATTTTGTGAAAGAAGTAAGAGTCGACAAACGCAGAAATATAATAGCCATTGAATTCAAAGATGCATCACAGTCAGAGTTTGAAAGAATCCTAAAAATAGATCATGTTGGTAAATTTACCGCTAAATGTTATAAACCTTAAGCTGAAACATCTTAAACCTCCTGGGTGTTATAGGTCCTATTGACCAGGAAGTCAAACATGAAGAACTGATTCCTCTCATCAAATGTGACAACCACACTGCAGTAACAATGATAAGACTACCTAAGTTTGTGAATGGAAAGAAATAAGTCTCTCAAAGTGTCAAAGTGGGTTTTGCACGAAGGGAAATTCCCAAATCCCTTAAAATTGAATACACGTACTTTCCTGTCAGACCCTACTCTCCTCCTCCTTTGAGATGTTATAAATGTCAGTGTCATTGTCATTTTGCTAGTGGTTGCACATCAACGGAGCGATGCCTCATATGTTGTGGTAATCATGCTAAAGATAAGTGTACTGCTAAGTGCTAACTTTCCTTGTTGTGCAAATTGTGGGGGAGCTCACGTGGCAAGTTCTAGATACTGCCCTCTAATTAAGAGTTTCAAGGAGATCAGATCTCTAATGAGTGAAGGGGTATCCTTTTTGGAGGAACGTAGAAGAGTTACATCGGGAAGTGAAGCAACTAATAGTACCTCTCCTCAAAATGTGGAAAACCATTCCCAGAGTCGGCATGAGCGAGCCCAGTTTAATTACAGGTAAGGAACTATCCGTCAATCACCAAATTTCTGGTAGCGAAACTGCAATCAAGACCAGTGGCAAAAAAACTATGCCTCATTATTGAAGAGTGCTCAACCCAAAAAAGTTGTTCATGTTGATGTTCACCAGTCGCAGGGGTCCTACTACTTGCCACAAAGGGTCCCCAATCTCAATTGTAATAGGGATCGCCGAAATGTATTGATGGCGTATTCTCAGCACTATGTTAATCGTGATGGAGACAGTTAAAATGTGTTGGCAGACTGTTCTAGTGGTCGGGATGTTCCAGCAGACAGTTACACCTCTGTAGACTCTGGATCTTCTGCTAAAGAAATGATAGAGTCGTATATGCAGTCCATGTTTGAGGATCTTTTTACTCGTTTGAGTAAGTTCATAGTTGAAGCTTTTTCCTCTAACTTGACCTTTGAACATGAACGTAGTTTGTTAACTCTAAGTATGATTAGAAATCATTTTGAACAGAAAATAGGTAGTAAACTGTTGAACGAGTACCATAATTCGGAAGCCTCTCAAGAGAACTGTGTAAAACCTGATAAAACACTTCTCCACATGAGTCTCAGCAGAAAGGTAGATCAACTAGAACAAGCAAAATTCCAAAGACAAGCTTTGCTCAACATAGAGGAGTCAAACAGCAAGGACTGACCACAAAGAAAAATGGAATATAAATTTAAAATATGTAACCAATCTATTCAAAGAAGTGGTCAATCACAAAAGCTTTTTCAAATATTTCAATTAAATTGGAATGGATTGAATAACAAGCTTTCAGAAGTGAAACTATATTTATATACCAAAAAACCAGACATTCTCTGCTTGTGTGAGACTTGGGTCAATGATCATGAACCAAAATTTGTTGGCTGGCAGTGTGTGTGGCTTCATAGAGAAAATTGTTAGGGGGTATGTGTTTTATTATTAGAAATGATATAAATTTTTGTGAAAAGAAACTCCTTCCCTTTCCAAATGGAGAGTAAGAATTTTTATTTGTTAGGGTGTTCTGTTCTTCTGGATATCTTGATGTTCTTAACATTTACAATCCTAATGGTCATATTACTGTTAAAGAATTTAATCATTACTTTAGTCAATTGAGTGAAATATTTATTATTATTGAAGACTTCAATGCTCATGCACCTCTTTGGGACTCTAGACAAAGATGGAACGCCACTGGTCGCAGCCTGATTCAATTTATGGATGATAATTTACTAGGTGTACTTAACCCTCTTGATCTTCCCAATTACAGAGATGCCAGAACCGGTACATGCTCCACCTTAGATTTATGTATGGTTTCTCCAACTCTCTTGGTATGTGGCTCCCTGCAGAGAGGTGCAGATCTATTCACCATTTTCCCATTGAGTGTTCCTTTGGGTTAGCCCTTAAAAAATTAGATATTATGAACCCTCCAAGGTGGATCACCAAAGCAGCTAACTGGGCGGGCTTTCAGCAAGAGCTGTATCATAATAAAATCAGTTTAATTCAACCATTTACAGTTGATGAGCTAAATTTCGAAATAACCAGTAAACTTTTATATGCTGCAAATAACAATGTTCCTACAACCTCATCAGCTGGAAGAGCTACCCGTAGAACACCTTTGTGGGATCAAGAGTATGCACTTGATGTGGCAAAGAGGCGCAGGGCCCGCAATGCTCTGGCTAGGTCCCCAACATTTGATAATTTGAATGCCTATCGTAAGTATGAATCGGTAGCATAAAATGTTATAAAGCAGAAAAAGCAAAACAGTTGGAATAATTTCATTAGTGGCCTAGACTCCGGAACTGGAGTGGGAGATCTTTTGAGACTAATTCGTTCAATGAAGGGCAGTACTGCAAGCCCCGAATACAGGTAGGTGATATTGCAGAAGACTAAGCTGGTACAGCATCTATATTACTGAATTATTTCACCAGACATGAGATAAATGTAACAGATTTGCATAGTACATTGGCGGAGAGCACCATTTCAAGTATATCTCCAATAGAGATAGAGGAGACCATGTATAACTCGAGACTAAAACTGAGTGAACTTAATAAAAATTTGAAGAAAATAAAACAGAATAGCCCTGGAGATGATAAAATTCTTTACATATTTCTGTTGAAAGCACCTGAAACAATTAGGAAGCATATCCTTTATTCGTTCAATCTTAGTTATTTTACTGAGAACTTTCCTAAGGCTTCGAAATTGGGAATAATCTGCTCAATCAAAAAGCTGGGAAAAAACCAGTCAACTCCTGAGGGATATAGACCCATAACCTTATTGTCATGTTTATCTAAGATCATGGAACAAGTCATTAAAATCAGACTAACTTCTTTTCTCGAAGCAAATAAAGTGTTTTCATGCTACCAAACTGGATTTCGTCAACAGCGATCCACCTATGATTCCATGGCTCTTATCAAGAATGCTGTCATTCGTGCTTTTGCTCGTAGATGTTACTGTTGGGCTGTTAACATTGATTTAGAGAGTGCCTTTGATGCTGTCTGGCATGCTGGCCTCCTTTATAAGCTGCTGAAATAAGGCTGCGACCTGCGCACTTTCTCTGGTTGCGTTCTTATTTATCAAATAGAACAGTTACAGTGAGAGTTGGGAGTGTGCACTCACATGACAAAATTCTGACATGTGGCCTGCCCCAAAGGGTAGTTTTGAGTCCATTGCTCTTTACTGTGATGTTGCATGACTTACCCCAGATGGAGAAAATTGAATGTGTTTCATGTGCAGGTATATCACTATCATCACAAATGGGGGATCCCCTGGGGAAGTTCAGCGGACGATGCAGGGGTACCTGAATGCCCTCACACGGTGGTTCTCTGCAGGGAAAATGACAGTCAATACAAATAAAACTAAGTATCAAGTATTCACCAGCAAGAGAAATGTTCCCGTACTCGACTTGCGGCTGAATTTCGAGCACAATAGTGGAACAGAAACCCAACGAGTGTTCGGAATTATTTTTGATGCACCAAAACTGTGGTGGTGTGGTGTTTTTGTCGTCGCAAGAGGGCGCTGCAACGGTGTGCGCTCCGCCACCGAGAGCTGGAGATCTTGCCACCGCTGCCTGGCGGCTGCGAGCGACCGGCGGCAATGCGCCATTGACAGTTGTGGAGTGCAGACGTAAACTTCGTACCCGATTCTCGCGTTACGCCGCTGCTCTGTATCGTGAGCCAGTGACTGAGCTAGTTAATTTCTGCAGAGAAACTAGAGTTTAGTGCAGTGAGGAAGCTGCACAGTTGTTTCGAGGTGAGAGCACCCGGCAACT
Source organism: Morinoia aosen (assembly GCA_030386875.1). NCBI lineage: Eukaryota > Metazoa > Arthropoda > Malacostraca > Amphipoda > Talitridae > Morinoia > Morinoia aosen. The sequence goes on along the minus strand of CM059572.1, from coordinate 884,950 downwards.
GATAGGAGTGATCATCTTGCTCCGGGAGGGGTGACGGTTACCCTCTGAGCAGTCTTGCCTGGTGGCCCGGCCGGCATCGAGCGAGGACGACTGCGTGGAAGGTGAGTGCGAGTGCTGATAGGCGTGCTACCGTCGCACTCGCGACTTTATTTTCCGGCTAAAGACCACAAAAACTTACCTTTCTCCCTCACTTAAAAAATCTCCAAATAGATGGAGAAAAACGAGTGCAGCTACTTAGAGCATTTGCTGGGATCTCCTGGGGATCTTCCCAAAAATTACTGTGTCAAGTGTATGTCTCATTTGTAAGAAGCAAGCTTGTTTATGGTCATGGGATTTTTCCTAAACTTACAAAAAGGAGCCTGAATTTGCTAAATAAAATCCAAAACTCGGCCCTCAGATGTATATTGGGAGTTCGAAAGACATCTCCTATATCTTCAATAGAGGCTGAAGCTTTCGTTTTGCCTCTTACGCTGTATTTGCGTTTCCTCTGTATTAAGTGGTGCTTGAGGTACAGCAATTCTAGCAGTGACCCTTAAGAGTTTGTTTCAAAAATCGGATTATTTGCATCCTCCTGTGTGAGCTTTTTTCCTCTAAAAGAGTGCAAATACTGAATAGCATTCAGTTTACTTTTCCACATCTAGAGGTAAACACTGAACTTCCTGTTGCTGCATTTGAACTTCCCACTCTGCCCATTTGCACATCCTTTCTGGATGTGCAGTCTCTCAGTACAGACGAGGTCAATAGAAAATTTGAGGATAATGTTGTGATCGTGTGCTTGGGGTTTACTTGGGAACCGTTGTAGAAAAATCGTTTTCATGTTTCTGACTAAGGTAGACTGTTTTGTGCCAATATTTTTAGTACGGAAATTTTATAATATTCATAATAGATGATATTTTCTCCTATTCCCTCGATTGGAATGCTAGTTTATACTGATTAGTTTACGCTGATATTTGCGCACATGCTTACTTATGTATATGTGTACTTGTGCACGCTATGCGTACGTAGATAGGTGAGTGTGTCACTACGTATTAATTCATTTCACTTCATTATTGTACAGCATTTATAAAATCTATATATATACAAATATGTTTGTTGCGCGATCACCCACATTTGATAAATAAGATGCTTATCAACCAATGATCCTTTCGATACAATATTTATTATAACATCATTACAATATTTCATTAGAAATTGTAAGCAGCAACACGTACTGAGAGTTGTCACGAATTTCCTTTGCTCATTATCCTATATTTCAGAACATCGCACAGCATTTTTATAGAACGCGCATATATTGGGATTGCCTCGATGCATAGAAATGTATTTGTTTACGTTTGCGTGTTAGGTGTATGTATGTGCGTAGGTATGTATGTGCATGTATATGTGTAAACATTTACATGTATATATGCACATATGTGTGTACTAAACTGACAACTGGCATTTTAACTAGAGATGATGTTTTTTTTGTTGTTTTTTTCTGTTCACTCTCAACTTGTCACATTACCTAACTCGTCATCTCTCTATTATTGTAAAGCATTCACGTAAAAAATTATACATTTGTTGTGTGATCATCCATTCATATTTAAATAAAATGCTGATCAATTAATGACCGTTATGTTAAAATTGTTTAATTAGAAATACAAATACTGTAATTTTCGTGGTCCTCATGCTTTTATATGTGTATATTAATTTTTTTTCGTGCTTTCTTAAAATGACATTTTTGAACATCTTCCGAAACAATCAACTCTAATATTATTTCCTGGCGCCAAGAATTGCGAAGTTTATATCATGTATGTGTAAATTCTAAAAAGTGTTCTAAACCCACAATGAAAATGCATCGTTTATGAAATTGTGTTGTCTCATATAATTATCATTACATGTATCATCATATGTAGATTAACTAGGGAGCACGTTATAATTATCATTACATGTATTATCAAATGTAGATTAAGTAAGATTAGGAGAACAGTGCCCTCAATCATTTATTTTCGACTAGTGACATGAGTATTACAATACTCATGTGTGTGTATCACCTATGTGTATTAACTTTAAGATACTTTAAAAACCAATGATAGGAATTTTGTACTATCTCTTTTGGAAATAAAATGTTTTTCTTTTCTTTTTTATCAGATGCAGTATGGCGATTGCTGCAGGGTGTATACTGATGGTTCTAAACTGGAGTCAGGTTTTACATCAGCTGCCGTGTACATTCCGCTTTTGAATTTATCCACGGCTTGGTTGCTCAATCCTGCTCACTCAATAGTGGGAGCAGCGCTGTTTGCAATCCTAAATGCAATCAAGTTGATCAAATGTAGCATCTTAAACCATAAAGTGATAATTTTTACTGATTCCAAGAGTGCCTTGAGTATTATCTCTAATTTTGTTAATCCACCATATAAAACTGTAAGCAGGACTATCCAGAGAATTTTGTTTGAAGCCTCATCCAGCGTCCACCTTCAGTAGATCCCCTCTAATACAAGAATATCAGGCAACGAAATTGTTGATAAATGTGCAAAACTGGGCCACAGAAATTCAAAATCAGCTTTCACTCAACTCAGCTATGAGGAGAATGTGAATCGACTAAAGGTGAGGATGACAGACAATTGTAGTGGGTGGTGGCAGAGACAGGCGGAAAGTTCTGGGAAGGGTAGGTTCTATTTTGAGTTGAGCAGAAAACCTCAGTTTCGATTGGATCTGAATCTCACCAGGAAATTTCAATGTATTGTTAGTCAATTCCCTGTTGGTCATGTTGGTGTGTTTGCTCACCTAAATAGATTTAATATGTGCCCTAGCCCATTGTGCCTGGAGTGCTCCACTCCTGAAACCATTGAGCACTTCCTGTTGGTGTGCCCAAGGTATGCTCTGGCTAGGCTGAACCTTACCTCTCTACATTCAATCTGGAACTCTGTCTGGGGAATATTCTTGGCTGAGGTGATTACTCATCCTCTGTTCGTTCAAGGATCCTCCATTCTTTGATTGGTTTCATAACTACGACAAATAGATGGAAAACTTTGTGATCTCTTGATTTGTGCACATGAGATTCAGCATTTAAAGTGTACCTGACTTTCTCTGTTATTTGGAGCTGCTTGTGCCCTGGAGTACCCCTACAAGCTGTCAGGTTGCACGGACTTCTGCTGAAGAAATCCATTGACTTTCAAGATCCTCCTGGATCCCCGCCGAAGAAGAAGAAGAAGAAGAAGAAGATGTTTTCTGCGGCATCAGTATAAAATTAACGGATATCTATATTTTAATATGCAAACCATCTAACATAATAATACCCATTGTGCGTTTATTTGTATATTTATTCAGATATTTATTTGGTGTTCACTTCTTAAGAAACATAGGATGTGTGAGTTTGCGGTATCATGGATACCGCATGAAAGAAGAATGTTAGAGTTGCGGTGACGAGCCTCCTGAGAAGGCATGCATGTGATGAGGAGTATGAAAGGGTGCGAAAGGTGGTGAATAGGGAGATGCATGAAAGGATTATGAGTAGGAGGGCTCAGAGTATGAGAAAGCGTGAGTTGGGTTCCAGCTTCCTTGATATGGATAACGTGATTCAGGGTGGATGTTTTCGTGGAGATGGAGCCCACCTTACTCAAGAAGGTGAGATGAAACTCTACAGGAGATACATCCAGTGGATCAGGTCTACTCATATTGTAATTGAAGGTGGAACAGGATGAATAGAAAGTTGTCAGAGCAAAAATGAAGAATGTCGTAAATTGTCCAATAGTGTTGTGAGGATTGGATGTATAAATGTGCGAGGATGGAATGCAGGAAAGTTAGATGACCTTGTAGCCGAAATTGAGAATGGAAAGTTAGGTTGTGTTGGTGTAGTAGAGACCCAAATGCGTGATAGAGTCAGTTTAACAAGTAAGGAGAGTAAATATAATATGATAGGAAAAGGGCGTGTAAGTTGGCAAAAAGAGATGGTGGAGTTGATATCATTATATAGAATGCTCTAAATTGGAAATTAGAATAAATTCTTGTTGGAAATGAACCTGAGAGTGAAGATTTGTTAGTAATAAAGTGTGAAAGAATGCATGCCAGAGAATGTGTTATTGTGATTTTATGCTATATGACCACTGATGAGATTTTAGCTAATCAAGAGAATGTAAAAAAGAATGAAGTATTGACAAGAATTGTGAGAGAACATTGCAGACGCCCTCTGATGGTGATGGGTGACATGAATGGCCATGTTGGCATACTTGGTGAGCCTGTGAATGCAAATGAACAAAAATTGATTGATTTCTGTGATGAAAATGAACTTGAGAACCTGAATGTCACAATAGGAAATGGCTTGCATACATGGCAGAGCAGGGAATGTAAAACTGCAATTGACTATACGATTGTGAATAGAAGAGCAAGAGAATGTGTCAAAGAAATGTTTGTAAATGAAGATGATTTTGATATTGACAGTGATCATAAAATGCTTGTGCTTGAATATAATTGAGGTGGAAAGGAGTCAATGCAGAAGGTCAGCAGTGTAAAAAAAATTGGTGTATAAAAATGGCAAACTGGGAAGAATTTAGAAATAAATTGAGTGGACGTAACTGGAACAGATATGGAAATGTAAATGCCCTAAATGGTGAGATTGCAAGAACCTTGTATGATCTGGCAGTGCAATAGATAGGTAGATAAAATGCAGGAAAAGTACAGGGAATACTAGGTGGTTTACAAGTGAGATAAAGGAAGAACGAATAAGAAGAAAGATTTGAAATAAGAAACAGCGAAATATGAGGACAATGTTTGAAAGACGCAGAATTACTGAGGATGAATGGCAGAGCGCACGGAATGAGTACAAGGACTAGCAGAAGAAAGTAAAGAGAATGATTAATGATTCTAGAAGTTAAAGAGGAAAGACATCAAGTTGAAAATCTAAGAAAGAAAGGTCCGTTTGGAATCAAAGATTGGTATAAGCTTATACAAGGTAATGATAGAGGTAGTGAAGCTGATGTGGTTGTGGTTAGTGAATGTGGACATGAACTTCAAAGGATGCTTGGCATTGTGAATGGATATAGTACAGATTTCAAAATAAACTTTGATGCAGATAAAAGTTAGGTTATGGTTATAAATAGTGATGAGACTGATAGAGACAGACTGTGGAATGTTGGAGAAATCAGAATAGGTAGAACAAAAGAATACAAATATCTAGGTTGTATGATAAGTGAAGATGGATGCACTAGAACTGAGGGTGAGAAAGTGGCAAATGCAATGCTGTGGAGTGGGCGGTTAAGTAGTGTGGCCAGATACAGAGCAAACAAGTATGAATGTGTGAGAGGAATGTGGAAGTATGTTGCTGTACCTAGTGTCATGTATGGTATGAGTGCTCTTGCTTAAAATGAAATTGACCTTGAGAAGCTGGATGTGATACAAAATAAGGTAGGATGTTTAGCAGTGGGTGCTCCAAAATGGACAGCCACTGAAGCCATTAGAGGTGACCTAGGGTGGAGCCTATTTTCAGAAAGAATGATGAAAGCTGTGCTGAATTATAAGGTAAAGATCGAGAGAATGCAGAATAGCAGGTGGGCAGAGCAAATTTTTGAATGGAATCTGAGTGTGAGCTATTGGGAGAAAATATGTTGGGGGCATGCAAGGAAACGAAGTATGCAAAAGAATATTCATGTTAGAATTGGGAGGCCTGTGGATGACTGGAGTTTAATAAATGTTGGAGGTGAAGGGCCTGAGTGGAACTGCAAGAGGTGGAAAATAGAGATTGAGAGGCGAACAAAAGAGTTTGAATTGAATAAATGGAAGCTTAGCATGACGTGAAAGACTACTCATAACTGGTATACGCAAGAGAAAGTACCTAAGTGTGAGATATTCTATGATTGTAGTTTTGGAAGTCAACTCTCGTTTGCTGTGAGGTGTGAGTCATTGAGCGTGAATAGGAATACATGGAGGTAGAATGAGAATAATAATAGACTATGTCAGCAGTGTGATAGGGGAGTAGAAGAAACAATTGAGCGTTTTGTGCTGGAGTGTAGTAAGTATGAGCAAGAGAGAGAGTTTCATGAATGTAGTGTTTGAGCAGTATGGAGTGAATGAGTGGTGTGCCAGATGTGCTGAAGATTATTGTGGTATGCGCTGTATTGTTGGATTAGATCAGGAGTATAATTTGAGTATCATTGAAGCTATGAAAGTTTTTCTTGTACGTGCCTGGAGTAAAAGACAGTGACTGGTTTGAGCCAGTCATGTAAAGTGGGCTGTAATGACCCACCATGCCTGGGGATGGTGTCTTGACGTACTGGTTATCCCAGTGATGCCATCTAATGGCAGTTTGTGACAAGGATTGGTGGATCCCGTATAGTATTGGACAAGTCTGGTACACAGGCACTGAACCCTTTTTGTGAGTGTTGTGAGTATTGTAAGTATTGAGGAGGGAATTGTAAGCCGTTACAAAGGCCTCGACGCTGTCGGCCCTCAATTTCAAGTTCAAGTTCAAGTTACCGAATTCGTCAGTATAACTTCAGAAGATGGCAGGATTGGCCGATGGCCAATGCATGTAAAATGCATTGATATGTTTGAATTGTACCAGGATGTGTTCGTTAAAGATAGGTTTGGTTAGGTTAGGATATGATAGGTTAGCATAGGTTAGGTAATATTGACAGAATTTTTACACGGGTGCACCTAGGAATTTCCGCGGTCCGAGGAATTTCCACGGGTCCTTCTGTTACACCGGCAGGCAGCAGCTGAGACGGTATCGAAACGGTATTCTGGAAAGTAGAGAAATTTCCTGAAAATCTCTTGAGTCCGACTCGCGCGACTTTAGACTCAAGTTTTCCACTCGTAACTTTTTAAAGAATGCACCTATTGACTTCAAATTGCTCTCAAACGAAAGAACAAAACATATTCTATTCGTTCATTATGAACAAAAACCTAACGGTTTTCTGAAAGTTACGAAAAATTTCGATAAACCTTGCCCACTCGCGCGCAGTGCAAAGACTCAAGTTTTTCACTCATCACTTTTGAAAGAATGCACCAATTGACTTAAAATTGCTCTCAAACAAAAGAGCGGAATTTTCTTAAGGACAATCGTATATGCCAACATTTTTGATTATTCACAGACAACAGGGGGCTATGCTATCTTTCCTCTTAATTCTGAGATAAGATGCGCTACCGTTAGCTATCAATCTACTTTAGAATTACAGCTGATACACTTCTCCAGTGGACCAGCTATTAGATCAATTTTTTGCATGCTCTTACCGGGGGGAGGGAGCACAGCTCACAATTGCCTCCTCTACTTTACTTTCAAAGTCATCAACGAACTAATCCCAATAAGAGAATGTCTGAGAGACGTCGAGTGTGTAGCCATAAAGTTCAGTCGGTCGTTCTCTTCTGTGGGCCTTGTTGAGTTGTGGCTTTCGATTTCAGCCCCACCACTCAGACCAGCTGCTGTTTTCAGTTAATCCGGGCAGTGGGACTAAAATTTGGGCCTTGACCACTTGCTGGGAAACACTTGCAGGCCTTTATTTGAGCTCAAGTTAAACAACTAAATTAAGCAAATAAATTCTCAAAGTTTGTTGAAATTGACATGATAAAATAATCAACATTTATAACCTGTCAACATTCATAGCATAACATAACATAACTTACATGATCCATACTCATTATATTATCACACAGTTTGAATAACATTTAAAATACAGCTTCCTGGATGAAGCCAATCTAATAAACGGTAGCTCGTTCCTTAAGAAGCAGACATGCGTGTATTTTACATGTAAGCATTTAGCTTTCACACTTGATGATTATTTGTTTTCGGGTTCGTGGTCCATGGAGCCCGAGAAGTTTTCCTTGTTCAAAGCTGACGCTTTCAGACGTTGTCATGAGTGGAAAATCCATCGACGAATTTTCTTCGAAGCACGAAATAAGATGTTTCCTTATCTTGCGCACTTCGTAGGCGAGAAAACATTGGTCCTTTCCTTTTGTTACAGACGTAGAGAATGCTAGAGCGAATAAACCACAAATTGAACCGTCCATTTGGTGTTGTACGTTTAGGCACTGAAACACAAATTTTTTAATGGCTTTAGTGCCTGTGTACACCTCCTTTATATACTTTATAACATCTGGACTGGGGTCACCGTTCAGCGAACAGATGTGTTAAACGTACGCCACACCTTCTTCAGCAGCTCTGCGACACAATGCATTTGGGACAACGACCCAATGGCTCCCGCTGTCATGCGCACTCACGTAATCATCCATGGTTGTTTATTATTGGAATGTATAATAAAACTCTAAAATGCTTTTTTGATTGGGGGCAGGGAGCGAGGTTCTCCTACCCCCTTAAGCCTCGCTTGCGAATGCCGCGGCGACCTCAATTATGAAGCGCTGTATCAAAGTGGAAATAAAACTAACCCGTCCAGCGGTCCTGCGCCACAAATTGCATTTAGCTGGCCCTAATAGTGAAACTAAATTTGGGCATTACAAAGTGTCTTCATTTACAAAGTTGGTTTTTTCTATGCTTAAGAATAGAACGTTGCCACTGTCTATGACTCCTCAGATTGTGTTACGTAAACATGTTTGGTTACAAATTACACCCTATTTATTCAGGACCAGTATTTTATTAAATTTTACAATCTTTCTAAAAGCATCATGTCGCGAAACGCTAGTTGAATAGATAGTAAGACAAGGTCAACCAAAAAAGAGTTATACAAAACATTGCACAACACGCACATCAAGAAACATGTATACACAAGCCTACACAATGAATTTCAGAGCTTGCTCATTGTTTAGGATGGTAATAAAATTTGTATAGAAAAACTTATGCTCAGCTTGGGTGTTTTTCATTCGTCTATTCACAGTAATGTGGAACAGAAACATGTGACGCTCACTGGGGGTAGCGATAACTTTCGTTTGAAGCAATAAGCATGAGTAATCTGGCTAGTGAAATATGCAGTTAGTCCTGATTAGAGGTTCACTGCTTAATATTTTCAAAGCATTATTCATCATTACTCTAGGATATAGTTTTCTGCGACCAAAAAATGATAAATAAAAACACACGTACAGAAAATAGGGCAAAAATATGAAATAATGCAAATGACCGTCGCCCTGCTACATTGAACTGACGGCAGCGTTGCTCATAATGGTCGACATAATCAATTATAATAATAATTAAGATATAAATTGTAATGAGTTAGGGAACGTTTGAGTGAGTTAAGTTCTTATCTTATAACAGAATTTCCATGAAAATTCCTGCAATACCTCCCCCCCCCCACCCCCCAGGAAACGTCTGAGAGTTTTATTATACATCCCGGCGTGGAGAATAAATCGATGTTTAAACTGAAAGCTGTTTGAAGCTCCAACTATTGAGGAGCTGCGGGAACCTCGCTTCCTGTCCCCCACAGAGGCGTGAGCAATTTTTAACGTACATGAAAATGATGTATTCTTCACGAGCATTAGCTTGGTACTAATTTCAAGATTTTACGTCGTGCAGTTTATAAATAACCCTATTTGTCCGGGTAATTTACATGTTCTTTCACAGGTTCCCAGTTGGGTGCTCAGAAATGGCTAATCGGTCGGTCAGCAGTTGACTTGTATACGAAATAACAGAAAAGATTTCAAAAATATGTTAGTTTCAATGTAATGCTTACATTGAAGTTTTTCAAAGCAGAAAATTTGCATACTTCAGGAGTAAGACCTATTTATAAATTCGATCTATGAATAACGGACCGGAAAATACGCCCAGACTTGGCGCATGTGTAGGATATGAGAGGCAGATCATCTTGGATACGTTTGCTTGACAAGAGTAAAGACGGACAGGTGTAGTTTACAGGTGTTCGGACGCGATCGATTAGCGCTATGCCTGAGGGGCCGCGCTCTTATATAAACTCTGAGGCGCATGGGGTGAAGGGGGCATATGTGCGCACACACATACCTACCCCACTGCGAGAATAATAGAAGGTACACAAAATAGTTACATATTCAAGGGCAAAATTTTTTTTAAAGTTTTAAAACCAAACACTGAAAATCAAAGCGACAAGAATCTATAACCTTTGGTGCAGTACATCTAGCTGGGAATTACTAGAAATTATTACCTAAAAACATATTAAAATAATGCAATAAAAGAACAACTAAAATAGCACTGTCCGCCATAGTATATAACGCAACACCACAGTAAGAAATGCAATAACAATATCGCATCAACGCAAAGAAAGAAGAAAAAAGGCTGCGAAGCGGTTTAACAAAAGTATGCTCTTTACTTCAACACTTATAAAATTAAAATACGAGTTACTACAATAACTCAATACATGCTTCGAACTAGTAATAAACGTCAGCAACACAGGGTGGAAAACATACCGCTAGTTATAACTTCATAAAGTTATCAACAATCATAGAAAGTATACAGAAAAGAAAACGCCAATAAAACCACACCAATTTTTACTCGCATGAATAACTCGGATTCGCATATACATAAACAATTCATCCCGTTATATCGAATTTATGATAGCACTTGCAACGAAATAAATTAATAAATTAATAAAAAAATCTATGAGTGAACAGGTGATCACATTCAAGAATTCAGGATCCATGAAACACAATAGATAGTGCTAGATAAACATCACCAAAACAATCGTAAACATCGGAAAATTTCTCTAAGTTCCATTTCCATCACGTAATGCTTTAAAATAAACTATACAACCACCGGTGCGCGGATAATTATCAATTATTATCACGTTAAAACTAAGGTTACAGCACTTGATTAGGATATGGTTTAATATGATAGTTAAATATACGGGTTAATAAGATGGTTAAATACGGTTGTAATTCGAGTATTTAGGCAAGGAAACTACAGGAATTTTAGAATGCTTGAAAACTTTTTATCACGTAGGTAATGATTAATTATTACGTAGTAAGGAGCGGCAACATTCAGCATGCTAAATATTGGCGGTGCACACTTCCAGTCCACAGTGTTCAATTGCACTTGAGACTATAGGAACATGTGTAGTCATGGCTTACATATTTTGGTGCAAGGAAGAAATTAAAACTCTTATCGAAAAATGTAATGAATTTTCATGTTTATGAAACGTTAAGCTCGCAGTGTATAAAAATAGAGTGTCCAGAGAAGATGCATATAAAAGTATAGCATCTCACTTCCCAAATTATGATATTGCAATGATTAAACTGAAAATTCAAACACTGAGAGGCCAAGATAGGAAACAGCTCTCACTATTGAAAAAAATCGAAGAAATATACACAGCATATGAAAACGTAAAATCAAAAATAGTGGAATTGAAATTGCACGATGTACATTGCTCTTAGGAAAAGTACTTCAAATAAACGGAAAACATTCGGTAGATGTCATTAGAAGATTATTCAAAAGGAAAAAGTAAAACAAAAGTTCACCTACATACAAACATTTAAATACTTTTTTTTCTTTCTAATTTCAGTGTTTTTTGAAGGTAATTGGGTAGTATTAAAGTTTCTTAAAATATTAGCGTTTTACTTCTGTATATATTCTGCAAATTGTTCTGCAAATTATTTCGTCAGTATTGCAAGAAAAAGAAAGAAAGAAAAGAAAATAGTTTATTTCCAAAGGAGTAAAAACATGAAATCTTGATACACTGGTTTTTAAAATACCCTTAACATTGAAATCCTTAACTGATGATAACACTTTGGTATAGTAATACCCTTGCAAGATATTGAAACAAAAGCAATACTGATGATTGCTGTCTCTGGGGAAGGAGCGGCAATGTAAAAGCAAGTCGGTGAGCACTGACGCTCAATCCTCTCGTGGGAAGAGCTGTAGCAAGTTCACCGTCGCTTCATACCGTCGCTCCACACTGCTGGTATAAAATAAGCTTAACGTGCTCATAGACTGTTACTCCTGCCCGATTGACGGAGAAAGGTTGTTTAATTTCGGGAACGGCTTTAATACGTTCCGTCGGAGGATAAAATCCTCCGAACGGATGCGTTCGGCCAACAACTCTAGCTGTTTATTGGCGTACTACGCCACCACGATCAAGCCTATAATCGCAACGATCACTATCATCAACAACACGTCACTTATGCGATCCGAGATGAAATCCATTTGGGCATTCGAAGCCACCCAGTCCTGGGTTATTGCACCATGGTACTCCACTAGGGCTGCAGTGAGGGTATCTACGCTCACCAATGAAATCTTATTCCTCATGGTACAAGCCTGTTCTTTGAAGCTTTGAAGCACAACAGAGAACAACTCGTGTCTGCTCTGTCTGCTCACGCACCCATGCGGACCTACAATTGAGACAATACAAAGAACTTATTAGCACGGCCGGGTAAAAAATCCTAAAGTTAAACTTAATGATTATAAAAAACAAATAAAGGCTACCGCATTCCGAATTTTATTTTAACAATGGAATATGATTTCTTTTCAAATAAATCCAATATATTTTTAAAAAAGAGTTGCTTATTACAAGACTAGGTTTTTGAATAAGAGCTGCTGCTAAAGTTGCGTTCAGGAAATTTCTAGTCATTTTTAATGCTGATTCAAATCGAAGCAATTGTTCAAGTTGGCTTCCGATGAAACATTTAAATTAATTTTTAATTTTGCTGAGGTGTCTAGATTGATCATCTCATGAACGTAAAGGCAGTGTCAGCGATTGCATTTCACAATTGTGGAATTTACTCGTCAATATTATTGTCAATTCAGCAGCAACATCCTAGCGAACGTAAGCGTCGACTGGCATGAGCCAATAAAAGAACAAAACATAAAAATATGCAAGCCACACAGATCGGGATAATTTCTGGCAAGCACTTAATCTAAATCACTTAAACACTTTTAAAACTTGAAACTTAAAGTGCAGAACTTCGAGTTTATCACAGGGTAATGGAACTCAAAAAAACATTACATTTTCTTCTAGCGAATAAATGCATTATAAACTATAAGCACAAGCGTAAACGAGATTATTTTGAGGCAAAACAAGTAACACAATGAAGATACTTAATACATAATCAAACATTACATTGAGTAGTCATACTTCTCAGTAAAATCATAACCCGTCAAGGTTGTAAACTTGAAAGTGGTGAATGCAGAAATAGAAAACATTTTCATTTCGTTTTACGCAGAGGTAGCACGTGATTCATGTTACTTGAGTGAATTTTTTTTCCTATTTTAAATTCAACCAAATGTCCTTTACCTTTGGTAATCATTTCGGGTCCCAACCACGAAAGATCTAATTTGTTAGTTTTCAAATGATTTTTCAGCATTACTCGGTCACCTATAACGGAGTTTATATTTTAACGTCTCAAATTATGATAAACTGTGCGTTCAGCTGAATTATTTATAATTAGTTTCCCAACGTTTTCGACAATCCAAACCGCTTCCTTTGCACGAAAATTTACTAAATCTATCTGGGAATCATAGTTGTATGAAACGTCGAAATTTTCCGCCTGAAAATAGGGGTACGTATTTTTGCCAAAGACAACATAACTAGGAGTATCTCCTATGGTAGAATTTAAATAATTGTTAAGGATGTTCTCTACCAGCTCTAAACACTGATCCCACTCCGTGTGAGCTAGGGAATTTACGTACAATTTCAGTAGATTATTAATTTTTGTTGTTACGTTCAACAATAGCATTAGCTTGAGAGCTCCAAGGGAGAACGTCTTGCTTTTCAATTGCGTGAATTTTAGCAAATTGTTTAACTGCTACTGATTTAAATTCAAGAGCTTGGTCACTGAGTAATGTTTTCGGATAACCAAACGTCGCGAAACAATTACCTTACCGTATTACCTGACCGTATCAGTTCGACGGTTAGTGGTTGCGTACAACTTACAGTAGCGAGAGAATAAATCAATCACCACTAGTTTATACCTATTCTCATTATCGGTTACTGGCAACGGGCCTAAATAGTCCATAGAAAGTACTTCAAAAGGTTCTTTCGCTATAGGCGCGGTTGAAATTTTAATATGTATGGTCGGGTGTGCTTTCAGAAGCTTGTAATCTTCACAGCCTTCTACAAACTTACGAATGATAGTCTATTCTAAAGTATTATAATATTTAAGCTTAAATTTAAATAAAGTGTGCAATGCATCACTATGATACGTAGAGTGTATACTAAGTATGGCTTTTTGCATCAACGAAGATGGCGTGACAGATGTTAATATAGTGCTAATTCGTGAGTCAATTCGTTGCCGTCGACATGCAGCACAGGTGATCATGATAGAAGGGGGGGCAGAGGCAAGCTTTTGACACGAGCGCAGTCCGGCACCCCAGCGCCGAACTTGAGTGCTGGTTGGTCGGCCAGTAAGAGCGCTTCGAGGCTGTGGGTTGGCGCTTTTGAGCTTGTGTGGTGGTGAGCGCGCACAGCTAGATGAAACCACCACAATACCTTAGAGTCAGCCTGCCGCGGTGAGCAGTTTTGTAGCTCTTCAGCAGTCAGTTTGTTTTTGTTTATTAGTAATCTACTTAAACAGTCGGCTACGACGTTATTTCTACCTGGTAGATACTTAACGATAAGGTCGTAGGAGTGCACGTTGATACACCATCTAGCCATCGCTGCATCATCTGCCAACTTTTTTTGAAAGAGGGGAGCCAAAGGCTTGTGGTCCGTATATATATATATAGGATATCCAATGATTAGGTATTTGAACGCTTTAAGAACACTTACAATCGCAAAAAATTCTATTTTGGTTGTACTATAACGTTTTTGACTAGCGTTCAGGTTTTTACTACAATAACCCGCAGGACGCATTATTTTATCACCGTAATCTTCAGATTGCATTAAGACCGCTCCTAAACCAAAATTTGAAGTGTCTGTAAAAAGGTGAAACGGTTTGCGGAAGTCGGGATGTCGTAAAACAGTGTCAGAAGTCAGAGTTAATTTAATATAGTCAAAGCTCTTTTGGCAGTTTTTATCCCAGTCAAATTTAATGTTTTTCCTCAAACGTCCATACAGGGGATTTGCAATTGTTGCAAACTGAGGAATATAACTTCGAAAATAATTTGCTGCACCCAGGAATTGCTGAAATTCCTTCGCATTTACTGGTACCGGATAATTTTGCAATTTGTCGGAATGTTTACAACGTATTCCTTCAGCCAAAAAAATATGTCCTAGGTATTCAAAATATTTTTTTATAGAACTGACATTTCTCGTGTTTAAAAGATAGATTTCCAGTGCGAAGCGTCGTAAGGAAAGTCCTAATGTCAGTCGGATGTTGGTCTTTTGATTTAGAGTACCCTAATATGTCGTCAAGAAAAACAAAGCACAACCTACGTAAAATAAGTGCAAGAACGGAGGACATAATGCGTTGAAAAACGCTCGGACGTGAACTAAGTCCAAGGGGAATTCTACGGAATTGGTATTTTTCGTAGCTTATACTAAAAGCTGTAAACTTTCTGCTTTTCTGCTCTAGTTCTACTTGATGAAATGCGGACCTAAGGTCCAACGTCGAGAAAACGCTGTTTCCCCCAAGTGTGGACAATATTTCATCTATACGCGGAACAGGATACGACTCCTAAACTATTATCTTATTCAAAGCCCTAAAGTAATTTACTGGCCGTTCCTCACCACTCTTTTTTAACAACAATAACAGGGAAATTATAGTCTGACATGGAGTTCTCGATTGTGCTCTGTGGGAGCATTTCTTTGTTTAATTTTACCAATTCTTCCTGATATTAATGAGGAATGCGGTAGGGTGGTATATTCAATACTGGAGAATCAGTTTTAAGCACAATTTTGTGTTTCATTACATTCGTAACACCTATACTCTCGCCTTCTATCGTGATCGCGTACGAAAATTGTTCATGTCAAATCAGTGGTAATTTTACGTCAGCTTCGTAGCATAATATGTCATCAGTCGTTAACAGACGACGTACGTTCTTCGGTACATTAGGCACACTCTCAGCTTGTGCATAAACTCCTCGTTCCTTAATACGAGAACAATGACAATTATGTCCAAGTTCGTCAACCTTCAACTCAAACTTCTCGTTAGCCATGGCATTTGCATTTTCACCACGACTCGAGATGAGTTTAATTGAATTTGCTGTAGCATCAGGGCTCATCTCTACACAATTTGGTTCCTTCAGCGCTTCCTCTACATTCGGGAGATAGATTTCAGTTTCTACCTCTTCCTCATCTACAGCTTCGAAGTTGCCCAACGTACTGTTTTCGCTGAAATGAATAGCATCCTCCGTGGGATTTAGCATCAATAATGGTACATTACCATCCTTTCTTATCGTAACTAGAGATTCTGCTATTAGTACGCCATTTTCTAGCCCTCTTTTTGACACTATATATTCACCGGGCTTAGCCTATTTCACAAAACCATTAACCATTTTCACTGAAGTACCAGGCACCTCTAATGCAGCACAGTGAACCACTAATGGCCTGTTCTTTTTTGTTTCTTTCATTTACGTCTCAGCTGCACGCTTGGGGACAGCATTTTTTCTTTTATTCTCTCGCTGTCACTCATTCTGACGCGGACTCGATTGCTTCTCTGCATAGAAGCTACTTCCGACATTAAACAGTCGCTGCTTAAAATGTTCATTATTACTTCTTCCCTACTTATCGTCGGCTTATTTTCTATTTCGTTCAAAGGAACTTCGATTCCTTCCCACATTTATTAACCGTCTTTGAAATTAATCACTGCATTATCCAAAACATCTCTTCCTAAAATAAAATCGTAATTAAATTTAGCGTCTTTAATAATCAAAGCGCTAGTCTTCAGTACCTTGTCAGTACCAGGTAACGAGATAGTTAAATCAACCTCATAAATAACACTACTCTTAGCGTTTATGCCTCTAACGCTCAAACAACTTGGTTTTAAATTTTTTATTTATGCACTTGATTTTACTGTAACTAATGAGACATTTTTCGCTGCCACTGTCTAACAGCGCGTTTAAATATTCGTCTTTATTATTCAAAATAATGGTGGGTTTCCTTGACCTCGTGGGTAATAAGGGCGGCGCCTTCGTTTTAAGACGTCCCGCTGCTACGACCGTAGTTGCGAAATTAGCCTCAGCTGATTTCTCTTGTGGTATCCTATCGGCAAGTTCTTCTTCTTTAAACGCAGCGAATTTGTTTTTGCAGTGATACAAAGGATCTACAATTTCTGTCATCTCGGTCGCATGTGGATTCGTATCTGCCCCTACGTTTGGATTAACGAGAGCCTTTCGGTGACCCTCGGGTAAAATCGACTCGCTCCTACTTCACCTCCTGCATTTTGCTTAAAAAATCCTCATTCTCTCTCTCGGGATCCTCAGCATAATGCATTTCATGCCTACCCGGGCTATTGACGCCTCTATTTGCTCTGTACCTACGTAAGTAAGCTCGACACTGCCTGATTTCATCTTCCGACGCTCTACAGTTTCGAACAAAATACTCCCTCCCGCAAGCAAAGCAGGGACCAACGGGCCCACGGGGTTTGCTCAGATCTCTTCGGGACCTACAGTTGGCTTCGACATGACCCGAAACATTGCATAAAATACAGGAAGGAAACCCTCTCATTCTAGCTGTAAAGTGAATCATGTGAATGGGAGCTTGACCCGAGCTTTCCGCTCGCACTGTGTGGCATTTAAGGGATCCTGCGGCCCTGTCACCAGCATAACCACTGAAATTATTGTTTCTCACCCTTGGATTTCTCAGCCAAGATCGGGGATACGACTTGCGCCTCAAGAAACGGCGGCTACGGTAATTTGTGCCGTAAAAAATTTCGCTTTCCTGAAATGATTCTTGCTCGTCAACGTTGTCTTCCGTCTCGTTACTCCCGTTCACTACGAAAGTCTGTTTGGTCGTGTACTTAGTCGCTACTATGGGTTTACTTTTGGGGGTGATTTCGGACAGCGGCAACCATTCGTGCCCATAACTCCTCCAAAGTATTGAACGATGCGTCAAAGATTTTTTTCGCGAAAGTTTCATCAAGCAAGGAAGCAAGGATGCTAGCACGGTGCTGGCAAGACTTAAGTCTATACTGTTTCCTACAAACCGTTTCAATTCGTTTGGGTTCGTACCAGCCCTGAAAAATGGGTGTCTCTGCTTCGCTATTGCGGTTGAATTCAACAAATGCTCCGATAGTTTCCTGATTTCCGCGAAAGCGGTAACGAACTAAGCGGCAAGGCTATCATTCCTAAAGAAACGTAACTGATTCAAGACACATGCTAAAGCGTGTACTGATTTCTCGCCTTTTGCGACGTATATGTCGTCCAAAATTTTGAGTACATCCTCAAAGAAATACTGCAGATCGGGACTAACTAACATCGTAACCTTTTAATTGAAATCTCATACTTACTTGTGAGCTGACCTGACAAGGAGCTCTTTCTTGGCACTATCAGAGTTTACATCCGGTAACAAAGTCATATACGCTCTTAAATTGCTTATAGGTGTGCGGAATAATTAATTTTTACAGAATTTGGGGTCTTCCCTACGCCTAAGACCCCTGAAAAGCGAAAGTTCTGCATTGGAAAGAATTGTCTCCGTTCTCAGCATCGCCGCAGTGACCTCCCTCGCGAAAAGTACGTTATTGGTCGTAGCAGTCAAAGTATTTGGGCCAACTGCACCACAGGTCACAGGTTCAGTCATAGTCGAAACCATATGAGTGGTTGTCGTATTACTGTCAGCACGGAAACGGGGCACTGAGGCTCGCCCTTTAGACGTTTTGGACGTTGTAGACCTAATAAACTCTTCCAAGTCTGAGTCAGATATACAGGGCTACTATCAATTCAATTTTACACAACCCTAAACACCACAAATTTATACACCAGCAAAATGTACAATAGTAACCATATTTAAATAATAATAAGAAAACGTCAACACAAAAAACAGCGCTCACTTCCAAATGCTATGGCTTCAGTTTCGCACTGCATCAGTTTACTACTGCCATGACTGCGCTCGCAAAGCCTAACGCATGCTGCTCGCTCTCTGAAACCGAGCGCTGCTCGCGGCTTGAGCCAATGCAAAAAACAATCTGTCTCTAGCCAAGTAAAAAAACTAACTCACTTTCTGCAACGGCAACTGCACTGCAAGATAAGATAAACGATTTATTCCTTATCTTTACTTAACTCGTATGTGCAGATTTGAAGTCGCTCGCCGCTGTAGACGCACGCTAGGACAGGAGATGTAGACGTACAAGTGGACGCTGAAGCCGTAGCTGTAGCGGTCGTTGTGTGTTTGCCACTCGTCGTCTGCGTCTGTTACTCCGAAAGTCAACACAAGAACGACTTCGAGAACTTCTCCGGCGTCGTAGAGTCGTACTGTAGAACGGAAACTTGCTCCCTCCCACGTTGGTATCAGTACTATTCTCGAGTTCTCGAGTAGGGCTGAATATGGGATCTTGAATCTTATTTTCAGAACAGGCGTGTAGAGTTCTCGTACACTGTTGTCACAGTAGTTTCCTGTCATCACTTGTTCACCAACACGACTCCACAAACTTTAATCTCCTTTTCTTGATAATCTTTTATTCTTGATAAACACCAAAATGTTCAGAGGCGAATCTTCTCCTGGGTCTGTCAAACTGGCCACCAAATATACGCCAGACTTAGCGTATGTGTAGGATATGAAAGGCAGATCTTCTTGTATACGTTTACTTGGCAAGAGTGAAGACGGACAGGTGTAGTTTACAGGTGTTCGGACGCGATCGATTAGCGCTATGCCTGAGGGGCCGCGCTCTTATAAAAAATCTGAGGTACATGGGGTGAAGGGGGCCTATGTGAGCACACACAGGAAGGCCCATTTTCGATCGTGTTATATACCTGGTTTAGTAAATATTGGAATATTGTTAGCGCATCCACAATAGAATGTATAGTAGTAATCAATATTCACTTGATCAGCATAGCAATACCATGAGCAACATTTAGCACATGACACTAACTATCAGTAAAAAAGCAATCACCTCAGAGATACCTTCTTCGCTATGAACACTCAACAAGATGATGACTCAGCAAGAGAAGAGCGAAACACGAGCAAAGAAAATACAGGAGTATAGATAGGAGTTAGCAGTATTTAGTTAGGAGTAGTTAGAGTAGCAAGTACTAAGCCTTCATCTACCATAGGAACACACTTGGCCGACATTTACTGTTACCGATATCAAGTCTAGAAGGGAACTGGCTGCGGGTGTTGCCATATGCAGTGTTGCTACCAAGAGGTCTCTAACTAGTAACTTACATTTTTACGCTATATTACACCCTTCCATCCTTTTTTAGAGACCCTCTTGTAACCCTATCTTATCGTACCTATTGGACGATTCTTAGGGAATCTTATGCGTAAAATAAACAGAAGAACCAAAGTGCATATATACATTTTAATTAAAAGCAAACGTTTCGGAATACATAAATTCCATCTTCAGTGCAGTAATGCTGAAACAAAGTAAAATACAGTACATGAGAAAATGTTCGTTTACAGAAAACCTACTTCTACTGGACTCGGAACTAATTTCTTTAGCTGCATTTATGAAGGATACATCAAATCATGCATTACTACTTTATTGCATCGAGCATTTAAAATCTCCAGTTCATATGAACTGTTCCATCGTGAAATTCAGCAAATCTATCGAATTTTAACCATGAACAAATATCCTAAATTCTTGATCGACAACGTAGTAAGAAAATTTTTAGATAGGAAATTTTGTCCGCCACCGATTGTCCAAAGTGCAGCAAAGCAGACGTCGTATATCGAAATACCATTCTTAGGTTATTTGGACGCCAGTCTCAGGAAGGAATTGTTAGCTCTGGTCCGGATTTTTTTTTGTGTCTGTGGACGTGCGAATCTTTTATAGAAACAATTTCAAAATTGTATCGTTTTTTAATAGGAAGGAATGTTTGGAGGAGTGTCTGTGGAGTGGATGTGTTTACATGTATAAGTGTGATTGCTGCATGCAATCTTATGTTGGGAGTACTACTGTCCAACAATTCATCAGACACAGCCAACATGCAGGTATTTCTCATAGAACAGGCCGACCATTAGCTTCACCATCGCAATCCTCCATCAGGGAGCACTGTGAAAATTCAGATCATTCATTCAAAACCAGTAACTTTTCAACGCTTTGTAAAACTAACAATGAACAAGATCTTCGAATCTTAGAATCACTTTATATATTTTCTCATAGACCTCAATTGAATAAAGATAACAGTGCCACTAAACTAAACATTGTCCCTACTTACTAGCATGAGGTTGCATGTACTTAGTGTGTGAATGAATCCGGGATATGAGCGTGTGAATGAATGGCTTTTGAATAATTGGGTTTGTTTAGGTATTTTATTTTTTGAATTTGTAAATATACGTTATTTTTAGGCTTGCTTATTTTCTGATGAATTTAAGTATTGGGTTAGGTAGTTTAGTTTCTTAATATGTAAATTACTTTTCATTTTTACAGTTTGCGAACATTTTCTCATGTACTGTATTTTACTTTGTTTCAGCATTACTGCACTGAAGATGGAATTTATGTATTCCGAAACGTTTGCTTTCAATTAAAATGTATATATGCACTTTGGTTCTTCTGTTTATTTTACCCTATCTTATCTAGTCAAACCTAAAGATCCATTCTCACAATAGGTTTCGGAGCCCGGTTAGACCTGCGTGAGATGCTAACATTTGAAGACTAGTGCATCCTTGCCTCCTGGATGGGAATCGAGTTGTAAGGTGTCTCTGGGTTAGGTTCGTGAGTTGGAGGCGTCGGGTATGGGTCTCATGCAGATTGTGGAACCAACACGGTTTCTTCAATAAGTTTCTCCTTCGATTCGGGGACTGTGTTCGAGCAAGTAATAACTTGGTCCTGGTGTCGCCGGACGACCTCTCTCCCCTGCAGTTGGCACTTGTAGGATATCGGACCGTTTTTCTCAACGGTGGTAGCAGGGGTCCATTTCAGGCTACCCGTCGTGGGTGATTCCAGTGAAATGTCAACCGAGCAAAACCCTGTATGATATCTCTCCTGAGCGTCCTGCAGCGTTGAGCAATTTTGGACGCGATTGCTTTTGACGGCCGAAGTAGATCAAGGCGAGAGCGAACCTTTCTGCCTAACATTAGCTCGGGGGGCGTAACACCTGTTGTCGTGTGGGGTGTTAGCCGATAGTTAAATAGGAACCTGTCCAGTGCTAGGCGCAGGGGTTCAGTTGATTTCCGCATATTCTTCTTGATGGTTTGTACCATACGCTCTGCAGGGTCACTAGTTGAAGGATGGTACGGTGCGCTCGTAATATGCCGCATACCACATGCCTTCACAAATTCTTGGAACTCTGCAGATGTGAAACACATTGCGTTTTCCGAAACAATGGTTACCGGAAATCCAAACGTTGCAAGAGTGTGTTTCAGGCCCGAGATTGTTTCACTCAAAGTTGTAGTAGTTGTGAGAAAATTTTCAATCCACTTAGAGTGTGTATCCACGATCACTAGGTAGTATTTTCCATCCATTGGGCCCGCATAGTCGATGTGAATGCGATGCCAAGGCTTTGCCGGCCATTCATACGGATGGACTTCAGCTTTCATCGGTGCTGCTCGGGTGTTCGGACACTCGCTGCATGACTTAGTCGTTTCTTCTAGGTCTTTGTCCAAGTTTGGCCACCAAACATAACTGCGAGCTAGTTCGTTCATCCTGGACGATCCTGCATGGCTAGAGCGAAATTCATCCCCATCAGCTTGCCGGAGGGCTTGGGGCAAAATAATTTTTGCTCCTCAGAGCACACAGCCGTTTTGTGTGAACAATTCATCCCTCCTCCTAATCTACGGAGGGAGATCGGAGTCCCCAAATTACCGTCAAAAACTAGCCTACCTGACAGTATTTGTATACTTTAGAAAGTACTGGGTCCCTTAGGGTGCCGTTGCGAATGTGGGTGCTGGTAACCGTGGCTGTTTCAAGGAAGTTTACTAGGGACGTCTATTCCGCTGAGATAAGTGTGGCTTCCTAGGGAGTTGTCAAGGGTAAACGACTAAGAGCCTCAGCCGTGCCCAACAGTACGCCCAACCGGTGACGCAAGGTGAACTTGTAGGATTGCAGCAGTAGAACCCACCATTGAATCCGTCCGGATGCAATCGGCGGGAAGCTTCTACCAGTATCAAATAGTCCTAACATAGGTTTGTGATCAGTGATCACCGTTAATTTCTGTCCCATAGGTAGTAACGGAATTTTCGTAGCGAAAATACCATGGCAATGGCTTATTTCTCAGTCTGGGAGTAGTTACGCTCTGTTACTGTTAGTGTTCGGGCGGCTAAATGGGCCTTCAATTCCGTCAATAAGGTGGCACAACACTGCTCCAACACTATATCCATTACTGTCAGCCACTATCACTATGGGTAGGTTAGGGTCAAAATGGATTAAGGTCTGGGAGTCTAGGAGAGCTTGTTTAGATTTCTGGAATGCCTTCTCCTGACTTGCATTCTAATTCCAAGGGGTTTTATCCCTCAGTAACGCATTCAAGGATTCTTGCATGGTTGCGGACGATTTTAGAAATTTTCTGTAGAAGTTTAGCAACCTGCAATAGGCTCTCAACTGAGTCACGTTTGTAGGAGCCGGTGCATTTTGGATTGCTGCCACCTTCTCTGCAGTGGGGTGCAACCCATCCAAGTCGATTTGGTATCCGAGGTAAGAAATCTGTGTCACTCATATCTGGTATTTATCCATTTTCAATCTAAATCCTGCCTCTTGCAATTTTGATAAGACTTGATGGAGACGCTTGAGTGCTCATGCTCATTAGTAGCACTCACTAGAACGTCATCCAAATAACAAAACACACCTGGAAGACCATGTAATAGTCCCTCCATTGCACTCTGAAAAATTCCGGGGGCAGAAGCAATGCTAAAACTCAGCCTGTTGTAAGCAAATATTGGACTGTTGGTGTTGATTACGGTCAACTTCTTGGATTCCTCGTCCAAAGGTAATTCAACGTATGCCTGAGACATGTCTAGCTTAGAGAATACAACTCCTCCTGCTAACCTGCAAAATAGATCTTCAACCCTGGTTAATGGGTACGTATCTAACCTAGTGGCACGGATCACAATTAACTTATACTCCCCACAGATCCGGATGCTTTGATCAGACTTCAGGGCGGGTACAATGGCTGCTGCCCATCTAGAGTATTGCACAGGGGTGAGGATATCTTCCGGTACCAATCTATTTAGTTCTGCCGCCACCTTAGGCCTTAGTGGTACGAACTGTCCTTGCCTTAAAAAATTTTTGTGTTTTAGTAGGGTCAACCTCAATTTTGAAAGTTATTCTCTTAAAGCAGCCAAGACCCACTTGAAACAGGCTGGGATATTATGTACCAGCCCTTCAGGTTGAGCAACAAGCTTATGCAAGCTGCCTGCCGCTACAGTTGAACCGGAGGAATCAATCAGGCCT
The DNA here is from genome assembly GCA_030386875.1 of Morinoia aosen. Classification (NCBI taxonomy): domain Eukaryota; kingdom Metazoa; phylum Arthropoda; class Malacostraca; order Amphipoda; family Talitridae; genus Morinoia; species Morinoia aosen. Next base: position 860,710 of record CM059572.1, on the reverse strand, counting down.
CTACCTAGCAATGCTGGTCCCTCCCTGTTTACAACTACAATAGGTGCTAGCTAAGGTGCCCTACCACTAGTTTCCCGCTGGCACAGGGTCTAATCTCGCAGGATTTCTACACCGCCCAGCCCTCTCCCTCCACCTCCAAGCAGCTACAGCACCACCTACAATCAGCTACAGAAATGTTAGGTTAAATTAATATAGGTTAGGTTAAGTTAAGTTAAGTTAGGTTAAGAGGTTAGGTTAAGTTAGGTAAGGTTGGGTTAGGTTAGGCCAAGTTCAGTTAGTTTAAGGTCAACTTAAAATAGTTTAAAAATGCCTGTTTTTGCGTGCCGAGATGGAGGGTCGAATAGCCAAACACCAGCGGTCGTTGTAAAAACTGATTATAATGATTTAATACAGGTTAAATTTGGTATTCCTCTGTAATATCTATTTACTAAAAACTTGTAGTGGTTATATTGCAGTGATTCTTAATAACTGCATAACGAACAGATAGGTTAATAAACCTCAGTAGTGCTACATAGTTCAATAATTGGCGCGAATGGCAACTTTAGTAGCTGCTCGGAGGTGGAGGGAGACGGGTGGGCGGTGTAGAAATCCTGCGAGCTTGGACCCAGTGCTTCCCGCTGGATGTTATTCCTAATTTCCCCATACACCACTAGCGCAGCCCCAACGTAAGTGCTGAGATTAACATCAGAAGGTCTACACTCGGGTCTTGTCTTCGTGGGCAACCTAAACTGTGCAGCTTTTGAAAAAATAGACCTGGCAGCGCCAATATCTACTTCCATTTCTATGGGAATGTTGTTTAGCAACATTCAGGCTTTAATTAGTGGTTTACATTCCTTTGTCACTGAAAAAACTCTCCATAACAACCCTGATTACAAACTGGGTGGTCTGCACTGGTTGCATTGGCAGTTTTATTAGGGTTAGGGTGGTGTTCCTTCCATCTTTTTTCTTGCATTGCATGCATCAAATTATTTTTGTTTCCATTAGAAGGTTTTTATTCTTGAATTTGTAGAAGCAGTTTTTAATTTGACCCTTTTGGCCACAACCTTGACAAACACTGTCCTTATAGGGGCAATCTCTTCGCTAGTGCAGGTTACCACTGCCGCTGCACGCTGATTTGGGGTTAGCTTGGGCCTGAGCAATTTGCTGCATTTTAGTCTGGCCAACATTCAAATGGAATTTGGTTGCCTCAACATCACTGTTTTTCTCAGTGTGGTTTCTTTGGCTGTGGCACGATCCACTGCTTTTTGCCATGTTAGACCAGCTATGTTAAGCAAATTGTTTTGAATTTCATTACTGGCTATGCCCAGTATAAATTTATCCAGTAGTGTTTGTTCTAGTACGTCCTGTTTGAAATTACAAGTATGTGAGAGTGCTTTCAAGCTAGCCACAAAATTCGCTACGTTCTCCCCTTGTTTCTGGTTTCGCTTAAGGAACGTGAAACGCTCAAATATCTGATTGCGAATTCGCTAAAAATGCCTTCTCAGCGCTTTGATAATTTTATCATAAGGTGCAATTAATGTGGGGGCTCTCGCACTGTCTTCAATTTTATTGATCCTAAAGAAACTTTGCAAGCTAGTTTCATATTCTCCAAATTCTTCATCCATGGGATTAAACTCTTTCACCGAGCCTAACGTCGGCAGTTTGAATGTTCTTTCAATGAATGAATGTTTGAATGTTCCTCTGAATGTTATTCTCTGTAACACACAGAGAAATGAAAAAATCACTAGATAAATTTTGAGTTCCCTCACTAGTCACTGCCTAGTCTCTTTCCAGTGGTTCTAACAAAATCCTCCTCGCCAGTTTAATATACATGGTTTAGCAAAACCTGGTATATTGTTAGTACATCCACAATAGTGTGTATAGTAGTAATCAATAATCACATGATTATCAGAGCAACACCTTGAGCAATACCTAGCACATGACACCAACTATCAGTACAAATACATTCACCTCTCAGATCCCTTCTTAGCTCTGAACACTCAACTAGACTATAACTAAGCAAGAGAAGACCGGAACAAGAGCAATGAAAACACAGGTGTATAAATAGGAGTTAGCAGTATTTAGTTAGGAGCAGTTAGAGTAGTAAGTACCTAGCCTTCATCAAACATAGATACACTCTTGGCCAAGATTTACTGTTGGCAGTACCAAGTCTAGAGAGGAACTGACTGCAGGTGTTGCCATCCGCAGTGTTGCCACCAAGAGGTCTCTAACTAGTAACTTACATTTTTACACTAAATTAGAGACCGGTTTTGCGAACTTTCATTTAACTCATTCCTTCTCCCTAAAATCAGGGTAAAACTAGATAAATTTTACAGCGCTCTAGTTTCGGATATAACGAATCTAAAATCACAAGTTTACTCTCAATTTGAAGATAATACTTTCCTCTAGCTTTTAAAATCACTCAAAATCCAAAATTTCTTTCAATATAAAGATCGACTGCCTGCCGCTGTTCTCTCAAATGTTATTTATCAATATACGTGCGGAACTTGCAAGAGTTCCTACATTGGGAGTACGCGAAAGCAGTCGAAAATTCGTTTCTGGCAACATTTAGGCCGTTCTTTCAGAACAAATAATCCACTTCAAACTCCACCTCAGTCTGCTCCCAGGAACCATTGTGATCAGACCAATCATAGTTTCTCCTATGCTGATTTCAAAATTATAGATACGTGCAATGAAATAGATATCAGAATTTTAGAATCCATTTATATAAAAAAACTGCCACCTAACCTGAATTTAGACCAATCTGCATATCCATTGAACATTCTCTGAAATCATAATGTGTTAGTTTCTATTTCAAAAGTAATATGCAAATTTGTAAGTCTTTTTAATGTGCTTTCTTGTGTTGTTTCAGGCATTCATTGAAAATGAATTGTAATATTCGAAACTATGCGCGCTAGTCTGAATGCCCATCAATATGAATTTTATTTCATCGTTTGTAGTTTTATTTCTTCTCAAAATTTTATTTTGTCTCTGGGATTGGTGAGAACGGACCTCCCCTCATTCCCACTACACGTCCTTTCTTCTAAAAATATCTCAATAGCCCGGCCGATGAACCCTTGATGCAATATTCATCTCTGTTCATAGTATCTTATTGAGCTAATAATCGTATCATGTATTGCTCATTTTTTCCGTACCAGCATCACGTTCCTTTGTGAACAAGTTTGAAGCCTAATATTCCTATCTTGACTTTGTAATGGTGGAAGATATTGTCTTGAAGATCGTGGCATAATTGGAATAAATTTACCAGGCCGAAAATGGTTTGAACGTCTTCACTTTTCTCACAAGATCTGAATATATTGATGTGGTCTTTAACCCGGAAAATAAAGTCGCGAGTGAGACGGTAACACGCCTTTCTATTGAAAAACAGAGTGGGGAAAAGGACGACACAATGCTGGTTACTAATTTAGTGATGCAAATTCGAATTAATAATGATTCTAATAAATAACAGCAAAGGTAGTCTTCCAGTGCAAGCATGTCGGTGACTTCTTGGTAAGTATAAAGAAGTCGGAAGTTGGTGCATCCGACGGCCTCCCACATCAATTTTGCCAATAACCGTGATCTGTTGAGTTGAAATAGGACAAGACGTAAATAATTTGACGGTGGTAAGATTGTGAGCTTTCGCGAAAAGATTCTGCGTTAAATAGATATGGCAATGCACTAAATCTGGTATATATTTTAAAGACATTAGAATTTACGTTTAAGTCACGGCTTTAAATTTAGGGTACGGCCCGAGTACAGGAAACTACAGCCAAATGTAGGCCAGTAAGGAACGTTCGGGACAAATGCACCCACTTATCTCCAAACGTACCCTCACAATGGATCCCTTGAAGTCCACGTGATGACGGTGAGAAGAGAAGGTCAATGACAGACTGCCCGGCCGCTGAAGCGCTGGACTGCCGTGGTTCCCATCAAGGCTGCCTCCGTAGTCCCGGAGACGAGAAGTCGGAGAAGCAGCTGAGTACGGAGCAATCTCGGAGCGGTGCGAAACAGGAGAGGCGTAGTGGCGTCATCATTCCTTGGCCGTCAGCCACAAGCCCTCTCCACAACGTCAAGCGTAGGGAACCGTAGTGCAGGTCACTGGAGGGTTTTAGTCGAAAACGCCCATCCTAAAACTGCTTCTTAGAATAAGAGAAAAATTAAAGATGAATAAGAAAGCAGTGCTCCACAGGAAGGGGCGTAAGCAAGTTGTTAGCGCTGTGGATGTTGGAGCGTGTCTGAGGTTTGTCAGGCACGATGTTCTGAGGCTGGTTTAGCGTACTTAAAGGGTCGTAATTGGTTTGTAGATAAGGGCACACTGCACCGAACGTCCTCGAAAATATAAATGTTTCTAACTGGTTTCTTAAATTTACAAAGGCTTAATACTAAGTCCCCGACTAAGAAAATGGATTTCTTCAACACTTTCAGCACTAGGACTTACCTTCCTCGCTGTTGTCCTCTCAGGTGGAGAACCGTGCCAAAGGTACGACGCTCTCCCCCCTGTACAACCGTTCAGTGATGCAGCCGTCACCCTTCCTCTCAGGAGCTCATCGAGTTGCAGAGTACTCTCACAGTCTCACCTCAGACAACTCCAGTTGCTAGGCAACTATGCAGCTACCTCACTGCACGACTCTAGCTACTTCGCAAACTATACAGATCTATTACTGCCTCACAGTATACACAAAGGCGCAACTCGAATGTCAAGAACGTAAGCTCCGTCCTCACTGTAGCGCTATCGTAAGCACACCAGGACTGCCAATGAGAGTTTTATCAAAACCCAGGATCATTGCTCTAAAAAACCCATCATCTATAAATAAAACCCAAGATTTCCAAAATACAGGATATATAGAGTGTTTTTTCTTTGTGTGCGGACAACATCAACCATAGGTGGAAAAACTCAATATAAATCTATTCTTCCGAATGATAGAATGCCAAAAACTCCTTGGTTTTCGACCTACGGACTTGAAGAAATTGTAAACTTAAGTTGGATACTACGTGCGCGCTAATGTTAGCGATAGTCTTAATTAGTTCCAACCCGACTAAAGCAGATTTTTGCTATTTTTACAATAAAAACTGCAAGCATTTTACGGTTAGAAAAAATGTCTGCAGTTTCAAGCTATTAAGTATTAAATAATGTTTGTACGTTATTGGAACACACGAGTTGGATGCGTCGAGGTTAGTGGAGGTCATTTAAACTTCAACACTTTCTGTAGTAAGAAATAAATGTTGAGCTTTAATTTATGGCTCGTTATTAATATCCTACAATATGTCTGACAAAAAGTTCCTAGCAAATGGTAAAAATAAGGCTTATATTAATATAATGAAATAAATAATGAAGTTTATCATTGATGGTTTGGTGTTAATTTCCGAACGAACATTCAAATTACAGACATTTTTCTTTGCTGTAAAATGCTTGCAGACTTTATTGTAAAAATAACAAATAACTGCTTAGTGTGGTCGGAACTATCGAGACTAAAGCTAACATTGGCGCCCACGTAGTATCCTACTTTAAGTTTTAAAGTTTCTTTAAGTCCTTATAGCTCGAAAACTAAGGAGTTTTGGGCAAATTAGCATTCGCGACGAACGATTTATTTGATTTTTTTGCCAATGATAGGAATTTGTCTGAACAAAAAACACCTTGAATAGAATAAAAAATATATACACGCACGTTTTGTTCGCGAGATTCATCAAAAGCTGTACTATCTAGAATTACCTAGGTAAGTTTCGTTCGCTTCACCGACAGATTTTCGGTAATTTTACTATCAGGAAATGCAAACTCACAGACCTCAATATTGGCAAATATTAAATTATGTGCTTCAAAATACACTGCAAACCTTAGCTCACTCCTTGCTATTTGTTGGCTTTCAGTTGTCGTCTCCTTTTCAAGATTTGAGTAATGCTTGTGCTTCCTTTAGCAACTGCAAATTTTTTCAAGTTTAATAGAATCTTTATGCTTCGACAACCTTGAGTTATTTAAATTTTTTAGTGACTCTTTGCATGCTTTGCAGTAACAGGAGTTTCTATCGTATTTGTCCTGCCCAAACCACTCTTAAATTCCGTTCCACTGAGCCATTCTTCCTTGAAGCACTGAGCATACCATTTTATCTTCTTTGCTGGCATAATTTTTCAGCCACTTTTTCAATTTAAATGAACAGAGTTCATAGAAAGACAAGTGTACTTGGTTCATCACAGCATGGCGGGAAATTAACTTAGCTTAAATGAAAGAAGTTTGCCTTGAAATGTAATTGGAAGACCGAAAAAAATGAAAGAAAATCGAAAAACAATATCGCAAAATTCCTTATGACCTGTTTTGCGACGTTTGCGAACCCGTTGTTGCGCGTTATCAGCGTTGTCTGGACAAATATAGTCATCAATTCGAACAGTCCTGAACATGATTTCTTCAAATGTATTTGTCTTCTGTATTCGAAGCCGTTCCTTTTTACTGTATGTTCATAAATAATGCTTTTCTCGTCATTCGAAGATGATAAAATATTTTAGACCCCCTTTAGAAATGCGCTTAAAAAGGTTTGTGTGCTTTCCAAGCTTCTAGAAATTTATACATTACCAATATTACACACGTAAAAATTTTACTGAAGATCGATCAATTTGTCCTTGGAAATTCGTTCTTCGTGTTGTCCGAGTAGCTTTACTTCTTCAAAAGTGAAGTTCTCTTTTCTCTTTGACGGTGGGAAATCCAGGAGAACATTTTGCTCGAGGCAGAAGACAATTTGTCTTCTCATTTTTTCAATGTCAGGTGATATGGCAGGGATTCTGGCCATTTACCACGGACTTAACGAACTCTAAAGAAAATGGTCCACAACTGGACATGTCCATTTCAGGTTTTGCACTGTGGCACTGAATCACTATTTTTGTGATCGTTTTTATGTATGTGTAATATAGTGCAAAATGTAAGTTACTAGTTAGAGACAACTGTACAGCAACACTGCGAGTCGTGAGAACCCGCATCGAGTTTCTCTCTAGACTTGGTAGCGTCAACAGTGCACGGCGACTAAGTGTGCCCCTAGATGCGTGGTCGGATAAAAAGTATGCTCTACAAAAAATCCAAATTATTGGCCATTAAATTTTTTGTGTTATCGCCGATTGACTATTGCAGCCTAGTATGGGAAGATTTACCTCAATTTCTTTCATGAAATTTACACAAATACATGAATTTCGCAGCCCAGGCAGTATACAACGGTAATTTCAAAACAAGTGATCACGTAGCCCCTCTCCTTAATAAACTCGGCTGGACTCCTATTCAAGAAAGGTTTCTCACTCAGAGGGCCCAATACTAATTCTCGGTATATCTTCCTCGGAGCATTGCTGAGATAGTGCGTTTCCATCCAGTCACTATAATCAACCTAAAGCTAAACAGAAACAAACAATAATGTCTTAGTCGACCATCGTTCATCTCACATAGGGCAGAAGGCTCAGTCATTATCCTGCGCCTTTTTGTGGAACCGGCTTCCCCAGAGTATCAATATCCCTCAAACATTGAGAGAATTTAAAACCAAAATAGCTCGTCATTTTTCATCTAAAACAAAATTCTTAGCTACAGAACATACTTAATGCTCATTATCTTCATTATTCAATAATCTCATTTGCTTAATAATTGTCAGCTACAGCTTATACTGAATAAGTACTTACAAATCTCCCAGGCTCATTGCCTTACAAATCAACACATTACACACCAATTTTTGTAGTACGAGTATGTATTATGATTTGTCCGCCTACATGCTGGTATTTGTAAACATGCTTACTTGTATATGTGCACGTGTGCGCGTTATGCATACGTATATGGGTATTTGTGCATATGTCCACATATATTTGTGTGCACTGGACTAGCAACTAGCTTATGGACTATGAGTACCGCCATTTTTATCACTTTCAACTTGTAAGACTACTCTAACTCGTCATTTTCACTATATTATTGTGAACATTGATAAAAAATATATATTAGTTGTGTGATCACCCATATATGTTGAATAAAGTACTTGTCAACCAATGATATTTACGTTGCAATATTTAATTAGAAATTGTAAGCTGCAGCACGTACTGAATAAATATTTACGAGTCTCCTTCGAACATTGTCTTGTATTTTAATACATCACGCAGCATTTTTTACCATACGTATGTACAATGATTGCCTAGATGCATATGTATGTATAAGTGTGCGTGTTGTGTGTATATAAATATGTGTGTGCATGCACGTGTGTACTTATGCACCCGTATGCATATATGTGTGCTCTAAACTAGCAACTAGCATTTGAACAAGAAATACCGCTTTTTTGTGTTTACTCTCAACTTATAACATTACCTTAATCGTCATCTCTCTTTAATATTGAAAAGCATTCACAAAAAATCTACATTTTTTGTGTGGTCACCCATATACAATTTGTTTGAAAAAGATGCTTATTAACTAAAGCCCGTTTTGTTTAAGTTTTTTAATTAGAAACAGCTTGAAATTTTCATTATATTCATCCTTGTCTCCTGGTATCTGTGTGCATGTGTGTATGTATTCATACATATACAAACAACAGTTTTTGCAAAATTTATAATCAAGCAACTTGCATTTGTCTTATAAACTTGGTGTGTGGGGTAAAGCGTGCTCGTTTAGGCAGTCCGCTCACTTTTTTCTTTTTTTCCTTTATTTTATGCTCGCTCGAAATAATATTTTTAAATATTTTTCGCAACAAGCAATTATTATATAAATCCCTGATGTCATGAAATACAAAGCTGATTTGTCAATGTAAGTGTAAACTGTCATAAGTGTTTTCACCCCACAAAATTCATTATCTTTATTGTTTCCATGAGTTAACAAACACTATTCAACTTCAATTAACTAGCTATTGGATATATATATATATTTTTTTGTTCGTTTTGTACAAGCATTAAACTAGACCGTCATGGCACCTATTTATGTCTCTCAATTAAGGATATTCGCACCATGCTTCGAAAGTAACATAACTTTTCTAATTTGGTAACCTTACAAAACATAAATGTATTCTTCTATTATTCACGTCTTAAAATGTTCTTGTTAGTCTTGTGAGATGCAAATAATAATATGCTCTTGAGTATGTTATAACAACCCGATCTAGGTAGTCACTTTCACGTGTCACTCCAATAATGTTGTATATGCCTTAGTAGCCATTGTAGAATAATCATTTTCAGTTTCTCACTCAGGTAGACTATTTCGTGCCACTATTATTAGTTCAGAAATATCATAAATTCGTGGCATGATACAAAACACTTTTTCCTCGCTCCTTGATTGGAGTACTAATCTATACCTAGGAATATAAATATAGTTCTTAATGTCAACCTAGCAGCCTTAGACGCTAGATTATTTCAGTCCTATCGTTTTACTTTCAGCAAATTACTCATCCTTGAGCTCGTAAGTGTGCACTAAAAGAGTATTCTCAACTATACATTGTCACTGAAATCGTGTTTTCTTTTATACTTGTAGGTACATATATCATCAAAATACATTAAACAACACTAGGAATACATTGACCTCAATCATTTCTTTGACTAGTGACATGGGTATTACAATACTCATGTGTGTGTATCATATAAATGTATTTTACTTTCTTTAAGATATTATAAAACTAATGATGTACCATGTTTGTACATCTGTAAAAAAAATTAACTGTTTCTCTTTTATTTTTCTTTCTTAAGGCCAAGTACACACTACCTATATGTCTATTCTGACAGTACATTCCAAATTCCTACGCGTCTTTGTTTTTCTTGGCATAAACCCATATTAATTAAGAGTTATTTTGAACAAAGAGGATATTTTAAAGATGAATGAATAATCAAACTATGTGTATATTGCTATATTTCTTTGTGTTGTGTGAACTGTGGTGCTATGCTAATTGGATAGGCTGCTATTTTGTGATGTACTAATAATATATCTGGGCTCAATATAGTAGCTCTGTTATATTGGCGACGAGAATTTTGGTTGAACAACGGCGAAGAGACTAGGCAGTGACTAGTGAGAGATAACTCAGAATTCATCTAGTGATTTTATTAACTTTGCACTGACTAACTTTCAAGATTCCGACGGTAGGCCTGGTGGGGGAGTTTAATCCCATGGATGAGGAATTTGGAGAATACGAAAACGTCTACAGTGCCTTTTCACTACTAACAAAATAAGAGACAGTGAGAGAGATTCCACACTAATTACACTAGTGGGTCCAAAAATATGTAGACTAATTAAGGACAGCGTCCGCCACAGGATTCCAAGATCTTGAGACCACGGGTGAAACTGGGATTAATGCTGCAATAGGAAGTGTAGAAGGTCAGGTACATTCTGTGGAAAAATGAGACTCGTACGTTCACTCGTTCGCCCACTACGGGGGTTTGAAGAATGGGAAGGGAGGGGAAGGGGAAGGGGTATTTTATCATGTTACACCTCCCACATGGCACTTTATTCACGGCTTGACGTTGCTATGTCATCTCCTATGTCTCTGTATTACTCTATAATGATTTTAGGGGTCTAACCTGAACCAAAAATTAAAAAAAGTTATTAAATAAAATTGTTTACACATCTTTGTTTTGCCTATACTGAACACCTCGTGCCTTGGGGTTTCAAAATGCTTCTTCTCCTACAGTTTTTAAGCTACAGTGATGATTTTGGTATCATTGAATGCGGAATAAGAAGGGCTTTTCAGAAAATTCTGAAAATTTTATAATTTAATGTTTGTTCATAATTTATGACGTCATAAATCTGCATTTTTTTTTAAAACTGAGTTGGCTCCCAAATTTTTTTTTTTTTTTTTTATTTAAAACTAGATATTTAGGAAACAGATGAGAGCTTCCTGGAATGTCCACGTCTTTCCGCATCCAATGATACCAAAATCATCACTCTAGCTTAAAATCTGTCTGAAAAGTAGCATTTTGAAAAACCCTCCAAAAAATTTCGCTTCTATGAAGAACTGGTTTTCTTTAAAGAAAATTGCATTTTTTAAAGAACATAAACGATTCTAAATTGCATTTGCTTTCAGTATACAATTTAAACAATTTTAAACAATTTAAACAATTTATTTTCCACAGGAGATACAGAGGTAGAATGTTTCTTAAGTCTAGTACAATGGACAAGTTTGAATATAGCTACACGTGGGCCCGAATAAGTTCAGCGACTTCTGGGGCATCCTACCACCAACGTTATTCAAAGGTGTACAATAATGTTTAATATAAATCACTTAACCTAGTTTCGCATTAGACTGATCGGTGAGATAATTTCCTCGATATCAGATATTTCATTTTACAATAAAGATTATATGGACTATATATAACAGTATATTCGATAAAAGATTTAACAGCAGACTGAAAGCAAATTACATGTTACATATTACCCAGAGAAAATTACATTATTGGAAACAGTCATGTAGGAGACAAGATTTGACTTGGTGATCTTACACGACTTATATTCCGATAGGAAGTGAGACTCAAGATTTCTTTTGAATACCTTGTAAGAATTACTTTCACGGATCTCCACAGGGATTGAGTTCCAAGTTTTGGTTCCAACGAAGAGGATACTGTGATGCGACCAGGCCTTTCAATAATAAGGAAGCATGAATTTACTTCTATTTCGGGTTAAATGGTCGTGATGACCAGTTTCCGCAGTTAATAAGTGTTTTAGGCTACTGTCGCCATTATTTGTTAATGTTTTATAAATGAAATTACAAATGGAGATTTTATAGAGATCTGAAAGTTCAAGTATTTGTAAATTTTTGAATGAATCATTTGTGTGAGCATTATATTCTAGATTCTTTACCGCTCTGATTGCTCTTTTTTGCAGAGCAAAAATTACATTTTTTTTATTTTTATCAGTTCCGTGCCAAGCTTCTATTCCGGACTGCAAGTATGGTGAAATGAGCGTTCGGTAGAGCATTCGTAAAGCTGTTTCAGGCAGGGAATTTTTAACTTTATTCAGGATTCCGATGGACTTTGATAACTTAGAACTAATATGAGCGATGTGCTCTTTAAAGGTCAGATGTTTATCTATTATGATGCCCAGAAACTTGCATGAGTTGGTTTCTTGGATTTCACCTTTGCCAATTTTTATGTGTGGGAGAGATATGCTTTTCTTGTATGAGAATGTAATACATTTTGTTTTATCGATGTTGAGGCTTATTTTATTAGCTTTAAACCATTATGAAACCTTATGGAGTTTATTATTTATACTCTCCGCAATCATAGCGGGATTTTGGCTCGGAAGGACCGCAGAAAGCGGGGTGTCATCGGAAAAAAGTATGAATTTGAAAAATGATGTAGATTTGATAATATCATTTATAAATATCAGAAATAGGAGAGACCCTAAGATAGACCCTTGTGGAACTCAATGGCTAATTGTCTGTGGGTCTGATTTTGCGTCGTCAACGATAACGTATTGCTTCCGATTCGTTAGGTATGATTTGAACCAATCATGGGCAATTCTTCGAATGCCATAACAGTGTAGTTACGAGAGTAATATCTTATGGTCCACACAGTCGAGTGCTTTTCGAAAGTCAAGAAAAACGGAGAAAACAAGCTTTCCTTCATCTATATTAAAGTAGAGTTACTGTAAATGATTTAATACAGCTTGTGTCGTTGATTTATTAGAACTAAAACCGTATTGTCTGTCGTAGAGAATAGATTTTTGTTCAAAATACAAATACACTTTTTATATACAATTTATTTCAAATATTTTGCTCAAAATTGGCAAAACAGAGATAGGTCTATAAGTATTAATGCAGTTTTTATCACCATTTTTGAAAATAGGGGTGACTCTGGCAGTTTTGAGAGAGTTGGGGAAAATACCTTGAGAAAGTGAATGGTTGATAATATTAGATATGCACGGTGATATTATATCAGCTATAGCCTTAATAACTTTAGCTGAAAATGTATTTAATCCATTTGATTTATTTTTCAAGGTGTTTATGCACGTAATTACATCGGAGGGATTAGTTGCGTGAAAAAGATAGAGTTGTGTTCACGGACGTGGTCCATGTATTGCAAGTGGTCTGTAGGTTCACTAACGACACTATCGGCTATATTTTTCAGAATATTTATAAAAAAGTTGTTAAACACTGTTGAAATATCTTGTTTATCGTTATATTTCACATTTTCGTGAACGATGGACTCAATTGTTTTTTAGCGTTATTATTCAGTCTATAGCATGAATTAAGCAGGCGCCAAGTTTTTTTAATATCAGTTTTGTATTCAGTAAATTTGCGCGTAAAGTAGTTTTGTTTCGATGTTCGTATTTGATTTGTCACATGATTCCTGAATCTGTTATACGTTACTCTAGATAATCGTCGTTCGTATAGTAAGGCTAAGTACGCTTGACGTTTCTTTATATTGATCACGATATCTTCAGTAATCCAATACCAAATTTCATTGCTTTAGGCTCAATAATAATAAAAAGTCCGTATGGGTGACGAGTCATCAGGATTTCATTTCTCCTAATAAACTGTTGGATGCCACGTATGAAGAGTGTGTGTAGGCGTTAATAAGGCATTTTAGGCCAACTTGCTCCCAAATTTTTGAGGGATTTCGGTTCCATAAGCGGAACCAGAAACAAGGGAAAAACATTACTGATTTTGTGGCTGGGTTGAAAGCATTGTCTAACACTTGTAATTTTAGACAGGAGTTACTAGAAAAAACATTGCAGACTACCGAACATCTAATGCTGCTAAAAAACATTCTCCTAGAGATGGAAGTAGACACTGGGGCTGCTAGATCCATCAATTCAAAGGCTGCATATTTTAGGTTGCCCTCTAAGACAAGAGTAGTTTGTTTGAAGTAGTAGTTTGTTGAGAAATAAGACTAAAATCCAGCGTGAAGCTAGTGGTAGGGCCCATCATCTAGCAACTATTGTAGTTGTAGAAAGAGAGGGACCAGCATTACTAGGTATAGACCTGATAGATTGCCTCGGGCTTATTATAATGGCAGGCAGCGTGCATAAACTTGTCGCTCAACCAAAAGGGCTAGTACAAAAATTTATCAGCCTTTTCCAACCAGACCTTGGCTGCTTTAAGGGAAGAACTTTCAAAATTGAGGTTGACCCTAACGTTGCCCAGAGTTTTGTATGGCTAGGACTGTGCCGTACTCACTAAGGTCTAAAGGTGGCGGAAGAACTAGGTAGATTGGTACAGGGATGTATCCTCACCCCTGTGCAGTACTCTAGATGGGCAGCAACCATTATACCCTTGCCTAAGTCTGATCAGGGCATCTGGATTTGTGGGGACCCCAAGTCTACTGTGAACTGAGCCGTTAGATTAGATACTAACCATAAGCCCAGGGTTGAGGATCTATTTAGTAAGTTAGTAGAAGGAGTTCTATACTCCAAGCTAGACATGTCTCAAGCGTATGCGCAATTGCCCCTAGATGAGGAATCTAATGAGTTAACAGTATAAAACACCCACAGAGGTCTGTTTGCTTACAACAGACTGAGTTTTGTCATTGCTTCTGCCCCTGATATTTTTCAGCGAGCAATTTGGAGCTTTAAAAAGACTATTACAGGGCCTTTCAGGTGTGTTCTACATTTTGAGTGACGTTCTAGTGAGTGCTACCAATAAGCAAGAACGCTCCAAGCGTCTCCATCAAGTCTTAGCGAAACTGCAAGAGACAGGCCTTACGTTGAAGCTACAAAAATGTAACATTGGAGTGTCACAGGTATCCTACCTGCGACGCTAAATCGACAAGAACGGGTAGCACCCCACTGCGGAGAAGGTAGTAGCAATCCCGAATGCAGCGGCTCCCACAAACGTGACTAAGTTGAGAGCCTATTTAGGGTTGCTGAATTTCTACAGGAAGAATCTGCCATCGTCCGTAACTATGTTAGAACCCCTAAATGCGTCACTGAAGGATAAAACCCCTTGGAAGTGGGATGCAAACTAGGAGAGGACATTCCAGAAATCTAAACAAGCCCTCCTAAACTCTTAGACCCTAATCCATTTTGACCCAGCCTTCTCATAGTGGTGGTAGCTGACAGTATTGTGTATGGTTTGGAACAGTGTTGCGTCACCTTATTGGAGTAGTGTTGTGTCACCAGTGCTCACCGTAGCCGAGTGGTTAAGATCGCGCCCGTCCGAAAAGGTGTCATGGGATCGAATTCCGGCGCTCTGCGACAACTTTTCCCGTTGGGTATAAGGGAAAACTCAACCACAATACCCCACTCAACCCAGGTGTCTAAAATGATTACCAGCTTTCCGGAGGAAACCGTCATGGCGTCCTGGTGTGAGTTATAATGCACTTGAAAAAACAATATACAAGACGATATGTATCAGGCTTGATTGGAATGAAGCATCCTTTATTGATGGGCTTGAGCATCCAGCCTATTTGGCCTCCCGAACTCTAACAGCAACAAAACAAAACTACTCCCAAACTAAGAACGAGGCACTTGCTATGGTGTTTGCGCTGCGGAAATTCCACTGCTACGTATGGAGATAGGAATTCACAGTGATCACTGATCACCTCACAACTAGGACTTTTCGATGCTGGCAAAAATATCCCGCCAATGGCATCCGGGGGCAGTCCAAGGTGGGCTTTGCTGCGCAATGCTACACATTCACCTTGTGTCACCATTCGGGCATACTGATGGGCACGACTGATGCTCTCAGTCGTTTAACAACTCCCGAGGAAACCATGCCCATCCCAGTGGAATGGACGTCCCTAGTAACCTTCCTCGAGTCAGCTCCGGTTACCAGCATCCACATTCGCGACGGCACTCTAAGGGACCAAGTACTTTCGAAAGTATGCAAATACTGTTGAAATATTGATTGTAGCACCTTGAATGTATAAGTGTATTATGCTAATAATGTTACCGTGCCCATGTGTCAGAAAGTGTTTGGAGAGAACTCTGCTCCTAGAATTGAGCCCACTGTTCTGTTCCTCTTCCTACCCTCATTCCACCTTTCGCCGTAGCCATGTAAGCAAAGCTTCTTCCTAGCCTGTTTCACTGTGTATTCATTGAAATATATATTGTTTTAGTGTCACTGTAAATCTTGATTACCCTTACCTACATAAACAGGTTAGGGGCCTAGGAAACCTTTCGAAGAAAAGCTTCCAGTGAAGTTATCCCGAGTCCCGAAGCAAAAAAGCGCCCGGAACTGTAAAAACAATTGTTAGTGACTTGTTAGTGAATGTGAGACAGAATCAGCGAAAGAGAAAAAGAAAGAAACCTGGCAGTTTTTAAAAGTGGAAAAAATTGTTTCACAACTATTAATGATAAAAACTATCCTACATGCAAGTTGCAAATGAAGATGCTCTGAATGAAAGTGAAATTGTGGCACCTCGTTCAAGGAACTGAAACCATGCCGCAGACGATGGACGAGTCTGCTCGAAAGAAATTAAAAGAAAGACGTGATAGTGCTTCGGCTACAATAATTTGTTCCTGGCGTCTAAAACAGCCAACTGTATTAGTTGGGTAGCCATAATGACTCTGTGTAACTGTGGCGCAAAATATATAATACCTTCCAAAAGGAAACTTGGGCCATCAAGTTCAGACTAAGACAAAACAGTACAACATGAAGCTACGAGAAGGCCAAGATTTGCAAGACCATATGAAAGCTTTTGCGAAATCTTTGAGTTCTTCAGTGTGATAGATGATGCTGTTGATGAAGAGAGCCGTGTAATAATCCTGTTGTCATCTCTACTCGACTATTTCTCCACACTGGTAACTGCACTGGAAGCTCATGATGAACTACCGTCATGAGATATAGTGATAGTGCGCCTTCTGAACAAAAAAACGAAATTTTTCATACCTCAGTGAAAATCCCTTGTGAGATCCAAATTGAATTACTCCAAGTGCTACGAGTGTGGGAAACAAGGACACTTACGCGCCAAGTGCTGGATCTATCAAGAAAAATTGATGAAAGAAGATGGAAAAATCTTGAACCATTCAAAAGACCAGAAAGATTTTGGAGAAGGTAAAACCAACTATATCAGTGCACTGTCAGCTATTGATGTTAGTTAAAACTGCTGGGTTATAGATTCTGGAGCTACTGCACATACACTCCTGATCAAAAGTTTAAATCACTTGAAAATTTAGAAAAATGCCAACTTTTCAGAGATAAATAATTCAATGCATTCAACTAGGGATCGGTAATTACTAAAGGTAAAAGGTGAGAAAAACAAAAAATAACAGTTGTAACAATTTATTAAGAAATCAACACTTTTAATTGAATAATGACTTTTTCTGTTGATCATAATTATTTGACCAGGATAAAAAAGTTTAGTTTAAGAGTAATTTCCGTGATTTTAAATTAGTTACAGGTTGGCACTGATAGCGTGAAGGTTGCACCATGCTCAAAACAAGCAAACATTCCGAATTTGAATGTGGTCGAATTGTCGAACTGCATAAGCGAGGCTTGTCGCAACACGCAATTGCAGCTGAGGTTCACCACAGTAAACTGTATTTTGCAACTTCCTAAAGGACGCAGAGAATTATGGCACAGCAAAATCTAGAGGTACACCGAAAAAAATTTCACCTGTATTGGGTAGGAGAATAAAACGGGTAGTTTCTCAAGACAGAGAACGGTCTTCCAAGCAAATTAAGACCCTCACAGATGCTGATTGCAGTGCAGTAACGATCAGGCGGCACTTACGACAAAATGGCATGAAGAAAAAAAGCGTCTACAAGGTCCTCGGTTTCTTCAACGCAAAGTGGCCCGTTTACTCGTGTGCACCAAACGTGGGACGTTGACGTTGAGAAGTGGTCTGAAGTTTTGTTTTCTGAAGAGAAAAAATTCAATATGAATGGCTCTGATGGTTTCCAACGATAATGGCATGATAAAGAAATCTCTCCTGAAATGTTCTCCACTCGCCATCGTGGTGGAGGCTCCGTTTTGGTATGGGGCGCATTTTCGACATAGGAACCATGGAGCTTCAGGAGGTGCAGGGTCGTCAAACAGCTACTAATTACGTCGGAATACTGCAAAGATCATTTGTGTCAGCAGAGGGTCCTCGTCTGTGTGATGATGGATGGATTTTTCAGCAGGATAGTGCAGCAGTCCACACCGCACGTCAGACTACGACTTTCTTTCAAGAAAATGGGGTCACTGTTTTGAGTCATCCAGCATGTTCGCCGGACTTAAGGGGACGGTCAGGCGGAGACCAAAAGTCCGTAGGTTCTCGACGGATTTTTCTAAGATTTTCACAATAGGTGTCAAATGATGCGGTATTTCTTTTTGACCTCATGTGTTTTTTTGTAAATTCATAAAAATATGATATTTTTAAGAAATCCTGAAAAAAGGGTGTTGCGGAAAAGTGGTCATCGCTCGCAATTTTAAAGTTACCGAACTGGAAATAGGTTTTCTAGGTAGCTAATTGTCTTGTCTTGAGATCCGGTGGTAAGGTTTTTCGATAATTAGTTTTTTTTATGAGAAATTTTTTCACTAAAATCGACCACTTTTTAAGTTTTTTCAAATTCTTCTGCTTATTATTTTCAACATGATTTGAAATTCAAAAACTGTACCACCACCTCTCTAGGATATTTTAATCGCTATCGATTGATATATTTGCCATTCCTGTACCTTCAAAACTGTGGGAGAAGACCCTCTTCAAAGATCAAAAAGTCAACTTCTCAGGAGGGCCATTTTTCTAATTTTATTTTTCATTTTTTTCGTTTTATTTCTGAACTAGTAATTTGTTTTCAATATATTTTACAGCTATTGTAGATCTTTTTATTTTTATCGATTGGTATACTAGCCATTCCTATACATTCAAAACTGAGGGAAAGGATTCATATAAAAAAACAATGAATCCAAATTTCAGAACACCAGTCATTTTTAAAAAATGTTTTTTTTGATTAAAAAAAAAAATTTCAACTCTTTCTCTTGGTAGCTCTTCCTGAGCCCTTTCGAATGATATATTTGCCATTCTTGTACCTTCAAAACTGCTGGAGGCGATTGTATGTTTACACAACAGCTAATTAGCTGATGACACAGAGCAGCCGGACTCAAAGCAAACACTCAGTTACATCATCATAATTAACACTGAGAGTTAGAATGTTTTGTTTGAGTACTAAAACATTTTAAGCAAGGCCACGAATGAACTCTCTTACTATTCCCGTAGAGGAACGCCACAAAAACTGATTCATAATTAGGGGGGGAGGGGGAAATCACTCATCCATTGGCGCGCCAAGGTCACGTTAGTGCGCGTCTTCTACTCCGTCTAGGCAACGAACTAATGAATGTACTTGAGAGCCAATTATATCGTTGGATGCGCAAAAAAATTCTATATGAGATGAGTGTATAAACCGAAAACGTACTATTAAAAAATTCGACCCAGACCGTTCCCATAGAAAATGTTTGGGGGTGGATGGCGAGAGATGTTTATGGAACTGGTAAACAATTTGCATCAGTAAACGAACTTCGTGCTGCCATCTTCAGAAGCTGGGAAAATATTCCTCGAGCCTTCATAGAAACCCTCGTTTCTAGTATGCCACGAAGAATTTTTGAGGTCATTAACAAGAATGGAGGCAGTACTCATTACTAAGTTCAATGTTTGCTCACCTCAACGTCGTTGAAGAAAGATTTCCTATGATTTTTTTATGTGGTCTTATCATTTTGATCAACTGAAAATGTCATTATTCATCAGAAGTGTTGATTTCTTAATGAATTGATACAATTGTTATTTTTTGTCTTTCTCACCTTTTACCTTGAGTAATTACCAATCCCTAGTTGTGTGCGCCATGCGCCATCCATGCCCCTCTTCCCCGGTGCACCTCAGAGGTCTTATAAGCGGTGAGCTCATTAGGGCCCGCGTATTTGGTTCGCACCCCGTCCTGTACAACATCTCTACCAGTAAACGTCGCACGTAACCAGCGTATCTCTAACCTCTGCCCGTATATTTTGGTGGCCAGAGAGTTGACGGACCCACGAATTTAAAGAAGATATAATTGAGAAGTCAAGAAGATATAGTATTCGACAAGAGACGTACAGAAGTTTGAGAAGAAGATCCAGTGACTTCAGCAAATCAACACGGCGGAGAAGATTACTGATAACTACAGAGATATTAAGAGAACTACCGTGAAGATCGTCTGGTGACGACAAGAATTATAACTACTAAGAAGAGGATCTGAAGAGACAGTCAGCGCAACAAGAAACCGAGAATAAGGACAGCGTCTACAGAGAGCTTCAGAGGTCAACGGAAAGGGCCACAGACCTAAAACTACATCTACGAGGTGGTTCAGCTTCGTTATCTTCGTGCTGCGGACGTAGCAGTAACGGTGCATCGCCTACAACGATTGCATACTGGCGAGTATGTAGCGAGTACAATGACTACCACGAATATTTTTCTAGCGATGATATGTTGGCGAAAGAGACATAAGTATCCTTAAATGCCTTCTGTAGCCAGTGCAACATGTAGGTCATGTAATGCTACCTGTAATTTGAGCGAGGCGGTTAGTTGCAAACCATGCTCTTTACAGTAATCCCTGCTTGTTTGTGGGCAAGAAGGTCATTTTTGTGGTGACTATATTTTGAAAATTTATTGTGTAATTTTTAAAAATCATATTTGAGCTTTTTTTGCTGGTTGCGTCTAATAGGATGTTGCTGGTGGAAAGCGCGTTCCAATTTGCCCAAAGGTAAAGCTGAAGACCTTTGTAAAACTCAACGTTCAAGCAGTAGCGAATAAGAAGAGAATTATTTGCAAGAGAATAATTGCATTGTGATTTTGAGGAAGTACTCTTCCCGTATAGATACTCTTCCAAGTGAAGTGAATAATACTGGATGTTCTGATGATACATCGTCTAGTGTACGTAAATGGTAAACCCAAGAGAGGTAAACCCAAGAGAGGTAAACCCAAGAGAGGTAAACCCAGGAGAGGTAAGCCCAGAGAGGTAACCCAGAGAGGTAAATGATACCGACAAGGCTGTGGATATATCTGATAAAATGGTTTAAGGTTACCAGGTAAATTTACCAGCGAGATCGAGTGAATAGTATTGAGAAATAGTATTAAATTAATTCGCGCAGACAAGTGAATAAGCTTTAGGAGAAGCTGTTACCGTTGATTTTCGATGGGACTCTGATTTCAGTTCATAATTTCATGTGGTGGAAGTAATACCATTGATACCATGACGGTCAGAGTTAAGCATTGTTGATTGCGGTTGTCATTGTGCTGGCGAACAAAAGTACCATACGTGAGTAATAATGAGAGGCGATAGACGCCCATTAATTAACCACACGTGGTGGTCTGGTAATAACTTAAGAGTAACGAAGTAATAGAGTGTAGAGTGTGCAGAGCAGCACGCATAATTTCACGTGCAGTTGAGCTGCAGCGCGTGCAGTACGAGTGAGTAGTTTTTTGCAGTTTATTTTTTGCATTGGCTCAAGGTCGCAGGTATCTCAGGCTGTAACATGCAGGCATTGAACTCTGGCTAGGTCGTGAGCGCTTTGTTTCCGGTAGCTCTGGCTGGCAACAGCTGACAGCTGATGTACGACGGCGTGGCTATGAATATGACTGGTAAATAGTCATGAATAAGATGTGTTTTGGACAATTGACGAATAATTAAATAGTGGAGACTAATCAAAAGTAATAAGAAAGTTTGTTTTATTTCTTAGTTATTTGTTAAACGAGAGTAGCTGTTTTTAATGTTTTTTTGAGCACGTTTACGATCTAGTGCATCATTTAGTCGTTTTGCAAGCCTACTCGAATTTCATAATCAGTAAAGTTTTATGTTCTGTAATTTGAAATTAATAGAAGTAAAAGAATGTAAAATTCATCGTCAAGTCGCGCAAAATTTCCACGGGACCATTTACAACTGATTGAACGATTAAAATTTAGAGTATTTTACGTCAATATTGATTTTTACCTTGATAACAAACCGTGTATTTACCGTAAAAAGTATGTTCTTATGTATTCAATAGTGTCTTTTTGTTGTATTTGCTTATGCTTCATGTTAACCTCGCATATGCTTTAGTATTTAAACTTTTTGATTAAGGCCTTAACGTAACGCGATATGTGAAATGTAAAGTAACCGTTTACAGCATAAAGGTTTAAAAAATTATCTTATGTTCTTGTGCTAAAGCCGCACGTGATTGTTGGCATTTGTTGCGAGAATTGACGACTTTGCATATACATAAATTTTTTTTGCCATGCATTGTCTAAGAGCGCACTCTGATGTCTCGATGAGAATTAATATGACAATTAATATGAAATGTTGTAATTCGTTGTTTTTTGGTTTGTGTTGTGCTGCGCACGTTCAACTCTAGGCGTGCATGCGCTTGGACATTTTTGCTAAATTGACAAATTAAATGGTGAGCGAATTCCCTGATTGCAAAATGCAGTCGCTGACTTTGCAGCTTACCCGGTGAAGCGATCGTTCTAGGCGCTACGGCGCAATTGACGTTGCTATTTTTAATTTCAGTTGGAATGTTTTATCGTCAGCACGAATTAATTAAATTTTTACAGTGAATGGAAATTTCCCGATCAAAAATCTGAATGCAGCTCTTAATTAAAAGCTAGTCTAGTAGACGAGCAACATTTGTTTATATTCTATATCATTGACTTGAAAAGAATTTTTTTAGCAGTTCATTATCATGCTGCAGTTCACTTTGCTTAAACTTTTATGCTTGTGTTTTAGCTTTTAGGATTGTTAAAATTGTGTTTATTTTATTTTTAATTGGTCATGCTAATCGTTTTTGTATTCATTTCAATTTCAGTTTCGCGTGGGTGCACGAGCATTGCGTGGGTTCACGCACTGTACGATAGGTGTGCAAGGCCTGGCGGCAGAGCGCCTGTTTAAGTTCCGCGCGCAGTCAACGACTTAAGCTCCGCGCGCAGTTTACCCATACTAACTAGGGATAATTCACCTTCATGTAAGGGAAGGAGAACGGAGAACAACGGTGAACCATTGATACGGTGAACCATTGACTTTAAACGGTGAACCATTGATAAGGTGAACCGTTGACTTTACATACTAAATAACTCAACTTGAAAAAGAGTGCTTATTTTCTACGATGTTACTTTACCATGTTCGTGGTGTTGCCAACGTGGTTTAAGTATATTTAGAAACTTGAAAGTAGGTAATTATAAATTCAGAGTCGTTTCAAAATTATGGACTTTGTTTACATTTTATTATGATTGGATTACGATTTTACTACATGTTTTCTTATATCTTACTCCACGTTCTATATCGTTATGTTACCGATAGAATTAAGTTTTACGAGTCTACGGCACTCTTTTTATTCCGATTGGTTGTTTTACTAATAGTGGAAAAGTTCCGTTGTAATTTGTGCGATGTTTGGATTCAACATTATAACAATTAATAAGAATAACTTTAATTAACATCTATTCTGAAGTCTACGGAAACGCAGACGATGTTTTGTAATAATTATCAAACGTCAATATTTTCTTTTTGTGAAAACTTTATTGATTCTTTTATTTGACGTCCAGCTAATTTCATTATATTTTCTGAATTATTTTTCGTTACCTACGAGGTAATAGCTTTGTTCATTATAAAATTTTCCGAAATTGTTTTGCCGAGGAACTCGTGTTTTACTTCGCCGTTAATCTACAATCGCTGTAATCGCTAGTATATTTTGTGTTAGAAGTAAGACTTATGTTTATGCGCGGCTTTATTAACGTCAAGTAGTGATGCTCAATTAATTTGGTGATGATATCAGTAGGGGTAATTTTTGTGGTAACTTTTCCGAAATTATCCATGTGATTACCTGATGTCGAAATTGTTTGTCATTTACAAATTGTGCGGCATTGGAAAATTGTTGCGACATTGGAAAATTTTTGCGACATTACACTTTTAATTGTGAAAGAAGCAAAATTATTTGTCGAAATTATTCTTCTGGCCATTGGTTTTTTTAATAAGATTATCTGGCGTTTCTTTTTCTTTCCTTTGCCATGCCTTGTTGACGTTATTGGTAAGTCCATTAGTTGTGCTGTTTTTTTTTGTAGCAGCTAGTTTTTTTTCTTTTCAATGTTGAGGATAAGGGCATTATGTTATACCGCTTCAGCGCCCTTGTACTTCTTGCTTGTGTTGCAGAGTGTTATAAATAATTCTTTTGCGAGGTATTTTTTACTGAGTTTGACCAAATTTAATTATTTGGTAAATAGAATTACCTTTGAGCATTACACAGATGTAAGGCGGATTTGTTTTTTAAATTTAGAGTTTGTGTTTTTTCCGACCGAATATCGTTTTTGGATATACAGGGTGTTTCAAAAATACACGGCATAATTTCAGGTATGTATTTCCCACATGTAGACAATCAAAATAGTTCATTACAACATATGTCCGGAAATGCTTCATTTCCGAGTTATGGCCTTCACAACATTGAAATTCACCGGAACGTTTTTCTTTCCGCAGGTCGTTGCCGTCAATGGACACATTAAGAGGGCACTCTGACAGATCATTCCTAGGCGAAGGTTAAATTCAGTGTTGTGTTTGGCGTTCGACTGTGTGTCATGTACACAAATCAGGAGCTGGCAGAGATGCACTTGATCTACGGTAAGGCAGACGGCAATGCTGCGCTGGCTCGTCGTTTGTACCAGGAGAGGTACCCACAGCGACAATGTCCAGATCGGAAGACATTTGTAAGTCTCCATCAGCGTCTGTGCGAGTATGGAAAATTTGACTCTCCTGGATTGGGAAGGGGACGACCAAGATCTACAACTCCAGAAGAACAGGAGGAGATTCTGGAGATTGTGAACAGAACTCCTTCTATCAGCACACGAAGGTTAGCGTTGCAAGTGAATGTTCCCCATACGACTGTCTGGAGACTGCTGAAAGAGTATCAATTGTATCCTTACCATTTGCAACGTGTACAGGCGCTGTCACCAGCAGATTACCCTGCACGAGTTAGGTACTGTCAGTGGTTCTTGCAGCAATGTGCTGTAAATCCGAACTTTCCTGCCTTAGTATTATTTACAGATGAAGCACAGTTCACACGAGATGGCATAACAAATCTCCACAATCAGCATGTATGGGCGTATGAAAACCCAAATGCAACTGTTGTATCTCATCACCAGGTGCGGTTCTCCCTCAACATGTGGGCCGGTATCATTGGTGATCGGTTAGTTGGACCCCATGTACTTGTAAACAGACTTACGGGGCAGGCGTACACAAACTTCCTGGAAAACATCATACCTGATGTTTATGACGACACTCCACAGATCGATCGTCAGCACGCTCACTTCTTGCATGACGGCGCTCCTGCACACTTCAGTCGTACGGCTCGCCGGTACTTGGATCGAAGATTTCCTGATCGATGGATAGGTAGAGGTGGCCCAATTGCTTGGCCTCCACGCTCACCTGATCTGAACCCTCTCGATTTCTACTTGTGGGGCCATTTAAAATCATTGGTTTATTCGTCTCCGGTGCCTGATTTGGAATCCCTTCGGAATCGAATTGTGGCACGCTCTGAGGACATACGCAACATTCCTGGAGTGTGGGATCGTGTTCGCAGGTCAATGAGACATCGATGTGAGGTCTGTATTCAAGCAGGAGGTGGTCATTTTGAACATCTTCTGTAATGGCAACGACCTGCGGAAAGAAAAACGTTCCGGTGAATTTCAATGTTGTGAAGGCCATAACTCGGAAATGAAGCATTTCCGGACATATGTTGTAATGAACTATTTTGATTGTCTACATGTGGGAAATACATACCTGAAATTATGCCGTGTATTTTTGAAACACCCTGTATTGTTTATTGCCCCAATATTGTTTATAGATGAGTACCTAAATTGGGTAAGGGGGGAGGTATGTGCGCCATGCGCCATCCATGCGCCTCTTCCCCCGTACACCTCAGAGGTCTTATAAGCGGTGAGCATATTAGGGCCCGCGCATTTGGTTCGCACCCCGTCCTGTACAACATCTCTACCAGTAAACGTCGCACGTAACCAGCGTATCTCTAACCTCTGCCCGTATAGTTGAATGCATTTAATTATTTATCACTGAAAAGTTGGCATTTTTTAAAATTTTCAAGTGGTCTGTAGTGTGTTGATAAGAATTCCATTCTTGTACATTGTATGTGTATTGTTTGGGGTTAAATTAAGTAGAGCGCTTTATGTTGTTGAGAGCCTGCTGTATACATAGAATTAAGAACTATAGTAAAGTTTGGTGAATAGACCTCCGGGGGGTTTATCTTGACCACTTGTGGTTGTTGTGACTACTTAAGTAGGTTGGAGAAGAAGGTTGCCTAGCTACGATCGCGCTGTAAGTAAATTATTATTAGTATTTCCTTTTGTAGAGACAATCCAAGACATATATACCTGATTTAACCAGCATTATTCAGCTATTATTAGAAACAGTAGGTAGATATTTACACGCGGTAGAGTCAACTGACTCGGAGAACATGGCTCGCTCTCCAGAGGAGTCGGAGAGTGAGCTTGATATGAGTGAAGACCTGATACTCGGTACTAATTCAATGGACGACGGAGTGTTATCGGATTCAGTTCAGGTTACAATTAATGAGACCCTACCTAAGACAATTTCAACCCCTGAGGTTGTAGCTACTATGAGCCATAGATCTAGCACACCAATGGTGGCAGATAGCAACCTTGTAAATCATGAGGCCTCTCAAGATATTCCAGGTACCGACAGTGACATGCTAAGACTCTTAAATGACGATCAAACCCCCTCTGCTCAGCAATCAGTCAAGCGTAAGAACTCTGATATTTCAGGTTCTAGCCATTGGAGCTTGCAGGAAAAAACCAAATTCTCCAAGATTACTAGATCTGAGTCTGCAACCAATGAATTCACTTTATCAGTGCCAAGTGCTAGTCATAAACGTTCATCCTCTGGGCGGGTTCATGGTCAAATGCCGTCCAGCACAAGCAGTAAAGTTATGCATCAGAGGTCTCATACTTTCCTTATTGAACCTTTAAGTGGCAAGACAGACCTTGGAAAATTCTTTTCAAATGAGCTGAGACTCTTGAAAGATATTCAATCATCCAACTTTGCCCAGGAAACATTATTGATGTCAAGAAAAACATGAGCCGTAAACTGCTCATTATCAATGTAGAATCTATTGACTCAAAGATCCAATCCCACCTGCTCTCGACTTCCAAGATGGGAGACTGGGAGGTCCGATGTAGACTTCCACAAGCCCTAGAACAATCTCTAGGAGTTATTGGGCCTGTTGGCTTGGACACCAGTGATGAAGAAACTAAGCAGTTTCTCAGCTTAAAGCACTCTAATGTAATCAGTGTCAAGCGGATCACTAAGGGTAGGGACAAGAAACCAACCTTATACCTTCTCCTAACCTTCCAAGGTCCTGAACTACCAAAATATGTCTACCTAGGCTACCAAAGGTTTGAAGTCAGGATTTTTGTTGATAAACCCTGGCAATGCTTTAATTGCCAGGGTTTTGGACATAATGCTTCTGGCTGTAGATTCAAACCAAGGTGTGTGGTGTGTTCGGGACCCCATAACTCAAGGAATTGCACGGAAAGGGAGAACATAACCCCGCTCTGTTGCAACTGCAAAGGGAAACACACAGCTAGCTATGGAGGCTGCCCCCTTATGAAACAAGCCAAAGTTATAGAGAAAGTCCGAGCTGAAAACAAACTTTCCTACCGAGATGCAGTCAAAATAGTTAAAGATCATTCTACTAAACCAGCTGAAACTACCAGCAATATACCTTTCTCAAACAGTGATACTCTTGCTGAAACTACTCATAACAAAAATAGACCTACACCTGATGCAGAAAACACCTTCGAAAGCTCTAGAAAAAACTTTACTAATGCAGCAACTCAAACTCAGGAGATTATTACAGAGCATGGACAGCTAGAGAAAACCACTCTTAGCACTGACATGGCAATACAAATAGCAGTCATAGTAGCAGAAATGTTTAAAACCTTCCAAACCCAAGGAAGTCCAAGCACAGACAAAGAGATCACTAGAGTTATAAGCCGAGTCCTAAACACAGAAATCCCAGAAAGCGCTCTGCAACAGAAGTCTGTAGTCACCCTAGATCTGGAGCAACAGGAAGCAAACAGTACAGAAAATGACCAAGAAGGACCTTCGCTTGAAGGTCAACCAAAGAAAAAAAAGAAAAAGAATAAAATCAATAAAGATGGTAATCTTACTCAAGAAACTCAAAGCAGCCCAGAAGCCACATTGGGCTCTACCTTCAACTCACATCAAATGAGGCTGAGAGCAGGTTGGAATAGTGTAAAGCGTAAAGAACCTCGTAAAACTGTTGGGAACCTAAATCTTAAAAAAACATAAGTACAAACAACCAGCTGAAAATCTTGACTTGGAATGCACACAGTCTCTACAATAAGTTATCTCATTTCAAAATTAGACTATACACCACTAAACCCCATGTAGTATGTTTGTGTGAGACATGGCTGAAGGCTGACAGAGAACCTAGCTTTATCAACTACCGTACTTTCTTCAAGCATAGACGTGAACGTGTGGGAGGGGGGCTAGCAATACTTGTCAGGAACGACATAAACTGTATTGAAAAAACAATACCACCTTATAGTGGGGGTAAACTCGAATATCAGTCTGTAAGCATTTATAACAATAAAGGAAAACTTGATATTTTGAGCATTTACAATCCAAATGAAATCATACAATCAGATGAATTTAGCTATTACTTCAGACAACTTAATTTGCATAGGATTGTAGTCGGGGATTTCAACGCCCACCATCAGATGTGGGATACAAGGTCTCCTGCAAATGTCACTGGTGGTAACCTTGTTTCCTCCCTCTTAGAGGATAATGGCTTGGTCTTGCTTACCCCCCAATCATTGCCAACCTATTATCATGTTCAGACCAGAAACTATTCCACTTTGGACTTGTGCTTTGTCTCATCAGACCTTAAGCAAATGTCTCACATAGGCTTGGAAGCTGAGATGGGCAGTGACCATGAACCTGTTCTGTTATCTATTGTTTTTGCTCCTGATGCAGCAATATTTCATGCCAGGCGTAAGTGGCTATTTGATAGGGGGTCGTGGGGCAGGTGGCAGGCTAGCTTACCTGAAATTAAAGAAGGTGATGACCTCTATGAGTCGGTTGGAAATTTTACTACTTCCCTTCTTGATACTGCGGGGGGAATTTTTGAGAGAACTAGGGAGACGGTAAATCCAAAGTTTTCAAAGCACTGGTGGAATGAGGAATGTGCCTTGTGGGTGAAAAACCGACACTCTGCAAAAAACCGTTTTCATAAGCATCCCACTCCCAGTAATCTGGTTGTTTTGAGAAGAGCAGAAACTATGGTCAAAAGAGTTACTAAGAAAGCAAAAAAAAGACTCATTTCAAAAGTTTTGTTCTTCACTTAACTGTTTTACAGCAACTGACACAGTGTGGAAAAGGATTGGATCTTTGTCAAACAAGAGGCCGGGGATAAGATCAGAACCTATCCTATATAATGACAGGTTGTTGACCAATCCTTTTGAGAAAGCAGAAGCTATAGCTGATGGTTATTCTAAGCTTCTTACTTGTAGTCATACAGCCATTACTGGCTATCTTTTGCATGTAGCTCTTGCTCTAAGCAGCGATGAAATTTTTGCTTATAATAGTCCATTCTCATTACCTGAACTTGAATATGCTCTGAAAAATATCAGCAACACAGCCCCTGGTCATGACATGGTCCACAACCTGATGCTGAAGAACCTGACCCCAGAATATCAGACTTGGCTGCTGAAAATATTGAACAGGAGCTTTGACGAGGCCCTCATTCCACCTTGCTGGAAGCTTGCTATTATCCTCCCATTTCCCAAGCCTGGTAAGCCACTATCAGACACGGGTGCATACAGGCCCATCTCTCTCTTGCCATGTGTAGCTAAATTGTTAGAGAAATTGGTATGTAGCAGATTATATCACACTTTGGAGACTTCAGATTCATTTAGTTCAACTCAGGGGGGTTTCAGAAGGAGATTAAGCACTCTAGAACAAGTTGCTAGGTTGGAAATGAGCATTAGGCAGGCAATAGTTAACCGTGGCATCTGTATAGCCATCTTCTTTGACTTAAGCAATGCATATGATTGTGTATGGCATACTGGTCTTCTATACAAACTCAGTCAGTGTGGGATTAGGGGAAAAATACTGTGTTGGATAAAAGAGTTTTTAAGTAATCGCAAATTCAAGGTTTTTTTGAAGGAAGGTACTCATCAGAGAAACCAATCACTTCAGGAGTTCCACAAGGGTCCATACTGGCCCCAGTGCTGTTCAACGTAATGATGTCTGACCTCCCAAGAGTGGAGGGTGTCGCATTATCAGAGTACGCAGACGACGTAACTCTCTATTGCCGAGGGGAGAACCTACCCCATGTAGCTAGACTCGTACAAGAGCAGATAGCACAGTTTTATGAGTGGACCAGGACTTGGGGTTTCCACTTGAACCACTCTAAGACCAAAGCAATGTTATTCACTAGGAAAAATTTACTACCCCCATCTATTACATTGAATAATACTCCTATTGAATTTGTCTTGACCCACAGGTATTTAGGCATAACCTTTGATGCTCCAGGCCTTACATGGAAGAGCCACATCCAGCAGCTAAGAGATAGTAATGTACCAAAACTTAATTTAATGAAAGCGATATCAAATCATCATTGGGGAGCCGACAGGGAAACGTTACTTATGGTGTACAAGTCTGTTATCCGTAGCAAGCTAGACTATGGATCAGTCTTTTATGGCTCTGCCCCAGACTCCCATTTAGATAAATTGAATATAATACAGAACACTTGTCTAAGGATTGCAACGGGTGCTAGGAGCACATCACCTATTCTGTCTTTGGAAGCTGAAGCCCATATACCCCCCCCTTGAAGTTACATAGAATGTCAGTGCTATTAAGATACTATTGCCGGATTAGTGAACTGCCTAGAAACCTCCCAATCTCAAGGGAGTTATTCCAATCTCTGCCTGCATTGAGCAATAGACCATGGGCAGGACACATATTTGTTCCTCCACTGGTTGTGAGGCCAAACGAGCTTTTGATGTTCTGAAATTAAAACATTTCCCCCATAATTTTGTGACCCTTGTATCCCCTATCCCACCATGGACAGATATAAACAAACTTTTCATTCCAGACTTTGTGACTGCTCCAGTTACTTCAATCTCCAACCATGAAGCATTATGTACCCTGAGATATTTGCTGGAATTCAAGTTTGAGTCATACCTGCAAGTATATACTGATGGCTCAAAGCATCTTACCCCTGAAAATTCAGCTGCAGCAGCTATGATAATTAAAGCCCCTAATACTACTGTGCTGCATAACTGGAAGCTACCAGCAGAGACAACCATTCTAGGCTGTGAATTATTTGCTATTAAAGAGTCAGTGAAGTATCTCTACACTCACTATGAATCTCTAACTGGAGCAGTCATTTTTACTGATTCCTTGTCCTCAGTGTCACTGTTGAGGAACAGAACGCCTAAAAACTATATTCACTTAATCTTTGAGATTCACAAATATATGATCTTTTTGTCAGAGCGATATCCAGTGTGTGTCCAGTACATTCCAGGGCATAAAGATCTGGAGGGCAATGAGTTGGCTGATTTGGCAGCCAAGGCAGCTCACATTAATCTGGTGACTCCATCTGTACGCATTGCCAGAACTGACATGGTAAGCACAATTAACAAGTCTGTTGTTGAGTACTGGCAGGAGTGGTGGCTGAGTGAAATAAATATATCAAGTAAGGGAAAAACCCTGCTGGAGGCAAAGGGAACTCTGTCTTACTGGCCCTGGTCCTCCCATAGAAACAGAGCAGTGGAGACAGCCATGGCCAGGCTCAGAATTGGCCACATGGGACTAAATGAGCACCTAACCCGTTTTAATCTAGCCAACTCTAACCTATGTTCATGTGGTTCTGTTGAGTCTGTGTCCCACTTTTTGCTGCAGTGTCCCAGATATTCAAATGAAAGAACAATCCTTTATGATGAATTGCATGCCTTGGGTATAGCATTTACCCTCAAGAACATCTTAGGAGGAGGCAATTTTGATAAAGGCAAGCAATATAAAATTTTGAATGCTATGGCCAAATATTTGATCTGTACTAAAAGATTAGGGGACCTGTAGCCACTAACCACTAACTCTAGCAATGAAGTCAGTTCAGCTTTCAAAGGAAGCGGTATGGCTGACTGTCAGTGGGAATGTCTCAGGTCAGCATCTCAGGGGAAATAAGTGTATGAGAGACCTCCCATGTGAGGGATGTTCTCCTGACTGTTAGCCATATCATGTCACGTCAGAACCCACAGCAGAGAGCACTAAGGTTAATGTTTTGAGGTGCATTCCAGTGGTAGTGAGAGTAGCAGTTTAGTAGTGTAGTCTGGGAATGCACTCATGAAGTCTCAATTCTCATTATCCCTAATCTATTTTGTACTTTTAAGATGCTTCAGGTTGAGGCACCCAGGCTGGACCATTCGCCCTCCAGCTGTCAATGACTCTATGCTGTGCTTGCAGTTAGGTAGCCCCCACTAATCATGAAGCATGCTCTAACAATTCAGGGAACTATTATTGCGCTACTCTAATGTGTGACTTCCAAATTTATTTTTGCTCATTTTGAATTATCATAGGCATCCATCCCCAATTATTCTTCTCTGTTCCCAGGCACATTGTGACGAAAGAACAATTGAGACCTGAGGTGCATGGGCCGACAGGAACCAGGATCCTCAATTAAGGGTACCGTCTGGGTAAAAAAAAGTCTGTTATTTATGGATGGATTTCTCTGAAATTGTCACAGTAGGTGTGAAATGATGCATAGATCATTTGTTATTTCGACAAAATTTCTGTAGCTGCACTTTTTTTTTTTTTTTTGAAAAATATGATAAAATAAGGGGGTTATGTAAAATCTATCTCCTTCTACAATTTTGAAGTTACAGAACCAGTATTTCGTTTTTAGATTGCTTATATGTCTATATAACCATACGCAATAGGGAATTTTGATAACTTCTTTTTGTGGATTTTGGGAATTGAAAAGAAAAAAAATTATGTATTTTTCATTTTTTTTATGTGGTGTAATTTTCAAAACAATAAATGTATCAAAAAACGCTATTGCATATGGATACACCTTGCTAAGCCCTATCGAATGGTATATAAACCATTCTTGTAGCTCTAAAATTGTGGAATGAGATAGATTTGAGAAAACCAATATCAAGTTTCCAGAAAAACGTGTTTTTTCACAAAAAAAAAATTTTCTTTTTATCTTCTGAACTACAGGGTTTTCTACAATGAACTCTTGAGCGTTTGTAGCTCTTTTCAAGCCCTTTTGATTGATATAATTTACATTGCTGTAGCTCTGTAACTCTGGGAAAAAATAAACAACAAAAGGGAATGAGTGTAATTCTTGACAAAAAAAAATTTTTAATTTTCAATTTTTTTCCACCAAAATGCGTTTTTTTGTCTATTCAACTCATTTGTTTTATAGCTCTTTTCAAGCCCTTTGGATTGGTGTGCTCACCACTGCTGTAGCCATGATACTGCAGCTGTCATCGAGCTATGAAGGAAAGCTGCGGTATCATAGATACGGCAGAACAGCTAAATTCTGAAATTGTCAAAATTTCATAAAAAATATTTATTCAGCCTTAGAATGTTTCGTTTGAATAATGGAACCACTTTGAGTAGCCCATGAACGAACTATAATGCCATTCCCGCAGAGAAACGCTCAATTGACTCCCAATAATGAGGGGGGGGAGGGTTCAAGGTCACTCCACCCCCATCGCTTTCCCCCCCTCTGGTGGGCGCACTATTCGGAGTAGACGTAAACGGAAAGTACCAATGGAAGCGCAAGAAAATCTTCTATAAGATGCATATAAAAACAGAAAATCAACACATATCCTGATTTCTACCCAGACGGTCTCCTTAAACAGACACAAGAAAGAAAGAAAGACCTCCGGGGGAGTGGTCTGCGGACACTTGGGCTCTGTCACTCGTGCGAAGGGGCTGATGCTTGGGGTAAGTATGGCCGTGTTAGGTGAAATAATAAGAGTCTTATTGGAGACGGATATATTGTAACCGTGCAAATTTCGTTGACATTAATTCGAGCCCTGTATCTTCTGTCTCAGGAATTGCTACGCCAACCTCCCGACCGCTCCTATCCGCTCTTGCTCTAGCTAAAGTATTGTTTCGTTGTCTCTTTGCTCGTGCCTTTGTAATGTGTTAAAGGGTGCTAGGTGACGTTTGAATCCTTGTTCCTTAAATTACTAAGGTAATTTAATGTAACATCGTGTAAAAATGCCAGTAAATTATTAAAGTAATTTAATCCCGAACAAATTATTGATTTTGACTTGTTGAAGCCCAGTTGGGTGTGAAAACAAATTTGTTCGTTCTAGTGTTCATCGATTTCTACCCCGGTTCCAACTGAACGCTACTAGCTGTGCGTAGCACATCATATAATGGGGGCTTGACCAAGCAGCATTAACATAAATCATTCGTTTAGAACCGGTGGAGTACGTGGAATTACTAGCAGAATATTGGATTCACCATTTATTAAAGACGGGCAAACTCTCGGTTACGAGGGATCCGAATTAAAGAACATATGTAGAGAAGAGCAAGGAAGAAAAAAAATAGCCGACGAACAGGAGAGGGTGGATAGGAAGCAACTGGAGGAACTGCAGAGAGAGGAGAGACTACATTAGCGAGAGGTTCTTAAACTTGAAGTTGAGTGTGAGACGGCGAGAAGTCGGTCCTCCAATGGTGAAAACTTGAGTGCTGCAGAAGGAAAATCTCTCATTAAACTATCATCGTACAAAGATGGCGATGATGTTGCAGTCTACCTGCAGACTTTTGAAGGAGTCAAAGAGGCAAACAGATGGAATGCTGTAGTTGCCATGTCTGAGCTGCAAAATGGCTTCGCAAATTCGAAGGTGTCGTCCTTCATAAATTCCCTTCCTTGTGACTCAGCGTATTCGTATGTAAAGCAACAAATAATTGAAGCTTTTAGGTTCACTATTTATGACTACGAGGATCGGTTTAGGACCAGGAGGCAAAGACGTGAATCATATCGTCAATTTGCTCTGGACCTAACCGAAGATTTCGGAAAATTTTGTGAACAAGTGGCAGTCGGGAAAGACTTAAGAAGCTGAAGGAGCTGGTAATTAAAGACCAAATGCTTAACGTGGCAAGTAGAGATTTGTCTGAATACTTGCGGGAACATGAGATCTTTAATATAGCATTAGACAAAGTCGTCAAAATGGCTGACAATTATCAAGCTATCCATGGAAAGAGATACTTGACTTGAAGAACGTTCTCCATACAAAACGCGTGACCCAAATTACGAGTCATGCCTTGTTTGTGGGAAATGGGAACACGTCGCAAAATTTTGTAAATTAAAGCATGAAAATTCCTCGGGAAGATTTGGAGATTCCTTCAAAGTTTTGAAGTTCTCAGCCTCGCGAAATATCGAGAAGGAAGAGTCGATGCACCCTAAGCTAACTAACAAACCAACATGTTTTTCCTGTGGACGAGAGGGACACTTTGCGAAAGACTGTTTGCAGAAAAAGAAAGCAACAGAAAAAAGAAACTACCTCAGCAAAAATGGTAAGGCTAATAAGCGTGACCTAGGTGAAAACTTTGCCGTAAACGCAGTTCTTATATCAGAGTTTCTTTTTAATAATGATTTACCAGTTTGTTACGGTAGCCTACCTGTAACGAACATGAAGTTAACGTTCTTAGAGATACTGGCGCTACGACAGTGTTAGTTAAGCGTTCATTAATCGAAGCTAACGACTTGACAGGCCAAAACATTATTGTAAAGTTCACTGATAATAGAACAATTAATGCTCCAAAGGTAAAAGTAAACTTGTCATTTCCATATTTTACGGGGCTATCGATGCAGTTAGCTTGGACGAACTTCCTTTCGATGTTTTACTAGGAAATGTTCCGGGGCAACCTGTGCATGTGCTGCAGATACTGTAGAGTCTCTAGGCGGCGTTAATTCGGTGTGTGCTGTACAAACTAGGCAACAACGGGTTATTGAGGGAAAACCTGAACCCTCTACGAAAGTAATTTTAAATAAAAATAATTTATGATCTGGGAAAGATAAATACCCAAGAGTTAATTGCTCTTCAAAAACAAGATAAATCCTTGTTAACGTACTTTTTTAAAGTTAATGAGGTAAAAACCGATTTTCCCAGCTTTGAGCTGATTAATGGTGTATTGACGAAGTCTTGCTTGAAAAGGAATAGCCGTAATGTGTTGCAACAAATTTTTCTGCCGGTAGAATTGAAAAATAAAGTAATAGAGTTGGGGCACGATGCAATTTGTGCAGGACATTTGGGCATTCGGAAAACCCAAGATAGGGTACTAGCAATTTTTTGTTTGGCTAGGATGTTACTCTGATATTAGGCGCTATTGTTTATCGCGTGTAGAATGTCAAGAGTATTCGGTAAACAGACCTAGTAAGGTACCTCTTGTAAAAATGCCAGTAATTGGTAAACTTTTTTTCGTGTTGCCGTAGACATTATCTGACCACTTCCGAAAAGTCATAGAGGCCATAGATTTGCGCTGGTTATGATAGATTTAGCCACTAAATACCCAGATACGGTAGCTTTGAAGCAAATAGATAGTGGCATCGTGGCGGAAGTTCTCATGGAAATGTTTTGCAGAGTAGGTTTGCCTAATGAAATCCTCCACGATCAGGGAACCCAGTTCATGTCATTAGTAGTGTTGAAATCTAATCAGTTACTTCAAATTAAGGGCATTCATACCACACCGTACAACGCTCGTTGTAATGGTACTTGTGAAAATTTTAATAAGACTCTAAAGCAGATGCTTCAAGGGCACGGTCTGGGTTGAATTTTAAATAATGGTAAGTTTACAGTTTATGAACTCATCTTATAGTGAATTTTCTTGCGCATCCAACGGTATAATTCGCTTTCAAGTACGTACATTGGTTCGTCTCCCAGACGGAGTAGAAGATGCGCAGTAACGTGACCTTGACGCGCCAGTGTATGATTGATTTCCCCCTTCCCCCCCTAATTACAAACCAGTTTTGGGTGTTTCTCTACGAGAATAGCAAGAGAGTTCATTCATGACCTTGCTAGAAATGCATTAGTACTCAAACAAAACATTCTCTCAGTGTTAATTACGATGATGTAACTGAGTGTTTGTTTTGAGTCCCGCTGCTCTGAGTCATCAGCTAATTACCTGTTGTGTAAACATACAATCACCTCCCGCAGTTTTGAAGGTACGAGAATGGCAAATATATCATTCGAACGGGCTCAAGAAGAGCGACCAAGAGAAACAGTTGGAAAAATTAAAATTTCTATATAAATGAAAAAACGTTTATTTTTAAAATAACTGGTGTTCTGAAATTTGGATTCATTTTTTTTATACTAATCCTTTCCCACAGTTTTGAAGTTACAGGAATGGCTAATATAGCAATCGATAGGGATTGAAAAGATCTACAATATCTGAAAAATTTATCAAAAACAAATGAATAGTTCAGAAATGAAACGAAAAAAAATGATTTTTTTTTCAGAAAAATGGCACTCCTGAAAAGTTAACTTTTTGATCTATGAAGAAGGACTTAGCCCACAGTTATGAAGGGACAGGAATGGCAAATATATCAATCGATAGCGATTTAAATATCTCAGAGAGGCGGTGGTACAGTTTTTTGAATTTCAAATCATGTTGAAAGTTACAAGCAGAAGAATTTGAAAAACGGAAAAAGTGGTCGATTTTTAGATTTTTTTTCCTCAAAATTCAAAAAATTGAATTATCGAAAAACGTGACCACCGGATCTCAAGACACGACAATTATCTATCTAGGAAACCCTTATCCAGTTCTGTAACTTTAAAATTGTGGGCGAGGTTCATTTTACCGCAACACACTTTTTTCAGATTTCTGAAAAAAATCATATTTTTTTGAATTTACGGAAAAAACACACGAATTCAAAAAGAAATGCCACATCATCTGCCACCTACTGAGAAAATATTAGAAAAATCCGTCGAGAACCGACGGACTTTGGTCTCGCCCTGACCGTGCCCTTAAAAAGTAGCAGCGGATGAACCCCAGGTCTGGGATAGATACCTTTAACCTTCACTTTTTGCATACCGGGAAGTATCACAAATAACTACTGGATTTTCACCTTTTGAACTCTTTTTTGGATTTGAAGTTAGAGGTCCATTATTTTTTGTCAAAGAGAGGTTATTACAACTAGATTCTGACAACGAAGATTTTCCCGTGACTCACTACGTCTTGAAAATGCGTGATAAAATACGTGAATACATGTCCTTGGCAAACGCAAATGAATCGGTCAACAAAGCAAAGGAAAAACTGTACTGCGATCGTAATTGTTGAAAAAGAAAATTTAAAGTCGGTGAAAAGGTGTTGCTATTGCTTCCCACGAGTAACTATAAATTAATTGCGGAATGGAAAGGACCGTACGAGGTGGTAAGGAAAATAAATTCAGTAGACTATCTTGTAAGGATCGATGACCATGAACGTATGTACCACATAAGTATGCTTAAATTATTTAGAGATAGAAAAGTAAATATCTCTTGTGTTGCTGTTGCATGTGATACTTCTGATCATACTAAAGGATCGAATAATAATTCTGAACAGGTTTGTAAAGAAGCACAATGGAAACTGGGAACTAACCTATCGGTTCGCCAAGCAGATGCGGTAAGAGATTTAATTTCTGCCAATAAAAAGTTTTCAGTAATGATCCAGGTAAAGTGAATTTCATGCGGTATAGGATTACAGTGTCTGAAAATGTTAGCCCAAAGTCGTGTAGACCATATAGAATTCCGTTCCATTTGCGTGACCGGGTTAAGGCTGAAATTAGCAAATGGTTTGCTTTGGGTATTATAAAGAAATCTTCTAGCCAGTGGGCATCTCCTGTTGTTGTGGTTCAAAATCTGGTTCTCAAGTATTCGTTTGACAGTAGATTATCGTCTCCTGAACAAATTTGTAAATGTAGATAATTTCCCAATGCCATGTATGGAAACTGTAATAGAACGTCTTTATGGAGCTAAATTCATGACGAAGTTAGACTTAACAAAAGCTTTTCTACAAATACCGTGAACGCCAGATTCGATAAAATATACCTCCTCTGTTACTGACTTCGGTCAATATGAATTTACCGTTGTACCCTTTGGTATAAGATTTGCTTCGGGTATTTGCAATAGAATTATTAGTCTTGTTCTAAGAGATTGTAAAGATTTCGTAGAAAATTTTATTGATGATTTAACAATATTCAGTGAATAGTTTGATCAACATTTGTACCATGTGAATTGTGTTTTAAAAAATTGTCAGACTCGGGTTTAACTGTTAATCCGGGAACGTGTACTTATGCTACCGACGAGGTGAAATTTTTGGGAGTAATTATCGGTCATAATGTAATTTTGCCTGATCCAGGTAAAATTGAAGCGGTCAAAAATTTTCCTAGGCCTATCAACAAAAAGGACATGCGCTCATTCTTAGGATTTGTTAACTTTTATAGGAAATTTGCTCCTCACCTTGCTCAAATTGTCGCGCCTTTGAATGACACTTTGAAAAAATTCGCT
This sequence comes from Morinoia aosen, assembly GCA_030386875.1. Classification (NCBI taxonomy): domain Eukaryota; kingdom Metazoa; phylum Arthropoda; class Malacostraca; order Amphipoda; family Talitridae; genus Morinoia; species Morinoia aosen. The sequence goes on along the minus strand of CM059572.1, from coordinate 821,338 downwards.
GCTAATATAATTGCATGGACGCCGGAATTATGTAAAAGTTTTCGTGCAGCGGTAGAATGTATAGTTAAACACATACCATTGTATATAGCTAATCCGTGTAATAGCTTTATAGTCCAAACTGACGCCTGTGATGCATGACTTGAGCCGTTCTGTTTCAGAGGGTTCATCAAGAAGAGAGACCCATTTTGTTCATCTAAACGCTGCGGATAAAAATTACCCCATCATAGGAAAAAAGTGTCTCGCTATAAAGTGGGCAATTGAAAGATTCCATGATTATCTCTACGGTAGAAAATTCACTGTGAGAACTGATCATGCACCTCTCCAGTGGTTGAACTAAAATAAAAACAGAACTAGTCGCAGAATGCGGTGGGCCTTGAGCCTGCAAGAATATTCCTTCGATACCCAATATGTAAGAGGTAGGGATAACTTTTTGGCTGACCTATTTTCAAAATACCCTGTCAAGAACAAAAATTTTTAAGGGGAGGGATTTGTAGTGTGTTGATTAGAATCCCGTTCTTGTACATTGTATGTGTATTGTTCAAGGCTAAATTAAGTAGAGCGCTTTGTGTTTTTGAGAGCCTGCTGTGTACATAGAATTAAGAACTATAGTTAAGTTTGGAGAATAGACCTCCGGGTTGAGTGGTCTGCGGACACTTGGTCTCTGTCACTGGTGCGAAGGGGCTGATGCTTGGGGTAAATATGGCCGTGTTAGGTAAAATAATAAGAGTCTTATTGGAGACGGATATATTGTAACCGTGTATATTTCGTGGGAATTAATTCGTGCCCTGTATCTCCTGTCTCAGGGTTTGCTACGCCCACCTCCAGACCGCTCCTATCCGCTCTTGCTCTAGCTATAGTAGTGTTTCGTTGTCTCTTTGCTCGTGCCTTTGTAATGTGTTAAAGGGGGCATGAATCCTTACCTTAAATTACTAAAGTAAATTATTGATTTTAACTTGTTAAAGCCCAGTTGGGTGTGAAAATAAATTTGTTCGTTCTAGTGTTCATCGATTTCTACCCCGGTTCAAACTGAACGCTACTGGCTGTGTGTAGCACATCACATGGTCTTAAACTTTTGTTCAGGAGAGTATGTGTAATAATAGGAATGATTTTTCTTGGATGGGTGAGCCAACTAGTCTAGTTAACATTGAAGTTGATGATGCTAGAACATTGCAAGGTATTGCTGTACGTGATGTTGAAGTTATTTTTTCCTTGCCTAAAGGTCTAGTTGATTTCTGTGTCGTAAAGAAAGTTTTGTATGTGCCAGGCCTAGCCTACAATTTACTCTCTGCGCCACAGATTAATGAAAATGGAAACTTAGCTTGCTTTGATGAAAGCTCATTCAAGGTTGTAAATAAAGACCACAAAATAATTGGTGTAGGCAGCAAAGGAGGAAAATTGTATAAAGTTGATTGCACTCAATTCAGCTGCAAATTCTTGAAAACTTCATCTGATGAAATTCTGTGGCATAAACGATTCAGTCCCTTAGGGCTTAATAATCTTAGGAAATTAGCCTCAAAAAATCTTGTTAGAGGTTTTCATTGTTCTGGGAGAAGAGATAACATTTTTCGTGAAAATTGCTGTGATGGTAAAAGTCACAGGCTTCCTTTTATCAAAACAAATTACAAAAAAGAGCGTCATCCCTTCGAGCTAATTCACAATGATACGTGTGGTAAACTTAATCCCAAACCAATTGGGGTGGACGCTATTTTGTGACCTTTAATGATGATCAATACAGATACACTTGTGAGTACGTTATTAAATACATGACTTAAACTAACTTATAATCTTAATCTCTTAATCTTATTAAATACATGAGTGATGTCTTTGAAGTGTTCCAGGAGTGCAAATCTCTGGTAGAAAATTATTATGATCACAAAATTAAAATTATGCTCTCTGATAACGGTGGAGAATACATCTTTAATGAGTTTGAGAATTTCCTTAAAAGAGAAGGAATAATCAATGAAAAGCTGTGCCTAAGACCCATGGGACAAAATGGAGTTGCATAAAGAATGAATAGAACTGTTCTTGACTCATTAAGAGCTATAATGTGTAGCTCAAAATTGCCTAAATTATTCTGGGAGAAGCTATATCTACTGCTGTGCATGTCAGAAATAGGAGCCCTGCTAGTGCACTGAATGATGTCTCCTTTTCAAGCCCGCACCTCAGAACATTTGGATGCAATGCTTACGCTCATCTCCCCAAAGATAAAAGAGAGAAACTTGATCCAAAATTCAAACCGTGGGTTGTTGTAGGATATGAAAGTGGATCTAATGAATATCGTCTGCATGACATGAACACCAAAAAATATCTTCGAGTAGAAAAAACAAAAAGAAAAGAAAAACATTTATTTCCAATAGAGATGTTACAAAAGTACCATCATTGGTTTTTAAAATATCTTAAAGTTAATACACTTAGATACACACACAAGAGTATTGTAATACCCATGTCACTAGTCGAAAAGAAATGATTGAAAGCAATGTACTCCTAATGTTGCTTAATCCACATTTGATGATACATGTATTGATAATTATAAGAGATAACACAATTTCATGGACGAAGCATTTTCATTGTGGGTTAAGAACACTTTTGACAGTTTACATATACATGACATAAAACTTCGCAACTTTTGACACCAGGAAATAATATTAGAATTGCTTGCTTCGGCAGACGTTCAAAAATGTCATTTCGAGGAACCACGGAAAAAAATAAATGTACGAATATATATAAGCATGGGGACCACGAAAATTACAAATTTCGTATTTCTAATTGAACAATTTTAACATAACGGTCATTAGTTGATAACCATTTTATTTAAATACAAATGGATGATCGCACAACAACTGTATTATTTTTTACGTGAATGATTTACAATAATAAAGAGATCACGAGTTAGGTAATGTTACGAGTTGAGAGTGAACAGAAAAAAACATTATCTCTAGTTAAAATGCTAGTTGTCAGTGCTGGACACACATATGTGCATATATACATGGAAATATATATACATATACGTGCGCATACATACCTACGCACATACATACGCCTAACACGTAAACACACACAAATACATTTCTATGCATCGAGGCAATCACAATACATATGCGTTCTATAGAAATACTGTGCGATGTTCTGAAGTATGGGATAATGAACAAAGGAAATTCGTGACAACTCTTTCAGTATGCGTTGCTGCTTACTATTTCTAATGAAATATTGTAACTATGTTTTATTTATTATTGTATCGAAAAGATCATTGGTTGATAAGCGTCTTAGTTATCATATGTGGGTGATCGCGCAAAAAATATATATATATTTTACAAATGCTTTACAGAAATCAAGTGAAATGTAGTATTACGTAGTGAGACATTAACCTATCTACGTACGCAAAGCGTGCACACGTATACACATATACACAAGTAAGCATGTGCGCAAATATCAGCGTAAACTAGTCAGTATAAACTAGCATTCCAATCGAGGGAATCGGAGAAAATATCTTTTATTATGGCATGAATTTTATAAAATTTCCGTACTAAAAATAGTGGCACAAAACAGTCTACCTTAGTCAGAAACATGAAAACGATTATTCTACAACGGTTCAAAAGTAAAGAATATTTCCAGAAATACGTGAGGCTTAGGTGCGGTTGTTATAATATACTCCAGAGCGTAAGAGATGATATGATAATTTGCACTACACTAGCCTACCAAGATTATTTTTGGACACGAAGAAGAAAGAAAACATGAATGTCCTAAAAGGGTTTCATATTAAGAAAAATCCAATTATCTTCAAAATATGGCGCAAAATGTCTGCAATTGATAAACATACATAGGTACCACATTTTACATGTACAAGACATTTAAGCTTTGGATTGCTTTACACTAATAAAATGAATAATGGGTTGGATAGTGTTAGAAGTTGTTAGTGAGAAAAAAGGCTGGTGTTTATAGTTTATGTACCAGTTGCTAGTCCAGTGCACACAGATAAATGTGCACATATGCACGCCCATATGCGCACCTACACCCTTATACTTACACACATATACAAGTAAGCATGTTTGCAAATCCCAGCGTATAGGCGATCAAATCATAATACCTACGCATACTTCAAGACTGTTGTGTGATGTCTTGAATTATAAAGAAAATGAATAAGGGAGAGTATTCAGCAATGGAGCTGCCAGGCAAATGAGATTCGTCAATACGTGTTCAGTATGTTCTGTAACTAAGAATTATCGTTGAGACGCAAGATAACGAATTATTTTGGCTTTAAATTCTCTCGGTCTTTTAGGGATTTTTATACCCAGGGGCAAGCTTGTTCCACAATAAGGCGCCTGATATGGACAGAGCCTTCTGCCCTACGTGAGGTGAACGATAGTTGACTAAGACATTATTGTTTCTGTTCGGCTTTTGGTTGGTTGCAGTCGGTGGATGGAAACGTACTATACCAGCATTACTCTGAGGAAGATACAACGAGGAGAATACGTATTGGGCCCTCTGCATGAGGAGACTTTCTTGAATAGGAATCCAGCCGAGTTTATTAAGGAGAGGGGTTCGTGATCACTTCTTGTGAAATTACCGTTGAATACCACCTTGGCTGCGAAGTTTACGCATTTTTGTAAATCCCTTTGAAGGTATTGAGGTAAGTCTCCCCATACTAGGCTGTAGTAGTCAATAACGCGATAATGGCTATTAATCTGGATTTTTCGTCCTGCATACTTTTTATACGACGAAAAAAATTAAAGTTCCGTGGAGTTTGTTGCACGTATTCTCAACGTGAGATTTGAAAGACATGTTTCTATCGAACCAGACACCTAGATTTTTAACATTTTTTGATGAATTAATTTTATCACTTCCAACTGCGAGAGTCAAATCTGAAGTTTTTTTAATAGCATCTTTGGATCTGAAAATGATGCACTGTGTTTTATTAGCATTTAATTTGAGACCATTTCGGTCGTACCAGAATTTCAGGCAAGTCAGCATAGTTTCGGCTCTAATTTGCGTCTGTGGTATTTCCGATACAGAGCTTGTTATTGCAATTTGAACATCATCTGCATACATTGAGATCCGTGTGTTAGAAGGCATTGGAGGGAAATCCTTAATGAAAATGGAAAACAGTAGCGGACTAAGAATGAATCCTTGGGGAACACCAAAATGGTTTTGAATGAATGGGGACAATTTGTTTTCTATGCGGACTGCATGAGATCGATTTGACAAGTAACTTTCAAACCATTGCGTGTCAACTCCCAAGTTCAGTATTTTACGTAGAAGTCTTTCATGTTCGACGCTATCGAACGCTCTAGAAAGATCGAGTAGCAGCAAGAGTGTTACATTCTTCTGATCGATGTCACTGTATATTTTTTCAGAGATATTGAGCAGAGTATCTTGAGTGCTAGTGTTTCTTCTATAGGCGAATTGATTTCGGTGGAGTAGATTTGACTTGTCCAGGTGAAATGACAGTTGATTTGTCACCACTTTCTCCAATAGTTTGGACATGACAGGCGAAAGACTGATGGGCCTGTAGTTTGATGCGGTATTTAGGTCACCACTTTTATGCAACGGTCTAATAATGGAATGAGATAGGATCAGGAATGAGTTGGTTAGGGAGCAGACGGGTGCTATCAAAAAATTGAGCAGGCGAGTGGATGAAAGAGTGCTTGGATGGTTTGGGCATGTAGAAAGAATGAATGTTGAGCGTCTGGTGAAAAAGATATATATGTCGGAAGTGAGTGGTCTTCGAGCGCGAGGTAGACCACGGATGAGTTGGATGGATGGGGTGCGACGTGCTTTGTATGAGAGGGGTCTGACTGTGGACGTGGCGAGAGGGATGGCTGCGGACAGAAGTGAGTGGGGGCAGTGTATAAGGAGGTAATTTTATTTTTGACGCGTTACTGGAAGCTGCCCGCGTGTGATGGGGTTGACCTGTCATGTGCGGGGGAGGGGCTGCACTCAATGAAGCGGTCGGGGTAAACCAGCTGTTGCTCTCGGGCCTGACTGTGGAAGGTGATTGTGCTGGGCTGCTGCTGATCCTGGCAGTTCAGGTGCGGCCAGTGCTGCCTCTCTCGCCTCCTAGTGACTAAGTGTGGTGATTGTGGCCTGCTGTCGGCTACCCTCCCATGGGGAGGATAAGCCCGGTATATATATATAACTAATATTGGAGTGTTTCCATTGGTATGGAAAGGTGTTGGTTGCCATTGATGTATTAATTATCAGACAAATCCATAGTGCTGTGACTGGGAAACTGTCTTTGATATATTGAAGACTGATGCCTTCATGTCCAACTGCCTTTGTGGTTTTTAGTGAGTATGAAATATTTCTTAACTCCGGTAAATCGACAGGACGTGGTCTCCATCTGACATCAGCCTTCGAGGGTGCGTTGGGTAGTGAATTTTCAGTTGACTTTTCACCTGGATTGGTACACACCTTACTGAAAACTTGAGACCTTACTTTTGGAAAGAATGTGTTGAAATCCGTGGCTGTTGCCAAGGGATTTTCAAAATTACTTTAACGGTTTAAATTTTTATAAGGGGTTACCTCACTAATGATTTCCCAAATTCGTTTCGGGTTATTTATAGCCGTTTTCAGTTCCTGGTGGAAGTGAGTTTGTTTCGCTTCAGTGATTTTCTTTCGAAGATTTTTTCATGTTCTTTATATCTTTTGTATGAGGTACTGTTTGATCTATTGTTTTTGTACTCTCGCAAGTTAGCTTTCTTCACCCTGCTCATCTCTTTAATTTCGTCAGTAATCCAAACAGTCCGTTTTGACTTGTTTTTTTTTGTGACGTAAGGTGCGCATTCGTCGAGAGCTGCTGTGAAATTCTCGTTTAAGAGGGACACTTGAATGTCAACATCGCCAGATGCGCATCTTATTCTGGAATTCGGTGGACCTATTAAGTAGTTTTTCTTGAAATAGTTCCGCTGAATAGTGCATTTTCGAACGATAAGTCATTGAGCGGTATTTTTGTCTTTCCTTTGCAATATTAATTTCACATTCTATAGAGTGGTGATCGGAAATAGAAGGTGATACAATTGTACTAAGCATTGCGGTAGGATTATTTGTGTTTGTCAGATCGTGGAGAGTATCAGAGACTTTAGTGATGCGAGTCGGTTCTTTCACCATTTGTGATAGGCTTAGTTTATAGTGACTTTATACAACAGTTTGCTTAGCTGATTTTTTTGCCCGTTAAGTCAACATTAAAATCTTCGAAAGCAAAGAATGACTTTTTTGCTTGAAGGATTCCGTTGAAGGTTTCCTCAATGAAATCTAGTGTTAGACTTAGAGGAGACGATGGGTACAGGTGAAGGCTGCCAATGATTATGAATTTGTGTTTATTTATTTGCACTTCTAACCAAACCATTTCAATGCATTCGCAAACTTTATTCGCTAGAAGTAAAGATGTTGAGGACATTTCTCTCACAAAAATACAAGATCCACTACCTCGGCTGGTTTCAGCGCCATCGTAGAGATATAACACGTAATCAGGAATGTTAAAAAATGGACTTTTGGTTCGTGTATCAAACCATGTTTCTGAAACACACAAAATGTCAATTTCTTCAGTGACTAACATTACTCTGTTTTCATCCAATTCACCATTCAGGCTTTGAGCATTTATATGGTTTATTTTGATTTAACTTACATTAGCACTCTTTTTAAAGGTAGCAAAGTTACTATCTCGATGGGATCGTTCCGAGGATTCATCGATCTTGTCTACGTTACCCAGGGTGTTTGGCCCAGCAACTGCTATGTAAGAAAGTCTACTATTTAGCTGGGCAGCGGCAGTCTGTCAATATGAGGCAACTCCAGTCTGATTTTTGCTTTGTGTGACAAGGGCACTGCAGTGATCGTTTTTACGATGGAGCAGTAGTGGAGGGTTATTATTTGATATCTCTGAAACAGGATCAACTGATATTTCAAAAACACAATGATCCTGTTCATGCATGCAGTATGAGAAGTTTTTGGCCTGTCACATTTGAGATGATTAGGGGTATAAGGTCTACAGCAGCTTGATCAAAATGTTGGTCGTCAATGTATATATCTATGAGGTTTTCCATGTCTCCACTGTTCTTGTCAACAAACTTAGCGTTTGTGCTTTTTTTTGCTTTACTCTCTGTTTTGATTGCAGTCTTTAAGGAAATTGTAATTCCATTTCGATGCTGGTTGTTCCGTAAGTAGATGAGCTACTGCATGAAGGAGGCAGTGTCTATAGGCTTTGGTGGGAATCAGCTCTACTTTCCATGATCGTTTCAATTCATCCATCGTGGAATTCATGCGTTCACAAATGGGGGTGGAGACGTTTTTTTTCGTACTTTTTACATCATCAAGAGGTTCTAAGAGGTGCGGGAAATTAACGTTTTTCTGGCGGGGTGATTTCTTGTACGGGGTTCTGCAGAGAACTAAGAAATGCTCGTGTCATTTCTATTTTTCTGGTGATGAAAGTGCATGCAGTTGGATTGTGGATTTTCCATCGGTTGTCGACTACAATTTTGCAGCGATTTCTCTCTTCCTACTCTTGATTTCACTGCTTCCGAGTATGTGATTGGACGTTGATTTATACTCGTGTCTGAGAAAAGCTTTTCATCCTGTGTATCAGCATTGGATAGCAATGAAAACCTATTTGTTGTAGGCACTCCGCAATTGTTTGTTGCAGATGGAGGATAGGGTTTGTTATATGAGGGCAAATATCGGGAGGAGAGGGGAGGAGAGGGTTTGTTATATGAAGGCAAACATCGGGTCATGCTGCTGGAGGTTTCACGTGGGAAAGCTGTCGACTTAGAACAATCATTTAACTCATTCTGCTGTTTGGCATAATCATCTGAGTATTCAATTTCTTCATTCAGGTTATGGGAGTTTCTGACACAGGAGATAAAATGTGAAGTTAGTCTCAAAAGTGATCTTGGAGTAATTTGTTGAAGAAAATGATGCGTGTCTTCTCCAGGAAGAGGCCAAGTGCGGGCATTGTTGCAAGTTTCATTAACTGTAACAGTTTTTGCATTTGCTCGCAGCGGAATCAGTTTCAGACCAATTTTTCTGCACAGACTCGATACCATGTACAATTGCTGACCACTGCAGGCACTCACCACATAAATATGAGAAAAAAGATTCTATGTCATGATCAGAATTTTTAATTTAGTAAGGTTATGGAATGAGAGGCTCAAACCTTTGAAACTAATTATATAGTTCCTAAAAGGAGGTACGCGTTCAATCTCATCATAGAGATCATTGGGACGTTCCGAAGTTATGGTCTGAATCCTGCATGCGCCATCAATGTCATCTTTGTTGATTTTTGTGGGACTATTGTCTTCAATAAGAAAAGTGTCTAGAGGGGATTCCGCATAAGGATAGTTACTCGCATCTACCACCGGCGTCAAATCATGAGCACTGATACGATAATTTAAAGCAAAAAGCTGTTCTGTAATCATTTGAATATTTGATACAGTGGAGAAAATCGAAGCTGGGCATGGGGGACAATTTTGTCTCAAAGCTTTATTGAGAAATTCAGCTGTAAGAGATACCGTATTATTTATTTCGTGAATAGTTTGAGAACTAATCATTTGAAAAGGGTGTAAGTCCCTATCAAAAGCGGTAACAGGTCTGTTTGCATTGTTCTCCACTGAAAATCTTACGTTATCCTCGTAGTTTACACTCTGAGGTATTTTACTGTCAGTATCAACTGCTGCGCATGCATTTTCAAACCTAACTCCGCCGCCTGAAAGGCCTACACACAATTTATCATTAAAATTTTATTTAAAATTACCCCTTTTAGTTTCTGACTGGTCGCTCACATCTAAAATTTTACCGCGTTCAAACGATGACGTTGGTGTTCGTGTCTTCGTCAGTGGTGAACAATTTTAAACTTTCTCAGTGACGCATGGCAGGGGAGACGTCGCCATGATGCAATCGTCGGGACGAGACGAAGCAGCTGGCTGTGCTGTGGCAGCTCTGCCAGTGATGAGGTACATTCTTTACTCGAGATTGTTGACTTTATGGACGATGAATCTTCTCGGGCACAGTCCTAAGTGTGGGGTTGCAAGTCGAGTGTTGCTTGTGTGCAATTACTTGAACTCGCTTTGGGTGTGGGAGATGTTGTGTTTGATGCATCTCAGCAGATGTCAATTGAGAAGGAGACTTCAGAAGGAAATGACAGTAATTATATCCATCTTCCTCAGGAACCAGAACCAGGAGACTCTGAGGAAATGGCGGAACATAGACAATCAACCAGGCATCGACGGACTCCTGATAGGTTTGTTGAATGGGTTTATTTGAGGGGATCATCCAAATTTTCCAATTTTTTGATCCGATTCGTTTGAAATTTGGCCAGTATGTATGTATTTGTTCATAATGAAAATTTTTTCATCGTGTAACTTTTTCGATTTAGGCCTTATTTTTTTGAAAAATACGAAAAATCATTTTTTTGTACATTTTTATGGATATTTCAATTGAATAGAAGTCATTGAGTTTTCATGCTAGAACAAAACCAAAGACAGTTTTAGAATCCTTGAAGCATTGCAAACAAAGTTACATACATATACATACATATACCGGGCTTATCCTCCCTATGGGAGGGTAGCCGACAGCCGGCCACTATCACCTCACTTAGGCACTAGGAGGCGAGAGAGGCAGCACTGGCCGCACCTGAACTGCCAGGATCAGCAGCAGCCCAGCACAACCACCTTCCACAGTCAGGCTCGACATCCATAGCTGATTTATCCCGACCGCTTCATTGAGTGCAGACCCTCCCCCCGCACAGGACAGGTCAACCCCATCCCACGTGGGCAACTTCCAGTACCGCGTCATAAATAAAATTACCTTCTTATGCACTGCCCCCACTCACTTTTGTCCGCAGCCATCCCTCTCGCCACGTCCACAGTCATACCCCTCTCATACAAAGCACGTTTCACCCCATCCATTCAACTCATCCGTGGTCTACCTCGCGCACGCAGACCACTCACTTCCGACACATATTTCTTTTTCACCAGCCGCTCAACATTCATTCTTTCAACATGCCCAAACCATCCGAGCACTCTTTCATTCATTCGCCTGCTCAACTTTTTGATAACACCCGTCTGCCCACTAACCAACTCATTCCTGATCCTATCTCTTCTTGTTACTCCATACATGCTCCTCAAACACTTCATCTCAAACACATCCAACTTCCTCCTCTCAGCTGCTCTCAACCCCCAGGACTCAGTTCCATACAACAAAACTGGCACAATCAAGCTTTCATACAGTCCCCTCTTAGCATTCATACTCAAACTCCTGCATTCAAAAACTTTCCTCATTGCACCCAACGTCTTACAGCCTTCACTCACTCGATGCCTCACTTCCAGTTCCATACTATCCTTAACAGTCACACCCGACGCGAGGTACCTAAAATGCTCTACCTCCTCTAAAACTTCACCATTCAACCTCACATCCAAAGTTCCAAACACTCCACCTCTTGAAAATCTCATCACCTTACTTTTATTCACATTTACCCTCAATTTCCACCTTTCGCACACTCTACCAAACTCTGCCACCAGTCTCCTCAGTTTTTCCTCTGAATTAGCCACAAGCGCTGTATCATCTGCAAACAACAGCTGACACACTTCCCAAGCATAGCAAACAAAGTTACAGGAACAAATTTTCCGTTTGACTCTTTTCGTTTTTTATATGCGATATTTGATCACTATTAACATATACATACATACATACATATACCGGGCTTATCCTCCCCATGGGAGGGTAGCCGACAGCAGGCCACAATCACCACACTTAGTCACTAGGAGGCGAGAGAGGCAGCACTGGCCGCACCTGAACTGCCAGGATCAGCAGCAGCCCAGCACAACCACCTTCCACAGTCAGGCCCGACAGCAACAGCTGGTTTACCCCGACCGCTTCATTGAGTGCAGCCCCTCCCCCGCACATGACAGGTCAACCCCATCACACGCGGGCAGCTTCCAGTAACGCGTCAAAAATAAAATTACCTCCTTATACACTGCCCCCACTCACTTCTGTCCGCAGCCATCCCTCTCGCCACGTCCACAGTCAGACCCCTCTCATACAAAGCACGTCGCACCCCATCCATCCAACTCATCCGTGGTCTACCTCGCGCTCGAAGACCACTCACTTCCGACATTTATATCTTTTTCACCAGCCGCTCAACATTCATTCTTTCTACATGCCCAAACCATCCAAGCACTTTTTCATCCACTCGCCTGCTCAACTTTTTGATAACACCCGTCTGCTCCCTAACCAACTCATTCCTGATCCTATCTCTTCTAGTTACTCCATACATGCTCCTCAAACACTTCATCTCAAACACATCCAACTTCCTCCTCTCAGCTGCTCTCAACCCCCAGGACTCTGCTCCATACAACAAAACTGGCACAATCAAACTTTCATACAGTCCCCTCTTAGCATTCATACTCAAACTCCTGCATTCAAAAACTTTCCTCATTGCACCCAATGTCTTACAACCTTCACTCACTCGATGCTTCACTTCTATTTCCATACTATCCTTAACAGTCACATCCGACCCGAGGTACCTAAAATGCTCTACCTCCTCTAAAACTTCCCCATTCAACCTCACATCCAAAGTTCCAAACACTCCACCTCATGAACATCTCATCACCTTACTTTTATTCACATTTACCCTCAATTTCCGCCTTTCGCACACTCTACCAAACTCTGTAACCAGTCTCCTCAGCCACAAGCGCTGTATCATCTGCAAACAACAGCTGACACACTTCTCAATACATACCATTTCGTCCCACCAACTGCGCACCTTTTCCCAACACTCTGGCATTCACTTCTCTCACCACACCATCCATAAGCAAATTAAACAACCACGGCGACATCACACATCCCTGTCTCACACCTGTCACAACTGGGAACCATTCACTCACCTCATTCCCTACTCTCACACATGCTCTGCTATCAATGTAGAAACTCTTGATCGCATTCAACAGTCTCCCACCCACTCCATACAAACTTACCACTTGCCATAAAGCCTCGCGATCCACTCTGTCATACGCCTTCTCTAGATCCATAAATGCCCAATATACATCCTTTCCCTTTAATAATTATTTTTCATTTACCTGCCTCACAGCAAACATTTGATCCACACAACCTCTACCACACCTAAAACCACACTGTTCATCAGCAAGCACACGATCCGTCAACACTCTCACTCTTCCAATTAACACTCTTCCATACAGCTTCCCAACGACACTCAGTAGACTTATACCCCTAGAATTACTGCACTCATACCTGTCACCTTTCCCCTTGTACAACGGAACTACGCACGTGCTACTTCAATCAACCGGCACTTTACTAGCCTCGAAACACACATTTAATAAACTCACCAACCATTCTATAACCACATTTCCTCCTTTCTTTAGACATTCAACCGTGCAGCCATCCAAACCTGGAGCTTTCCCATTTTTCATTTCATCCACCGCACATCTCACCTCTGCATTTCTTATTCGATTTCTATTCACTTCACCAAACACAGGCATTCTAACATCACTTCCAACAGCTACTACTCTCGCAATCCTATCATCCCCCACGTTCAGCAGTTCCTCAAAATACTCCGCCCATCTCTTTCTCACATCACAACTCTCCACTAGCAGCCTACCATTTGTATCCTTCACTCTTGCCTCATTCTCCACCTGACCCTTCCTAATTTTCTTCACTTCCTTCCAGAAAACCTTCCTTCTCTCCATGAAATCCCCTCCCAACTTCCTCCCTCATTCCTCATCCGCCGCCCTCTTCGCTCTCCTTATCATTCTTTGTACCTCTTTCTTCCTCTCCTTATACTCTTCAAAATTTTGCTGGTTGCCTCGTTGCAACCACCTTTCGAATGCCCCCCGCTTTCTTTTCACAGCCGCTCCTACTTCTCCGTTCCACCATTCACTCCCCTTTTTAATCCCCCCTCCAACCTTCCTTACCCCACACACTTCCCCTGCACATTTTTCCACCGCATCTTTAAACAACTTCCATTCCCCTTCTACTCCACCCACCTCACTTTCCTTCACCCTCCCATACTCCACTTTCATCTTCTCTTGATACTCATACTCACGCTCAGAATCATGTAACATGCTTACATTTAACACCTCCCTTCCACTCCTCCTTTTTACACCTCCCCATATTCCACTAACTCTCAGCTTTCCTTCCACCAAATAATGATCCGAAATCCTATTCATCCCACCACGGAACACATGCACATCGAGCAAACGACCCATCACTCCCCTGCTAACCAAAATATTATCCATCAATGCTCTCTCCTCTATCACACCTCCATTCGTCCTCACATATGTATACTTGTTAATACTTTTTTTCTGAAACAAACTATTCCCAACCACTAACTCACTCTCCACACATAACCCCACCAAGAAATCCCCACTCTCATTCACCCCAGCTACTCCGTACTTACCAACAACACCATCCACCACCTCATCACCCACTCTTGCATTCAGGTCCCCCATCACCACAACTCTACAACCACTCCCCACTCTAGCCACACACTCGGACAATTTCTCCCAAAACTCCTCTCTCTCTTCCCCACTCCTCTCCGATCCCGGTCCGTACGCGCTCACAAACACCCATGACTCTTCCCCCCATTTCACTCGCACCCACATTATTCTTGATCACACCTCACCCCATTCAACTACTTTCTCTCTTATTCTTACACTCAATAATATAGCCACACCCTCTCTTGCATGTCCCCCACGTACTCCAGACACTCTCCCTCCCACACTCCCAAACATCAACTCACCACTACCCTTCAATTTCGTCTCACTCAAGGCCAATACATCCATCTTCCGGTTTAACATCATTCTTCCGATCTCCTCCTTCTTACTCTCAGTTGCTCTACTTCCACACCCCCTTACATTCGAAGATCCTAGTACTAGGGTTTGAGTGGTCTTTCGACCTCTCTCACCCCCTTCATTGGCCTGCTGCCTCTCGGGAAAATTATTACAGAGAAGGGGATCCCCAGTCCCCTCGCTCCGTCCACTATAGTCGCCTCTTACGACACGCAGCGGACCACGGTGGGAGAATTCTAACCCCCCCCCCTCTGAACTAGGTATGAAATTCTTTCTCAACATATACATTTTTAAAATTATTTTTGCATGTAAAAAAAGAAAAGTTTCAAATGTAAAATTTGTTCCTGTAACTTTGTTTGCTATGCTTCAAGGATTTTGAAACTGTCTTTGGTTTTGTTCTAGCATAAAAACTCACTGACTTCTATTCTTTTGAATGTTGAAAATATGAAGTGTCATTAATAAGGCATAAATAAATTTTTATCTGAACTGTAATAAAGAGCACAATTTATGTAATTATATGCTGTTTTCATTTCTATTTCGATAATCTCCATGCATAACTTCATTTTCACACTGTGAATTTTTATTTACTGTGCGCCACCGGTGGTACACGGAGGTAATTTTCATAAATCTGCTGACCGACCAGTAGTCGCACACTCAATTTTCATAAATAATTAATTAAAGCTAAATGAAGGCACGATCCAGTTTATGCTTTGTATTTTCACAATAGTTTACATCAATTGACTTTGAATTTAAGTTTGGCATTGAACTTGGTATTTAGTAGTCGCAGTCAAAGTGCTAAGGACATACTACACTATGGTGGGATCCATGAGGTACACGGTGGGCCATGTGACATCTCGGGTCGAATGCGCCGGCTGATTAAAACCTAATATGGATAATCTTATGAAACAGGTCGCTTGCCAACGGACGCGTTAAAAAATTGCACATCGTACGCCTGCCAGCCCCTGTAGCATGTGGCCCAGCTTCAGGTCCGCAACGGACGGTCAGCGTCTAGCTGATTAGAAGACGGCTGGCACACTCGCTTACATAGCTGGTCGAAGGGCGGCACCGGTCAAGGATCGCTCGCCAATCGCTAGAGAAGCTGGAAAATAAATAATATAGTTAGAAAGGATGATGGGGCTGCTTAATTCAAATAATGATCAAATGAAGAAATTCAGACATCAGATACGAGTACCTTAAAGCAAGAGTCGTTTACCTGGTCGGTTGGCGAAGACAGGCCCCAATTGCATACTATGAGTAAAGAGAAAGAAAAAGTGAGAATATAGAAGTGTATGAAATCAGATTTCATCCCCTATTTCATGTTGCCGAGTATGATGGAGAGAACAAGCTCTCTCGTCGTTTGATGACGTAAATTATTCACGCCGGCAATAAAACCTGGCCGGCTTTACAGCCGGTCAGGTTTTATAAAACAATTAAGTCGGGGAGCGTAGAGACGCTGGTGCTTGTTAGCGCCGGCCATGCTAAGTGGTCAAGGATTGTAAAATCTCAACATATTAATATAAACGATTGATGGTTTCGGCCACCTCGACTAGACGAGACAGAGTGTGTGACCAATCATTAATTTGATGGCCTTGGCTTGGTGGTCTGGGAAAGCCGGGGTCCTACCCAATTTCCACCCCCCTTTTGCCCAATCGCACCCCCCCCCCCATAGGTGGGAGGCGCCGTCCACAACTGCACTTGCAGGACGGTTTTGGTCACTAAGTATCCGGTCAGTATCGAGGGAGGTCAGGGACTCTGAGGCAGGACCCGAGCGGGTGGTCATAGGTTATTTTAGTCTCCGGTTGCGAGATAGGGACTTAGAGGGATCATTAACCCGGCGGGCGAGATTGCGTCAATCTCAGTTAAACTCAAACGTCGATCGTTGATTGATAGTTGCGGCTTCCTTCATTTAGTTTCATAACTTGAGAATTCGACTGGCTCAAATATCCACTTTATTGTTGAGGACTCGCTGTTCGAGCGTATGCAAAACGCTCCCCGGGCTCGGTGTTTCTTTGGCTCGTACGTTGACTGTCTGTAAACAGTCTGTTGTTGTGTCAGTGTGAGACCTCAGCTGAAGGACAGTGTGTGAGTCGAGTGGTCCGTTTCGACGCATTGGGGTTGTAAAGTCCTCGCCTCGCGTGCTCCCGCCGTCCGTAATTTGCCGCCCAAATAAATGTATCAAATCTTCAGGCGTCGTGATTCTCCTCTCTCAGCTCGCTTTGAACTCGCCACGTGGAAACACGTGCCATGTAATCTCGGACGCTACCAAGGAAACTAATCGTTCACGCACAACCAAAATAATTAATTATTAATTAATTCGTTACTCAATCAATTCGAGGCCCTGTGCCTCTGGCGGCAGCAAACACGTTACCGTCAACTTTCTCAATAAAAATCAAGGCGTATTCAAAGTAAATAAAATTAAACGTACGATATAGAGTGTGGCAGAAACGCACATCATACAGAAGATTGACCAGCCAGAAGTCAACCAGTTAATTAAAGAAGTCCTATTATTTTCAGTTTTCCCTAAGTTAACGGAAATTACAGCCAAAAGTGTTGTAGGAACACTATAACTCCTACTATTTTGCATGTGAGGTTGAATGGTGAAGTGTTAGAGGAGGTGGAGCATTTTAGGTACCTCGGGTCGGGTGTGGCTGTTAAGGATAATATGGAAGTAGAAGTGAGGCATCGAGTGAGTGAAGGCTGTAAGACATTGGGTGCAATGAGGAAAGTGTTTGAATGCAAGAGTTCGAGTATGATTGCTAAGAGAGGATTGTATGAAAGCTTGATCGTGCCAGTTTTGTTGTATGGAGCAGAATCCTGGGGGTTGAGAGCAGCTGAAAGGAGGAAGTTGGATGTATTTGAGATGAAGTGTTTGAGGAGCATGTATGGAGTAACAAGAAGAGATAGGATCAGGAATGAGTTT
This sequence comes from Morinoia aosen, assembly GCA_030386875.1. Lineage (NCBI taxonomy): Eukaryota > Metazoa > Arthropoda > Malacostraca > Amphipoda > Talitridae > Morinoia > Morinoia aosen. Next base: position 803,629 of record CM059572.1, on the reverse strand, counting down.
GTTAGGGGGCAGACGGGTGTTATCAAACAGTTGAGCAGGCGAGTGGATGAAAGAGTGCTTGGATGTTTTGGGCATGTTGAAAGAATGAATGTTGAGCGGCTGGTGAAAAAGATCTATACGTCGGAAGTGAGTGGTTTTAGAGCGCGAGGTAGACCACGGATGAGTTGGATGGATGGGGTGAAACGTGCTTTGTATGAAAGGGGTCTGACTGTGGACGTTGCGAGAGGGATGATTGTGGACAGAAGTGAGTGGGGGCAGTGCGTAAGAAGGTAATTTTATTTTTGACGCAGTACGGGAAGTTGCCCGCGTGTGATGGGGTTGACCTGTCCTGTGCGGGGGGAGGGGCTGCACTCAATGAAGCGGTCGGGGTAAACCAGCTATGGCTGTCGGGCCTGATTGTGGAAGGTGGTTGTGCTGGGCTGCTGCTGTTCCTGGCAGTCTGGTTCGGCCAGTGCTGCCTCTCTCGCCTACTAGTGCTAAGAGTGGAGATTGTGGCCTGCTGCCGGCTACCCTCCCGTAGGGAGGAGAAGCCTGGTATATGTATGTATGTATGTATGACGGAAATTACACTATACCCACATAAAGAAATAGTGTCCTCAGTGTGTAAACTTGCAGAATACAGTGGTGAACGGCAACAATCCCAATTAGTCAAAATGCCAAGTAGAGTCAAGGAATTCAATAATCAGCAAGAAAAAGGGTCACAAGGTTGAGGACAGTCAAGTCGTCCCTCAGCAAAAACAAGTGCTAACAATTTTCTTGAACAAGGCAGCTGGGAGAACAAAAGTGAGACGAGCTCGTCAAGTAGTGCGCAAACCTAATTAATAACCCAATACCCTAATTTACGAACCTATAGAAACTTTATTGAACAATGACCAACGATACAATATAAACAAGGAAACGGACCCCAGCAATTCCACAATCGAGGCCCCCATTCGAAGGACCATACGGTAAGATGACGAGGGGCGCCGTCCAACCACCAGCACTACATACGACTGCCCGTCCAGGGAGAAGGTCCGCCAAAGCAAGGTAGTCAGTACGACCAGACACAAGGATTCGTCTGTTCAAGTCGATGGCAGGCGAGCAAGTCCTGAAAGAGGCTAAAATCTCTCCGAGGAAACAAGCACATGAGCAATAAGGGTCTCGTTGAAAAAGTTCACCGCAAGTACCCCCTGGGGGGGATTTTTCCCACACTCTCCACGGGGGAAGGAACTGCGCGAATCACTCACTTGAATCTAAAATTTCGCGACATCTACGAGCCGCGCACCGCTCAACGAGAGAAACTCTTGGGGTGTTCGACCCTCCAACAGAAGACTATACATTTGCAGTATCGCAGGGTGCAACGTACGACCGAAAGCTATCAGTATCAATCTCAAGAGGGTAGAGCAATGAAATTGGGTAATCTACAAGGCCCCCATCAGAGTGCAGCACTTGGGCTGTGCGTGCACACCCATCAGCAACACGTATCGATTTAGTTTGTAGTGTTCTCCCTCAGGCTGCTTCACGCCCCGCACAAACTGTGAATATCTAAAAAATTGGAATATCTATGCCCGAAGCGAGTGCCTGAGGTACAAACGAACCCGACAGGGTACGGAAAACACAACTGGAATAAATGTCGTATTATTGTGAATATCGCCGACAGTAATGGTACACAAAAGAAAATTACAGTCAGGTAGTACAGCACCTAAGGACGCCTTGGAGGGTTGACGGTTGTCGGGGAGTCGCCGCGTGAGTGGCGATCGAGTGTGAAGCAGTGAGGCTGCTGCTGGCCGAATGTCTCCGATTTGGGAGTATCAGAGCCGCTGGAAGGAAACTGACTCGGGTCGAGGACGCGGCGTTGCGGCGTGCCTGGCTGTTGAGGCGGCGATGGGGGCAGCGAGGCCACTACTTGCGGAGCAGCCGAGACTTGTAGTGAAGATCAGCGTTGCTAGGGGAGGACCGCTGCGAGGTGACACTGGTGAGTCACCGTGGTTAGCCTGCTGCGAGGCGAGTGATGCGTGGTTAGTCGCTGGGAGGAGACTATGTAGTACGAGCCGCTACTGTGAGAAGACTTGTGTGAGCCGCTGCTGTGAGAAGACTTGTGTGAGCCGCTGCTGCGAGAAGACTAGTGTGTGCCACTGCTGTGAGAAGACTTGTATGAGCCACTGCTGTGAGAAGACTTGTGTGAGCCGTTGCTGTGAGAAGACTTGGGTGAGCCGCTGCTGTGAGAAGACTTGTGTGAGCCGCTGCTGTGAGAAGACTTGTGTGAGCCGCTGCTGTGAGAACACTAGTGTGAGCCGCTGCTGTGAGAAGACTTGTGTGAGCCGCTGCTGTGAGAAGACTTGTGTTAGCCGCTGCTGAGAGAAGACTTGTGTGAGCCGCTGCTGTGAGAAAACTTCTGTGAGCCGCTGCTGTGAGAAGACTTGTGTTAGCCGCTGCTGTGAGAAGACTAGTGTGAGCCGCTGCTGTGAGAAAACTTCTGTGAGCCGCTGCTGTGAGAAGACTTGTGTGAGCCGCTGCTATGAGAAGACTTGTGTGAGCCGCTGCTGTGAGAACACTAGTGTGAGCCGCTGCTGTGAGAAGACTTGTGTGAGCCGCTGCTGTGAGAAGACTAGTGTGAGCCGCTGCTGTGAGAAAACTTGTGTGAGCCGCTGCTGTGAGAAGACTAGTGTGAGCCGCTGCTGTGAGAAGACTTGTGTGAGCCGCTGCTGTGAGAAGACTTGTGTGAGCCGCTGTTGTGAGAAGACTTGTGTGAGCCGCTGCTGCGAGAAGACTTGTGTGAGCCGCTGCTGTGAGAAGACTTGTATCAGTCATTGCTGTAAGAAGACTTGTATGAGCCACTGCTGTGAAAAGACTCGCTGAGAAACGACTTGTGTGAGCCGCTGCTGTGAAGAGACTTGCTGGGAGAAGGCTAAATTAGCTCGCACTAGACCTCTTTATAAAGTGTCTGGTCAGGCGCTGCTCTGAACAAGCGTTCTTATTGGCCGATGCGTAGTGGTGCTTTCAGGCTGTTGAGGCTGCGCTAAACTTATGTGTGCGCTTTGAGGTGTCGCCTGTCTGCTCGAAGCGAGCAGCTTGTTGAGGCTTGTTATGGTACCACAGCACCAAATTTGCGCTCTGACTGGTCGGCAAGTAAGGGTGTTTCGAAGCTGTTCGGGCTGCACGAGGTGGCGCTTCTAAGCTTGCGTGGTGGTGTTTGCGCACAGCTTGTTGAGACCACTACAAGTTACTCTAGCCATCGTACAAAGAGGCCGGGGCTTTACAGGGGAAAGAATAAGCACAATATCATCTATTTTAAGTTTGTCCTCCCAGTCCGGTTGGAATGTATTCAATTTCGCATCATGCAAGGACGGAATTTGGTAAACAATTTATCGCGTAAAGGCAAAGAGCTTAACAAATCAGTATGGGAAGGTTTGGCTACATCAGGATCTATAAGTGAGACAAACATTAAATTCTTAGCAGGCGTCAACTTAAGAAAAGAGTTGGGAGAGATTATCTTCGGTATATCGTTGTCACCGCTTCTAAACGTCAGCGGTCTGGCGTTCACCGCTTCCTGAATATCAGAAATTATGATTAGGAATGAAAAGTAATCAAGGCGGGACCGACCTATAACTCTATAAAGACACTTTTTAACCCTGTTTATCAGGCGCTCTCAAACTGCCCCATACCATGCGCTATACAACGAGATTTTAAGGCGTTTCAAATTATTTTTAATTAAATGTTCAGAAAGAAAATCGTCTGAAACCGAGGCATTAATTACGCGAGCAGCCTGAATAAAAGTAGGAGCATTATCCCTATATAATGATTGAGGCATGCCATGCAAGTTGGTGAATCTCACAAATGCGGTGATGAATGACTTCGTCGACATGTCCGGCAGCACCTCCAGATGTACCACTCTGACACTGAAACAGGTAAAAATCAAGAGATACATCTTAACAAATTTATAACCTGACAAAATATTGAAACGTACCGTAAAATCCACCCCCACATTTTGGAAAGGGCGAACCAGGTTTACCCGGGACGCAGGATAATCTGTCATCTATGGGCATTTGAAGCATAGAGCGTTTAATTTTGGCATGTAACGCATTCTCTAAAGACTACATGAATTAAGGACTTCCCTTTAGCTAATCAGTACCCCTGGTTGCGAAAAGAAAAGTATTCATCGTCGAGTGCAAGCCCAAGTGCTTGCAGTTCAGGTGACAATCTGTGATGATTAGCATATTTAAGAAACTGGACTTTGAGAGCAACACGGGATTGGCTACGTCATAATGAACATAACGACATTTTGGCCTTAAGCCATTGTTTACAAGAAATAAATTCAAGTCCCTTATAAGTGTTGGCACCGGAATACCAACCCGTGTTGCACTGTCCTGGAGGAAGAAGTACTCTGTACTTAATTTATCCATCATACATTTGGTAGCCAGAGATTCGACGGACCCACGAAGTTAAGAAGATATAATTGAGAAATCAAGAAGATATAGAATTCGACGAGAAACCTACAGAAGTTTGAGAAGATCTGGTGACTACAGCAAATCAACACTGCGGAGAAGATCACTGAATAACTGATAACTACAGAGAGATAAAAAAAACTACCGTGAAGATCGTCTGCTGAAGACAAGAATTATAACGTCTAAGAAGAGGATCTGCAGAGACAGTCAGAGCAACAAGAAACCGAGAATAAGGACAGCGTCTGCAGAGATCTTCAGAGATCTACGGAAAGGGCGATTACAGAGGTAAAAACTACATCTGCGTGGTGTCAGCCGACTACAGCTACGTTATCTTCGTGCTGCGGACGAAGCAGGAACGGTGCATCGCCGACAACGACTGCGGAGATCGTGCGACAACTAAAACTACAATTTAAGATAAGTAAAGCAGTAACAATTAATTGTTATAATTGTTACAGTACCGTTGCAGCCGAGATAGTTGTTTTGCGTGAGGCAGACAGCGTTTAGCAGCAGAGGTAGAGTTTTTGCCAGGCAGTTTTTTTGCATTAGCCAGTGCGCGCAGACGTCAAGGCCAAACGAAGGCTGTACTTGCAGTAAGTGCTAACAGTGTATTCAATAACCCCTAGAGATGAGCTGTTTTTAAGAGTTTAAGAGAGCTGTCTTCTAAAGCGAGTGGCAGCAGCTGTTTCTTTATTTTTACATTCAAATTGGAGTGTTGTTAAAAGTGATTTAAGTAATTTTGCATTGTTTTGGTCACTGTTGTATAAATTTACGCTTGAGCTACTGTTAAACTGTGTTGAGCAGTGATGTAATATGTGTACTACTTAGACACACACCTAATAACGTAATATGCCTTGAATTTCGGTAACCAGCGCGCCTGGAGCGAGTACAATGACTACCATGGATATTTTTCTGGCGTGGATATATTGGCGAAGAAGACATAGGTACCCTTTAAATGCCTTCTGTAGCCTGTTCAACATGTAAGTCATGTAATTCCACCTGTAATTTGAGAAAAGCGGTCAGTTGCAAACCATGCTCTTTACAAGTAATCCCAGCTTGTTTGTGGGCAGGAAGGACATTTTTGGGGTGACTATATTTTGGACATTTAGTGTGTCATTTTAAAAATTCATATTCGAGTTTTTATTTGCTGGTCTTTAGGATGTTGCTGGTAGAAAGGGTCTGTCATTTTGCCCAAAGGTAGTGCTGAAGGCCTTTGTAAAACTCAACGTTCTAGCATGAGAGAATAAGAAGAAAATTGTTGCAAGAGAATCGCTGCATTAGTTTCGAGAGAGTACTGATCTAAGGATCCATTATTGAGAGAACAATTCGCTGCATTAAGAGAACAGGAATTGATAGATAGCGTACGGTTAATACAATGCAGCCGACGACTAAGCCTAGCAAGAGAAATAATAATGATGAAATTTGAAGTAAGAATGAGGAAATAATGATGAAATAATGAAGAAATGCAATGTGACTTCGAGAATTAAGGATAAATAAAAGTGAAGTAAATTACAGTGGATGTTATTCTGATGATACCTGATGTCGGTGTTCTGAGTATGAGAGAAGAAATACGTGAGAAAAATAGAGAGCAATAAGAGAAGCAGGAACCTTGAGCGAGGTGCTCGAGAGCGAGAATAAAAATAAAGACGAGGAAGACTCTTCTAGTGTACTTAAATGGTAAACCCAGAGAGGTAAATGGTACCGATGATTGCATTACAAGGCTGTGGATATATCTGGTAAATGGTTTAAAGTTAACAGGTAAATTTACCAGCGAGGTTGAGTAATACTGTTGAGAAATAGTATTGGATTAATGCACGCAGACAGTGAATAAGCTTTAAGAGTAGTTTTTAACGTAGATTTTCGATGGGACTCTGACTTTAGTTCAAAATCTCAGTGGTGAACGAATACCATTGATACCATGACGGTCAGAGGTTAGCACTGTAGATTGCAGTTGTCATTGTGCTGGCGAACAGAGGAAGTACAAAAAACAATAATAAAGAATGAGGAATAATGAAAGGCGATAGGCGCCCATCAATTAACCACACGAGGTGGTCTGGTAATTTAGAAAAGAGTAACGAGTAATAGAAAGCTAGAGTGTGCAGAGCAGCACGTAGTTCTGGCTGGTAAGAGTGCCCAGACATCTGATAGACGACTGCGTGACCATGAATATGACTAGGTGAATAGTCATGAATATGACTAGGTAAATGGTCATAATAAGATGTGTTTTGGACGATTGGCGAATAATTGACGAGTGCGCACTAATTAAAAGTAGGAGTAAAATTTAATTTATTTCTTGGTTACCTGTTATTGAGATAGACTTAATGTTTTTTTTGAGCACGCTTAAACGATCAAGTGCGTCATACCAGTCATTTTGCAAGCCTACTCGAATTTCATAATCAGAAAAGTTTTCTGCCATGTAATTTGAAATATATCAGTCGTAAAAGAATGAAATTTATCGTCAAGTCCACTGAATTTTCTGCGGGGCAATTTACAACTGATTGAACGATTAAAATTCAGAGCATTTAACGACATTGGTTTTTACCTTGACATATTCGTGTAAGTAAGTACCGTTAAAAGTATATTATTGCGTATGCTTCTTATGTATTCAATAATATTTTTCTATTGTTTTTTCCTCATGCTTCTTTTTAACCTCGTATATGCTTGAGCTTTTAAGATTTTGATTAAGGCATAATGTGAAGCGATATGTGAAATGTATATTAATCGCTTACAGTATAACACTATGACACAGTATGACAAGACGAAATGTTCTTGTGTAAAAGCCGCATGTGATTGTTGGCATGTGATGCAAGAATTGATGATTTTGCACATATTTAAATCTTTTTTGTCGTGCATTGTCTGGGAACGTTTCAAGTGAGCACGCTCATGTCTCGATAAGAATTAGTATGATGAATTCACATTTTAAATACGGATTGGAAAATTCAAGCGACATCCGGCTGCTGATGCCGAGATTTTAACATGGAGACAGTGTTTTCGATCTCTCAGAAAATTAAATGCCTATTCGGAATTGAGCTGATCTTTATTGAGTCAGCATTCACTCTCTGAGAAAACTTAAATGATAATGAGAGACCTGTTTATGTTGGACATTTAAATTATTGACTTGAAGTCTTAATGAAGTTTACCCGTCATTAAATAAATAGTAAGATTCGGTAAATGATCACTCTGACACTAAAGGTGTTTCTCATTTTACTTTATTCAAGAATTCATGTACTAAATTTTGCGCTTTAGCCATGCTAATCTTCTCGTATTTTTTTCAATTTCAGGTTACGTGTGTGTGCTGGCAAGTGAGTAACTTGCGAGCTGTTTCCTGTCTTTACTCAAGACTGAACAAGTACAGAACAGAATCAACAGTATCACAATGGTTTCTGAGTCTTTCTTCTACCACTCTTCTAAATTTTCTTTTCGTTGCAACTCATCGGTGACATAAACATTAAACAATATGGTACTGCTAACGGTGTTTGAAGAATTAGAACAATGTTTTATTATTGTTTTTAGAAATTGATTATTATTAACTGCATTGCAAATGTTTTTCCTAAATTTGTTTTTTCCTAAATAGTTCCATTGAGCTCGAATACTTTTCGGTTGAAAGTTTTTTTTATTTGGCGAGTGTTTAATTAACTTCAAACTATGATAACGATCACGTTCGGCGTTGTGGTAGAAGAATTGACTTAATTTGACTTGTTTTTTTGTCGTTATATATAACTGCTACTCGTTTTTCCTTGTTTAGATTTGCAAAATTTTTGAAACGTTTTCATAAATTATTGCGTTTTGTAGTAGACTTTCTTCAACTGTTTGTTTTTTATGTCAAAGTTTCCTTGATGAACCTACGTGGTAAAAGGGTTTTGCTACTATATTAAAAGCATTTGTTTAAGCGCTTTTTACACATATGTAGCCTTATTTTATCAGTGTTAGACGTATATTATCAAGCGTATTGTAACTTTAGCTTTAATAGTTGTCAGTTTCATTCACAATATTATGTATGATTTTTGGTAATAATTTTTCCAAGCTTTTGCAATTTCAAAAAAATATTTATGCGATATATTACTGTCATTAGTAAATGTTATTTACTAATTTGTTTTTTGGTGTATTGGTTTATGACTTATTTCTTTTTTATTTTTGCGGATCCAAGTCGCTCATACGGTGAGGTTCTTTTCTGTGTATGTGTGTGACTTTTCAGAATTCGATATTTTAATATGTGCAGTAGTATTTCATGTTTCCCTTGTTTTCATCACTCAGGCGAATTCATTCGATGCATTCCCCTGAAGTGTTTAATATAAATAATGTTGTGAAAATAAATTTACCCAAGCTATTTACCAATTGAGTTTTGTTTGTGAATTGATTGTTTGTAGTTGATAGAGCCAATTCATTTCCTTGCAAGATTACTTAATGCGTAGTAAATGTTATGTCGTTTATTTTGAATGGTTATTCATTATAATGCTCAGTTTTAAGGAAAAAGGCAATTTCTTTTATTGCATTTTATTAACGCTGCCCTTTTCCATTTTCGTGTTGCTTCGCATTTAGCATTTAAGCATTTGTAATCCTTTTAAACTTTAGTGATCGTGGTTTATAGGTTAGTTGGAATGGCAGACTGTGCTAACTTCGTTGTTTTAATATAAAAAATTATTAATTAATTGCGTGTATGTTAGCAAGCATTCTGTGCTATTGCGGTAAATGCGTTTTGATAATGGTTTTCGTTTTAAATTTCTTTTTGAATCTAAAAACGTTGTTTTTATTTTTTATTTTTCTTTCGGCGTATAGTTTTTTCACATAGGGGGAAGTATGTGGCTCCCTCCGTACATTAGTGAGCCGAGCCGCGTAAGAGCGCTCGTCGTGTCTGAACAATCGCATTTGATAGCGCGGACTGCTGGTAGCACCTGACTAGCGAGCTCCGATCCCCAGTAAACTGATAGAAACCTTTCAGTGTTTCCTTCCCTACCTGACGACAACGATGGCTCCAGTGCCGGGGCTTACATGTTAAGACTAAAACCAATACTGTTTAGCACGATTATAGCAATCTAGTCTCGTGTGGGGCTATTTTTTGGCTTTAAAATAAACCTCGGAAAGTCTAGCAATAACGCCCAATAATTCACTCAATTAAAAGAACCTGTTTAACAGGTATTACAGTTTCAACATGGTCAACTAAAGACACATTGGTCACATGATTTCTGTTGTCCTGTGACTAACACTAGTGAACTCTCCGGCCAGTCAGCATTGGTTCTCGAAAATTCAGGGTCACTAAGCCAAAAATCTGATTTCTTATTAAACTCTCTCAAAGAGAGGCCGCGAGTCAAAAGATCGGGAGGGTTAAAGACTGAAGGAACAGATTTGAAGTTGCATTCAAGGTTATGACAAGTTTTCAAGTCAGAAATGTACTGAGCTACCTCTGAAACTCTATTCCGGGCGAAAATATTTTTAGTTTTAACATGGTTATTCAAAATCCAATATCATACAATTTGAGAATATACTGCACAAATCACAGCGACAGACGGTGACTCTGTCCAAAGTTTTAAGCAATTTGAATGTACACTTAAGGGCGAGATAAACAGCCAAGAGCTTAAAGGCTGGTAATCTCTTTTGTTGCGGCAAAGCAACTTTACATTTACTGAAAAATAAAGACACGGGGAAATTTGAAAATTTTACACAAGCACAGAACCCACAGTTCAATTTTGACGCATCTGTAAAAAGAATCATAGGAAATTTACATGGGTCCTTGATAAAAAAATATATAAAAAAAAACGAAAACTAAACTAAATCATTGGGTGTACAGGGGCACGGCAATTTGATCGGTGTTGAGCTGCGGTCTATGTTTGGTTATATAAAGGGATTCTAAAATTCTAATATCTGACTCCTGAGCTGATCCTATGATTTCAAAATTATCTATTGAGAACGAATGATTGGTCTGTTCACAATGATGTCTGGGAGGAGAATGCGGCAAGGATGCTAGAGGCCGGTTTGTTCTGAAGGAACGGCCTATGTGTTGAAAAAATCTGATCTTCGACTGTTTCTGAGTGCTTCCGATATAAGAACTCTGGTAAGTTCCGCACGTAAATTTATAGACAATATTCGAAAGCAATTCAGAGGGCAGCCTGTCTTTATACCTAAAGAATTGCTTTCGAATATTGTCTATAAATTTACGTGCGGAACTTGCCAGAGTTCTTATATCGGAAGCACTCAGAAACAGTCGAAGATCAGATTTTTTCAACACATAGGCCGTTCCTTCAGAACAAACCGGCCTCTAGCATCCTTGCCGCATTCTCCTCCCAGACATCATTGTGAACAGACCAATCATTCGTTCTCAATAGATAATTTTGAAATCATAGGATCAGCTCAGGAGTCAGATATTAGAATTTTAGAATCCCTTTATATAACCAAACATAGACCGCAGCTCAACACCGATCAAATTGCCGTGCCCCTGTACACCCAATGATTTAGTTTAGTTTTCGTTTTTTTTATATATTTTTTTATCAAGGACCCATGTAAATTTCCTATGAAGTGTTGCAAGTGTTTTTTCGAATACTTTGTAATTTTGATTGTATAAAAAGAATCAGAGTTACGTTCTACCCAGCATCGAAGGCTTGAGGAATTTTAACGGAATCAAAATTATTAAGGTCATTCAACGAAGTGGTTCATTGACCTTTCAAGTCATCATCTACTTCGTGACCCCACCCAATGTGCTGCTTCCAAATCTGCCTCAGCAACCCCTTTCCTCTGACAGTCACAGGAGAGAACAATCCAAGCGGGTCAAAACATTTTGCTAACCTACCTAGAATCTACGCTTCGTTACCAGATCATTTACTATTTTTCCCACGACCATGCTTAGTTCGTCCGTTTTGCGGTCAAATTCATAATCCAGAATTGTATTGTGTTTTTCTGTGTGATCAACACTTACACGATCTTGAAGGAACAACTCCTGCAATGCCAGATTAGTTGAGCACTAAGATCTAAGGTCGAAACCTGCATCTTTCATTCTGGCAAAAGCAGTGCGATAAAACAATTTCAATTGGTCTAGATCAGCACCAGTCATGCACATATCATCTATGTACATTTGCTTGCAAAAAAATAGGAACAATGATCAATAGGATAATCGTGAACATGGCGACGAATAGCATAATTTAGTATAAATGAACTAGCCACAAATCCGAACACAATTGTAGTGTATCGATAAGCGACAAGCTCACCACGCCTCTTCCACAAAATACAAAATTTATCACGATCAGTCTCAGCGTCCAATTTTATTTGCAGGAAAACTTTCCTAATGTCTGACATTACTAAATACTCATCTTGTCTAATTCCTACCAGCATGTTCAACAAATCTCCCATCAAACCTACACCAGGATACGCCGCTTCAGTTAAAGAAGAAAAATAAAAAAGGAAAATTTAGTCTCTCTTGAGGCTACAGTTTAGCACACGCTTCATCTTTGTGGTACATACAGGGCCTATTCTGACAATTTCAAGATGCCGAATGAATACTTTACTTTCGAGGTCTCTCAGCGGAACTTCTTTATTTATGCCATCAGCCAATTGCAGCGCAAATACAGCATCGCACTCGGTAGGTAAACCTCTAGAATTCATCCTATCAATTACTAAAACTGAATCCGCATTGATGCGTCTTATTCTTAAAATCAAAAGTAAGGCGAATCTCTCTATACGAATGATCATTTTATTATAACAAAAAGTAAAGTCTAAAAGAATATAATTAAACGTTTCGAACTAAACAGTTCATCTTCAGGCGAGCGTATCGAATTTTCTAGAGATATTGATTTTTTAGCTGTTATAGTAAGGATTAGATGTCATGTACATCCTCTGAAAAAATTAGGTTCGTACGTTCACTCGTTCGCAAGCTACGAGGGTTTGAAGTAGGGGGGGGGGGGGAGGGGGGGGAAGTGATATTTTATCATGTTACACCTCCCCCTTGGCACTTTTTTCATTGCGCATCGCTGCTATCTCATCTTCTATGTGTTTTTACAACTGTATAATGATTTCAGGGGTTTAACCTGAACCGAAATTTAAAAAAATTGTAATTAAAATGGTTTACATATCTTTGTTTCCCTAATACTGAAAAATTCGGACTTTGGGTTTCAAAAGGCATCTCCTCCTACAGTTTTTGAGCCACAGTAATGTGTTTGGTATCATTGGACGCAGAAGAACGTGGGCATTCCAAAAATTTAAATGGAAATTCGAAATTCATTCTTTATAAAAAGATGTGACGTCATGAAGTACGAAATTTTACAAAAAAGACATACCTTTGAATTTTTCATATTTTTTCATTTTAAACTAAAAGTTTGATAATTCCATTTGAGTTTTCAGAAAGTGCAAGAATTTTCGCATTAAATGACAATAAAATCATCACTTTTACTCAAAAACTGTCGGAGGAGATGCATTTTGAAAACCCCCCTTAAAATCTCGTTTTCTATGAATATCTCGTTTTCTTCAGAGAAAATTACATTTTTTCATTGAATACAAATGATTATAAATTGCATTTCCTATCAGTATACCAAATTTCATAGCTCTAGGTTCAATTTGTTAGAAAATCTTCCGAAAGGGGTACGCTTGCCTTCAGCAAAAGAAAAAGAATTCTGCGACAAAACAAAACGAATATGAGTAAATTAAAACTACATTATACAAATAGAATACAACAACTTATACAGAAAATAGTCATAGATCTAAAACTAAAAATAAAAATAAAACAATTAAAAAACCTACACTAATGATCACGTATTTGCAACGAGAAGAGGAAAAGCACTTTGAGTATCGTTGAGAGGGGGTCTGAGCTTAAAGATGTATAGCGACTCAAGGATGCGTGAATCAATCATGTGAGGGGCACCTGCAAGGATTTTAAAATGATTCACGGAAACAGGGACGTTACAGTTTTCAGCATGGGATCGAACAGAGGACAGTGGAGGAGAACCAAGCGGACGACCGGTTCTACTGCTGCGCCCAGCGTGCTCGGCTACTCTGGACACAAGAGTATGACAGGTGGAACCTATGTATTGTGATTTACAACGTGAACAACTAAACTGGTAAACCACGAGGAGCACATAGCAGGTGGCAGCTTATCCTTAAAACGGAAAATGGAACCGATTGTAAAGTTGTTGACAAGAATAGAATTAATTTTAAGTTGTGGAAAAAACTTGCTGATTAGGAGTTGAACCTCCTGATTTAATCTAATAGATTGGTGTCCAAAGAAAAAAAGCTTTATTAAAAACTTCTGTTGAGTGCATGATTGGAGTGCCGGCGTGTGATCATAAATTTTAAACAAAAATTTACCTATTTGTTTATCGATAGTAAACAAAAAGAAACCATACTTAAGAAAAAATTGTAGTAAAAAGTCGAACTCTTGATGTAAAAATCGGAAGTTAGAACAAACTTTAAACGCTCTATGGATGAGAGTCGAATGCCGTAGAGTTTAAAAGGGGTCGCACAAAAACTAAAATAACTAGTACCTAAGCCTGAGAAAGTGCCTCTCCTATAAACAGAACATTTAAAAGTATTATCAACTTTGCTAACATTGACGTCCAGAAACGGTAAACGGCTGTTCGTTTCATCTTCCCTCGTAAAATTAATATTCTTATGAAGTAAAGTAAAATAGTTGAGAAAAAGATCTACATGAGATCTCTCTTTGAACAGAACAAATGTATCGTCTGCGTACCTTTTGTAAAAGAACGGTTTAAAATAATGAAGGCATCTACGGATGCTTTATTTCCAATCAAGCCTGATACATATCACCTTGTACATTGGATTTTCAAATGCCTTATAACTAACGCCACGACGCCATTACGCTTTCCCCCGGTCAAGACCGGTACCCATTTCAGACACCTGGGTAGAGTGGGGTATTGTGCTTGGAATTTTTCTCCTATACCCAACAGAGAAAATCGCCACCAGCGCCGGGACTCGAACCAGGGTCTGCCTGGACGGAGGCAAGTTCGATGGTCGCGCGGCTACGACTTAAAAAGATTAGGACAGTCATTTAACAAGCTTTGCTCATGATGGCACATAAAAATATTGGCGAAAGTTGGGCCAAGAGGTAAACCTATGCTTAATCCGTCTACCTGCTGGTAAAATTTGTTGTTGAATATGAGAAAGGAATTACAAACAGCAAGTTCTAACAGTTTCTGCATAATCTTACGGGAAAATCTCATGAATACCGAACAATTTGGCTAAACAAATTTCAATGTTTTCAATCAACGGAACATTAGTAAATAGATTATCTATGTCAAACGAAGCCGTGAACAGGTTATCAATATTATTAAAGTCTGATAAGCTTTCTACGAAAGATCTTGAGTTGTCAACGGTATAAGAATTTGGTATAAGAATATACGGTATAAGAATGTAAAATGGCCATTCGTACGGCGATTTTCGCCTTACTTTTAATTTTAAGAATAAGACGCATCAATGCGGATTCAGTTTTAGATTACGTTTGAGAACGATACGGTGAAAATGGCTTTCGAATTTTACGGAATTCCCAAAATGCAATCAAGTAATTAACGAAAGCTAAATTAGACCTAAAGTTCCTGACATCCTGCAAAATTTACATTATATTGCCGAAATTTTTGCGCTTCTGGCTGTACAGAAGATCTCTGCAGACTGCAGCTTTTTACCGTTCCTGGCTGTCCAAACTACTGAGGCGGTTTTCCAGTCATAACCCCGAGAGTTACCCGCGTAACTCTCTCCGGAGTAACTCTCAACAAGATCCGAAAACGCCACTGTGAACACGATTTTGCCATTTTGGGGTTACTTAGGCTTTTTTTGTAAACAAACATTGAATCAGCTGATTAACTTGCTCTCTTATTGGAGTTGATTACGAAAGTTGAATTTTAGAGTATGATGATAATAATCGTTATGTCTTATACTGACGCTTAACTCCGTCAATGATTTGATTTGTAGACAATGCTTCACGCTAGATATTAATATATACACCTAATTCTATATTAGTAGCTTTGTTATATATTGTGTGTGTTTTTGAGAAAGTGATCTTTGATGAGTAAATCTTATTCCAAAGGTTACGAATAATTAAATTCTCATACATTCTGTTATATAATAGCAATAATTTTATCTCACTTGAGTGCTTTATTTATTTAATTATTTTATTTGTAAAATTTAAATTTGAATTTCTACTTTAACTAGGAAATGACATGAACAATATGAAAAAATCTATTCTCAGCCAATGCTGGCAATGTTTAGTAGTGGTCTACAATGCACAGTTATGAAGCTTTGCTCTTGGTTATGAAGTGCTTTCTACAGCTAATGATGGAGAAATCAAGTAGCATAAAATTGACTGAGCTGTGCAGTTGCTGTCAAGATAATCTAGTGCAATAACTTTACTTAGAGTAAACCTAATTTTGTTCTTTGTTGAAGCAATTGAGTAGAGTTACTCTACGAGCCTTCATGAAAACTATTAGTTAATCTACAAGTAGTTCGCAGCTCTCAAACCTATCACAATTTTTCAATTCATCAATGTATATAAATGAAGTATTGCAAATGTGAATTTTTTAGGCTAGTAGTTTATGAGAGAAATAATCATGAATTTTCTTTTTTTGCAGGCGTGAGATATACTTTGATCATTCATTCCCTTATAAATTCCTTCAGATGGATAACTCAGAATTTTTTAAAGACATCAGAATCAGTTAGCAGGCATTTTCCAAGCTCAAAAATATTCGGAAACCTTCTCCAAAAGAAGACTATTCCAACAAGCTTTGTCCTATGCATCAAATGAAATTTTCAGAAGCTCTCATGGTGTTGTGGTATCTTGCTTGAAAAAATACTTCAAAAGAGACTGTGTTGTTTCTTCTGGCCAAGTCAAGAGTGTTACACTGGTTAGATAAAAACTACTACATTTGTCATTGTGATATTAGATTAGAGTGAGTGGAACAGATGATTTGGTTACAAAATGTCTCTGAATGGTTATAAAAAATTAACGTTTTTGTGCATAATTCAAGCTCAAAAAATTGAATGGAATACAGATCAGATGTAAAAGATAGAACTTTGTTATGTATTTGCATAAGGTTTTAATATAAGGGAATAAAGTACCTGTACAGTACACCTGACTGTTTGATAGGCAACATCATGCTCATCACTTGTTATACTGTTGATCAGTGTGGGTGTGGCAATAAATTGCATGTTGCAGGGCTGTATAATTAACAGTGAGGTACGCAAAGGCTCTAATGCAAAGATATTGACAGCTACACACGTTCAGCAGTAAGGGGGGTTGTCATTATGCTGTAATAACTCCTCTCTCCTTCCTTTCCTAAGTATGGAAGTGAGGGCAGCGTTAGGTTTTACTCGCTTTTTTCCTCTAATTATGCATAAGTTTTCTAGCTTTGAAATTCAATGTTAATAATTTTCAGTAACTTTTCTGTTTTGAATGTAATTCCTTAACAAGATACTCAGCTAGCATCCATGATAATCACTATGCTAACTTCATTAGGTAGCTTAAGTATTTTGTTTTGAGTATAAATACTTTCAAACAGAATAAGTGATACCTCATATTTTCTTATCAATAAAAGAGTTCATCACGGTATATTATCTTTATGGTCCAGCTAAAATATAGGTCTTCACCATAGAGATGATTAAGGAAATCAACTTCATGAAGTAATAAGCTATTCTACGTTCAAATAAATGAAGTATAAATAAGGAATGAAAGAAAACGTAGTGACTTGTCATTATTTACTGTAATAATAATTGGATAAATAACAACGGTAGGTAAAGAGCTATCGATTGAATGGTTGAAAATGAAGAAGAAATGGAAACATAGTACAATCATTGCAGTCGATCTTCAAGTTATGAATATCATGAAAACCTCAACTTTAATGAAGAAAATCGGTTCAAATTATTTGCATCTCAGAACGAGCATTGCTAGTTGTCCAGCTGAGACTAATATTTATTCACTTTAGGTCCGCGTAAGATGATACATAACTCGAGGATCGACTGTAACAGGCAATGCTATGGAAATCGGTGCAATTTTCGCTTCACATCCTTTTAAGCTCTATAAATTGGATGAAAAACTTATTTGAACATAATAATTAACACTCGGCATGACACTGTCAGTATTATTATTAATTCAAGAATTTCTAACCCACAATGAAGGCAACCTGACGAGATTGAAGGACTAGGAATTTCTAGTATGGACCATAAAACAGTCCACGCACGAAGTGCTCTCTAGTACAGGATACCCTGCGTATTGAAACAGCAATTTTGAAAAAGGGCGAAGAAGAAATTGCTAAGTATGCATCAGAACTGAAGGAAGCAATGTGAACGCAAATGATAGGCCTGAATGATAGAACTAGACACTTCAGGGTGCTGGTCTATAGCAATGGATGATCAAATCAAAATTAGCTCGTTACCATCCAACGCTTGGGCAAGTGTGTGCTCACTGCTTATACAGCAGCGCAGTCGAGAGCGGCACGAAGGGTGACAGCATCACGGCACCAGTCCTCTCTTATATGTAATCATAATGCATGATGATGAATGAAAACTATCACAACATAGTTCCTCTTAATTTGGCTGATGCGTTGTATTCTTTGTTTAAATGATGCAAAAAATGTTTCAGTTCTAAACTACGGGTCAATATAACGCACACATAGATTTACAGCCAAGCCGCTAAGCTGACGTTATGAGAGGTTAAACTAATTCATAGCTTAAACCTACAAGACGGACAATTTTTGAACATGAAATTTGTTATAACATTTGCACTCAATACAATGCGATTGCTTCGAACAATAATACTCTACTCAAAATTGGGCATTACAGTAAATTTTTTTTATTGCATTGGTGGAGGAGAATGAATGCAAATACTCAAAGCATATTTCTTTCTCTCTAAATTAACACCAAGTATTGTTGAACAGAATAAATAAATATTTTTTATAATCCTTTATAAATATTTTCAAATAAACATTTGCTGTAATGCTTGGTTTACTAACAACGGGCCCTAATTTCAAAATGCACTGTAATGATTACGCATCATAGAAAATTCACTTTTTTAAAATTACGACTCATTGCAAAAATGCGATCACACAATTATTCTTCGTTTACGGCTTACTGTAATGAAAGCACACTGAAGGTGATTGTTATTATACATCGCATCAAAATGGAAGAAATATTGCAGTAGGAGCTGTTACTTCTACTACACAAAAATGTTCCCGACTTTTTAACCGATTATATCTCCGCTTCAAATTAACAAATTTGAATTGTCTTTTTTTCGCAATGTAGTAAATTTTGTTTTCTTTTCTAATAATTCAAGTTTTTGAAAATTGATCGAATAACCATTTTACAATGATTGATTTACTAAAAGGGATAGGATAGCTAATTGTTTCAAGGAAAATTTTTTTGAACAATACTGAGGTTCTTCCTCACTTTGTACTTTCCAAGAAACCAAACAAACAAAAATTTAAAAGAGTAACAAATAATAACCTTAAGGGGGTCCTCCGGAAAAAAAATTTGTTGATCCGATTGGTCTGAAATTTGGTCAGTATATGTAGTTTTGCAAGACAAACATTTGAACTCATGAAATTTTTTGATTTAGGCCTTAGTTTTTCCGCAAAATTTGAAATATCAGTTTTTTCGGTCATTTTTATACCTATTTCAAAAGAATAGAAGTCATTGAGTTTTTATGCTAGAACGAATTCAAAGACAGTTTTGGAATCCTTGGAACATTTCTAATAAAGATATATTCAGGGATTTCTAATTTTTTATTTTTTATTTTTTTTGGTACGCGAAAATTTACCAATATATCAGAAAAACCGAAATTTTGGGATTTGAACTATTATAAAAAAATTAAAATGTAAAAATGGAAAAAGTGGGAATATAACTTTGTTAGAAGTGTTCCAAGGATTCCAAAACTGTCTTTGTTTTCTTCCTAGCATAAAAACTCAATGACTTCTATTCTTTTGAATTTTGAGAATAAGTGACTACAGTATAGGCCAAAAACTAAATTTTTTGTTTTAGTGTGATATAATGGAAAATTTATGTAATTGAATGCTGTTTTCATTTTTATTTCGATAATCTCCATGCATAACATCATATTCACACTGTAAATTGTAATTTACAAAAAAGAAAAAATTTATAAAATTTTTACTTGTTTCATAAAAATTATGAAATTTTTTATTTTTCAGTTTGATTCTTATGAAATTTGACTATGATATGTAAATTTTGAAAAGAAACACAATTTCCTCTATACATTTGTTTGTTTCAGGTCTTAATTTTTGAAAAAATTCGACATATTGGTTTTTAGTCCACTGGTATTGATATTTCAAAAGAATAGAACTCATTGAGTTTTTATGCTAGAACAAAAACAAAGACAGTTTTAGAATTCTTGGAACTTATCTAACAAAAGTACATTCGCAAATTTCCCATTTCTTCTTTTGTTTTCTTTTCATATGGGGTCGAAATGGGCTCGAAAATTTAAGATTTTGGTCCCCTTACCCCTCCCCTGGGGGGGGATCTATTGTCCGTAGAGCCATAAAATTTTAGGACCGAATAGTCCACCACCTAAGGGTTCTTTTTCAACAATAAAATGAAAAATGACCATCGGAGAGAAAAGGGGCCCCGGAGGACCCCCTTAAATAACGTTTGAATAAATAAAACAATTTAGAATCCTTCCACATACCATCCATTTCTCTCAAGGCAAACTTAACTTCTAGCCACAATTGAATGAAGAGTTGTGTGTATTATTTCACCGTTTTCTTTCAGTTCTAGAAACACTTCTTCAATTCGTTGTCAACGAATTATTAATGATGGAGGTTACGTTTTAACAACAAAATTTACTACATTGCGAGTGATATGACAATTTTTGGGAAGTACAAAACTAAGGAAGAATATTGAAATTGTTTTAAAAACTTTTCCTTTGAACAATTAGTTTTTCTACCTCTTTCAGTAAATCGATCATTGTAAAGTGGTTATTCAACAAATTTTTAAAAACTTGAATTATTTGAAAAGGAAACAAAATTTACTACATTGTGAAAAAAGACAATTCATATAAGTCAATTTAAAGCGATGATATAATCAATTAAAAAGTTAGGGGCATTTCTGTGGGACACCCGGTATAATAAATGATAGTAACCACAGCAAATACTTTCTTAAAAACTTCCCAGGCAATTAAGGTCTGCTCAAGCCAATTTTCTCCGACGTCAGCACCTCCACCTCCACCAGCTCCTTGGGAGCAGACGATGGCACTCCTGCTTTGAGCCAAATGCAGATGACGTCGATGCCACTGGCATGGCTAAGGTATTGAGATGCGAAGGTTTTTCATCTGGCCTCTCGTCCACGACAAGGAAAGTTCTGGAATTTCATATGTGCACGTGATTATTAAAATTCGAAGAAGCAAACCTATCTTCAAGATCTTTGGCCTACAATAAAAGAAGCTTGTTTTCACAACGTCGGAACAATAAATGCATCTACGAGTATTACATGTTGATGATTTCCTTTTTCTGGACGACCACGTGTAAGATGGACTGTATGCAGACATCTCAAAAGTTTTGATGAAATATTTAGGACAGAAAGACAAACATCTACTTAACGTGTGAGACACCAATACAAACAGCACTCCATCTCAATTCGTGGTTGACGCGGTTACGCTAAGCCGCTATGTAGAAAGAGGCAAAATTGCACTCATAAGAGATGATAAGTACAGCAAAAATTATTTTACATGCAATGTTAAGAAGCCATATTATGAATAAACCTGGGTAAATTTCTCACAAGAAAAAAATGAGTAAAGAGCACGGAAAATATATTCATTTCATCGCAAAAAATAATTATAGGACCACAATGACCCCAGATATGCAATTGAAATGTTACAACAGCAGTAAGTGCATCGCCTTTGAACAAATACAACTCAAAATATTTGGATGAGTAAGGCTAATAATAGTAGAGAAAGCACAATACGTTCATATACAGAATATTATGTAATTCCATGTACATATTTTAACCACAGATAAAGCTACCAAAAACACACTTTGTAGTGCTTTTATTGTTCAAAAAATCAAATTTGATGAAGTTATATCACTTCAAAGTTGTTTCCCAAAAATACTTTTGGTTATAAAAATTAAATTTCTTGGCTGATTTGGATAAAATTTCGTTCGAGGTAATACTTTGCCTATTCTTGAGGTTAATTATTTCAAAACATCAAAATATTAACCCAAAAAGTAATTAGAGTGATATAGAGTCAAAGCCAAATACGTTTATGATCTCGATTGAAAATGTACCAAAAACTTATTCCGTCACAAAGTTTACGTCAAGAGTTTTCAAATGATGTACTAAAATTGCTGGTTATCTTCCTATTTCCTACTTTACAATCGATTTTCACAACCAAAACAGCCGCCTGGCTCAGCGTGTAGCGTCACTACAAGGCTGCCATCGTCACGTCACGCCGGCGTGTAACATAAACCAATGTGTTGAATTTGTGAATCGAAGTGACTTAATGTGGTGATTGCACAATGTGTTAGTATTTCAAATTGTGCTTTTAATAAACAAGTAACTTGTTTATTCAACCAAATTCTAGCGCAAGCTTTGTATAAATTTGATGGTAATTTACACGGGAACAAAATGTGCCCATAGTACTTTATTTGCAAACCACTTAATTTACGTTACACGCTGGTGCGAGGCGACGGTAGCAGCCTTATAGTGAGGCTACACGCAGAACCAGTGACTGTTTTGGTTGTGAAAATCGATTGTAAAGTAGGAAATGGGAAGATAACCAGTAATTTTATTGCATCACTTGAAAGCTCTTGACGTTAACTTTGTGATGAAATGAGTTTTTTGTAAATTTTCAGTTGAGGACATAAACGTATTTGGCTTTGACTTTAGACCTCTGTAATTACTTTTTGGGTCAATATTTTGCAGTAATTTAAAATATTTACTTCGAAAGTATGCTAATTATTACCCTAAATTAAATTTTCATGAAAATCAGACAAAAAATAAAATTTTTACGACCAAAAGTATTTATGGTAAAAAGATTTTGAAGTGATGTAACTTTGTTAAAAATTTGATTCTACAAACAATAAAATCACCATAGAGGGGTTTTTTCATAGCTCTATCTCTGGTTGAAATACATGCATCAAATACACAACACCCTGTATATCAAAATCAAGTGCATTGCTTTCTACTTCTCGAGTCAAATCTATGATATCCCTGTATCTACATTCAACAAAATTGAGTACCAAAAAGTAATTGATACCATGCACAGTGGGAGTAATTAGATCACTCTCCCTCATGCCTAACAACAAATAACACACCTTTAAAGGATTGAAGGCTCTAAAGATCACGACCTAACTGCTGGGAATCGACCTCATGCTGTGACTTCAGCTCCTGCAATGCTGGCAGGACCTCATGTGCTAGAAGACTTTCTTCCAGTAGAACAGCTCCTGGTGGTGTATGTCTTGATAGTCATTTGTGTAAAAAATAAACAATAGAAAGAAGTTAAGTTATATCAATCCCCAATAACATGAAGTTGGCGCACAAGAAATAAAAAATTTAGAATGCGACGGTGTTCTTCTAATTTTTAATGTTCTTCTAATTTCGTTAACAAAAACGAGGCATCTAGCCCAAAAAACTAAAGTATCTAAAAAGCATGAATATTTCATTGAAAAAGTACCCGAATAAAAATGTCCTAGAACTCAGAATGATAAGTAATTGAACCAACAAGAGGTTTGATTTGAACAGGTTGGACGAGCATGTGTGTTTAGGAAAGGGCTCATAATGATCATTTGAATGCGAAAATTGAACCTAATTCTTGACCATTTGAGACGTCAAGGGGAAAACGCAGCGTGATAAAAAAAATATATATTAGCAGCTTGACCTTATAGAGACTGAGATATAGTGACATAGAAACAGAGATGTGAAAAAGCATGAAGGTTTACTGTTTCTATCTCAGAGATAGTATGTTGTAAATCATTCAAATATCTTTTACAGCCATAGGTATTCATCCAAAGCTATAACACAAGTTGAATGACCAATCGGATTTAAACAGTTTTCTCAACAGTGAAAGGGAGCAGCCCAATGAAACAAGAAATTAATGAATGAATTGCAAGATTTAGATCAATCTTATTGCCAGCAAATGTCAATCACACAGTACAGGTCTTTGGACTAAAAAAAAAACATTTAATAGAAACAAAAAATATGGTTTACCTCAAGAAACCCACACAAAATCTCTATATTTTGTAATATAAAATCTAGAAGCGCTAAGGTAGAATTAAAAATGAGAAGCATCTATTTATTTTAATACTGATCATTACACTCACAATTCACATCCATCCAATCATATAAAAGGAATAGTATCAATCCTGAAAACTTGCTAAATTTATATGATTTTCTGTATGACACTTCCCTCCATCATAGTCAACACACAACACACCAAGGTTAAATACATTCATTAATGACCTAACGGACAAAAACAATCAGCTAAGCAAACTATTGTATAAACTAAGCTTATCACAAATGGTCAAAGAACCGACTCGCATCACTAAAGTCTCTGCAACTCTCCTCGATCTAGCAATCACAAATAATCCCACCGCAATACTTAGTACAGTAATATCACCTTCTATTTCCGATCACCACTCTATAGAATGTGAAATTAATATTGGGAAGGAAAGACAAAAATACCGCTTAGTGACCTATCGCTCGAAAAGGCCCTATTCAGCAGAACTATTTCGAGAAAAACTACTCGATAGGTCTACCGAATTCCAGAAAATGATGCAATCTGACGATGTTGACATACAAGTGTCAATTTTCAACGAGAACTTCACAGCAGCTCTTGACGAATGTGCACCTTACGTCACCAAAAAAAAAAACAAGCCAAAACGGACTGTTTGGATTACTGACGAAGTTAAAGAGATGAGCAGAATAAAGAAATCTAACTTGCGAGAGTACAAAAACAATAGATCAAACATTACCTTATACAAGAGATATAAAGAACATGAAAAAATTCTTCGAAAGAAAATCACTGAAGCGAAACAAACTCACTTCCACCAGGCACTGATAACGGCTAAAAATAACTCGAAGCGAACTTGGGAAATCATTAGTGAGGTAGCCCCATATAAAAATTTAGATCGCATAAGTAATTTTGAAAATCCCTTGGCAACAGCCACGGATTTCAACACATTCTTTTCAAAAGTAGGGGCTCAAGTTTTCAGTGAGGTGTGTACCAATCCAGATGAAACGACAATTGAAAATTCATGCTCCACTGCACCCTCGAGGACTGATGTCAAGTGGAGACCACGCCCTGTCGATTTACCAGAGTTACGAAACATCTTATACTCACTAAAAAACACAAAGGCAGTTGGACATGATGGTATCAGTCTTCAATATATCAAAGACAGTTTCCCTGTTACAGCACCATGGATTCGTCTGATAACTAATACATCAATAGTAACCAATACGTTCCCAAACCAATGGAAACACTCCATTATTAGACCGTTGCACAAAAGTGGTGACCTAAATACAGCATCAAACTACAGGCCTATCAGTCTTTTGCCTGTCATGTCCAAACTATTGGAGAAAGTGGTGACAAATCAACTGTCATTTCACCTGGACGAGTCAAATTTACTCCACCAAAATCAATATGCCTATAGAAGAAATACTAGCACTCAAGACGCTCTGCTCAATATATCTGAAAAAATATACAGTGACATCGATCAAAAGAATGTAACACTCTTGCTACTACTCGATCTCTCTAAGGCGTTCGATAGCGTCCAACGTGAAAGACTTCTACGTAAAATGCTGAACTTGGGAATAGACACGCAATGGTTTGAAAGTTACTTGTCAAATCGATCTCATGCAGTCCGCATAGAAAACAAATTGTCCCCATTCATTCAAAACAATTTTGGTGTTCCCCAAGGATCCATCTACTGTTGATCCATCTGATCTGATGAATCAACATCATCAGATCAACACCCATCTGATACTGATCCATCTAAACAGTAGCTTCCGCTACTGTTTTCTATTTTCATTCATGATTTCCCTCCAATGCCTTCTAACACACGGATCTCAATGTATGCAGATGCTGCTCAAATTGCAATAACAAGTTCTGTATCGGAAATACCACAGACGCAAATTAAAGCCGAAACTTTACTGACTAGCCTGAAATCATGGTACGACCGAAATGGTCTCAAATTAAATGCTAATAAAACACAATGCATTATTTTTGGATCCAAAGATGCAATTAAAAAAACTTCAGATCTTACTCTTGCAGTTGGAAATGATAAAATTAATGCATCAGAAGAAGTTAAAAACCTAGGTATCTGGTTCGATAGAAATTTGTCCTTCAAATCTCACGTTGAGACTACTTGCAACAAAATCTACGGAACTTTAATGTTTTTTCATCGCATAAAAAGTATGCTAGACGAAAAATCCAGATTATTAGCCATTCAATCCCTTGTGTTATCGCGCATTGACTACTGCAGCCTAGTATGGGGAGACTTACCTCAATACCTTCAAAGGGACTTACAAAAGTGCATGAATTTTGCAGCCAAGGTGGTATGCAAAGGTAATTTCAAAAGAAGTGATCACGTAACCCCTCTCCTCAATAAACTCGGCTGGATCCCTATCCAAGAAAGGCTCCTCATGCAAAAGGCCCAATACGTATTCTCCTCGTTATATCTTCCTCAGAGCAATGCTGAGATAGTGCGTTTCCATCCACCCACTGTAACCAATCAAAAACCGAACAGAAACAATAATGTCTTAGTCAACTATCGTTCATCTCACTTAGGGCAGAAGGCTCTGTCCATATCAGGCGCCTTACTGTGGAACAAACTTCCCCTGAGTATTAAAGTCCTTCAAAGACCGAAAGAATTTAAAGCCAAAATAACTCGTCATCTTGTGTCTCAATAATAATCCTTAGTTACAGAACATACTGAATGAGTACTGACGAATCTCATTTACCTGGTATCTCCATTGCTGAACAATCTCCCTCGCTCATTGTTTTATAATTCAAGACATCAAACAACAGTTTTGAAGTATGCGTAGGTATTATGATTTGACCGCCTATACGTTGTCATTTGCGGACATGCTTACTTGTATATGTGTGTACGTATATAGGTGTATGTGCGCATATGGGTGTGCATATGTGCACGTACAACTGTGTGCACTAGAGTAGATGAACCAGTCGAAGGTGCATTTTATGTCATTCCTCTCCGTTTCTGTGCAAGCATCAAACTAGACCGTCATGGTACCTATGTGTGTGTGTGTTGATCAATTACAGACATTCTGCACCATATTACAAAGGTAATGTATTTTTTATAATATGAAATTGTAAAGCATCCATGTAAAAAAAAATAAATTCGTTGTGTGATCATCCATTTAGACTGCAGTAATATACTTATTCGGCTTATAGTTATATGCTTATAATAATGTGATACCTATGTTTGTTTATCAATTGACGACAATTTGCGCCATATTTAAAAGATAATGTGATTTTTTTTCTAATATGAAACCTTTATAGGACATTAATATTTTCTTTCTTATTCACGTCCAACAATCGTTTTCATGTTTCTGACTTAGGTAGACTGTTTTGTGCCACTATTTTTAGTACGAAATTTTATAAAATTCATGCTATAATAAAAGATATTTTCTTCGTTTCCCTCGATTGAAATTCTGGTTTATACTGACTAGTTTACGCTGATATTTGCGCACATGCTTACTTGTGTTAAATGTGTACGTGTCCACGCTATGCGTATGACACTCTTTAGAATGCGTATGTATTGCCTCGATGCATAGAAATGCATTTGTGTGTGCTTACGAGTTAGGTGTAAATATGTGCGTGGGTATATGTGTGCATGTGTATGTGTAAATATTTACATGTATACGTGCACATATGTGAGTACTAGACTGACAACTAGCATTTAACTAGAGATAATGGTCTATTTTCTGTGCACTCTCAACTTGTAACATTACCTAACTCGTCATATCTTTAGTATTGTAAAGCATTCATGTAAAAACTATACATTTGTTGTGCGATCATCCATTTTGATTTAAATAAAATGCTTGTTAACTAATGACCGTTATGTTAAAATTGTTGAATCAGAAATACAAAACCTATAATCTTCTTGGTCCTCATGCTTATATGTACACATATGTATATATGTGTGTGTGTGTGTGTATGGGTGTGTGTGTGTGAGTGTGTGTATGGATATATACACACATGCATACGTATGTGTACACATGTGTGTATATGGATATATATTTATATATATATATTTTTCTTTTTTTTTTCATGCTTCCTTAAAATGACACTTGTGAACATTGACCGAAACAAGCGATTTCATATATTATTTCCTGGCGTCAAGAATTGCGAAGTTTTATGTCATGTACATGTAAACAGTCAAAAGTGTTTTCACCCTACAATGAAAATGCATCGTCCATGAAATTGTGTTATCTCTTACAATTATCATTACATGTATTATCAAATGTAGATTAAGCTAGATTAGGAGTTCATTGCCCTCAATCATTTCTTTTGACTAGTGACACGAGTTTTTCAATACTCGTGTGTGTGTATCATCCAAGTGTATTAATTTTAAAATATTTTAAAAACCAATGATGGTACTTTTGTACCATCTCTATTGGAAATAAACCGTTTTTCTTTTCTTTCTTTCTTTTCTTTCTAATGAGGTAAAATCATTAACAGGTTTGAATCTCTAATGGCAAAAAATGAACACAAGCAAAAATAAATGAACACTAGAACACATCAACTCTGTGCCTTATCCATGCAACAAACCTCTTGGCTGTACAGCATGTTGGGCTTTTACTCTGCAGTGCTGAGTCTGATGCTGCCCAGATATTCTCGGTTCCTTTGCAGTGGAGAGTGTTCAACCCTTTGCTGCATGAGTTTCTTTCAGTTCACTAGATGAACATGCTGTAGATTCTTCTGGAAATTGAAATAATTGAACTTAGATTGACTGAGATTTAGGAGGAAGAGGAATACTCAGGTCGTATATAAATCAATACTTCTAGGCTGATGCTGACAAAGACCTACTCACTTGCACTACTGTAGAAAAGAGAAGTATATAAGCTCACTTTAATTTATATTATTTTATAGTATACAAATTTTGAGAAATCAAAAGATGACATTTGCTTTATCTAATTCTGTAACCAACATCCTTCAATGCACATGCATCATAAGTGGACTCCTTCTCAGAAGTTGATGCTAACAAAATCAATAAACTCTCAAAATGGTGAAGCACAAAGGACAGGTTTGAGCTGCTTCAAATTATTAATATAATTACTGAGCTACTGGTAATATATCTATTAATATTATTTAATTATTCTCTTCACCTGGTCTTCAAGAAACATGTTTAACTGAAATAAGTGATGATGACAGCCCAAATGTACCACACCTCAATATCAAGGCCATTGTCTTTATCATGATAAATGATTTGTATCACTTCTGACATTAAATTAAAAAGTTTTTCAATTGGAGTGCAATAGTTTTCCACATACATAATAATGAAATTTTCCTTAATATAGATAAATAACTTACCTAACAAATAAACTTCCAGATATCCACATGAAACTTGTTAAGAATCCTTGTGAAACTCTAAACTGGTGGCATCAGACCTCTTCACTGGACTGTGATATATACTCATCACTTGAACACTGATGGTGCCTGAAATGGAAAGGAGCATAGCTTCAGATACCAAGCTGATTTAATTACAATTTTTACTCACATAAAAAGCAAATTTATGCAATAAAAGATGCTACTGCCACTTTCATCAACACTATGATAATGTTGATTTCACTGAATAAAAAATTCTTATTCTTTGCTTAAACACACATCTGTTGCAAGCTGACTCAAATTAGTTTTCCTGATTAATGATACACTAAGAAACAATGTATATCAAGAATATAAATGGAACATATCTGATGAAAAGAATGAGGCTCACTATGAGTGTTTCTTCATTTTATAATCTTTTACAGGCAACTTGAATATTTTATAGTACTTTCTCAAAAAGGAAGGGATACAAATGTTTTTTAGGGAGGTTTTGCTTATATGTTTCTTTTTTCTGTTTGTCTTTTTCAAATTCTGAGAGTCATTTTGCTTCAGCAAATTTAATATTAAACGTACAATCGACATAGAAGTCTCCTAAAATGAATTTTTATCAGGCTGCTTTTGACAATAATTACCTGTTGTGATAGAATACAATCTACAATAAATACTATATAGGCTCTCTTTTAAAAAAACCATGACAAGTTAAAAAATTAGGATATGTCCTTTATGATTTCTTTTTATCTCAATGAAACAAGGAACAATAATTTTTCTCTAAGGTTTTGAACAGAACATGGGAATGAAAGCTTGCACACTAATTGCACAGGTAGCACAGCTGGTTTTATTAACCCTTCAGCACCCCACAGGACTTTTTGGTCCTATATCAAAAATAGCCTCAATACGTTGTAGTTCTGCTTGAATTTCTTTCCTTTTGTGTTGTTTAAAGTTCACCATTAAGTAGGAGTTCTGAATTAGACTGATATTAGTGACTACCACATATCAGAACCAGCTTAGTGATGATGGTTGTAATAACAGTAATACGAGTACAAAAATAAGGTGTAAGAAAGAATCAGTTGAAAAAGAAACATATATGTGAAATAGTATTCATTTATATAGGGTTAAACTAGCAACTACTGAATGCCATTGGTTTTTTACAATTCAGAATAATGCAAAAAAGCTATTATTGAATTGAAAATAACTTAGTAAATATCAAGTTAAGAGAATTTATGTTCTGAGTACAGCACAAATACTTTTAATCAGCTGAACATACTAGATGCTTTTACCAAACACATTTATAAGTATTTTTGCTATTAGGCAAGGAGATGAGACTGCATCATTATGGCTGAATAGAGTAAAAAGTTTGAGTTAACTTAATAAGGTTATTAAACATACAAGTTATTTGGTTTTTCTAAATTAAAACTCTGTGAGAACAGCTCAGTAGCAACAATGAAATACTTCAATAAATTATCCAACTGACTTACTATTTGATTCATTTTGGATACTTATTCCAAAAATGATGTTCTCTTTGAAACATAATTATAAAATTTTCAAGATGTACTTAAAAATTAGCATAAATGCGCAAGGCATCTTTTTTGAGTTTAACAAAGAAATATGCAAAATTTTTAAAGCCAAGATGATTTTTTCTATAGATGATAATAGTGTCAATTCACACTCAGCATGAATGTTATCATCTACTATTTGGTTATATGGAGTAACATATCAGATGAAAGATATTTTAAAACATTTCCATAAAATTACAGAGCTATGATGAAGTCATCTTTCAAATGGATCATCAATTAACAGATGAAGAACATAAAACAAAAATGTCCCACACTTAAATGACGGTAAATGTTAGAGGAAGGACCATAATCAATTTTACACTTTTCAGTGCCTAAACATAGCTAATTAGATTGAAATAAACAACCTTTTTATACGCACTCTCCGTCGCAAATTAGTTTTAAATGAGTTATAGCGGTTGGTTTAGCTTGGGTAGAGTGCGTTTGGGTACTTGGTAATTTATTACTTGCCGGCCCTGCAGAGCCTGAACCCACTCTTAAGATCTTTTAGTTAATAACACGATAGAAATTATCCTCCAAAAATAATGAGTTATAGCAACATGTCAACTTTTGTCTTAGATAGCGAGCGCATGATCATTCGAGCGCGTCAGAAGGGACAGTCCATTGTAGTCTTGCCATCCGATGCGCTCGATGAATTACTTTCTGCTTCAAAGACTGGAGTTGCGGTAGGTCATTTACCACTATAACTTGTAAAGTACTCATTTCCGACAGAAAGTGCATAGAAGAAAACTTGTTTATTTTGGTTAAATCTGAAGGATATGTCAGTTATCGATTTTCCACTTTTCGGTGCCTGAACCTAATTAATTGAATCAAAATAGACAAGTTTTCTTCCATGCACTTTCCGTCTCATATGAGTATTTTACGATTTATAGCGGTAAGTTTAGTTTCGTCTGTGATGACGAATGCGCTCGAATAAACAGCTACTCATCGATTTTCGAATTTTTGTTGCTTGAATCATGGTAATAACATCGAAATAAACAATTTTTCTTCTATACACTTTTTTCGTCAAATGAGTATTTAACGAGGTATAGCGGTAAGTTTGGTTTCGTCTTTGATGACGATCGCGCTGGAAGCGAGTGCGCATTGCAGTGTTGCTGTCCGACGTGCTCCTTGAATTACTTGCCGCTTCAAACACTGGAGTTGCGGTAAGTCTTTTACCGCTATAACTAATAAAATACTCATTTGAGACGGAAAGTGCATAGATGAAAACTTGTTTATTTCGATCTAATTAACTATGCTAAGGCATCGAAATTTACAAAATCGATAACTGGCATATCCTTCAGATTTACCTTATTTTGATCTAATTAATTTCATTAAGGGGGTCCTCCGGGGCCCCTTTTCTCTCAGATGGTCATTTTTCATTTTATTGTTGGAAAAGAACCCTTAGGTGGTGGACTATTCGGTTCTAAAATTTTATGGCGCTACGGACAACAGATCCCCCCCCAGGGGGGGAGTAAGGGGACCAAAATCTTAAATTTTCGAGCCCATTTCGACCCCATATAAAAAGAAAACAAACGAAGAAATAGAAAATTTGCGAATGTACTGTTGTTAGATGTGTTTTAAGAATTCTAAAACTGTCTTTGTTTTTGTTCTAGCCTGAAAACTCAATGAGTTCTATTCTTTTGAAATATCAATACCAGTGGACTAAAAACCAATATGTCGAATTTTTTCAAAAACTAAGACCTGAATCAAAAAAATGTATGCAAGAAATTGTGTTTCTTTTCAAAAGTTACATATAATAGTCAAATTTCATATGAATCAAACTGAAAACAAAAAATTTCCTAATTTTTATGATATAAGTAAAAAAATTTTTAATTTTTTCCTTTTTTGGAAATTACAATTCACAGTGTGAATATGATGTTATGCATGGAGATAATCGAAATAAAAATGAAAACAGCATTCAATTGCATAAATTTTCCATTATATCACACTAAAACAAAAAATTTAGTTACTTATTCTCAAGTCACTTATTCTCAAAATTCAAAAGAATAGAAGTCATTGAGTTTTTATGCTAGGAAGAAAACAAAGACAGTTTTGGAATCCTTGGAACATTTCTAACAAAGTTATATTCCCCTTTTTTCCTTTTTTACGTTTCATTTTTTTTATAATGGTTCAAATCCAAAAATTTTGTTTTTTTTTATTCATTGGTAAATTTTCACGAATATTAAAAATTAAAAAAATAAAATGCAAAATCCCCGAAAATATCTTTGTTAGAAATGTTTCAAGGATTCCAAAACTGTCTTTGAATTTGTTCTAGCATAAAAACTCAATGACTTCTATTCTTTTGAAATATGCATAAAAATGACCCAAAAACCTATTTTTCAAATTTTTCGGAAAAACTAAGGCCTAAATCAAAAAATTTCAAGTCCAAATATGTTTGTCTTGCAAAACTACATATACTCACCAAGTTTCAGACCAATCGGATCAAAAAAATTTTCAATCCGGAGGACCCCCTTAACGCACCAAAAACTTAAAAATCGATTACTGGCAAACGCTTCACATTTACCAATAATATTTCTATAAAACTATGTTTACAAAACTAGTCAAACTTGTATATTTCCATAACATCATTTCAATTGTGTGAGAAGAATGAAATATAAATAATAACAAGACCCTTAAATCTAGTACCACAACAATTCAAATCAATAGGATAGTTAGTTCAGCCAGCAATAACCAAGTAAAAAGCAATTTACAAACTTAATTCATACAAAAAAGTTTAAATGAATATAAAATTAAATAAAGTAATAGTATTACTAGCAAGATAAGTTTATGAAAAAAGAAAAATACTAGCATTTAGATGACTATTAACTGCCCTAGCCTTACAGCAAATACGCTGCTTGTGTTCAATGTCAATTTCATATAACTTTTCATTTTCATGCTGAAAACTTTACACAATATGTTAAAATACTAAATACTATACACACATCTTACAATTTCATCCTATTTGATCACTAATCTTTAATTATATACGGACATAGTACCACATTAGCGAAAGCCCGCTTAAAATTTGTTTGTAAACATTTGTGACGTCATAACCCAACCCGGTCATAATCCTTTTCAAAACGAGGTTACAGAGAAAGTTACTCGATTGACACTAACCTGTGTTTCTAGAAGCAATCTCGGCAACGGATCATCTTTGGAAACACTGTTTTTGACGGATCGAGTAACCCGCGTAACCCCGAGGGATACTCGATCACTTAGAGATTACGACTGGAAAACCGCCTCAGGGATCATGGGAGGCCGTTAGCAACACAGTGCTGACACTAGCCCCACACAACGGCAAGTAAGAAACTATGTTGCGCAGTTCTGTGCTTGTAGGTTTTGTTACCCTTCAGAACGGCTTCACCTGTGCAAGCTAGCACATAGTGACGATATCGAAGTTGACCGAAAACTTTTGAGAATGAAATATTTCGTGTGTTAGTACTACTGTCCATGAGATTCTTCTGGTATTTAGGCCTCAAGTTTATTTATACACCCATGCAATTTAATCCAACCATGTTGAATCCCCAGCAATAATGATTCCCACATGATATTCCCTCTCCACGCGTTGTTAACAACTGTCCATATTGCGGCGCAGCCATAAAATACCCTCACAAACTGGTTCCTCTACCATATTGCGCTTCAAACAATGTTCAGTTGACAGCACTGCACCTCGACCACTGAGTGTTACGACCATATTGCGCTTCCTTCTATTTTGTGCTCCAAACCAAGTAATGCCTCATACCATAGTCGCGCTCATCCCCAAATCAGACGGCACCCCAATCAAATTTCGTGTTGACCATGAAGCCCATACCAAATTTTATCGACCATAAAACAATTATACGTTCCTTTCCCCCTTCCCAAAAAACGCTCCTATTATAGAAATGTGTTTCACCCATAATTCAATTTTAAATGAGCTCAGGGGAAAATAACTATCTCATTCAATAATACTAAAATTGATCTGATTTTATTCAATTCAGTAATTGCAAATAATTTATCGACATAACTTGTGTTCAATTTAGATTTAAACACCTCAGCACACTTCACCGCCTCTGCTCAGCCGTCTATAAGGGTGAATGGGCTGACATATGATTACATTTGAGCAGGTTTGAAGAACTAAAGTTGGATAAGGCTCATAACCTGACGCCTGAAGAAGTCGACCGAGTTTTGGTATTGCTTCAAAGGCGAGGAGTCCGAACGATGGGGCAAGGACTTACACGCTGGGAAACGTAAGTACTAGGCATCGAAGTACAGGTTTTCGAACGAAGGGGCTATAACGCATGCGTTAGCATTGGGACAAGTGATGGAAACGGAAGACCACGTGGGCTTGTGCTTGTCTTCAAGTGACAGTTTTAAATTAGAGAGTACTCAAGATATCACACGACTGGCGGTGTAAGTTTAAGCATAACAGTCGTTGTAGTCGAAATGAAATATTCTGAACTGTTGTTATTATATTATAATCACAGTGGGGAAAAGGAGAGCAAATGTTTGTAGAATACTCATGTGATAGCTTTTAAACTAAAGTTGTACAGATAATAATGCTTAGTGCGAGGGCCATGCTGATGACGCACGATGTTACCAGAGCGAGAGAAATTCGACCAGGTTCGACAGTCTCTGAAGGTTATCTGCTTTTCAGGCTAGAGCTCTCTAAGGAAATCAGCAAGTCGCGGCGCTTGCACGAAGTAGAGGATCACTAGCTAATGCTGTATGTGCTCATTGGGAAGTTATTTGGACTACTAAGTTTTGCTTCTTGCACCCAATCTTGATCGTGGGAAGTTTGCTTTGAGGGACAGTTCGACTACAAAGAAAAGTTCGGCATTCCTTGCCGAATATTTCTGAAATTTTCACCATAAGAATAAAATGGTACAAAATGTTTCATTGGACTCGAGTTATTTCATTTTTTGTCTTGAGTGTCGATTTTTTTCGAAAAAAAAACATAAACATGGGTGTTCCGGGAATTAGATCTCCTCCTACAATTTCAAAGATATAGTAGAACCGGTAACATGTCTTATAGATAACTAAATTAATCATCTGAAGTTCAATAGTGTTTTTAAAATATTTTGTATCGTTGAATTTTAGGAATTTATTCCCAAAAAATCGACTTCTTTCATTTTGAGTCTTGTATAATTTTCAACCTAAATCGAATTCCAAAAAAATAAGTCCAATCAATTTCTAGCTTTTCTTAAGCCCTACCAATTTATTTATTGATCATTTCTGTATCTCTAAAACTGTGGGAGGAAATGTATTTTAAATGACAACATCTTTCCCCTCACAGGGCAGACCAAACTACAGTAGCGTGTGAGTCAGAGCCTGTGCCGCCAAAGTCGTCTCAAGGTCACATCTCCAAAAATCGTTCACTAAGCAATAGAATGTTTCGTTTGAGTACAAAAGCATTTGGAGTAATGTCATGGATGAGCTATTCTGCTAATTCGCGTATGCGAACGCTCAAAACTGAGCCTTGGTAAGAGGGGAAGGTAGGGTCACGCTGTGAGCGAACAGGAGCGAGCCTTGTTATCCCTCTAGAAAACGAAGCGATGAACGCTCATGCACGTAAAAGGTAGTGATCGATTGAGGGGAAAATTTCCTATATTTTGAACAAATGAACAGAAAATTGACATATATCGAGTGTGAAGCCAAACCGTGTCGTTATTAAAGTTTGAAACTATATCGAAAAGAGAGTAATGTTGTAATGGTGCACACTACACTATGACCATTATATTCTCCGATACAGGGAAGTACTGCGTTACTAAGTAA
This sequence comes from Morinoia aosen, assembly GCA_030386875.1. Taxonomy (NCBI): domain Eukaryota; kingdom Metazoa; phylum Arthropoda; class Malacostraca; order Amphipoda; family Talitridae; genus Morinoia; species Morinoia aosen. The sequence continues at coordinate 767,414 of CM059572.1, read as the reverse complement.
ATCATTTGAGAAGAATTCGCTAACTTCTACTCATATTTTTTACGTTACATATATTTTACTTGCTGAATTGTACCAAGAATGTTTCTTACTCTAACACTATGCAAGTGAAACTATTTCCGCCGCACACCCAATATCAAGGCTAAACTTGCAGCCTGCCGACTGAGCCAGCAACTTAGGCAAAACCAGCGCTCCATTCCTCTGGAAAGCGGATTCACTTATTAAAGTTAATCGCTTGACTGAAGCTGATTAACTAAAAATTCAGCGTAGTGTAAAAGGACTAGTTACCTTTCTATCTGTTCGTTAAAAAGTTCCGCTTCCTTGTAGAGGTGTAAAATTTCATATGACGTTTCACTACCATATAAAAGTGTTAAATATTTTTTTTGTATGTGGTCATGATGGTCTCAAACCTCCGGATGATCGAAGCTGCTTCAGCCCTCGGGATGGTCATGACTGATTCAGCAATACTGTTTCTGACCCATGACTCCATAGAAGATTGCGCGCTCCGCAGATTCTCAAATGGAATGCGCTTATCAAACTTAAAAAAATGATGTGCTTTTCCATGATTTAGCACTCAATTTTGTAATTGTTCTAAAAATTGTGGGAAAGAAATTTATTTATCACGGAAAAAGATGTTCTGTATTTTGGTCCTAGCATATATTGGTACGTTTCGCTGATAAAAATCTGCTCATAAGGTTCATTGCATTCGCACGTTGAGGAAGATATGCAGCCCCTTTTTTACACCACTCCTCTAAATATGAGTTTATGGACATGCTTCTAATCCTATTTAGGTCATAACCACGGCGAATGTCCAGAAGCCGCCATCAAACGGACATCGCATTACTTATAGACAGTAGCGCAGCCAGGAAAGGGACCACGGGGCCGTTTCCCTCCCCTCTCCACCGAAATGTAGAGCTGGGGGCCAGTTTCAGTCACTGTTTCAAAGTAAAAGAATAACAAAGATTGCTGATAGTCAATGTCTGCATGACAACTCTACCGTTGTTTTTAATTTATTTCACATTACATGTTCAATTTTTGATGTCCAGTATGTAACACTGGAAAAGTTGGCTCAAATTCAAAGTTTCGTCATATCTGGGTCTTTATTTTTTTCTTCATTTGCCAGCTTATATAATTAAGTAATACTTTTATTAGGAATTTAATAGTATTCAATTATTCTACGTACAACTGATAGGTTTTCTAATGTAAAAATATTTACAATTCTTTCACGAGGTAATATTAGTAAAATACTATCAATACCATAACCAGATTTAAATAAATATCCAGAACATGCATGTAATACTACTATCATGAAAATGCAGATACAAAGATTCTGGCAGAATGTTGACAATGCATATCATTATCTTATCATGTATAGAAACTGTATTTATACGGATTTCAATACATTACACAATGTTTAGATAGGTATGAATAATATTTTTATCGGAGATCCTAGCCCCCATATCCGAAATTTTTGGCTGGCTGCGCCACTGCCTATAGAAATGTGTGTCGCGTCATGAAACTGTTGAGAGATGTGTGTGTCGTGGCGTGAGTGAGTCTTGAGAGATGTAAGTAATCACTGATGTGTTGAAAAGATGTACATAATCACATGTAGGTGTTGGAGCAATATGTGCATCATTGCATTTGTCTTACAACCTCATCCCTCTGCAGATCACAAGACATAGATTGGCGGCTGTTCGTCACCAACGACCTCCCATCCCGCCTGAACAGCACTAGGTGAGGTTGGTAGCACTGTCACTGTCCTTTGATGGTGGGCTCTCTAGTGCCAAGCCCTTTACGAAAGGTGGTCAAAAACATATGAACTGTGGCAATAGTGAAAGAGTTTATATGTGGAGGGAAGCCATACAGTGCAGGCTTACTCCGGTACAACCCTTGAAGCCTATTTGAATGCCGTTGTAGCTTGTAGTAAAACAGCCACATGCCGGGCTGCAAGCTGGGCGAGTAGTTGAGGATTAGTTTCCGTGCCTATTAGATGGAATTACTATGATATTTTTATCGCCAGTCTTACGCGAAGCTATTACCAATTTGAACTCTTAAAGTTTTTTCTCCTGTTCCTCACTCTCTACAAGTAACCAAAATAAAGCAGAGACTCCCGTGAACCTTAATTCAGATAGAAAATACTTCAAAACGAAAGGAAAATTTGGTTTTAAAATGGGTGTGCGTTCAGAGTGGCCAAAGGATCTCTGCCGCCATGAACAGCACTACTAATCTGTATACAATCATACAGGTGAGCAAGATCATTTATAATACTATTATAAGTTTTACACTAATGTTATCGATTTCGTATTCATTAACAATTTAGTATACACATTCATTCACAGAAGTAAATTCCAAATTTTAATATGCTTCCTTAACTGGTGCTATTATCAATTAATTAAGGTCTCAAAAGAAGAAAAATTCATGGCGAATATTTTACTCTAAATACGTTTGTCCACGCAGCTAAACGACTGTCGATTTGCATCGTAAGGACAACATCTCGTAAAACTGGTATATAAGAGTAGTTTTCGCACAGAAGCGTAGAATAATATGAATTAAATACTTATGTTTTGCTTCTTGCAAGTCCTAATTATAAATAAAAGAGCAAAGAAAGTCGCTTTTAAATTCAACATTTTAAGCCTGCATTTTATAGGAGGTACGTTGACGATACATTTTACTGTTTAAGAGTAGTTCTCATTGCAATCTTATTTTAGACTACATGAATGCCCAACAGCCTAACATAAAATTTACCATGGAAACTGAAGTAAACGGTAGTCTTCCGTTCCTGTATGCCCTTATTACTCGCAACAATGACAGGTTTCACAGTTCAGTCTTTCGTAAACCTATTTTCACAGGGCTTGGTATCAGTTTTTTCAGTTTTTGCACTTTCAGATTCAAAATTAGCAGCATTAAGACTTTACTTTCTGGGGCATATAGCATATGTTCATCATTTTCCTCTCTTTATAAAGAATTTGATTTTTTGAAATGTTTTTTTAAATGCAGCGGTTTTCACGGCCAACTCGTTGTTTCAGCTATTAAAAATTTCTTCAATAATAAATTTTATAGTAAGACGAATACATGATTAGTCAATAAAAAATTTTTTACCTCACGTTACCATATTTTGGGTACAAATCGGAAAAACTGAAAAAGGAATTGCATTTGTTATTATCTAAACATTTCATGCCCATAGATTTCAAAATTATATTGGTCAATACGTTCAAAATAGGGTCATTTATCAATTATAAAGATAAAACTCCCAAAGGCATGCTCTCATCTGCTATCTACAAATATTGTTGCGCACGTTGTGCGCCTGAGTACGTGGGCTCAACTAAACGGGCCCTCAGTATTCGCGTTGCGGAGCATGGTGGTAGGAGTTTTAGAACAGGCTTCCTTTTCCCTTCGCCATACCATTCTGCCATTTGTTCTCATGCAGAGAAATGCGATCCTCCAGTGCGCTTAAACGATTTTAAAGCAATTGCATCCACATCTGGTATCATTATTCTTCGTATTTTAGAATCTTTGAGTATTTTAACGACAAAACCGGTTTTGAATGATAGTCAGTCTCCTTATCCCCTTCAGCTAGTTTAGGTTTTATTTGTTGGTTTTTAGTATGTTATTTTTTCCCCTCATTGTCTAACATTTTACTTGGAATTTCATTGGATTTTGTGCTTTTCTACCGTCAGAAGTTGAAAATGATTTTACAGGTCGAAACGTTCTTCTTTTAGTATTAAACTGTCCTCATAAGAATGTTGAATTTAAAAGGGACTTTCTTTGCTCTTGTATTTATAATTAGGATTTGCAAGAAGTAAAGCATAAATATTTATCAGTCTTTGAGGTATATGTCGCTGTAGCCTTCATCAGGAAGACGATAGCGCATGAACACTGTTCTATTTGTTTTAGGCATACCATAAAAAGCCCACTTGATGGGATTTACCGCTGTGAGAATTCAGGTATTGTGAATTCAACTTATCCCACATTTTTATGATTCTATCATTGCGGCTTAAAGAACATTTACTTAGACGTAATTTGATTAGGAAATTAAAAAAAGTTATGAAGCAAACATTACCGACACGGCCTTGATGAACAAACGTTACTGATATGAAAATTATTAATTCATGTATGTTAAAATTTAATTTACTTGAAAACATAAAATCATAATATGTTTAACGTTTAATTAAATGAAAAATTTAACATAGCGTAAAAGAAAAATATACTCTTTAAGGCCAGTAGTTAAATTTTTATTTTGCGATTGTTCAAGTTGAGCCTAGGTCGTGAGTTACGGCTTGACTTAACGTATTTTACAGAGGATTCTAACGAATTGGCGAATAAGTCTAGTACATAACATAGCTCAATAATTATTCATAACTAACTATTATGAACGTGTACAGTGCAAGGCTGTGATAAATAATTTTTAATTTTCTTTTGCTCATCATTTGATCAATAAATTAATAAGCACGGATAAATACCTCTGTTGATGATATAGTAGTGTGCTACTATTGTGAAGTTTATTAGTAGTTGCGTTTTTGTATACTCTGGAAAGTAACATCCACGTGCGACCTGTTACGCGTAATAGCGAGAGCATGTGGAGGGTTGCCGAGGATAGGTTAAGAGAGTTAGTTTTTGGAGCCTGTAGAGGTCGGCTTGGCTATCTTTGTACTCCTCCGTTGTATACTTTCGTCGGTGACTACGTTGTGCGTGATATGGTGGGTCTGAGCAAGGACAAGTTAATAAAGGCTAACGTCCTGTGCTAGAAGACTCCGCCGTAAGATAGTCGCCAATGTATAGAGCAGGATCGTATGGTTGCACGTAATGTAGCCATGCCGACCGGTTTTATCGTAATTGGTATGTTTAAAAGTGCAATATCCTGTCAGTTGGATGTCAATAAAACGTAAGTTTCATATTTCGGTGTTTTTATGAAGGCCGGTTTGAGATTAGCGCCACGAGATTGGGTCGGAAAATTAACAGAAACTAGTGCAAGTTGTTAAGAGAAGTTCAGTCGTAATTTGTGTGCAGGTGTGAATGGATTTGGCAAACCTGTTGGTCGGCGACTGTACCGAAGCCTGGGACGTCTCTGGAGTTTATTGGCTGAGTCGAGCCTTGGATGCTCCGGAGATAGGTTGATAGATTAAGACGGATCCTTGAGTGTATTGGAAATAAGGTAGCAGCGCTACGACCCGTGCTTTACGTTGGCTAGGCTGGTGAAGTGGGGGTCGCGCAGCCCAGGGTATATTAGAAAATTCCGCGACCCCGACTGCCAGAACTACCACAAGGTGTATTCAAATTGTAGAGTATTCAAGTCAGCTACGCTTCCTAATCTGATAATGAATTAATTACCTTTATATTTACTAGGCCTCAAGTATTTATCGAAAAATCAGAGTATCAAGTGTTTCAACTGCACAGCAAGAGGATAGTGAAATTTTCAGGTTATTAGGCCACTACAAAATGAAGATCACTTCGTGACTGTATCCTTTCGAGACAGTACATAATTTTCGGGCAGCGTGCTCGTTGTTTTAGTGTGGTTTTTAGTGTGCCCTCAGTTTTATTTCCAAATTATGGTTGCAGGGACCTGTTCGAACTGCGTGACCGCGTTGTGGAACTGAGTGCCTGTAAGCCGGAACAGCTACACACTGAGTGGCCTGCTCTAATGCTGGTTTCACATTGCCACTCGCATTGGAAGCTCACAACCATTGGGCGCGGGCAAGTGCGCGCAGCGAAGGGCAGCGATCGTTCACATTGGCACAGCGCTAGCAGGCAGCTGAAGCGTCAAAGTCGGCGGGCAGAGTGTGTTGCTCACACTGCTCAGTTGCAATCCAGACGCTACGTTGGGAGGTACTGCGCTCCGCGCTCTAGTACTTCTCGCCAGGAGGGCAGATGATTAGTAGAATTGCGCTAATAATTTATTTCGTATGTCATTGATTGCACTTTCTTTAATGTTCTTGTTTTTACTGATTTTTGTAGCGCATATGCAGCATAAAATATGAAGGCTTCGGCAAGAATTATGCTAGTAAAACCATATGTAGAAACACTCGATGCATATATGCTACACTCTATGCATAATTGTGGAAGCGCATATCACATGCTAAGCAGAAATATGTAACAATATAAATGCTTCACTTGAATAGCTCCAAATTTATATTTGTGTGAGGAAGGTTGCGCAGAAACAATGATACAGGATACAGTGTACATCTTCATAAACGGAAAAAATAATTTATTTTATAATTTTCTATTAATCATTAAGTGCATACAATTCTCAACTAAGTTTTATAACTTATCTGAACATAAATATTTTAAAACGGTACCAATTCTAATCTGAACGAATTAAGGACGATGATAACGAACGAAAAAAAAGTGATCTCATCCAAGTTTGATTTTGAAGTACATATAATGTTTTTCATGAATGCAAGGATTATTTGTTAACCCTTCTTTTAAACGGGAATATATTTTAGCATTAAATTCGAGGGTTGCACTTGATAATTGCGTGGTATTTTAGATTTTCAAAAACAAATCTTCTACGATTACCTGCCAGCAAAGTTTTATGCAGCGAAAACTTCCACTCGACATCGCAAGAAACAAGAGGAGCAAAGGTGAAGCAAGTTAGTTCGGAAGGTAAATATTCCTTAATGGATTAATCCATTGCGTCAGAGATCTCACGAGTCAAAATTGAGTTGATTGTTTTTATTTTTTCAAAACCTTCGTTTTTCACCAAAATGCATTTTAACTCATGATCATACCTTTTATCATATCTGTTCTTCAATGTTTCCTATACGATATCCATTAATTTTATTGTTTTTGAAGTAGGAAGTCCCTGTGTTGCTATGCAAGAGCAATTCATATCCTTCGGTAACAATAATTTGATAAAGTGTGCACTAAGCCCAACATGGTTCTACGTGATAATATTTGGAAACTAAAACCTTGAACCACGCAAAACTTCTCTCAGTGCACTGAGTGAGAAAAAAGTTTTATATTTCACTTGTTTCTCGCAATAAATGCAATAGAGAAATTCTTCCTCGGCTTGAAAATCTTCAAATTCATTGAAGCATTCTAAAAATGATGCTCCGTGTTCACCTTCGGCATGATTGTAAATCACTACTAGCCGCACTAATCTCAAATACACTTCATAAGGAACTATATCTAAAAAAACTTGAGCTAATTCCCGCAAAATTGAAGTAAACTTTTGAAGTAGCTGTAGCAACTTACAATTATTATTGATTTACGAAAAATTTCAACTTACAAAATTGATCCAGTTAAACAAAAAAAGTAAATAAAACTGCTATCTAAAATATACTCAAAAGCATATACATGCAATATGTTCAATGTCACATCCCTACTGATGACATGCTGCAGGCTACGGCTCATCTGTAGATGGAGTGATTGACGGGCAGGCGGCGGCAAAGAATGGCTAGGGAGAATGTCCAAGTGAACCTCACTTTGCCCGCCTGCTAGCCCGGCCACAGTGTATGTGCCCGCCGAAGTGACGCTCTGTCTGGTGAAAAGAGTGTCAATGTGAACCCACCATACTAACGGACAAGCTTCAGGCCGCAGGCGCCTGCTGGGTGGACTGGCAAGACTTGATGCTCCACTGCCCCCGCCTTGAGAACTTGGCTCGACTAACTGCGGAAACTAGACTGGCTGTGCAGACCGAATGGAAGATACGAACAGGTTATGATATATACAATTAGTATACCGTTTACTCTTTTTGGCTACAACTGACCGTCAGGTTTGGACTGTGCAAATAAAATTTAGTCATTAAAATCATGTAACTTGAAAGATGGTAAATGTATTTTGCAATGTATCCGAAATGAACAAAAAAAGGAATGACATTTCAAAATTCATAAAGAAAACTTTAACATTATGGTCGTAAGTAATGTAAAGTTGGATTAAATAGATTGAAGACAATCATAAGGTATTGAAAGGAAATAGTGACAAATAAAAGAGTGATATATAATCTTTACGTAGATTGGACGTGACAGGAGAGACGAAAGCATCATAATGTGCATGCAAAATGCATATTTTTTCACTATATCTCAATACATTTTTCGATATGTTATGAACGTTTAGTTTTTCTTTTCGCTGTTGCGTGTAACATTATTCATAGTTTCTCGCTCGTGTATTGCCTCAAATGAATGAATTTTATTTATCGTCATAAATCAGTATTTTTCTACCAGAGCTCCGTGGAGGCCAAACAACTTGAGATTAATAACCAAATGCTATTTAATTTAATTATTATCATATCTTCTAAAGACATTTTTATGTACTGTTCTGATATTCGGGAAAATATGATTTTTCTTAATTAGAAATTTTTCATTGGGCTATTAAGACATTAGTTAAGTAGTTGGCAATAGCTCACCGAACTGATGTTCACGCCATGTAACGCCCAATAACCTCCTATGACATTACTTTGTTGTATTCTTGCCGAAGGCATCACTCTGCACTTTTTTGGTTGATGTTGAAGCTTTTTATCCATGTAATTACCGTATGGAGATTTAAGCAGTATTGAGACTTATGACCTCAGAGCTTATATGACATCGTAATCTAACCCAGCCTTTCGAGTTTCCTCTCTCAACATGAAAATTCCTGTTTATGTGACTTCATCAAATAGAAAAGGCAACATAACGGCTCGCTGCCGGAACATTGCGTCTAGACCACTAAGATTTGCATCATTCACACAACCTTTTGAATGCAGTGTTAAGTTAAAACCTCTAATCGTTTTGGAACTGTGAAATTATAGAGCAGGAAGAAAGGAAAGAGTGGCGTAATCGAATAAATCTGAATAGTATGAGCATGTAGAAGGGAATAGTATGATCGTGCAGACGGGAGCAGTGTGTAGACATGAACGGTGTGACAGTGTATATGAGAACGGTGTGGATGTGTTGACGCGAGTGGGATGGTCAAGTAGACAAGAGCAGTAAGATCAAGTAGACGAGAGTGGCGAGATCGAGAAGAATGGTTGCTACCTGCCTGCTTGTATGGCCGCATATTTACTTGTTTTTATACGTGCACGCCAGCCTGCACGCACGCACGGCTCATAACCATCGAAGCGGACCGTCAGCCGTCCTTTATACCTGATAGCTGTTCTTCTATCTGCCTGCATGCCTGTGAGGCACCATGAGGCTGCATGGCGAAACTCCTACCTGCCTGCCTCTATGTAGTTTGCCTGTCCGGTCTGCGTCCCTACACATCCACCAATCTCTAGTGCAACCGCGGACAAATTTGAAATCAAGTATTTTTTTTCAAAAGCAGTGGTATCCTCGTTCTGGGTGTAAGGTCATGAAGAGTTACAAGCGGGGGCGATGTGTTGTCTACGTGAAGTATAAGGGGTCAGCGCTGGGGCAATCATATAGCAGCTCCCAAAATTAATTTGAATGTCAACAAAGAATGGGGCATGTCAGTGAAGGGTATGAATATAGTCAGCGATAGTTATGAAGTAACATTAGGGAAAGATAAGGAAATCGTCAGACAGGTCATATAAAGTTGACAGCATCCCAACATATGCAGCAAAAATAGAGGAATAAGGCTAATTGAAATGTAAATTTTGTCAAGCGTCAAAATACCTAACGGTTCTTTTACGATGATCTGATAGCCAGGTTAAGCATGTTGCGTCGTTTTCGTCTCTTCATTCTTTTAAGGTTTAACATTATCATCGTTTTTATTTCCTCTTTACCGTTCGCATCTGCATCCTACTGCGGTGCAGGACACGATGTCACGGCCGTCGCCCGCATGCTGCCACATGCACAGCCTCTCTTACTGGAGGTGGACATCAGGCCTCACGAGCTGAGAGGGTCGTCCTGGGAGGTTCTACAGACCAAGGGGGAGATGTCTTATTTCTTGAAAAATTTATCTCTGTCAAAAGAGGAGGTGTATCTCCCAGGGAAGGATAGATCTAAACCCAGAGAAGATATGCCTCCGCCCATTGACGTTGGTGTTCAGCCTAAGGGAAAAGAGTCTCATATCGGGAAGGATTTACCTCATCCATGGGAGGAGGTGGTTCGGCTCACGAAGGGGGAGCTTAAGCTGAAGATCCATGGCGACAGTCCTTGTGATGACCTGCTTGCCTCCCTGCGTAAAACAAGGTACTAGTTACAAATGATTTTATCCCTGCTTAATTTTTCTTTAATAATTTGTGTTATTAATGAATATGGTGTTTGTGTTTATTTTTCATCGTGTTGGCGTAACAACAATGATGATATCATAGCGATTACGTATTTCAACTGTTATGATTATGATTTCCATTAGCTTATCATGATTTTCTCGAGTTTTAAAATAGGGTGCGCATGCTGGTAAAAATTTCGTGACTCTAGAAGCAATGATTCGTGAGCTATGAGAAGAAAGTGGTGCGGAGATAATAATTTATTTTCAGTTTCCGATTAATTTTTAGCCATGCATGATCCTCTTTGTACTGGTCTTCGTAACAATCAATAGAATGGCGAACTTGCGTCAATTAACCCTTGGCTGGTGGCAAGTAATTATTCTAACAATCCTCGGTGTTGCTTGATAATGATGTACCTTTACATGTTGGCGATTTTTGTCTCTCACACTCGTCCAATGCATTATCCAGCAAGTAAAGCACACCAGCATTGAAACGTCTTATACGTTTGTTATCAAGTTGTTTCACATCAGTCACTGGTGATTCAAAAACAAAAAATCTGCGTCGCTTTCATGTGAACGTGAACTACATTTTTTTCGAATTTACATTCTACAAAAGCAGTATCTATGGCAGCAGTGGGATTAGCTCTTTTTTAGTGGGTTTTTGTGGGAGAGAAGGTATTTGTTCGTCGGGATGCAGCTCATTACTGGGAACATGTTCAGATGGCTTTTTGAAGGAAGTTGCATGTGAACAATTGTGATCATCACTTCCACCTTGAACTTCTGAGCTGTGAACAGATAGAGGGATGTCCTCTTCATAGTTGACCTGTTGTGCCGGTATACTTAAATTATCTGATGTAGCACCTGCTTTCAAGTAAGGTAACAGGAATGACTGGTAATCAGCAAGGTATTAATTTTTTCTTTCTTTCCCGATTCTGATTTAAGTGGTCGCAGAGACCTCACAAATATGCACCGGATGTTCTCCCATCTTTCTCGGTAATTTGATTTTGAAACACACAAAACAACAAAGAAATTAGTTGGGAGTACCACACTCCAGCATTTTGTTCGCCACAGCCAACACTTTGGTATCTCCGATAGAACCGGTCGGCCATACTTGTGCGCGAGTGGTGTGACGTCACTTACTCTTGCCTTCTCTGCATATTTATCTGGATATCTTGAGGCCCCGCAACCTTTATAAGCCGAGCTTGCCTAGCCTGGGGCGCTCAATCTGTATCCATCTCACCTGTTGACAATGACACCTGGCTCTCACCAATAAACACTACCGTTAAGATTTTATCGTGTTTTACTCGCCCCGCATATTTGGTGGCGCAGTTGGTGGTAAACTCACGTGTTCGTTTATAATTATTTAAGAAGATAAGAAGTGTTCCGAGGCTGACTAATTGAAACTTTATATACAGTCTCAAATGACTCCCAATAACAATAACCACGTGTGGCAGCCGCAACCGTCCGTTATTGTCTTCGGTTTTCAAATCCCAGTGAAGGCGCTGGTGGAAGTTTACACCGAGTTCACGATTTGGCTCAACATCGGATCTCCATTTCGCACGAGAATGCTGGTTTATGAATCAGGAGAAGACATAGAGATAGTTTTTGAAGTGACCATTGGTGCAACATCACAAGCGACGAATAATGAGTAAAGGACAATTTTTTTTGAGTGAACAATAACTTTGAGTGTTGATACGTTTACCACGTACAAAAAGTGTTACGTAAATTACACTAACTGTTGCTGTGCTAAGTACGAACAGTGGTACATAATCAAAAGTCATCATCAACGAGTACGTCTTTCGACATAGTGTAACATCGTGTCTCATCAGCGGCGTTTTACCCTGCACCTCAACATTGAGTACCTGCGGCAGCTTACCCTGCAGCTCGACAAGCAACGTACTCTGCAGCCGACATATTTTTTTTGCAGTTAAGTGTTTTCCTGATTTTTCTTGAGTGCGCCTGCACCGGGAGCTTGCAGTCAGAACTTTGTTGTTAGTAGTTTTTTGCTGTTGACAATACCGCATTGCGGGCACGCAGCCACTCACCCAGAACTCTACCCAGTAACTTCAGTAACGATTTAGAAGTTGTGCAAGGCGCATGGCGTCGCTCATTTTTCGTTGGATTTAGCAGAGTAAACAACACCCTTGCTGTTTCAATGTTCCAGAGTAAGTGAAACATTTGTTTGTTGTGATTTGCAGTGTTGATAAGGGTTTAGGTGGCTTGATTTTTTGGAATACCCCAGCGGGTAAAAAGTAAAAGGATTGCGGTATTTTCGGAGTTTTTTGAAATCTGCTCAAGGGTGTGCTGGAGTGTTTCCAAATTTCATCTGAGCGTCTCAAGGATTTTCTCTGGAGTTACAGAATTTCTTTCTGTAGGTGTATCTTTCAAGTATTTACCTTTTCAAACACCAGTGACGAGGTCGTTGGTGTAATTGTATTGAATGTATTTTTATTAGGGTGTTCATTATTTGAATTTAGATGTGTGTTTTTTCTGTTTTGCAAAGTGCGACATTATTTTTGCATATTTTTGATTGTATTAACGGTGAATAGGAAAATTCTTGAAATAGTTTTGTGGTAATATTCATGTCGGACACATCAGATAGCGAGGAATACGTCCGCTCAGAACCCACAAAAACAAAAAGTGGTAGGATAAGTATTCCTAGGGTTACTGCCACTCAAATTACGACAATGACTACCCCGACCACTAGTGCTGGCACTAGTAGCAATGATGACAGGACTTTGTTGGCGAGAGAGATCGCCGCAAACATTCCTAGAGCGGGAACGATAATGACGAACGCTGAGATACCGACGTTCAAAGGACGCCGACGTGCCCAGGACCCGGACTTCCTTGAAAACAAATCCTGGAGTACGCATATTCAAAATTTAAAAGCATACATGACCCTTCTTCCGGACGTGACAAGTGACGAACGAAAAAAAGAGTTCCTGGTGAGGTCTGCCAACAAAAATGTAGGAGATTTTAATGCTGTGGTGACCAAGCTGGTCAACACAGATTTAAATTACACTTTTGATCAAGTGGTAAAAATTTTAGATGACATTTATGTGTGCCGCAGCGAGAAGTCCATACACGCCTTGGCATGCGATTGAAATGAATTGCAATTAATACGAAACAATGCGTTGGCAGCCCAACTGGTAACAGCTTTTTCAAAGATCCGTAAATAGACAGAGTAGGCAAGAGTAAGTGACGTCACACCACTCGCGCACATACTCATCTCCCTCCCAGTCAGCTATCAGAGATCATTGCCACAGTTCAAACTACCCTTTTAAAAGTTTCAATTTATCCCCGCTTTGTAGAACCACAGAGGAATTTGACGTTAGAATTTTGAAATCCATGTTCATTTTTACCCATAAACCTGAGTTAAATCATGATCAACAGAGTGCGATGAAATTAGATATTGCCCCAGCTGTATAAATAGGAGTGCGTTCGAATGTGCATGTGTGTGTATGTGTGTGTGTGTGTGTGTGTGTGTGTAGTTCTGTTACTTTGTGTAAATGATATTGTGTGTTAGTTTGATATCTAGAATTTAGGTGCATGCGTAATTATGGCTTCAAATGTTTGAGAAAATTTTTTTTAATGCTAGGGCATAGCTATTTTCATTATTAATTTCTATTTTATATTAGTTTCTTATAGCTTTTTATATTACTGTTTTATTTACTAGTTTCTCATAGTTTTTTTGCAATTGGTTCATTATCGTTTTTTGTTCTTTGTTTTACAGCACTGATGATGGAATCAGAGATTCTGAATCGTTTGCAATTGATACAATATTCCCTTTTATATTTTTTCTCATTTTGATGAATAAGATTTCCAAAAATCGCCTTTTTAATTCTAGAAATTAGTTTCTAAATGATTTGATCGTAATAAATGAGTGTTTTTCAATAAATAGATGATAAACTTTATGCACTAATTAGAAGAAATAGCCATCGTTGACCGGGTGAAATTTAAAGAATTATTATAACTGAATACTACTTTATTATTTCGAGTTATTTTTTATAAAAAAGTAAAATCTTTCGTGATAAATCTAATTCTGTTATATGTGTACTTCAGGTGATCATATAGATAGACAGAAGTGGTCGTCAATCATTAGCGGAACTACTTTTTCTAAAGGGGTATCAACGTGCCGGATTATTATAGGACGCAGGGTTACCTCTACAGTTTTATATCTATAGGGAGCAAACACAACAACTTTACGTTATATTTATTAGATAGTTAATATATCTACTATATCTATATATCTGATCAAAATAAAAAATTCTGATCGTTAAATTAATTACAACTATTTATTTCTTGCTTCATGTACTTGGCAAAAGGAAGCAGTTTTCAAGACCTTGTTTTCTTGTTTTGAGTTCTGCGGAGGAAAATCTACAATGAGCGAAATAATTCGATCAACTTGCGTAATCATCTGGTCACGATTATAACCATCATTTATGCCTGAACCTACAAAGGTAACTGAGAAGGGTATTAGAGAACGCTACATGGAGATGTGGTATTTGCCCAACTACATCGGCTCCATGCATCATTGGAAAACACGTGCCTGTCCACTGCTTCAACAACTCGGGGTCTACCTGTTTAATTATAAAGGTTATTTTTCAGTTGTTCTAATGTCTGGGGCTGATGCAGATGGCAAGTTTACCGCTAATGATGTTGTGGGCTTCAGAAAAAATAGTGATAGTGCAGTATTTCGTTGGTCAGCTGAAGGTCATTTGCTAAGGCGCGATTAATATCCCAGGTGATACGAACAACGAGCCATTCATCTACTATTTTGTAGGCGACGAGGCATTTCCTCTTTTACCATACTTAATAGATCTTGTCCATAAGCAATAATTTTAGCGGAAAAATTTGTAGTGACGGAAAAAGAGTAGGTGGCGAAAAAGTGTGAAATGCACTTTTGGGATGCTTGGATCCAAGTTTCGGGTGTATGAAGATCCCAATGGCTCGTAATATGGACTTAGTCATAAACATCACAAAAACTAGTTGCATCTTTCATAACTTCATTTGAATTCGGGAAGGAAAAATGTATGAGCTTGGGAACTTTGATCCCTGTGAGACTATACCTGACGTGATCGTATTGAGTGTGAGAATATAAACAATACTTCAACATCACAAGCTGTTCACATCCGTGACAATTTACACAATTACTTTTAAAACCGTCAGGAGCAATACCAATACAATAGAAATTTGCAGGACTGCCTAATGCAACATGAAAATGCTTTTGTATTTTAGTAATCTATATGAAAATGATTGAATTAACTTTAATTGCAAAATTGAAATTAAAGTGAATAATGAAAATTGAAATTGAATTTTATGAGATTATTTACCTGTGTCCTTGAGCTTCTTAGCAATCTCCTATGTAAGCTGGTTGCTTCACATTTGCTGTAGGACATGATTCAACTTGTACTGTACTGTCGTGACGTGATTCAACTTGCTGGATAAGAGAAATCACAAAACCCATGTCCTCACCCCTTAAGGCCCTATTATACGGGGCAACAATTGCTCCAAAAAGCAGTGACGGATTCTTCTGAGAGCAACGGACTGCAGTTGCTGTTCGAGTTTTGGTTTTCGCGCTTGTTCAAATGCCTCGTGCTCCTCAGAGCGACGGTGCAGTGCTCGACTGAGCGTCGTAGTGTGAGGATGTTTGCAACACCGTCTCCGTCTGGTTCACTATGGTCTCAATCCGCCATACAATTGATAATAGAAGCCTTTCATCAATGTCCTATGCTATGGAACACCGCCTCCCACTGAGCCAACATAAGCTCGGTCCACCATTCAGTAGAAAGGCGAAGGATTTTTAACACTTTAACTGTAGCAGGTAAGTATTAAGTTCACCACCAAACTCAAATTTTAAGTCAATTATAGTAACTATTTTGAAAATACCAAACATATACTGGATCGTGCCTGTATTTAGTTTTGATTAAATATTTATGAAAATTGAGTTTGCGACTATTGGTCCGTCAGCAGCTTCATGAAAATTTCCTCCGTGTACCACCGGTGGCGCACGTCGCAGTCAAAGTGTTAATAAATGGCGCAGTGTCCTATAATATAGAATGCTAATAAGTCTTATATAAGCAATTATCATTTTAGGCATATAATTAGTCCTAATTTCTGTACAAAATAAAGCAGAATATTACCATTTACCATACATTCGTGACGTTTCATTTTCAAATGCTATAACTTTTCCATGTATTGGAATGCTTATCAGGTAGTATTTTATGATAAATAAAATGGTCAGAAAGTCGAAAAAGAATAATTTATAGGTTTATAAGTTTAAACAGTTTAGCTGAATATGATGCAACTATCAAGCTATAAAAAAAATTAAAAACATTACTAACTGCCACAAGAGTGTCTGGAAAAAGAAGATTGACTCTATGAAGTCAGGTAACTGAATGTGTATTCATTTTTAATTTTCTATCATAAGTAGCGGGTAGAAAAATAGGCAATGATTTATTCAGCTTCTAATGATCAAACCATTTAATATGTTTTTAGGCTTGAACCTAACTATATCAATATACCAAATGAATGTGCTTAACACTTTGACTGCGACGTGCGCCACCGGTGGTACACGGAGGTAATTTTCATAATGCTGCTCACCGACGCAAACTCAATTTCCATAAATATTTAATCAAAGCTAAATGAAGGCCCGATCCAGTTCATGTTTGGTATTTTCAAAATAGTTTACTACAATTGACTTAAAATTTGAATTCGGTGTTGAACCTTATATTTGGTTGCCGCAGTCAAAGTGTTAATTAATTAAATTACTGTTCCTTTTGTTTATTTCTGTGCGGTATAAAAACACAAATTATTATATTTATATGCGAATATGAGCTGTAAAAAAGATGATAAAAATGTATTACAGTATGATGTTTTTAATAGTGTATTTAATATTGATTCTCACAAATTAAATATTATTTTCCTGGAAGTCAATACTACCTAAAAAATTATATTGAATCAATAGTCGTATGACCCTTCAATTTCATCCGTTTTTAGAGAATGAAGTCAATAAATAATGCAAGGATATTTAGAAGCGTAAAACAGGATCTAAGTTTTGTATACGTTCTTGATGCTTTTCATTTAATGATGAAATTTGAAATCACATGCCGCAGTCACTGCGAGCTACAACCTCCCTCTGCAATTGGCAACGCCACACTGGTTGCCTAGTGTGATAGCGCACCCACAAGTTGCGTCATTTCAGTTGCCGTAGTCGAGGCAAAATGTTGCCCCGTGTGATAGGGCCTTTACGTTTGACAACCTCACTCTAGGCAATATCGTACGACACTGAAGAGAGAGAAAAGCACGCTTTGTCTCTTGATACAAGTATCTACGACAGATGTCGCCTCCGTACTGGTGTGAATCAGTTTTGTCGTCTCTCCATATTTTGTACTGGATCTGACCGCTTCGGATCTCATGCGACAATTAACGCCTATCGCTTAAGACCTACAGACATGTATCTTATCAATCTGGTGTGGACGCCGCCGTAGAGCAGTTTTGTTGACGTGGGTGTTATTACGGGGGCTTGGCAACTAGGGTGGGGATAGTAGTAGTAATGATGAAAAAATTAATGACTTACTTAGCATTTATAGGACTGGTGTTAAAATTATGACACTAACATAGTAATTTTCAAGATAATGTGTTAAATATGGAATTATTCTAGCAATCACGATACAGACGCGTATTGTGAAGTCGCTGTACTACGAGGAACATTGATGCCAAAATTATATCTATGATTCAGCGCTTTTAACTTGGTCACACAGACTGCACACAATGGTCAAACCGTTGTATTGTATGATCATACTAAAGATTGCCATTCAGCAACTGTTAGTTGTGGAGGAATCATTATAAATTGATGTACAGCAATTGTTAGCGACGGAAAACAAAGCACGGTTAAAAAACAAGTCGCTCTTCCTCTTCAGCGCTCAATTAGTGTCGTTCAATGGAGGCATTGCCGAAGCTGGCGGCGTCGAGGCGTTGTGCTCAGTCACCAAGCCTACAACATGGCTCGTTGTCCGCCTACTGACGCCCTTGTCGCTCAGCGCTCTGCACGGACGTTACGAGCGTCTTGGTTAGTTCTAGGGCTCGATTAGAGTCAAATTCAGTGTTAGACATAAGTTTTTAGTGTGTTGTAAATTTTTGAGAGTGAAAACTACTCGATGTGCCGCTTGATTCCTGGATGGTTCATGGTAGGGCTTAGTAGCAACAGCTTGATAAGCAAAAGTAGCGTAGGGAGTGACAACGTCTTAATGGGCACCAGTAATGGTGAGTGACAGAGTTTAAAGGATTGAAAACAATTGGTAAATGGTAAATTTTCATTTAATGGTCATGGTGACTTTGTGCGCAGTAAAATTTTAGAATGTTGCAACGAATTAATGAATGTCAACTGCTTTAAGAGTGAGGGTTTGATGAATAGCAGCGCTTTTGGAAGTGGCAGAGACTAGGTGAGTGGGAGGTGCTTGGTGAGGAGAAACACGTAGCAAATTCTCAATTCAAAGATTTCTTCATGAACGGAATCAGTTGATGAGTGGAAACATATGAGTAGTTCCGTTTCGAAGAGGGGCAACGTACGGAAGAATTGCGATGGCCTGGTGAACGACAACGGGAGCAGTACTAAGCCTTGTTGACAATAGACAAACATATGGACATACTCTTGGCCGAAATTAAAACTAAAATGCCCTGTCATAATTCTTGTACATGAATGAGTTTGGTAAAATGAAGGCACCTTAGATCTACATAACTCGAAATTACGAAGTCGTGACGCAGAAGAAAAATACTTGCTCATTTTAAACAACATACCCTTCAACACTAAATCGTTCAGCTGACACGAGTAATGGAATTCTATATAGTTGAATCAGTTGCTCCTTTCCACTCGGTCACCAGGAGCTTCTGCGGAGTGGTACTTTACTATTTTCAATTTGATCTAATCCATATGAATTTTGATTTGGTCCTCGCAAAATTAGAATTGCTCGAAGTGAATTTTAATTTGCTCCTCGTGAAAATAGAATCGCTCCAAGTGAAATTTGATTTGCTCTTTTTCAGTTTAAAATAATTCCTTAAGAATTTTACCAGCTTAATAATGTTATTCGACAGAATCTTAGGGAAATTTATTTTTTCTTTGTGAAGTAATTTTATTCCAACAATGAATACAAAGATATGAATTTTTTAATGAGTATTCACAATTTAAAAAATACAAAATGTAATAGTAGTTTATAAACTTTTGCTCTTTATCAAACCATTACACAAAAGAGTTGTATCTCAGACACTTTGATCAAAGAAAAATCACTGAGATACCGCCACGTTGCACATTACTGCACATCACGTTTCACCAAGTGTAGACATGATACTGTCATCAGCAATAAGTGTTCACCTTAACTCCAAATATATTCATCTCTCAGAAAGAAAAGAAAGAAAGAAAAAAAGAAAAACATTTTATTTCCAATGAAGTACAAACATGAAATGTCGATACATTGATTTTTAAAACACCTTAACATTAACATCCTTAAATGATTATAACACATTGGTATCGTAATACCCGTGTAGAATGTTGAAACAAAATGATTGATAGAAAAGTACAACAAAATTGAGTTCCTTTCCTTGCCTAACCTGATTTTGAACTAAGAGAGCACAATCCTCTCGACGCTCATTTGAAAAACACTTTCATTAGTACGCACAAGTTTTGAAAATGAAAGCGAAAAATGCATTCGAATACCTTTACATAGAAACCCTTAATTGCTATTTATACATGGTTATCGTAACACACATGTTAAGTGTTGGAAATATGATTTAGATCCTTAATTGCTGTTCATACATGGTTATCGTAATACACATGATAGTTGTCGACACAGGATTTAGGGAGAAGCACAAGTTAATAAAAAATAAACAATAATATGTATAAGAGGATCGTTTGCATTTGGAGGGCGGCACTAAGTTTCAGTTTCTGTGTTTCAATTTCTAAGTTTCGATTTCTGAAATTTTTGCTAGGAAGTGAAAATTTATCTTATTGTACGTGCGCTAAGTCATTCAAATATTGATCTTGCTTATTCCTGTCGAATAAAATGAGCATCACAACTGTTGGTTCCATGCAGGGGAATGAGGTTGCTTTCCATAATTACTAGTGCTTCATCTGTGGTGACCAGGAATGGAAATGGAGCCTATTTTTTTCTAATAAATTATCAACTCCAAAATCCAAAAATTCCTTTCGCCCATCCGACAACACTTCACTCCCTCCTCCGGTGATGCCCCGCATCCGGTCATGCCACTACACTTGGTCACGCTTCACACTTGTTTATATCTTACATCCGGCCCACATCCGATCTTTCATCCCTATGTAAGGTGTCCCATCGATAATATTTGCTATCACAAAACACAAAATGGTTATGATATTTCTTACTTGCGCTAATAGTACTGGCACAAAGAGTACATCGGGGTTAAAAGACATGAAAAGTATTGTTTTACATCGCTAGCTGTAATATTTTCAACATAGGTGGAACCGTATAAAAGTTAACTAGCTAAAATTGGTGTTGTTGTAGTGTATTCACGAGAATAAAAAGGTAAGAAGAGTTTACCACACAAAGCTTACGACAGCAATTTGAGACCAGAATAAGAAGATTTAAATGATGATCTTTAAAGTTATGACATTCGTCAGATCCGAGGCCTTTTTTAAATGTTTCAATGAGACCGAAGTAGAGAAAGTATGTACTAAAATGCCCTCACATTTAACATCCTCTCTCTCTTTGCGGTAATTAATATGGGTTTGGAAATGCAAGATGGAAGTGAGTCACTAAGAACACAAAATCCCTGTGACACATAGCTGAAAATAATCTTGTTAGGGTGCGCGTTATTGGATCACGAGTCCGTAATATTTGCTACATAGCTGGAACACCAATGTACACACGAGCGCAGGAAAGTAAAAAATTGCTAATGAACTACGTCGCATGTTCAAAAAGCTTCAATATGAGCGAGAAGTACTTACGAGTATCTTAAAGTTAAGACCATGACTTAAGATCGAATACATGAGGATCTTAATATATTTATATTGGTTGATTTGAAACAAATGGTTGGGAGAAAAGTACAAAGAAAATGCATTCCTTCCATGGTGTTGATATCAAATACATGATGATCGTAATATTTCTATCGGTTAAGTTTTGGAACAAATAATTGGGAGAAAAGTACGTAGATAAATGCATTCTCTCCGTTGTGTTGGTCTGATTTTAACACTGGATTTTATTTCAAGGGGTCAAGAAAACAATGCACATGTGATGCGTTGTTAAGAACACTCCAGTTGGTGCACTTCCAAATTGAAATTTGAGCTTACGAACGTTGGAACTAGTGAAATGAGGGATTAAAGGTTGAAAGTACAACGGGTAGATCCAAAATTAATTTGCATCTTTGACTGCTAGGTTGATGCTAGAGGCAGTTTTACATTGTTTTGTATCAACTAGTAAGCTAAAATACCTGGTATGGATGAAATGAAGGATTTTACAGTAACGGAAAAATTTAAATTTCGTATACTACAGGTCTTGGCACAGAAAAATTCACCGGATTCAAAATAGATGAGAGGGACCGATGTACAATGCCAACCGTAACATTATCAAGATTGCTGGGGCAAAACGAGAAAGTCAAAACAACCTCAAATGGTGTGGCCGAAGCATACTGGAAGAGTGTAAAGGTCAACACTGCGTCACAACAGGATCAACATGAGCATTTTAAAGGGGAATATGTTCTAAACATACAGACACGCACATACGTACACCTATATCCATACGCATATACGCACACACGTACTACATATGCGCACTCTTCCAGCACGTACTGCAGTTCACACTTATTGTGTTGACGCAAGATAGAGAGCCATTTTAGTTTTGAATTCTCTCAGTGTTTGAGGGGTTTTGAAGCTCTGGGGGAGTCTGTTCCACAGTAAGGTGCCTGATACTGAGAGAGCTTTCTGCTCGATGCTAGATGAACGGTATTTGATTGAGACATCACGTCTCCTGTTTGGCTTTTGGTTCGTGACGGTAGGGGAGTGGAATTCCACTATTTCAGCACTGCTATGAGGAAGATATAAAGAGGAGAAAACTTATTGGGCTTTGTGCGCCAGAAACCTTTCCCGAATCGGAGCCCAGCCAAGTTTATTCAGGAGAGGTGTTACGTGGTCATGCTTTTTGAATTTACCGTTGCATACAACCTTTGCTGCAAAATTCATGCATTTTTGTAGGTCTTTCTGAAGATCTTTCGATATATCTCCCCAGACCAGGCTACAGTAGTCAATGCGTGATAAGACCAAAGAATGAACGGCCAACAATCTAGATTCTTCGTCAAGCATATTTTTTATACGATTGAAAAACAATAAGGTGCCGTGAATTGCGTTGCAGGTTTTATCAACGTGGGATTTGAAGGACATGTTTCCATCGAACCAAATACCTAAATTTTTACTTTTTCTGATGGGTTAATTTTATCATTTCCAACTGTAAGAGTTAGATCTAGATTTCGAATGTTATTTATTGAATGCTTTGACCCAAAAATAATGAATTGTGTTTTGTTCGCGTTTAGCTTGAGACCATCTTGGTCATACCATGACTTGAGGCTGATCAATAGAGCTTCAGCTCCTTTTTTCGTCTGTGGTATTTCTGCTACAGAGCTTGTCATTGCAATTTGGACGTCATCTGCATACATGGAGATTCGTGTGTTAGAAGGCATTGGAGGGAAATCGTTAATGAAAATTGAAAACAGTAGTGGGCCCAGAATTGATCCTTGAGGGACACCGAAGCTATTTTGAAGGAATGGGGACAACTTGTGGTCTAAGAGGACTGCATGAGACCGATTTGAAAGGTAACTTTTGAACCACTGTGTATCCACACCTAAGTTCAGTATTTTTCGTAGGAGTTGATCATGTTCGACGCTGTCGAATGCTTTAGAGAGATCAAGTAGCAGCAGAAGTGTTACATTTTTTTGATCGATGTCGTTGTATAATTTTTCAGTGATGTTAAGCAGGGCGTCTTGAGTGCTAGTGTTCTTCCTATAGACATATTGATTTCGATGAAGTAAATTTGACTTGTCCAGGTGAGATGACAGCTGATTCGTTACTACTTTTTCTAATATTTTGTAAAGGACAGGTAAAAGGCTAATGGGCCTGTAATTTGACGCTGTATTTATGTCACCAGTGTTATGCAACGGTCTAATTATAGAGTGTTTCCATTGTTTTGGAAACTTATTTGTAGCTATTGATGTGTTGATAATCAAACGAATCAATGGTGCTGTGACTGGAAAACTGTTTTTTTTATGTATTGGAGGTTGATTCCATCATGTCCAACTGCTTCTGTGTTTTTCAATGAGTATAAAATAGTTTTTAACTCTGGTAAATCGATAGGGCGTGGCTTCCACAGGGCGCCAGCCTCTAAAAGTGCAGTAGGGCATGAACTTTCAACTGTCAATTTCCTCGGACTGGTGTTACTCACTTCATCAAAGACTTGGGCACCTACTGTTGAAAAGAAAGTGTTGAATTCAGTGGCTTTTTCCCAAGGATTTTCAAAATCACTTTTGCGCTCTAAGTTTTCATATTGAGCCACCTCACTTATAATTTCCCATGTACGTTTTGGATTATTTTTTTGCCATGAATAGTTCTTGGTGGAAGTGAGTTTGTTTTGCTTGCGTGATTTTCTTCCGAAGAATCTTTCCAAGTTCTTTACATCTCCTGTATAAAGTAATGTTTGACCTGTTTTCTTTATACTCTCGCAAGAAAATTTTTTTTATTCTGCTTAGGTCTTTAATTTCGCTGGTAATCCACAGAGTGCGTTTTGGCCTAGTTTTTTTGGTGATATAAGGAGCGCATTCATTTAGAGCTACTGTAAAGTTCTCGTTAAAGATAGAAACTTGAATGTCAACATCGTCAGATTGCATCATGCTCTGAACTTCGGTGAACCTGTTTAGGAGTTTTTCATTAAATAGTTCCGGCGAATATTGACTTTTTAGGCGGTAAGTCATGAGACGATAGTTTTGTCTTTCCTTTGCAATATTAATTTTACATTCTACAGAGTGGTGATCGGCGACAGAGGGTGATATTACTGTGTTAAGTATTGCCGTAGGTTTGTTTGTGATTGCTAGATCGAGGAGAGTCTTAGATACTCTTGTAACGCGAGTCGGTTCTTTAACCATTTGTGAAAGGTTTAGTTTGTACAACAGTCTGCTAAGCTGATTTTTTTCATCCGTCAGGTCAATATTAAAATCACCGAAAGCAAAGAATGACTTTTTTGTAGCTAAAATTTCTTTGAAAATTTTCTCAATGAACTCTACTGTTGTTGGTAGAGAAGCTGATGGGTGCCGGTAAAGGCTGCCGGTAATGATGGATTCATGTTTATTTATTTGCACTTTCAACCAGACCATTTCTATGCCCTCGCACACTTCGTTTGTTAAAAGTAAAGACGACTGGTAAATTTCTTTTACGAAAATACAAGAACCGCTACCTTTGCTATTTTGAACGCCGTCATGGCGGTACAGCACGTAATCGGAAATATTGAAAAAGGAGCTCTGAGTTCGCGAATCGAACCATGTCTCGGAAACACATAAAATGTCAATGTCTTCTGTGACCAACATTACTCTAATGTCATCCAGCTTACTAAAGAGGCTACGAGCATTGATATGTTTAATTTCAATGTTTTTAATTTTATGGCGATTTTTTGTGGCATCAGAGGGATTTTTAAGTAGGGACTGATTCGCGGATTTATTGATTTTATCATTGTTGCCCAGAGTGTCAAGTCTAGCATCTGGTGTGTTTGAGAGACTAACTACGATCAATACATTAAGGAGATCGTCCCATGCCCCTGCCAGGCCCCTGACGGTCCGGTGAGCTTTTTTTGTTTTGTTGTTCGAAAAGGACCCTTAGGTGGTAGACTATTTGGTCCTAAAATTTTATGGCGCTACGGACAATAGATCCCCTCCCCCCAGGGGGAGGAGAAAGGGGACAAAAATCTTGAATTTTCGACACCATTTCAACCTCATAAAAAAGTAAACAAAACGGGAAATGGAAAATTTAAAAATTTACTTCTATTAGAAATGTTCCAAGAACTTTGAAACTGTCTTTATTTTTGTTCTAGCATAAAAACTCAATGAGAAGATACGGTTTGAAACATCCATATATATGGAATAAAAAATATGTCCAAGTTTTATCAAAAACTAAGGGCTAAATAAAAAAAATGAATGGAAGAAATTGTGTTTCTTTTCAAAAGTTACTTATAAAACTCAATTTTCAAAGAATCAGACTGAAAATTAAAAATTTCATAATATAAGAAAATTTTTTTTTTGGAAATCACAATTCACAGTGTGAACATAAAGTTATGTATAGAAAGTATTGAAATAAAAATTAAAACTGGATTCAATTGAATGAATTGTCCATTATATTACACTTCAACAAAAAATTTTGTTATGGCTTATACCCAAAACAAATAACATTAAACATTCAAACCGTACGTATCTCCTCATTGAGTTTTGATGCTAGAACAAAACCAGACAGTTTTAGAATCCTTGGAACATATCTAAAAAAATCAAGTAGGCATTTTTAAAATTTGAGAAGAAAAAAATTTATACAACTCTAAACCCAAAAAATAATTTTTATGATATAATCGTAAAAAATCACTTAACACAAAATTTTTTTTCACAAAATGTTGAAATTTTACTATTTGATTTTGTTAGAAATGTTCCAAGGATTCTAAAACTGTCTTGGGTTTTGTTCTAGCATCAAAATTCAATGAGGAGGTACGTCTTGAAATATACATAAAAATGTACCAAAAAACTAATTTTTCATAAAAAAACTAAGGCCTAAATAGAAAAAGTGACATGAGTAAAGAAGGTTTACTTTCAAAAAATACATATACTGGCCAATTTTCAAACGAATCGGACGAAAAAAGGAATCTTCTTAGAACCTTGGGCTTCACAGCTTCAGTTTACACACCTTCTGAGACGATAAAAGCCCCATGGTAAGTCGGATCAAATTATTGCATTGAAGGAACTAACACATATCGCTTCAATATTACACTCCATTTAACCACCACTAAAACTGCTCTTTTCACAAAAATATTCTCGCACCCAATGTATCGGTAATAGATTATATTCTTCAGGTTTTACATACTAGTGTTCAATATTTATCCTTCTCAACTATATTTAGTCTGAGTTTTACGCAGTCAGTTACGGTTCAATATTCATTTGAACGTGGTAATGTTTTTATAAATAATTACAGCACAGACACCAGCGGCTGCTGGGATGTCTTGCTCTTTTCACGCCTCAAGCAGCTGTCTTTGCGTTCAAGATAATCCTATGGTCATTACAGTATACAGGGTGTTTTTTAGTACGGATAAATTTCAACCATAGGTGGAAAAACTCAAATCGATTTTCCCGAATGATAAAATGCCAAAAATTCTTTAATTTTTGCGTAACAAGGATTTGAAAAAACTTTAAAACTTGAAGTAGGATACTACGTGCGCGAAAATGTTAGCGCTAGTTATGATGATTATGACCCCCACTATAACAGGTTCTTTGTAATTTTAATAAAAAACTGCATTCATTTCACGGCAAGGAAAAATATGTGCAGTTCCAAGCTATTAAGCATTTAACAATGATTTTACACCGGCAGGCCGCAGCCGAGACGGTTCAAGAAACGGTTTGTGAGAAGTGCAGAAATTTCTTGAGAATTTCTTGAGTCCTACTCGTGCGACTTTAGACTTTAGTCCACGACTCGTAACTTTTGAAAATGCACTCTTCGACTTCAAATTACTCTCAAATGAAAGAGTGAAACATTCTCTCTTTTCCCATATCAAACACACGGCCCCGACCCAAAGTTTTTTTTAAAAAATGCAGAAATTATTCGATGAGCCTATCCGACTCGCGCGCCGTCAAAAAAAATTGCGTTCGCCTACTCGTAACTTCTGAAAGAATGCACTCATCGACTTCAAATTACTCTCAAATGTACCCAGTTGAAAATCAAGGACGTATCGCCGGTGTATTAAGGACGTGAGGGTCGATTATGCACGATTTATAGGCTAGTCGGCCTGCTGTGCCTTAACACTGCCTCTACGCGCCCTAAACCAAGCGCGGGCGAGCTCGGACGTGAAATTCATAGTTGGCCCTGGATGATTCGAAGGCGCAAAATTTTCAGTTGATTAACGGCCGTAACATTTGAAAGCGGCATGACTCGATCTGTCAGTTAACGACAGCGTGTCATCGTGAGCGTACTGGCGGTTACTGCCTTTGCAAAGGTCGCGTTTGGTGTATCGACTGTGTTCTTCACAATCATTGCGTTAGGCAAATTGTGACGTAATATTGCATCAGTTGTCCAAAACATGTTTATTGATATTATATTGATTGTTTTCTGGGATGTTGTGGCGATCAACCGTTATGCTCATCCTCAGATTTTTCTCGTCACTTCTCGAGCTCAAGCTGAGTTCAATTTTTTAAACCTAGTTATGTGAAGTGTTGTTCGTCCAACTGTTTTGAAACTAGAACAGTGGTGTTCATATCAAAGTGTTCTGGATAGATTACTGAGCAAGTTTACAGAACAGTTCACATTCACCTGATTCATTTGCAAGTTTTTCACAGAGTGGCTACAAAGACTGTTTTTCAAATGTGTATTGATGTCACAATAAGTTACTTATTTTCACGATATTAATAAGTGGAAATGCTGACATTGAACAATAAATTAAACCAATATGCTTTTCACAGTGCTTTGTATCAGTGCCAACAAGAATAGAGGAAAACGCTGGTGAAAAACCAAAACTGTGAGTTTATAATGAAAAATCGATTGCTGTAAATATGCATCATGGCCAAAAAAAGCACAACGTTGTATGACTCTGCACTTTTGGGACTTAGCACTCCTACAGGGTCCGAGAGATGTGCATTTGGGTCATTATATATTGTAATTATTGTTTTGCATTTTCATGATGGAAATTTTTTATTCATTTTCTTCTGTCCATGTCAGCTCGTCTTTCTGTCTTCAACTATTCTCTTGTTTAATTTGTTTTTCAAGATTTGTAATCCTGTGCATTGAGTCCTGCGCAACAGTGCACCCGTAAGTGCATAAAGCTCATTTAACATTTGAGGGTATGGTTTATTGCAAATACTTTTTTGGTAGATAATTGCGCCAGCTAATTGTGCTCTAGTTTTTTCTCTAAAACCGCTTTAGTAACGCAAGGAAATTCGTTTGTGTTATTCCCTGCAATTATTTTCCATTTGGTTCTTTAATGAAATATTTTATATATTATTTTTCAGTGTTTGAATTTGTCATGAATGATGCTGTTCAGCATCCAGCCAATAAACAAGCACATTCAGTCGATTTTAAGTGCCTGCCTATGCATTTTATGAATGATGAATTTCTTTCGCAAAAAAAAATTCGGTGCTGGTTCATTGGTGACCCAGCTGAGAAAGGGGTATTGAAAACTTACATTGTAACTTTAATTTCATTCGTTATTTGCTTTAATGATATTCAAAATGTTCCTGCAGGCCAATCATTTCTATGAAGTCAAAAAATTTGAGAGAGATCTCATGAATGATATATATATATATATATATTATAAATGAGCGTTGGAAGGGAATTCTGTATACATGAGTTGATATATCTGTATATTTAGAAAAAAATATTTTCTATTCGTTTATTTTTTGATGTACGAATATATGAAAAATGATATATATGTATATATAAACGCAAAATAAAACAATTTTCTCAAGTTTGAAAAAACCCAAAACTCCTTTGTTTTCGAGAAATGGTGGCCTGAAATAATTTTAGAATCCCACACGAATAGGCTTACCATGCAGCCAACGAGTAAAATCTAACTTCTTTGGCAGGCTGTTGGCACGCGCTTCGGGCTATTCCTACGGGAATATATAATTATTTCAGATCATTATTTCTCGAAAATGGAGTTTTGAGGTTTTTGTCACTCGTGAAAATCGTTTTATTTTACGTTTTTCGGTATTTGGTTAAAATATTTGCATCGCATTACACAACACCCTGTACATACCGGGTGTCCCACAGAAATGTTTCCAACTTTTTCATTGATTATATCTCCGCTTTAAATTAACATATTTGAAATTTCTTCTTCTCACAATGCAATAAATTTTCTTTTCTTTTCTAATAATTCAAGTTTTTTCAAATCGTTTAACTTTACAGTGATCGATTTACTGGAACAGATGGAAAATTAATTGTTCAGAGGCAACTAATTGTTCAAAGGAAACAATTATGGTGTTCTTAATTTCTCAATACCTACTGTTAAAAATAAGTTTACAATGATGTATCCTACATATCACGAAGTATTTAAATCCTCGTAGAGATTATTTACTTTCTTATTTCATTATTTCAAGACACCTAAAAAACAACTCACTCACCATCAAAAAATTTTCATCGTATTAGAATATGGAGCAACGAAAAACTGTGACACAGCTAGAGGAGCATTTAATTTCCTTTCTAATTTTCTAACTCGAACGATACACTGTTTTCTTATCGGACGAGTTCCTTTCGGGATTTTTTCATTAATTGCACTTCGAATTTTTTCACAGTTTTTCGTTGCGTCATATTCCAATGCGATGAAAATTCTTTGATCGTTAGTGAGCTGCATTTTAGGTGTCTTCAAATGATGAATTAAGGGAGTAAATAACCTTTCAGAGGGTTTAAATATTCGGTGGTCAGTTGGATATATCATTGTGAAATTATTTTCAAAGGTAGGTATTTAGAAATGAAGAACACCAGTGTTGTTTTTAAAATCTTTCCCCTGAAGAATTAGTTTTCTACCTCTTTCTTTAAATCGATCAGTGTAAAGTGGTTACTAAACGATTTTCAAAAAAATTGATTATTCGAAACGGAAACAAAATTTAATACATTGTGAAAAAATACATTTCAAATATGTTACTTTAAAGCGGAGATATAATCATTTAAAAACTCCCAGATATTTTTATGGGACACGCGATATAATGTAGACACTCCTCAGAGGGATACAACTATTGTATCTATGGAAGCCAGTGCTCCCAGGGAGGAAAATGTGTGGGCCCGATCGAGCTATGAGTTAGGTAGGCCTTCTTTTTGTTGAAATACAATGTTTTTGTTATGTTAAGGACGACATATTTTCGGTTCACTACTGTCCTGTTTTTTAGCACATACTACGTTTTTCTTCAGCTTTGATCTGGTTTCATGAACTTTTTTCTCAACTCACTGTTTTTATATCCTTTCTGCACAGATTCCGCGTTCCCATTAAAACGTTGATTACGTTTGTGCGATTGCTACGGTTAGTTCGGTTAAGTTGTGAGTAGCAGAGTTTAGAAACTGACTGTACTGCTCAATTCCATTCTTGTCCTGTATAAAAAGTGTGAAAAATATAAGTGTATTATAATTTTTACCAGGTAGGTTAAAATCAATTCTAAAAAAGGTAGTGAAATTATGGAAATGCTATTCATTTATGCCGGTATGCAATGTACCTAATGGTACACATATAATATGTCCCAAAATGTGGTGCACGTGTTGCCTCCATATTAAATGGTGCCTTCCTTTTCCTCTCTTTGGGTCGCATTTGTTGCGGATTGGGAGGCTTAAGCTAACCAATAATCTAACCTATAATGTAAACAAGCGCTTAAAGGGAACTTTGAGATACGGAAATTGCATTCCCATCCTTATGTTTATGCAGTTGATATTTGTTACACGCAAAATTTTAAACGGGTTGTGATTTTATTTTTAATTCCTATATTATTTTGGTGTTTTAGTGGTGAGAAGGCTGTGATTAATGGAAGTAAGATATTCATGTAAATCATAGTGCAGAGAATGTTTCATTTTTGTAATAAAACCCATCAGGGGGATACAACTAATGTATCTATGGGAATTGGCGCACCCAGGGGGACTATGCGAGGGCCTGAGCTAAAGGTTAGGTAGGGTTCCTTTTTGTTGTAATAAAATAGGTTTTTGTTTTGTTACGGACCACCTTTTTTCGGTTCACTGCTGTCCTTTTTTTCAGCACCTACTTCTTTCTTCTTCAACTTTTTTCTTGTTTCATGAACTTCTTTCCTAGCTCACTGTTTCTGTGCACCTTGTGCATAGATTCCGCGTTCCCTCAACTCCATACTAAATGGTGCCTTCCTCTTTTCTCTCTTGGAACATCTTTGTCGTGGTTAAGGGAGGCTAAAACTTTCTTATATAAGAATAATAATTTTGTAATAAAAGTTGAAGAATGAGCGGGATTCTATGTCCTTTCTAATGTATTGTCTTATGTACCTGAGCTCCCAGTTGCACGTGCATCGATCTCATTGGATGTACAATATTGTATTGAGCTTAATGGGTCAATAAATTCACAATGCAGTAAGTGTGAATGTATTGTAGGATCCAAAGCTTCCAGTGCAATATTGTACACCCCGTGAGGCGAGGCACGTGCAACCGGGAGCGATTTTTTAACCTATTATCCATGGACGGCCAGCCGCGATTCGAATCTGGTTCTGAGGCGGTTAACTGCCGTTAGGTAGGGCGGAAGAACGGCGGTTCGCGTGCAGTTTTGTGTCCGAAAAAGTGGACATTTGACCCTTAAACCGCGCGTCATACAACTAAAAAACGCCTAGGAACCGACGCGTACCCGCCGGCGAAACGTCCTTGATTTTCAATTGGGTATGAGTGAAACATTCTCTCTTTCCCATGTCGAACACACGACCACGACCCTAACAGTTTTATAAAAAATGCAGAAATTCTTAGATAAGCCTATTCGACTTGCGCACCGTCAAAAAACTTAAGTTGACCGACTCGTAACTCGCGCGTTGTCAAAACATCCTATCCTAAGAATACGAAATAATAATATCCTCAACTTTACTTACAATGAACAGACCTTTTCATTGCAAAATAAGGCATGGGAAATTAAAAACGAGTATAATTAACCTCAGAGTTATATCATTTCATACATAAATATTTTCGGAGAATAAAAGCTCAAGTTTTTTCTGTTATATCAAGGTATATTTTGGTCTCTATTCTAGCCTTTTTAGTGGATATTTAATTTGCCCTGTGCTTACGTACTATCTTAAAACCCTATAAAACCTAAAATATTATTTCTACTTCCATTTCAAGCACTTGTTGAACCCTGAACTCAACTATTAGTTTTTTCCTTGCGGTTACTGTTGTGTAACTTTGTTTTTTTTGTTTTCATTTCACTTAAGAGTTCAACCTATCAAATTGTCATTCGCACAGTTGGTTCAGTTTCGTAGATTTTCCAAAATTATATGTTTTATATGTTTATAGATTTTCCACCGGGAAACATTTCTGATAAACTAATTTATGACAGCGCATAACAAATTATTATGGATTTCCTGTTTTATTCATATTTCTTTGAATCAGGTCATTTAGGCGTTTATGCATTACATCCGATACGATTTTTGTGTTTTGTTTTCCGTACAGGATAATATATTTACTTGAAGTTAACGTCATTCCAAATGTATCTGTTTCGATGCCTCAACGTTTCTTTGAGGATGTGTGCTCAGGTATTTTTGGGTACTTTTTTCAAAATTATTACAGTTCAACAGGCGTTTACGATGCGTCTAGTTCAATATTGACGAGTTAAAGAGTTAAATTGATGGATGAATGATATAAAAAAACGTCTGAACATTTCACGAATACGTTCTTAAAAGTGAGAACCATGCTTCCCCGCCATAAAATATTCAGAAATTTTATCTAGTCCACGTCCAATGCGTCATTGTTTACTTTGATGTGTTTTCGGACTTGACATTTGGGATTGAATTTTACAACGAGCCACAATATGCACCGAATACTTTTTATTTTTTCCTTTCAATCAGCTTTTCTACAAGCGACATGGCATTTGCCTTATGTTACATTTTATGTGCCACTTAATAATCCTCAAAGTTTTCAGTAAAAAATTTGTACTATGGCATAAATGCAACAATCATTGCAGCTGACACAGTGCATAGCTTTCAGCTACAGCATGTGTGTAGCTGAAAGCTATGCGCTATTACAGCAGCATTCAAACTAGGGGATCTGCACAACTACATCGACCGGCTGTACTGCGTTTGTATAAAATTATGCGAAGCACACTTCATGAAAACTATTGCACAAAAGGGCAAGAAATATTATCCTGATATGATGAGTAAAAATCGTAGTGTAATCAAACAGTACTTCGCTGATGTGGCAGAAACTTCAAATAAATCAGACCTCTATGCAGTCTTCAGAAATGTAGCAAAAGTATTGCAAAGCCCTTTTCTTGAAGAAGAAATAGCGTCTCTCATCGACCGTGATAGTTTCATTGAAACCGACTTCGAAACTAGTGAAAATCTTAACACATTAGTGGTAGAAGAAGCAGGAAGATACAGGGACAAATGCGCTGTAGGTAAAAAGTTCGTGGCTCTGGCTGAAGACGTAAAAAAGTACGTGGCTGTTGACGGAGAGAAAAATAATCCTTTTTATTCCCCCATAATGATGGAGGACATATTGACTTACTGCATGCCATCTACGCCACTTTGGTTTGGAGTGCAAGGTGGCACGGAAACCAATGGATTAGTGGAAGCGTAGCACAAAATTGTGATGAAAGATATACTTAGGAATGAGCGAACTTCACCAGCATCCTTTGTTCGCAAAATGTACACACAGATAAAAGGGCGCTGTAGAGAAGCTGGTGATGATTACAAAGTTGTTAAAAAGAAAAGTAAAGCAAAAGGAGGACACGACCAGTACGTAGAGCGTTGGTCGGACAAGAAGAAAAACAAAAAGCAATCATACGCCGAAAGAGCGAAAGAAAAATTCAAGGCATTGCAAGATCGTCGAAAAGAGTTCAATGATGAGCCCAGAGGAAAATGGGAGCATGTAACAGATTTTTTGAAACTGAAAAAATTTCGACATAAAAGCATTTCTACATCACCGCGCAATAAACGGCCTAGCAAGAAAGTGAAATATGTTGAAGAGATTGACCTGGAAATCAGCCAAGAATTTATGGCTTGCGATATGACATCCCAATTAGAAGAACACCTCTCGAGCAAAAGCAAAACGTGGCTCCCACATATCAACCTCAAAATCGAATACAAAGAAGACATTCTGAAATCCTCAAGTTGGCTATCAAGCGATGCGATTGAAGCATTCGCTATTCTCATTCGAGATAACTATCCGCAATACAGATGAATGGACAAGGATGGTACGCAAGTGCGCATGACAGCGGGAGTCATTGGGTCGTTGTCGCAAACGCATTGTGTTGCAGAGCTGCTGAAGGTGTGGCGAACGTCCCACACATCTGTTCGCTGAACGGTGACCCCAATCCAGATGTTATAGAGTATATAAAGAAGGTGTACACAGGCACTAAAGCCATTTAAAAACTTGTGTTTCAGTGCCTGAATGTACAACAACAAATGGACGGTTCAAGTTGTGGTCTATTCTCTCTAGCATTCTATACGTCTGTAGTGAAAGGAAAAGAACCATGTTTTCTCGCCTACGACGTGCGCAAGATGAGGAAACATCTTATTTTGTGCTTCGAAAAAAATTCGTTGGGTTTTCTACTCATGGCAACGTCTGAAAGCGTCAGCTTTGAACAAGGAAAACTTCTCGGGCTCCATGGATCACGAAACCGAAAAGAAATAATGATCAAGTGTGAAGGCTAAATGTTTATCTGTAAAATACAAGCATATCTACTTTTTAAGGAACGAGATACCGTTTGTTAGATTGGCTACATCCTGCAAGCTGAATTATAAATGTTATTTAGACTGTATGATAATGTAATGAGTATGGATCATGTAAGTTATGTTATGTTAGGCTATGAATGTTGACAGGTTATAAATGTTGATTATTTTATCGTGTCGATTTCAACAAACTGAAAATTTCTTTGCTTAATTTAATTGTTTAACTTGAGCTCAAATATAGGCCTGCAAGTGTTTCCCAGCAAGTGGTCAAGGCCCAAATTTTAGTCCCACTGCTCGGAGCAGCTGGTCTGAGTGGTGGGGCTGGAATCGAAAGCCACAACTCAACGAGGCCCACAGAAAAGAACGACCGCCTGAACTTTATGGCTGCACACACTCGACGTCTCTCAGACATTCTCTTATTGGGATTAGTTAGTTCG
This sequence comes from Morinoia aosen, assembly GCA_030386875.1. NCBI lineage: Eukaryota > Metazoa > Arthropoda > Malacostraca > Amphipoda > Talitridae > Morinoia > Morinoia aosen. The sequence goes on along the minus strand of CM059572.1, from coordinate 732,285 downwards.
TTGATAACTTTGAAAGTGAAGCGGAGGAGGCAAATGGGAGTTGTGCCCCTCCCCCCCCGGTAAATGCATGCAGAAATTTATCTTATAGCTGGTCCGCTGGAGAAGAGTATCACTTATAATTCTAATGTAGATTGATAGCTCACGGTAGCGCATCTTACCTCAAAATTAAAAGCTAACAAGAGCATAGCCCCCTGTTGTCTGTGAATAATGAAGAATGTTGGCATATACGATTGTCCTTAAGAAAATTCCGATATTTCGTTTGAGAGCAATTTGAAGTCGATGAGTGCATTCTTTCAAAAATTGCGAGTAGGCGAACGCAATTTTTCTTGTACGGCGCGCGAGTCAGATGGGCTTATCGAAGAATTTCTGCATTTTTAGAAAACCGTTAGGGTCGTGGCCGTGTGTTTGACATGGGAAAGAGAGAATGTTTCACTCTTTCATTTGGGAGTAATTTGAAGTCGATGAGTGCATTTTTTCAAAAGTTATGAGTCGTGGACTAAAGTCTGATGTCGCGCGAGTAGGACTTAGGTAAAGTAATTCTCAAGAAATTTCTGCACTTCTCACAAACCGTTTCTTGAACCGTCTCGACTGCGGCCTGCCGGTATGTTTTTACTCTATTGGAACCAGGGTTGCGGAGTCGGAGTCGGTGTCAGGAGTCGGAGTCGCCGGTGTCGCATGTTTTAGGGTGGAGTCGGAGTCGGAGTCGGAGTCGCTTCTCTGAAGTGTGTTGGAGTCGGAGTCGGAGTCGCTTTTCCGAGTGTGGTGGAGTCGGAGTCGGAGTCGTTCATTCGGATGGGGTGGAGTCGAAGTTGGAGTCGCTAGTTTTTGCTGTCTTCGATTCTAATTTTACAAAGAATTATTTACAATTGTTTAAAACCGAAAGTAAACAAAACAGAGTTAGAATACTTTGCTGAAAACCTAAAAATACGCAATGTTTTAGTTGATTATTTTGATTTAAGCTTGAAACAGCGTATTTATACCTATCACCTAATACCATCATTGTTATCTAGTCGTTGTGGGTTTGCATTCCTGTATATGATAAATACAATAAATATAATTTTACTGGAGTAATAATGAATATTTTGCAGTTATTTAAGCAAGAATTAGTAATTTGACGCATTGAAAATTTGTTCTGTATATTTATGTTTCGTTCATTTCCTCTTTAATTAGTACAGGAAGTGGCAAATAGTACTAAATGTGTTGCACGTTACTTGTAGAACATTTCAGCTGATACAATACATTGTGCTCACGTAGGGAGTGATAACTATGTACGCTTTTAATGATGCATTGATTGATAATGACTAGTCTTTGCTGAAATTTAAAGTTACGTTGTGATCATAAATATTTTTAGTCTTTATGTTATGATTCCTTGCCAATGAGTAGTCTTTGCAATAACCTGTTGCTATGGTCTGGTACATAAAGACTTCTAGTTTTCAGGTTATGTTATCAAAATTGATATGGCTTCCTTGTCTTTAGGTCAAGGTGACATGTATTATTAATAACAATTTCTGCTCATTTCTGAAGTTATTTCTTGTTCTTGTTCTTGAATGTTCTTTGCTTTTTTTAGAATTATTTTGTATTTCACAATATCATTATCATGTTGAATTTTTATTTTCGTATCACTCCGCAGTTTTTAAGTAAGCATACGCTGAAATGGAGAATTTTATATTATGCTTATACAATTTTAAACACTGAAATAGTATCCGTTTTGCAGCATTACATAATTAACTACTTCTTCTTATGGAAGATTTGGAAATGTTGTAAAGTAATCAATATCGGCAATGAGACACTTGAAAAATTAAAATACAATGTAAACGAGCTGCAATGAAAATAATAACAAACTAGCAAAAACTTCACTTAGTCACACACATATTGTAACTGAAAGCAATGCACTATCTCAGCTGCAATGGTTGTTACATTTATGCGATAGTACGAATTTTCTTACTGGAAACGTTTCAAATCGCTCCAAAAAACATGAAATGAGAAGAACATGGGTGTTTATTAAAATAAGAAAGTGTCAAACATAAAGTAAAAAGTTAGACGAGAATAAGAGATAGTATCATATTACACGCAAAGACGCTAAAAGTGACTTTTATTCGTAAACAAAACGTTCCGAAAACTTCAGTCCCCTGCGACGAAAGCAAAGCAACTTTTGCCTATTATAGCCGAGATATAAAATAGTGTTGAGCAATAATATGACACCTTTGCTGTATTGTTACCCTGCATAGTGTAGACACAGAATAAGAGGCAGTGTGTAAATCTTGCCTACTTTATCTACATGTATATCATTTCGTGGATTTTAGGCATAGTCATTGAATTAACTTTTATAATTGCACTGAATGAGTGGTTACTTAGTAATAAAAAAAATGGATACATATCTATGCTTCTCAGTGTGAGCAGTGCTAACTTTACCTACTCAGAAGACATTTGTCAGTAATATACAGGGTGTTTCAGAATAAGAGGCAAAAAATTGCCCACCAAGTAGAAGATGTCCGAATAAAAACTTTTTCTTCTATGAAATTTTCCGAAGAAAAAGACATTGAGATATTAGCCGTTTATTGTTTGAAAGGATGACATTTAATGACTAAATTACTCGCAATATTTATTTGAATTTACGTTGATCGGGCGAAATCTTTTAGTTGGCATGACCTCCTAGATCTCCTTACATGACTCCATTCGATTTCGTTTTTTGGGGACACGTGAAGAGCCTTGTTTATGCTACACTCATTAAGTCTGAGGAAGATCTTGTGACCAGAATTGCAGTGGCTGCTGGCGAGATGCAAATGCCAGACGTGTTTCCTAATATCCGGCAGTCGTTAAGGCTAACATTCAAAAAGTGCATTGATGTAGGTGGAACACATTTTGAACAATTTTGTAAAGTAAATTCAAGATAAATATTGCGAGTAATAGTGCCATTAAATTTCATCATTTAAAACAATAAACAGCTAATATCTCACGACCCCGATTTTTGTGGGAAAATTTCATGAAATTAAAAGTGTTTATTTAGCCATTTTCTACTTGGTGTGCAATTTTGTACCTCGTGTTCTGAAACACTTAGTATATAAAATTGTGTACTCGACCCGTGATAAATGATGTGATTTAATATTTTCTTTATACGAATCCTCCAGATATGGATCATAAAGAAATATATTCAACCTAATAGTACCCGCGATTAAAATATTCTAGTACTAATGCACTGGTGAAACAGTCATCACAGATACAGGCATCTTTAAGAGCGTGAAAAGGAGACAGACCAACCAACAGAGACGGACAACCAATTTTATTTGTTCAATGAAATTTCTTGTTGAAAATCTTCCGTATTTCTGATGGCTGCTTTGTGGAAGCAGCTTTCTAACTTTCTATAATTAAGCATTTATGAGCTTCTACCAGACCTGCATTAATAATAATAATAATGAAGGCATCAACGGATGCTTTATTTCCAATCAAGCCTGATACATATCACCTTGTACATTGGATTTTCAAATGCCTATATCTAACGCCAGGACGCCATGACGCTTTCCCCCAGTCTAGACTGGTACCCATTTCAGACACCTGGGTAGAATGGGGTATTGTGCTTGGAATTTTTCTCCTATACCCAACGGAGAAAATCGCCACCGCCAGCGCCGAGTTTCGAACACAGGTCAACCGCACGGCGGCAGAAACCTCTAGCCACATGGCTATGGCGAGAATAGATTAAATTAACATTACTCGTGACGCACTGGCGTTCACTAATTAAATTACCTTTGAGCTTACACTGCTTGGGCAGCATGTCGCCCATTTAATAAAAATCGGTCTGGCACCTCTAACTTATTTCTCTTGCGTAAAAAGCAGTCTCTTTCTGCGACTTAAACTCCTCGACCCGGTAAACAGGCACTTATTATTCAAGGTAATTAATTGTCAATTAATTGTTAATATCTTAGTGCTATACCAATCCTGCACTAAGATACGATATTCAGCTAGTCGGCGACCAGACATCTTAAAACTCTGTTTCTATCTACTCAGAACGCCACTAAAACTTCCTACCGGAGAACCGTGCTGATGACCGGCCACGTCCATTGGTTGTCTTCTATTTTTAAGGAGTTTCGTTTTTAAAACTAACATTTCGTTAAAGAAGATCTGCGGTCTCCGTTTTAAAGGAATTTAATAATAAAAATAGTACAGAGGACGCTGCTGTGCGTGCTGTTGGAATCCTCAAGATATGCCTAACTTGGGTGCTGTTTCTCTTTTTGCGCATCTCGGGAAACGACTTGCTATTGTTCCCTTGAAGTTCTTCTGTATTTGAAATAAATGTTCGAACAGTAGCCCTTAAGTTTTAAATCCTAAAATTCCATTGTAATAACATAGAAGAGATTACGCACAGGAAATACCTAAACCAATTTATTTATTTGTTTAAGGGGACACTTGCCCTTTTATTGTATAAGAACAATCAACGCTATACCGGGTGCCCCACAAAAATCTCCCCGACGTTTTAATTGATTATATCTCCGCTTTAAATTAACATATTTTACTTGTCTCTGTTTCACAATGTAGTAAATTTTATTCCCTTTTCAAACGATTTAAGCTTTTGAAAATCAGTCGAATAACCACTTTACAATGATCGATTTACTGAATAGGGTTGAAAAACTAATTTTTCAAAGGGTAAGTTTTAAAAGCAACACTGGTGTGCTTCTTAATTTCTCAATACCTACTGTTAAGAATAATTTCATAATGATGTATCCTACATACCACCAAGTATTTAAACCCTCTGAGAGGTTTCAAGTGTTTTCAATAACAGTGTTTCAAGAACTGGAAGAAAACGGTGAAATAATCTGTAAAACTCCTCGTTCAATGGTGGCCAGAAGTAATACTTGCCTTGAGAGAAATGGAGGGTATGTCGAGGGATACTGAATTACTTTATTTGTTTAAACGTTATTTACGGTAATGTTTTGTTACTTTTTTATAATTTTGTTTGTTCATTTTTTGGAAAGTACAAAACAAGGAAGAGTATCAATAATGCTTAAAAATTTTTCCTTTGAACAATTAGTTTTTCTACCCCTTTCAGTAAATTGATTATTGTAAAGTGTTTATTCAACTGATTTTAAAAACTCAAATTATTCGAAAAGGAAACAAAATTTATTACATTGTGAATAAAAGAAAATTCAAATATTTCAATTTAAAGCGGAGATATAATTAATTGAAAAATCGGGGACATTTTTTGGGACACCCGGTATAATAAAAACCCAGGTGTCCGTCAATTTGTAAATAAATACTTGTTCTCGTGTGTAATTTCTCCTATTTTATTACAATGGGAAAATTCTTGCTTGAACAGTATCATGAATACCATTGAAATATTATGAAAAACCTGGCATCTGCTCACTTTTGTTTATAAATAAAAAACATTGCGTCAAAATCGAATCTATTGTCTCGAAGATGCGGCTAATCTCAGTAAAAAGGTATGGCAACTTTTTTAAAAACTTCTTGCCGAATAATAATTTAAATTTTAATACAGTGTTGTTGCTTGCTAGGTTGGTGTGTGCGTCTGCGACATTCTTAAAGATGCTTAACAACCGTAACTGTGATAAAAGTTTTACCTGTGCACAAATACGAGAATACTGTATTTTAATCGCGGGTACTATTAGGATGGGTATATTTGTTTGTCATCTTTATCTTGATATTTTTTTGAAACGATACCATCGAATCCCGTAATTTTTCACTAACCATGTACTCTAGTAACTTGATAATTAACATTCTGCAGTCAATTTTAACGTCGTTCGTTAATAAAGAATATAGTGAACATATGTACAGGTTTCAACATCTGCAACCGTCTACTACTAAGAATGACAGTCGTGTGTTTATTTATTCGTTTCGTGTCACGCTCTTAAGAATTGATAGAAAAAAATTAGCACTGGCGGTCTTAGTTTCAGTTCACCGCCAATTAATGCACTCATTTTCGTACTAGTGCTCTAGCTATAATGCCACTTTCAAAACAATTGAGAGATCCAGAGCCTTATATACCAGAGTTCGAATCGTGGATACCGAGTTCGGCGAGGTATTGTATATTACAATATACATACACTAGCTCGCAGTTGCTTTCAGAAATGCTGAATTTCTGTATCTAGGATACGACACGAATGGCTATATCTACTTCTCTTGCGGCTCAAAAATACTGTGTTCCAAATGTTTATTACTCTAACAAGAAAAATAAGTTACATTTGGAATGAGTTTTAAGCATGGAAACTCCACTCGAACGAAAATTTGTTGAAGAAAGGTATTGAATCCCGTTTTTTTGACGGACCGTGTACGCTAGTTAAGAAATAAAATATTATCTTATAAATTATGAATAGGTGAAGTTGGAGTCCCAAAATTGCGAATAGGCGGAGTCGGTGTTGGAGTCGCCAAATTTTGGAAAGGTGGAGTCAGAGTCGGAGTCGCCAAATTTTGGAAAGGTGAGTCGGAGTCGGAGTCGCCAAATTCTGGAAAGGTGGAGTCGGAGTCGGAGTCGCCAAATTATGGAAAAGTGGAGTCGGAGTCGGAGTCGCCAAATTCTGGAAAGGTGGAGTCGGAGTCGAGAGTCGCCAAATTATGGAAAAGTGGAGTCGGAGTCGGAGTCGCCAAATTCTGGAAAGGTGGAGTCGGAGTCGGAGTCGTAAATTTATTCCTCCGACTCCGCAACCCTGATTGGAACACACAAGTTTGATGTCTAAGTTTGATTTGGTTAGTTGACAAAACGTTGCACTGTCAACATGCAGCGTTAGCATTCATTTATGGTTTAATATCCTACATTACCTCTGACGAAAAGTTTCTCTGAAATAGTAAAAAATGAGGCTTTTATTAATTGAATGAAATAACTACTAAAGTTTATGCACGATAGCTTGGTGTTCATACCCTAACGAACATTCAAATTTTAAATGGAACAACTCTATAGTAAAAATATGAGCACGCTAAGTGAGAAACGACGTTTCGACCTGCTACTGTGGTCATCATAAAGGTATATCTCTGCAAAAACGAAGATAATTCTTACTAAACATGAACGTAATAAGTCTTTGAGTATCCTAGACTAAATACTTGTAAACGAAAATAAAAACCACAGTAGAAGGTTGAAACGCCGTTTTTTTACTTAGCGTGCTCATATTTTTACTTTATATAGTTCTTTTTTAAATTTACAATGAACTAAAATGTGATTTTGGAAAAGTGGAGAAACTGTTGAGAAATAATGTGAAATTAAACGCCGATCTAAAATTTTTAAAGTTCTGCCTGGACAATCGGCTTCTCCCAAAGTTTACGAACTTTAAAGCTCTAAGACATAAGTGCAGTAAGATAGTGAAAAAACACTTTTATGTAGATATCATGGTTGTGGTCAGAATCGCCCCGCAGAAACAGTTGACCTCTACGTCGAACTCCATAACCTCGGAACTTACAAAAAAGATGCAGAATTTCTCACGAATACAGTTATACAACACACCTGTACAATATATCCTTCTAAGAAAATTCTCGTCAGGCCGTATTTCAAGCCACGAAAACTAGTAACTTTTTTCACTACCAGACTTCGAGAACCGGATCTTCAGCGCGCGGGCGTGGTCTACAAGTTTACCTGCCCAGAGGATAGCTGTCAGGCTTCCTACGTAGGACACACCACCTCAACACTGGAGAGAAGAGCAAAACAGCATCGTTATTCATCCAGCAGAATCTTCAAACGCTTCAGAGATGATCACAAAAAGAACCACCCAACTTGGATGCATTTCTTCCAGCTTTCAGCATAATGCACACTTACTCTGATACAGCATCTATAAAAATTACAGAAGCCCTAAAATTAGAAAACCTGCACCGTTAATAAATGTCAAGTAGAACGAATTTTCCAAGCACCTAAACTTGTTCACATAGAAGCGCAATGTCGAGCACAAGAGGTTACTTGAGTTGAGGCATCGTCAAGAACTTACGCCGCCAGTCTCATGCCATGCTTCAACCAGTGCACTTCTCTCTTCTCGTCTGCTCTGTTTATCAAACTAGCTTCCAAATTTTACCATGAACTACTGAAAGATTTTGTTTACAATTATTTAGTCTAAAGTACTCAAAGACTTTGTAGGTTCATGCTTAGTAAGAATTGTCTTTCGTTTTCGCAGAGATATACCTGGATGATGACCACAGTAGAAGGTCGAAATGTCGTATTTTACTTAGCGTGAACATTCAAATTGCAGACATTTCTCATAACTGTAAAATGCTCGCAGCTTTTATTGTAAAAACAACAAAACCCGCTTTAGCGGGGTCAGAACCATTAAGACAAGCGCTGTCATTGGTGCGCACGTAGTACCCTACTTCAAGTTTCAAAATTTTTTTTAAGTTCTTATAAATTCAAAACTATGGAGTTTTGGGTATTTTATCATTCGTGAAAATCTTTTTATTTTGGAATTTTCTACCTACTTGAAATTTGTTATCACAATAGAGCACCCAATATGTGAATACAAAAAATGGGAATCGCCGTCAGTAATGATTTCTAAATAAAACTTGGATAAACATTCGTGGTAGCATTTAACGCACACAAAATTCTGCACGCTAAGTAAGAACGTTCATAAAAAAGATTAAATCACCTCAAGAATAAAACACATTAATTGAGCCTCGACTTTATTCATTACGCGGAAAATTTGCGTACCCGGTCATCATAGAATCACTGACTGCGCCAGATTATCAAAGGGCACGAGGTAAGCGCTAACCTGCAGCTGCGAGTTGTGCTGCTGCAGCTGAAGCAAGACTTCCTCGTTGTCGATTTCCGCACCTCCAACGAAGCTCTAACTCCCACCGCCGCTCTCGCTGCTGTCGTATGAATACGTCCTACGGGAGATTAGCAAGCTCGGTTATCATACACATTAAATATCGTGCTTGGTATAATGCAAGACAAAAGGATATAACCCCATACCAATCTAACGTACAAAGCCTCAATATAGATTTAAAGGGACACAGCAGTTGAGAGAATGCTCGTACAAATTAATGAAGTTAACGAAGGGAATAGACCCGCATTTTACGACACCCTTAGGCTTTATCCCTAGAAGTAGACTGATCCATCTTTGGGATCGTCAATTCTTCTCAGCCTAGTCGCCGATGTTTTAATCAGTTGGTCATTATCCGGATCAAGACATTGAGGTATGCCAATGCCTCCTACACCTTCAAGCCTTCTCCTAGACACGGCATTATAGCAATGACATCCTCGTAGTAGTCGGAAAATGTCGGAGTTATAAATATAATCCAATAGAGTTGATATGTTGCTCCATCGCGTTTCTATTTGCAGTTCTTGGATATTGTGAGTACATTCTATACAATGCACGTAATGATACGTATATTCCTAACGCATACTCGCGATATTCATTGTGTCCTGTGACGATTGGAGGGAGGAATTGAGATCGTGATGCTTAGCGATGTCAGTAGCGTTTGGAAGAACAATGTACTGGTAGTAGCCATGGAAGATTTCAACTCGAAACTCGATTCTGAGCGAGTTTGTTTGTTGTAACTGACACTCCTTAACGACCTCGTACTGTGAAGACTATATGCAAAGCACAATTGCGTGAAGCAGCCAAACCTTATGTAACTCCTATGCTCCAGGAATAAAATCAAAACTTTTTGCAAATACATTGCAAGAAAGTGCGAGGGTAATATTGAAGTTGTTTAAATTATCTAGTCTAATGGTCCGGGCTAATTATTTCAGCAGTGACGGGAATAACTCAAGGAAACTGAATTTATTTATACATTCTTACGATATAAAAATTATCTCAGCATATTTACGCTAGTAGCGAATTTCACAACTCTTGGTCAGCTCCATTACATGGGAAATACATGATTAACTAGAGGTGATTAAAATTCGCACTTTCGATTGATCACGTAAGGCGCGACAGCTTCGTTCAAGGCCGCAGCATCTAAGATTCTATGAGCAGCCTTAAGATGAAGGAAGGATAGGGTGTACCCGGATCTTTTCGTGAATAGATTAGATTATTTGAGCTAGTTAAACATTCCCTAACGATATCTGAGGCGTTACAAAGAGAGCAAAGCGCTATCTAGTATGGACTTTAAGGAACGTGAAATATATGTTGAGGGTGTGTTACCACACAAGACCATCTGCATGTACGAACAGCGAGTTAGAAAAAAGTTCAAGAAATAAGTTAGTTGAAGAAGAGAGCAGTGAACCGAAAAAAGATCGCCCACAACAAAATGAAAACCTATTACGCCTCGACAAAAAGTAGGCCCACCTGACCTTATTACCTTACTACGACGTCTATTAGTAAAGGTCGAAAAAAAGTTAAGTAAAGCGAAATGGGAAAATAAAAGTTTGTAGATCAGTTTAGATTAAACACTTCCCAATGCAAAGAATTTTAGGTTCATTGCTCTAGACAATTTTAATTTTACCATCGACAAAATTTTTGCAATTGATACCTCCATGGGCTCAGGAAACTTTCGTTTTTCATGCATGAATCGACCTAGGTTTCAAATTTTACGGAACGACTCGGTGTGTACATGAACTTGTTCTTGTGCAGGTTGGCTAGATTTGATAACTTACAACCTAGGTTTACAAATCGCATTCTTTTTTGTAGTCCTACATAAAAAACATTCGTAGAACTGTGCTCACCTGCATCGGAGATATTTCTGCCAAATCAGCGAAGCCGACGATGCCATTAGTTTGAAAATGTTGTTAAAGTTTTCGCATATATTACTGTTCCCATTTTAACCATCTTACAGTGTTATTGTTAATTGTACGTTAAACATTAAACATTATTGTACTCCTTAGACTAACGTTGATGGTAGGATGCCCTAGAAGTCACTGAACTTATTCGGGCCCACATGTAGCTATATTCAAATTTGACCATTGTACTAGACTTAAGGAACATTCTATCTCTGTATCACCTGTGGGAAATAAATTGTTTTCGAAGAAATTGTTTGAAATTTTTTTCATATTTACTTGTGTGTGCCGTAGTATTTGTTTCTGTGCTTTCTACGCCACATCACGGGTCTTGTGGGGGGCAGTGAACTAAAGGTTAAAAGGTTTGGATGTTTTTGGAATTTTTCAAAGGCTTTTAGGTATCCCATACTCTGAATTGCCAACAGTTCGTGATCAATGTTGTGTAGGGGATCATTTTGACGTGTATTTGGTAGTGGGCCACGAATCAAATTGTTTGGAAACCAATAAATTGTTGAATACAGAGTAATGGAAGAATATTTTAAATGCTCTTCTTTCAAAATGCCGGCTTTACTTTGTATAAGTTGTGGACAAAACGATTTTATAATTGGAATATTGATATGACATTGTACAGATTTCATGAATTGTTGCCTATTTTTTACGTGCTTTGATATTGAAATTTTTCTAATTTCGTATTTGGAAATGATATGGTGGGCAGAATGGTCTGTGCTTTTGGTTGCTCGGATCGGTTTCGGCACACGTTTCTGAGAAAAAAAATTATGTAGAAGGTGACTTGATAGAACAAATGGAAGTTACAATATAGCGCGGAAAATTTTCGAAATTAGAGTTCGAAATCCTGATTAGTTCAAAAAGGAATTCTGAGGCTAACGACCTCCTCCAAACTTTTTCGAAAGTTTTTTGTATAATCTATTATATAACAATTTACCTATTGTGAATTTCTAATCATCTATATGTTTTATGAGTGTTCACAAAATATTTACATCACTATTTCTAAACAGTTATTTTTACACACTTACCTTGAAATAAGTTTTGTAGCGTACCAAGATATCTTTTTTTTTCTTTAGGTTGGTAAAATAAATCATCTGTGTCCCTATCATCAATTTTTATCAGCTTTTTTGCTACATCTAGGTGTAAATTAATTTTGGGATTTAAAAGAGGACATTTATTGAACGTCCTTGGTAAAAAATTTTACAACTACTAAGAACCGACATCTTAAAAAAAAATTTAATTTCAGTGATTGAATGTACAGGAAAATCTGTAAATATATTCAGAGAAGTTATTGCTATGACTAGGAAATTGCACGCATACATTAACCCATGTTAAGACGACGGTGTAGAAAAAACCCATCGAATGATTAGTAACTCAAAACTTCAAGGTCTCTTTCTTACTGCAAATTTACTATCGCAAAGGAAATTAACCAAATTCACCACCGCAAAGACTTTAATTTTGATCAATCTTATTGAGTCACAAGTTTTCAGCGAATGGATTCACAAGTTAAGTTTCAGAAAATTTGAAGGATAAAATTGCAGAGGAGTTTAACGGTAGTCTTTTGGATGACTGAGGCAGGCAGGGAACGAGCGGAGCATCCCGGGCAGGCAACCCGGATGGAGGACCCTCGCGATCGCCCAAGGTGCATGGATTGCTGGAGGAAGACTTATAGATTATAGTACTATACACCAATAGATTTTAAATACTATGCACGAACGAATGGATTTTAAATATTATGCACGAACGAATAGATTTTTAGTATTATGCACGAACGAATAGATTTTTAGTATTATGCACGAACGAATAGATTTTTAGTATTATGCACGAACGAATAGATTTTTAGTATTATGCAAGAACGAATAGATTTTTAGTATTATGCAAGAACGAATAGATTTTTAGTATTATGCACGAACGAATAGATTTTAGTATTATGCACGAACGAATAGATTTTTAGTATTATTCACGAACGAATAGAATTTTAGTATTATGCGCGAGTAGAATTTTAGTATTATGCGCGAGTAGAATTTTAGTATTATGCGCGAATAGAATTTAGTATTTCATAGTGAAGCCCTGGCCCCGGCCATCGCCACAGATTAAAGAAAACAAAGCTTCACAAGTCGCGTTGACTAGCAACCCGGACAGAGGATCACCGAGGCTAGCCTAATTAATGCCTGCTTCAGACATCGGGAAATTAAAGGCCGCCCGACTTACATCTGCCACTCAGGCTACGGCGTGCAGGCGAAGTGAAGTCTCCACGGGCTAGCGGCCACAAGACGAAGGCTGCGCAGGATAGGTGCCTTAGCCCATCATGGTTTCGTGGGCTCTCGAATTGAAAGGCGATTGATGAGGCACGGCGATGTGTGCGCCGCTGAGGCTGAATTAGGTCTGCTGCTCTCAGGCGTCGTGACTCGACGAAGCTGTCTATAATGGTCTTCATACTCTATGAATATCGGGCGGCCTCCCAGAGTGTATTTTCAACTCTGAAATTTAGTTAAAACATTTTATTACAACTCGCGAAAGCTAGTTTCCCCAATCGCGGAAAAGTAGCGTAAAATAAGGTTTTATTTTAGACAAACGGTGTGATCACTAGAGGTCGGATTTTTAACATATATCCTATTATTGCTATAACAACCATGAATGCAAATAAAAATTACATTCACAGTATAGCAAAACATGCTCTTTCACTTACTAAATGCTATTTTGACCAGGATCTAAAATAAAAAAATAGTCATTACGCGAAAATGATCAGATTATGTGTTAGTTTAAGCTAGGCTCCCTACTCGTTACAAAAAAGAACTTATCGAAGAGAGGAAGGAAAAGGGCATCATTTAGTATGGAGATAAGAGAATGCAGAATATATTTTAGGTTCTTCACCGCTCTGATGGCTCTTTTTTGCAGAGTAAAAATTTTATTGGTTTTATTTTTTCAGTTCCGTGCCATACTTTTATTCCGGATTGCAAGTATGGAGAAATGAGCGTTCGGTAGCGCATTTGTAAAGCTGTTTCAGGCAGGAAATTTTAAACTCTATTTAGGATTCCGATGGATTTCGATAATTTAGAACTAATATGAGCGATGTGCTCTTTGGAGGTCAGATGTTCATGTGTTATGATGCCCCGAAATTAAATGAGTTAGTTTCTTCGATTTTATCTTCGCCAATTTTAATGCGTGGGAGAGAGACATTTTTCTTGAATGAGAATGCAATATATTTTGTTCTATCGAAATTAAGGCTTATTTTATTAGCTTTAAGCCACAATGAAAGTTATTAAGTTCATTATTTACACTCTCCGCAATCAAGCGGGATTTTGGTCAGGAAGGACCGCAGAAAGCGTACTGTCATCGGCAAAAAGTATGTATTTGAAGAATGATGTAGATTTAATAATATTATTGATAAAACTCAGAAATAGGAGAAGACCAAGAGCAGATCCTTGTGGAACTACAGGGCTAATTGTCTGTATGTCCGATTTTGCGTCGTCAATGACAACGTGTTGCTTCTGATTTGTTAGGTATGATCTGAACCAATAATGGGCAACCCCTCGAATGCCGTCACAGTGTAGTTCTAGAGTAATATTTTATGGTCCACACAATCGAATGCGTTTTGAAAGTCAAAAAATACAGAGAAGACAGGCTTTCCTTTATCTATATTAGAATAAAGGAATTGTAAATGCTTTAATATGTCCTGTGTTGTTGACTTTTTGAGAGTGAAAGTCATATTGTTTATCGTAAAGAAATGATTTTTGTTCAAGAAAAGAGTACACATTTTTATACATAATTTTCTCGAATACCTTGCTACTAATTGGTAGCACGGAGATAGGTAGATAATTGTTTACATTGTTTTTTTCACCATTTTTAAAGATAAGGATTACTCTAGCAACTTTGAGGGAGTTCGGGAAAGTGCCTAGGAAGAGAGACTGGTTAATAATATTGGATATCAGCGGGTCTACAATATCAGCAATAATTTTAGGTACTTATGACAGAAACGTTTGTAACCCACTCGATTTACTTCTCAGGTTTATGCACGCAATTACATCGGAAGAGTTGGCAGGCGTGAAGAAAAAGGAGTTGTGTTCTCGAATATGATCCATGTATTTCAGGTGATCACTTGGAAAACCATCTGCTATAGTTTTCCCTACGTTTACGAAGAAATTGTTAATGAGATAAGCAATTTCATTCTTATGGTATCATACTTAATCTTGAACAACATATTCAATTTTCTTTTTATCGGCGTTATCCGGTTTACAGCAAGAGTTAAGGAGGCGCCAAACCTTCTTAACGTCGGCTTTAAATTGAGGAAACTTGGGCGTAAAGTAGCTCTTTTTTGATGTCGTTATCTGATTTGTCACATAGTTTCTGAATCCGTTATGTTTCTCTAGATACTCTTCCTAAGCAAAGAAAGGCTAGGTACGCTTGACGTTTCTTTATTAATCATCATGATGTCTCCAGTAATCCAAGGCTTTTGCTTACTTTTCGAGGTAACTGTACGAGTTACAATTGGGCAACACTGATTGTATGCAGCCATTATAGTTTCAGTCAACTTTACTACTGCTTCATCAATGCTCGTTCCATCATTGTGTTGAGAGATGTGCAATGTTGGCATTGATTATTCCAGAACGGTGCGCATTTCTTCTAAATTTGATTCGTTTACTTTACGATATGAGTAAGTTTCAGCCAGTGTCTTGGTGCAAGCAATATAGACATTTTTCTTAATAATAAAAACTTGAGCATGATCTGATAAGTCAGAAGTAATGATTCCAGCAAGATAATTAGTTGGGTCTGTCATAAAGAAATTGTCAAGCTGCGTAGCAGAATCTGAGGTTATTTGTGTAGGCTTTGTGATGATTGGAAGGAAAGATTGAGACCGAAAAGCTATTAGGAAATTAGAGATTGGTTCATAGCTTGCATGTTTCAGTAGATCATAATTGAAGACACCGTATATTATTATGCAATTGTATAAGGGCCTGTTGAACTGAGGGATAATACGATTTAGCTCATTCAGGAAGGATATAGGACAGGCTGTAGGAGGCCCATGCACCGTTCCAAGCACAATTCGTCTACCATCTCTAGACAGTTCTACGAAGAGTGATTCTATTTGATCCCGATTCATTGTTGTACTTGCTATGATTCGCGAGTCCATGTGGTTAGATATATATGTACTGATGCCTCCGCCTCGCTGGTTTTTTCGTAGCGAATGGTAACTATGATATTTTTCAAATCTAATCATGTCTTTGGTTGTTTTATCAAATGAAATTCATAGCTTGTCCAGCATTAGGGCAAAAAGATTATTTTTCACCATTCCTATGCTCAAAATTGCGCTTTATTTCTATTGCATATTTGCATTTTTCGTTTTTCATATTCACAGAAATTATGTGTTAGTGATTGATTTTTTTTAATCAATTAACTAGTGCAATAAATTTATTTACTGGACAATGTAATTGACATTGAGGTTTTGTTGTTATGCAAAAGAAAATTTAAAACAATAGACATTTTTCGAGGTGTTAGAAATGGCCTCAATTTATGCTGATCCTTGGCAGTTTGTATCCATTGCGCTTTCTCTTTCGTTACCATGGCATTTTCATTCGCAAGTCCGCTTGTGAAAACATCCGTTTTTCATAGCTGCAGATGAATGAAAACTACTAAATTGAAGCCATAACTGGCAAAATTTTACGTGCTGTTTTGTCACAAATAAGAACCATTTTGCTAGAAATAAAATCTAATTTGCTATTAAACCTTCAATGTAAACTTTTTTCCGTGCTATTTTGACCATATTTTTGCCGCTATTCTGACCACTTTTTAGGACTAGGAATCCGGGCTCTAGCGATCTCAAAGAGAATGCCTAACACGTATGATTTGAACACAAGTATATGAGAAAATAAATGATATGCGCAACGAGATACAGTTTGAAGGTAACTAACAGAACGTTCTTTGAAGTTACAGCTGCCCAACCAAATGCATAGGACGCGCACTGTGCATATCATTAAGGCTGGGCTTGCTCATATCCAAGAATTCTTAGTTTCATTTCACTGCGGATAGACCCTAAAATTGAAAATTCAGAATTGGAAATTCTAACATCACACTGTTCCTCTGCGTGAGATCTTACGGCAGAGTGTATAGGGTGACAATGCTTTGTCACCCTATACACTGAGATACACTGTCACCCTATACATTTATGCTAGAGCCCCAGTTCTAAAACTTATTGCGACGTGTTCCGCCTGTCTTTGGGTGCGTGCACATTACGAGCGGAGCGGCGCGGCGCGGCACGGAGCGGTGCGGCGCGGCGCGTGTGTTCACATGTGAGCTGAGCAGAGCGACCTACACTGTTACTACACACAGATCATATACTAGAAGATCCTCAACTTATCACTAAGTGAGTTTCAGCCCTGTCGACAATGACGTAGGTGCCAATGGGCCAATGACGGAGCCGATAAATTGTTACGTGCTCGTGTTTGAATCTGAAGTCGTTAGTCGGCTGTGAGCCTGCGACAGAGGTGCATCGAAAATTGCAGCAGAAACGGCTCCTTACGTACGCTCGAAAAATGCTCAATGGAAAATTGTGCTACTTATTCATAGCAGTTTTTTTATCACTTAAAAATCTTAATTTACTCATTATCGTATTGTTTCGACTAATATTAGAATCTGGTGTTTAATGGTTTAAAGGTTCAAAATGGTGATGAACTCTTTCCGAAAAACTTAATATACGGCACCGACGTTTTATCACAATTAGAACCTGAGTCGTATTTAAATGCACCTTAGTTTTCAAATATAAATTGTATATATGTTCATGAACGCACATTCACGCTTATGTATAGTGAAGGACAATATAAAAAAAGTTTTATCAATATAATTTAAATGTACCTACTGCTTTGGCTTTCACTATCCTTATTACGCCAAGAAACGTTTCATAACTTTTGAATAAAAACTTGAGTCCCAATCCGAATGAGTATCATAGTAAAGCCTGCTGGAGACGCAGCCAATTGAAAGCCTTGGCACCAATGACGTCAGCTGCCAATCATGGCTGCTAGAAGCTGATTGGTTGGCGTGCGTGAGTACGTTTGTGTAGACCGGGCTTGCGTTCCACCGTAGTTTTGAAGTTCTTCTTATGTAACTGTTCTGTGGCCTACACAAGCATCAGTCGCTATGGCGCGTTCCATGAGTGCGCTTCTGTTACTCGACGGCAAGAAACAGGAACGGAAACCCGGGATCCATCCCGTCAACATGAGGAGAGGTCGCTATGGAGAATACCACTATCTCTTCGAAGCATTGAGGAGAGATGAATAGCAATTCTACGAGTATTTACGGATGAAACCGGCAACTTTTGGCGTACTACAATACCTCATAGAAGGAAAAATTTTCAACGAGATAAGATAAATTTGCTGTTCAGTAATAATTCACAAATTTTAACTGAGGATACGTGTAAAGCAGAGTAGTTTATAAGCAAAATTAAAGTCTTTCCATATAGGCTGTATCACTTTATATTACTACAGGTTTTCGTAGGCCAGTACGAACAAAAAAACGTCTTGTGGCGACTTAAACGTAAGTGCAAGTAAAGTTATTCCCTTCAGAAATTCAGGTTTGTGCCAGAGAAAGCTAAGTGAAAAATACTGACAAATACTGACTTTTCCTGTCCAAATAGTTCTCGAAATACTGATTTGTTTTCCGTAAGTATTGGAAAAAATCACCCAAGCTCATAAAATTTTGCAGCTTATTGTGTATTTGACACTCATTGAGTCATCATCATCATACGGCCTCCTTTCCCTCCCATTTAACTGAAAAAATGAAAACTTTTTAAAAAAATCGTACATAATTATTCTATAAGCAAGATCATAAAATAAAATACACAGAATCACAAGAGAGATGAAACTACATAACAAGAAAAATAAAATAAAATCCTTAAACTGAACAACAATAAAGTAACTTATCAGAGAAAGCAGATGAAAATAGAAATAAATGATTAATGAACCCAAATGGGCAAAATTACCTTAAAATATTACATGTTACACTATCAGTTATAATTGTTATATGATTAGGTGTACAAATTACTAGTTATATATTAGATTTTTTTAACTCAAACGACAATTCTACCCCTGTAAGATATGACGATCCAAAGGCGGAGCCGAGGAGAAACGCTCGCCGCGAGGGTCAAAAAATCCCAACGAATTTCCCAAGAGTGCCGCTCCGCTCCGCTTGTAGTGTGAACAGCCAAGCGTTTCTGCATTCAAACATGTACAAGCATTATTGCCGCTCCGCTCGTAGTGTGAACGCACCCTAACACGTAATTACGGGTTGTCAAGTAGACATAAGTTGATACACACTGTGCGGAACTGTATTTAAGGGGGGCATCCCAGCGATTTTTTATTTTAGATACGATTGTTCCGCAATTTGGCCGGTATTTGTATTTAAAAAAAACGTATTTGTCTTCAGTTAATTTTTCGCTTTAGGCCTGATTTTTTTAGTTTGAAATAAGAGTTTTCAGTTCAGTGTTCGGGATATTTCCGAAGAAAAGTCAATGAGTTTTTATGCTAGAACATATTCAAAGACTTTTAAATTCATGTAACATTTCAAGGGGACCATGCTCAGGGCATCTGCAGTCCAAAAGTCGATTCTCCCGATTTTTTTTATTGCTTTAAATGAGTTTGAGATATGTCCCCGAATGTCTGTAAAAATATCAGGAACGTATCCCAGAGCTAACGTCCCCCCCCCCGGGAGGGGAAGAGCGTACCCCTTACGGACCTTTTTTTTCATTTTTGAACCTAGAGCAACGAAATTTGGTATACTGATAGGAAATGCAATTTAGAATCATTTATCACTCATGACAAAATGAGATTTTCTTGAAAAGAAAATGGGGAATCAGAGAAAACGACATTTTTTGGGGGGTTTTCTAAATGCTTCTTCTCCTACAGTTTTTGAGCTACAGTAATGATTTTGGTATCATTGAATGCAGAATAACGTGGACATTAAAAAAAAATTCTCAAATTTCCAATTATATTTTAATTTTTTTTAATGTATTTCATCATTGATATTCCTCAAGGTAAGCATCCCCCTTCCGAATATTTTTATTATTATTGAATTTAGAGCAATGAAATTTGGTATACTGATAGAAAATGCAATTTAGAATCATTCATCATTTGTGACAAAATGCGATTTTCTTGAAAAGAAAATGGGAAATCATGGAAAACGACATTTTGGGGAGGGGGTTCTAAATGCTTCTTCTCTGATAGTTTTTGAGCTCAGTAATGATTTTGGTATCATTGGATGCAGAATAACGTGGACATCTCAAAAACTTGAATGTTTTCCCTCAAATTTCCAATATAAAAATACAAAAAAAATTCAAAATGTTCTCAAGAAAATTCAAATTTATGACGTCATAACTTTGAAACAAGAATGAATTTTGAAAAACTTCCTAATGCATTGTGAAGCCCTTGTTTTTCTGCATCCAATGATACCAAAATCATCACTGAAGCTCAAAAACTGTAGGAGGAGAAGCATTTTTTTCTTTAAAATAGGTCTTATAAAACAATTAAGTTTTCAAGACATTCGTTATAATGGGGCCGAAGTTTACAAAGCTAGAGCAATGTGGTTTGCTGCATTTGGAAGTCACATGTGTAATCTACAATTGACGTTTAGTTGATTTTAAAAAAATTTTACGTGAAATTTTTTCCGTAGACTTTTTACCCTAAATTTAAACTCTGACTATAGCTTTCTCAAAAAAAATTCTATACATTCAAAATGAATTCAAATTCAAAAACCGGTAAACGAAATTTTTGGAGAACACGTTGTACTTTCGCATGCAACAAACCGCATTGCTCTAGCTTTCTAAATTTCGGCCCCATTATAACGAATGTTATATATATATTTTTTTTTATTTATCATGAAAAACTCATTTTCTATGTCCCAATACAAAAAACTTATAGAAAAAAAGTTATGGGAATCTAGAGATCTAGTAGTCTGCAAATTTTCATAGACGTAAGTCCGATAGAAAAAAATCTACGGATGGAAAATCAAGTTTTGGCCGACCGGTGAGCATGGTCCCCTTAAACAAATGAAAATAAATTATAACTTTCTATTTTTCTTTTCGTTTTCTTTTAATGTGCGATTTTCGAACACTAATTAAAGTTTACCAAATTTTTCTACCTGAAGTAAAAAAAAATTGAATGTACAAATTGGGAAATCGTGTTGTTCAGTTTGTTAGAAATGTTCCAAGGGTTTCAAAGCTGTCTTTGTTTCTTTCCAAGCATGAAAACTCACTGACTTCAATTTATTTGAATATTGAAAATGAGTTTTGTTGTTGTAGGGAACAGCATCGTATTTTAGTGATGTGTAATATAATGGACAATTTCTATACGTAATGCTGTATTTATGTGGTATTATCTGCTACCAATAATATTCATGCACTAGGGTGCACGGCCCACCAAAAATGACGGGATTCAATACCTTTTTTGAACAATTCTTCAAATGTTAATGACAAACAAATATATCCATCCTAACAGTGTCCGTGATAAGCGACATTATTGTACTTATGAACTGGTGAAGCTCGTAACATAGATACGGACATTTTGACTATTGTTATTAGCGTGGCAGAGGAATGAGAGAAGTGGACTCTAAACAAATAAACCAATGGTATTATTTGGAAGAGCAGGACCCGTGAAAATTCTTCGGACAATGTCATTGTTAAGCTAGGTGGACCCGTGAAAAAATTCTGTCAATATTACCTTACATATGCTAACCTATCCTACCCTAATCTAAACAAACTTATCCGAAACGAACCTATCCTGATAAAATGTCAAACATATCAATGCATGTAAAGGCGACCTTTCAATGTCACCCTGAGGTATTCGGTATCCATGATCGGCAAACTCCGACACCCGGTGTTTTTTAAGAAGACACCAAACATGTAAATAAACATAAAAATGAAAACGCAACGGGTATTATTAGTTTAGATTATTTCACATTTACCCTGATTTACATGTATAAATTATTCAATTTTTTTCAGAAATTCAGAAATTTTCCAGAAATTATTATTCAACTATTCAAAAATAACATGATATGGTTAAATTCCAGAAGAATCAGACCACAAATAAAAATTCCCCATTCGTCATGACATGAATAATTTATTTTTATTGTTTTTATATCATTTTTTACTGGTAATTTACAATTCACAGTGTAATTATGGAATTATGCATGGAGATTATAAAAAATGAAAACCGCATTCAATTACAAAATTGTCGATTATATTAAACTTCAACAAAAAATTTTGTTATGGGCTTATGCTCCAAACCAGGGCTGCCACTGATGGGGGATTTCCCCTAGATCTTGAGGAAACGCTTGTAGTCTAGGGGAATGGGGGAAACTTTTGGAAATACTACTAAATTTGGGGGAATTCGGCCAGGAATTATTTCCTATTTAAAAAATGTATTTCTTGAATAATTTTGAATTACAAGTGGACGTAAGTTCATTCGGATGAAGATATTATGATGCAGAACAGGAAATGTCCCCTATTTAACGACGAATAAAAGGCAATAAAACGAAGTTTGAACGAGGATCGAACTCGATAGACTTGCAACGAGATTCACATCGGAACAGTGAACAGTGTCAGTCTCGTTCTCATAGCTTACAGAGCTGTCTCGATAGTGCGCTCTATAAAAGGAATAAAAAGGCAAACAGTGACCCTGGCGGTTGCTAGCTTCCTTCCTCTGAGAGAGTACTTTTGATCAACATTCCCCTCATTAAAATAAATTATGGAGTAATTTTTTTTAAATATTAATGTGTGAATTCAGAGATTTTTATCATATTTTCTTCGGCAAAGGAGGCGGAACGGAGGAGCTCTTGAAGATTAAATACTTGTGTGGCTCAAAATTAAGAGATGCTAAATATGTGCAGCGGGCCTAGTTTTCATTCAGTAACTTTCAATATTAATGATATTATTTGTCTGTCTTGTCATAACTTACATGCGTTACAGAGGCTAACTCTGTTACATGCTCTTCAGCAATAAGTTCTGCAATTTTTAGTATTAAATTAACTCTTTAACAAGCAAAACTTTTCACAGATAACAATAAGGTTCGTTGTAGAGATTAATACTATTTATATAAAGATTTCATTTTTTTATAATTATTATTTTTGCTTCAGAATGCTGATTATTTTTTCTTAATGGCTTACTGAACCGAATCATCTTCCAAGAAACGAAAGTTCTGTACGCAGTCATTTAGAAATGATTGGCTCGGTGCACCCGAATTAAAACTTGCCTGAAATGAAATAGTAATCCCAATTGTAGTTATAGTTAAATGCAGCAATATTTCTTAGATAAATTAACAGAAAACTATGCTCAGTGCAACATAAGAGAAACGAAAACTTTGACTAACACGACCTTTCCTGAAGTATGTATAATTTCTTACCTGTGGGTAAAACAATTTAAACAATTCAAACAATTTAAACAATTTATTTACCACAGGTGATACAGAGGTAGAATTTTTCTTAAGTCTAGTACAATGGTCAAATTTGAGTATAGCTACCTGTGGGCCCGAATAAGTTCAGCGACTTCTAGGGCATCCTACCATCACGTTATTCTAGGGTGTACAAAAATGTTTAACCTAGTTCACTTAACCTAGTTTCGCATTAGACTGATCATTGAGATAATTAACTCGATATTTTATGCTGTATTTTACAATATAGGTCAAGTCGGCTATATTTAACAGTATGTTCGATAAAACGATTCAAGAGCAGAGAGAAGATTGGTTATGGTACACAAGGCAAGTTACATTATGACATTATCATTAGTTACATATAGGAGGCAAGATTTCGACACGGTGATCTTACACGACTAGTATTCTGATAGGAAGTGAGACTCAAGATGTCTTTTGAATACTTTGTACGAATTACATTCACGGATCTCTGCAGGTATAGAGTTCCAAGTTTTGGTTCCAACGAAGAGAATACTGTGTTGCGACCTGGCCTTTGAATAATAAGGAAGCATGAATTTACTTCTATTTTGGGTTAAATGGTCGTGATGACCAGTTTGCGCAGTCAATAATTGTCTTAGGCTATTGTCGCCATCATTTCTTAATGTTTTGTAAATGAAATTACAGATGGAGATTTTGTAGAGCTCCGAAAGTTTAAGTATTTGTAAATTTTTGAAAGAATCATTTGTGTGAGCATTATATTCTAGGTTCTTTACCGCTCTGACAGCCCTTTTCTGCAGAGTAAAAATTTTGTTGGTTTTATTTTTATCAGTTCCGTGCCATGATTCTATTCCGTATTGCAAGTATGCAGAAATGAGCGTTCGGTAGAGCATTTGTAAAGCTGTTTCAGGCAGGAAATTTTTAACTTTATTTAGGATTCCGATGGATTTTGATAATTTAGAACTAATATGAGTGATGTGCTCTTTGAAGGTCAGAGGTTTATCTATTATGATGCCCAGAAACTTACATGAGTTGGTTTCTTCGATTTCACCTTCGCCAATTTTAATGCATGGGAGGGATACATCTTTCTTGTATGAGAATGTAATATAATTTGTTTTATCGATATTTAGGCTTATTTTATTAGCTTTGAGCCACGATGAAACCTTGTGAAGTTCAGTATTTATACTCTCCACAATCATAGCAGGATTTTGGTTCGGAAGGACCGCAGAAAGCGTACTGTCATCGGCAAAAAGTATGAATTTGAAGAATGATGTAGATTTTACAATATCATTGATAAAAATCAGAAACATGAGAGGCCCAAGAACAGATCCTTGTGGAACTCCATGGCTAATTGTCTGTGGGTCTGATTTTGCGTCGTCAATGACAACGTATTGCTTCCGATTTGTTAGGTATGATCTGAACCAATCATGGGCAATCCCTCGAATGCCATAACAGTGTAGTTTCGAGAGTAGTATTTTATGGTCCACACAATCAAATGCTTTTTGAAAGTCAAGAAATACAGAGAAGACAGGCTTTCCTTCATCTATATTAGAAAAGAGGAAATGTAAATGATTTAATATAGCCTGTGTTGTTGATTTTTTAGAGCGAAAACCGTATTGTTTATCGTAAAGAAATGATATTTGTTCAAAATAAGAGTACACTTTTTTATACACAAACTTTTCTAATACTTTGCTAATAATTGGTAGAATGGAGATAGGTCGATAATTGTTTACACAGGTTTTTTCACCACTTTTAAAGATAGGGGTTACTCTAGCAACTTTGAGGGAGTTCGGGAAAGTGCCTAATAAGAGAGACTGGTTAATAATATTTGATATCAGTGGGGCTACAATGTCAGCAATAACTTTAAGTACTTTAGTCGGAAACGTTTGTAACCCACTCGATTTATTTTTCATGTTGTTTATGCACGTAATGACATCGGAGGAGTTTGTAGGCGTAAAGAAAAAGGAGTTGGGTTCTCGAATATGATCCATAAATTCCAGGTGATCAGTAGGTTCACTTGGAATACCATCAGCTATGGTTTTCCCTACGTTTACGAAGAAGTTGTTAAAGAGATTAGCAATTTCTTTCTTCTCATGATATTTTACATTATCTTGAACAACATATTCAATTTTCTTCTTATCGGCATTATTCGGTTTACAGCAGGAGTTAAGGAGATGCCAAGTCTTTTTAACGTCAGTTTTGAATTGAGTAAACTCGAGCGTAAAGTAGTTCTTTTTTGATGTTCTTATCTGGTTTGTTACATAGTTTCTGAATCGGTTATATGTTTCTCTAGATATTCGTCCTTCGCAAAGGAGGGCTAGGTACGCTTGCCGTTTCTTTATATTTATCACGATGTCCCTAGTAATCCAGGGCTTTTGTTTATTTTTCGGGGTAACTGTACGAGTTACAATTAGGTAACACTGATTGTATGCGGTCATTATAGTTTCAGTCAACTTTACTACTGCTTCATCAATGCTCGTAGTATTATTGTTTTGTTGAGAGATGTGCAATGTAGGCATTGATTCTTCTAGAACGGTGCGCATTTCTTCAAGATTTGATTCGTTTATTTTACGATATGAGTAAGTTTCAGCCCGTGCCTTGGTGCAAGCAATATAGATATTTTTCTTAATAAGAAAAACTGGGAAGTGATCTGATAAGTCAGAAGTAATTATTCCAGCAAGAAAATCACTAGGGTCTGTCATAAAGATATTGTCAAGCAGCGTAGCACACTCTGAGGTTATTCGTGTAGGCTTTGTAATGATCGGAAGGAAGGATTGAGACTGAAAGGTAGTTAGGAAATTAGAGATTGGTTCATGGCTTTCATGTTTCAGTAGATCATAATTGAAGTCACCGCATATTATTATGTCATTGTATAAGGGCCTGTTGAACTGAGAAATAATACGATTCAATTCATTCAGGAAGGATAAAGGACAGGCTGTAGGAGGCCTATACACCGTTCCAAGCACAATGCGTTTACCATCTCTAAAAAGTTCTACGAAGAGTGATTCTATATGATCCTGATTCATTGTTGCACTTGCTATGGTTCTCGAGTCTATGTGGTTAGATATATATGTGCTGATGCCTCCGCCCCGCTGGTTTTTTCTTAGCGAATGGTAACTATGATAATTTTCAAATCGAATCATGTCTTTAGTCGAGTCATCTAGCCAGCTTTCGGTGAAGCTAATCACGTCTAGGTTATATTTAAGTTCAGTAATAGTACATTGTATCTCTTCCAATTTTGGATAGAGTGACCTACAGTTCCAACACAGGAGTGAGAAATCTCGGTCAGTTATTCGTATAGTTTCGTTGAATTTTGATATATTAGTATACCTACACTCCTGAGAGTCGTTTAGGTTTGGATATATTCTGTTCAAATGATTGAAATCTGGATCGATTTCCTCAAATATCTCAGGGTGATCAGTCATTTAAAACAAGTAAACAGTAAGAATTAGGTACTATAGAGCTTAAAACGAAATACAGAGTCAAGCTTAAAGGGATATTCCCGTCTAAAAAGTAGCTTATTAAGTAAGAGAGAATAGAGTAAAAAAGAAAAATCTAGCGCGATTTCGTGAGTACACAATCTAGCGCGATTTCGAAAAATCGATTTTTTCGATTTCGAAAAATCTAGCGCGATTTCGTGAGTAAAACAATTTACCCTTACAGCAAAATAGCTCACAAGCTGTCAATGAAAAGAATGAAGTTACATTTGGGTTTAATATACACTAAGTAATGTCAGTCTCTGTTTAATATATATCATAATACGTTTTTTCTTAATTTTGGGGGATTTTTGCCAATTATGGGGGAATTTCTACCGTAAATCTGGGGGAAAGAAAAAAACCTCAGTGGCAGCACTGCTCCAAACCCCTCGTTTTTAACATTCAAAAGAATAGAAGTTAGTTTTTATGCTTGGAAAAAACAAAGACAGTTTTAGAATCCTTGGAACATTTTCAACAAACAAATAGATCTCGATTTCTCAATTTATACCTACGATTTTTTTTAGCACAGCTCAAAAAACTTGTATAATTCAATTGGTGATAAAATCGCATATAGAAAAAAATAAGATAGAAAATTCAGGTCCATTAGCTTGGTCGAAATGTTGCGAGAATCCAAAACTGTCTATGAAATTAGGTTAGCATAAAAAACTCATTAACTTCTATTATTTTGAAACATCTCTATAAATGAACTACAAAACTCATTTTTCATTTTATTTTTCTTCAAAACCTAAGGCATAAATCGAAAAAGTTACATGAGTAAAATATGTTCTATTTACAACATACATTTGCTGATCAAATTTCAGACGAATGGGATAAAAATTTAAAAATCAATGAGTTGACCCCCTTAATTTAGAAAGTTCAAATGAAGGTTTTGAACGAAGATCGCGTTTGCCCCAATACCATACTAGCTGACCCACGAAAGAGTTCCTACAGACAAATCCCGATATTTTCTTTCAAAGTACATCAGTTAACAAGTTTTCGATATCAAGTAAGGCCATAGATCCTTTCAGAATTTTCAAATATGGTCAATATTTACTCTAGTGCTATCAACGATTTTTGAAATTTTGTTCCCTCACATCAGCAAAAGAACGTTTTTAAACATTTTACACGAATGACAATTTGCTTGCAAATGCTAACTTTTTGAGGTATTCAACTCTCAAGTTATGAGAGCGTCGAAGAAACAGACTAATAAATTGAGAGCGGTGAAGAAACTCTAGTTATGAGAGCGGTGAAGAAACAGACTAATAAATTGCTGGAATACGGTATTGGTTAACGATAAGCCAGGTTAGGTTAGTTGACGTTAGGTTTGGTAAATAACCGGTCCATGTTGACTTTAATGCGCTCACGAAATTTATAAATTTGGTTTCCAAGAATCGGTAGAAGAACGCATTTAAATACGTTTCGCATGGATGACATTTTGCTCGCTAATGCGTAATTTTCGAGATACAACAATAATTAAGTTCAGGTAGGAATAACATTATACAGTCGGCTGCTTGGTCGCCGCATTGTTGGAACACGCCCACTTTTTGGCAAAAAAAAACAGCATCGGGTTGGGTAGGTTATGGTAAACTATTTCATGTTGATTTAGGTTAGTTTACTTTACTTTATTATATTAACCTGACGTTATATAATCTAACCTCACCCATCGTTAAGTTAAAACTGTATTACAGCATTTTCACGTGTCTGTTTAATCTGTTTTACATACGATGTTCCTATTACAACTGAGTTGAATAACTCGAAAATTATGCATCAGCGAGCAAAATGTCGGTCAATATTGAGGTATTTGTCAAGGAAAGGAAAGTAATCGATTTTACACCATTCGGTGAATAAACATAGGTACAGCAAGTAGAACTACTGTCCTTTCCTTCACATTTACCAATAAATCAATCGCTCTAACTCGTAAAATACTCATTTGCAGCAAAAAGTGTATAGAAGAGAAGTAGTTCATTTCGATGTTATTACCGTGATTGAAGCAACAAAAAATTGAAAATCGATGAGTAGCTGTTTATTCGAGCGTATTCGTCATCAGAAAAAAAGGAAAAACGTTTATATCCAAGTTGCCACATGAGATACATGCCAACATATTGGCTTTTAAAAATTTCTTAAAATAAGACATCCTAAAACAAAAATTCCATACAAGGAGTATTAATTGACAAACCATCCGAGGTATACATAGACAAACTATCATAGGTGTACAAATAGATAGACCATTTGAGGAATATTAATAGACAAAATATACGAGGTTTACTAATAGACAACCCATACGTGGCGTACTAATAGTCTAACTCTGTCAAGGGGTAGTTGAATAAGAAATGAAAAAGGTCAATACTGAGGTTAATGATGTCAACGATTTTTATAATTTCGTTGCCATAGATAGGTAATATGGAAGATTTCAAGACGTTTTACACGAATGGCATTCTGCTCGCTGATGCTTTATTTTCGAATTATTCCACTTTGAAGTTGGCTTTCGCACGCCAAAGGAAGCTAGCGCGCCAAGCGGAATTTAAATAATAACGGAAGCTAACCCCCTATTACACAGGTAAAGAGGTTGGGTCGTGAGGGGGAGCCTCAGTTATTCTAGTGAAAATTATAAATAAAAGTTTTTAGTGACGTCCGTTTACATCAGCTCCAAGATGACGGCCGCCATCTTGGGTACCGGGTGGCCGCCATTGAAGATGATGTAAACGGACGTCACTAGAAGCCATTATTTATAATTTTCACTAGAAGAACTGTGGCTCCCCCTCACGACCCAACTTCTGTACGTGTGTAATAGGGGGTTAGCTTCCGTTATCAATTAAATTCCGCTTGACGCGCTCGCTTCCTTTGGCGCGCGAAAGCCTACTTCAAAGTGGAATAATTCGAAAATAACGCATCAGAGAGCAGAATGTCATTCATGTATAACGTTTTTAAATGTGCTCCTGTATTGATTCTTGGCAACGAAATCATGAAAATCGTTGACAACATTGAACTCAATATTGACCATGAAAAATATCATCTCTTGGATATTTTATATTCCAAGAGGTGGCTGACAACTTATAAATAATATAACTTATTATAACTTAACTTATCAGTGTCAAGGAATGGAAAGTCGTAGGGATTAAAACTGTGTGCGTTGTACTTTTTCTTATTCTATGTCGCCCGGTATTGTGATTCAGCTTGCTTTTTGTTCATCGGTCTTTCTTACTGTAGGTTTGCGTCGGAAGAAAACGCGTGCTGAACGCAACCTCTTTTCCTATATAGTCAGGGAGATTAGTGAATTCATTCATAGCTTCAGCAGTCACCGCTCGATGCGGAGATGCGTTTTGTTTTAGGTTACTTATGTGCTTTATTTATCAGTTATAGCCCTGGCAATATTTCCAATATTTTCATTTTCATGTTCTAGTGTGTAACAGCTTGGTTTTGATTGTTCATCAGTGAGGTCTTCAGTCGTGCCCCACACTGAGATACTCTGGCAAGTTCCAGCCACCATCTGACCGGGTTCCTATATATTAAGAAGAATAGTCGTTCACTCGTTCTACGCAACTCCGAGCTGACACCCGAAGAGTGCCAGAGACTGTGGGTGGCAGTTTCCGGAAGCCAGATAATTTCCTGGCTCCTATGATTGCGACTTTTTGTGGACTTGACTTCGCGTCGATCTACAACTTTACGTCCTACCTTAGAAGCTTCGATCTGGCCAGCTCGAAGCAGTCTATTCTCTTGGCCTTTACTTGTTTCGCCTACTTGCATAGTTTCTCTGTTCACTCGTTTATTTGCTACGGCAGTACTGTGGTCAGAATTGCTCGAAATTAATATTGTTTAATGTCATTACTTATAGCTGT
Organism: Morinoia aosen; assembly: GCA_030386875.1. NCBI lineage: Eukaryota > Metazoa > Arthropoda > Malacostraca > Amphipoda > Talitridae > Morinoia > Morinoia aosen. The sequence continues at coordinate 701,942 of CM059572.1, read as the reverse complement.
CTTCGCGTCCGTATTTATTATTTAGTTCTATTTTGTAATCTTTTCTAAATTTCGTGCATTCAAGTGTCCCGCTCTAAATATCACTTCATTTCAAATGTTCAACTTGAGTAAACTTTAAAACCTTGTTCTTATTTTTACACCGGTTCACCCAGTCGTATATCAGAAACCTGAACAATCGGGTACGCCCTGAAAAGATAATACAGCTCTAAATAATTAGAAGAATAGCGTTTTAATACATTAAACACACATGAAAATGCATGCCGTCAAATATATCATTTGCTACTCGATCGGATAGATGTTCATTTCCGATTAATAAATTTGACGGACACCAGCTAAGATAGAGCGAGACAAAAAAAGTGTTTCAAAAGAATGTATAGTTCCCTTTCAAATGCTAATAAAATAACATTAAATAAAGTGAACCCAATTTACTTGCTTGGCCTCAGTCGATGAAGAAATTAGTTCCCATCACATTCTTAGCTGTAAACATAATACAGTTATCATGTGAAATATATTGTTATCTGCTCTGTAATTTCTAGAAAATATAATTCTATTTCTTTACCATGCTATTAACAAAAGAGCAGTGAATTTTTATCGTGAATAGCTACATTGCGACAAGAAGTTGAAACAAGTGTCCCATTTATTTATGAAAGTTTTTCCTGGCACACCATCTCCAACTAAACTAACCATGTATCGCAATGTGCACAAATTTAAAAATGAATGAACTGTACTCAATCTGAACATGACGAGACTAAAATAAAACTGCAAGAATTTAAAAAATAATAATTTGATTTCCACGATGATTTAAGAAAATCGAGGATTTTCGTTCCGAAAATAAAATTTAAAAAATTCCTGTGCAACCGTCAGTCCACCAAAAATTTTATCCCAACAAAATTCAATTACAACTACAACTCACTGTACAAGACTATTTTGATAATGTTTCTTTGAAAACAAGACTTTTTCACGTGGAAATATTTACAAGCATATGATAAAAAATTTCTACATTGATTGAGACCAAATATGTTGAGGTGAACGTCCGGACTCATTCTAGAAGTGGCTCTCACGTTTGTTCTATGGTATCCAGACCTATGAAATTTGGCATACGTATGTATTTTGGATAAGGCTATAGGTGCGTATCCCAGACCTCTTCAATTTTTGAAATAATAATTAAGTTAATGGAGAAAAATAGAAGAAAAAAAGGGTATTTTCAAAAGCTATCTCCTCCGAAAGTTATTATTGTAAAGCAATGATTTAGGTTTCATTGAAAGCGCAAAATGTTGCTGCATAGCTGGACGTGGGCTCGTTACTAAATTCACAATGGTTTCTTTTTTAAATAATGTGAATTTGTTTTAAATCATACATTTTCCCGTTGATTTTTCAATGTAACTAAAAATTTACTGTGAATTTTAAAGCAAGCCCACGTCCAGCTAGTCAGCAACATTTTGCGCATTCAATAGCAGCTAACTCCAGAGGGTAAAGTAAAGAAATTTCAACGGCAGACTCGGAGTTATCAGCTTTGATTATTTTAATAACCCGGACCTTGCCATCGCGTCCAGGAAGCAGCACGATGATACGGACTAAGGTCCAAAACGGTCTAGGTTTTATGGGATACCTTAATAAGACAACCTGACCTACAGACAAGAATTTATTATTAAGAGGTAAAGATTTAAGAGGATATGGACCTCTTAGGGTGATTAAGTACTGTGAGTACCAAAGCTCCCTAAACTTGGCCACCATGACGTCGCGCCTCTCAAGCGCGGAGAGCAGATGCTCTCGACGTTCATCGTCCTCGGTTTCAAAGTCAGGGACCTCATCGGAAAGGATTAAAGAGTTAGAAGTAGGGTAAAGTTGAAGGAATTGAATAGGCATGATAGGCAAAATAGTGTCCCCCGTCTCTGTGTAGGAAAGAGGACGTCGATTAAGATTAAGGGAAATGTCAGAAACTGCAGTGAGAAAGGTAGAGTAAGGATAAGTGCTACGACCAAAGAGCTCGTACAAACTCTCCTTAATAGATTTAAACAAGCGTTCCCAGATCGCACCAAATTGTGAACTATAGATCGGGATAGTTTTAAATTTAATGTTAAAAGGGCGGAAACGTTCTTCATACAAGGAAGAAGTTAAAACTTCTGCCAAAAGGTCAAAAGCAGCTACGAAAAAGTTCAGCATTATCGGAATACACGGTGTTAGGGACACCTTTTTCGTTCGTGAAGCGAATGAAGGCAAAACAAAATTCTTCCAACGTCATGGAAGGAAGAAGCTCTATATGAATAGCTCTAGTTTGGAAGTACGTACGTAAACAGTAAAAGATACACCTTTTGTTTATGGCCAAACGGATCTAACACCCAGAAATGAGCTGAAAAGTCCATTCCTGTTGTAGCGAAAGGTCTCACAAAATTAGTCCGACTATCTGGCAAAGCAGGAGGGTCAGGATAAGAGAAAGCCTTAGCGTTCACCCGCTTGCATACTATGCATTTGGATAACAAATAACCGTCCATTTTAAGTTTTTGCACGGTCGATTCAACACCCTGATGATTTAGAGTTTTATGGGTATGCAAGATCAGAAGATAGGTTAGATGAGAAGAACTAGACAACAGAATAGGGTTCCTAGTGTTGTAATCCAATTCCTCCGCTAAGACAATGCGGCTGCTAGATCTAATTAAATTATGAGAGTCAAGAAACAAGTTGAAACATCTAACAAGCAAAGGCGGACGAGGATTCTTGGTTTCCAAGGCCTCTATCTCGCTGGCAAAATGCTCTCTTTGCATAGAGGAAATGAGGTAAAGAAACGCTAGCAGTTTGGACTCCCCCGGATCCGCGCGCTTCCAGATTGCTACGGCCCTAAATACCTTCTCCACTGCACCCAACAGCTTTGGGTAGGAGGAGAAGCGCTCAAGCGTTACAATAGAAGCTTCACCTGGGTGAGCAACATTAACTGCGATACACGTGTCTGAAACAAATTGCTGCGGAATGCATCCTAAGTGACCCTTAGGCCACTTATCTCTACTTTCTCTGATCCAAGAAGGACCTTCTAACCATATCAATTTATTCTCTAGAAATTTAGATACCTTAACACCCCGCGTCAGCATGTCTTCAGCGTTAAACATCGTGGGCACGTACTCGTAACTAAAGGCAGCCAAGGCCTTACACTCAAGCTGCTTACGCATGGCTTCTATGTTTTTATCCGGTTGTTTACAAATACATTCTTTCGAGGAGGTTTACCGCTCAAGAGCCAAGCTAGGGTGACCTGTGAATCAGTAAGAATAGTTACATTAGCCACTTTATAAGGAAAATTAACATCACACAGAAGAGATACAAGACACTGATAGGCAAGAAACACTGTCAAGAGTTCGAGGGTAGGAAGAGTTCGCTGGCGAGAAGGCGAAACTTCAATTTTAGAGAAAAGTAATGCGCTGCGATCTTCTTGGACGCCATAAATACAGGTACCAAAGGCGCTAGCACTAGCATCACAAAATACAATAAGTTGGGTAGTTTTAGTCTCAGCCAAAGTCATCCTAGGAAACTCGTAATCCCTCAATTCCGAAAACTCCAGACAATATCTTGGCCATTCATTACATAAGTCTTCCGGAACATCCTGATCCCAACCTAGCCTCAAGGGCGTCAATTTCCTCAAAATGAGCTTACCTCGCACAGAAAAGGGCAACAAAATTCCCAGGGGGTCGTAAATAGACACTACTTCAGAAATAATTGTTCTTCGTGTTTTACACGAAGAGTCCAACTTTTTTACAGACAGAGAAAGAAGATCAATAGAAGAGTTATAGTCGTACCCTAGCACTCTGGAGTGCACTTCGGCACTACATAGAGCAGGGTCAATTTGGGAAAGAAGTTCAGAATTATTGGACTTCTATTTGCGTGACGGAAACCCACTCTCCTCAAATGCACTATTGGCGCTTCGAAATGTGCTAAGCGTTAGTTCAGGACTTGCAGTAGTGAACACTAAATTGTCGAAATTCAGCTTATTCTCCATAACGTCTCTAACTGTTAAATTAGTAATAGTTTGAGCGTGCAATTTGAGCAGATAGTTAAGAATACAGGGTGTTTCAAAAATACACGGCATAATTTCAGGTATGTATTTCCCACATGTAGACAATCAAAATAGTTCATTACAACATATGTCCGGAAATGCTTCATTTCCGAGTTATGGCCTTCACAACATTGAAATTCACCGGAACGTTTTTCTTTCCGCAGGTCGTTGCCGTCAATGGACACATTAAGAGGGCACTCTGACAGATCATTCCTAGGCGAAGGTTAAATTCAGTGTTGTGTTTGGCGTTCGACTGTGTGTCATGTACACAAATCAGGAGCTGGCAGAGATGCACTTGATCTACGGTAAGGCAGACGGCAATGCTGCGCTGGCTCGTCGTTTGTACCAGGAGAGGTACCCACAGCGACAATGTCCAGATCGGAAGACATTTGTAAGTCTCCATCAGCGTCTGTGCGAGTATGGAAAATTTGACTCTCCTGGATTGGGAAGGGGACGACCAAGATCTACAACTCCAGAAGAACAGGAGGAGATTCTGGAGATTGTGAACAGAACTCCTTCTATCAGCACACGAAGGTTAGCGTTGCAAGTGAATGTTCCCCATACGACTGTCTGGAGACTGCTGAAAGAGTATCAATTGTATCCTTACCATTTGCAACGTGTACAGGCGCTGTCACCAGCAGATTACCCTGCACGAGTTAGGTACTGTCAGTGGTTCTTGCAGCAATGTGCTGTAAATCCGAACTTTCCTGCCTTAGTATTATTTACAGATGAAGCACAGTTCACACGAGATGGCATAACAAATCTCCACAATCAGCATGTATGGGCGTATGAAAACCCAAATGCAACTGTTGTATCTCATCACCAGGTGCGGTTCTCCCTCAACATGTGGGCCGGTATCATTGGTGATCGGTTAGTTGGACCCCATGTACTTGTAAACAGACTTACGGGGCAGGCGTACACAAACTTCCTGGAAAACATCATACCTGATGTTTATGACGACACTCCACTGATCGATCGTCAGCACGCTCACTTCTTGCATGACGGCGCTCCTGCACACTTCAGTCGTACGGCTCGCCGGTACTTGGATCGAAGATTTCCTGATCGATGGATAGGTAGAGGTGGCCCAATTGCTTGGCCTCCACGCTCACCTGATCTGAACCCTCTCGATTTCTACTTGTGGGGCCATTTAAAATCATTGGTTTATTCGTCTCCGGTGCCTGATTTGGAATCCCTTCGGAATCGAATTGTGGCACGCTCTGAGGACATACGCAACATTCCTGGAGTGTGGGATCGTGTTCGCAGGTCAATGAGACATCGATGTGAGGTCTGTATTCAAGCAGGAGGTGGTCATTTTGAACATCTTCTGTAATGGCAACGACCTGCGGAAAGAAAAACGTTCCGGTGAATTTCAATGTTGTGAAGGCCATAACTCGGAAATGAAGCATTTCCGGACATATGTTGTAATGAACTATTTTGATTGTCTACATGTGGGAAATACATACCTGAAATTATGCCGTGTATTTTTGAAACACCCTGTATAAGGCGATGCAACAAACCCGAACAACAGAGTTGTGTAACGGTAATATAAAAATTTGCCATACTTGAAAAGGATGAAGCTAAACTGATTGCGGTCAAAATCACAAGCAAGTTTCACCTGCAAGGAAGCTTTAAAAATGTCAGAAAGAACCACTACGGTATTTGCACGGAAATAGACCAAAAGACCTAACAAATTATTCATCAGATTAGGACCCACATAAGAGGCTTCGTTCAGACTGGGTAAACCACCGACCTTTAAAGAGCAATTAAACACAGGACGAATTTTAGAAGTTTCTACATGTGTACGTATTACAGGCCTATGCGGGATCCATTTGTGAGCTCGCACATCTATTTTTTTTGACGGAAATGGGTTCAGTGATGCCCAATTCAAGCTGCTCAAGGAATACGTCATTATAGGCCTGTTCAATCCCCTTTAGGGCATTATCAGTCGCTACTTTACGAGCTAGATATCTTGCTAATACGAAATTGTTAGGCACTCGAGCCAAAAGTTGGCGATTCCAGGGCAACTGGACAGAATATTTACCTTCTTCAAGTTTAACACTATCTTCAAAACCTTCCAATTCCTTTTCATTTTCTTCCTCCTTAGAGGGTATACCCATAAGCTCAAGGTCAAGCAGCTGATCAAGTCCAATCTGAACTACGCACTGCTCATAAACGTCTAATAAGGATGTACATACTTTAGGAGTTTCAAAGAAATTATTTAAAATATTACGGTAACGGCCTTCATTTGAGGTACACTTAGAAATTTTCCTTTTAGGTTTAGATTTAGTTTCGTTATCAAGAGACAGAACAGGTTTACATAATTTAACATTAACTTTCCTTTTAGTTTTCGTTTTATTTTCATTGTCAGACGACAGAGAATTTTTACATAAATTAACATTGCTATTTCTTTCAACGGAAGTTTTAAGATCATTAGTTTGCTTCTTAGTTTTAGAAGCAACAAAAGAAGGTAAAGAGGAGTTGTAACATTTTAACTCCCCAAAGGGTAGAAACCCGTTAGAAATGCGCATTTACGTGCTGTAACTCCAGCACCCTAAAAGCTTGAAAAGCATCTACACCCAAAATTCCGCGAATTTGGATGCTATCATTTATAACTTCCGGATAGGAAGTCGACAAAGGGAGTTTAGTTTTCAAAATTTCGAGTTTATCCTTCAAATTTTTCTTACCCATCTGGAGGTTTAAATTTCGCATAGCGAAAACATCAAGCTCATGCTTCTCACTGTCCGGAAGCACGAGTTCAATGCTAATTTGCTTACCAATTAAAGGAACAGAAGCACCTACGGTGTCAATAGTAAGCTCCTGCAAGTCTGTATCTGAATAGTCGGAACTTATAGTCTCCAAATCAATAAGCGACGACTGACTGCCGCTATCAATTAGAAAATTAACACGCTTAGTTACCCCACCATACTTGGTGGTAAGAGCAACAAGAGGGCACATCCTTAGACGTGCCTTTAACCGTCATGAGGAGGTTGCAACAAAGGCACTAGAGGTGGCAAACCAACGGTCGGTTTCGAAGGAGCTGAGCGTGAGAAAAATGAGGCTAAGAAAGAAATAAAGGCGAGCTGCGGTACTACCAATTAGAAAAGATGTAGGCGGGCGCTTCGTGGTCCGAAGATTCTTATAGGTCGAATGTGAGAGAGGGGACAACCCTCGAGAAAATACGCGGGGCGTCTGAGGAACAAGAGGTAGTTCTGCAGTCAACGCCGGAGCGCGAAGTAGAAGAAATAAAACGCGGGTGTGTTCGCTGTAACAAACGTGCTCAAAGATATAATGAAAAGTGGTTATTGGATATATTGAAAATTTATACTAAAGGCGACGTTATAATGTAATCCAAAGTTCATACATTTTCTCGTTTTTACTTTCAGAGAAGTAAAGTAAAATCCAACCAGCGTGGAAATAATTTAATGTAACAGTTAGCTGCAACGTCTCGGGGTGGGTAAGAGTAACACAGGTTCTTGAGAAAAAAAAATACATATTTTGTTAAAATAAATATTAGTGAAATTTATTGGCATTCAGTGCTGTGAAAATTGAGATATTTTGAGGGAACGTAACTAGGGCAATCAGGGATTAACGAGTTATAAATTGCTCTTGCAGGAGGGAGGCTTGTGCATAAGAAGTCCTCTGGATAAGGAGCACACCAGAAAGGGGAATGCCCGGGAGCTACGAATCTGGCAATTAGCAACAAATTTCCTTGAACTGTGTCCAGGACAGTGATTTGAACTGAAGTTGTGTCGGCTCATGAACGTGAAGGTCGAATTAATGATCACATCCCGTGCTGCTGGAAGCGCTGAGATATTGTAGGCATTACTGGTGTTATGTTTGGGAGTGTAAGTAATATGCGAGAAAAGGGCTGGCCAGCCGCGGGAAAATACAGTATAGTTATGTGATGTAAGTGATTAGGCGTATGCTGTTTGATTCCATTACTTAATTTGCATCACTCCTAATACCATTCATTGTGTGCACCCTCATTGATGTTTGTATGACGTATAGCTGGAAATCATAAATGTTAGCATATTTTCCCTGTGTATCATGTCCCACAATATTAGAAGCGATCGATCGTAACACCACGGAGGGCGCTCAGAAAATGCGCTGCGTAAGTGGGTCATCTACCATCGGTGAGTACCGCTCTAAATTTAGTATATAATAATTGTGTGTCTTTTCTTAATGCCTGTGTTCTTCATACATTCTCGCATTTTTGTGTGTATTGTGTAATATCATGGAGGTGTGCCATTCCTCAATTCCGAGAACCTGATCTTCTTGTTAATGAAATGTTAACAAGAAGGTGACGGGCCCCTTTTCTCGTGACAAAGCGTGGTTAGCTTGATTACAGAAGCGACATACCTTAACATCGGGCGACTTATTAGGTTTAGGTATATATGGCTTTTTGTCCCCCACCTCAGTCCGGGTCACCAGTTCTGTTTCCTTACTTCGGAATACATGAGACGGTTTGGATTTACTTTTGGTTTCGAGAAGAGAAAGCACTTTATGAGCATTCTCAAACATCTCCAATGAAAAGAAACTCGCTTTAAAATAGCGAAGGAGTTCCAATAGGAAAAATTCAGGAAGTTTAGTTTTAATTACAGCAGAAAACAGTAGGTTACCCGATTTCTCATTAGAGAAATCCAAGCCCAACTTGGAAAGTTCAAGAAGGCGAAATTTAACCTTAGAGAGGAAAAAATTTATTTCGGATAGATTCTGAACTCTGGGACAACTCAGGATCTCATCAAGAGCTAATGAGATTAATTTGTCAGCGTTAAGAAAATTTTGCTTAAGTAATGCCCAAGCCGATAGAAAACTAGTTTCTTCGTTAAGAAGTCCCTCTATCAGGGACTCATGTTAGGATAAGCCTGAAGGGCATTAGAAAAGGACTCTTGAAAGTGAAGGAAGTTGAAAGGGCATCCCTCATTGTCACTGAATTTTTTCAGTGTCAACTGAAGTGCTCTAAAGATATTCAAAGGAACATCAGAAGTAGAAACCTTAGAAAGAAAGAAAGAAAGAAAAACATTTTATTTCCAATAAAGTACAAACATGAAATGTCGATACATTGGTTTTTAAAACACCTTAACATTAACATCCTTAAATGATTATAACACATTGGTATCGTAATACCCGTGTAAAATGTTGAAACAAAATGATTGATAGAAAAGTACAACAAAATTGAGTTCCTTTCCTTGCCTAATCTGATTTTGAACTAGGAGAGCACAATCCTCGCGACATTCATTTGAAAAAACCCTTTCATTAGTACGCACAAGTATTGAAAAATGAAAGCGAAAAATGCATTCGAATACCTTAGCATAGAAACCCTTAATTGCTATTTGTACATGGTTATCGTAGTATCCATGTTAAGTGTTGGAACATACGATTTAGATCCTTAATTGCTATTCATACTTGGTAATCGTAATACACATGATGGTTGTCGACACAGGATTTAGGGAGAAGCACAAGTTAATAAAAAATAATCATTAATATGTATAAGAGGATCGTTTGCATTTGGAGGGCGGCACTAAGTTTCAGTTTCTGTGTTTCAATTTCTAAGTTTCAATTTCTGAAGTTTTTGCTAGGGATTGAAAATTTATCTTATTTTACGTTCGTTAAGTCATTCTAATATTGATCTTGCTTACTCCGGTCGAACAAAATGAGCATCACAACTGTTTGTTCCACGCAGCGGAATGAGGTTGCTTTCCACAATTACTAGTACTTCATCTGTGGTGCCCGGAAATGGAAATGGAGCGTATTATTTTTCTAATAAATTATCAACTTCAAAATCCAGGAATTCCTTTCGCCCATCCGACAACACTTCACTCCCTCCTCCGGTGATGCCCCGCATCCGGTCATGCCTCTACATTTGGTTACGCCTACATTTGTTTATATCTTACATCCGGTGAAAGCCCACATCCGATCTTTCATCCTTATGCAAGGTGTCCCAACGATTATATTTGCTATAACAATACACAAGATGGTTATGATATTTCTTACTTGCGCAAATAGTACTTTCGCAAAGAGTACATCGGGGTTAAAGACATGAAAAGTATTGTTTTACATCGCTAGATGTAATATTTTCAACATAGGTGGAACCTTGCAAAAGTTAACTATTTAAAATTAGTGTTGTCGTAGTGTATTCACGAGAATAAAAAGGTAAGAAGAGTTTATCACACAAAGCTTACGACAGTAATTCGAGACCAGAATAAGAAGATTAAAATGATGATTTTCAAAGTTATGACATTCGTCAGATCCGAGGCCTTTTTAAATGTTTCAACGAGATCGAAGTAGAGAAAGTATGTACTAAGATACCCTCACATTTGACATCCGCTCTCTCTCTTTGCGGTGATTGATTTGGGTTTGGAAATGCAAGATGAAAGTGAGTCACTTAGAACACAAAATCCCTGTGACACATAGCTGAAAATACTCTTGTTAGGGTGCGTGTTATTGGATCACGAGCCTGTAATATTTGCTACACAGCTGGAACACAGATATACACAAAAAAAATTGCTAATGAACTCCGTCGCATGTTCAAAAAGCTTCAATATGAGCGAAAAGTATTTACGAGTATCTTAAAGTTAAGACCATGACTTGAGATCGAATACATGAGGATCGTAATATTTATATTGATTGATTTTGAAACAAATGGTTGGGAGAAAAGTACAAAGAAAATGCATTCCTTCTATTGTGTTGATATCAAATACATGAGGATCGTAATATTTCTATCGGTTAAGTTTTGGAACAAATAATTAGGAGAAAAGTACGTAGATAAATGCATTCTCTCCCTTGTGTTGGTCTGATTTTAACACTGGATTTTATTTCAAGGGGTCAGGAAAACATTGCATATGTGATACGTTGTTAAGAACACTCAAGTTGGTGCATTTCCATATTGAAATTTGAGCTTGCGAACGTTGGAACTAGTGAAATGAGGGATTAAAGGTTGAAGGTACAACGGGTAGATCCAAAATAAATTTGCATCTTTGACTGCTAGGTTGATGTTATAGGCAGTTTTACATTGTTTTGTACCAACTGGTAAGCTAAAATACCTGGTATGGATGAAATGAACGATTTTACAATAACGGAAAAATTTAAATTTCGTATACTACAAGCTTTGGCACAGAAAAATTTACCGGATTCAAAATAGATGAGAGGGACCGATGTACAATGCCAACCGTAACATTATCAAGATTGCTGGGGCAAAACGAGAAAGTCAAAACCACCTCAAATGGTGTGGCCGAAAGCACACTGGAAGAGTGTAAAGGACGACACTGCGTCTCTACAGGATCAATATGAGCATTTTAAAAGGGAATACGTTCTAAACCAACAGACACGCACATACGTACACCGATATCCATACGCATAAACGCACACACGTACTGCATGTACGCACCCCTCCAGCACGTGCTGCAGTTCACACTTATTTTGTTGACGCAAGATAGAGAGCCATTTTATTTTTGAATTCTCTCAGTGTTTGAGGGGTTTTGAAGCTCTGGGGGAGTCTGTTCCATAGTAAGGCGCCTGATACTGACAGAGCCTTCTGCCCGATGTTGGATGAACGGTATTTGATTGAGACATCACGTCTCCTGTTCGGCCTTTGGTTCGTGACGGTAGGGGAGTGGAATTCCACTATTTCAGCACTGCTATGAGGAAGATATAAAGAGGAGAAAACGTATTGGGCTTTGTGCGCCTGGAACCTTACCCGAATCGGAGCCCAGCCAAGTTTATGCAGGAGAGGTGTTACGTGGTCATGCTTTTTGAATTTACCGTTGCATACAACCTTTGCTGCAAAATTCATGCATTTTTGTAGGTCTTTCTGAAGATCTTTGGATATACCTCCCCAGACCAGGCTACAGTAGTCAATACGTGATAAGACCAAAGAATGAACGGCCAACAATCTAGATTCTTCGTCAAGCATATTTTTTATACGATTGAAAAACAGTAAGGTCCCGTGAATTGCGTTGCAGGTTTTATCAACGTGGGATTTGAAGGACATGTTTCTATCGAACCAAATACCTAAATTTTTTACTTTTTCTGATGGGTGAATTGTATCATTCCCAACTGTAAGAGTTAGATCTAGATTTCGAATGTTGTTTATTGAATGCTTTGACCCAAAAATAATGAATTGTGTTTTGTTCGCGTTTAGCTTGAGACCATTTTGGTCATACCATGACTTGAGGCTGATCAATAGAGCTTCAGCTCCTTTTTTCGTCTGTGGTATTTCTGCTACAGAGCTTGTCATTGCAATTTGGACGTCATCTGCATACATGGAGATTCGTGTGTTAGAAGGCATTGGAGGGAAATCGTTTATGAAAATTGAAAACAGTAGCGGGCCCAGAATTGATCCTTGAGGGACACCAAAGCTGTTTTGAAGGAATGGGGACAACTTGTTATCCAAGAGGACTGCATGAGACCGATTTGAAAGGTAACTTTTAAACCACTGTCTATCCACTCCTAAATTCAGTATTTTTCGTAGGAGTTGATTATGTTCGACGCTGTCGAATGCTTTAGAGAGATCAAGTAGCAGCAGAAGTGTTACATTTTTTTGATCGATGTCGTTGTATATTTTTTCAGTGATGTTAAGCAGGGCGTCTTGAGTGCTAGTGTTCTTCCTGTAGGCATATTGATTTCGATGAAGTAAATTTGACTCGTCCAGGTGAGATGACAGTTGATTCGTTACTACTTTTTCTAATATTTTGGACAGGACAGGTAAAAGGCTGATGGGCCTGTAATTTGATGCTGTATTTATGTCACCAGTTTTATGCAACGGTCTAATTATAGAGTGTTTCCATTGTTTTGGAAACTTGTTAGTGGCTATTGATGTGTTGATAATCAAACGAATAAATGGTGCTGTGACTGGAAAACTGTCTTTTATGTATTGGAGGTTGATTCCATCATGTCCAACTGCTTTTGTGTTTTTCAATGAGTATAGAATAGTTTTTAACTCTGGTAAATCGATAGGGCGTGGCTTCCACAGGGCGCCAGCCTTTGAAAGTGCAGTAGGGCATGAACTTTCAACTGTCCATTTCCTCGGACTGGTTTTACTCACTTCATCGAAGACTTGGGCACCTACTTGTGAAAAGAAAGTGTTGAACTCAGTGGCTTTTTCCAAAGGATTTTCAAAATCACTTTTGCGCTCTAAGTTTTTATGTTGAGCCACCTCACTAATGATTTCCCATGTACGTTTTGGATTATTTTTTGCCATGAATAGTTCTTGGTGGAAGTGAGTTTGTTTTGCTTGCGTAATTTTCTTCCGAAGAATCTTTCCCAGTTCTTTATATCTCCTGTATAAAGTAATGTTTGACCTGTTTTCTTTATACTCTCGCAAGTAAATTTTCTTTATTCTGCTTAGGTCTTTAATTTCGCTGGTAATCCACAGAGTGCGTTTTGGCCTAGTTTTTTTGGTGATATAAGGAGCGCATTCATTTAGAGCTGCTGTAAAGTTCTCGTTAAAGATAGAAACCTGAAAGTCCACATCGTCAGATTGCATCATGCTCTGAAATTCGGTGAGCCTGTTTAGAAGTTTTTCATTAAATAGTTCCGGCGAATATTGACTTTTTAGGCGGTAAGTCATGAGACGATAGTTTTGTCTTTCCTTTGCAATATAAATTTTACATTCTACAGAGTGGTGATCGGCGACAGAGGGTGATATTACTGTATTTAGTATTGCCGTAGGTTTGTTTGTGATTGCTAGATCGAGGAGAGTCTTAGATACTCTTGTAACGCGAGTTGGTTCTTTAACCATTTGTGAAAGGTTTAGTTTGTACAACAGTCTGCTAAGCTGATTTTCTACATCCGTTAGGTCAATATTAAAATCACCGAAAGCAAAGAATGACATTTTTGTAGCTAAAATTTCTTTGAAAATTTTCTCAATGAACTCTACTGTTTTTCGTAGAGAAGCTGATGGGTGCCGGTAAAGGCTGCCGGTAATGATGGATTTATGTTTATTTATTTGCACTTTCAACCAAACCATCTCTATGCCTTCGCACACTTCGTTTGTTAAAAGTAAAGACGACTGGTAAACTTCTTTTACAAAAATGCAAGAACCACTACCTTTGCTATTTTTAACGCCGTCATGGCGGTACAGCACGTAATCGGGAATATTGAAAAAAGAGCTCTGAGTTCGCGAATCGAACCATGTCTCGGAAACACATAAAATGTCAATGTCTTCTGTGACCAACATTACTCTAATGTCATCCAGCTTACTAAAGAGGCTACGAGCATTGATATGTTTAATTTTAATGTTTTTTATTTTATGGCGATTATTTGTGGCATCAGAGGGATTTTTTGGTAGGGACTGTTTCGTGGATTTATTGATTTTATCATTGTTGCCCAGAGTGTCAAGTCTAGCATCTGGTGTATTTGAGAGACTGTCATTTAACTGGACAACAGTATTTTGTCATGAAGATGATGTGATATCAGTCTTTTTTTTGTCTTGTGCAACAAGGGTACTGTAGTGATAATTTTTCCGATGAAGCATCAACGGATGGTTATTAGTTGATCCTTCTGGTGAGGGGTCGACTACTGTTCTCCAAATACCATCGTCTTGCTCATCGAAGATGAAAATTCTCCTACCAGTGATCTTTGATATGATATGTGGTATTAAGTCCCCAGCATCATGATCAAAATGTTTTTCGTCAATGTATTTACTTATGAGCCTAGGTAGATCACCGCTTTTCTTGGCAAGGAAATTGACATATTTGTTTTCATTTGTAGTGCTTTCTTTTTTTATTGCTGCTTTTAAGGAATTGTAACTCCATTTTGAGGGCGATTTTGTTTTAAGCTGGTGAGTTACTGCATGAAGGAGGCAGTGCCCATCGGCTATGGTAGGATGCAGCTTCACTTTCAATGATCGTTTTAATTCATCCATTGTGGTACTGACGAGTGAGTACATGGGGCTTGAGTGATATTTAGGCTGACATTCAGCATTTTCAGACGAGAGTTGTTTGGATTTCTTGCTTTCCTGGCTATGAATTTGCGGGCTGTGGCCAGTTTTAGTTGAGTGAGCGACTGAGAAATGAGGGGTGCTCTTGTTCTTTCCACTCTCTTGGTGGTGGTTATGTGTGCGGTTTGGCTGTAAATATTTTATCGGATTTTGACCGAGATTCTGCTGCAATTTTTCTCTTTGTACTGATTTTACTGCTTCCGAGTACGTGGTTGGTTGTTGATGATTTGTACTCGTTTGTGATGAGGGTATATCGCTCTCTGAGTTCGCGTCAGATAATAACGAGAACCTGTTTTTTGTGGGTACTCTGCGGTAGCCGGAGATCAATGGAGGGGAACGTTCATTCCCAATAGGCAAGCAATGAATCAGGTTTCTGGAGACTTCACTGGAAGCAGTTAGTGATCGAGTAGAATTCTTCAATTCATTTTGCTGTTTTGTACTGATGTTGGAGCATTCAGTTTTGTCATCTAGTCCATTTGAGTTTATGAGACATGAGCTAGATTGTAAAGTGAGTTTTAGACTCGATCTGAGAGCAATCTGTTGAAGAAAATGGTGTGTTTCTTCTCTTGTACCGGGCCAAGTACGAACATCATTGCAAGTTATGAGATCAGTTGCACCGTTTGTTCGGAGCGGAATCAATTTAATACCGTTTGTTTTGCACAAGTTCAGCGCCTGATGCAATTGTTTACCGCTACATGCACTCACGACACAAATACGGGCTGACGCATGCTTAGAAAATATGAGTTCTTTGATTTTAGCAATGTTAGGTTGTGAGAGGCTTAAGTCTCTGAAGCAAACGATGTAGTTAGTGAATTGAGGCATTTGGTCAATTACGTTCAGGAGATCATCAATGCGACTGGAAATTACAGTTCGTATTTTACAAGAGGGGTCAATGTCGGTCCTCTGGACCGTCGTGAGAATTCTATCTCCGACAAGAAAAGTATCCAGAGGTTTTTTGCAGTGCGAGTCAGAAAATTGGCTTGTCGAAAACGGGATCTTTGGCGTAAGATCGAAAGAGCTTACATGCAAGTTCAATTTGAAAAGTTGTTCTGTAATGAGCCTAATATTTGAAGCGGTTGAAGATATCGAAAGTGGAGTTGGAGGCGTCCGCTGTTTTGACATTTTCGTTAAGTGGGCTGCAGTGAGAGACAGGTTATTGTTTACCTGGTGAATGAAATGGGACATTGAAATTTGAAGCGGGTGCAAGCTGTTTGATGTAATATTCAGGTAATTCTGATCACTAGAATTATAAATATTAGAAATATTAGAATAGTAAATATTAGGCTCATTCATCGCATCATTCTCGGTAGCTAGTGACAAATCTACATTTTTACCCATCACACCCCGTGGGACATTTCTTGATTCTTTCGCTGGTGTATCTTCTCGAGGACTGCTTGGATTGTAGAATCCAGGCTCAGGGGCTTCTTCCTTGCTCTTGCTAGGGCTTGTTTTGACTGCTTGCGATGCCGGTGTGAAAATTTCGTTGTTACCAGCAGCGCTTGGGAGATTTATGTCTGTTGCGAGTGGCTCAGAAACTCGACTCTCAGTCGGGCGACCTTCTGTCGACTCTCTGTCGGTTCGCTCTGGTGATGGTAGATGCGTTGCGGTGCTTTCGTTGACGTTGCACTGCTTTACCGTCGGGGTTTCTTCTGTTATTTTGAGCGGTTGAGGCTTTTGAACGAGCGATTTTACGCGTGACGTTTTTGGTGGTTTTCGTTTCCGTTTCATGAGCGGTTCAGATATATTCTGCTGATTTGGCTTTGAGTTTTCAAGCGGCGTTGTGAGGGATGTTATTTCTCCAGATAAAGCCGCTTTACGAGTAGCAGAGCGAGTTTCATATGAATACATCGTGAAAGATATTTTAGGTTTTGTTCACTGATTAGAAGTTATTGAAATCGTTAACAAAGCTTGATCCCTGAGAGTTCATTGACACGAGGCACGGTCTTGCCAGAGTACAACTTCTATTTTGCTGCGATTTTGGTTTCCATGGTTTGAGATGTAGGAGACATGGGTGACATTGCTTTTAAAATGGGATGAAAAATAAACTGTCAGGCGATGAAAAGAAACCCACAGACACTCAATTCATATTCACTGACACTCAACATAAATTTCGCAATAACAGATGAGGATTGCGTAAATTTATCACTGTATTTTATGTTGGTATTCACAGAATTCAACTTTGCTATTTCATCAGGTCTTTTTTGCTTCACGTTAGTATTCGTGGTAAGCTTGTTCCGGTTCAAGTAGGTGCGAGTGACAGGGGATGCGGAGGAGGAGGGAGGGGGTTGTTGCGGTTCACCAGGGAGAGAGGCGGAAGTGACCATTTCCGGGGTCTGTTGCACACACAGACACACACACTTCGAGTTTAAAACATAGCTTACAGAAAGCGCCATTCAGTTTTGCACGATGAAATTCAGCACTTTTCACAGCTGATTGTTTTGATGACTTTTTCCAGTTTCACGATTCAATGATGTAGAAAGTACATTCACGGATGCTCAGTTTTTCATCACATTTTGAGGTGCTTGAATAATAGCACCAAACAACTCCTCGCTGGAGCAGCGACACCTCACCTCCTCTCACTACCGCAGCCTCAACTCAACCTGTAGATAGAGAAGGTTCACCGGTAGCACTAGAGTTTAGCACCGGGAAAGTGGAAATGAGTTTTTTAAGTTCTACCATAAGTTCTATGACCTGAACTTCATACTCCGACCTCCTAACCAGCTCCTCCTCAGAAACCTCACTAACATCTGAAGGAATAGTAGAGGACAGAATTCGGAAGGACTGTAACAGCCCACTTAATTGAGGAACAGCTTCAATAAGAAAGGCCGGATCACAGTTAGGAGAAAGAGCTTTTTTTCTAAGAGATTTAATGCTACACTTTATGCCCCGCAATTTAATGCTTAAGGCTAAGGCAGTACACTTTTCCGCTTCCACAATTAAATAATCAAATTTCTATTTCAAGGCTTATTAGAAAAAAGTTCAGCTAACCAGAGTCACGTCTACACTTTAAAGTGGACAAGTTACATCACAACATAAGACATGGGAAATTAATTATGAAGAAGAAAGACACAAAAAATACATTTTCCCCACCACTTACTTTCACTTTCACAACATTTTTATTTATATAGTTTACACTCAAATTGAGTTAAAGAATATTTTCAAACATAAATGAGAGAACCTAATAAAACTTAGACGAGGCTCAAAAAGGCCAGAACCTGTAAAAAACGTAAGGTTCTTAAGCAACACAACAAGGAACCTCGCCTAAAATACAACACAGGTTGCTCTCGACTTACACGTAAGGAGACTGAAAATCGGCCCTCGCCACACCGGACAGCGGCGCTAAGACGCAATTAAAAATTGACACGATAAATTTCCTCTTATTTTTTGAAAAGAAAAGAAAAGGAATTCAAGATGAAAATAGATAGATACCAGGATTTAACCTGCCGAATTCCAGCCAAGCTCTACCATTAACTAGATGGCGCTGAGATCAAGCCGGCTTAATTGCCGTTTAGGCAAAACAGCGCAAAAGCAGCACGGCTTAGAACATTTTAGTTCTTTAAGAGGTGTCTCTTTATGAAGAAAAATTGTAAGACATTATCTTTCGAATAGAAATTTCGAAAATGAGAGTTGAGATTTAAGATTATAGAAACTATATTGTTTTCGAATAAAAATTTGTCTGCAGCCACATTAACAAGTGGACTCAACTCCCCGAATAAACGGGCCCTTCGGCACACAAATTTACCGGGAACCCATCTGGGGCCGGTAACGCTGAAATTTTAAGATAATTAAGGACAAGCGGAGCGTCATTAGCGGGAGTCTCACCTGAAGATCTTCGAAAACAATGTTCAGGCGAACACTCTTCACTGTAGCCGGCTGTCAAGGACCCAAGAAGTCCCAGGTAGCGAGGGCAGAATGCCGAGTCCCGCGCAGCACACGAGAAGAAGGTGCGCTCGCGTTCACGGCTGATTTCAATCTGAGGTGGCAGCCTTCTGGCGCCACGCTCCTTGGCTTGCTCGAATCCGTCGCGATGGCTTAGGACTCGAACAAGAAGATCAGACGAACGTTTTAGTATTTAAATTTACATTTTGTCGCCGTAGACGTGAGGAAACCCCGCCATTGCTCCGCTTAGTCGTAAAATTATCAGCGTTATTAATTTTAGGCTGATTAGAAGAAGCACAGCCTATGCCCTTTATTGCGGATGGCCTTTTTGTGCCTTATAAAGTCCGCAAAGGACCTCAGCGTTCGAGCAATGACTGGAATCTCGACACCGGTTCAGAAGGTTTTTTTACATTTTGATAGCAATGATAGCAAAACCATTAATACTGGAGCACAAGCATATACGAGATAATTATAATGCGAAACAAGTAACACCAAGAAGATACTTAGTACATAGTTAGCACGTTAAATTGAGTAATTCAGTCATAACCCTAAGCAAAATTGCAAACTGTCACGTCTTAACTGTTCAAGTCGCAAATATAGTTATAGGTATAACCGTCCGTTGTCAGCTCGTTTCACTTAGCGGTAGCACATGGTTCATGTTACTTCTATGAATTTTGTCTCCAATTTTAATTTCGACCCACTGTCCTTTGACTTTGGTAATAATTCCTGGCCCAAGCCATTAAAGCTCTCATTTGTTTATTTTAAAATGTTTCTTTAACATCACTCTGTCACCGATAATAAATATTTATTCTTTGCGTCTGAGATTGTGGAACATAGTGCGTTCCGTCGTATCATTTATGATCAAATTCCTGACGTTCTCAACAATTAGAGCTGCTTCTTTTGCACGAAAATTTACTAAGTCTATTTCGTCATCGTAACTGTAGGAAATGGGGAAATTTTCCCTGCGAAAATATGGGCACGTCTCTCGTGTGAAAAGAACATAACTGGGAGTATCTCCCAATGTCGTATATAACGCGTTATTTATTACGTTTTCTACCATTTCCAAACACTGATCCCACTCCGTGTGACTGTGCGCCCGCGCCGAGTATATAAATAGAATCAGCAAAAGACATCACCGTTCACTAGCGGTAGCCTGCCGTAGAGGTAGCACATTAAAAGAGACGTCGCTGTTCATTAGCGGAAGCGCGACCGTCGAGGAAGCATCTGTACAGATCACAGATGCATTATAGAAGTAACTTCACTCGTATTAGCCCCTATCATCCGATCTAATAGATTCCTTGCCAATTACTAAGCCTGTGTCAACTCTGAAGTACCAATAAAGGATAACTACGTTGCTGCATCGTCACTCCCGAACCTCATTCGCGTTAGTTTCGACCTGTATACTGAAAGGGCCGGAACATATTTGGTGGCCAGTATGGGGATGCCACATTAAAGATATCCACATTGCCACATTGCCCCATTGAAGAAGAAAGATATCAAGAATTGATCTTCGGTTCTGCTGATCCGTGATTTTAAATGTGAGGAGTATCACCCTGTTTGGAGTAACGTCGCTTAGTTATCACATTACTTCAGAGCATCGAGAAAAGGAAGAAAGACGTCAGCGCTACTCAAAGGAGAAGATGAAGTGAGGGGTCCAGACCAACAACCTGGTCTGTCGACGAGATCTACGCATTTACGCACCGTCATCTGCAACGAGAAGATCTACGAGATCTACGCATCGCCAAAATATTAAGTTAAGTGTACGCCGATAATGTTGCTTGCAAATTAAATAAGCATGCGCTCAAATTAATGATTATACATCATCATTATAAAATTAATGAGTAGGAAGTTGAGCAGCGAGCAGTAAGCAGTAAGCAGTAAGCATTGCAAGCGCTGATTCCTGGTAGTGGAAGTCGAGAGGCGAGCAGCATAGGCATTGCAAGCGCAGATTCCTGGTAGGTGGGAGAGAGCGTGTACGCGGAAGTGGTAGTCCATTGTTCTCTAGAACAATTGAAGGAAGTTGTAGCTATTGTTCACGGGCCCATTGTTCTCTGGCACATAAGAGTAGGCTGGAGCAGCCTGTCTCTGTTCAGTTTGCTGCCGACCTTCACGAGCTTTGACTTTGTGTGCTGAAATAACCTGTTTTGAGTCCGCTGAAAATGTGAGTTATTATTTTATTGTATGTAGAATATTTTCATTATATGTGTGTAGAACATTTTTCGCTTAAAGGTAATTAGAGGTCTAAGCATATAGGATTATTTTTGTGCTTATGTCGGACAGTGACTCTGACGAATACGAGTACATAAGAACTACCCCGTACGTGACTCGATTAGGAAGAGTATCAGTTCCTATTTTTTACGCGAAGTCGATTTCTGTACCTATCACGATGACGACCACCACCACAGTCACCCCTGTTACCAGTGCAGTCACTACCACAGTTAGCCCTGTAACTAGTACGGTTACCGCTGTGACGACTTCTATTGTCAGTCCGATACCTAGTGTTGTAATTGCTGGGCAGGATCTGCCGCAGTACCGAGGTAGAAAACGAAAAAACGACCCTGACTTCATAGAAAATAAGTCACTAGAAACGCATATAAAGAATGTGCGAGCATATTTCAATATGCTGTCAGATAATTCGGAGGAAGCCAAATTAAATCTATTATTGCGAACTGCAGACAAGCGGGTAGGCGACTTCAATACGGTTGTAGCTTCCATAATTAGTGAAGGTTATGAATTAAGTTTCGAAGAAGTCGTACACCTGTTAGAAAATATCTACGTGTCAAAAGGTGAAAGATCTTTGCACGCGGTCGCCTGTGATCTAAATAACGTACGCCTAAAACGTAATGATGCTTTAGCGAGCCAGTTTGTTGCTATACTATCCAAAATCCGTAAGCTAACCCACAGAATAATGACCAGCCCGGAGTGTTCGAACAGAGCCCACCCCTATGTAGTAAATTGTCCCGATCCTGTTGCTCTCGATAAGTATGTCGAGAATACTTTAATTGTTGCGTTAGCTATGGTCATCATCAACCCCCTAGTAACAGAAGATTTTTCCAAAAAACTATTTAACAAACCCTTTAACTCTTCGGAAGAGCTCCTTCAGAGACTCGTGACTGTCATTAGGAATTTTCCCGAGGATAAGCAAATATTAGCGACTCGATCTGAGAGATCTGTGGAAATCTATTGTGCAGAGGATGACCATTCGTCCGAATCAAACTTTGATGCAGCCTATGATGAGGCCGAAGTGCATACAATGACAAGAGGCGGATTTCAAGGTAGAGGTAGGACGCGTAGGCCCTACTGGAGACCAAATTTCCCGAGACCAACTTTCCGTGCTAGACCTCACGTAAAATCTTTTGTTGGAGATCGTGAATTAGGAACTCTCGAAGTCCAAGCATTAGAGACAGCTGAAGCGAAGCGCTGCTCGAATTGTTACAATCATGTGTGTGTCTGTCAAGGACAAGGTGTGTCGGTAACCAGTGTGGCTAGGAAACCGACTGATTGGTACAAACCAGGTTCATCTCAGACAGCCACCGAGCGTTCACTGCGTGATGTAGCTTGTTTTCGTTGTAATAAGTTAGGACACTACGCAAGAGACTGTAGGTCCAGACGAGACTATTTCAACAGATCAGGTAAACCTGATCGTGTCCGTGTGCGAGGACAGCATAAAACTAGTGTACCAGAAAAAGGCCAGGTAGAAACTTACCAAACTAACAGTGGCGATAATTTTTTAGCGTAAGCTGCGGAGACGATTTCATTTCCGATAGAAATAACGTCAATGGTAAAAATGAAATTGAAATAACTAAGTGTGACTCTACGTCAGTAGCTCCCTGTGAACCCGAGGAGAATTCTGGTGCTGAAGATTCCCTCGTTAAAAATGTCGAGAGAGTTGATGTGTTAAACATGTCTGGAGGTTCCCTCGTTAAAAATGTTGAGATAATTGACCCACTCATTAAGTGTCATAATAGATATGAATCGCTGGGAGAGGCGGAATTAAGCGATGATTTGAATGCTCATGGCACTGCATTCGAAAGCCATGTGACGGCGAACGTTTGTAAATACGAAGAAGATGAAGAAGTTGAAGTTACAGGACAAAATGAATTATTTGTAATACGAAAAAGTCATAAGCCCATGATTGTGCTTAGAAAAGATGCAGACCTGTGGAATGCATTGATTGATTCAGGATCAGAGAAATGCCTAATCAGCTACCACAGAATAAGTGAGATAAGTAATGACGTGAAGCCAAGTTCTCTGACTATAAAAGGCGTTAACGCTAAGAGGAATGTTGAAGGCGAGGTGGAGCTTGTCCTAAAGTTAAAAAACGGTATAAGTTTAAAGACAAATGCGTTAATAATTAAAGATGGTATTTACAATTATGACGTCATTATTGGGCGTGATTTATTAGACAAGAACGCCGTTGTAGACTTAAAACAAGGATGTTTAATTATCAAAGACGAGAAAATTCCCTTTGCAGAGGTAAAACGACGAAAAAGGAGAAAGACAGAGTGTCTCGAGTATTTAATAGAGAATACTGAGTGTCTCATGGCGGACACGATTACGTCCAGAGCTAAGAAAAAAGTCCTAAATAAGCTAAGAGAGAAGAGAGAAAATCTCAGGACGTGCACTGCTGAGAGAGCAGGCGAGGAAGTAAAAAGGGATGGTAAGAGAGAAAATCAGCCTGTTCGAGGCGTAGTTGCAGTTACCAATTCCCACCCAGGGTCAAGGCCGTTAAGAGTGCATACTCGACAAGTGGAGATTGCTCCCAATGTAATTTTGAAACATGTTGGACATGTTGGAAAGTGTAAAAATGGAGAATACATAATAAAGAAAGCAACTTTAAAAGAAGGCATTTGTGTCGCAGAAGCGATTGTGAGAGTTAACAATAGGAGAAAGATTCCGTTGTTGTTAATTAATAGCTCCGACAGAGCGATTGTTTTACCAGAGAATGCAATTATAAGTACTTTAGAAAAAGTGGAGAAGGATCACGTTGAATCCGAAGTTTACTTGTCAGATGTACAAGGAGAATTAAAAGGAGGATTGAGTACCTTTGTGCAGGCAGCGAGTGTTGTTCAGGACAGTCATTTAGATGTCGAGAAGAAAGACACTAATAGTAAATCTGTCGGGATCACAGGAGTTGTCGACAAAGGATACGTTTCTGATTCCAAAGAAATAGCCCGTGGTCGGCGGAAATTAAATAATGATGATATCAAGTGTAACGATGACGAAATGAAGCCTGAATTGCTGAGTTTGTTGAATGAATTCAGAGACGTTATTACTATAGACAATGAATCGATCTCCGCTGCTGCGGTTAAACCATACAAAATACGTTTGAAACCTAACGTGGATGTCGTAAATGTCCCTCCCTATCGTATTGCCCACCGTTACATGGAAGACTTGAAAGTCGTTAACGAAAAAATGTTAGACGACGGAATTATTAGACCATCGATTTCAGCTTTTAATTCACCGATAATTGTAGTTCATAAGAAAGATGGAACCATACGTCCGGTGGTTGACTTTCGCAAAGTAAATGAGGTAATTTATGAAGAATCGTTCCCTCTGCCGCGCATGGACGAATTTCTCTATAGTTTAAATGGTCAGAAATACTTTTCAAAATTAGACCTTAGGTCAGGATATCATAATATTACACTGACCGATGAGAGTAAGGAAATAACAGCGTTTACAGTTGGTAGCAGAAAATACGAGTTCAATCGTTTACCATTTGGTTTAAAAACCTCACCTGCATATTTCCAGTCAGTAATGACGCAAACGCTATCTCCTGTTCTAGGAAAACTATCTTTCGTCTTTATGGATGACGTACTCATCTATTCAAAAGAAAAAAATCAGCATCTTGCCGATATAAAAGTTGTACTTGAACTATTAAGAAACGCTAGATTGTCAATAAAAACGGAAAAATGCCAATTTTTCAATAACGAGATTGAATATCTAGGACATTCCATTAGTGGAATGGGAACCAGAAGCACCGGTACTGACAAAGTAAAGAATTTAGAAATTCCTAAGAATGTAAAACAGTTACAATCATTCCTAGGTCTAGTAAATTTCTTTCGAAGGTACATAAAAAATTTTGCGAGTATCGCAAGTCCGCCCTATAATCTTCTGAAGAAAAATGTTGAATTCAATTGGTCTAAGGATTGTCAAAACGCTTTTGAAAAATTAAAGGATGAACTGTGTGACAACATAGTCTTGAGTCATCCAAATTTCGATCAAAATTTTCATCTATTTTGTGATGCATCAAACGTCGGCATAGGAGCTGTTTTACTCCAATCATCTACTGATAAAGTTCGAAACATGAGACCTGTCGCATTTTTTCTAAAACGTTGAATTCCACCCAACGAAGATACTCAACAACTAAAAAGGAGATGTTTGCTATAGTTGAAGCGTTGAAGTACTTTAAATATCTTGTTTTAGGCTATGATCTGGTCGTTTACACCGATCATAAGCCTTTAGTTCCTTTATTTTCAAAGAAATTGCCTGAAGACAACACGCTCGCTAGATGGAGTATTTATGTGCAAGCTTTTGATGCCAAATTAAAGTATTTTTCTGGGAAGGCGAATAGTGCCGCCGATGCATTAAGTAGATTAAATCACGACAAAAATCCTTTAACAGAAAGAGAACTATTAGAGTGTTCTGAAATAACCCCGGATGTAGAGACTTTTCCCGTGGTAACCAGGCTGCAAGCCGCTGCTGCGGGTAACAAATGTAACAAGCCCGTGACTGAGGAAGAGTTCGAGGAGACAATGCCAGGAAGTAAGGACGGAAGAAACAACAACAGTACTGCTGAACAACAGACAGACCCCAGACGTGAACCCAGTGACTTTAATAGCAGACAGAAAACGAGCTTATGCAGACTGAATAAAGTTAACACGACTACAGACCATTCAAGTATTAACGACAACTGGTCGTTAGACGAATTTAAACGTGAACAAGATAGTGATCCCTTTTGTTCTGAAATAAAGGACGCCCTAGAGAATGCAACAAAAGTTTCTAATACTGACATGAATGAATTTCTGATTATGAATGACATTTTGTATAAAAGACGAAGAATTGACAACAGACCCAGCACCATTCTGACTATTGTGGTGCCATATACTCTGTTACACAAGACAATTCTATTCATCCACAATTTGTCCCATACAGATTTGAATCATACCTTGTTTAAGTTTAAATTAAAATATTTTCATCCGTACGAACGGACAATTACACGCAAAATTGTTGAATCTTGTGACATCTGTAAGATTCTAAAATCACGAATACTGACGCCGATTAAAATTCTAAATGCTCCAATTGGAACACGATGTTTTCAAACGGTCAGCATGGACTTCTACGGTCCATTAACAATGACAGACAATGGGAACAAATATATTCTTGTCATTATCGACCTATTTTCCCGTTTTGTTAAATTATATTCGACTAGTGACCGATGTACAGAGACTGTTACAGATTGCCTATGGAATTTTTGCTGTTTGTTCGGTACCCCGGACGTATTGTTGTCCGACAACGCTCTAGAATTTAAATCATCTAATGTGAGAAATTTCACAAAAGGACTTTCTATCTTAAAAAGGGAAGTTCTGGCTTATTCACCTTTTTTTAATGGCATTGTTGAGCGATGTAATGGAAAAATTCGACACCTGCTCAAGTTATATCTAAATTTTCTTACTCATAATGAGTGGGATAGATTATTGGATATTGTGGAGAATTCGATTAACAATAGTTTTAACGAAACTTTAGGCGATACCCCAGCATACACGGTTTTCGGTAGAGATACGTGTGTGTATATTAGTTCTACTAATTTAGAAGACTTCAATGTTTCAACTACATATGAAGATGTTCAAAAGCAAAAATTTAAAGAGTCATCTATTGTAGTGAACAATATTAGAAATGCAATCATTAACGCTACAATCGAAAGAACTACCTATAGAAACGTGAAACGTCGCGATAAAAATTTAAAAGTGACGGACCGTGTACTAGTGAAAAACCATGCTAAAAAACACAAACTACAGCTAAATTTCTTAGGACCAGGTATCATTGAAAGGCTAGGTAAAAATTACGCAGATATTAAGATCGGTAACAAGATTATCCGAACGAACTTAAACCATGTACTACCTTTAGATAAGTTAAGAAGGTAAAATTGTCAACCAAGTTTGGAACTGTTCATTCCTTATATTCTGAAATTGCCATTCCATATATGTATTTAAATGGTATTTAGCTTGTAAGTGCGTTCTATGAGTTTTTAGCTTGTAAGTGCGTTCTATGAGTTTCTTTCTTAAGACTTTATGTATGTCTTGCGTTAGGAAATATTGTGTTGCGCAAACACCTTGTGACTAGATGTTGAGCTTCGGATGTTGTCATACTGTTGTTGCGACATCAAAAGCTGTGTTCGTCAAGCCGTAAGCTAGAGTTAATAAACTTAGGTGCAATCTTGGAAATGTCAACACGAGAGTGCGAGTGCGAAACCCGCGAGAACTGCATCGCATCTGCCGCAACTTGTTTGAAAACAATGTCAGGCATTGGAGTTGGAATGAATGTGTCTTAATGAGAAGGAAGCGTTGCCTTAGTATAAAACGAGAATTGTTTACTTTAAACTTGTGGCCATGCTAATTTCCTGTCTCGGTTCCTTTCAGATTCGGGCGACTCCTGAACAACTATTTGCAGTTCCACCTCAAGTTGGCGCATAACAATACAACGCTAGACTTCCGCATTCATTCACTGCTTACTTTGAACACTCTTAAATCCCGATGTGTACCGGGGGTAATAATCAACTCTGGCAGCCGCAGGAAACAACGATCGTTTTCGGAATCAGTGTACCGAAAGAAGTATTACAAGAAGCTTATTGCAAATTCAGATTGTTCCTGAACCTCGATTCCCCGTTGCGTACACGTATTTTGGTATATGAATCCGGAGACGACATCGAACTTGTTTTAAAAATCACAATCGCTGCATTCCCTGCAAACATCCAGTGAAGAAATAAGTTTTCTACATCTGAAAGTGCTACAAACAATATAAATTGTGTGGAGGTACACATACAAGATCGATCTGAATATTTTCAGAATATTTCTTTTAGAATATATTGTCTTAGAATATTTCTTTTTATACGGAAATTTATGTGTTCTTGGTGACGTTAATTATATCCTTTGATGTTGTTTTACTCGCCCTATGGAAATGTTTTGTTTCAAGATACGGAGACGAATTATTAGTATTGCGCATAAAAACCGAATTGCACGCTTTTAGATTGGTTGAATTGAATTAGTGCATTTATTGATTATTCTATTTAATTTACTTTCAATATTTAATTTAGCTGAATTGAAATAAGTTAATTTGAATCGTAGAATGATTTGAATCCTGAGGAGAAGCAATCAACTTTTACCTTGCCATTTGTAGTAATGCAATGTATTGTCTTGCGTATATAAATTTATTCTCTATCTTTATATAATATAGATTTTTGATGGATTTTTCCTTCTAAATTTTTCATTAGCATAAAAAAAAATTGTGTTTCTCGACTTGACGGTATGTGTCCAGTTTGTTCAAAAATAGTGTACCTTATAGAGGTGATTCATTACGTATGTGATTTGATTTTTGATTTCGATAAGTTAATAATATTGTGTGGTGTATCCAATAGTGAACATCGGAAGCATTTTGTGTCATACGTTCTGATCTGTTCGAATTAATTTGACGGTTTGTAAGATTAATTGATAGTCAAAGGAAAATCGAAGTTAATTGAATATCGTTCTAAAAATTTTTATTGTAATAAAGAATTTTTAAAAGGTGGGGGGAGCATTATGTGCGCCCGCGCCGAGTATATAAATAGAATCAGCAAGAGACATCACCGTTCACTAGCGGTAGCCTGCCGTAGAGGTAGCACATTAAAAGAGACGTCGCTGTTCATTAGCGGAAGCGCGACCGTCGAGGAAGCATCTGTACAGATCACAGATGCATTATAGAAGTAACTTCACTCGTATTAGCCCCTATCATCCGATCTAATAGATTCCTTGCCAATTACTAAGCCTGTGTCAACTCTGAAGTACCAATAAAGGATAACTACGTTGCTGCATCGTCACTCCCAAACCTCATTCGCGTTAGTTTCGACCTGTATACTGAAAGGGCCGGAACATGACTAGGGAATTAATGTACAATTTTAGCAAATTTGTTTTTTTTATTTCGTTCAACAATAGCATTCGAATGGGGGCTAAAAGCTAGGACTTCTCTTTTTGCAATCGCGTGTATATTGGCAAATTGTTTTGTTGCTACTGATTTATATTCTAACGCGTTATCACTTATTAATGTTTTAGGGTACCCGAGAGTCGCGAAACAACTTCCTAAACATGATATGACTGTGTCTGTTCGACGGTTACTGGTTGGGTACAATTTACAGTATCGTGAAAACAAATCAATTACAACAAGTATGTACTTATTCTCGTTATTGTAGTATCGCAGTTTTTAGCACGACATTAGGTTCGTATAGCAAGAAGCTTTACCTTCAATTCGCCTAGCCGTATACCAGGCAGGAGCAAATGAAACGCACAGCAGGACTACTAGGAATGTGCTGACTAAAAAAGGGACACACATGCCTTAAGACTAGAGCGCCCCCGGAAGTTAAACAAAGCCCTTCCGGTAAGTGCACAACACGGCGGCATCCATCGGTTGCGTTTATGACACTTCCGCCGGTGACCGCGATATCCCAAACCAAGCACGAAAAGGACATCCTGTGAGCTTGCCATGCGAGGCTCACAACAATGATCTTCCGGGACTCGTAAACCTAGGCCTCCGGAACTCTCACTTACAAACCAGTGTCATACTATAACGATGCAGTTTTTAATATATAACAATTATCGGTCACTTTGAGGGGACCAACAAAGTCTATTGAAACTACTTCAAAAGGTTCTTTCGGTATAGGAGCCGTTAAAATTTTTATGGGCTCGAGAGGGTGCGCTTTAAGAAGTTTGCCAACTTCATAACATTGTACGAATTTTCTTACGGTCGTATTTTCTAGACTATTAAAATATTTGAGCTTGAATTTAGGTAGAGTGTGCAAAGCATCCGTATGGTACAAGGAATGTATAGCTAGAATTGCCATCTTCATGAGAGAAGTTGGCACTAATGATGTTAATATAGTGCTTCGTCGTGAGTCAATGCGTCGCCGTCGATACAATATGTCATTTTTAATTAAATAACTCGGTAAGTCAGGAAGTCTAGATGTACTTATATGAATTAACGCCTCTCTAACTTCAATGCAGAAGGGATCTTGCTTTTGCTCGTCAATGAACTCTTTTAAAGTCCAGGAAATTTCTTTTTCTGTTGGCACATAGTCAAATAATTTTGGTGTCAACACGTCGCCACCGTGTGATTGCATCGACAAGTCAGTGAGAACGTCTTGTTTTGCTTTTGCTCGCGTCTGCGCTAAGCACAACTCAGATTCAGGCTCATGCATCAATGGGTCATAGCATTCTAATTCATTAAAATTTAGTTGATCATGGTTTTCCGGTAGCCTGCTTAGGTAGTCGGCTACGACGTTTTGCCTACCTGGTAAATAATGAACGACAGGGTCGTATGAATGAGCGTTAATGCACCATCGAGCCATTGCGGTATCCTCTGGTAACTTTTTCGCAAAGAGAGGAGCAACTGGCCGGTGGTCTGTGTACACATGGATAGGATATCCAATAATTAGGTACTTAAATGCTTTAAAAGCACTGTAAATGGCAAAAAATTCTTTTTTCGTAGTGCTGTAACGTTTTTGGCTAGAATTCAAATTTTTGCTGAAATATGCAACCGGACGCATTAATTTGTCACCTGAATATTCGGCCTGCATCAGGACGGATCCTATGCCAAAATTTGAGGCATCAGTAAAAATGTGTAGCGTCTTGGTAAAATCAGGGTGTCGTAAAACAGTGTCAGAAGTCAGGGCTGATTTTATGTAGTCAAAACTTTTTTGACAGTCGTTTGTTCAGTTAAAATTAACACATTTTTTTAATAATCTGTACAGGGGGTTTGCAATTATTGCAAACTGCGCTATGTAGTTTCAGAAATACGAGTATCTATGTCCTCGTAATTGGCTGCACCAAGGAATTGCTGCAATCCTTTTACATTCATTGGTGCCGGACAATTTTGCAACTTCTCGGAATACCTACACCGTATCCCCTTGACCAAAATAATATGACCGACGTACTCTATTTTTTTCTTGAGAAATTGACATTTTTCGAGTTTAATGCAAAATTTCGAGTGCGGAGTGTCGTAAGGACAGTTTTAATATCGCACGAATGTTACTCATTGGTTTTTAAGTAAATTAATATAGCGTCTTAAATACAAAGCAAAGGCGTCCTAAGATAGGCGCAAGAACAGATGACATGACTCGTTAGAAAACGCTCGGACTTGAACTGAGTCCAAATGGAATTCTTCTGAACTGGTATTTTTGGTAACCTATACTAAAGGCTGTCAATTTCCAACTTTCCTGTTCTAATTCTACATGGTAGAATGCAGACTTTAGATCCAGAACTCAAGAAACGCTATTGCCACCTAATGTGGACAATATTTCGTCTATTCGCGGTATAGGATACGACTCCTTGACCACGAATTTGTTTAATGATCTAAAATCTATCACGGGTCGAATTTCACCAGTGCTTTCTTTACCACAATGACCGGAAAATTGTAATCTGACATGGAATTCTCAATTATGCCATGTGAGAGCATTTTTCTGTTGACCTTGGCAAACTCCTCCTGATATTTATGAGGTATGCGATAGGGTGATGTATTTAAAACTGGTGCGTCATGTTTAAGTACAATTTTGTGCTTTATTACATTCGTAACACCTTTAGTTTTACCTTCTAGCGTGATCACGTCACGGAAACTGTTCATCAACTCCAGTAATTTTAGTTGTATGTCAACTTCGTCGCATGTTATTTCACTATTCGGTAACGGACGGCGTATGTCCTTCTGTACATTAGACACACTTTCGACTTGCGCATCAATTCCTAGTTGCTTACCACCAGGAAACTCACACTCACAATTATTGCCGCGAACATCGACCTTCGACTCAATTTTCTCCTTGGCCATGGTCTTCATTTCACCCCGACCTGAGATGACTTCAAGTGACTCCGACGTCTCCTCAGAGCTTATCTCCACATCATTCGCTTCTTTCAGCGCTTCCTCTACGTTCTTGAGATAGAGTTCGGCTTCAAATTCTTCCCCAGCTAATGATTCCATGTTACACAGCATTGTATTTTCGCTAAAATGAATGGCATCATCAGTCGGGTTCAGTATTAATAAGGGTACATTCCCATCTTCTTTGACTGTAACTATTGGTTCTCCTATTAGCGCTCCACTATTTAATCCTCTTTTTAACACTATATATTCACTGGGCTTAGCCTTTTTGACAAAGGCATCAATGAGCTTGATACAGTTAGCAGGCACTTCTATTACGTCACAGTGAACCACCAGCGGTCTTTCCTTTTTACGTCTGGCCTTGGCTGCTCAGCTACATGCTCAAGCGCAGCGTATATTTTTTCTCGTATTTCTCTCTCGTGCTTTTTAACTTTTTCGCGGCATCTGTTGCACTTCTTAGCAACTACGTCTGACAGCAAACAGTCGCTGTTTACTATATCCATTAACATATCTTCTCTACTTATCTTAGGCTTATTTTCTATTTCGTTGAAAGGCACTCTTGTTCCTTCCCACACGAGGGTAACATCTTTCAAGTTAATCACTCTATTGGTTAACACGTCTCATCCTAAAATCAAATAATATTTGAAATTAGCATATTTGATAACTAAGGCACTAGTCTTAAGTACTTTGTCGGTACCAGGTATAAAGATATTTAAGTCAACCTCACCGCTAACATTACTCTTTGCGTTTATGCCTCTAACGCTCAAAAAACTTGATTTTAACTTTTCTTTGGGGTATTTGATGTTACTGTAACTAATGAGGCATTTTTTGCTACCGCTATCGAGCAGCGCACTTAAGTACTTATCTTGATTAGAGAGGATGATTGTGGGCGTACTGGATTTTCTAAACGTAACAAGATCGGTGCCTTCTTTCTTAAGACGTCCTGTTCCTACAACCGTAGTGTTGAAATGAACCTCAAATGCTTGCTTTTGTGGTATTTCATTGGCCATTTCCTCATCTTCCAAAACCTAAAACCTATTTCTACGTTTAAATAATGGATCAATACCACGCTGCTGCGATAAGGTAATAAACTATACGTTAATTGAGTGCAAGCTATTTACTTAGCTTCCACTGGCTGAATGAAGGAAGTGAAGTGGCTCGCCCTGTAGAGCTACACTGGGATGACTGCAGGGTAGATGTAGACGAAGTAGTTGTAGACTTGTAGATCACTAGTTGTAGGGTGTCGCACCAAATTGTAGTTCCAGGACTACTTCTATGTCCTCACCGGCGTCGAAGACGAGTACTTTCGTTCGGAAGGGATAGCACGTATCTATCCACGCTGAAAACTGCACGTAGGTCTCCAGAAGTGCAGCATACAGGATCTTGAAGCTGATGTTGACAACAGACGGAAACAGTTGTCGAAGACTCGAATTGTTGTTGCTGCCAGTCATTGACGCGATTTAACAATTTTCCCTTCTTTTCTTTACTCTCGCTGAACTTCGAAAATTTTCGCTGTAGAAATTTCTCGGTTTTTGAATTTTTAGTAATCTTCTTCTAACGTTATAATAACTTCTTCGCAACGTCGTGGGCTCGATCAAGTGCTGGCCACCAAATGTGCCGCTAAATGTGCGGCTGGTACGTGGTCGTGGTAAGGAAACTCTGGAGACGTTTTCACAGGTGTTTACATGGAGGAGGAAGCGGTCGATAGCAAGAATTCTAACGGGCCGAGAGCTTATAAAGTCTCCTTGAGGCTTGGGGTTGCGGTATCAATGGTGCACACATCATCTCAGGTATCCTTGGCCTTGTTGCTACTTCTGTTGATAAATTATAAAATTTTATAAATCACAAAAAAGATTGTACATTCACTGTAAACTAGCTTCTCATCATTTCGGACCTTATCAATTCTTATTCATCAAAAGAATTGTCTATAATTATCCTTCTGAAATTACTAATTGACTTTTTTCTCATTCATCCTTTTCTCATACTTTTCTACTTTATATCCTGTATAAATCTTGCAGTCTCACCTTCTACAGTGCTTTGTCCCCTCCAAAGATATCTTTTCACACACCTTCACAGTGGTCTCTGCTCTGCTTGTGATTTTATTTATTTTTTTCTATTAACAGGCTGTTAGTTCATTATTGATTCATCTATTCACTCTAGAATCTTTCTTTATTTTCCGACACAGCAACGTGCATTCTGATTTTAAATTTTTTTGGTTACTATTATATACTGTGATGTTAATAATGTTTGAATGTCCAAAAGTATGTTTATAATGGTGGAGGGTCCTGCATGTCTGATATAACTATAATTCAGCATTGTTTTGAATCAGGAAACGCCTGATTAAAATCCCATTTGTAGACAAGTGTATCTAAATGTTTATAAAAAATAATTATTGTTACAAAAAATACATGGTGAGAGAAAATGGGGTAGCTGTTTAAAAACGATTCTGACCGAAATACTCCATTTTCGTTGGGACAGGGTTAGATTGTTGCACGCGGTAGTATAGTAATCAGTGGTGCGTGCGCCTCAGCTGTTGCTGCAGTATGGTGCGTCTGTGAGGGCCTGCACCGCCGACGGACGCACGACCTTGCACTCTGCGTGCCACTGGGGCAACTTGGAGTGCGTGCGGCCTCTCATGCGCGCCCACTCGGACATCAACACGCAGAGCAACAGTGGACAGACGCCTCTGCACCTCGCTGCCAGGAATCCCAAAGCTGGTACCTGCCATGTCTCTTTATTGTCATTGATGAGATGAGTAGAATGGTTGACAAGTTTTCACTTCTAAAATGTTTTTTGTGTAAAAATATGAGAACAATTAGTATATTTGAATTCCCTTGTGTATCGAGAGTTCAAAGTCAAGTCACCCCCAGAAACAGATAGGGAATCTGGTACGGGAAGCTACTGCTTCCACAAGGTTTTTCAAATAAATAAATGTACGAGGAGTTCGGAGACTCGAACTCAGGACTTCAAATCACCGCGCTAGCATGCTATCGACCGCGCAATCGATCCCCAAAGATGATCGAAGCCCAACGAAAGCAATGCTTGGCACAGTGAAAGCAGGCACGTACTTGGCCCGACAGATATATTTTATTCCCTTGTGTATCGAGAGTTCAAAGTCAAGTCACCCCTAGAAACAGATAATGAATCTGGTACGGGAAGCTACTGCTTCCACATGGTTTTTCAAATAAATAAATGTACGAGGAGTTCGGAGACTCAAACTCAGGACTTCAAATCACCGCGCTAGCACGCTATCGACCGCGCTATCGATCACCAAAGATGATCGAAGCCCAACGAAAGCAATGCTTGGCACAGTGAAAGCAGGCACGTACTTGGCCCGACAGATATATTTTATTCCCTTGTGTATCGAGAGTTCAAAGTCAAGTCAAGTCCTTCTCCTGTGCCAAGCATTGCTTTCGTTGGGCTTCGATCATCTTTGGTGATCGATAGCGCGGTCGATAGCGTGCTAGCGCGGTGATTTGAAGTCCTGAGTTCGAGTCTCCTAACTCCTTGTACATCTGTATATTTGAATAGTTACATCTTTTACTTTCGTTTCGGTTGAGTTTTAAGAAAAGAAGTGACACTTTTTGTGAAAAATTTTTGTGAAAACTTTCTGCTTCTTAAAAATTTTGAGCTCTATTCCCAACCTCGACTTTTTAAGTACTCTAACACCTATTGCTTTGGTACATTATTAAAGGAATATTTATATTTCATTCATTGTAACGTGATGGGCTCTAGTCCAATGACTTGGTTTTTAATGCCTAGTGATGTTTGCTCTTTTTTTTCTGCTTATCTCTTCACTAAATAATATGTCACTTTCCATTTTAACAAGATTATATAATGCTAATGAACTTAACAATTTATTTGCTACAGTCAATGGTATTTTTGCCAAATTTTTATTTTTTTCTTATTATTTAGGAGGTAAGATTTCTTTAGGTTTCCCATCTTAGAAATGCACTGTTCTTAAGTCAGTTTGTAAGAATCTGAAGGACATGAATATCAGTGGCAAGTGATCATGGGTTAACATCTAATGATGTTAAATATACCAAGTAGGGAAGGCTTTTAAGAGACTGCACCCCACCGTGTTTCTCACAGTATATCTGTCGATATTTGATTGTCCTGGTTTAGATTCACTCGTGAACGGTTGGTTTTTGGAACTGATTGTCAGGAACAATTTCAGATTTGGCCATAAATAGTGACATTTCGGTTAAAAGTATATCTTTTATTTTTAGTGGTTCTCGAATGCTTTGGTTATTCTCATCTATCACTAGTCAATGTGTAATTATAGTTTCTCTGTTTTCGCAGGCAATGGTAGTTGAAATTTTGATATACCTTATCTGACTACTCAAAATTAACAAGTGACCTTACTATTTAAGTTATTTCCAGTCAAGATGAAACATTGGGGATTCAAAAGGCGGCGTAATATTTTGGTTAACTGAATGAATAAATCACACATCCTCACAGTTCTACCAATTAACTATTCCCGTAATCAACAAAATCATTGATAAAACCGTGATCAGTGCAACAAAGGAATGATGAAACTAATTCCACTGAGAAGCATTTTTTCTATATTAACTCTTTGAGAAAATGTATCTTGTCTTAGTTTCCTCACCTGAATAGCTGATTTGCATGAAAAACTGCAAATTAAATTTTTATTTATTTTCCTTGAAGGCTTACTCTACTGCATAGCTACGGGCGTCACAAGTGCGCTAGATGGTGGACTCAAATCTGACTGAACACTTGCCTTAGTTCTGTAGTGTTTTGAAAGGTTATTAGCGATCACAGTGATGCCCTCTCTATTTTAAAATATGCAACCGCCACCGTTGGTTCATTTTGGGCAATTGATATTAATTTGCAATCTTTAACACTTTAACCGCAATTTGTTGAATTGAAGTTCAGTATTCAACTCAAAGTTAAAGTCAATTGTAGTTTGCAATTTTGAAAATAGCAAAACAACTGGATCATGCTTTTTTCAAGCTTTAATTAAGTATTTATGAAAATTGAGTTTGTGACTACGAGTCCATCTGCAGCATTCTGAAAATCCCCTCCGTGGCCACCGGTAGCGCACGTTGCAGTCAAAGTGTTAAATTCATAACAACTGTTTTGTATACGGGAGCCAGGTTTGTTTGTAATTCTCCTAAACGTTGAATTTGCATAGGTGTTGTTTTTACTTCTTTTAAGGTATCTTGCTACCATCAGTTTAGTTCCCTTTATGCAAATTTTACATCTCTTTGAGCTAAATTAAGCTCTCTGCTCTAGTCACTTAATTTATATCACTTGAGCATTGTATCATGTTTTCAAATTAATAAGCTCTCGTTGTGCAGTAGTAGATTGAATTGAGCTATTGTCAAAAACTATTTCTACATTGATGTTATCAAATTTTACACTTACTTGTTTGTTGCACTCAACCTCAGAGATGATCATCTTTAGATCTCTCTGCTGAGTAGTTTTTCCTATTAAGATCCTTTTATATCATGCAGAAAGTTTCTACTAATCGCAGAACTTAGTCGAGATGTGATTTTTTATGAAATTAAATCCTGTAGCCTCAATTGAGGGTGATGTAAATAGCTGATGCGTCTAGTTCTGTAAGTCATAACCCTCAGAGGGCATTAAGATAGGCAATAGGTTAGTTTGCCTTTTCTATCCTATGCTATGAGAACACGCAACCCTGCAGAGATATTGTTTGGTTACCTTGGCTATAGGTAGGCTTTTGGGAATGGAATCTTTCATGCCCATTTAGCTTCTTTCATTTATCATAACTTCTTTGCTATCACCGCTTTTCATCCGTCAGGGGGATACAACTATTTTACCTATGGGAATTAGCACTCCTAGGGGGAAATGTGTGAGGGCCTAAGCTGAAAGTTAGGTAGAACTTCTTTTTGTTGCAGTAAAATGCTTGTTGTTGTGTTAAGGACCACCTTTTTTCCGACTCATTGCTGTCCTGTTTTTAGCACCTACTACTTTCTTCTTCAACTCTAATCTTGTTGTCATTAACTTCTTTCTCAACTTACTGTTTCTATGCCCTTTCTGCATAAATTACACGTTCCCTTGTTGCGATACATGATATTACATGATAGATCACGAAAAGATGCAACATATTGTAGGGAAACGTACCAATTTGCTGGGCTACAGACAGTGAAATGTCAGACAGTTAAGTTAAGCCGGTGTCGCGTCGCTTCAAAAAAGCGAGGGGCAGCTTCGAAGGGGAGGGGAAGGCTTAAGGAGATCGTCCCAGGCCCCTGTCGGTCCGGTGAGCTTTTTTTGTTGTGTTGTTCGAAAAGGACCCTTAGGTGATGGACTATTCGGTCCTAAAATTTTATGGCGCTACGGAAAATAGAATGGGAACAAAAATTTTTAATTTTCGACCCCATTTCAACCCCATATAAAAAGAAAACAAAATATGAAATGCATAATTCAAAAATTGACTTTGGTTAGAAATGTTTCATGGATTCTAAAACTGTCTTTATTCTTGTTCTAGCATAAAAACTCAATGAGATACGGTTTGAAATATCCGTAAAAATGAACTAAAAACCATTATGTCCCATTTGTATCACACACAATGAGGCCTGAATAAAAAAAATGAATGGTAGAAATTCTGTTTCTTTTCAAAAGTTACATATTATAGTCAAATTTCACACGAATCAGACTGAAAATAAATAAATTCAAAAATGAAAATAAATAATAATTTTTTATTATTTTTTTTTTGTTGGAAAACACAATATGAAGTTATGCATGCAAATTATCGAAATAAAAATGAAAACATTCAATTGCATAAATTGTCCATTATATTACATTTCAACAAAAAATTTTGTTTTTGGCTTAAACCCAAAACCTCTAACTTTCAACATTCAAAACGTATCTCCTCATTGAGTTTTGATGCTAGAACAAAACCAAAGACAGTTTTAGAATCCTTGGAACATTTCTAACAGAATCAAATAAGCTTTTTTCAAATTTGAGAAGAAAAAAATGTTATACAACTCTAACCCAAAAATAGTTTTTTGTGATGTATTCATAAAATATCCCTTACCAAAAAAATTATCAAATGGTAAAATTTTACTATTTGATTTTGTGAGAAATATTCCAAGGATCCTAAAACTGTCTTTGGTTTTGTTCTAGCATCAAAACTCAATGAGGAGATACGTCTTGAAATATACATGAAAATGTACCAAAAAACTAATTTTTCGTAAGAAAAACTAAGGCCCAAATTGAAAAAGTGACCTGAGTAAAGAAGGTTTACTTTCAAAAAATACATATACTAGCCAATTTTCAAACGAATCGGACGAAAAAAGTTGAAAAATTGCGACGATCTTCTTAAAACAATGGGCTTCGCAGCTACAGTCTACACACCTTCTGAGTCGATAAAAGCCCCATGGTAAATCAGATCAAATTATTGAATATAAGAAACTAACACATATCGCTTCAATATTACACTCCATTTAACCACCATTGAAACGGCTCTTCTTCTCACAAAAATATTCTCGCACCCAAGGTTTCGGTAATAGATCATATTCTTACTTAAGTATCGAGAGTTCAAAGTCAAGTTAAGAATCTAGTACGGAAAGCTACTGCTTCCACAGGGTTTTTCAAACAAATAAATGTAAGTAAATGTACGAGGAGCTCACGAGATTAGAACTCAGGAACTTAAATTCACCGCACCAGAACGCTATCGATCGCGCTACCGGCCACCCTAAAAAGGTGGTCGACGCACAATGAAAGCAATCTTGGCACAGTGAAAGCAGGCACGAACTTGGCCCGACAGATATATTTCTTCAATTTTTACTTAAGTATCGAGAGTTCAAAGTCAAGTTAAGAATCTAGTACGGAAAGCTACTGCTTCCACAGGGTTTTTCAAACAAATAAATGTAAGTAAATGTACGAGGAGCTCACGAGATTAGAACTCAGGAACTTAAATTCACCGCACCAGAACGCTATCGATCGCGCTACCGGCCACCCTAAAAAGGTGGTCGACGCACAATGAAAGCAATCTTGGCACAGTGAAAGCAGGCACGAACTTGGCCCGACAGATATATTTCTTCAATTTTTACTTAAGTATCGAGAGTTCAAAGTCAAGTTAAGAATCTAGTACGGAAAGCTACTGCTTCCACAGGGTTTTTCAAACAAATAAATGTAAGTAAATGTACGAGGAGCTCACGAGATTAGAACTCAGGAACTTAAATTCACCGCACCAGAACGCTATCGATCGCGCTACCGGCCACCCTAAAAAGGTGGTCGACGCACAATGAAAGCAATCTTGGCACAGTGAAAGCAGGCACGAACTTGGCCCGACAGATATATTTCTTCAATTTTTACTTAAGTATCGAGAGTTCAAAGTCAAGTTAAGAATCTAGTACGGAAAGCTACTGCTTCCACAGGGTTTTTCAAACAAATAAATGTAAGTAAATGTACGAGGAGCTCACGAGATTAGAACTCAGGAACTTAAATTCACCGCACCAGAACGCTATCGATCGCGCTACCGGCCACCCTAAAAAGGTGGTCGACGCACAATGAAAGCAATCTTGGCACAGTGAAAGCAGGCACGAACTTGGCCCGACAGATATATTTCTTCAATTTTTACTTAAGTATCGAGAGTTCAAAGTCAAGTTAAGAATCTAGTACGGAAAGCTACTGCTTCCACAGGGTTTTTCAAACAAATAAATGTAAGTAAATGTACGAGGAGCTCACGAGATTAGAACTCAGGAACTTAAATTCACCGCACCAGAACGCTATCGATCGCGCTACCGGCCACCCTAAAAAGGTGGTCGACGCACAATGAAAGCAATCTTGGCACAGTGAAAGCAGGCACGAACTTGGCCCGACAGATATATTTCTTCAATTTTTACTTAAGTATCGAGAGTTCAAAGTCAAGTTAAGAATCTAGTACGGAAAGCTACTGCTTCCACAGGGTTTTTCAAACAAATAAATGTAAGTAAATGTACGAGGAGCTCACGAGATTAGAACTCAGGAACTTAAATTCACCGCACCAGAACGCTATCGATCGCGCTACCGGCCACCCTAAAAAGGTGGTCGACGCACAATGAAAGCAATCTTGGCACAGTGAAAGCAGGCACGAACTTGGCCCGACAGATATATTTCTTCAATTTTTACTTAAGTATCGAGAGTTCAAAGTCAAGTTAAGAATCTAGTACGGAAAGCTACTGCTTCCACAGGGTTTTTCAAACAAATAAATGTAAGTAAATGTACGAGGAGCTCACGAGATTAGAACTCAGGAACTTAAATTCACCGCACCAGAACGCTATCGATCGCTATTCTTAACTTGACTTTGAACTCTCGATACTTAAGTAAAAATTGAAGAAATATATCTGTCGGGCCAAGTTCGTGCCTGCTTTCACTGTGCCAAGATTGCTTTCATTGTGCGTCGACCACCTTTTTAGGGTGGCCGGTAGCGCGATCGATAGCGTTCTGGTGCGGTGAATTTAAGTTCCTGAGTTCTAATCTCGTGAGCTCCTCGTACATTTACTTACATTTATTTGTTTGAAAAACCCTGTGGAAGCAGTAGCTTTCCGTACTAGATTCTTAACTTGACTTTGAACTCTCGATACTTAAGTAAAAATTGAAGAAATATATCTGTCGGGCCAAGTTCGTGCCTGCTTTCACTGTGCCAAGATTGCTTTCATTGTGCGTCGACCACCTTTTTAGGGTGGCCGGTAGCGCGATCGATAGCGTTCTGGTGCGGTGAATTTAAGTTCCTGAGTTCTAATCTCGTGAGCTCCTCGTACATTTACTTACATTTATTTGTTTGAAAAACCCTGTGGAAGCAGTAGCTTTCCGTACTAGATTCTTAACTTGACTTTGAACTCTCGATACTTAAGTAAAAATTGAAGAAATATATCTGTCGGGCCAAGTTCGTGCCTGCTTTCACTGTGCCAAGATTGCTTTCATTGTGCGTCGACCACCTTTTTAGGGTGGCCGGTAGCGCGATCGATAGCGTTCTGGTGCGGTGAATTTAAGTTCCTGAGTTCTAATCTCGTGAGCTCCTCGTACATTTACTTACATTTATTTGTTTGAAAAACCCTGTGGAAGCAGTAGCTTTCCGTACTAGATTCTTAACTTGACTTTGAACTCTCGATACTTAAGTAAAAATTGAAGAAATATATCTGTCGGGCCAAGTTCGTGCCTGCTTTCACTGTGCCAAGATTGCTTTCATTGTGCGTCGACCACCTTTTTAGGGTGGCCGGTAGCGCGATCGATAGCGTTCTGGTGCGGTGAATTTAAGTTCCTGAGTTCTAATCTCGTGAGCTCCTCGTACATTTACTTACATTTATTTGTTTGAAAAACCCTGTGGAAGCAGTAGCTTTCCGTACTAGATTCTTAACTTGACTTTGAACTCTCGATACTTAAGTAAAAATTGAAGAAATATATCTGTCGGGCCAAGTTCGTGCCTGCTTTCACTGTGCCAAGATTGCTTTCATTGTGCGTCGACCACCTTTTTAGGGTGGCCGGTAGCGCGATCGATAGCGTTCTGGTGCGGTGAATTTAAGTTCCTGAGTTCTAATCTCGTGAGCTCCTCGTACATTTACTTACATTTATTTGTTTGAAAAACCCTGTGGAAGCAGTAGCTTTCCGTACTAGATTCTTAACTAGATCATATTCTTTAGGTTTTACATACTAGTGTTCAAAATTTATACTTCTCAACTATATTTAGTCTGAGTTTTACGCAGTCAGTGACGGTTCAATATTCATTTGAACGTGGTAATGTTTTTATAAATAATTACAGCACAGACACTAGCGGCTGATGGGATGTCTTGCTCTTTTCACGCCTCAAGCAGCTGTCTTGCGTTCAAGATAATCCTATGGCCATTACAGTATACAGGGTGTTTTTAGTACGATAAATTTCAAGCATTAACGAAAATATGATGGTGGGGTAACGAAAACATAAGCCAATTTAGATAAATTCATTTTTAGATTTCAATGCTTAACATGTGGCTCTCTATAAATAACAATTCGCCGTAAGAGAATAAATGAATCATAAAAAATAAAGCTAAACAGGCGTAATGTGCGGCACAGGTTTAATCCGTCCGATGCGCGAGAGGCCAGCCGAAAACT
This sequence comes from Morinoia aosen, assembly GCA_030386875.1. Lineage (NCBI taxonomy): Eukaryota > Metazoa > Arthropoda > Malacostraca > Amphipoda > Talitridae > Morinoia > Morinoia aosen. The sequence goes on along the minus strand of CM059572.1, from coordinate 658,914 downwards.
GACTGTGTCGCGGCGCTCTCGCACGTCCCCGCCTTATTCCGTTAGTGAAGGACACGGGCATTGCTGAAATAAAGAAAAGATATTCGAAGGTCAAAGATGTATCATTTAGAAATATCATTTAGATTTAGAAGTATCATTTAGAAATATGATTTAGATTTTGAAGTATCATTTAGAAATATGATTTAGATTTTGAAGTATCATTTAGAAATATGATTTAGATTTTGAAGTATCATTTAGAAATATGATTTAGATTTTGAAGTATCATTTAGAAATATCATTTAGATTTTGAAGTATCATTTAGAAATATGATTTAGATTTTGAAGTATCATTTAGAAATATCATTTAGATTTAGAAGTATCATTTAGATTTAGAATTATCATTTAGATTTAGAATTATCATTTAGATTTAGAAGAATCATTTAGATTTAGAAGTATCATTTAGATTTAGAAGTATCATTTAGATTTAGAAGTATCATTTAGATTTAGAAGTATCATTTAGATTTGGAAGTATCATTTAGATTTGGAAGTATCATTTAGATTTAGAAGTATCATTTAGATTTAGAAGTATCATTTAGATTTAGAAGTATCATTTAGATTTAGAAGTATCATTTAGATTTAGAAGTATCATTTAGATTTAGAAGTATCATTTAGATTTAGAAGTATCATTTAAATTTAGAAGTATCATTTAAATTTAGAAGTATCATTTAGATTTAGAAGTATCATTTAGATTTAGAAGTATCATTTAGATTTAGAAGTATCATTTAGATTTAGAATTATCATTTAGATTTAGAAGTATCATTTAGATTTAGAAGTATCATTTAGATTTAGAAGTATCATTTAGCTTTAGAAGCATTATTTAGATAAATTTGAAGGAATTATTGAAGAAAAATGATCAATTTTAGAATGATCGGATTTTGAATGGCTTTGAATGAATGTAACAAAAAATTATTCCCAAGAATAATTTGTTTAATTAATGTCCTTCAATAAATTAGACCAGGTTGTGAACGTATATTCAAGAACTTCAAAACTACAGTCAGTCGCTGAATATTCTCGACACGAGAATGTCTCTGACTTACGTAGTTGGATATGAAGTTGAAGTGTAAAGACGCTGATGAGGCGGTGAGGAGAACGAAGGCCGACGAAGCCATGCCCCGGGGAGGCAGAGGAGAGACTTAGCCGCTCATGGTAGTAGTCCCGCCACCTCGCACACAAACATGGGTACCAGCGAGGGCGAACCGGGAGAGGAGCGGACCACGGCACAGTTCTGCGGAGATATCTGACAGGCTCTCCAGCGGTATCAGTCTCCCTGACCAGCCTTCAACCTTCTGAGGTCACCTCTGAATTTTCTTTTTCTGACTCTTCCAAGAAGAAGTTGGGAAGGCAGTCAGAGACAATTGTCGAATACTCAGCGACCGCAGAAAGATTAAATCAATAATAAAAATGAATTCCGATTTTTACATTTGTTGGCAAGTAAATTAAACCAAAAAAAATACAGCCTTCAAAATCCGATTTATTATACATTGGCGCACCCGGATTCGGCATTCCAAAACAAGAAGGGTGGAATGCGAATAAATTTATTTCTAAGAATTAAGAAAAGAACACTTAATTCTAATTAGATCATTTTCACTAAAACAAGAATCAAGGAAAGAACACTAACAAATCAACAATATTTACAAGTGCTCCAAAGCAAAGCAAGGTCCGCTTCTATGGAGCTCTTAGGAGAGCCTCTGTTTTACGACTGCTTGCGAGAGCCGTTCGTCTTTTCGGACGTACGCTACGCGGTACCGAGCCAGGGCCAGCAGCCTTCTTCAAATTTACAGGTTCAGCTGAATCAGGTGAATTTGGTCGCAGCAAGGGAATTACTGAATTCACGTGTCTTTTGACGGACTCGCCTGTGTTACCTTTTTTCACTACAACTCCAGTCACTTCGTCATTCTCATTCAACACAGTTTGCTTTACAACGGCCAACGGATAATGACTGGATTTCAAGAGTGGGTTTCTCAATAACACTACATCATCCACCTGTAATAAATTATGATATACGGGCTTGTACCGGTCCTTAGAATTGAATGCCTGCCCAATCAGAACTTGCTTGAATTCGTCATTGTAAGTCTTGATAAGGTTAGCTCGGACCTTGCGTAAGTTTGCAAGTTGAGCCCTGAGAACATCGTCAAAACCGATAGCAGGAGTCCAATCGGCATCCATATCCGGATCAGGCTGTAAGGCTGGTATGATATTCAAAGAGATTAGTTCTCTGCCCTTACACAAGTATTCCGGAGTAATGGCACAGGGAGTTTCAGACTGGTCTTTTAGTGAATCTTTAAAGGCGACTGGTCTTTTATTTAGTATGTGAATAGATCGCTTTACGTGGAAAAAGAAATCATTATAATTTAGAACATGGTTTCGGATTGACCCAAATAACAGTTTTTTGGCGAATTTCACGCAAATTTCAACCAATGCTCCTAGTGAACTGTTGCCCTTAAAGTACTGTTCGAACTTTACCAAGCCAATCCCGTTTTCGGCCAGATAATTTCTCGATTCTACTTCATTTATAAAGCTCGAGATTATTGCAGCACCAGCGGTAATTTGTGACCCCAGATCTGAGAAAATCCTACTAGGGAGACCTTCTTCAAACACGTGAATCTGTAGAGCTTTAAGGAAGCTCTTGACCGTCAGGTCAGGACAGATTATCAAATTGATAGCTCGAGACCAAAGACATGTTATGCAAAACAGCCACACCTTTGATCGCTTTCCCTCTGTTTTCACAGAGAAAGGTCCCAAATAGTCAAGAAAGATGAAACGGTAAGGTTCAGAAGGAGGGAATGCTCTGAAGTCTCTATACGAACTTTGGTTCAACTTTACAGCGCGAGCATTTAATAGTTTACAAATTATGCAAGTTTTCAAGAATTTTTTAACTGCCGTGAAAATACGGCTAACCCAGAACTCTTAACGCAAGTGAGCGAGAAGCGAGTAAAAACCCGCATGGGCTAGTCGTTCGTGAGCATCTTTAATAATTAGAGCAGTTAGAGGACTCTTATCAGGAAGAAGAACTGGAAAGGCAAAGTTTTTATCACTTTGCCATCGATTGAACTTACTTTTCACCTTTAATAGCTTGTTACTATCAAGAAAAAAATTAAGTTGGTTCATCAGAGGCGGAATATCTTTATTTGGCGTACGATTATTTTGACCCAGGAATGTTAGCACATCCGAAAAATATTTAGCTTGTTCGACCTTTATTATAAGAGTCAGAGCTTGCTGATGCAAAGAATGTGGTTCACTAACGATTGTAGTTCGATATTTTTCCGGGTTCTTAAATTTCAATCTACATCGCAATTTATTCACGAAGGTCAAAACGCCTCGATATGCGAGAACCAACCTTTTCAGTGAGCTGAAATCACTAACAGACACCAACTCACGCGGTTCTTCCACTAGTGAAGCCTACAAGCTGGACAGCTTTTCCTCTGGAACTGTCTGAAATTCAGGATTAGGCACGGTCACAGATAGGTCAGCCATTGGCCAACCTTTACTCTTCAAAAATTCTGGACCAGTTAGGTAGCAACTTTTCTTCAATTGTTTGTGACTGAGACAGCGAGACAAGCAATCAGCTGGATTATCATTCGTGCCCACAAAATGGAAGGTAATTGGACCTTCTTGACACTTCCTCTCGATAAAGTCGAGTCTGTTCAAAACGAACACGGTTTGTTTCTGCATTTTAGAAAGATCATTTACTTTAGAGTGAAGCCAATGCAAGGAGATAGAACTGTCGGTAAACAAACGCATCCTGCGTACCTGCACCGGTAACAAACATTGCGACCCCGATAGCTCGTTTTTCAAGTCTATCAACATTTCCACTCCGAGAGTAATCGCTTGTAATTCTAACGCTGGAATAGTCTTAGATTCAAGAGGTTTACTTACTATTCTATTTTTAGCGATCAAAAAATGAATCTAATTTTTGTCGATATTCCTCAAATAGACAACCGAAGCATAGATAAGCTTACTTGCATCTGTGAAAGCTAACAGCTCATACTCGTCACTCCGATCGCCAACAGAGCGCTGCACTGCCACATGGGAAGATCTGTTGACCTGTTTAACGATGGTTCGCCATCGCCTCTGCAGAGACGGATCGAGCACCGAGTCCCAAGTTGAATTCTTGTTCATCTGTAAGAAATGCAAGAACAACCTCGCTCGATTAAGACATGGGCCTTGAAAATTAAATGGATCGTATTGACTAGCGACCGTTTTCAAGATCAACCTTTTCGTATTGGCTTTCTGATCCAACAAGATTTTGTTCGAGCGGAGTTCATCAGAATCTCGCTGCCACTGGATACCGAGCAATTTCACTATTTTGGGAGTTTCAGTGATTTGTTGCGTGTCGATTTCTGTCTGCAATCCAGTATCATTAGTCACCAGCTGCTGAACTTCAAATCCATATGGTTCATAAATGGCCGACAAATTACGGTAAGCGAATCTGACCTCTTCGGGTGAACCGGTGTACGCCCCGTTGTCCTTATAAAGAAGGGCGTAAAGGATCTTTTTTACTTCCTTCAAGTTCACATCATCATTTGCTGAATCTATGCATGAGATTTTGAAAAGTGCAAGCATAAGTATGGCTGGACTGTAACGCAGCCCAAAGCTTAATCGTAAATTCCTGTAAGCAATAAAAGAAAAATCTTTTTCTTTCGCATTTCGGAACCACAGAAATAAGAGACGATTTGAATCCTCGTCATTCAAGGCAATTTGTAAGAATGCTTTTTTGAGATCATAGCACAGAATCACTTTCTCGAAACGTAAATGAATGAGAGCACTTGTAATTTTTTGGTTTAAACAAGGGCCAGCGTGCATTACTTGATTGTGACTCATGCTAATAGTACCGTTCTGATTTTTTTCACAAAGATTAGAAAGGAAAACTACCCTGCACTTCGTTGTTTCTCGGGAAAGCTTAAAAACTCCCATGTGAGGTAGAAATCTATGCACCGGGTTTTGCGCAAGAAATTCGGGCAAGTTATAAACTCTTTCAATTATGTTGTCACTTTCCCACTCGGCGATACTCTGGTCAATCATTATCAGCTTATCATGAGGCAATTTTTTCTGACTCATTAAAATTTGTTTAGCCAGCACAAAATTCTTACCAAGAAAATTAACAACATTTCCGCGCCAGGTCAGAGGCATGACTAATCTTCCATTAGGATGTCTATTAGTATGGTCAAGCACATATTCAATAATTTCATCATTGGCAATATTGCCATCGCTGAAGTTTTCTTTATCGTAACGCAAGAATTTATTACATTCAATCTGCAAAACTTCATCAGTTGCCCTCAAAAGAGCCTCAGCATTTACTGTACCATCATCCTCAAGGACATTTATTGACCCAGATTGACCAAGGCATGCCTCATCAGAAATATCAATTGGAGGACCGTCTTCACTCTCGCTTAGATAAGAAGCAAAGGCAACAGCTCTGGTAGACACCTCAAAATCATTAGGTTTCAAATCTCTAATGTTTTGCTCAAGAGAATCAATATTACCATACAGCAAAACTCCGGCAATGGTTTCTGAAAAAACAGATCTAGGGCTAAAACCAAAAGAAATCTGTCGTTCCATCAGAACATCGGGATCACAAGTACCGAGTACAAATTTTATGTCTGAAATATTGTCCGACTCCAGAAGCATTGGGTCTGCCAAACGGCAGCCCAATTCCACAAAGCGTCGAGCTACACGTTTCAAACCAGGAACCTGAATGGAAGTTTTGATTTGAGGAACACAAATAGCCTTCACCGCACGTGAAACAGGACCCAACTGCAAAGGAACGGAAACTACCTTGGTTATATAACTCTTACCCTCATTGAATCCGTTCACGGTCACGGAGAAATCCCGCACCAGAACCGGTAAATTCAGCTGCTCGGCAACATCGGCTTGAATGAAATTCGGCTGACAGCCAGAATCCTTCATGCACCTGATTTGAACGCCGTTAATGTTCGTAACGAAAGTAGGAAGCAGAGAATGGCTTCCAACTCCGATCTGCATGGCCTCCTCCGCCCACACAATACCTGAGGAAACAAGATCACACTTTTTGTCGATTTTAGCCTTGTGGTTAGATTAAGCCATGAATGCCGAATTTTTACTGGAATCCACACTCGGCTGCGCAGAGAATGAGCCCTCATCTTGATATCTCTGCCATTTGAACAAAGACTACAATAAGTAAATTTGGATTGCATGGGTTTTTGCTGGTAATTAACATCCGCAGCAAAGGTTTGAATTTTCGTTGCAATTTTAGGTTCAAATTTCACACTTTGATTCTTGGCATTTTCCCTCAGGCGTTCCAATGCTTTGAAAATATTAGAATTAATTTCATCAAGATTAGGCTTATTGTTATTACAAATCGAAACAATGTGATTTTGTAAGAGCGTACCCATTCCGGACCAAATAAAGTATTGCAAAATGACATTTGCATCTATAGCAAGAGACTGGAATAGATCCTGGATTAGTTTCATTTCTCTGACATATTTATAGTGATCACCATCAGAGTCAAACTGAAGCTGTGAGAGTTTTTCAATTGCATCAAATTTTTGAGATATTTCATCAGAAAAAGCCTGATTAAGAAGATCCTTGGCTCGAGCATAAGATTGTTTTGAACCTGAAAGAGAATTTATCAAAGTTAATGGTTCATCTCTCAATTGTCGCTTCAAATAAACAAACTGTTCGTAGTCTGAAAGTTCATACTTACTGATGACGTTTTCGAAGTTCTCGAGAAAGTTCGTTAAAGTTTCATCAGGACCGTTTGAGTAGACTGGCAAAGGTATTTCGGGTAATTTAAGTTTATTAACCAAAGTAGGACGATACTCACTGGGCCCAGGATCAGCTGAGTTAGAAGCGTCTTCATGTAGAGACTGTTTCAGTTTAGAAATGCTATCATTAATTTTAAATTCGTAGGATTCACAAACATCCCACTCTGACTTCAATAATGATTCATCAGACTTCTCGTCCCATAGAGTTTCGCATACTCTCTCATCTAGTTTTTTAATTTCAATTTTAAGATCCTCAAGACAAGCCAACGAAGACAATTTCTCGCTATTGGTCAAATTAGTCGATGGATCAGTAATTTTAGTGTGCAGTTTGGTAACGCGAGCGCGCAATCTGCCACGAGATCTGCTCAAAAAATCAGTCGACATCATTTAATTTAGTAGACACAGTTAATAAGAAATACTTTTCCGAATCTCGAGAATAAAATTAGACTGGAAGGAACTACCCCCCGGGAACACTACGCTCGCCTCCATCCGCCATCCTCAGCCCCATCAGACATCGTTCACATCCCCTGGCAAGGTCGCCATAACGAAAATAATATGGCGGGGCAACGAAATTATAAGCCAATTTAGATTAATTTATTTTTAGATATCAATGCTTAACTTGTGGCTCTCTATAAATAACAATTCGCCGTAAGAGAATAAATGAATCATAAAAAATAAAGCTAAACAGGCGTAATGTGCGGCACAGGTTTAATCCGTCCGATGCGCGATCGAGACGCCAGCCGAAAACTGTCTGTGTCGCGGCGCTCTCGCACGTCCCCGCCTTATTCCGTTAGTGAAGGACACGGGCATTGCTGAAATAAAGAAAAGATATTCGAAGGTCAAAGATGTATCATTTAGAAATATCATTTAGCTTTAGAAGCATCATTTAGCTTTAGAAGCATCATTTAGCTTTAGAAGCATCATTTAGCTTTAGAAGCATCATTTAGCTTTAGAAGCATCATTTAGCTTTAGAAGCATCATTTAGCTTTAGAAGCATCATTTAGCTTTAGAAGCATCATTTAGCTTTAGAAGCATCATTTAGCTTTAGAAGCATCATTTAGCTTTAGAAGCATCATTTAGCTTTAGAAGCATCATTTAGCTTTAGAAGCATCATTTAGCTTTAGAAGCATCATTTAGCTTTAGAAGCATCATTTAGCTTTAGAAGCATCATTTAGCTTTAGAAGCATCATTTAGCTTTAGAAGCATCATTTAGCTTTAGAAGCATCATTTAGCTTTAGAAGCATCATTTAGCTTTAGAAGCATCATTTAGCTTTAGAAGCATCATTTAGCTTTAGAAGCATCATTTAGCTTTAGAAGCATCATTTAGCTTTAGAAGCATCATTTAGCTTTAGAAGCATCATTTAGCTTTAGAAGCATCATTTAGCTTTAGAAGCATCATTTAGCTTTAGAAGCATCATTTAGCTTTAGAAGCATCATTTAGCTTTAGAAGCATCATTTAGCTTTAGAAGCATCATTTAGCTTTAAAAGCATCACTTAGCTTTAGAAGCATCATTTAGCTTTAGAAGCATCATTTAGCTTTAGAAGCATCATTTAGCTTTAGAAGCATCATTTAGCTTTAGAAGCATCATTTAGCTTTAGAAGCATCATTTAGCTTTAGAAGCATCATTTAGCTTTAGAAGCATCATTTAGCTTTAGAAGCATCATTTAGCTTTAGAAGCATCATTTAGCTTTAGAAGCATCATTTAGCTTAGAAGCATCATTTAGCTTTAGAAGCATCATTTAGCTTTAGAAGCATCATTTAGCTTTAGAAGCATCATTCAGCTTTAGAAGTATCATTTAGCTTTAGAAGCATCATTTAGCTTTAGAAGCATCATTTAGCTTTAGAAGCATCATTTAGCTTTAGAAGCATCATTTAGCTTTAGAAGCATCATTTAGCTTCAGAAGCATCATTTAGCTTTAGAAGCATCATTTAGCTTTAGAAGCATCATTTAGCTTTAGAAGCATCATTTAGCTTTAGAAGCATCATTCAGCTTTAGAAGCATCATTTAGCTTTAGAAGCATCATTCAGCTTTAGAAGCATCATTCAGCTTTAGAAGCATCATTCAGCTTTAGAAGCATCATTCAGCTTTAGAAGCATCATTCAGCTTTAGAAGCATCATTCAGCTTTAGAAGCATCATTTAGCTTTAGAAGCATCATTCAGCTTTAGAAGTATCATTTAGCTTTAGAAGTATCATTTAGCTTCAGAAGTATCATTTAGATTTAGAAGTATCATTTAGATTTAGAAGTATCATTTAGATAAATTCGAAGGAATTATTGAAGAGAAATAATCAATTTTAGAATGATCGGATTTTGAATGGCTTTGAATGAATGTAACAAAAGAATATTCCCAAGAATAATTTGTTTAATTAATGTCCTTCAATAAATTAGACCAGGTTGTGAACGTATATTCAAGAACTTCAAAACTACAGTCAGTCGCTGAATATTCCCGACACGAGAATGTCTCTAACTTACGTAGTTGGATATGAAGTTGAAGTGTAAAGATGCTGATGAGGCGGTGAGGAGAACGAAGGCCGACGAAGCCATGCCCCGGGGAGGCGGAGGAGAGACTTAGCCGCTCATGGTAGTAGCCCCGCCACCTCGCACACAAACATGGGTACCAGCGAGGGCGAGCCGGGAGAGGAGCGGACCACGGCACAGTTCTGCGGAGATATCTGGCAGGCTCTCCAGCGTTATCAGTCTCCCTAACCAGCCTTCAACCTTCTGAGGTCACCTCTGAATTTTCTTTTTCTGACTCTTCCAAGAAGAAGTTGGGAAGGCAGTCAGAGACAATTGTCGAATACTCAGCGACCGCAGAAAGATTAAATCAATAATAAAAATGAATTCCGATATTTACATTTGTTGGCAAGTAAATTAAACCAAAAAAAATACAGCCTTCAAAATCCGATTTATTATACAAGCATAGGTGGAAAAACTTAAATCGATTTTCCCGAATGATAAAATGCCCAAAATTATTTAATTTTTGCGTTACAAGGATTTGAAGAAACTTTAAAACTTGAAGTAGGATACTACGTGCGCGAAAATGTTAGCGCTAGTTTTGATGGTTGTGACCCCACTAAAGCAGGTTTTTGTAATATCAATAAAATAAACAAATTATTTATAATAAAAACTTTTTTGTAATTTTTAAGCATTCATTTTACGGTAAGGAAAAATATGTGCAGTTCCAAGCTCTTAAGCATTTAATGTTTTTACACCGGCAGGCCGCAGCAGAGACGGTTCAAGAAACGGCTTGTGAGAAGTACAGAAATTTCTTGAGAATTTCTTGAGTCCTACTCGTGCGACTTTAGACTCAAGTCCATGACTCGTAACTTTTGAAAACACACTCATCGACTTCAAATTACTCTCAAATGAAAGAGTGAAATATTCTCTCTTTTCCCATATCGAACACACGGCCCCGACCCTGACGGTTTTTCAAAAAATGCAGAAATTATTCGATAAGCCTATCCGACTCGCGCGCCGTCAAAAAAATTGCGTTCGCCCACTCGAACTTTTGAAAGAATTCACTCATCGACTTAAAATTACTCTCAAATGTATGAGTGAAACATTATCTCCTTCACATATCGAACACACGGCCACGACCCTAACGGTTTTATAAAAAATGCAGAAATTCTTCGATAAGCCTATTCGACTTGAGCACCGTCAAAAAACTTAAGTTGACCGACTCGTAACTCGCGCGTAGTCAAAACATCCTATCCTAAGAATACGAAATAATAATATCCTCAACTTTACTTACAATGAACAGACCTTTTCATGGCAAAATAAGGCATAGGAAATTAAAAACCAATATAATTACCCTCAGAGTTATATCATTTCATACATCAATATTTTCCGAGAATAAAAGCTTTAGTTTTTCCCGTTATATCATGGTATATTTTGATCCCTATTCTAGCCTTTTTAGTGGATATTTAATTTGTCCAGTGCTTATGAACCATCTTTATACCCTAGAAAACCTAAAATATTATTTCTACTTTCTTTTCAAGCATTTGCTGAACCACTAACTCAACTATTAGTTTTTCCTTGCGGTTACTGTGTCTAGATAAGTTGTGTAACTTTGTTTTTCTTCTGTTTTCATTTCACTTAAGAGTTTAACATATCAAATTGTCATTCGCACAGTTGGTTCAGTTTCGTAGATTTTTTCCAAAATTATATTGAATGACCGTCACCGGGAAACATTTCTGTCAAACTAATTTATGACAGCGCATAACAAATTATTATGGATTTCCTGTTTTATTCATATTTCTTTGAATCAGGTCATTTAGGCGTTAATGCATTACATCCGATACGATTTTTGTGTTTTGTTTTCCGTACAGGATAATATATTTACTTGAAGTTAACGTCATTCCAAATGTATCTGTTTCGATGCCTCAACGTTTCTTTGAGGATGTGTGCTCTGGTATTTTTGGGTACTTTTTTCAAAATTATTACAGTTCAACAGGCGTTTACGATGAGTCTAGTTCAATATTGACGAGTTAAAGAGTTAAATTGATGGATGAATGATATAAAAAACCGTCTGAACATTTCACGAATACGTTCTTAAAAGTGAGAACCATGCTTCCCCGCCATAAAATATTCAGAAATTTTATATAGTCCACGTCCAATGCGTCATTGTTTACTTTGATGTGTTTTCGGACTTGACATTTGGGATCGAATTTTACAACGAGCCACAATATGCACTGAATACTTTTTATTTTTTTCCTTACAATCCGCTTTTCTACAAGCGGCATGGCATTTGCCTTATGTTACGTTTTATGTACCACTTAATAATCCTCAACGTTTCCAGTAAAAAGTTTGTACTATAGCATAAATGCAACAATCATTGCAGCTGACACAGTGCATAGCTTTCAGCTACAGCATGTGTGTAGCTGAAAGCTTTGCGCTATTACAGCAGCATTCAAACTAGGGGATCTGCACAACTACATCGACCGGCTGTACTGCGTTTGTATAAAATTATGCGAAGCACACTTCATGAAAACTATTGCACAAAAGTGCAAGAAATATTATCCTGATATGATGAGTAAAAATCGTAGTGTAATCAAACAGTACTTCGCTGATATGGCAGAAACTTCAAATAAATCAGACCTCTATGCAGTCTTCAGAAATTTAGCAAAAGTATTGCAAAGCCCTATTCTTGAAGAAGAAATAGCGTCTCTCATCGACCGTGATAGTTTCATTGAAACCGACTTCGAAACTAGTGAAAATCTTAACACATTAGTGGTAGAAGAAGCAGGAAGATACAGGGACAAATGCGCTGTAGGTAAAAAGTTCGTGGCTCTGGCTGAAAACGTAAAAAGTACGTGGCTGTTGACGGAGAGAAAAATAATCCTTTTTATTCCCCCATGATGATGGGGGACATATTGACTTACTGCATGCCATCTACGCCACTCTGGTGTGGAGTGCAAGGTGGCACTGAAACCAATGGATTAGTGGAAGCGTGGCATAAAATTGTGATGAAAGATATACTTAAGAATGAGCGAACTTCACCAGCATCCTTCGTTCGCAAAATGTACACACAGATAAAAGGGCGCTGTAGAGAAGCTGGTGATGATTACAAAGTTGTTAAAAAGAAAAGTAAAGCAAAAGGAGGAGACGACCGTACGTAGAGCGTTGGTCGGACATGAAGAAAAACAAAAAGCAATCATACGCCGAAAGAGCGAAAGAAAAATTCAAGGCATTGCGAGATCGTCGAAAAGAGTTCAATGATGAGCCCAGAGGAAACTGGGAGCATGTAACAGATTTTTTGAAACTGAAAAAAATTCGACATAAAAGCATTTCTACATCACCAAGGAAAAAACGGCCCAGCAAGAAAGTGAAATATGTTGAAGAGATTGACCTGGAAATTAGCCAAGAATTTATGGCTTGCGATAAGACATCCCAATCAGAAGAACACCTCTCGAGCAAAAGCAAAACGTGGCTCCCACATATCAACCTCAAAATCGAATACAAAGAACACATTCTGAAATCCTCAAGTTGGCTATCAAGCGATGTGATTGAAGCATTCGCTATTCTCATTCGAGATAACTATCCGCAATACAGATGAATGGACAAGGATGGTACGCAAGTGCGCATGACAGCGGGAGTCATTGGGTCGTTGTCGCAAACGCATTGTGTCGCAGAGCTGCTGAAGGTGTGGCGAACGTCCCACACTGTGGTGATCCCAGCGGCAAGCCGCGGACCTCCACAAGACCTGAGAAAAGCTGCCTCCAGACTACAACCGCATCCGTTCCAGAGCACCTCCGGACCCGAAGCGCCTAGCCAACCAAACACGGGACCTGAGAGAAGCCGCCTCGCGACTATGAGAAAAGGTGCCCGTAAGCTACAACGGCTTCCTGCCTCCAGCACCACAGGCCCACAAACTCGCGACCAATCAGGACTTACGCCCGGACTCAAGGCTTGCACTCGAGGCCTACATAAGGCGACCCCAACAAGGCTCGCACTCACTCAAGCCCTCGTCCTCGTTCAAGTCACATCTCCAGCACCAGCCTCGTGTTCCTGCATCTAGCTTCCGAGATCGACTTTGTCTCTCGCGTACCTGCACCAAGCTCCGGAGACCGGCCCTGCCTATCGACGCTTCAGGGTGTTTCAAAGCCTTAAAAAAGTCACGTTGCAACGCCCCGCGCCGGCGTCGTCGGCCAAGCCGCTCTACGACATCTCTCGCCCGCTCCGGCCGGCTAGCCTCGCCGCAGCTACTTACCAGCTACAACGGTGAACCGCGTGGCGACTGGGCCAGACCCAGCTGACAAGCCTCGTCTCGGCGCCCCGCTAGCACCAGCTGACCTGTTCGTAACAGTCGCACGACGTAGCACCAATCATCACGTCTCGCCGCTGCGTTCGTAAGTAGCGTCCTCGCGGACGTTACCCGCTATTAGTGCTGTGTTTCAATCATTACGTAATTTATGTCATTTTCGAATAGGATTGTGCTTCAATCATCACGTATTAGTACTATTCTCGTATAAGATTGTGTTTCAATCATTACGTACTTCTCGAATAGTATTGTATTTCAATCATCACGTATTAGCACTATTCGCGCATAGGATTGTGTTTCAATCATCACGTACTTCTCGAATAGTATTGTATTTCAACCATCACGTATTAGTGCTGTGTTCCAATCATTACGTAATTTACGAGTAACGAACAGTGCTCATAGTAGTCACCGAGGGCCCTGTGTAATGGTCCGTGTTCCGTGTACCTAACAGTCACCAATATAATTACCGTGTTACCCCCGTGTTGTCCATATCCTGCCGAATACGGTTGTACCCCAGGCACTCGCTTCGGGCTATCCTATCAAGAAAAAGATAGCTCAAGGTCTGCCCGAAGCGTGTTGCAGCCTGGGGGAGAACACCACACTGGTTGACCCCAGAGGTATTCGGCAGGCAATAGGAGGCATGGCTGGGAAAGATATCCGGTTGCCCGCATTCAGCGGAGATGTGAAAGGATGGTTACTGCATTGCGACGTGTTCCTCGCACAAGTACCAAACCTGGACGACAGCGCAAAGTTCGGAGCGTTACTAGGAGGACTCCCAACACACATCGTATCCGAGATCCAAGAAATACTCCTGAACCCACCGGCAAACGACAAATACGACGCATTAAAAGCCGCATTAACGCACCGTTTCGTGCGACACGACGAGGAAGCAAACTACGACACCATCGTCAAAACTACCATGGGAGACAATACGCCATCAGAATTGCTCCTCGAAATGAAACGACTGAACAGCTGCAGGCAAGCACCCCTACCACCGTCCGTCATCCGTTCCATGCACCTCGCAAAGCTACCAATCACAGCACAACCGCTGATCGAGGCACTAGGCAGGGGAAAAACGGACGAAGAATACAGAGTAATCGCAGATCAGATCATAGCAAGGCAAACCGCTTGCCAAACTGCCATGAGTGAACCCATCGCCGTTACTGCCATCAAACAACCACCATCTCTTACCGTCTCAAGAGCGGAATTTGACAAAGCCCTACAGGAAATAGCAGAACTCAAGAAAATGCTGGCAAACGCTTTACGCCCACAGGAAAACAAGAAGCAAGCAGAAAATTGGCGAAACCAAACCCCAGGACCTAGGTACGGAAACAGAAGCAATACAAGAATCAAGCAGGACCAAGCAATCTGCTATTACCACCAAACTTTCGGTAACCAAGCAAGAAACTGTACCCAACCTTGCAGTTTCGCGGGCAAACGACGACCGCGGAGAATGGTAAACGCCCCAGTCTCCGCACAGACAAAAAAAGGCGAGCTAATGTACGTCACAGACACCGGCAACGTACGATACCTCATCGACACCGGTTCAGCCGTCAGCAAAGTACCAGCTAAAAAGAAACACACGCTCAAACCCCCGTCCTACGACTTACTCGCCGCCAACAACACCCCCATAGCTTCTTACGGGACGACTGAGCGCATCATCCTGCTCAACCCCCTATGGCCCGTGAGTTGGAACTTCATAGAAGCGGACGTGGGACAACCGATCATTGGCATGGATTTCCTCGCCGCACACCAGCTAAGCGTCGACACCGCAAACGCAAGCCTATACGCCCAAACTTCCGGAACCAAAGTACCCTGCAAACGTGTCGTTTCAAGAAGCCAACGAGTGCACAGGATCGAACACCAAACCGCCCCGGAATTCAACACATTGTACGAGGAATACCCCGGAATACTACCGACCTCCCAACGCATCCGGCACACACAAAAGAAAATCGACGTAGAACACCACATCGAAACAACCGGACCCCCAGTATATGCACGACCAAGGAGACTGTCTCCGGAAAAATTGGAAGCGGCGCGACAAGAATTCAAGGAAATGCTGGAACATGGCATCATCAGGCCGTCGAAGAGCGCCTGGGCATCACCCATGCACATGGTACCAAAGGCAGCCGAACCCGGGGCATGGAGAATCTGCGGAGACTACAGACGACTGAACGCAAGCACCAAACCTGACCGTTACCCAATACCACACTGTCAAGACTTCCGTTACAAACTGCATAACAAAACAATCTTCTCCAAAATCGACCTCGTCAAAGCCTATCACCAAATACCCGTCAAAAACGAGGACATCCAGAAAACGGCCATCACCACACCATTTGGGCTGTACGAATACACCGTGATGTCATTCGGGCTGCGGAACGCAGCCCAAACGTTCCAACGATACATCGACGCGGTAACAAGAGACATGGACTTCGTAACGGCATACATCGACGACATACTGATAGCGTCCGCAAACGCAGAGGAGCACCAAAAACACCTCCGACAACTCTTCCAACGGCTACAAGGAGAAGGACTGCGCGTGCACCCCGCCAAGTGCATTTTCGGAGTGCCCGAGCTAGACTTTCTCGGACACAGAGTGTCAGCCGGCGGAATCTCACCACTCCCTCAGAAAATAGAGGAAATATGCAGTTTTCCCCAACCAGCAACAGTAAAAAAGCTACGACAATTCCTAGGAATAGTCAACTATTACCACCGATTCCTCCCAGCCGCAGCAGAAAAGATGCAAGCTCTGACCGGATTGACAAAAGGATACTCCAAAAACTCAAAGAAAATTATCAACTGGACAACAGAACTAGACGCAGCGTTCACTAGCCTAAAACGCGAGATCTCGCAACTCACCTTGCTAGCGCACCCCGCTCCAGAAGGCAAAAGCACCTTAATCACAGACGCATCAGGAACCGCAGTCGGCGCCGTACTACAACAAAAAGTCGGGCAAGAACAGCGCCCCGTAGCATTTTTCTCCAAAAAACTAGACGACACCCAACGTAAATACAGCACCTACGACCGCGAACTAATGGCGATATTCCTCGCAGTGAAACACTTCGAACATTTTTTGGAAGGCCGAAGCTTCGAAATCATGACAGACCATAAAACGCTCTGTTTTGCCCTGCAAAAAGCCACGGAAGGCAACAGCCCCCGGGTAGCAAGACAGCTCTCCTACCTCTCACAGTTCGACTGCAAAATCAAGCACATCAGCGGCGACAACAACACGGTCGCAGACGCGCTATCACGTCTGGTGTCAACAATAATACCTAAAGGACCCGCGATCAACTACGACAAAATAATGACCGAACAAAACAGAGACGCAGAATTAGAAGAACTGCTGCACCCAGCATCAAAGAACGCGCTCAAACTACGCCCCATAATCACACAGACCGGTAAACCACCCCTCTGGTGCGACGTGTCAACAGGCCTACGGAGACCATACATCCCGGAATGCTGCAGAAAGAACGTATTTCAGCATTTCCACGGGGCGAGTCATCCCGGCATACAAGCAACAAGGGACCTCTTGAGGCAGCGAGTAATCTGGCCCGGACTCAACAAAGACGTCGGCAAGTGGACACGCGAGTGCATTCCATGCCAGACAAGCAAAATAATAAGGCACACCAAATGCCCGCCCGGGAAGATGCCGGTACCCAAGGAACGGTTCCAAACGATACACATCGATATCGTCGGACTACTACCCGTGTCACAAAACAAACGGTACCTGCTGACGTGCATTGACCGCTTCACCAGATGGTGCACCGCTACCCCAATGGCCGATTGTACGGCAGAAACAACAGCACGGGCATTCCTAAAAGACTGGGTAGCATCATTCGGCGCTCCAACAACGATCATCACGGACCAAGGCGTCCAGTTCGAGTCTAACTTATGGAAAAACTTGCTGACGGCGCTGGGCGCTGAGAGACAGCGAACGACAGCGTACCACCCGCAGAGCAACGGACTGGTGGAGAGGATGCACAGAAGATTGAAGGAGGCGTTAAAAGCTACGGTCACTGACGCAGACTGGGCAGACGCACTACCCCTCATACTGCTTAACATCCGAGCCACGCCACACACGGACGCAAACATCTCCCCCGCCGAAATGGTATACGGACAAACATTGCGCCTAGCAGGAGAGCTACCCGAGAAAGAAAAAGGAGACCGGCCCGCCAGAGAATTTCTACAATGCCTAAAAAAACGAGTGACAAACCTGCAGCCAATACTGCCACGACAACAGGGACCCCAAAAAGCCAATGTCCCGAGCGCTCTATACAAGGCGACCAACGTCTTCGTGAAACACGGGGGGCACAGAAGACCCTTACAGAAACCCTACGCAGGTCCCTTTCCCGTGCTCCAAAGGACACCAAACTACATCACCGTAGATATACAAGGCAAAAAAGCTAACATCGCGACGGAAAGGGTCAAAGCAGCGTACCTACCCACCATCGAGGATAAACCTCAACAACAGGCTAAGGCACCGAGAGCAACAAACTACGAAGTATACGAGGGAGTTCCGTTCCCTGGAACAGGCACAGCAATCCCTGAAACAGCAAAACAGGCAGTATTCACTAAATACGGCAGAGAAAGCAGACCACCAGTGAGGTACTAAGTGTTTAAAAAAAAAAAAACAGGAGGGGGACACTTGTGGTGATCCCAGCGGCAAGCCGCGGACCTCCACAAGACCTGAGAAAAGCTGCCTCCAGACTACAACCGCATCCGTTCCAGAGCACCTCCGGACCCGAAGCGCCTAGCCAACCAAACACGGGACCTGAGAGAAGCCGCCTCGCGACTATGAGAAAAGGTGCCCGTAAGCTACAACGGCTTCCTGCCTCCAGCACCACAGGCCCACAAACTCGCGACCAATCAGGACTCACGCCCGGACTCAAGGCTTGCACTCGAGGCCTACATAAGGCGACCCCAACAAGGCTCGCACTCACTCAAGCCCTCGTCCTCGTTCAAGTCACATCTCCAGCACCAGCCTCGTGTTCCTGCATCTAGCTTCCGAGATCGACTTTGTCTCTCGCGTACCTGCACCAAGCTCCGGAGACCGGCCCTGCCTATCGACGCTTCAGGGTGTTTCAAAGCCTTAAAAAAGTCACGTTGCAACGCCCCGCGCCGGCGTCGTCGGCCAAGCCGCTCTACGACATCTCTCGCCCGCTCCGGCCGGCTAGCCTCGCCGCAGCTACTTACCAGCTACAACGGTGAACCGCGTGGCTGCTGGGCCAGACCCAGCTGACAAGCCTCGTCTCGGCGCCCCGCTAGCACCAGCTGACCTGTTCGTAACAGTCGCACGACGTAGCACCAATCATCACGTCTCGCCGCTGCGTTCGTAAGTAGCGTCCTCGCGGACGTTACCCGCTATTAGTGCTGTGTTTCAATCATTACGTAATTTATGTCATTTTCGAATAGGATTGTGCTTCAATCATCACGTATTAGTACTATTCTCGTATAAGATTGTGTTTCAATCATTACGTACTTCTCGAATAGTATTGTATTTCAATCATCACGTATTAGCACTATTCGCGCATAGGATTGTGTTTCAATCATCACGTACTTCTCGAATAGTATTGTATTTCAACCATCACGTATTAGTGCTGTGTTCCAATCATTACGTAATTTACGAGTAACGAACAGTGCTCATAGTAGTCACCGAGGGCCCTGTGTAATGGTCCGTGTTCCGTGTACCTAACAGTCACCAATATAATTACCGTGTTACCCCCGTGTTGTCCATATCCTGCCGAATACGGTTGTACCCCAGGCACTCGCTTCGGGCTATCCTATCAAGAAAAAGATAGCTCAAAGTCTGCCCGAAGCGTGTTGCAGCCTGGGGGAGAACACCACAACACATCTGTTCGCTGAACGGTGACCCCAATCCAGATGTTATAGAGTATATAAAGGTATACACAGGCACTAAAGCCATTTAAAAACTTGTGTTTCAGTGCCTAAATGTACAACAACAAATGGACGGTTCAAGTTGTGGTCTTTTCGCTCTAGCATTCTATACGTCTGTAGTGAAAGGAAAAGAACCATGTTTTCTCGCCTACGACGTGCGCAAAATGAGGAAACATCTTATTTCGTGCTTCAAAGAAAATTCGTTGGATTTTCTACTCATGGCAACGTCTGAAAGCGTCAGCTTTGAACAAGGAAAACTTCTCGGGCTCCATGGACCACGAATCCGAAAAGAAATAATAATTAAGTGTGAAGGCTAATGGTTATCTGTAAAATACAAGCATATCTTCTTTTTAAGGAACGAGATACCGTTTGTTCGATTGGCTACATCCAGGAAGCTGAATTATAAATGTTATTTAGACTGTATGATAATGTAATGGGTATGGATCATGTAAGTTATGTTATGTTATGCTATGAATGTTGACAGGTTATAAATGTTGATTATTTCATCGTGTCAATTTCAACAAACTGAAAATTTCTTTGCTTAATTTAATTGTTCAACTTGAGCTCAAATAAAGGCCTGCAAGTGTTTCCCAGCAAGTGGTCAAGGCCCAAATTTTAGTCCCACTGCTCGGAGCAGCTGGTCTGAGTGGTGGGGCTGGAATCGAAAGCCACAACTCAACGAGGCCCACAGAAAAGAACGACCGCCTGAACTTCATGGCTACACACACTCGACGTCTCTCAGACATTCTCTTATTGGGGTTAGTTAGTTCGTTGATAACTTTGAAAGTGAAGCGGAGGAGGCAAATGGGAGCTGTGCCCCTCCCCCCCGGTAAGTGCATGCAGAAATTTATCTAATAGCTGGTCCGCTGGAGAAGAGTATCACTTATAATTCTAATGTAGGTTGATAGCTCACGGTAGCGCATCTTATCTCAAAATTAAAAGCTAACAAGAGCATAGCCCCCTGTTGTCTGTGAATAATGAAGAATGTTGGCATATACGATTGTCCTTAAGAAAATTCCGATATTTCGTTTGAGAGCAATTTGAATTCGATGAGTGCATTCTTTCAAAAATTGCGAGTAGGCGAACGCAATTTTTCTTGTACGGCGCGCGAGTCAGATGGGCTTATCGAAGAATTTCTGCATTTTCAGAACATCGTTAGGGTCGTGGCCGTGTGTTTGATATGGGAAAGAGAGAATGTTTCACTCCTTCATTTGGGAGTAATTTGAAGTCGATGAGTGCAGTTTTTCAAAAGTTATGAGTCGTGGACTAAAGTCTGAAGTCGCGCGAGTAGGACTTAAATAAAGTAATTCTCAAGAAATTTCTGCACTTCTCACAAACCGTTTCACAAACTGCGGCCTGCCGGTATGTTTTTACTCTATTGGAACCAGGGTTGCGGAGTCGGAGTCGGAGTCAGGAGTCGGAGTCGCATGTTTTAGGGTGGAGTCGGAGTCGCTTCTCTGAAGTGTGTTGGAGTCGGAGTCGGAGCCGCTTTTCCGAGTGTGGTGGAGTCGGAGTCGGAGTCGTTCATTCGGATGGGGTGGAGTCGAAGTTGGAGTCGCTAGTTTTTGCTGTCTTCGATTCTAATTTTTACAAAAAATTATTTATAATTGTTTAAAACCGAAAGTAAACAAAACAGAGTTAGAATACTTTGCAGAAAACCTAAAAATACGCAATGTTTTTGTTGATTATTTTGTTTTAAGCTTGAAACAGCGTATTTATACCTATCACCTAAAACCATCATTGTTATCTAGTCGTTGTGGGTTTGCATTCCTATATATGATAAATACAAGAAATATAATTGCACTGGAGTAATAATGAATATTTTGCAGTTATTTAAGCAGGAATTAGTAATTTGAAACATTGAACATTTGTTCTGTATATTTATGTTTCGTTCATTTCCCCTTCAATTAGTACACAGGAAGTGGTAAAAAGTACTAAATGTGTTGCACGTTACTAGTAGAACATTTCAGCTGATACAATACGTTGTACTCACGTAAGGAGTGGTAACTATGAACGCTTTTAATGATGCATTGATTGATAATGACTAGTCTTTGCAGAAACTTAAAGTTACGTTGTGATCATAAATATTTTTAGTCTTTATGTTATGATTCCTTGCCAATGAGTAGTCTTTGCCAAAACCTGAAGCTATGGTCTGGTACATAAAGACTTCTAGTTTTCAGGTTATGTTATCAAAATTGATATGGCTCCCTTGTCTTTAGGTATGTATTATTAATAACAATTTCTGCTCATTTCTAAAGTTATTTCTTGAATGTTCTTTGCTTCTTTCAGAGTTATATTGTATTTCACTATATCATTATCATGTTGAATTTTTATTTTCGTATCACTCCGCAGTTTTTAAGTAAGCATACGCTGAAATGGAGAATTTTATGTTATGCTTATACAATTTTAAACACTGAAATAGTATCCGTTTTGCAGCATTACATAATTAATTACTTCTTCTTATGGAAGATTTGGAAATGTTGTAAGGTAATCAATATCGGCATTGAGACACTTGAAAAATTAAAATACAATGTAAACGAGCTGCAATGCAAATAATCACAAACTAGGAAAAACTTCACTTAGTCACACACATATTGTAACTGAAAGCAATGCACTATCTCAGCTGCAATGGTTGTTACATTTAGGCGATAGTACAAATTTTCTTACTGGAAACGTTTCAAATCGCTCCAAAAAACATGAAATGAGAAGAACATGGGTGTTTATTAAAATAAGAAAGTGTCAAACATAAAGTAAAAAGTTAGATGAGAATAAGAGATAGTATCATATTACACGCAAAGACGCTAAAAGTGACTTTTATTCGTAAACAAAACGTTCCGAAAACTTCAGTCTCCTGGGACGAAAGCAAAACAACTTTTGCCTATTATAGCCGAGTTATAAAATAGTGTTGAGCAATAATATGACTCCTTTTCTGCATTGTTACCCTGCATAGTGTAGACACAGAATAAGAAGCAGTGTGCAAATCTTGCCTACTTTATCTACATGTATATCATTTCGTGGATTTTAAGCATAGTCATTGAATTAACTATTATAATTTCACTGAATGAATGTTTACTCAGTAATAAAAAAAACTGGATACATATCTATGCTTCTCAGTGTAGGCAGTGCCTACTTTACCTACTCAGAAGTCATTTGTCAGTAATATACAGGGTGTTTCAGAATAAGAGGCAAAAAATTGCCCACCAAGTAGAAGATGTCCGAATAAAAACTTTTTCTTCTATGAAATTTTCCGAAGAAAGAGACATTGAGATATTAGCCGTTTATTGTTTGAAAGGATGAAATTTAATGACTAAACTACTCGCAATATTTATTTGAATTTACGTTGATCGGGAGAAATCTTTTAGTTGGCATGACCTCCTAGATCTCCTTACATGACTCCATTCGATTTTGTTTTTTGGGGACACGTGAAGAGCCTTGTTTATGCTACACTCAATGAGTCTGAGGAAGATCTTGTGACCAGAATTGCAGTGGCTGCTGGCGAGATGCCTAAATGTCAGACGTGTTTCCTAATATCCGGCAGTCGTTAAGGCTAACATTCGAAAAGTGCATTGATGTAGGTGGAACATATTTTGAACAATTTTGTAAAGTAAATTCAAGATGATTATTGCGAGTAATAGTGCCATTAAATTTCATCATTTAAAACAATAAACAGCTAATTTCTCACGACCCCGATTTTTGTGGGAAAATTTCATGAAATTAAAAGTGTTTATTTAGCCATTTTCTACTTGGTGTGCAATTTTGTACCTCGTGTTCTGAAACACTCAGTATATAAAATTGTGTACTCGACCCGTGATAAATGATGTGATTTAATATTTTCTTTATACGAATTCTCCAGATATGGATCATAAAGAAATATATCCAACCTAATAGTACCCGCGATTAAAATATTCTAGTACCAGCGCACTGGTGAAACAGTCATCACAGATACAGGCATCTTTAAGAGCGTGAAAAGGAGACAGACCAAACAACAAAGACGAACAACCAATTTTATTTGTGCGATGAAATTTCCTGTTGAAAATCTTCCGTATTTCTGATGGCTGCTTGGTGGAAGCAGCTTTCTAACTTTCTATAATTAAGCATTTTTGAGCTTATACCAGACCTGCATTAATAATAATAATAATAATGAAGGCATCAACGGATGCTTTATTTCCAATCAAGCCTGATACATATCAGCTTGTACATTGGATTTTCAAATGCCTATATCTAACGCCAGGACGCCATGACGCTTTCCCCGGTCAAGACCGGTACCTATTTCAGACACCTGGGTAGAGTGGGGTATTGTGCTTGGAATTTTTCTCTTATACCCAACGGAGAAAATCGCCACCGCCAGCGCCGAGTTTCGAACACAGGTCTACCGCACGGCGGCAGAAACCTCTAGCCACATGGCTATGGCGAGAATCGCTTAAATTAACATTACTCGTGACGCACTGACGTTCACTAATTAAATTATCTTTGAGCTTACACTGCTTGGGCAGCATGTCACCCTTTTAATAAAAATCGGTCTGGCACCTCTAACTTATTTCTCTGGCGTCAAAAGCAGTCTCTTTCTGCGACTTAAACTCCTCGACTCGGTAAACAGGCACTTATTATTCAAGGTTTATTAATTGTCAATTAATTGTTAAAATCTTAGTGCTATATCAATCCTGCACTATGATACGATATTCAGCTAGTCGGCGACCAGACATCTAAAAACTCTGTTTCTATCTACTCAGAACGCCACTAAAACTTCCTACCGGAGTACCGTGCTGATGACCGGCCACGTCCATTGGTTGTCTTCTATTTTTGAGGAGTTTCGTTTTTAAAGCTAACATTTCGTTAAAGAAGATCTGCGGTCTCCGTTTTAAAGGAATTTATTAATAAAAATAGTACAGAGGACGCTGCTGTGCGTACTGTTGGAATCCTCAAGATATGCCTAACTTGGGTGCTGTTTCCCTTTTTGCGCATCTCCGGAAACGACTTGCTATTGTTCCCTCGAAGTTCTTCTGTAATTTAAATAAATGTTCGAACAGTAGGCCTTAAGTTTTAAATCCTAAAATTCCATTGTAATAACATAGAAGAGATTACGCACAGGAAATACCTAAACCAATTTATTTATTTGTTTAAGGGGACACTTGCCCTTTTATTGTATAAGAACAATCAACGCTATACCGGGTGCCCCACAAAAATGTCCCCGACTTTTCAATTGATTATATCTCCGCTTTAAATTAACATATTTTACTTGTCTCTGTTTCACAATGTAGTAAATTTTATTCCCCTTTCAAATAATTTAAGTTTTTGAAAATCAGTTGAATAACCACTTTACAATGATCGATTTACTGAATAGGGTTGAAAAACTAACTTTTCATAGGGTAAGTTTCAAAAGCAACACTGGTGTCCTTAATTTCTCAATACCTACTGTTAAGAATAATTTCATAATGATGTATCCTACATACCACCAAGTATTTAAACCCTCTGAGAGGTTTCAAGGGTTTTCAATAACAGTGTTTCAAGAACTGAAAGTGTTTCAAGAACTGAAAGTGTTTCAAGAACGATGTTTACTGGTACGATGTAGAACAGGACGGGGATGCGGACCAAATGCGCGGGCCCTAAAGAGCTCACCGCTTATAAGACCTCTGAGGTGAACGGGGTAAGAGGGGCATGGATGGCGCTTGGCGCACAAAAACGGTGAAATAATCTGTAAAACTCCTCGTTCAATGGTGGCCAGAAGTAATACTTGCCTTGAGAGAAATGGAGGGTATGTCGAGGGATACTGAATTACTTTATTTGTTTAAACGATATTTACGGTAATGATTTGTTACTTTTATACAATTTTGTTTGTTCATTTTTTGGAAAGTACAAAATAAGGAAGAGTATCAATATTGCATAAAAACTTTTCCTTTCAACAATTAGTTTTTCTACCCCTTTCAGTAAATTGATCATTGTAAAGTGTTTATTCAACTGATTTTCAAAAACTCAAATTATTCGAAAAGGAAACAAAATTTATTACATTGTGAATAAAAGAAAATTCAAATATTTCAATTTAAAGCGGAGATATAATTAATTGAAAAATCAGGGACATTTATTGGGACACCCGGTATAATAAAAACCCAGGTGTCCGTCAATTTGTAAATAAATTTTTGTTCTCGTGTGTAATTTCTTCTATTTTATTACAATGGGAAAATGATTGCTTGAACAGTATCATGAATACCATTGAAATATTATGAAAAACCTGGCATCTGCTCACTTTTGTTTATAAATAAAAAACATTGCGTCAAAACCGAATCAATTGTTTCGAAAATGCGGCTAATCACAGTAAAAAGGTATGGCAACTTTTTTAAAAACTTCTTGCCGAATAATAATTAAATTATAATACAGTGTTGTTGCTTGCTTGGTTGGTGTGTGCGTCTGCGACATTCTTAAAGATGCTTAACGACCGTAACTGTGATTAAAGTTTTACCAGTGCACAAGTACGAGAATACTGTATTTTAATCGCGGGTACTATTAGGATGGGTATATTTGTTTATCATGTTTATCTTGATATTTTTTTGAAACGATACCATCGAATCCGGTAATTTTTCACTAATCATGTACTCTAGTAACTTGATAATTAACATTCTGCAGTCAATTTAAAAGTCGTTCGTTAATAATGAATATAGTGAACATATGTACAGGTTTCAACATCTGCAACCGTCTAATACTAAGAATGACAGTCGTGTGTTTATTTATTCGTTTCGTGGCACGCTCTTAAGAATCGATAGGAAAAAATTAGCACTGGCGGTCTTGGTTTCAGTTCACGGTCAATTAATACACTCATTTTCGTACAAGTGCTCCAGCTATAATGCCACTTTCAAAACAATTGAGAGATCCAGAGCCTTATATACCAGAGTTCGAATCGTGGATACCGAGTTCGGCGAGGTATTGTATATTACAATATACATACACTAGCTCGCATTTGCTTTCAGTAATGCTGAATTTCTGTATCTAGGAGACGACACGAATGGCTATATCTACTCCTCTTGCGACTCAAAAATACTGTGTTTCAATTGTTTATTAATCTAATAAGAAAAATGGGTTACCTTTGGAATGAGTTTTAAGCATGGAAACTCCACTCGAACGAAAATTTGTTGAAGAAAGGTATTGAATCCCGTTTTTTTGACGGACCGTGTACGCTAGTTAAGAAATAAAATATTATCTTATAAATTATGAATAGGTGAAGTTTGAGTCCCAATATTGCGAATAGGCGGAGTCGGTGTTGGAGTCGCCAAATTTTGGAAAGGTGGACTCGGAGTCGGAGTCGCCAAATTTTGGAAAGGTGAGTCGGAGTCGGAGTCGCCAAATTCTGAAAAGGTGGAGTCGGAGTCGGAGTCGCCAAATTATGGAAAGGTGGAGTCGGAGTCGGAGTCCCCAAATTCTGGAAAGGTGGAGTCGGAGTCGGAGTCGCAAATTTATTCCTCCGACTTCGCAACCCTGATTGGAACACACAAGTTTGATGTCTAAGTTTGATTTGGTTAGTTGACAAAACGTTGCACTGTCAACATGCAGCGTTAGCATTCATTTATGGTTTGTTTTTAATATCCTACAATACCTCTGACGAAAAGTGTCTCTCAAACAGTAAAAAATGAGGCTTTTATTAATTGAAGGAAATAACTACTAAAGTTTATGCACGATAGCTTGGTGTTCATACCCTAACGAACATTCAAATTTTAAATAGAACAACTCTTTAGTAAAAATATGAGCAGGCTAAGTGAAAAACGACGTTTCGACCTTCTACTGTGGTCATCATCAAGGTATATCTCTGCAAAAACGAAAGATAATTCTTACTAAACATGAACGGAATAAGTCTTTGAGTATCTTAGACTAAATACTTGTAAACAAAAATCAAAACCACAGTAGAAGGTCGAAACGTCGTTTTTTACTTAGCGTGCTCATATTTTTACTTTATATAGTTGTTCTTTTTTAAAATTACAATGAACTAAAATGTGATTTTTGACAAGTGGAGAAACTGTTAAAAATTAATGTGAAATTAAACGCCGATCTAAAATTTTTAAAGTTCTGCCTGGACAATCGGTTTCTCCTAAAGTTACCGAACTTTTAAAGCTCTAAGACATAAGTGCAGTATCGGAACCAAGTACAGTCAAATTCAAGCAAAATTTAATCGAAAGGGAAATTGAAAAGAAGTCACGCAGTTTGAAAACCTCACGCCGTGAATTTACAACGTGCATCCTCAAGCTCAGAAAACCGCTCTCATGTTTTAAATTTTACGCATGTGTACAGTTACTGTCAAGAATAGTGAAACATTGCCAGTCAGACATCCTGCATCAGCACGTGAAAAAACTGAAATCTCTTTACAGCAATGATGTTTTACTTCCCGAAGACACTGACAATATTTTTAATCTTTCGCATCATAGTCTCGCAGAAAGTGAGATTTCCTTGCTTCAAAAAGGCTTGATCTTTTCAGTGAGCAAAAAATACGGTATGTTGGATCAGAAAATTTTGATTGAAAGTTCTAAATGAGCATATTGGAACGAAGAGACAGAAAGCAGCTATCCATAATAGACAAGGAAAATTTAAAAACTTAACTTAAATACTTGTGCATTCGTCACAAAGTACCAGTCAGGAAGCAAACTATATCTACTAATGAACAGAAAGCAATGTCACAACTGAAGGACAACAAAACAATAGTCATTAAAAGGCCTGACAAAAGAGGTGGCACCGTTATATGGGATAAAGAAAGCTACGACAAGAAACTAAATACGCTCATCGAAAATCCACCAAAATTCCGTCAATGACCAAGAAAACAATTGGATACAGTAAAGAAGAAAATCAACGACGCTATACGCCCGCTAGAAGCCATACACCGATGGATTTATTACAAGCTCAAGCTCACTGGTGACTACAATTTCGGACACCTCTACGGGCTACCAAAAATTCATAACAGACTCGACACACCACTACGCCACATTATTAGCATGACTGGTACAGCCACCCATGAAGTGGCCCAGTGGATCAACGGAACTATCCACCCATACATCAACCACACTTCCATGCTTTCCTCCAGCGACCAGCTGCTCATCGATCTGGCCATCTGGGCTTCCTAGAAATATCACTTACTGATAAAGTTGTCTCACTTGATGTCGAATCCCTGTTCACTAACGTACCCGTTCGTGAAACTGTTGAAGTAATAAAGTCACGGTTATACCACCTTCCATCCATGTCGCCCTCTAGCATTCCGCATGAAATATTAAAAAATCTGTTGATAATTTGCACGACTGAGACGCCATTCCAGCACAATGGTCATACATTCATCCAAACCGACGTTGTGAGCATGGGATCTCCACTGGGGCCAACGTTCGCTGCCTTCTACATGTCACATCTGGAAAAAAACCTGCATTGGCAACAAAAAATATCAAACCCAAAATACTACAAGCGGTGTGTGGACGACACTCTGGCAGCATTTTCATGGGCTCATCACCTTCATTGTTTCAAAAGATGAATGCTCAGCAATTCGGTTCTGCGGTTTACTCACGAGGAAATGAAAGAAAACTAGTTTCACTTCTTGGATGTCCGCATGGAACTAAAAGGAAAACAATTTTCAACTTCTGTCTACGTCAAACCTACGAATAATGGCTCATACACTCACCTCACTTCCCAAGTGAAGAAATTAATTGCAAAGAATCTACTTCATCGCGCATTGAAATATTGCTCGACATGGGAGACATGCACGCTTAAGCAAGTATTAACTAACAACGGTTTCCCCTTGATGATCATAGCCAAGATAGTGAAAAAACACTTTTATATAGATATCATGGTTGTGGTCAGAATCGCCCCGCAGAAACAGTTGACCTCTACGTCGAACTCTATAACCTCGGAACTTACAAAAAAGATGCAGATTTTCTCACGAATACAGTTATGCAACACACCTGTACAATAGATCCTTCTAAGAAAATTCTCGTTAGGCCGTATTTCAAGCCACGAAAACTAGTAACTTTTTTCACTACCAGACTTCGAGAACCGGATCTTCAGCGCGCGGGCGTGGTCTACAAGTTTACCTGCCCAGAGGATAGCTGTCAGGCTTCCTACGTAGGACACACCGCCGGCACGCTGGAGAGAAGAGCAAAACAGCATCGTTATTCATCCAGCAGAATCTTCAAACGCTTCAGAGATGATCACCAAAAGAACCACCCAACTTGGATGCATTTCTTCCAGCTTTCAGCATAATGTACACTTACTCTGATACAGCATCTATAAAAATATCAGAAGCCCTAAAATTAGAAAACCTGCACAGATAATAAATGTTAAGTAGAACGAATTTTCCAAGCACCTAAACTTGTTCACATAGAAGCGCAATGCAGAGCACAAGAGGTTACTATAAGGCCGCGGCCAGACAAACAGCAGTGGAGCAGGGCAGAGCAGAGCAGACACCGCGCGGAGTTTTATGTTAGTGGTATTCCTACTAGGGTGGCCAGACAAGTAGCACAGAGCAGAGCAGGGCAGCGCTGTCTGAAGCAAGCAGTAGCGGCGTTTTATCTCGGGTGATTTAACACTGCTCGGGAGCAGTGCTGCCAGCGCTAGGTTTTTAAACCTAGATCTAGGTTTTTTAACTTCAGGCTAGGTTTCTAGATTTTTTCTTCGAGAAGCTAGCCAAATCTAGGTTTTTAGAATGAAAAAGCATTAAACGCAAAAATCAAAAGAAGAAATGAGGCTCAAAACACAATTTCGCTTATGAAAATTAAGTATCCCTACGTAACAGATATACAATAATATTATACATGTCGAGAAAACAGAAATATTACTCGTTTCAGCCAACGAGTTTTAAACAGAGTGACCTTTAAACCGTGTCCCGGACGGCGTGAGTCGCTATTGTAGTGAAATAATTGAGCGAATGAGAGGCGTATAACAGAGTGGATCGGGTCAGGCTCTTTGAAGTTTTGAGAAAAGTTGGGTATAGCAGAAAAATAGTAAAAATTGTACAAAGTCTGTATGAGAACACAAGCGCAATATACAGGTTGGGAAATTTGGAAACAGGGCAAGTGAGGAGTGTTAGAGGAGTGAGACAGGGCTGTACTCTGTCTCCCCTGTTGTTTGGATTGTACACAGAAGAATTAGCAGTTCGACTGAGAAGGAGTGGCTTAGGACTGAAAGTTGGTAATGAGAGACTGAGCTGTTTGTTGTATGCTGATGATGTGGTTGTGGTTAGTGAATGTGGACATGAACTGCAAAGGATGCTTGACATTGTGAATGGATATAGTACAGATTTCAAGATGAACTTTGGTGCCGACAAAAGTAAGGTTATGGTTATAAATAGTGATGAGACTGATAGGGACAGACTGTGGAATATTGGAAAAATCAGAATAGGTAGAACAAAAGAATACAAATATCTAGGTTGTATGATAAGTGAAGATGGATGCACTAGAACTAAGGGTGAAAAAGTGGCAAAAGCTATGCAGTGGAGTGGACGGTTAAGTAGTATGGCCAGATACAGAGCAAACAAGTATGTATGTATGTATGAGAGGAATGTGGAAGTATGTTGCTGTACCTAGTGTCATGTATGGTATGAGTGCTCTTGCCTGGAATGGAAGTGATCTTGAAAAGCTGGATGTAATACAAAATAAGGTAGGACGGTTAGCATTGGGTGCTCCGAAATGGACAGCTACAGATGCCATTAGAGGTGACCTTGGGTGGAGCCTATTTTCAGAAAGAATGATGAAAGCAGTGCTGAATTATAAGGTGAGAATTGAAAGAATGCAGAATAGCAGATGGGTAAAGCGAATTTTTGAATGGAATCTGAGTGTAAGCTATTGGGAGAAAGTGTGTTGGGGGCATGCAAGGAAACTTAGTATGCAAAAGATTATTCATGTTAGAATTGGGAGACCTGTGGATGACTGGAGTTTAATAAATGCTGGAGGTGTAGGGCCTGAGTGGGACTGCAAGAGGTGGAAGAAAGAGATTGAGAGGCAAACAAAAGAGTATGGATTGAATAAGTGGAAGCTTAGCATGATGCGGAAGCCTACACTTGACTGGTATATGAAAAAAGAAGCACCTAAGTTTGAGATGTTCTATGATGGTAGTTTTGGAAGTCAACTATTGTTTGCTGTGAGATGTAAGTCACTGAGTGTGAACAGACGTACATGGAGGTGGAATGAGAATAATAACAGATTATGTCGGCAGTGTATTAGTGGAGTGGAGGAAACAATTGAGCATTTTGTGCTGGAATGTAGTAAGTATGAGCAGGAGAGAGAAAGTTTCATGAATGTGGTGCTTGAGCAGTATGGAGAGAATGAGTGGTATGCCAGATGTGCTGAAGATGATTGCGGTATGAGCTGTCTTGCTGGACTGGATCAGGAGTGTAATTTGAGTATCATTGAAGATGAAAATGTTTCTTGTGCGTGCCTGGAGTAAGAGAAAGGGACTGGAATGAGCCAGTCAGGTAGAGTGGTCAGTAATGACCCAATATGCCTGGGGATGGTGTTTGACACACTGGTTATCCCAGTGATGCCGTCCAATGGCAGCTTGTGACAAGGATTGGTAGATCCTGAGTAGTTTAGTGGACAAGTCTGGTACCAGGCGCTGAACTCTTTGTGTGAAAATTGTGGAGGGAATTGTAGGCCGTTACAAAGGCCCCGACGCTGTCGGCCCTCAATTTCAAGTTCAAGTTCATCCAGGAACGAGATCGTTACGAAGAGGAAGCAAGTCTGGTACCAGGCGCTGAACTCTTTGTGTGAAAATTGTGGAGGGAATTGTAGGCCGTTACTAAGGCCCCGACGCTGTCGGCCCTCAATTTCAAGTTCAAGTTGTAGTCACTGTATTAAAAGGTGGAAGGCTGTCCGCACTGTACGCAAGGGTAAAATCGTCGTTGTTTCGTTAGCTTGTTTTTGCCTATTCTTTAAAATTAGTTGGTATAAACAGTGCAATGCGGAATCATGAGCGAAGAATCTCGAAAAAACAAAAGGAAAACATGGTACGTACAGTCTTTTAGAGAAGAATGATTACGAATGACTGGTTGCAAAGACATAAATAATAAAGAATTGTGCTATTGTAAATGCTGCTCAGGTACGCTAAAAAATGTAACAAAGTCTATGCTACTAACTCATAAATACCGAAAAACACCAAAAATCCATTGAAATTGCCATATCTAACGTACCTTTTAACGAGTTTTTTTTACAGTACTAAATCTGAAACTAATAAAATTGCTATTGCCGAAGCATTGATTGGAGGTTTTTTCGAGTACCATGTCCCTCTTGTACATATTGATCATTTTCTTAGAGCTTGCAAGCGAGCTTTCAGTGACAGTACTATTGTCAAGAAGATTGACTTTAAAAGAACAAAGCAAGATTAAATGTATAATTCAAGATGTAATTGCGCACTAAGAAAAAATGAGCTAAACATTTGTTGGAAACAAAAATTTTCTGTGACAATTTATGAGAGAACGAGTGTATCCGTAACGCAAATGTTGGCTATTTTGGTGAGGTATGATATATAGATCCAAGTGACAACAAATATATAGATCCAAGTGACAACAAATTTTCAAACCCCTAGAAGATATATTTCTAGGTGGGCGAACACTGGCACTGTTGGAGCAAGAACACCTTCCCATTAATGAAATCATCAGCAAATTTAGAAAAAGACTGTGTGCATTTTTTAACAGCATTTTGAGTTCAAATTAAAAGAAGATTTTCATTGGATGAGAGAAGCATTACTGCGTAAGTTAAAATCTTAAGCCCTAAAGCTTTACCAGCAAATAATGCACCGATATCCATTGCAACATTGGCGGCGCAGTTCAAAAATCTGGTACCTCAGAGCAAATTAGATGATCTTGACGATGAATTTCGAAGCTTCAGGATGACTAAAGACTTGCACTGCACAGAGAACACCGAAAATGTCAGTATTCCTGAATTTTGGTTAAATATTCGATTCATAAAAGATAGCCTTGACCAGACCAGCAAGAATTATCCAAATTTATGACTAGTTTAACAGTTATGCCGCATTCCTCAGCTTGCGCTGAGAGAATTTTCTCATAAGTAAATAGTGTAAAAACGTCGCAGACGAAGTCCATGAAAGCTATTACAACCAGAGACCGAATTCTGGCCAAACAATTAACATATGAAGACGCATGGCCAATCATGCCCTTACGTGGGAGCCAGACAGAGAAATGCATGAGGGAAAAGTCGTCGTTTTGAGGGAAATGACGAGGAACAATACATATTGTGATAAGTGAACTGTATTTTTTTTATTGATTTTGTATTATTTGTGTGTCACAAGTAAAAGTTTATTGTCAAAAAATACATTTTAGGAGGCTAGGTTTTTTTGTTCAAATCTAGGTTTTTTCCCAAGTATGATCTAGGTTTTTCGAAAAGTAGTCGCTGGCAGCACTGCTCGGGAGCTAGCAGTCAGTTGCACCCTAGAGTTCGTACGGGGAGGATGTTGACTTCTGATCTCCTCGGTACACGCTATTCCTGCGATCGGGGGTGCATCTCTTAATATTTCGACCATAACTATGTTAATGAACAATGGTCATTTGTAGCAGACGCTATGGAAGTTAGTGGTAGATGGGATTGTACAGTTATTTATACGTATATAGGTATTTTCTATCTCATAAATCGAAAAACTATACTATATCAAGCATTTTCTTTGTCAATACCTAAACTTTAGAGCGTACCAATGCCGAGTATTTCATATCTGGTCTATTTTTGGCACATGACATTAATCTTGACTTGAAACATATATCTTTTACGTATGAACTATTAGTTTTTTAGTAATAAACATTAATCATTTTTCTCCTAAGTAATACTGAGGAAACACAGGTTAGGTCATCTGTGAGAAAGAAAGAAAAGAAAACCGTTTATTTCAAAAAAGGTTGGCATATGAAATACATGGCAACATCTTGGCTTTTAAAAAATTTCTCAATATAAGACGTCCTCAGACAAACGTACCGTATGAGGAGTACTAATAGACAAACTATACGTGGTCTACTAATAGACAAACCATTCGAGGTTTACTAATAGACAAATTATACGCGGCGTACTAATAGACAAACTATCCGAGGTGTACAAATAAACCAAACGTGGCGTGCAAATAGATGAACCCTGTCAATGGCTAGTTGAATCAAAAATATCATTTCTTGGAGATTTTATATCCCAAGAGATGGCTGACAACTTATAAATAATTCAAAATACTACTAGAGAATTCTTCGGAATTCCTGAATTATTTGTTGTGTAGATATAAGCATACGCACAGAGATGATGATTTTTCACGAGCACTTTTTTCATTTGTCTTTTTTATATTTTTCATTGTTTTTATTCACAGATACGCCCTTTGGGGCAGTGATAGATCTATTTTTGAATCATTAAGCAATTGCAATAAATATATCTATTTTTGAAATATGATTCAGTGTTAACTGGTCGCAGAGCTTTAGGTAAAATGTAATATGTTTTGAGGTTTTGTTTTTACTCAAAAAATAGGAATAGAAACATATATATGCATAGGTGCGTGTATATATATATATATATATATATATATATAAACACGTATATGTGTGCACACGAATAGAATTGTTAAATGTGAGTCAAATGTGCAGAGGATGGATCTTTTACTTTTTCTGTACCAGCGCAAAGTGCTGGGCAAAGCCGATACAGAATTTTTTAAGTTTGCGTTTTATCAGCATTACATCGGTAAAAATAACCTTGAAAGCACGCAACTAAAAAACTGTTAGTTTCTCCAAAAACGATAGTGATGTTCAAATTTTACGTGAAAATTGCCATTAAACTGAAACTTGGTGCCGCACGTCAACTACAAAAGATCCTTTTATACTTAGATATTGTTTATTGGTTTAAAAATTCCAAATTCGGGTTGTTATATCCATAGATGTTTATATTCATACGCCTGAACGAATATGTTCCTTGTTCTGTAATGTCTCTACACGTCCAGTACTGCAAAATAATCCACATTCAAGTATTTATGAGTTTCAAGTCATGCGTCAGTGAATTATTTGCATGATTATTCCATCATCAACCATAACTAGCATATTATCATGCAATTAATTTTTTGTCGAATTTCCTGGAACAATTAAAAAGAAGTATCAAAGCCATTTCAAACATTGTGGGTAGAAATATTTTAGCGAAATGAAAAGTACTATACGACAGTGTACGGATGCACTTGTAATGCTAAGAAGATAATGCCCAGCATGGTAATATGTCTAGATATAAATAAACTTGATCCGATGAAATATTGCCTGTTCTACATCTATTTATTAAGCAAAATTTGAGGTTGCCTGTCACAAAACACCGCCCATCGTAGCGCCAAGATTACAAATGCTGCGGACTCACGACCAGCCACTGCTGTTTGTTTGGCCACCTAACTTACGAGCATAAGCTAGCAGCTACCAGCGAGCCGAAACTGCTCTGCGCAGCCCTGCTTCACTGCTGTTTGTCTGACCGCGGCCTAAGGCATCGTCAAGAACTTACGCCGCCAGTCTCATGCCATGCTTCAACCAGTGCACTTCTCTCTTCTCGTCTGCTCTGTTTATCAAACTAACTTTCAAATTTTGCCATGAACTACTGAAAGTTTTTGTTTACAATTATTTAGTCTAAAATGCTCAAAGACTTGGTAGGTTCATGCTTAGTATGAATTGTCTTTCGTTTTCGCAGAGATATACCTGGATGATGACCACAGTAGAAGGTCGAAATGTCGTATTTTACTTAGCGTGAACATTCAAATTGCAGACATTTCTCATAACTGTAAAATGCTCGCAGCTTTTATTGTAATAACAACAAAACCCTCTTTAGCGGGGTCAGAACCATTAAGACAAGCGCTGTCATTGGTGCGCACGTAGTACCCTACTTCAAGTTTCAAAATTTCTTTTAAGTTCTTATAAATTCAAAACTTAGGAGTTCTGGGTATTTTATCATTCGTGAAAATCTTTTTATTTTGAGATTTATTACCTATTTGAAATTTTTTATCACTATAAAGGACCCAATATGTGAGTACAAAAAATGGGAGTCGCCGTCAGTAATGATTTCAAAATAAAACTTGGAAAAACATTCGTGGTAGCATTTAACGCTCACAAAATTCTGCAAGCTAATTAAGAACGTTCATTAAAAAAACGTTTAAATCACCTCAAGAATGAAACGCATTAATTGAGCCTCGACTTTATTCATTACGCGGAAAATTTGCGTAACCGGTCATCATAGAATCACTGACTGCGCCAGATTATCAAAGGGCACGAGGTAAGCGCTAACCTGCAGCTGCGAGTTGTGCTGCTGCAGCTGAAGCAAGACTTCCTCGTTGTCGATTTCCGCACCTCCAACGAAGCTCTCACTCCCACCGCCGCTCTCGCTGCTGTCGTATGAATACGTCCTGCGGGAGATTAGCAAGGTCAGTTATCATACACATTAAATGTCGTGCTTGGTATAATGCAAGAAAAAAGGATATAACCCCATACCAATCTAACGTACAAAGCCTCAATATAGATTTCAAGGGACACAGCAGTTGAGAGAATGTTCGTAAAAAATAATGAAGTTAACGAAGGGAATAGACCCGCATTTTACGACACCCTTAGGCTTTATCCCTAGAAGTAGACTGATCCATCTTTGGGATCGTCAATTATTCTCAGCTGCCGATGTTTTAATCAGTTGGTCATTATCCGGATCAAGACATTGAGGTATGCCAATGCCTCCTACACCTTCAAGCCTTCTCCTAGACACGGCATTATAGCAATGACATCCTCGCAGTAGTCGGAAAATGTCGGAGTTATGAATATAATCCAATAGAGTTAATATGTTGCTCCATCGCGTTTCTATTTGCAGTTCTTGGATATTGTGAGTACATTCTATACATTGCACGTAATGATACGTATATTCCTAACACATACTCGCGATATTCATTGTGTCCTGTGACGATTGGAGGGAGGAATTGAGATCGTGATGCTTAGCGATGTGAGTAGCGTTTGGAAGAACAATGTACTGGTAGTAGCCATGGAAGATTTCAACTCGAAACTCGATTTTGAGCGAGTTTGTTTGTTGTAACTGACGCTTCTTAACGACCTCGTACTGTGAAGACTATATGCAAAGCACAATTGCGTGAAGCAGCCAAACCTTATGTAACTCCTATGCTCCAGGAATAAAATCAAAACTTTTTGCAAATACATTGCAAGAAAGTGCGAGGGTAATATTGAAGTTGTTTAAATTATCTAGTCTAATGGTCCGGGCTAATTATTTCAGCAGTGACGGGAATAACTCAAGGAAACTGAATTTATTTATACATTCTTACGATATAAAAATTATCTCAGCATATTTACGCTAGTAGCGAATTTCACAACTCTTGGTCAGCTCCATTACATGGGAAATACATGATTAACTAGAGGTGATTAAAATTCGCACTTTCGATTTATCACGTAAGGCGCGACAGCTTCGTTCAAGGCCGCAGCATCTAAGATTCTATGAGCAGCCTGAAGATGAAGGAAGGATAGGGTGTACCCTGATCTTTTCGTGAATAGATTAGATTATTTGAGCTAGTTTAACATTCCCTAACGACATTTGAGGCGTTACAAAGAGAGCAAACCGCTATTTAGTATGGACTTAAAGGAACGTGAAATATATGTTGAAGGTGTGTTACCTCACAAGACCATCTGCAAATTCGAACAGCAAGTTAGAAAAAAGTTCAAGAAATAAGATAGTTGAAGAAGAGAGCAGTGAACCGAAAAAAGATCGCCCATAACAAAATGAAAACCTCGACAAAAAGTAGGCCCACCTGACCTTATTACCTTACTACGACGTCTATTACGTTATTGAAATTCTAAAAACAAGCATAAAACGAAATATTGAAGGTTTATATCCATTATGTACAAACCACTTTTTTCCAAATTGCGATGGTTAAAAATATAACCAGACGAGGAAAAGAATCATTGAAAGTAAGATTTTGAAGACAGTGCTGCCGTTCAGACCTAAACCATTGATCAGTGTCAAATTTTATTGCATTAAAACGTAAAGTTTAATCCCACACTTAACGCAAAATTAAAGGTTTAAAAACACCAGGAAAGATAAATAGAATCGTCAGGTCGAAAATTTCAGGATTTGACACTTCTATATTCGAACAAATGAACCAGAGTGGCGCATTAGGTCTTGGGCTTTATTTGGTGTTATTAAAGGTCGAAAAAATGTTGCGTAAAGCAAAATGGGAAAATAAAAGTTTGCAGATAAGTTTAGATTAAACACTTCACAATGCAAAGAATTTTAGGTTCATTGCTCTAGACAATTTTAATTTTACCAATGACAAATTTTTGCAATTGATACCTCCATGGGCTCAGAAAACTTTCGTTTTTCATGCATGAATCGACCTAGGTTTCAAATTTTACGGAACGACTCGGTGTGTACATAAACTTGTTCTTGTGCAGGTTGGCTAGATTTGATAACTTCCAACCTAGATTTACAAATCGCATTCTTTTTTGTAGTCCTAAATAAAGAACGTTCGTAGAACGGTGCTCACCTGCATAGGAGATATTTCTGCCAAATCAGCGAAGCCGACGATGCCATTAGTTTGAAAATGTTGTTAAAGTTTTCGCAAATATTACTGTTCCCATTTTAACCATCTCACAGTGTTATTGTTAATTGTACGTTGAACATTAAACATTATTGTACTCCTTAGACTAACGTTGATGGTAGGATGCCCTAGAAGTCACTGATCTTATTCGGGCCCACATGTAGCTATATTCAAATTTGACCATTGTACTAGACTTAAACATTCTATCTCTGTATCACCTGTGGTAAATAAATTGTTTTCTAAGAAATTGTTTGAAATTGTTTTTCATATTTACTTGTGTGTGGCGTAGTATTTGTTGCTGTGCTTTCTACGCCACATCACGGGTCTTGTGGGGGGCAGTGAACTAAAGGTAAAAAGGTTTGGATGGTTTTTGGAATTTTTCAAAGGCTTTTAGATATCCCATACTCTGAATTGCCAACAGTTCGTGATCAATGTTGTGTAGGGGATCATTTTGACGTGTATTTGGTAGTGGGCCACGGATCAAATTGTTTGGAAACCAATAGGTTGTTGAATACAGAATAATGGAAGAATATTTTAAATGCTCTTCTTTCAAAATGCCGGTTTTACTTTGTATTAGTTGTAGACAAATTGATTTTATAATTGAAATTTTGATATGACTTGGTACAGATTTCATGAATTGTTGCCTATTGTTTACGTGCTCTGATATTAAAATTTTTCTAATTTCTTACTTGGAAATGATATGGTGGGCAGAACGGTCTGTGCTTTTGGTTGCTCGGATCGGTTTCGGCACACGTTTCTGAAAAAAAAAGAATTTATGTAGAAGGTGACTTGATAGAACAAATGAAAGTTGCAACATAGCGCGGAAAATTTTCGAAATTAGAATTCGAAATCCCGATTAGTTCAAAAAGGAATTCTGAGGCTAACGACGTCCTCCAAACTTTTTCGAAAGTTTTTTGTATAATCTATTATATAACAATTTACCTATTGGGAATTTCGAATTATCTATATGTTTTATGATTGTTCACAAAATATTTACATCACTATTCCAAAACAGTTATTTTTACACACTTGCCTTGAAATAAGTTTTGTAGCGTGCCAAGATATCTTTTTTTTTTTCTTTAGGTTGGTAAAATAAATCATCTGTGTCCCCATCATCAATTTTTATCAGCTTTGTTGCTACATCTAGGTGTAAATTAATTTTGGGATTTAAAAGAGGATATTTATTGAACGTCCTTGATAAAAAATTTTACAACTACTAAGAACCGACATTTAAAAAAAATTTAATTTCGGTGATTGAATGTACAGGAAAATCTGTAAATATATACAGAGAAGTTATTGCTATGACTAGGAAATTGCACGCATACATTAACCCATGTTAAGACGACGGTGTAGAAAAAAACCATCGAATGATTAGTAACTCAAAATTTCAAGGTCTCTTACCGCAAATTTACTATCGCAAAGGAAATTAACCAAATTCACCACCGCAAAGA
Organism: Morinoia aosen; assembly: GCA_030386875.1. NCBI lineage: Eukaryota > Metazoa > Arthropoda > Malacostraca > Amphipoda > Talitridae > Morinoia > Morinoia aosen. Next base: position 618,496 of record CM059572.1, on the reverse strand, counting down.
CTTTAATTTTGATAAATCTTATGGAGTCACAAGTTTTCAGAGAATGGATTCACAAGTTAAGTTTCAGAAAATTTGAAGGATAAAATTGCAGAGGAGTTTAACGGCAGTCTTTTGGATGACTGAGGCAGGCAGGGAACGAGCGGAGCATCCCGGGCTGCACAGACTCCAATCTCGCAGGATTTCTACCCCGCCCAGCCCTCTCCCCCCACCTCCGTGCTGCTAGATGAAGTTGCCATTCGCGCCAATTATTTAATTATGTAATAATTCTGAGGTTTATTAACCTATCTGTTCGTTATACAATTATTATTAATCACTGCATTATAAACACTACAAGTACTTAGTAAGTAGATACTACAGCGGAATACCAAAGTTAACCTGTATTAAATCATTATAATAAGTTTTTGCAACGACCGCTGGTGTTTGGCTATTCGACCCTTCATCTCGGCACTCAAAAACAGGCATTTTTAAACTTTTTTAGGTTAACCTTAAACTAACTGAACTTGGCCTAACCTAACCCAACCTTATTTAACTTAACCTAACCTCTTAACCTAACTTAACCTAACTTAACCTAACCTAAATTAATTTAACCTAACATTTCTGTAGCTGCTTGGAGGTGGAAGGAGAGGGCTGGGCGGGGTAGAAATCCTGCGAGATTGGAGTCTGTGCTCCCGGACAGGCAACCCGGATGGAGGACCCTCGCGATAGCCCAAGGTGCATGGATTGCTGGAGGAAGACTTATAGATTATAGTATTATACACGAATAGATTTTAAATATTATGCACGAACGAATAGATTTTAAATATTATGCACGAACGAATAGATTTTAAATATTATGCACGAACGAATAGATTTTAAATATTATGCACGAACGAATAGATTTTAAATATTATGCACGAACGAATAGATTTTAAATATTATGCACGAACGAATAGATTTTAAATATTATGCACGAACGAATAGATTATAAATATTATGCACGAACGAATAGATTTTAAATAATATGCACGAACGAATAGATTTTAAATAATATGCACGAACGAATAGATTTTAAATAATATGCACGAACGAATAGATTTTTAGTATTATGCACGAACGAATAGATTTTTAGTACTATGCACGAACGAATAGATTTTTAGTATTATGCACGAACGAATAGATTTTTAGTATTATTCACGAACGAATAGATTTTTAGTATTATTCACGAACGAATAGAATTTTAGTATTATGCGCGAGTAGAATTTTAGTATTATGCGCGAATAGAATTTTAGTATTATGCGCGAGTAGAATTTTAGTATTTCATAGTGAAGCCCTGGCCCCGGCCATCGCCACAGATTAAGGAAAACAAAGCTTCACAAGTCGCGTTGACTAGCAACCCGGACAGAGGATCACCGAGGCTAGCCTAATTAATGCCTGCTTCAGACATCGGGAAATTAAAGGCCGCCCGACTTACATCTGCCACTCAGGCTACGGCGTGCAGGCGAAGTGAAGTCTCCACGGGCTAGCGGCCACAAGACGAAGGCTGCGCAGGATAGGTGCCTTAGCCCATCATGGTTTCGTGGGCTCTCGAATTGAAAGGCGATTGATGAGGCACGGCGATGTGTGCGCCGCTGAGGCTGAATTAGGTCTGCTGTTCTCAGGCGCAGGGCTGCCAGTCAAATTTTTCCAAAATCCCCAGATAGACCCCTGAAATTTCCCCAGATCGTAAAATAAATCCCCAGATATTAGTAAAAGGTATAAACATGAAATTTATGCTTATCTTCAATACATTCTAGGTTTAGTCCTCATTTTCGTCATTAATGTCAGCGTGAAAGCCAAGAAACTTTGGTTCTTTCGACCGTTTCAATAGGTCATGGTATCTTTGAAAGGCGGCTCCACATAATTCTTGGTCAGTTTTCAACTTTTTAGTGGATCCCAAGTAGCACTTATTTCTTGCTAATCTTTGCTTGGCAAGGAAGCTGCAGTTTCTGGTTTTAAGGATTTGTTAATTTTTTTTATACAGTTAATAAAGTTGAGGAAATATTTTTTTCAACAGATGCAGACGAAAGCGTACCAAGTGAGACATGTCATAAACTATGAACGAAACCAAATTTACGGTCGCCCAAGTCATCTTTAATTTCCCCTAATGATTTCCAATACCGGGGAATTGTGCATCCCTTACCGAAAAGTCAGCTGCAATTAGATGAAAACTTTTCCAATCGATCGTCGTCTATCTTATTTTAACTGTGCTTCATCAACAAGCGAGGGGATGTGCTACTTGATTATAATCAGCGTTAGGCGCTTTCTATTTGAATTTTTTTTCAACTTTCGATTTGGTAAGTTCACAAGTTTTCTTATGCTTCTCGGATTCCTAGGCCCACAGTTGGGTAGACTTGTTCGCACTTTCGATCATGATTATGCAACATTTACAACCGAGACGGTTTCCATCTTTATCTTTCTGTAGCCAGTCTTTGAATTCCAAAAATTTTTCATTGTTCCACTTCTTAAGTGATTCCATTGTGTTTAACTACAAGCTGAAAATGCAATAAGGACAAAGCAAAACCGCTACCGGTAGCGCTATTACTTTAGGCGCACACTATAAGAGATAGCACCTCAGCAATACTAAATGAGTGATTGAGCTAGGCCCTCAATAAGGCGCCACTGCGCGCTGCATTCGGATCCCATACAAACATGTATTATTCTACCATGATGCATTGTGAAGCTGACTTAGGTTCCTTTTGCTGATAATTTGATTAATTTATAGATCGAATTGTAGTAATTTTAATTGTTACTGTACCTTTATGTTAAACGCAAACATTATTTAGGTAATTTTAGTTTTTGCATGCAGAATATCGTAAAAACAACCCAAATTCCCTAGATTCTTAGCCATTTTGTATCGAATTCCCCAAATCCCTAGACAATGCCCGAATTCCCAAGATCTGGGGAAAATTCCCAAGGTGTGGCAGCCCTGCTCAGGCGTCGTGACTCTACGAAGCTGTCTATAATGGTCTTCATACTCTATGAATATCGGGCGGCCTCCCAGAGTGTATTTTCAACTTTGAAATTTAGTTAAAACATTTTACTACAACTCGCGAAAGCTAGTTTCCCCAATCGCGCAAAGTAGCGTAAAATAAGGTTTTATTTTAGACAAACGGTGTGATCACTAGAGCCCGGATTTTTAACATATATCCTATTATTGCTATAACAACCATGAAGGCAAATAAAAATTACATTCACAGTATAGCAAAACATGCTTTTTTACTTACTAAATGCTATTTTGACCAGGATGTAAAATAAAAAAATAGTCATTACGCGAAAATGATCAGATTATGTGTTAGTTTAAGCTAGGCTCCCTACTCGTTACAAAAAAGAACGTATCGAAGAGAGGAAGGAAAAGGGCATCATTTAGTATGGAGATAAGAGAATGCAGAATATATTCTAGGTTCTTCACCGCTCTGATGGCTCTTTTTTGCAGAGTAAAAATTTTATTGGTTTTATTTTTTCAGTTCCGTGCCACACTTTTATTCCGTCTTGCAAGTATGGAGAAATGAGCGTTCGGTAGAGCATTTGTAAAGCTGTTTCAGGCAGGAAATTTCAAACTTTATTTAGGATTACGATGGATTTCGATAATTTAGAACTAATATGAGCGATGTGCTCTTTGGAGGTCAGATGTTCATGTGTTATGATGCCCCGAAATTAAATGAGTTAGTTTCTTCGATTTTATCTTCGCCAATTTTAATGCGTGGGAGAGAGACATTTTTCTTGAATGAGAATGCAATATATTTTGTTCTATCGAAATTAAGGCTTATTTTATTAGCTTTAAGCCACAATGAAAGTTATTAAGTTCATTATTTACACTCTCCGCAATCAAGCGGGATTTTGGTCAGGAAGGACCGCAGAAAGCGTACTGTCATCGGCAAAAAGTATGTATTCGAAGAATGATGTAGATTTAATAATATTATTGATAAAACTCAGAAATAGGAGAAGACCAAGAGCAGATCCTTGTGGAACTACAGGGCTAATTGTCTGTATGTCCGATTTTGCGTCGTCAATGACAACGTGTTGCTTCTGATTTGTTAGGTATGATCTGAACCAATAATGGGCAACCCCTCGAATGCCATCACAATGTAGTTCTAGAGTAATATTTTATGGTCCACACAATCGAATGCGTTTTGAAAGTCCAAAAATACAGAGAAGACAGGCTTTCCTTTATCTATATTAGAATAAAGGAATTGTAAATGCTTTAATATGTCCTGTGTTGTTGACTTTTTAAGAGTGAAAGTCATATTGTTTATCGTAAAGAAATGATTTTTGTTCAAGAAAAGAGTACACTTTTTTATACATAATTTTCTCGAATACATTGCTACTAATTGGTAGCACGGAGATAGGTCGATAATTGTTTACATTGTTTTTTTTCACCATTTTTAAAGATAAGGATGACTCTAGCAACTTTGAGGGAGTTCGGGAAAGTGCCTAGGAAGAGAGACTGGTTAATAATATTGGATATCAGCGGGTCTACAATATCAGCAATAATTTTAAGTACTTATGGCAGAAACGTTTGTAACCCACTCGATTTACTTTTCAGGTTTATGCACGCAATTACATCGGAAGAGTTGGCAGGCGTGAAGAAAAAGGAGTTGTGTTCTCGAATATGATCCATGTATTTCAGGTGATCACTTGGAAAACCATCTGCTACAGTTTTCCCTACGTTTACGAAGAAATTGTTAATGAGATAAGCAATTACATTCTTATGGTATCATACTTAATCTTGAACAACATATTCAATTTTCTTTTCATCGGCGTTATCCGGTTTACAGCAAGAGTTAAGGAGGCGCCAAACCTTTTTAACGTCGGCTTTAAATTGAGGAAACTTGAGCGTAAAGTAGCTCTTTTTTGATGTCGTTATCTGATTTGTCACATAGTTTCTGAATCCGTTATGTTTCTCTAGATACTCCTCCTAAGCAAAGAGGGGCTAGGTACGCTTGACGTTTCTTTATTAATCATCATGCTGTCTCCAGTAATCCAAGGCTTTTGCTTACTTTTCGGGGTAACTGTACGAGTTACAATTGGGCAACACTGATTGTATGCAGCAATTATAGTTTCAGTCAACTTTACTACTGCTTCATCAATGCTCGTTCCATCATTGTGTTGAGAGGTGTGCAATGTTGGCGTTGATTATTCCAGAACAGTGCGCATTTCTTCTAAATTTGATTCGGTTACTTTACGATATGAGTAAGTTTCAGCCAGTGTCTTGGTGCAAGCAATATAGACATTTTTCTTAATAATAAAAACTTGAGCATAATCTGATAAGTCAGAAGTAATGATTCCAGCAAGATAATCAGTTGGGTCTGTCATTAAGAAATTGTCAAGCTGCGTAGCAGAATCTGAGGTTATTTGTGTAGGCTTTGTGATGATTGGAAGGAAAGATTGAGACCGAAAAGCTATTAGGAAATTAGAGATTGGTTCATAGCTTGCATGTTTCAGTAGATCATAATTGAAGACACCGTATATTATTATGCAATTGTATAAGGGCCTGTTGAACTGAGCTACGATTTAGCTCATTCAGGAAGCATATAGGGCAGGCTGTAGGAGGCCCATCCACCGTTCCAAGCACAATTTGTTTACCATCTCTAGACAGTTCTACGAAGAGTGATTCTATATGATCCCGATTCATTGTTGTACTTGCTATGATTCGCGAGTCCATGTGGTTAGATATATATGTACTGATGCCTCCGCCTCGCAGGTTTTTTCGTAGCGAATGGTAACTATGATATTTTTCAAATCTAATCATGTCTTTGGTTGTTTTATCAAATGAAATTCATAGCTTGACTAGCATTAGGGCAAAAAGATTATTTTTCACCATTCCTATGCTCAAAATTGCGCTTTATTTCATTTGCATATTTGCATTTTTCGTTTTTCATATTCACAGAAATTATGTGTTAGTGATTGATTTATTTTTTAATCAATTAACTAGTGCAATAAATTTATTTACTGGACAATGTAATTGACATTGAGGTTTTGTTGTTATGCAAAAGAAAATTTAAAACAATAGACATTTTTCGAGGTGTTAGAAATGGCCTCAATTTATGCTGATCCTTTGCAGTTTGTATCCATTGCGCTTTCTCTTTCGTTACCATGGCATTTTCATTCGCAAGTCCGCTTGTGAAAACATCCGTTTTTCATAGCTGCAGATGAATGAAAACTACTAAATTGAAGCCATAACTGACAAAATTTTACGTGCTGTTTTGTCACAAATAAGAACCATTTTGCTAGAAATAAAATCTAATTTGCTATTATACCTTCAATGTAAACTTTTTTTCGTGCTATTTTGATTATATTTTTGCCGCTATTTTGACCACTTTTTAGGACTAGGAATCCGGGCTCTAGCGATCTCAAAGAGAATGCCTAACACGTATGATTTGAACACAAGTATACGAGAAAATAAATGATTTGCGCAACGAGATACAGTTTGAAGGTAACTAACAGAACGTTCTTTGAAGTTACAGCTGCCCAACCAAATGCATAGGACGCGCACTGTGCATATCATTAAGGCTGGACTTGTTCATATCCAAGAATTCTTAGTTTCATTTCACTGCGGATAGACCTTAAAATTGAAAATTCAGAATTGGAAATTCTAACATCACACTGTTCCTCTGCGTGAGATCTTACGGCAGAGTGTATAGGGTGACAATGCTTTGTCACCCTATACACTGAGATACACTGTCACCTTATGCATTTATGCTAGAGCCCCAGTTCTAAAAGTTATTGCGACGTGTTCCGCCTGTCTTTGGGTGCGTGCACACTACGAGCGGAGCGGCGCGGCGCGGCACGGAGCGGAGCGGCGCGGTGCGGCACGGAGCGGTGCGGCGCGGCGCGTGTGTTCACATGTGAGCTGAGCAGAGCGACCTACACTGCTACACAAGCATCAGTCGCAATGGAGCGTTCCATGAGTGTGCTTCTGTTACTCGACGACAAGAAACAGGAACGGAAATCCGGGATCCATCCCGTCAACATGAGGAGAGGTCGCTATGGAGAATACCACTATCTCTTCGAAGCACTGAGGAGAGATGAATAGCAATTCTACGAGTATTTACGGATGAATCCGGCAACTTTTGGCGTACTACAATACCTTATAGAAGGAAAAATTTCCAACGAGCTAAGATGAATTTGCTGTTCAGTAATAATTCACAAATTTTTACTGAGGATACGTGTAAAGCAAAGTAGTTTATAAGCAAAATTAAAGTCTTTCCATAGAGGCTGTATCACTTTATATTACTACAGGTTTTCGTAGGCCAGTACGAACAAAAAAACGTCTTGTGGCGACTTAAACGTAAGTGCAAGTAAAGTTATTCCCTTCAGAAATTCAGGTTTGTGCCAGAGAAAGCTAAGTGAAAAATACTGACAAATACTTACTTTTCCTGTCCAAATAGTTCTCGAAATACTGGTTTGTTTTCCGTAAGTATTGGAAAAAATCACCCAAGCTCATAAAATTTTGCAGCTTATTGTGTATTTGACACTCATTGAGTCATCATCATCATACGGCCTCCTTTCCCTCCCATTTAACTGAAAAAATGAAAACTTTATAAAAAAATCGTACATAATTATTCTATAAGCAAGATCATAAAATAAAATACACAAAATCACAAGAGAGATGAAACTACATAACAAGAAAAATAAAATAAAATTCCTTAAACTGAACAACAATAAAGCAATTATCAGAGAAAGCAGAAGAAAATAGAAATAAATGATTAATGAACCCAAATGGGCAAAATTACCCTGAAATATTACACGTTACACTATCAGTTATAATTTTTATATGATTAGTTGTACAAATTACTAGTTATATATTAGGTTTTTTGAACTCAAACGACAATTCTACCCCTGTAAGATATGACGATTCAAAAGCGGAGCCGAGGAGAAACGCTCGCCGCGAGCGTCAAAAAATCCCAACGAATTTCCCAAGCGTGCCGCTCCGCTCCGCTTGTAGTGTGAACAGCCAAGCGTTTCTGCATTCAAACATGTACAAGCATTATTGCCGCTCCCCTCGTAGTGTGAACGCACCCTAACACGTAATTACGGGTTGTTAAGTAGACATAAGTTGATACACACTGTGCGGAACTGTATTTCAGGGGGGCATCCCAGCGATTTTTTATTTTAGATACGCTTGTTCCGGAATTTGGCCGGTATTTGTATTTAAAAAAAACGTATTTGTCTTCAGTTACTTTTTCGCTTTAGGCCTGATTTTTTTTAGTTTGAAATAAGAGTTTTTAGTTCAGTGTTCGTGATATTTCCGAAGAAAAGTCAATGAGTTTTTATGCTAGAACATATTCAAAGACTTTTAAATTCTTGTTACATTTCAAGGGGACCATGCTCAGGGCATCTGCAGTCCAAAAGTCGATTCTCCCGATTTTTTTTATTGCTTTAAATGAGTTTGAGATATGTCCCCGAATGTCTGTAAAAATATCAGGAACGTATCCCAGAGCTAACGTCCCCCCCGGGAGGGGGAGAGCGTCCCCTTTACGGACCTTTTTTTCATTTTTGAGCCTAGAGCAATGAAATTTGGTATACTGATAGAAAATGCAATTTAGAATCATTCATCCTTCACGACAAAAAGAGATTTTCTCGAAAAGAAAATGGGAAATCAGAGAAAACGACATTTTTTGGGGGGTTTTCTAAATGCTTCTCCTCCTACAGTTTTTGAGCTACAGTTATGATTTTGGTATCATTGAATGCAGAATAACGTGGACATTAAAAAAAATTCTCAAATTTTCAATTATATTTCAATTTTTTTAATATATTTCATCATTCATATTCCTCAAGGTAAGCATCCCCCTTCCGAATATTTTTATTATTATTGAATTTAGGGCAATGAAATTTGGTATACTGATAGGAAATGCAATTTAGAATCATTCATCATTCGTGACAAAATGCGATTTTCTTGAAAAGAAAATGGGAAATCATGGAAAACGACATTTTGGGGAGGGGGTTCTAAATGCTTTTTCTCTGATAGTTTTTGAGCTACATTAATGATTTTGGTATCATTGGATGCAGAATAACGTGGACATTCCAAAAACTTGAATGTTTTTCCTCAAATTTTCAATATAAAAATACAAGAAAATCAAAATATTCTCAAGAAAATTCAAATTTATGACGACATAACTTTGAAAAAAAAATGAATTTTGAAAAACTTCCTAATCCATTGTGAAGCCCTTGTTTTTCTGCATCCAATGATACCAAAATCATCACTGAAGCTCAAAAACTGTAGGAGGAGAAGCATTTTTTTCTTTAAAATAGGTCTTATAAAAAGCAAGTTTTCAAGACATTCGTTATAATGGGGCCGAAGTTTACAAAGCTAGAGCAATGTGGTTTGCTGCATTTGGGAGTCACATGTGTAATCTACAGTTGAAGTTTAGTTGATTTTCAAAAAATTTTACGTGAAATTTTTTCCATAGACTTTTTACCCTAAATTTAAACTCTGACTATAGCTTTTTCAAAAAAAATTCTATAAATTCAAAATGAATTCAAATTTAGAAACCGGTAAACGCAATTTTTGGAGAACACGTTGTACTTTCGCGTGAAACAAACCGCATTGCTCTAGCTTTCTAAATTTTTGCCCCATTATAACGAATGTTATATATATATATTTTTTATTTATCATGAAAAACTCATTTTCTAAGTCCCAATACAAAAAACCTATAGAAGAAAAGTTGTTGGGAATCTAGAGATCTAGTAGTCTGCAAATTTTCATAGACGTAAGTCCGATAGAAAAAAATCTACGGATGGAAAATCAAGTTTTGGCCGACCGGTGAGCATGGTCCCCTTAAAAAAATTAAAATAAATTAGAACTTTCTATTTTTTTTTTCGTTTTCTTTTAATGTGCGATTTTCGAACACTAACTAAAGTTTACCAAATTTTTTCTACCTGAAGTACAAAAAAATTAAATGTACAAATTGGGAAATCGTGTTCAGTTTGTTAGAAATGTTCCAAGGGTTTCAAAGCTGTCTTTGTTTCTTTCCAAGCATGAAAACTCACTGACTTCAATTTATTTGAATATTGAAAATGAGTTTTGTTGTAGGCAACAGCATCGTATTTTAGTGATGAGTAATATAATGGACAATTTCTATACGTAATGCTGTATTTATGTTGTATTATCTGCTACCAATAATATTCATGCACTAGTGTGCACGGCCCGCCAAAAATGACGGGATTCAATACCTTTTTTGAACAATTCTTCAAATGTTAATGATAAACAAATCTATCCATCCTGACAGTGTCCGTGATAAGCGACATTATTGTAGTTATGAACTGGTAAAGCTCGTAGCATAGATACGGACATTTTGACTATTCTTATTAGCGTGACAACAAATAATCCAATGGTATTATTAGGAAGAGCAGGACCCGTGAAAATTCTACGGACAATGTCATTGTTATGCTAGGTGGGCCCCTGAAAAAATTCTGTCAATATTACCTTACATATGCTAACCTATCCTACCCTAATTTAAACAAACTTATCCTAAACGAACCTATCCTGATAAAATGTCAAACATATCAATGCATGTAAAGGCGACCTTTCAATGTCACCCTGAGGTATTCGGTATCCATGATCGGCAAACTACGACACCCTGTGTTTTTTAAGAAGACACCAAACATATAAATAAACATAAAAATGAAAACGCAACGGGTATTATTAGTTCAGATTATTTCACATTTACCCTGATTTACATGTATAAATTATACAATTTTTTTCAGAAATTCAGAAATTCTCCAGAAATTATTATTCAACTATTCAAAAATAACATGATATGGTTAAATTCCAGAAGAATCAGACCACAAATAAAAATTCCCCATTCGTCATGACATGAATAATTTATTTTTATTGATGTTTTTATTTTATTTTTTACTGGTAATTTACAATTCACAGTGTAGTTATGGAATTATGCATGGAGATTATAAAAAAATGAAAACCGCATTCAATTACAAAATTGTCGATTATATTACACTTCAACAAAAATTTTGTTATGGGCTTATGCTCCAAACCAGGACTGCCACTGATGGGGGATTTCCCCTAGATCTTGGGGAAACGCTTGTAGTCTAGGGGAATGGGGGAAACTTTTGGAAATACTACTAAATTTGGGGGAATTCGGCCAGGAATTATTCCCTATTTAAAAAATGTATTTCTTGAATAATTTTGAATTACAAGTGTACGTAAGTTCATTCGGATGAAGATATTATGATGAAGAACAGGAAATGTCCCCTATTAACGACGAATAAGAGGCAATAAAACGAAGTTTGAACGAGGATCGAACTCGATAGACTTGCAACGAGATTCACATCGGAACAGTGAACAGTGTCAGTCTCGTTCTCACAGCTTACAGAGCTGTCTCGATAGTGCGCTCTATAAAAGGAATAAAAAGGCAAACTGTGACCCTGGCGGTTGCTAGCTTCCTTCCTCTGAGAGAGTACTTTTTGATCAACATTCCCCTCATTAAAATAAATTATGGAGTAATTTTTACACCGGTTCACCCAGTCGTATATCAGAAACCTGAACAATCGGGTACGCCCTGAAAATATAATACAGCTCTAAATAATTAGAAGAATAGCGTTTTAATACATTAAACACACACATGAAAATGCATGCCGTCAAATATATCATTTGCTACTCGATCAGATAGATGTTCATTTCCGATTAATAAATTTGACGGACACCAGCTAAGATAGAGCGAGACAAAAAAAGTGTTTCAAAAGAATGTATAGTTCCCTTTCAAATGCTAATAAAATAACATAAAATAAAGTGAACCCAATTTACTTGCTTGGCCTCAGTCGATGCAGAAATTAGTTCCCATGACATTCTTAGCTGTAAACATAATACAGTTATCGTGTGAAATATATTGTTTTCTGCTCTGTAATTTCTAGAAAATATAATTCTATTTCTTTACCATGCTATTAACAAATGAGCAGTGAATTTTTATCGTGAATAGCTATATTGCGACAAGAAGCCACAAACAAGTGTCCCATTTATTTATGAAAGTTTTTCCTGGCACACCATCTCCAACTAAACTAACCATGTATCGCAATGTGCACAAATTTAAAAATGAATGAACTGTACTCAATCTGAACATGACGAGACTAAAACTGCAAGAATTTGAAAAATATTAATTTGATTTCCACGATGATTTAAGAAAATCGAGGATTTTCGTTCCGAAAATAAAATTTAAAAAATTCCTGTGCAACCGTCAGTCCATCAAAAATTTTATCCCAACAAAATTCAATTACAACTACAACTCACTGTACAAGACTATTTTGATAATGTTTCTTTGAAAACAAGACTTTTTTCACGTGGAAATATTTACAAGCATATGATAAAAAATTTCTACATTGATTGAGACCAAATATGTTAAGGTGAACGTCCGGACTCATTCTAGAAGTGGCTCTCACGTTTGTTCTATGGTATCCAGACCTATGAAATTTGGCATACGTATGTATTTTGGATAAGGCTATAGGTGCGTATCCCAGACTTTTTCAATTTTTGAAATAATTATTAAGATAATGGAGAAAAATAGAAGAAAAAAAGGGTATTTTCAAAAGCTATCTCCTCCGAAAGGTATTATTGTAAAGCAATGATTTAGGTTTCATTGAAAGCGCAAAATGTTGCTGCATAGCTGGACGTGGGCTCGTTACTAAATTCGCAATGGTTTCTTTTTTAAATAATGTGAATTTGTTTTAAATCATACATTTTCCCGTAGATTTTTCAATGTAACTAAAAATTTACTGTGAATTTTAAAGCAAGCCCACGTCCAGCTAGTCAGCAACATTTTGCGCATTCAATAAGACCTAAATCACTGCTCTACGATAATAACTTTCGTAGTAGATAGATTTTGAACTTATTACCTTCAATTGTTCAGGAGACGCATTTTTCTACAATTGTTCAGGAGACGCTTGGCGGTAAGTTTATTTAGGTAACCAGATGTCGTTGGCACAGGAGGACAGAAGATATGAATGAGCACCTCAAACTGAGCAAGCAAGGCTTATATAGGGTGCGAGGCATCCAGATGTCGATGTCAAGATTGAATACAGAATGAATACAGACATAGACGGCAATACTCGCAATACCCGCACATAGCACCCCCCATCGAACCTGGAGTGAGCCATAACCCCAAAATTAACACGGTTAACAAACTCAAGAATTCGTGGAATTAACGCGAACCGTGGAACAAGGTAACACGCGGTCAAAAAATTAAAGTGACAAGTCTAATTGAAAGTTAACGCTAGGAAATTTAACAACCGTCTTGCTTCAAACCGTCTTTACATTAAACTACGTTAAACCTCTCGCAAGTTATTCCATTAAAAAGTTAAAGTGTCCTAAACAATCTTACCAACACACCAACCAAGCATTATTATAGCTATCGGCAAAAAAACAAGCAAAAACAAGGGCAGCTAAGCGAAACCAAAAACATGTAGCCCTGTTCGTAGTTAACGTGAAAAAAAACTCGATACAATATGGGTAAAAACCTTAACTTAAATAAACGCAAGGTAATGAAGAACCGTCTACATTAGCAACCGATTAAAAAATTCAAAAACGAACCTAAACGCAACTAAACTTAAATGTTACGAAAATAAGTACCCATGCCAATTTAAGTCGCAAAAAAAACATCTTAATTAAAGAAAAACAATCGATGTTACCATTAGCGCACTAATTATTAATATTTATAATAAAATGCAAAGCAAAAAAAACACAATAAAGTAAATTTTCAGAAATACAACGGAAAATTTACGCACCGCAAAACACCAAAAAACAAATCAGAACAATTCATTTAACCAAAATGTTTAACCTTTTCAATAAACGTTAAATTGTAACACGTTATTTCCGCAAACAACCAAAAAAACAACTAAATCTTCAAACCCCTACACATAAGATTATACCGATTATAGAGAAGATATATGAAAAAAAAATTATTAATATTTAAAAGCAAATAGCAAAAGCAATAACCCAGCAAAGCAAAAAGCACACAACTAACTTACCGTGCAGTTCTCAGCACGCCGACAGCCGGAAGAACAAGGTAAGAAATAAAACGACACCCCTTTTTTTGTACAACGCATCTAAAGCAATAAATTTCAATCATGAAAATGTATAGAGGAAAAAAAACCGTAACCATAAAAAAAATAATTCTCTCCAATTTTAAAACAAATTCCGGAAATTACACATCAAATATTACCGCAATTCAATCACATGTTAAATACATGGGAATAATTGAAAAAAAAAACAAAACCATAGTTTACACATTAGAAAATGGAACGTATTGGAACCGACCAAAAAAAACACATCATGTTTAAAACAGAAAACACATGTTTAAAAATAAATTAAATAGTTTGATACTTGTAATGGTGTAAATTTCATAAGAAATTGCGCGTCGACATGAAAAAGCATACCGCTACCATAAACTTAAGATTATATGGCGATTCTTACATCAACGATTACATTGAAAGGAATAGAAATGAAAAATGAAAATGAATAACACTCGCATTTTTCTTGCGATTCCGCATTTCCAATTTTACTAATTTCCCACTAGTGCGATTAGCATTTATCACTTTATTCAAATTATTTCACGGGGAAATTTCACTCCCATCATTTTTCAGATTTCCTAATTTTCAAAATTTTCAATTTTTTAATTTTCACGCTGCGCACTTGCAGAGGGACAGGGACGGCCATAGCGTCCTGCGTCCCGGGGACGTCCCGCTCGCCCTACATTTATTACTACGAGATCCCGGGCTACGTTCAAGATCACGGTCCTGATTTAGCCTTGGTGGCCTCCCTCTTGTTAACGCACGAGTAAAATCCTCTCGCTGGGCGAAGGTCAAGAGTTTCACTTGTTTTTTCAAATGGTACACGATGGTCGCTAAACCCATCGTCGACAAGATGAGTACCATCAATGCAATATCCGTGACATTATCGGGTAACAACTCCATTTTCGTAACGGAGTTGTCCCTGACCCACTGCTCATTCACGTTTGATGAATGGGTGGACAGGGCAGTTACCAGTGTGTCCACATCGATGGAGCTTTGAGCTCTGCCCATCGCTGGAACTTCCCGAGCTGTTGCCCCTGAAAGAAAGGATACAGAACCGATTAGCATGACCGTCATAAAAAGAAATTAAACTACAAACATAAAATTTGATATCAGAGCTCGGAGGCCTGATAATAATCATTAATCACTCATGATAAATATCGAATAAAAAGTAAATCCTATCCGTACCGACCCCTAGGGTATTGACTCCTCAGTCGAGAAGCCACCAGTCTAAGAATTTATAAATTATTCTATCACCGAACATTATGGCTGAACTAAAATAGCACTGTGAGATACCGCTGCAGCGTCAAATCAACCCATCTCACAGAGTGAACTGCAACCTCAGCGATTGCATTGAGCAGTCGAAGAATTCGCTCAATATTAAAAATGTCAATTCAGCGACACTTTCAGACAATGAATAGACAATGAATTTAACGTTGTAAGCGAATTTGGATCAAGCAAATAAAGCGACTTAGAGACAAGGGTTATCAACCCGCAAGGTTAAAAATGGATAGTAAAAAGACTGAGGTAAAACGGATAGTTACACATTCCTTTTAACTCAGGCTAACCTCAAACATTATGCCACATCAAATTAGCACAACGCGGTACAAACTATTGTAAACATGATACAAAAAATATAATATACAGGTTACTGAGAATATTATGGAACACAGCAAAAAGCAGCAAATCTCCTTAACCTATGATTATTAACCTTAACGCAATAGTTAAACGTAGTAAATCGTACTCGTCGAATCGTTGCGCCGTCAAACGTTAATGGCCTAACCGTAGCAGAAGGAGTTTGTCATTTCAACTCAGAGTTTTAACCTTCCTCAAGGGTAGTAGGTGATTAAGGTTACTCTTATAAATTTTGGACCCAATTTTGACCTCAGCCCAATTTCGCTTGACCCTTTGAACGACAGCAGGACCCATCCAAGTAAGCTCTAGTTTATGTTTTTTTTCGTGATTTTTCAAAAGAACACGATCGCCCACATGTATGTCCTTGTTACGTCGCTTGATGTTTCTGTATAAATTTCTCTCTGTCGTATTATTTATGATTAAATTCCTAATATTTTCCACTGTCCGGTCGGCTTCCCTTGCCCGAAAGTTCACCAAATCCAATTCCTCATCATAACTATAAGTTACAGAATCAAAACTCTCAGATTGGTAGTATGCACACGTATCACGATTAAACATTACGTAACTAGGGGTTTCATCCAAAGTAGAATTCAATGCGTTGTTCAATGCATTCTCAACAACTTCCAGCAATTGATCCCATTCTGCATTAGGAAGTGTGTTCACATATAGTTTTAACAGGTTTGTTATTTTTTGTTGTTACGCTCTACTATAGCGTTGGAATGAGGACTGTATGCCAATACTTCCTTTTTTGCTATGGCGTGCATTTTAGCGAATTGCTTTACCGCCAATGATTTAAATTCCAAGGCATTATCCGAAATGAGAGTTTTGGGAAATCCTAACAACGAAAAACAGTTACTCAAACATGAAATTATCGTCTCCGTACGACAATTAGATATTGCATACAACCTACAAAACCTAGAAAATAGGTCGATTATCACCAATATGTGTTTATTGCCATTATCTGTAATTTTGAGTGGTCCAAGGAGGTCCATGGATACAACTTCAAACGGTTCCTTCGCAATCGGGGCGGTCAAAATTTTAATTGGAACAGAAGGTCTGGCTTTAATTAACATACACACTCCACAGTCTTTTACAAAGTTTCTCACAATTGTTTTTTCCAACTGATTATAATATTTAATTTTAAACTTGAACAAAGTGTGCACGTCGTCTGTATGATACATGCTCTGAATCGCTAAAATAGCTTTACCCATCAAGGAGTTAGGTACCACTGCTGTTAGAATTGTGCTAGGTCTATTGTCAATTTGTCTACGTCGATACAGAATGTCATTTAGAATTAAAAAATTTTGTAGGTCTGGAATATTCGAAATACTATCACGCAGTAAAGCGTTTTTTACTTCTATGCAGAAAGGGTCTTTGTTCTGTTCGTCAATAAATTCTTTTGTAGTCCAAGAAATTTCTTCTTCCTTCGGAACATAGTCTAGCAGCGCAGGTCGCGCGTCTTTGTCTGCTGCACCGTCAGCATCGGCTCTAGGCGGGTCAACTACCTCATGTCTAGTCATGCCATTGCTTCGTGATCGAGTCTCCACAATACAGACATCTGAATCAAACGCACATTCCAGAGTATCACAACGCTCTAGTTCTTTAGTGTTTAGTTTCTCGTTGTTTATAGATAATCTACTCAAGTAGTCAGCTACAACATTTTCCTTGCCGGGTAAATATTTTACCACGGGTTCGAATGAATGAACGCTAATACACCAACGCGCCATATTAGTATCTTCAGGAAGTTTTTTAGCAAAAAGTGGCGCCAAAGGTCGATGGTCTGTGTAAACCCGGACAGGGTATCCAGTAATTAAATATTTGAAATATTTTAAAGCCGAAAAAATTGCGAAGAATTCCTTCTTAGTAGTAGAATATCTTCTCTGGCTTGAATTAAGGTTCTTACTATAATAAGCCACAGGTCTTAGAATTTGATCGCGTGATTCATCTGTCTGCATCAGGACCGCTCCAATTCCCGAGTTAGACGCGTCTGTAAAAACGTGAAAGTCCTTTGTATAGTCAGGATGTCTTAGGACTGTGTCCGAAATCAGAGACGATTTAATAAAGTCAAAACTCTTTTGGCACTCGTTTGTCCACGTATAGTCAACGTCTTTTCTCAAAAGATTGTATAAAGGATACGCTACCTCAGCAAAATTAGGTAAGAAATTACGGAAATAGTTTGCTAACCCTAAGAACTGTTGTAATTCCTTAACATTGATCAGCGCTCGGCAGTCTTGCAATTTCTGCGAATATTTACATTTAATACCATCGGCGGCAATGATGTGACCTAAATACTCGATTTCTTTTTTGAAAAAGTGACATTTCTCAACCTTTAATGACAAATTACCGGATCGCAGCATCTTAAGAACGATTTCTATATCAGCCAAATGCTGACTTTTATTTTTTGAAAACACCAATATATCGTCTAGGAAGACGAAAGCTAGTTTACCCAGAATGGGTGCAAGGGCAGAGGTCATTACCCTTTGAAATTTTCCCGGTGAAGTACTCAGTCCAAAAGGGACTCGACATAAGTGAAATTTCCTATAATGAATGCTGAAGGCAGTGAATTTTCTACTCTCTTCTTCTAATTCAATTTGATGAAATGCCGAGCGAAGGTCTAAATTAGTAAACCACGCGTTACCTCCCAAGGTCGATAATATATCGTCTATCCTAGGTATCGGATAAGAACTTTTAAGGGGACCATTTCCGGGGCATCTGCAGTCCAAAAGTCGATTCTCCCGATTTTTTTATTGCTTTCAATGAGTTTGAGATATGTCCCCGAATGTCTGTGAAAATATCAGGAACGTATCTCAAAGCTAACGTCCCCCCCGGGGGGGGGAGGGCATCCTCCTTACGGACCTTTTTTTTCATTTTTGAACCTAGAGCAATGAATTTGGTATACTGATAGGAAATGCAATTTTGAATCATTTATCATTAATGACAAAATGCGATTTTCTTGAAAAGAAAATGGGAAATCATAGAAAACGACATTTTTAGGAGGGTTTTCTAAATGTTTCTCCTCCTACAGTTTTTGAGCTACAGTAATGATTTGGGTATCATTGAATGCAGAATAACGTGGCCAAAAAAAATGAAATCTCAAATTTTCAATTTTTTTTCATTTTATTTTTTCATATATTTCATCATTCATATTCCTCATCCCCATCCGAATATTTTTTTCATTATTGAATTTAGAGCAATGAAATTTGGTATACTGATAGGAAATACAATTTAGAATCATTTATCATTTGTGACAAAATGCGATTTTCTTGAAAAGAAAATGGGAAATCATAGAAAACGACATTAGGGGGGGGGGGGTTTCTAAATGCTTTTTCTCTGATAGTTTATGAGCTACAGTAATGATTTTGGTATCATTCGATGCAGAATAACGTGGACATTCCAAAAACTTGAATGCTTTTCCTCAATTTTCCAATATAAAAATTTAAAGAAATGAAAAAGAAAAAATCAAAATATTCTCAAGAAAATTCAAATTTATGATGTCATAACTTTGAAACAAGAATGAATTTGGAAAAACTACTCAATACATTGTAAAGCCCTTGTTTTTCTGCATCCAATGATACCAAAATCATCACTGTAGCTCAAAAACTGTAGGAGGAGAGGCATTTTTTTCTTAAAAAAAGTGTGTTTTCAAGACGTTTGTCGTTCTAACTCCGAAGTTTACAAAGCTAGAGCAATGCGGTTTATTGCATTCGAAATTCACATGTGTGCTCTATCTAAGTTATTGGGGCATTTTCAAAATTATTTCTGTAAAGATTTCCGTAGACTTTTTTACCCTAAAATTATAACTTTTGCTCTGACCCTTACAAATAAAAATTCATAAAAATTTTGAATGAAATAAATCAAAAAATTCCTCAATAAATAAGATAGAACACACGTTTGACTTTCAAATGCAACAAACCGCATTGCTCTAGCTTCGTAAATTTCGAAGTTAGAACAAATAATATATGTATATATATAATTTTTTTTCCAAATAATTCATTTTCTATGGCCTTATGAAAAATTTTTCTTAAACAAAAGTTGTTACAAATGTGGAGATCTAGTAGTCTGCAAATTTTCATAGACGTAAGTCCAATAGAAAAAAGTTTCAGTTTTTTGGAGATGGTTCCCTTAACTAGTACCTTATTTAGTGCACGAAAGTCGATTACGGGACGAAGGTCCTCGCCTTTTTTCTTTACTAAGATAACAGGAAAATTGAAGTCTGAACTAGAATCTTCGATTATCCCCTGCGCGAGCATGTCATCTGTTATTTTCATCACCTCTTCCTGATATTTGTGGGGAATACGATAAGGAGCTAAATTTAGTACCGGAGCATCCGGTTTCAACTGAATTTGGTGCTTCATAATATTTGTAACACCTATAGTCTCTCCTTCCAGAGTAACTACATCTCGGAACTTATTCAATAAATAAATTAAAGGCAACTGTATGTCCTCTTCATTACATGAAACGTCATCTTTCGTTAAAGCACGTCGTACCTCTCGCTCTCCACCTTTTGACACACCTACTCCTGCTCCTACTTGTGCATTAACTCCCAACTCCTCGTCACAAACGAGAATTTCACGTCTACCGCGAGCGTCAGCTTCCAGCCCAAGTTCTCTTTTAGCCATGGCATTCTTTCCACCACCAGCCGAGACAACCTGCATCGTATCCAACACCGCGTTAGAATTTACTTCATCATTATGAGCGTCTCTGAGTGCTGTTTCAACACTTGTTAAATACATCTCGCTCTCAATATCATCTGCTGCAATTAATTCAATATTGCACAACATCATATTCTCACTTAAATGAACAGCCTCTTCATTTGAATTTAAAATCATCACCGGCACCACGCCGTCGTTCTCTACACGAACAATTGCTTCCGCTATAAGAGCACCACTATCAAGGCATCTTTTCAAAATCATATACTCTCCTGGAGTTGCTTTCTTGATAAAGCCGTACACTATTTTTATCGAGTTACTAGGCACTTCCACTTGAGTGCAATGCACTATCAACTGCCTCGGACACTGTGACGCCTCAGCCACAGCGGGGAATTTTTTCTTTTCTCTGCAGTTATTATTTTCTGACAGGTGACTGACCCTGTCTCTCTTTCTTGCAATAGCAACATCCGATATCAAACAGTCGCTGTTCACAATTTTTCTCATCACTACTTCTCTGCTTAGCACAGGCTCCATGTTTAACTCACAAAAGGGAATTGAGATACCATCCCAAAGCAGTGTTTTGTTTTTAAAGTCAATAGTTGCATTATTCAGAACATCGCGGCCGAGAATTAGATCGTAATTAAATTTAGCCTCCCTTACAATAAGGGCATTAGTTTTTAGTACTTTTTTAGTGCCTGGAATGGTAATAGACAACTCTACTTCTCCGCTCACGTTACTCTTGCCATTAATGCCCTTCACCATTAAACGACTAGGCTTAACTTCTTCGTTTAAATTCTTAACCTGCTTGTAACTTATTAGGCATTTTTCTGAACCGCTGTCTAGCAAAGCACTCAAATACTGATCATTACTTTTAATTATTATTGTAGGCTTGTTGCTTTCTTTAAACGCAACCAAACCAGCACTTTTTTATTGCAATTACCCTTTACGACACTAGCGGAGAAATAGGCCTCGACTGCTTTGCTTTGTTCTTGTCTATCTGCGAGCTCTTCGTCTTGCAATAATTTATACCTATTCCCGCATTTCAACAAGGGATCAATGAAGGATTGGGTTATCTCGGTGGGATCAATGACTGATCGGTTTGTCTCGCTGGTATCTGGACTTTCGGTCACGGCTGCAAGATTAACGAGGGCGCTGCCAACCTCGGGCTCAAACAATTTCAAGTTCCTCCTGTTACCTCTACCTGTTCCTAATTTTCGCTTGAAAAATCACCTGACTCGGCTTCCGCCCAATGAACTTTACTCTTACCGCGCGCTGTGCCACCTCTATTTACATTGCCACCGCGTAAATAAGTCTTATAATTACGTATTTCAGTTCCCGTTGCTCTACAATTTTTTACCACATGGGTTCCACCACACGCAAAACACCCTTTCGAAAACTGACCTCTCTGTGGTCTGCACTCGAAATGTCCAACAACCGAACATGATGTACAAAATGGGAAACCTCTTTTTTTCGTCGCTTCATACTTGGAATAATGTCCTGAAGCCTGACCAGCAACACTAGAACTATTATTATCTGTTCTCATCATATTACATTCCAAAGATCCATTTGCTCGATCTCCTACGTAACCACTAAATTCTCTTTATCTACCACGAGGATTTTTCAACCAGGGCCTAGGGGTGATCCTTCGTATTCCTGAACGGTAGTTCCTACGGTAGTTTCCTACACTCCCATAGAACACTTCACTCTCCGGAAAACGATCTGGTGCTTCAAAGCATTCATCAAACTCACTGGTTGTATCCGCTAAATAGCTTTCACTCTCGTTTCTAACTGTGTGCTGGGACGCGAGTTTTTTTTCGTCTCCGCCTGTCCCCTAACAGCGGAAATTAATTTCGCTAATAATTCCTCTGCCGTGCTAAACTGAGTTTCAAAAATTTTCCTGGCGAATGACTCGTCTAATAAAGGTCCCAGAATTGTTAACGCTAGACTGTAGGACATGCTGTCACCTACAAATCGTTTCAGCTCTGCTTGAGTCGTGCAAGCCTGATAATAAGGATGCTTTTGCCAACCCAGTGAGGTTGACGTCAGGATGTTCTCTGTCAATTTGCGTATCTTTGAAAAGGCCGTCACCAGCTGGGCTGCCAACGCATTATTTCGTATTAATTGCAATTCATTTAAATCGCATGCCAAGGCGTGTATGCTTTTTTCACCTCGACACACGTATATGTCATCAAGAATTTTAACTACTTGATCAAACGTATAATTTAAATCTGCGTTGACCAGCTTGGTCACAACTGCGTTAAAATCTCCTACATTTTTGTTGGCTGACCTCACTAGGAACTCCTTTTTGCGTTCGTCACTTGTCACGTCTGGAAGCAATGTCATATAAGCTTTCAAATTTTGTATGTGAGTGGTCCATGTTTTATTTTCCAGGAACTCTGGATCGTGCTGACGCCTTCTCCCTTTAAAAATTGGCAGCTCAGCGTTCGTCATTATGGTTCCTACTGTAGGAGGCAGGTTGGCTACTATCTCACGAGCCAACTGAGTCCTGTCCTCATTACCGCTAACACCTGCACTTGTTGTCGGGGTCGTCATGGTCGTAACAGTAGTAACTCTAGGCTTGCTTATCCTACCACTTTTTGTTACTGTGGGTTCTGTGCGAACGAATTCCGGGTCGCTGTCCGAGTAATCTGACATTTATCCTACCACAGGACTATTCCTACTACGTTCCTACCCTACTACAGAACTATTTTAAAGGAATTTTCCTATTCACAATCAAAGATATGCACAAAAATAATGTCACACCTCGTAAACAACAAGAAAAAAACACATCTAAATTCCAAATACACGAGCAATACAAATGAAAATACAATCACACAATCAATCTCCCCCTGGTACTGGAAAGGTAAACTCAAAATGCATAAATTTTGAATACTACAGGACAAATGTCCACAATACACCAGAATTTTCCGTACTCTACAGTATACGTGGCAACACTCCAGACACCTTGGACAGTGCTTCGAGGAAGAAAAAATGAGAAACAACGGAATTACCTTACGTTTTACCACTTGATAAACAAAATCAATTCGCTTAAATCCTTCAATTAACCCTGCTAATGAAAACAGCAAATTTCTACACTTACTTTGGGCATTGAAATGAAATCTGACGTTTATACTGCTAATCCACAGGGAAGTGCGACGCAGCCCGCCGCTCACTATGTTCAAACAAGGACTGAGGCTACTGGCAAGTGCGGTTTACAGGGTTTCCACGCGAGGCGACTCTAATTACCCTAGCTGAAGGGTGTTGATTACCCCAGATTACCCTAAAACAGCTAATCCTGACCTATGATCTATTAATTAACTAAAAGGTAAATGGACTGGTTTCCAGAGCTCTGTCAGTATGAATAAGTCCTGTGTTTCATACTGCATGAGCGTCAGGAGGGAAATCCAGTCGAACGACGTTAGAATGCTGGTTTGATATCCAGGCGATATCACGTACAAGATGTTTGCCAAAAACCTGCCGAATTAATTTTGATGCCCGCTGTTTTCCAAGGCGCCCTTTTTTTCTGCGACTCCTGATCTGGGAACATTGTTTTCATCAAACTAAAAAGAGGCTCACACAATGAGATAGGTGGTGCTTAGCTAAAAATGCACAAACTTGCAGTTCCACTTTACGAGCACGATTTTCGAGAGGACCATTGGATAGCACGTAGCTGGCAATTGATGGTTTTTTTGCCACCGTGGATCGTTGTTTGTGTCGCTGAGAGCATGTGACGCCTGATCTTCGATTTCCCACAAGTAACATAGGTTCGACAAACCTTGCAATATTCCACATCCTTTTGCTCTGTTGATTTTGAGAACTTGGCTAACCATCCCTCAAACTCAGGTTCCGGTGTCAACGAATCTTTAAATTTCTGCTGGTAGTTTCTAGTTTTCAAGTGGAGCTTTCCTTTTTTCGAGGTGGTGTCGTTGGCTCTTCCTCACTCGGTGCGCGATCATCTGCTATGCTGCAAGAAATGCAATTATATGTGTACCTATCCCTAGTACAATTATTCATTTTTTATTTAATTTTCCATCCATTCAGCACTTCAGCCATTCTTTCCACATGCTCGATCTAACCTAACACTTTGATCCACTCTCTGCGATGACTTTCTAGCTTCCCTCACTCATGACCTTCGTCATATCTTTTCATAACGGATTTTATCCAATCTTGTTACACCACATATGCTTCTCAGAGACTTCGCTGCAATTACATTCACTTATCAACTCATAAAGTTGGTCGTAAAGTTATCAAATTTCTTCATTTCCTGAAGGGCGGGTGAGGAAATTCAGAGGTTTTTGGAAAAAACTACCTTGCCTTTATTAATATGCATAAACTTTCCTCAACACTCAGTTGTAGAACCCCTAATGCTTCAATTTTGGTTGACGGAATTCTAGGCGTGATCACAGTTATATCAAATTCTACGTCCGTGCTACTGCGCCTAAGAAGGACAGTGAGAATATAAACATATATTGCAAGTTTCAAGTCGACAACTGTACTCGTTTGTTTATATGAATTTTTGTAACTAATTTTATAGCTTCTTCCTTTCGCGTTTAACACTTTTTGTAACTCGAAGTGTCAAAGAACCCTGTCTAAATTTTTTTGTTTGCATCGCTACAATAACATGCTTCTTTGGCGTGCAAGATGGCTAAGAAATAGGACGCCTTTCATCTAATTAGCTGGGAAAATACCGGCGCTGTGAGGTAACTCTGCTATTAATTCAATGACTATCACAAGAATGAACCTATTAATTATTTCTACGATGAAATATATTAGCTGTGGAATTTAACAATACAACAAACATACCTGTCAATATTCTGTTGAAGCGTATAACCACTAGCGCAATCAGAATAGGAGTGACTTTCGTCGACTGGCTGTTGCTGACACTGATCTAGTTTTTATTAGCAAAATGCAACTCAGAATCATTTGTCAAAACGATGTGGACAAGAGATATCATGGCTTCGTCTCTTGACGCCGTCTTTCGTGAGCGATACCTGATGAAATTCAAATATGCGACACTAACTACCGTGCACTAACCACAGCAGCAGTGCAGTTTTGTGAACACTAAATTCTGACCCGTTTCATTACAGTTCGTTCAAGTGGTAACCAGTAGGGTGCTTGCATATTGGCTTTCAATTTTCTAATTTTCGTAGATTAGGCGGTCACTACCTTCACGGAGCTCTGATTACCCTAGATTTGCCCATATTTTTCATTACCCTAAACATTACCCTAGGGTACCCCTGATTACCCTAAACTGGGGTAATTACCCTGCTCGTGGAAACACTGGCGGTTTATGCGGGTGCCGCTGAGGCAGAGACAGAGTCTGGGATCATTGAGTGCATACAGAAAAAAAAATATCTGCCCAGCGACAGAAAATAAAAAGACTCGCTCGGTCTGCTCTAGGTACATGCGCACTTCGGGGAAAAAAATTTTCTCGAGGACCTAACTGCAATAAGAATGTAGACTGCAGCGTGCGTTGCTTGTTGCTGAAGGGCAGGCTGCTGCTGATACGTGCAGGGAAAAACGTCGCTGTAGTTACACGATGACTGGGAACGATGCTGAAGGACGTAGTTGTCAATTACAATGGCTTAAAATAGCGAATCACTGTTCGTCACTATGAAACTACTGCTTCAGTTTATTTAATTCCACCGACAGTTATTGTACGTAGTATTGTATGCACCTTGAAGTTATTATTCAAAACAAATTGTTTCTTTAGTGATCACTTGTCGCTGGGAATGCACTTATCGTCACCTCGAAGACGATTTCTATGTCTTCTCCAGATTCATACACAAGGATTCTGGTGCGAAATGGTGAGCCTATATTCAAATAAACTGTGAATTAGCTGTAAACCTCTACCAAGTCTTCCGCCGGTATTGAGAACCCAAACACGAAAACAGAGGGACGCGGCTGCCACAGTTGGTTATGTTCTTCGTTACAAATCAGAGACTGTATAATGTTCCAATAACTCTATAATGTTCGGGACACTTGATATCCTCTTAAGCAATTACACAAATGCACGTGAGTTCAATCCAGACTGGTCCACCAATGTACGGTGGTTAAATGATCACAGAGGGTGGCTTAGCGGTAAGTTTATTTAAGTTAAGGTTTTTAACCATATTGTATCGAGTTTTTTTTTCACGTTAACTACGAACAGGGCTACATGTATATGGTTTCGCTTAGCTGCCCTTGTTTTTGCTTGTTTTTTTTGCCGATAGCTATAATAATGCTTGGTTGGTGTGTTGGTAAGATTGTTTAGGACACTTTAACTTTTTAATGGAATAACTTGCGAGAGGTTTAACGTAGTTTAATGTAAAGACGGTTTGAAGCAAGACGGTTCTTAAATTTACTAGCGTTAACTTTCAATTAGACTTGTCACTTTAATTTTTTGACTGCGTGTTACCTTGTTCCACGGTTTGCATTAATTCCACGAATTCTTGAGTTTGTTGACCGTGTTAATTTTGGGGTTATGGCTTACTCCAGGTTCGATGGGGGGTGCTATGTGCGAGTATTGCGAGTATTGCCGTCTATGTCTGTATTCATTCTGTATTCAATCTTGACATCTGGATGCCTCGCACCCTATATAAGCCTTGCTTGCTCAGTTTGAGGTGCTCATTCATATCTTCTGTCCTCCTGTGCCAACGACATCTGGTTACCTAAATAAACTTACCGCCAAGCCACCCTCTGTGATCATTTAACCACCGTACATTGTAAAGCAATGATTTAGGTTTCATTGAAAGCGCAAAATGTTGCTGCATAGCTGGACGTGGGCTCGTTACTAAATTCGCAATGGTTTCTTTTTTAAAAAATGTGAATTTGTTTTAAATCATACATTTTTCCGTAGATTTTTCAATGTAACTAAAAATTTACTGTGAATTTTAAAGCAAGCCCACGTCCAGCTAGTCAGCAACATTTTGCGCATTCAATAAGACCTAAATCACTGCTCTACGATAATAACTTTCGTAGTAGATAGATTTTGAACTTATTACCTTCAATTGTTCAGGAGACGCATTTTTCTACAATTTTTCATGCTTTTTCTTTGCGAGCTACATTATTTAAAAAAATTGACGCGGTTGACGTTCTGAAAGCTTTCTGAACATATGAATATATTTTCTTGCAAGTTTTTTTGTGGTTTCTTGAAGGAACTGATACCACAGGTATCACAAATATGTATGGAACTGGTATCATTGATATGCATCACCGCTCCAGGAGCGAACGCTGCGGCGTCACTCTCGACGTGCTGCACCCCTTCCCAACTATGTTTCCCACTCTCACGGATCAAAAAATGTTGTGTAACTGTGTTAGATTGTTAACTAACGAGTTCTGTGTTGAATAGACCAACAACACAAAATCCCTATATATTTAAATTGTGTTTAATGCAATTAATGTCCAGCACTAACAGCAGCATTTGAATCCACCCCCCTTCCCATCATTTACTTCTCTCACGAAGCCCAGAACGTTCTGAACCTTTCCTAGGTTGTAAAATAAGGACTTCTGTATTGAATAGAGCAAAAAAAGCCAGAGGAAAAGAATTTTCAGGGGCGTTGCACATGCCCTTACTGGTCGGCGCTGTCTGCTGATTGGACCCCTCCCCCTCACCCCTACCCCATTTCCCCTAATTACGGTGCTCAGATCGTTCGTAAAATTTGACAGCTTGTGAAGTGAGCATATCTCTAGTGAATAAACAGACCAGAGACAGTTTTAGAATTCGTGAAGCGATCCTAAAAATAAATAAAGCTAAATTTTAACATTTTGGAAAAAAAATTGTGATATGCGATTAATATTACTCCATCACGAAGAAATTATTTTTGGGTTTCGAGCTATATAACATTTTTTTCTTAAATTTGGGAAAAAAGTCTTCATTTTCTTGATAGAAGTGTTTCAAGGATTCCAAAACTGTCTTCGGGTTTGTTTTAGCATCAAAACTCAGTGACTTTCAAGCTTTTGAATGTTGAACGTTAGAGGTGTTGGGTATAAGCGATAAATTAATTTTTTGTTGAAGTGTAATATAATGGACAATGTATGCAATTGAATGCTGTTTTAATTTCTATTTCGATAATTTCCATACATAGCTTCATATTCACACTGTGAATTAAGATTTCCAAAAATAAAATTTTTTTTTTCATAATATGAAATTTTTTATTTTCAATCAGATTCTTATGAAATTTGACTATGATATGTAACTCTTGATAAGAAAAACAATTTCTTGTATTGTTTTTTTTTATTTAGACCTTGATTTGTGAAAAAATGTGACATATTGTTTTTTGGGTATTGATATTTCACTGATATTGATATTTCAAGACGTATCTCCACATTCAGTTTTTATGCTAGAACAAAAATAAAAGACAGTTTTAGAATCCTTAGAACAAATCAAACAAACATATATGAGCAAATTTTCCGTTTCCCGTTTTGTCGAAATGGGGTCGAAAATTAAAGATGTTATTCCCCTTAAATTCAGAAATTTTCCCCCCCCTTGGGGGGACCCATTGTCCGTAGCGCCATAAAATTTTAGGACCAAATAGTCCACCACCTCAGGCTCCTTTTCCAACAAAATCATGAAAAATGCCCTTCGGAGCAACAGGGGCCTGGTATGATCTCCTTAATGCAGGTTAACGTTGGTATTTCGCTGTACTGTCCACTTTCTAAGAACTTGTAGTGTTTATAATGCAGTGATTAATAATAACTTTAAAACGAACAGATAGGTTAATAAGCCTCACTAGTACTACATAGTTAAATAATTGGCGCGAATGGCAACTTGGTGTAGCAACACGGATGTGGAGGGAGAGGGGTGGGCGGTGTAGAAATTCGCGAGACTGGAGTCAGTGCATCCGAGGCTTATAGCCATATAAACATCGTTGGATTGTGGCCGTATAATGGACGAACATAAGGCATGAAACACCTGTTTCTACGTTGTTGTGTACACTGAATCCAGTTTGAAACTATTAAGGGCCGTTTACACTAGGGGACATTTTGGCCGTTAGGAGCGACATGTGTATACCAGGCTCACCACTGAGGCTCATATTTGTGTGTGTGTGTATACAAAGTTCCTTATGATCGAATTGGTGAGGCACGACGCACGATAGGATACTTTGCTTCACTCGCAACTACCGTGGCAAATAGGATACTTTGCAGACACACAAATATGAGCTCTAGTGGTGAATCTCGTATACACGTGTCACGCCTGACGGCCAAAATGTCCCCCAGTCGCATTTCTTTTCAAATTTTCTTACAGCTACAGATATGTTCACAACATTGTTTAATTTGTATCGATATAGAGTTCAGTGTAAGAAGTAAGCGTTCCGTTGTTCGAAAATTTATTTCTTTTGTTCTAGGTATCTTTACACTTGCACGACTCCTCCTTACTCTTACCTGTTACTGTGCCCAAACGACCCAATTTCGTGGTAATTGTTCATGTTAATTTAAATGTTCCTTGCGTTCGTTCCATAGACCTAACAAGTCTAAATTTGGCCGAGTTTTTTTTTTGCTACAATAGACTAAGTATTCTCTAAAGCTGACTTGCCTTAAGATTTAATTTCGTTTTTTCTGCAATTTATTATCATTACTGAGGCTAGAATTCTCCAAACGAACATAAGACGGGGAAAGTCTTAACTTTCTCTGAGATTGAAATTTGAATTTTGCCAGAATGAAATTGTCCCCTGTTAGAGAACATTAAACCTTTCCTTATTTCAAGTAGGAATTTAAGGAATGATTTGCACTCGAAACCATTTCCTAAGGCCTAGATGAGTGCTCAGAAGCACCCATTATTCCACTCGTGGCTTGTGACAGCTCGTCATGACTGAGGAGCAAAATTTCAATTTGTGTAGGATATTAACTGCAGAAAGTAAACGTTGACAACTTATAATAATTTTATCTGATGAAATACTTTACTGCTATGCAGAAGTTAATAGGAAAACAAAAAAATTAGCTTGGCTATGATCATCAAATTAAAAGTGCTATATTAAGTGAAATGAGGTGTTGACAAATTTTAACATTTGCATCGATACTCGCACACACACCCGGCTGTGCTGAGGCCCCAGTAAACAAAAGAGTGGTCACTTGCGCCTTCATTTGTCACATCAGGCATGGCCTTCTGATTTTGTGGAACTTGGAAATTTCGTTCCTAAGAATAGAATGGTGGTTGAGATGTCCGATGGTCAGATCTGACTGGTGATAGAACATGATGGAACATGCTGAAGCGAAAGAAGTTAGAAGATTATGAAATTAAGCGGTGGAACATGATATTGTAGCATGATGATGGAAGTGAATGTTGAAACATTGGTCCAACATGATGATGGAATAAAATAATGGAACATAAAAGTACAACATGATGTGAAATTAAATTTCGAATTATGAAGGCGCAAGATAGCGATAAAATAAAATGTTGAAAATTGATGATACAACATGATTAGGTACAAAATTTTGTTGGAACATGGTGATACAACATAATTATGAAACAAAATGCTGGAACATGATAACACAACATTATGATGGAACACCACAGATAACATGATGTTGCAATGTGATGATGAAATAAAATGTTATAACAAAATGACAAAACATGATGTTCGATTAAAATGTTTGATCTTAATAATGCTACATGATGATGGAGGGAAATGTTGGAACATGACGACACAACATGATAATGGACAAAATGTTGAAACACAATGATCCAATATCCGGATTGAATTTGGTTCATCACGTGCAAATACTCAGTTAGGCCCAACGTGGAATAGAACTAAAAACTTGCTAAACTTCAGCCTTGAGCAAATTTTTTGTTTAATAAACTGCACACCATTACACCCCCTCCCGCCTATCCCTCTTCCCCCCCCCTCCTCTCCCTCTCTCACCCTCCCCCCCTCCCTCCTCTCCCTCACCCTCCACCCCTTCCACCACATTGACCGACTGGCCTACGTACGTCAGGGGCATCCCATTTAGAATTTCTTTGGTCGTTTGGGGCTTAATATCAAAGTTTGGGAGAGGTTAAAACCTTTTCGAGATTTTATTCGTTTCTAAAATTGTCCTTTTTTACCTGAAAACTACTTCATAACGTTCGTTTGCCAGTAAATGTTCCATTTGACCATTAAAGTTTTGTCGTCAGCAATTAGATTTGATTCCTGATCAATAGATAGTTTTCTCACCAAACCCTCAATCGTTTTGATCATATAATTATGACATCATGCCCAGTATACTCCCTAATCTGGTAGCAGTATGATTCATCTCCGCTCACCGCAAGACAATACCAAAATTCAGCAGAGGACGAGAGCTGCGGTAAGCCAAAATATGAAGGCGACCGACACGTTCCACAAATGCTGGAAAGAAATGTTTGTGTCTGGAGGAAATCAAGCGCTCGTCTTTTCTTGTATATTCTTTCCTAATGTCGAAGGTTACACTGGTGTTTCAATGCGTGACGAATGCGCGGCGAACAAAGGACGGGAGGCTGGTAAGTTACGTTCGGGTAGGCTTGACGAATCATTCCATTGATACGAACAAACGAATATGCACTTTGGCAGTAGTAGATGAAGTTGAATAAAGCTTGAGTGTACGCATTTCTATTGACGTGCATGATCTGCTTCCAGTTTCATTTTACAGCTCTGCTGTCGGTTATCATTCTGAAAGTGCGTCCACAGCCCGAGCAGGTCTTCGTGTGATGTATTTGTTTCTGTTGTTAATTTAGATGAAGAAGTTCACTATCATTTGACGCACCACTTATATGAATATTATTATCAGAATTTCGAGGTTTATATACTTAGCAGTTATAATTTCAAATACTGATATGATGGAAGAAATTCAATGGAACTTCAAGATTTAACGGTTTGAAATATTGGGTGGATATTTCGCACTTCGCGCAAAAATTTCGTGTTCGATGCTCACCGAGTTTGAAGTCGCCCAAGGTATCTGAACTGATACGGGATTGTTTTCAAACTTCTTCATTGGTCGATCCTCTCTAACTATCAGGCTTTAGATATCGTTCACAGCTTTGTAACTCCGGCTTACGATGGTTGAGTGGCAAGCAACTGCAGTAAAGAGAGGAATTTCCGTTCTAACCTTCGGTCTTCGTCTTCTCCATCACGTTTGAAGAGCGTGATGTGTGGTGCAAATACCGCAAGTGCCGATCACGGATGGGACTGAAGCCTGACCGCACGTTGATCTCAGTGCTTGGACTGATCCGTGGAGATAGAGTATAACAGTCGAACAATATTACAAGGCAAAATTAATAAATTTAACTTTGAGCGCAAACCGCGGTTTTTTATCGGATGACAAATAATTCTTCATTAATGGGTCGCCGGTTGCGCTATTATTCCTGATGCCAGCCAACTGTTCGTACGCGCTCCGCGGAACTGTTTGTTTGAAATGAATCATTTAATTATTTGCAGCTCGGCAAAAATCCATAAATGTTATTTTAGCAGCCTGTATAGTACGAAAAATTCTGAGTTATTTTAGGTTCGTATTCATTTCCATTTTTTTTTCAACCAGAATATTTTTTCTGTATATCGTTCTAACTCGTTCGACCACCAAAAAAACAACGGGATTAAAAACAAAAAAAGGAAAAGGAAAGGCAAAAAGAAAATTTGATTTTAGAAGAAAATAAGAATGAGGAAACACGACCAAAGAAATATATACAAAAAGTAAAAAAAAATAATTAAAAATTATACACTCTGAAAAAATAAGAAACATAAAACGAGGAGATAATTTGGAACAGAAAATAGAAAATGAGACAAAAGGATACAAAATAGAGAGCACAGGAAAAATAATATCATAGAAGAAAGTAGAAAACAGAAAGAAAAATGGTAGAAAGTAAACAAGAAAAAATAGTACACAAGTAAACAACACTTAAACCATTGGAAAAATTTAAAGTAAACAAGTAAACAATACTTAAGACATTGGAAATTTTTTTCAAACCGTCGCAGAAAAACTCGCTGTAATTCATTGGTGTATTACACTGACTTATCGAGATCCCAAATAGGTGAGTGTGAAGGAGTAACTATGATATTTCCAGTTGATAACTTCTTCTTCGTGAATTATTGTTTGAACAATGAACTCATCGACTCATTTAACATTGAACTGCTTGTTCATTTAACATTCAATTATTACCTCATTAATCATTTCATCATTAACTCGTTTAACATTTAATCATTAATTCATTTAACATTTTATTGTTAACTAATTTAAATTTTTTTATTAACTCATATAAGAAATTATCATCAACTCATTTAACATTTATTTATTAATTCATTTGATATTTAATCATTACCTCATTTAACATTTAGTCATTAACTCATTAATCACTACAGAATCCGGTTTTCTCCGTCATTTCCTTTTTAGCAACATTTCACCGACTGTGAATGCGAAGACAAATTATTTGTTTCACTCTGGTATTTTTCAAGTTTTCTCTTTTTGAGTTCACAGGTTATGTATGTGTTTTCAACTCAATTTTGTTGTGCTTTTCTGTCAATCATTTTTGTTTCAACATTTTACATGTGTATTACGATACCAATGTGTTTGTATCAATTAAGGATGTTAATGCAGAGATATTTTATAAACCAATGTTTCAACATTTCATGTTTGAACTTTATTGGAAATAAACTGAATTTTCTTTTCTTTCTTTCTCGTGAGTGCATTAAGACAACACTATTTCGCTAACTTTTCGTACTGTTCCAGCTTTGCTTCAAGTTTGATTGTTACCGTTGTACAAGAATCCTCATGTTTCTAACTCCGGTGAACTCTTTTGTGCCAGTATTATCAGCGTAATTACTAAATATTATTAATTTGTTGTATGGTAAAACATTCTATTCCTTTCGAGCTGATTATTTTGGTATACTAGTCGATACGTAAGAACGAAAAAAAGAAAATTCTTCTGAATGTCGATCTCATAGTCTCAGACGCAAAATAA
This sequence comes from Morinoia aosen, assembly GCA_030386875.1. Classification (NCBI taxonomy): domain Eukaryota; kingdom Metazoa; phylum Arthropoda; class Malacostraca; order Amphipoda; family Talitridae; genus Morinoia; species Morinoia aosen. Next base: position 584,290 of record CM059572.1, on the reverse strand, counting down.
TTTAGTTCTGTTCATTTTACTCCTAACATTAATCTCTTCAATCACTAGTTCCCATGTTCGTTTCCTCATACTCCATTATACGTGCGCCCTAACGAGAGTGTTTTCAATTGTGTGTCTCACGGATTTCTTTTATTAGTTACTTATATTTATTTGCATTTTCAAAACCAAATTAATTTCCGCAAAGAAAGAATGGATGTTAATGTGAATGTATTCTAACATCTTTTTTCTTTCTGTTTTTCGTTCTTATTAAAACATTTTGAAAGGCCACGGATTCGACGAATGTAATAACTTTGAAGAACATCATTGTTTCACTTTCTTATTCTAGTCTTAAGTTGTTCATGTTAGTTTTGTATGGTAGTATTTCCTTTCTTACGCTCGTGCGTACATTATGACAACAGTATCTTAGGTAGTTAACCTTTTATACGTTCCAGCTATGTTGAATTATTACGGCTAGCATTGTACAACAATCCCATTCATGTCTTTTACTCCGGTGAACTCATTTGTGTCAGCACTATTAGCATAAGTGGGAATTTTTTTTTTATAGTGAGTTTTATATTTTTTACGAGCTCATCACATGGCATATCTAGTTGATGCGTTAGTATGAAATATTGTCCAAAATCCCGACTGTCGACCACACAGTTCTAGACTTGAAATAAATTAAATCTGACAATTATACTTTAACATCAATCCCTCGAGCTCGTATCACAAGTTCCTATGCTCGTATGTTCATATTTTAATATAAGTACGCACTAACGAGAGGGTTTTCAGCAATGCGTCACATGGATTACGTTTTCTGAGTCGCTTGTTTTTAACTGCATTATCAAAATGTGACTAACGCATCGAAGAGGTACGCAATTTTTTCGTGCTTTTCTTCGAATCATGTTTCGACAACTAACATGGGTACTGCGACAACCATGTAGGAATAGCAGTTGAGGATCCAAATTATTATTTTCAACAAACAACATGGATATTACGATTATCTTGTACGAGTAGAAATAAGGGATCTCTAAGTTAAGGTATTTGAATGCGATTTTCACTTTTATCTCAATATAAGTGCGCACAAACGAATGCGTTTTTCAACTAAGCGTTACGAGGATTGTGTTCTCTTCGTTACTTATATTTAAATGCATTGTCAAAATCAATTCACGCAACGTAGGAAACTCATTTTTGTCAATCATTTTTTGTTTCAACATTTTACATGGGAATTACGATACCAATGTGTTATTATCAATTAAGGATGTTAAAGTTAAGGTATTTTAAAAACCAATGTTTGAAGATTTCATGTTTGAACTTCACTGGAAATAAAATCTCTTTTGGGCTAAAAAATGATTTCAAAAAACTATATACAAAACACACCAAATAAACGTCGCCATTGATTTTTTCACGTAAGTTTACTTTACTGGAGTGATTTAAATGAGTTCGTACTCTGAAAATAATATTCAACTTAAAACAAGGCTATTTAACGCTTTTCAATTATTCTCATACGCGTAAATTTTTCCGTTTTCATGAATTTGCGCACCAAATTCAGAACGAACGAGTCATGAACTGGAATTTTCGGATACCTAAAAATTGAAAATTCGGATACTTTGAGGAGATTTTCTCGACGCGAAACAGCTTCACTAAGACGCGATAAAGCGCCCATCTCAATGAGGCTCTGGCAGGCCTAGGCAGAATTAAATTAGGCCTGCGTTGTCCTCTGCCCTTAAGAACTTATCTAGAGACACACAAAATGGAGCTTGTGTAGGTTGGAGAACTTTTCAAATTTTGCTAATCATTCAACTGGAGATAAAGAAATGGTCGAAGGTCGAGCTCGTAATTCTTCCTCCAGTACAAACAGAACTGCCAGCTTCGTATAGTTCCCAACAAACCTCCATTTCAACAGCATCGCCACACTTTTTTTCAAACTTTGTTTTTGTTTAAGCCTTTTCAAATAAATCACTTCCGGATATCAACACGTTACTACAGTCGAGGAAATCATACAAAATGTCATAATTGTGTATAGTTTCAAATAATTCTAATATAATACAAACTGTACAAAAATTAGTGATTAGCAATGACAGTTATATTGTAGATTGTCAAAGTGAGGCATAGGACTCAAAAATATGCTCTAAAAACCAGTTCCTCGTGAACAGGATCCAATAGGGAGCGTCTTGTTTCTGATCAGCCCGATTGATGGCAGTGAATGGGTCCATGAGGAGCGTCAGTCCACAGCTGAGTTAAGATTCCGGATGCGTCCCTAGGAATATAGAACTGGGAACAAGGGAATAAAAAATATTAATTTGAAAACTTTAAAATATTGGATATGTGAAAACTCGTCTTGATTAACACTCGTCGAAAATTGTAAAATTTACAATCTACTTTCCTTTCAGTGTCTTGTAGAAATTTTTGTTCAGGATCCGCTAAATTGTTTATAAATAAACAGAAATATTTTTAGCAAAGAATTATATGGATTAAAAAATACATATATTGTTGCAGGTGATGTTAAAAAGGCACTAAATTACTTGATTCGAAGTGCATTGATGTATGAAAATTAAAATCATTATATCAGGAACATCTGAACGTCAAAAACATCCACGATCATGACCTCTTTACGCAACATTTTTGCAGATCAAGTAAAATTTTGACATCAGTGATTATAACTGCATAATATGACGAATTAGGATGTGAATTAAAAACATGTCCACAGAATGTTTACCATGAATTAGTTCGATTTTATCGAAATGATACGAATGAAATATTGCAAGGGGCCAGCAGGAAAACGTGCGTTCAAACTAATGTTCGATGAAAAACAGATGTGTTACTCATGAAACAGAAAAACATTGCTACGTCCGTATAACGTCTTCTAATAAATTAATAATTCATTCGTACTCGCTGAATTTTATTTTAAATAAGTTAGAATTATTAATCAACTTTTAAAATGTATTTTAAAGAAGAAATCAAAACAGAAGGGATGAAAACACTACTGCAGTACAAAGAATTTAAATGAAATGTAGTTATAGATTTAAAAACAATCACAAGATGAGAAAATTCCTCGCGACAATACAGACTCAATGAGTTAGCAAAATTAGAAGTAGTTGCAAATGTTTACATAGAAAATATATCCAAACGCCGACACAATATTAAAACTCACCTGATTCTTTTATGCCGATTGATTTTTGGATCTAGTTTTCACGCTCATATTCTTCTTTTAAATTTTGAAGGGTAGACTTTTTCAAGAAGACGCCCTGTGCGCGGCATAAAGGGCAAATTGAGTGAGTCTTGAACCATGTCTGGGGACAGGCCACACCCAGAGCGTGGGTGCAGCCGGTGAGCACTGCGTAGTCCTCCTCTGAGTTGAGGCGTGCCGTCATGCACACGGGGCATTCAGGCTCCAGTCTGACCCAGTCCAGCATCTCTTCAGGAAGCAAATCGCCCATCAGTTCCTCAACAATAGTTTCTTCAAATGATTTCATAATTTTACGGGCACTCTTCCTAGCGGCGATGGCCTCGCTCCTATCACGATGGGCTTCCATGTACTTTGGGGACCGAAGTCCACAGTTCAGCTGCCGTGTGAGGTCCCCAACCGCCAGCAACAGCTGTTGGTTGGCGTTGGGATAGAATTCGTCGCCATCGAGGGCGCTCACCGCTGCAACCGTCGCTGAAATGATCCATTTCAGCGAGGCAGCCTCTACTGTTGAACTGATGGCTTTTGCGTTGTTGAGGTTGTTGGTTGAGATGATGAATCTCCAGGCGTGTAGGAGATCATGGATAACTTGAGTTGATGGGTCTTCTATTATATTCTCGATGGCGCGCCTGACCAGCATCATGCACACGCTCCTTTCCAGAGACAGGTTCTGCGCTGCCGCTGGAGTGACGTAGCTCAGCCAATGCTCCTGGAGATCAGTGGTCTCCATGTCCTCGCAGGGTCGCACCAAAGTACGCAGAAATGTGCGTGCCTGTTCCATTTCGTGAACTTTAATCTGTTTTAAACTTGGTGTGGGAGCTGAGGCACAGAACCTTCGAGGTGGAACGGTCAAATATTTTCAGAAACTGACTTTCACAAACACTTTTGTTAAGGCTGAACGCTATTTATCACTTTAGCCACAGTTTTGCAGGCGAGTTTCGATGCTTTTCGATCAACGCAGGATCTTTCACTTCGAAGAAACGACCACTTTGATCTTTAGAGACACAATGACCTGCCGGTTGGTCAATCCCCCTCCTTATATACCGACCAAATCAGCTGCGGCCGGCAGCATCATCTCGCGTAGATAGGCCTTATACACGCTCGCTCCTTCGCCAGCGTTTCGGGCGCTTAACATTATTGAGCCCCAAAAAGTAGACTCAAAATCCGTATCTGATGGGATGTTTGCCCCAGGGATCTCGGGTGTCTCTTCACATAGTTACTTCATTTGTTATGCTTCGGTCAACAAATTTTTTTTCATATTTCCTCCAGAAGACAATGCCTTCATGATTTGACAATTTTGGAATACCTCTGAATAACAAAACAAACCACGGGTAAGTTAGTACACGCCTTAGCGGGTGTCCAAGTACCCTTACCTGGTGTAACGTAATACACATTAATATGTACTACATTCGCTTCATCTGTGTAAGTACATCACAAATCTCTAGAAAAGTAGTTCTTTCCTGGAAGCCAATATTTGTTCATCAATCATTTAAGTAAATATTGAGCAAACATAGCTATATCATAGTTTTTCCGATATTTCTCCGTTTTGCTTCCACTGCACAGTTTCCAACTTCAATTATATGGCTATTTCAAAAATAAAACATGAAGTTTGATTCGGGATTTCTTTTCAAAAAGGAGCTGTAACCTGGAATATTTTATTTTATAACGCTCGTTTCGATAATGGAACGAGATACAATGAAAAAATTCTCAAAAAAGGCATTATTAATTCACCTACTGTTGGTTCTGGTGATAGAACGAAACGCACAAAATTGCTGTTCGCTTGTTGAGTTTCGAAGCTTTGGAGTTCCGTCTGCAGTGCTGGAGAGTTACTCCACTTATTCTTCATTTTCTTCCTATACCTATTTATATCACATATACGTCGTTTTCTTCACATATACATCGTTTTCTTTCTTTGTTCATAATTTAAACAGTAATTTCGGCACGTTTGGAAAACAACGATTCAAGCATTCGGAGAGGTTCAGATAAAATTTTAATATATGATTTTCGGAAGTTTTCTCTGATTGCATTTGCAATACAATAACTCTGACGAGAATCGAGATAACCAATACAGCCCCCATATAACTAATTATTTTAGAGAGACAAAGAAGACGTATCTTTTTCTCTTCTTTCAGAATGGCTAGTGCTATTTTCAGAATAGCTCGCCCTTATTTGAGGGAGGTTTTGAAAAAATTGAGTTTTTACGAGTGAACGTTAAACATATACAGAGCGTCACTTATTCATTGTCACATAGAAATGTCTCCGCATGAATTTTAACACGCATTTGAGTTTTACCTCACAATTATTGTCATGAAGTTTCGGATGACATCCACTATTAAAAACTTTTAGATTTAGCAGCTTGAAATAGTTAGGGGCATGTCCCACTTTGGGCAAACATTTCGTGTTCGACGCTCCCTGAATTTGAAGTGGCCCATGAAATTTAAACCGAAGTGTAATTCTTTTCGAACTTCTTAATTTATCTGTGCTTTCTAACATCAGGTTTTAAAAATGATTTACAGCTTTGTTACTCCAGTTTCCGATGGTTGAGTGATAAGCAAGTGCAGTGAAGAGAGGAGTTTCCTGTCTAACCTCCGCTCCCCGTCTTCTCCATCACATTTGAAGAGCGTGAAGTGTGGCGCAAATACCACAGGTGCCGAACATGGATGGGACTGAAGCCTAACCGCATTTTGATCTCAGTGCTTGAACTGATCAGTGGAGATAGAGTATAACAGTGGAACATGATTTTAAGCATCATTACTGAATTTGATTGTTAGAGCAAGCCGGGGTTTTTAGCTGATACTGAATAATCAACCATTATTGTGTTATCAATTGCGCTTAAGACCCTCGTACGAGCGATCTGTTCATAAGCAGGTCAGGAAGCTATTTGTTCGATATTAACCATTTATCGTTCTATCAAAAATTGATAGAGATTAATTGATCAGCAGTTTTAGTGCACAAAATTCAGAAATTTTTCAGGTTCGTGATCGGTTTCAATTCTATGTTTTTTCCAAACAGACTTTTTTCCACTGAGCCCAAAACCTTGTCACATTACCAGCACTATTTCATCAATAATTTGCTACTGCATGCGTGTATGTTAGTTTGTTTATTTGCATATTTGTGTTTCTGCTCCGTGGTTGTTCACTTCAAGCTCTCAATTTCCCGTGATGGATGAAGCTGACAAGGTATCTTGTATTTAATTTATTATATTTTGAAAGCTTGCCGCTCGTACTGGATGAACCCTTCAATTGTAAGCCGAGTGGGTCGTTTCATTGATGATGATGATGGAACATATTGAAGAAACAATATGTAACACGATTGTAAAATATATCGAAACAATAGTGATGGAACATGAGGATGTCACAATGATGCACCATAATGATGGAACATCATTGTAGAACATGGTGATTTTCGTTAACGATGCGACAGGTTGGAAAATATCGGAATAACATGATGATTTAAAAGGATATTGGAACATAATCATAGACCATAATGATGGCGTATGGGGGAGGAATATGAATAGAATATAGCATGCAGTTTTATGAGTAATAATAATAAAATAAGACCAAATAAAAAGTTGAGTGAACACGACGGTTGAAAATAACGATACATTTGGAGGTTAAATATTTTACAGGAGATAAAACACATTAACTTTTATGTGCTACCAAGAATATCAGCCTGTGAAATATGGTATTGAATATCCGTAGAGTTTTAAAGTATTTATCCCAGCGTTAGGGGAGAAGAAAAAACACATTTCCGATAGCACAGTTTACAAAACTGGAATTCTATACCGTAGTTATATCAAACCATTATTGCTTCTCCTTGGATGCTTCTTCAGTTCAGTATTTTCTGCCATCTGTTCTTTATTTGAACATTGGACGCGATGTGCGCACCGAATAAATTTTCAATAAAGGAGTTTCTCAAATGTATTTTTCCGAACACTGCGTACCTCCCATCACGATACGGACGAGTTTTATTTTTGCAATCACGACAAAACTCCCTTCGCCTGTGAGTAAATATTATATTATATTGATTATGCGCAATTTTTTGTGTGTGCAGATCAACATACGTTTTTGATCTTCCCCTATTTTTTCTTGCAAAACATTTCACACTTTATAGGCGTATCATCATTACACAGACACTTTTGAACAATTAAACGTCGGCTGGAAGTTACTTGTTTAGTAATTTCTCCCTAACTCCCAGACCAATTCCAACTGTTGACTTTCTGCAACCAAGGTAGATTGTTAGAAATTGTAATTTATAGATGGAAAAATTTATGGGACAATAATTGAAATAAATATATCATAGCAATCATTTTGTTCTATCCAGAAATTCTTGATCAATAAATATGCATCGATTTGCTAAATTGTGAAACTCATTCACGGCATCTTATGAGTATGATTTGTCTTACACACGCCTTATTTTCTACGCCACATTTCTTCATGAAGTTCAGCATCAGAAATTGAGCATTGATTTCTTTCGTCTACTTACGACGTGTCATCGTCGTTTGCTTGAAACTATTGTTTCTAACTTTTTTCATACCGTTAACTTTTTATATAACTTTTGCGCGTCAAAGTTGTCGATGTTTGTCATGATCAAAATGAACATTTCTTATTTCCCCACATACAATTTTTCGCGCTAAATCTTTTTGCATCGAACACACTTTCAAATAATTAAATGTTAAATAACCTTTTCAATATACAGTAAACAAGACAACGACCAATATCGTACAAATAATTTTCTCTCGTAATTTTCCCTTCATAAGCTTAGAAACCATATGGAAAATATGTCTGAAAGCAGTAAAATGAACTAGAATAAAAAAACTGAATTAATCAGTACTATATAAAAGAAATAAATATACTCTGTATTAGCTATCGACAACTTCAAAGGACGGAGGTAACGATGCAAAACTTTTTTTATTAGGATTGTTGAAAACAAAACGAGACGTGGCAATCACTGTCGATCATTGGGGTGTTAAACAAATCTGCATGATATAGTAGAGCTGAGAGTGAAGGAGTAATGTTTCCGGCTCGATATCGTCTTTTTCATCCGTTATTTCGACTTGTAAAGTGTCAAATTATTTAACGTTTTATTATAAACTCGTTAATCATCACTAAGACCTGCTTTCGCCGTAATTTTATTCCTGTGACATTTCGGGCAGACTGTGAATGTGGAGAGAAATGATTTGTTCCACTGTAACTATGACTCGAAGTACATCTTATTAAATTCATCGTTCATGTTTATGTTCTAACGTCTGTACTAATAAATAATTTGATTGAAAATTCCTGCAAAACACTACAAATCAGCACCGGAATGGAGTTTTTCTGCGTGAGTTTAATTTATTGAACTAATTTTAATGAGTTCTTCAAGTTTAATTTGAGAATCAGATTCTTTGCATGATATAAAGAGACTATGAGTAAAAAATTTAAAGACGAAGAATACAGCACGGATAGGTATCAGATTTAATAGAATTTACGAAGCAAAATTTAAAATATCTGAATTAGTCAATTTTAAACGTTTCGGAGACCAGCTCCATCTTCAGTAAGTCTGAAAAAATAAAAACCAAAATCGGTTAGTTCATGACGAAAGTGATCAGTAGGAAAAAAAATATACAAAAATTTCTAAAGGATTTGAACTTTTAGAATTATTTAAAACCGGCTTCTCTTTTGCAATGTGAAGGGACTCTAAAATGCACAAATCTAACTCGTTAGGTGCAGAGCATAAAATAGAAAAATTCCCCTCGGAAATACGGCTGCTACACTGTTCGGTATGAAGGCGGATTGAACAGTGATTAAGAAGGCCGAACAGTGTAGCAGCGGTATTTCCGAGGACAATTTTTCTATTTTAACCTCTGCACCTAACGAGTTAGATTTGCGCATTTTAGAGTCTCTCCATATTGTGAAAGAGAAGGCGCTTTTAAATAATACTAATAGTTCATATCCTCTAGAAATTTTTGAATAGATTTTTCTTGCTACTGATCACTTTCGTCAAGAACTAACCAATTCGGTTTTTATTTTTTCAGACTTACTGAAGATGGAGCTGGTCTCCGAAACGTTTAAAAATGACTAATTCAGATACTTTAAATTTAGCTTCGTAAATTCTATTAAGTATGATACCTATCCGTACTGTATTCTTCGTCTTTAAATTTTTAATGGTCGTCCGACTAAGAAGTGTTAATTTTTCGGAGACTAAGAGTTGAATGCTTAGCGTCCGAGCACTTGATAATTATCATTCTTAATCCTTTCAAAAGACGTAGAGTTCTAAATCGAAATAAACCCTAATCGTAATGTGATGTTTACATCGTTGATCTACTAAACGTAATGGGAGCAGTTTTGATATTTAAACAAATTTATTGCTCTTCAGCAATACCCATCCCTCGAACATGGAATCCGAGAGCGGTGATCTCCGAGAAGCCAATGTTAGGCCTCGGGAGAAAACAATCTCTCTACTGGCGCAGAAGAGGGCAGCGCTGTATTGTATTTGAAAAGTACTCTTTCCACAACTTTGTGATTTCGTAATACATGCAGGTCTTGCTTGTGGCTTTCAATAAACGTCCGCATCAGAGGAAGTGCAATAGTGATACGATACCCAGGGTTAGTGACATACAGACCCAGTTTCGGTAACCAATATGAATGATAAGAATAAGATTAAGATTACCCTACGCTCACAAAATTTGGATAAACACTGACTGAACGGAACCAAACGAACACGTTCTGTTTACGCTTGAACGAGTCACGCTGCCTAACATCATACACTCATACTGTATGTCTATGCTAACAATAAATGTACATGGTCAGCGGTAAACAGTAGTTAATGATTCAAACTCATGGAAAAATAATTAGCTCTTGATTGATGATATGTTTATTTATTATTTAATTATAAGAATACTGAGAATTGAAGTTTGGAATTAGTATTAGTAATTTGTTTTACAGACATTTTCTTGTTTTTACAAAAATATGCACAAAAGTATTTAGTACCCATGGAAATATTTGTGAAAGTCTCTAGATACTCACTTAAATATACAAAAAGTATCTAGATACAGTATCTAGAAGCTCTAAAGTTAACCAGCCGAGAATTGGGTCAACAATTCAATACAACTCATACAACAATCAATTCAAGCCTTCACAAGTTAGGAAAAATTTCAAAACTAGGACACTGGCTTCTGCACGATTTGACCTACGCTCAAAGAAATCAAAGATTGACTCAGCAATACCGGAATCATCGAAAACCATATTTGCAAATAATTGTGACTGGAGATGAAAAATGTGTTCTCTACAAGAATACCCAACTCAAAAGGCAATGGTTTGACCGAAACCAAAATCCACAGGCTGTTCCTAAACAAGGACTGCACCCAAAGAAGGTTATGCTCTCTTTATGGTGGGACATGAGAGGACTGATTCATTATGAGTTACTAGAGCCTAACCAAACAATCACAGCAGTAAAATATTGTTCGCAGCAGAATGATCTAGGACCTGCTCTATCAAAAAAACGGCCAGCATTACTCAATAGAAAGAGTGTAGTGCTGCAGCATGATAACGCGAGACCGCACACAGCAATAGTCAATCAGGAAAAGGTTATGAGTTTCAATTGGGAATTTTGCCTCGTCTGCCTTATTCACCAGATATTGCTCCATCCGACTGCCATCTTTTCCGATCGCTGCAGAGCAATAAATTTTTTTTTATGAAAATGACGACCAACTAAAAAATGAACTAAATTTGTTTTTTTTTCAGATATCAGTAAATTTTTTCGAAAAAGACATCAAGAAGCTAGTAAATAGTTCGACAGAAGTCATAGAAAATTGGGCAAATATTTTTAAAAATTGAAAATGCCGTAATGTGAATGTTTCAGATGAAATAAATGTGTTGGACAAACCTGATACATGGATAAATGCATCATATTTAATCATTTTCGTTTTTATTTACAGTACAAACGTCAATTTTGAAGATATTCAAACAGAAATATAGACTCCAATAAAATCTATATATTCATAGACGATCGTCAGGATTACCTGCCAGTCAAAAAAATCATGGTTCCTATTGAATTTATCACATTTTTATGATTTGATATTATAAAAAGGGTCCTAATTAACTAATTCTTACAGAAAAATTATTAATATCTTGCAAAAAATTATTCTCGTCCTTAATAGATTCAATTTTTGCTCCACTTGCCCTTTGAACTTTCAAAAAATGTCAGCAAATTTATGCATTCGTATGTTGATAAAGAATTATACATGAATGCTCAATTTCTACTTTCCAATGAAAAATTGAATTTAGTTTGCTCTATTTTTCAGGATGCAGAAATATAGATTTGAAGTTGAAACTCCCTAATGAAAATCACAACCATTTTAGCTGTCATCCATAAAAACAGGAGCATAACAGATATCTTGAATTTTAGAAAACCAGAGCAAATAAGCAACACCTCAAAATATTCAAAGTGAGATGACTACTGAAGTTCCAAGAACTACAATGTATTGTCAGACTAAGCGCAAACGATTCATTCGAACTCTACGTACAATGTGAGTCGTGAAATCATTTCAAATACAATCGATTTTTATGATCAAAATCCCATAATTGAGATGATTCTTCACTTAGTTATACTGGGGGTCATGTTGGAGGCAAATTAAGAAAATTAAGAATAGCATAGAAATTACAATGAAAGATCTGATGCAAATATTTACTTCAACTTTTTGAATTGGCCTTTGCACAGTGTCTACAGAAATAAACTTTCATGAATAAAATTTTTTGGAGGCGATAATACATTGCGTTTCAAACACTTCTAGCACGTTAAAATAGATGCTCATCTTCTCCTAGGATGTAAGTGTTCGTGGAATAGCTGATGATGAATTCACTAATTTTCCTAATGATCAAAGAAAGCAAGGAAGTTAATTAAAACTAACAATTGAGTGAGCAAATAAACAAGTAATCTATTGCACCAATATAGCTGGCATTCCGTTGTACAATAAGGCTGTACACTTGACTATCTGAATACCTTATGCTGTTCTTGCCTTTCCACTGTGCTTGACTTGCATGTGTAGGAGTTATTTGCTCAAATGCATAAGTGAAGTCACCTCTACTGCTTGACAAAGTGTTTCGGTAATATTTGTTTCTGATACTTGAGCTAAACTGAAGGATGAAAAGCAATGTGAAAATCGCTTTGCATGTGGTCATTTTATTAATACAATTAGAAAAGTCTAAATGAGTTCATAAAATGCCAAAAGGTACTGCAATTTTTGCCTAGCTTTTCATTTTAATAATAAGACGCATTAATGCGGATGTAATTTTAGATAAACTCAAACATTAGTAGAATATTTATGCAACCAAAGTTGGAAAAATTTTCGTGTGACCGCATGTGTAGGAATAAACTGTCGTAAATCGTTAGCCTCTCTAAAGCACCTTGGAATTTCACCTGTCTTCTTTCTTCTTTAATTTTTTTGTTTCGTTGAAGTGCGCATTACATCCTTTTAACATTATTGGAGTGGTCTCTCTTAGACTCCTTAAGACGCTCAATAGCTATCTTGAAAATGAATCTGGAAAAGGGTCACCAAAGGAGCAAAAACTACATGCGGCAGCCATAATTTTACTGAGCATAGGAGCATGTCAGTGAAGATAAATATAAAACATTTAAGTGTGTAGTGCTGCCGGCACGGTTCGCCCCATGGCGTAGCGGTGTGAGCCCGGAATTTAGAAACGGGCCAGCGCGGTAACCCTCCGCACTCCTCCAGCTCGTCTGAAGAAGTCTGAGCCAATACTCGTACCTTTGAGAGAAAATATCTTTTAATAGTAAATATGGGTACCTTGCAAAGAAACTAAACGTTATGCTGAAGCGGCTCACAAAACTTCAGGAAAGATTTAATGGTTGTTTATTTTACGAGCTTGCAGCAGTTAAACAAAATTAGTCCAAACAATGACATTTAGCCAACCAGCTAAACTTACAGCGAGGCTACAAAAAAGAGCTGAAGCCAATTTGAGCCTAAAGTTCATAGTTATATACGGCTCAGACTAATACTAGGTAATAATATCCGTTCGTACTAGCAATTATCGGAAATAATCGAAGCACTAGATGGAAAGAGAACACCGCACTCAAATTGCTTCCCAACTCACCATAAAAGATGTGCTATGAAGGGCTTTCCTCCATGCAGTAGAGCTCAAGAGACGCGCGCCGCCCGAGGCATGCAGGCCCGCCGCAGCGCCCCACTGCGTGAGGCGAAGACAGGAAGGCGCGGAGTCGCTGCTGGAACCTCCCCATGCCGCGTCGGGCCACGAAAGCGCAGAGCTGCCCCAGTTCCAATCTTCGACTTGGAGGATTTCGAAGGGCTTACGTGATTATGAATAAATTCATTCTTTCAAATTTGTTGACATCCCATTTTGAAGAATAATAAACACAAGTAGAATTCTTGAAAGAAAATGTCTTAAAGTAAGGTCCCAGGCAGCACGGCAATAACGATGCTGATGTCCCGACAACCGAGGAGGGCTGATGAAGCCTTCTTGCCTGAGAGCCGAGTGCTGAAGTCTACTGAATCTGGTAATTTTTGGCAGAGCTCATTTGCGTTCTTAATCTGCTGGCGACTCAAGAAGAAGAACGGCAATTGAAACAGCAAATTTTTCAGGGTAAGACTTGTTGGTACACAAGCCCAGCACAGGTGTTAACTCTTTCCACAGTGCATTTTTTCGTTCTAGTGAAATGAAATTGGCTTAGAATTCGAGTCACTAAAATCAAACTCATAATTTGCCTACAGCTCGTTTTATTCTACAGAAGGTACGATCTATTTAATGTCCGTTCTTATCAAAGTTGATCTCTAATATTAACTCTAATTTGAGTTGAATATTGAACTTCAGTGTAACGCGCCTCAGGAAACGTGTTTAACACAGTCAAATTTCTTGGAACCATTATTTTACTGTGGACGAGAATTCACGGAGTTAAACACTCAATGTTTTTATCTTAAACGATATTTTTTATGTCTTACTGGCCATCTTTGAAGAAGTTTGTTTATGAAAGACGTGCCGCCAACTTTGACAAATTTGTTCCTCATTCAAACAAAAATTGGAAAATGAAAATAATCTCACCCAAGGTTAATAAGAGCGTCTGCCATAATTTGCAGTTCCTTCGTCTTTGTCGTTTGTGTTTGAAGCAGAAGTAATAATATCTAACCACTTCAGGTTTTGATGGATCATGTCTATCCCATGGCTCATCCATGGTCCATCCAATTCAGGTTTTGATGGATCATGTCTATCCATGGTCCATCCAATGACCTATCCCATTCTCTCCGTCCTGCGTGCAACATGAAGACTGAGTGCTGATACAATTTGTGATGCACAAAAGCGGTTTGGGATATGCAGAAATGGCGTATGGCATATAAAGTATCTTCAATAAAATAGTAAGGATTTAATTTCATCGTTCACATGTCGGGGCTTTACATACAGTGAAGTGCTCGTATCGGCTCCCTCCACCAATGTGTCTGAAGAAGTAAGCCTAGTATGTATTAGTTCGAACATTTGAAAATCATTCATCTTGAAATCTTAGAACAAAGATAGTTTATTCGTCAGAAGAGCGTTTGGAATACAAGCAACCATGCTAACTGTTAAAGTATACATGATTTTTTGACGTAGAAATTTAATTCCCATGTTTGTTGGTATACTAGATCCTGTGCTATATAATTTCATGAGAAAATTAAATAGCATCACCTAACCTGTGTAACTGAAACTACTCAGCCAATGCATTCACCCGTAAAGGCTCTTGTTATAGAATTGAAAGGGCGATTTTTTGGAAATCTTATGCGTAAAATAAAAAGGAGGATCAAAATACAAGGAAACATTCTTTTAATTGCAAACGTTTCGAAATGTCTGATTCTATCATCAGCGCTTGTCAAAAAAAAAAGAATAAAAAACGATAATGAACACATGGCAAAAACTATAGGAAACTAATATCACTTTACCTACATCATGAATACCTATGCCTAACCATTAAAAACTATAAATAAAATTTTCGTAAATATTCGAAGCCATACGTACATATATGCACCTTAATTCTAGCTATCAAATCTACGCACAATAACATCTACACAAAGAAACAGAACTACACACACACACCTTCATTGGAATACACTACCATTTACACTGTTGGGGCAATAGTTAATTTCATCGAACTTTGATCGCGATTTAACTGAGGTCTGTGGGTGAAAGTGAACAAAGATTCCAAAATTGTAAGGTCAAATTTTTCGGTAGTTCTGCAAAGTGTAGAGAAATTGGAATTTTTGAAAGGGTGGTCTGAACTATTGGCACTGATCTCTGACTATTGATTGGGTTCGTCACAGCCAACACTCAAGTCTCTCCCATAGAACCGGCCGTCCATACTCATCTCCCTCCCATTTGGCTATCAGAGATCATTAAGAATTTAGAATTTAGCAATCTTTGTTAATTTCTTCCAATAGACCTCAGTTAAATCACGACTAAAGTGTGATGAAATTAAGTATTGTCCCAACTGTGTAAATTGGAGTGTGTTTGAATGTATGTATTTGTGTTTTTAGTTCCGTTTTTTTTGTGTAGATGTTATTGTGTGTTGGTTTGATTGCTAGAATTCAGGTGCATGTGTACGTATGGCTTCGAATGCTTAAGAATTTTTTTCAGTTTTTAATGGTTAGGCGTAGCTATTTTTCAATGTAGGTATAGTAATATTAGTTTCTTATAGTTTTTTTGCAATTAGCTCATTATCGTTTTTTGTTCTTTGTCCTACAGCACTGATGATCGAATCAGAGATTCCGAAACGTTTTCATTTAAAAAAATGTTTCCTTTTATTTTGGTAATTCTTTTTATTTTACGCTCTTTATTATAGATAATTTCAAACTAAAGCCAGTTAGTATGATGAACAAAGCGTCAAACCGATGAGATCTTAGCGTGAGTAAGAATGTAAATATAAAAGGTCTTCATTCGCACGTTACAGCACTCAATTGCTGGAACATAAAATATTGAATAGTAAACAATCCGCGTAACGTACATACGAACTCTGTTCAATGGTGAACCCGAAACTTTTCGTGGCCAGCCTTTTACAATGAAACAACCGCCGCAGCCATTTCTTACTTATTAAAAGTAACGGGGATAATGCTCATTGGATCTGATTGAACGGTTCATTTTGGCGCAACCAGAGCCCAAAAAAGTAGACATCTTCAATCCTCCTTGTATTTTCAGTTGACTTCTGAGTGCAGAGAACTTGATTTTCCAGCCAATAATTGTTCTTCTGCCGTAAATGAGCTCGAAATAGATTGTTTCCGCGCAATCCTGAAAAACTTGGCAATGACATAATTATATTTAGATTTATGGTGAAGAGGATTCAATCTTTTTTCTTTCGCTAGCGATCTTGAACGCTTTACCTTTTTTTTTTGGCACCATGCATAACGTCATTAACCAAATTGTTAGGGTCAGGGTGAACATCTGAAAAGCTGCAGATGTCCATGGATTTTACATTGTCGTACGAGATAAGCCTGATGTTGCCAAGAGAGTCATTAGGAAATATTACATTTTTCTTGTTGTTTTTCGCCCGTAAAGTATTTCTGAGAATCGACTTCAGTTGCAGAATGCTTTCAGAACTTTCATTTTCGAGAGCCATGTCGATGGCTTCTGAAGATGAGCGGGTTTCATCATTTCCGGAGAGACAAGCTTGATTCCAGCCACAATCGGAACTATCTCGGGCGACTGATGCCAGATGGCCGCTCCTGTGAGGGAGGAATGAGGAATAAGTTGGGAAACATCTCTTCAGTAGGTAATGCTATGTACATATTACAACAAATAAGTTGCCAGGTTAAAAAATCATTAGCAATCTTAATCAAGTATTGTTGCGTAGAATCTCCGTACAACTTTACACTACTATTGTTTCTTGATATTTATTCTATAAAATCAAATGCAGCAGTAAAATCGAAAATGAAATAATTTGATTAAGAAACCATCCCATATGAAGAAATTAAGAGTACATCCTCATTTCAACGAGAACCATTCAGATACTTTCACGCAACCTAATGAAAAATACTCGGATGACCTCAGGAAAAATAAGGAGCGTCTGTATATCAGAGGATAATTGATGCATATAGAAAACACTGGGCTAATCGCGGAAGGAAAATATTTACTTCTTTTAATCGGCTAACGAATTTGTTCGAAAAAAATTACTTGAACTCAGGTACAGAATGTTGCCCATAGTCATTCAAGGCAAAATATTTTCTAATACATATGATGGCTCATGTAATTTTTAGAGCAACATTGATCTTCAATATGGTTGTTTAGAAATATTTCAGAATAAGAATTTTTCTCTAACTTCAAATAAAAGAGCAAGGATAGTCACTTTTAAAATAGACATTATTTCGTAGCGAGCTTCCGAACAAATAGGCCTCTTGCTTCTCCCTCTCAACCCTCTGTGCGTGCCCATGCAGAAAAGTACGACTTGCTAGTTCGTTTAGACTTTAGACGATTTCCAGATAATTGTAACCTTTTATAGTCACACTGATCTTCGAATTTTAGAGTCTCTTTTCATCATGAAAGACAAACCGGTTTTAAATGATGTACAATCTGCCTTCACCTTGCAAATTTCCTGTAGATTTATCACAAATGTTACCTATGTGTATGTATATTTTTTAATGTTTGAAAATAACCTTGTTTCCTCAGATGCTGAAGATGACCCTTGTAGTCGAAAAGTTTATTTTTCGTGTATATTTTTAGTTGTCCTGACGTATTAAATTCGCTGAGAAATAATGTCAATTTTAAAAGTGACTATCCTTGCTATTTTATTTATAGTTAGACTTTGCAAACGGCAAAACATTGACGTAAATCTTTTTCTAACTTACGCTGCAAAGTAAAGGCAATAGTTATCTTCATCTAATTTGGCGAAAATTTTCCCAACTTTGTGGACACATTTATGAAAATATAGCTTCTGTAAGTTCACACGGTGAATAAACATAAAAAGTTAGTAGGTTCAAACATGACAACCAAATGAAACGCTTGCGTACCGAAATGCTGGAGAGACTGGGCTTAGTCTAGGCCGGAATTAGATCTTTTGAAGGCTTGAATAAATTCATATCACGAGAGCACATGAGCTGCTGCACTCACACGGAAAATTGAAGCAGGAAATTTGCGCATTTGCAGGCAAGTTTGAAACGTACTCGAATTATTGCCACTCATAGACTTCGGTTTCATTTTCAGGTGTGTGCACCATTGTGGGCCTGTGCTGGCAGCAAATTTTATTTACCACAGGAGATACAGAGGTAGAATGTTTCTTAAGTCTAGTACAATGGACAAGTTTGAATATAGCTACCTGTGGGCCCGAATAAGTTCAGCGACTTCTAGGGCATCCTACCATCACGCTATTCTAGGGTGTACAAAAGTTTAACCTAGTTCACTTAACCTAGTTTCGCATTAGACTGATCATTGAGATAATTAACTCGATAGTTTACAAGTCGGCTATATTTAACAGTATGTTCGATAAAACGATTCAAGAGCAGAGAGAAGATTGGTTATGGTACACAAGGCAAGTTACATTATGACATTATCATTAGTTACATGTAGGAGGCAAGATTTCGACACGGTGATCTTACACTACTAGTATTCTGATAGGAAGTGAGACTCAAGATGTCTTTTGAATACTTTGTACGAATTACATTCACGGATCTCTGCAGGTATAGAGTTCCAAGTTTTGGTTCCAACGAAGAGAATACTGTGTTGAGACCTGGCCTTTGAATAATAAGGAAGCATGAATTTACTTCTATTTCGGGTTAAATGGTCGTGATGACCAGTTTGCGCAGTCAATAATTGTCTTAGGCTATTGTCGCCATCATTACTTAATGTTTTGTAAATGAAATTACAGATGGAGATTTTCTGGAGATCCGAAAGTTTAGGTATTTGTAAATTTTTGAAAGAATCATTTGTGTGAGCATTATATTCTAGGTTCTTTACCGCTCTGACAGCCCTTTTCTGCAGAGTAAAAATTTTGTTGGTTTTATTTTTATCAGTTCCGTGCCATGCTTCTATTCCGTATTGCAAGTATGGGGAAATGAGCGTACGGTAGAGCATTTGTAAAGCTGTTTCAGGCAGAAAATTTTTAACTTTATTTAGGATTCCGATGGATTTTGATAATTTAGAACTAATATGAGTGATGTGCTCTTTGAAGGTCAGATGTTTATCTATTATGATGCCCAGAAACTTACATGAGTTGGTTTCTTCGATTTCACCTTCGCCAATTTTAATGCATGGGAGAGATACATCTTTCTTGTATGAGAAAGTAATATAATTTGTTTTATCGATATTTAGGCTTATTTTATTAGCTTTGAGCCACGATGAAACCTTGTGAAGTTCAGTATTTATACTCTCCACAATCATAGCAGGATTTTGGTTCGGAAGGACCGCAGAAAGCGTACTGTCATCGGCAAAAAGTATGAATTTGAAGAATGATGTAGATTTTACAATATCATTGATAAAAATCAGAAACAAAAGAGGCCCGAGAACAGATCCTTGTGGAACTCCATGGCTAATTGTCTGTGGGTCTGATTTTGCGTCTTCAATGACAACGTATTGCTTCCGATTTGTTAGGTATGATCTGAACCAATCATGGGCAATCCCTCGAATGCCATAACAGTGTAGTTTCGATAATAGTATTTTATGGTCCACACAATCAAATGCTTTTCGGAAGTCAAGAAATACAGAGAAGACAGGCTTTCCTTCATCTATATTAGAATAGAGGAATTGTAAATGATTTAATATAGCCTGTGTTGTTGATTTTTTAGAGCGAAAACCGTATTGTTTATTGTAAAGAAATGATTTTTGTTCAAAATAAGAGTACACTTTTTTATACACAATCTTTTCGAATACTTTGCTAATAATTGGTAGAATGGAGATAGGTCGATAATTGTTTACACAGGTTTTTTCACCACTTTTAAAGATAGGGGTTACTCTAGCAACTTTGAGGGAGTTCGGGAAAGTGCCTAGTAAGAGAGACTGGTTAATAATATTTGATATCAGTGGGGCTACAATGTCAGCAATAACTTTAAGTACTTTAGTCGGAAACGTTTGTAACCCACTCGATTTATTTTTCATGTTGTTTATGCACGTAATTACATCGGAGGAGTTTGTAGGCGTAAAGAAAAAGGAGTTGGGTTCTCGAATATGATCCATAAATTCCAGGTGATCAGTAGGTTCACTTGGAATACCATCAGCTATTGTTTTCCCTACGTTTACGAAGAAGTTGTTAAAGAGATTAGCAATTTCTTTCTTCTCATGATATTTTACATTATCTTGAACAACATATTCAATTTTCTTTTTATCGGCATTATTCGGTTTACAGCAGGAGTTAAGGAGATGCCAAATCTTTTTAACGTCAGTTTTGAATTGAGTAAACTTGAGCGTAAAGTAGTTCTTTTTTGATGTTCTTATCTGGTTTGTTACATAGTTTCTAAATCGGTTATATGTTTCTCTGGATATTCGTCCTTCGCAAAGGAGGGCTAGGTACGCTTGACGTTTCTTTATATTTATCACGATGTCTCTGGTAATCCAGGGCTTATGTTTATTTTTCGGGGTAACTGTACGAGTTACGATTGGGCAACACTGATTGTATGCGGTCATTATAGTTTCAGTCAACTTTACTACTGCTTCATCAATGCTCGTAGTATTATTGTTTTGTTGAGAGATGTGCAATGTAGGCATTGATTCTTCTAGAACGGTGCGCATTTCTTCAAGATTTGATTCGTTTATTTTACGATATGAGTAAGTTTCAGCCCGTGCCTTGGTGCAAGCAATATAGACATTTTTCTTAATAAGAAAAACTGGGAAGTGATCTGATAAGTCAGAAGTAATTATTCCAGCAAGAAAATCACTAGGGTCTGTCATAAAGATATTGTCAAGCAGCGTAGCACACTCTGAGGTTATTCGTGTAGGCTTTGTAATGATAGGAAGGAAGGATTGAGACTGAAAGGTAGTTAGGAAATTAGAGATTGGTTCATGGCTTTCATGTTTCAGTAGATCATAATTGAAGTCACCGCATATTATTATGTCATTGTATAAGGGCCCGTTGAACTGAGAAATAATACGATTCA
Source organism: Morinoia aosen (assembly GCA_030386875.1). Taxonomy (NCBI): domain Eukaryota; kingdom Metazoa; phylum Arthropoda; class Malacostraca; order Amphipoda; family Talitridae; genus Morinoia; species Morinoia aosen. The sequence continues at coordinate 563,072 of CM059572.1, read as the reverse complement.
ATTCATTCAGGAAGGATATAGGACAGGCTGTAGGAGGCCTATACACCGTTCCAAGCACAATGTGTTTACCATCTCTAAAAAGTTCTACGAAGAGTGATTCTATATGATCCTGATTCATGGTTGCACTTGCTATGGTTCTCGAGTCTATGTGGTTAGATATATATGTGCTGATGCCTCCGCCCCGCTGGTTTTTTCTTAGCGAATGGTAACTATGATAATTTTCAAATCGAATCATGTCTTTAGTCGAGTCATCTAGCCAGCTTTCGGTGAAGCTAATCACGTCTAGGTTATATTTAAGTTCAGTAATAGTACATTGTATCTCTTCCAATTTTGGATAGAGTGACCTACAGTTCCAACACAGGAGTGAGAAATCTCGGTCAGTTATTCGTATAGTTTCGTTGAAATCTGATATATTAGTATACCTACACTCTTGAGAGTCGTTTAGGTTTGGATATATTCTGTTCAAATGATTGAAATCTGGATCGATTTCCTCAAATATTACAGGGTGATCAGTCATTTAAAATAAGTAAAAGTAAGAATTAGGTACTATAGAGCTTAAGACGATATACAGAGTCAAGCTTAAAGGGATATTTCAGTCTAAAAAGTAGCTTATTAAGTAAGAGAGAATAGAGTAAAAAAGAAAAATCTAGCGCGATTTCGTGAGTACACACAAACTCAGTCCATGAGCGAGTGATAATGGAGTTCAATATCACAACATTGGTGCAAACAGATTGCTAAGGGCGTTTTCGCAAGTTCACATACAACAGGTAATAAATTTCTAAAGATTATAACGACAATGATACAATCAGCTAATATGGTTTACGCGTAATAATAACTGTAGTGGTAAATAGAGAAGAATTCACAGTAACATTGGTTGGTGAAAAATTACTAATTGCGATGTTACAAAATGTGACACACAGTTGTCATAGATGTTTACACACCCATCTATTATTTATTTGTTATAATATTGGAGTTCGATATCACTACATTGGTGCAAACAGATTGCTGAGGGCGTTTTCATAAGTTCACATACAAGAGGGAATAAGTTTTAAAGATTATGATGACAATGATACAATCAGCTAATATGGTTTACGCGTAATAATAACTGTAGTGGTAAATAAGGAAGAATTCACAGTAGTATTGGTAAGTGAAAAATTGCTGATAGATTATAATGACAATGATATAATCAGATTATAAGAAGATTACAACGACAATGATATAATCAGATTATAAGAAGATTGCAACGACAATGATATAATCAGCTAATATGGTTGTACGATGGCAGTGGAGGGCAGAAGCGATTATCAGATTATAAGAAGATTACAACGACAATGATATAATCAGCTAATATGGTTTACGCGTAATAATACTTAAGTGGTTAAGAAGAGAAAAAATTCACAGTAACATTGGGAGGTAAAAAATTGCTGATTGCGTTGTTTCAAAAGTTCACACACAGCTGTCATAAATGTTTACAAGCACATCTGTTATACACTTGTATAGATTCAGGTTGAACGAGCATCAAGTTGAGGTTTACTGACATGATACCTAATTCAGGTTAAATTAATACGAAATTGACATATTTAGGGGATGAAAATGAAATTGACTAATTTAGGGGATCACCTAGTCTAGGGAATTTAGGGGATCACTTAATGACAATGATATAATCAGCTAATATGGTTTACGCGTAACAAAAAAACTTTAGTGGTAAAAAATGAAAAAAAATCACAGTAATATTGGGAGGTAAAAATTGCTGATTGCGTTGTTGCAAAAGTTCACATACACCTATCATAAATGTTTACAAACACATCTGTTAAACATTTGTATAGATTCAGGTTAAGCTAACATCAAGTTGAGGATAAGCTGATATGATATCTAATTGAGGTTAAACTAGCACGAAAACTGACAATCAAATTGAGGAGATCACCTAGTCTAGTCACCCATGACTTGTTTTGATGTCATATTGAGTTGTTGCATCAGGTATTGCTCGAGGTCATCTGGCGTGTTGATCTCGCGGCGTCTTGAATCTGGGTTTCCGGGGTTAAATATGAAAATGTTTCCATCCTGTGTTTTTGGGGTTCCAACTTTATCCGGGAATTTCCTTTTGGCCATCCTCAGAATGTACATGGCGTTAGCTCGTGAAGGTATGAGGTATTCATTTATGAAGAAGAACTTTGGTTTCTTTTCTCGGCAGGCGTTGAGAATTTCACGTTTTTTGTTGTAATCTTTTAGTTCAAATGCAATGTTTCTTTGATCTACGTTCCCAGTTACTGGTTTTTTCCCCATTCTTGTAGCTGACGTCATATCAGTGTCGGAGAGGTCAATGTTGATCTTGTCCTTCAGGAGTTTGCAGACTGTATCCTTACAGATTTCGTTTGCGTGAGATTGCGGTATTTCCCTTCCAGAAATGACGAGAGTACATTTTTTGTCTTCAATGTCTCGGCGTTGATTATTTTTTTCCAACTGGTCGAGGCGGGAGGTTAAGCTATCCATTTTCTTGTTCTGTTCATCGAGAATTTTTTTGTGTTCCGCTTCTTTTGTTCCAAATAGCGTTTTAAGGTGGCTTATTTCATTTTGCATTTTGTCAATATCGCTATTAAATTTTGTCATCACTGAATCGAAGTATTTTATTAAGACAGAGACCACTTCTTTACCGCCTTTCGTTAGGCTAGACACATCAGGGTATTGACCAAACTTCGGTTGAAATTCGGTGCTGTTGTTGCTGCTGTTGTTGGTGCTGTTGTTGGTGCTGTTGCTGGTACTGCGTCGTTTGTTAGCCATCTTGAAGATTGAGGGAGTGCGGTCGTTGTGTAAACGAGGGTTGAATACTCTCACGCTTTTGAGGGAATGTTATGCTTTTAGTTTGATTATTTTTATATATGGGGTATTTAAATCACATTTGAATACTCAGGACGAGAGTGGGTACCCATTTAGGTTAGAGGTACATTCTTTCTAACAATAGGCACTTTGTTTCGGAGCGAGCGCCACAATCTCAGGTATATCATATATGTCTTTTGTTTATATGAATGGTATATTCTCCGCTTCTATGTTGAGTTCTTTTAGGTGATGATATATACGTCCAGAAACAGGAAGAGGGTCTGGGCTATTTTCTAAAACAAAAAAAGGATAATAAACTTTTATCAGGGTTCTCACAGGGTGTTCTGGGATGCTTAGTATTCTTATGGCCTATTGGCATAGTTGAGGCCCATCATCAAAGGCCCACGTCAACCGAAGGGAAATTTACACAGACGGCTCAATTCAAGATACCAGAGTAGGATTGGCATATCTTTCCAAAATACCAGCATCATGGCAAGGTTACCAAATAGAACTTCAATTTTCAGAGCTGAACTAACTGCAATTATTTATGCCATCAAATACATAGAAAACAAACCTGGGGAATTTATTCTGTTTACAGACGCCTTCAGTTCTATTCAGGCCTTAAACTAGCTATTGCCCTCTAAGCATGTTATATATTAAAATATGCATCGTTATAATGTGACACTGGTTTTGTGAGTAAGAGTTCCGGAGGCTGAGGTTTACGAGTCCCGGAAGATCTTTGTTGCGCTTTGCCCGGAAAGTTTTTGTGGCGCTTGGGTTCGGATGGGTCGGAAGCACCCCGACCGCAGGCGCCGCCGGAAGGTACGGCGGAAGTTCTTTGTTGTGCACTAGACTTAAGAGCAAGCGGTGTGAACTGCAGTGACCAGTAGATGGATAAATGCCTTACTGAGAGTTTCATTCTCTTCCTTGGGGTAGTCTAAAGCTACCGATACTGTAGTTTGATGCTACCGATACTGTAGTTTGCTGCTACCGTTAAATTAACCTCATGTCGGGCTAAAAGTAACGACACAACAAAACACTTCTTAACAGTTGAAATCAAGAAGCTTATGCATAACTATCGCCGAACAAGTTAGTAATTGAATGGGTACTGAGCCATGTAGGTATACCAGGAAACCAAAAATGCAGATGAGCTCTCCAAAGCCGCATGCACGCTAAACATTGTTATTTCCAAATTCCTAGCACATCCAGACCTCAAACCTTTTATCAGGAAGCATTTCAGCCATAAATGGCCACAAGAATGGGATCTGAACCCAACAGACTATCATGACATAAAACCTATAATGAAACCAACAGTAATTACCACAATACCCAGAAGACACCACGTAATTCTTACAAGAATTCGGTTACCAACTCTCACTTAACTCATAATCATCTTTTCCTGTAGCTTATACATTCTCAGTGCCAGTTGTGTGGATATCAAATCAGCATACTCCATGGGTTAATTGATTGCCCTACGCATGATGTCCAAAGAATGTCTCTCAAAAAATGGGAAAATACAAATAACATAACCTTCAACTTAGAAACTCATCTAAGCTACAAGTTTGATTCAAAGCTGCTGCTTGACTTTCTGAAAAATAGCAAGCTTGCCACTGAAATTTAAAATCCGCAATGTCCTAAAAGCTCAAATATCAGGCACTAATACTTTTAATTGGTTAGGCGTCTGAAGACCAACTAAGTAAGTAACTAAGTAAGTATTCTCAAGGTAAGGGGCAGTTGGAGCGTACACAGCCGCTGTTTTATCCAATGTGAGCTTGTGTCTGAGAGTGTTGAAGGATTTATTTCTATCCAGATGTTCTACCTAAATCTTGTTATGTTTGTGTGAATGGTATACTATTCCCTTGAGTGATTTGTAACTTAAATACTTGATCCCCCTCAGAGGGATACAACTATTGTATCTATAGTAATTAGGGCTCTCAGGGGGAATATGTGAAGTTCTAAGCTTAAGGTTAGGTTGGTCTTCCTTATGTTGAATTAGAACACATTGTTTTTATAAATCATCTTTTTTCGTTTGCTACTGCCCTGGTTTTCATCTGCACGCATTACTTTTTTTCAGCTTTTTATCTCGTTTCATTTACTTCTTTTTCAACTTCCTGTTTCTGTGCTCTTGGGTATGCATAGATTCTGCATTCTCCAAGGTCCATACCTTTTTTGGAATGTCTTCCTCTTTCCTTTTTTTGGAATGCCTTTGTTGCAGTTAGGAAAGCTTAAACTAACATATATTCTGAACTAATTACTTGCTTTTCCTTTTAGGTTACATTAATCTTGAGTACTTTTATGAAAACTGCATGTCTTTTCAGTATTTTAGCTAATTACAGTATGCGTCCTGATCATTTCTTTTCAGGCCCTGCGAGTGTAAAATTTGTTAATAAAATCAGCATTGCCTTTCATGTACTGGAATAGAGCTAGATTATGCCTGAAGCTCTTGTATTATCATGCTGTACATCAGGTGTGCTGATTTCTATGTATAGGCTTGTCAGGGCCAAGTTTGTGCTTATCCTTGTTGAGTAAAGTAAAGTTTAAGTAAACGGTTGTATTATATGGATTCATGAAGTGAATAAACAGCGAGAGCCCGTCTTTAGGTGTAGATGGTAATTTTCTTATTATTTAGGATCTCATTTACAGTTTCATTGTAGCACCTAAAATTGTATTATGATCCTCAATTTCAAAATTACAGTGTAGACTCTCACACCATGTGACCAATAATTCTGATCACTTAAATTGCTAGTTTTGGCACTAAAGTTCATTGTTACATAAAATTGAAAGCCTCTGCTCATTTATTGGATGCTGATAATTTTGAGACCAACATTATTATGATAATAGCAACATCATTCAAATATATATTACTAACTGGTCAATATTTTGGGAAACTTTTGTATGATATAAACAAGATTCATATTGTTGATGAACATTTAATAGCATCCACTTTGAAATTTTGCTGTGCAATTCCCTCTGGGAAATAACAACTATTGTAGCCGTGGGAATTAGGATTCCCAGAGGGAAATGTGAGGTCCTAAGCTAAGGGTTAGGTAGCTCTTCCTTGTGTTGAAGTAGAATGGTTTTCTTTTTTATTTAGGATCTTTTTTTTTGGTTTACTACTGTAGTATTTTCAGCACCTACTACTTTCTTCTCTAACTTCTATCTTGTTTCATAAACTTTTTTCTTAACTTACTGTTTCAATGCACCTTGTGCACAGATTCCATGTTCCTCAAGTCCATGCTAAATAATGCCTTCCTCCTTTACCTCTTTGGAATCCCTTCATTGCAGAGGCTCAAACCAATTTGTCTAATCTGATCTTCTGTGCTGTGAAATTTGCTACAGGGAACAGTGTAAACAGTGAATTTTTGTTATTCCCTGTACCCTATTTTACTACTCTGGAAATGAAATTTTGGAAATTCTAAAGTGTGTGCAATAAAATATTTATTTTCACATTGGTTATCCATCATATTTGTTGATATGTGACTGTCCTGGTTTACCCATAGAATATTTGTCTGAAATTAACCTAATTGTTTTTCTTCTCACCTCTAAATATTTTCGGGCTTTCAGTCCAATTCTGTGCATTCAATGAAAATTCTATGTATTCTGTGTACGTTTTCTCTTCCTCAGTGTGATTTTTTAAAACCCAAGCATGCTCTTTTGCATCTCATCGTAGGAGGGTCACCTGAACATTTGATCTGTACTCTTCTCTCAGGCTTAGGTCGCTTCTCTTCTTACACTCCTACTACAACTGCTCTCATTCTACCCATTAGTGCTTTATCATCCACAATACCTTATGTTGATATAAATTTATGGTGCCTCAATACGTTGATGGTTATCCTCGATGCCATTTCACAGTCCCTTGTGCACACACTTAACTATCATCTTCATCTACCAGCACAAAACTTGCATAAAATTGTGCCTCTCATCTTGCAATTTGATATGTTTATTATTATCTTTCAAACTAATTATATGTAATTTTACTTCATTTATCCAGTCATTATCAAGGACGGCACTTTTCTCACTCCATATTTCAGTTCCATTCTCTGCTGTTGCTTTGAGCCCATGTGTTACTGCTGCCACATTCATTGTGCCGCTAAACGTGTGGCTGGTACGTGGTCGTTGTAAGGAAACTCTGGAGACGTTTTCACAGGTGTTTACCTGGAGGAGGACGCGGTCGATAGCAAGAATTCTAACGGGCCGAGGGCTTATAAAGACTCCTCGAGGCTTGGGGTTGGGGTATCAATGGTGCACACACATGCCTCCCCTATCACATTTCACTCAGCAACGAAATCATTAAACTAATTTTCGTTGTCATAATAAATCAAAATTTTTTTATCACTCCTGATCAATAGAATATTGATTACAATTGGTGCCGTGCCGCAAGCGGGTAATTATTCAAAATTATTTATCTGATTAACATTTAGTACAATATTCAAAACATTTTTCCATAGCACACCTCGTCTTAGTTTCATCAAGAACGAAATACACAACAATAAAACGCATTACCGTAAGCAGGAAAAAGGGAGGCAGTGAACAATATAAGGCCTTCTTTTTCAAAACTATAAAATTAAAACACGAGTTGCTAAAGTATTCGATACATGCCGCGAACGAAATACACACGTCATCAATTTATGGTAAGGGGAAGAATAAACGCCAGATAGAAATAATTATAAAAACACAATAGAAAGACAAATAATTGTGATTCGCATTAATATAAACAATCTCTTCGTATTTAAATAGTTTTCTTGCAACGCAATAAATCAATCACTACTAAAACACCGTAAGTAATAGGTAATAATCTCTATAAATTTGAAACAGTTTACAATTCTACCGAGAAACATTGCTAATTACGAGAACACTATTTCTTAACAATCGAACAATCACCGAAACAATCGAAACAATTGAACGTAGATAAATAATCAAAAAATTTTCACCCCGTAGGTAATGATTATTGAGTACGCAGTAACAACCGCAATAAATTGAACCAATGATTTAATTCATTAGTTATCAAATGAGTAATTACTTTTGAAGAATGAAGTAAGGAAAAACGGATAACAGATCCGTAGACTTCAAAATAGTGTTAAATAAATATGTCTCCCCTAATTCCGTCAAGGTCGTCTTTGTTGACAACACAATCGCTCCGGCCTCAGGCTGTCTGGGCTGGGCATCGCACAATACAGTGTGTGAAGACTTCACATTTTTAATGCGTGACTCGCTTGTACTCTGTGTGACAATGTAAAAATATTGATAAAATTAATCGACGGGCAGTACGCGAATGACGAAGTTCTTTTGGAACTCGTTATTACAAAACTTAATGATATTAGGTTCATGGTTACATTAAACATCAAGTATGCGGTTGTATGAAATTCTAAAGAATTTTTTAGCGGAGCTTAATCCGGTTAGATGGGGTTTTGACACAATAACTAATAGACCGGATATAACAAACTAATATAACAAACTACACATCCGTAGACAGCATACCGATGGTTGTCTGACCCAGACTCGGCATAGTGCGACTAGACCGCCCCGGCCGTCTTGAGCACCTAGGCTGTTTCAACCCAGACTGCACGTTGATTATCACGTGTCCCCCCAACAGTTATAGTGCTTATATGTCCTCTGACAGCTTGTTTAATGTTCCCTTTCTTTTGAATGCGTTTCAACGGAGGTGAAAATCCTCCGCTCGTACCCGTTCGGCCATCAGCTCCATCTGTTTTCGCATGTAAAAACGAAGACGGTAAGAGCCATCACGACGGCTATTAGTATCATTACGATCACGTCGCTGACTCTGTTGGGTATGAAGTCCATGGCAGCGTTCGCAGCTACCTACTCTTGGGTCAGTGAGCCTTTGTGCTCAACCAGCGCTGCAGTATGTGTGTCGACACTTACGGATGTCATTTTGATGCCCATGTCGGCTTGTTTGTTCACCAACTAGAACCTGCAATTAGGAAGAGGACAAGAAAAATTAGCATGGCCATGTTTGAAAAACAGAATGTTCTAAAGAAATAAATGGTCTAACTGAATCAATTTACAATAAAAAATATAATCAATGTATAAACGTTATTTGCCCTCTAAACTTGAAAGTCAAATTTAATACTGTTTCCGAATCAGTTAACTGCAAGTGAAAAACAATTTAACTAATTGTCAATTCATAAATTGACAACAGTAGCTAGTAGCAAACGCATCCGCAGACAGAGTGGCATACAGGAAATGCCCAGTTATTTTAAATGCTGATTCGAATCGAAGTGATTTTTGATTGAAGCTCCCACGATGTATTTCGTCTCATCAACGTAAGGTCTTGTCAGCGATGGCATATCACAATGCGGAAATCGCAACACATTTTTAAGTTGGGAATTTAGCATCAAAATTCGAGTCAACGTGGTGTCGATTGGCATCAACAAAAAACCTAATTAAAAACGCAACTGCACAGACCGTGAGAAGACACGTTGATTCATGGACGTGATCCATGGTTTATGTTAACCTTGAAAATTACAGTACAAAACTTAAACTTACCATGGGTTAACCGGTGTGCGCAGCCACCTTAACAAGTGGACTCAACTCCCCGAATTAACGGGCCCTTCGGCACACAAATTTACCGGGAACCCATCTGGGGCCGGTAACGCTGAAATTTTAAGATAATTAAGGACAAGCGGAGCGTCATTAGCGGGAGTCTCACCTGAAGATCTTCGAAAACAATGTTCAGGCGCGCACTCTTCACTGTAGCCGGCTGTCAAGGACCCAAGAAGTCCCAGGTAGCGAGGGCAGAATGCCGAGTCCCGCGCAGCACACGAGAAGAAGGTGCGCTCACGTTCACAGCTGATTTCAATCTGAGGTGGCAGCCTTCTGGCGCCACGCTCCTTGGCTTGCTCGAATCCGTCGCGATGGCTTAGGACTCGAACAAGAAGATCAGACGAACGTTTTAGTATTTAAATTTACATTTTGTCGCCGTAGACGTGAGGAAACCCCGCCATTGCTCCGCTTAGTCGTAAAATTATCAGCGTTATTAATTTTAGGCTGATTAGAAGGAGCACAGCCTTTGCCCTTTATTGCGGATGGCCTTTTTGTGCCTTATAAAGTCCGAAAAGGACCTCAGCATTCGAGCAATGACTGGAATCTCGACACAATCCCGGCAATAAAAAACGGAGTTTTCATAAGAAATTTCCGTTACATAGATTGAACGTTCAAACATTTTAATATATTAATGTTACTTTCCAGAGGAAGCAAAGAAAGAACACCAATTATATTTATGCGCATATTAATTTTTAAGAGCAATAAAGTAGGAAAGGACATTAGAGGTGACCTCTCCTTATTAAGTCTGCAAGCTTGCTACGTTGCTGGCGAGCTGCCTGTCGCCTAGGCCGTGCAGCTGCCTTAATTTCAGGTTCTTCGGAAGTTTCCGAGGAGTCTGATTCAGAAGAATAATGCTGATCTCTAGGGCGTTCAATAGAAAAGGAACTACCCTCACGAGAAAAGGAACTCCCGGGCGGCTCGAAATAAGGATGCAACTCCTCACTCGAGCCTCCCTCTGCGCTTTCCCACCCCTCCTCTGAAGCAGTATCAGTAGCAGCTAACTCCAGGGGGTAAAGTAAAGAAATTTTAACGGCAGACTCGGAGTTATCAGCTTTGATAATTTTAATAACCCGGACCTTGCCATCGCGTCCAGGAAGCAGCGCGATGATACGGACTATGGTCCAAAACGGTCTAGGTTTTATGGGATACCTTAATAAGACAACCTGACCTACAGACAAGAATTTATTATTAAGAGGTAAAGATTTAAGAGGATATGGACCTCTTAGGGTGATTAAGTACTGTGAGTACCAAAGCTCCCTAAACTTGGCCACCATGACGTCGCGCCTCTCAAGCGCGGAGAGCAGATGCTCTCGACGTTCATCGTCCTCGGTTTCAAAGTCAGGGACCTCCTCGGAAAGGATTAAAGAGTGAGAAATAGGGTAAAGTTGAAGGAATTGAATAGGCATGATAGGCAAAATAGTGTCCCCCGTCTCTGTGTAGGAAAGAGGACGTCGATTAAGATTAAGAGAAATGTCAGAAACTGCAGTGAGAAAGGTAGAGTAAGGATAAGTGCTACGACCAAAGAGCTTGTACAAACTCTCCTTAATAGATTTAAACAAGCGTTCCCAGATCGCACCAAATTGTCAACTATAGATCGGGATAGTTTTAAATTTAATGTTAAAAGGGCGGAAACGTTCTTCATACAAGGAAGAAGTTAAAACTTCTGCCAAAAGGTCAGAAGCAGCAACGAAAGTTTCAGCATTATCGGAATACACGGTGTTAGGGACACTTTTTTCGTTCGTGAGGCGAATGAAGGCAAAACAAAATTCTTACAACGTCATGGAAGGAAGAAGCTCTATATGAATAGCTCTAGTTTGGAAACACGTAAACAGTAAAAGATACACCTTTTGTTTAGGGCCAAACGGATCTAACACCCAGAAATGAGCTGAAAAGTCCATTCCTATTGTAGCGAAAGGTCTCACAAAATTAGTCCGACTATCTGGCAAAGCAGGAGGGTCAGGATAAGAGAAAGCCTTAGCGTTCACCCGCTTGCATACTATGCATTTGGATAACAAATAACCGTCCATTTGTAGTTTTTGCACGGTCGATTCAACACCCTGATGATTAAGAGTTTTATGGGTATGCAAGATCAGAAGATAGGTTAGATGAGAAGAACTAGACAACAGAATAGGGTTCTAAGTGTTGTAACCCAATTCCTCCGCTAAGACAATGCGGCTGCTAGATCTAATTAAATTATGAGAGTCAAGAAACAAGTTGAAAGATCTAACAAGCAAAGGCGGACGAGGATTCTTGGTTTCCAAGGCCTCTATCTCGCTGGCAAAATGCTCTCTTTGCATAGAGGAAATGAGGTAGAGAAACGCTAGCAGTTTGGACTCCCCCGGATCCGCGCGCTTCCAGATTGCTACGGCCCTAAATACCTTCTCCACTGCACCCAACAGCTTTGGGTAGGAGGAGAAGCGCTCAAGCGTTACAATAGAAGCTTCACCTGGGTGAGCCACATTAACTGCGATACACGTGTCTGAAACAAATTGCTGCGGAATGCATCCTAAGTGACCCTTAGGCCACTTATCTCTACTTTCTCTGATCCAAGAAGGACCTTCTAACCATAACAATTTATTCTCTAGAAATTTAGATACCTTAACACCCCGCGTCAGCATGTCTTCAACGTTAAACATCGTGGGCACGTACTCGTAACTAAAGGCAGCCAAGGCCTTACACTCAAGCTGCTTACGCATGGCTTCTATGTCTTTTATCCTGTTGTTTACAAATACATTCTTTCGAGGAGGTTTACCGCTCAAGAGCCAAGCTAGGGTGACCTGTGAATCAGTAAGAATAGTTACATTAGCCACTTTATAAGGAAAATTAACATCACACAGAAGAGATACAAGACACTGATAGGCAAGAAACACTGTCAAGAGTTCGAGGGAAGGAAGAATTCGCTGGCGAGAAGGCAAAACTTCAATTTTAGAGAAAAGTAATGCGCTGCGATCTTCTTGGACGCCATAAATACAGGTACCAAAGGCGCTAGCACTAGCATCACAAAATACAATAAGTTGGGTAGTTTTAGTCTCAGCCAAAGTCATCCTAGGAAACTCGTAATCCCTCAATTCCGAAAATTCCAGGCAATATCTTGGCCATTCATTACATAAGTCTTCCGGAACATCCGGATCCCAACCTAGCCTCAAGGGCGTCAATTTTCTCAAAATGAGCTTACCTCGCACAGAAAAGGGCAACAAAATTCCCAGAGGGTCGTAAATAGACTCTACTTCAGAAAGAATTTTTCTTCGTGTTTTACACGAAGAGTCCAATTTTTTTACAGACAGAGAAAGAAGATCAGTAGAAGAGTTATAGTCGTACCCTAGCACTCTGGAGTGCACTTCGGCACTACATAGAGCAGGGTCAATTTGGGAAAGAAGTTCAGAATAATTGGACTCCATTTGCGTAACGGAAACCCACTCTCCTCAAATGCACTATTGACGCTTCGAAATGTGCTAAGCGTTAGTTCCGGACTTTCAGTAGTGAACACTAAATTGTCGACGTTCAGCTTATTCACCAAAACGTCTCTAACTGTCAAATTAGTAATAGTTTGAGCGTGCAATTTGAGCAGATAGTTAAGAATATAAGGCGATGCAACAAACCCGAACAACAGAGTTGTGTAACGGTAATATAAAAATTTGCCATACTTGAAAAGGATGAAGCTAAACTGATTGCGGTCAAAATCACAAGCAAGTTTCACCTGCAAGAAAGCATTAAAAATGTCAGAAAGAACCACTACGGTATTTGCACGGAAATAGACCAAAAGACCTAACAAATTATTCGTCAGATTAGGACCCACATAAGAGGCTTCGTTCAGACTGGGTTAACCACCGACCTTTAAAGAGCAATTAAACACAGGATGAATTTTAGAAGTTTCTACATGTGTACGTATTACAGGCCTATGCGGGATCCATTTGTGAGCTCGCACATCCATTTTTTTTGACGGAAATGGGTTCAATGATGCCCAATTCAAGCTGCTCAAGGAATACGTTATTATAGGCCTGTTCAATCCCCTTTAGGGCATTATCAGTCGCTACTTTACGAGCTAGATATCTTGATAATACGAAATTGTTAGGCACTCGAGCCAAAAGTTGGAGATTCCAGGGCAACTGGACAGAATATTTACCTTCTTCAAGTTTAACACTATCTTTAAAACCTTCCAATTCCTTATCATTTTCTTCCTCCTTAGAGGGTATACCCATAAGCTCAAGGTCAAGCAGCTGATCAAGTCCAGTCTGAACTACGCACTGCTCAGAAACGTCTAATAAGGATGTACATACTTTAGGAGTTTCAAAGAAATTATTTAAAATATTACGGTAACGGCCTTCATTTAAGGTACACTTAGAAATTTTCCTTTTAGGTTTAGATTTAGTTTCGTTATCAAGAGACAGAGCAGGTTTACATAATTTAACATTAACTTTCCTTTTAGTTTTCGTTTTATTTTCATTGTCAGAAGACAGAGAATTTTTACATAAATTAACATTGCTATTTCTTTCAACGGAAGTTTTAAGATCATTAGTTAGCTTCTTAGTTTTAGAAGCAACAAAAGAAGGTAAAGAGGAGTTGTAACATTTTAACTCCCCAAAGGGTAGAAACCCGTTAGAAATGCGCATGGCCTTATAGCCATTTACGTGCTGTAACTCCAGCACCCTAAAAGCTTGAAAAGCATCTACACCCAAAATTCCGCGAATTTGGATGCTATCATTTATAACTTCCGGATAGGAAGTCGACAAAGGGAGTTTAGTTTTCAAAATTTCGAGTTTATCCTTCAAATTTGTCATACCCATCTGGAGGTTTAAATTTCGCATAGCGAAAACATCAAGCTCATGCTTCTCACTGTCCGGAAGCACGAGTTCAATGCTAATTTGCTTACCAATTAAAGGAACAGAAGCACCTACGGTGTCAATAGTAAGCTCCTGCAAGTCTGTATCTGAATAGTCGGAACTTATGGTCTCCAAATCAATAAGCGACGACTGACTGCCGCTATCAATTAGAAAATTAACGCTTAGTTACCCCACCATACTTGGTGGTAAGAGCAACAAGAGGGCACATCCTTAGACGTGCCTTTAACCGTCATGAGGAGGTTGCAACAAAGGCACTGGATTCAATAAATTTAGGACACAAAGGGCTAACATGATTGTTAGCTTTACACAAAGAACACAGGAACGGGAGACCCCTAACTTTGGAGGGACACACACTAGACAAATGCTTACTACTTAGACAGGTAGAACATAATTTTAATTCACCAGCCCGTTTCACACGCTTTTCGTGCGAATTAAATCGCCTGCATGCAAACGAAGCGCGGTTAGCTTGATTACAGAAGCGACATACCTAAACATCGGGCGACTTATTAGGTTTAGGTATATATGGCATTTTGTCCCTCACCTCAGTCCGGGTCACCAGTTCTGTTTCCTTACTTCGGAATACATGAGACGGTTTGGATTTACTTTTGGTTTCGAGAAGAGAAAGCACTTTATGAGCATTCTTAAACATCTCCAATGAAAAGAAACTCGCTTCAAAATAGCAAAGGAGTTCCAATAGGAAAAATTCAGGAAGTTTAATTTTAATTACTGCAGAAAACAGTAGGTTACCCGATTTCTCATTAGAGAAATCCAAGCCCAACTTGGAAAGTTCAAGAAGGCGAAATTTAACCTTAGAGAGGAAAGAATTTATTTCGGATAGATTCTGAACACTGGGACAGCTCAGGATCTCATCAAGAGCTAATGAGGTTAATTTGTCAGCGTTAAGAAAATTTTGCTTAAGTAATGCCCAAGCCGATAGAAAACTAGTTTCTTCGTTAGGAAGTCCCTCTATCAGACTGAGAGCTCTTCCTTGAAGTTGATTTTTGAGGAAGATAAACTTTTGTTTCTCACTCATGTTAGGATAAGCCTGAAGGGCATTAGAAAACGACTCTTGAAAGTGAAGGAAGTTGAAAGGGCATCCCTCATTGTTACTGAATTTTTTCAGTGTCAACTGAAGTGCTCTAAAGATATTCAAAGGAACATCAGAAGTAGAAACCTTAGATAGAGGAGGTTCACCGGTAGCACTAGAGTTTAGCACCGGGAAAGTGGGAATGAGTTTTTTAAGTTCTAACATAAGTTCTATGACCTGAACTTCATACTCCGACCTCCTAACCAGCTCCTCCTCAGAAACCTCACTAACATCTGAAGGAATAGTAGATTACAGAATTCGAAAAGACTGTAACAGCCCACTTAATTGAGGAACAGCTTCAATAAGAAAGGCCGGATCACAGTTAGGAGAAAGAGCTTTTTTTCTGAGAGATTTAATGCTACACTTTATGCCCCGCAATTTAATGCTTAAGGCTAAGGCAGTACACTTTTCCGTTTCCACAATTAAATAATCAAATTTCTATTTCAAGGCTTATTAGAAAAAAGTTCAGCTAACCAGAGTCACGTCTACACTTTAAAGTGGACAAGTTACATCACAACAGAAGACATGGAAAATTAATAATGAAGAAGAAAGACACAAAAAAGTACATTTTCCCCACCACTTACTTTCACTTTCATAAAATTTTTATTTTTATAGTTACACTCAAATTGAGTTAAAGAATATTTTCAAATATAAATGAGAGAACCTAATAAAAGTTAGACGAGGCTCAAAAAGGCCAAAACCTGTAAAAAACGTAAGGTTCTTAAGCAACACAACAAGGAACCTCGCCTAAAATACAACACAGGTTGCTCTCGACTTACACGTAAGGAGACTGAAAATCGGCCCTCGCCACACCGGACAGCGGCGCTAAGACGCAATTAAAAATCGACACGATAAATTTCGTCTTATTTTTTGAAAAGAAAAGAAAAGGAATTCACGATGAAAATAGATAGATACCAGGATTTAACCTTCCGAATTCCAGCCAAGCTCTACCATTAACTAGATGGCGCTGAGATCAAGCCGGCTTAATTGCCGTTTAGGCAAAACAGCGCAAAAGCAGCACGGCTTAGAACATTTTAGTTCTTTAAGAGGTGTCTCTTTATGAAGAAAAATTGTAAGACATTATCTTCCGAATAGAAATTTCGAAAATGAGAGTTGAGATTTAAGATTATAGAAACTATATTGTTATCGAATAAAAATTTGTGCGCAGCCACATTAACAAGTGGACTCAACTCCCCGAATTAACGGGCCCTTCGGCACACAAATTTACCGGGAACCCATCTGGGGCCGGTAACGCTGAAATTTTAGGATAATTAAGGACAAGCGGAGCGTCATTAGCGGGAGTCTCACCTGAAGATCTTCGAAAACATTGTTCAGGCGAACACTCTTCACTGTAGCCGGCTGTCAAGGACCCAAGAAGTCCCAGGTAGCGAGGGCAGAATGCCGAGTTGTGCGCAGCACACGAGAAGAAGGTGCGCTCGCGTTCACGGCTGATTTCAATCTGAGGTGGCAGCCTTCTGGCGCCACGCTCCTTGGCTTGCTCGAATCCGTCGCGATGGCTTAGGACTCGAACAAGAAGATCAGACGAACGTTTTAGTATTTTAATTTACATTTTGTCGCCGTAGACGTGAGGAAACCCCGCCATTGCTCCGCTTAGTCGTAAAATTATCAGCGTTATTAATTTTAGGCTGATTAGAAGGAGCACAGCCTTTGCCCTTTATTGCGGATGGCCTTTTTGTGCCTTATAAAGTCCGCAAAGGACCTCAGCGTTCGAGCAATGACTGGAATCTCGACACCGGTTCAGAAGGTTATTTTACATTTTGATAGCAATGATAGCAAAACCATTAATACTGGAGCACAAGCATATACGAGATTATAATAATGCGAAACAAGTAACACCAAGATACTTAGTACATAGTTAGCACGTTAAATTGAGTAATTCAGTCATAACCCTAAGCAAAATCGCAACCTGTCACGTCTTAACTGTTCAAGTCGCAAATATAGTTATAGGTAAAACCGTCCGTTGTCAGCTCGTTTTACTTAGCGGTAGCACATGGTTCATGTTACTTCTATGAATTTTGTCTCCAATTTTAATTTCGACCCACTGTCCTTTGACTTTGGTAATAATTCCTGGCCCAAGCCATGAAAGCTCTATTTTGTTTATTTTAAAATGTTTCTTTAACATCACTCTGTCACCTATAATAAATATTTTATCTTTGCGTCTGAGATTGTGGAACATAGTGCGTTCCGTCGTATTATTTATGATCAAATTCCTGACGTTCTCAACAATTAGAGCTGCTTCTTTTGCATGAAAATAACTACGTCTATTTCGTCATCGTAACTGTAGGAAATGGGGAATTTTTCCCTGCGAAAATATGGGCACGTATCTTGTGTGAAAACAACATAACTGGGAGTATCTCCCAATGTCGTATATAACGCGTTATTTATTACGTTTTCTACCATTTCCAAACACTGATCCCACTCCGTGTGACTAGGGAATTAATGTACAATTTTAGCATATATGTTTTTTTATTATTTCGTTCAACAATAGCATTCGAATGGGGGCTAAAAGCTAGGACTTCTCTTTTTGCAATCGCGGCTATATTGGCAAATTGCTTTTTTGCTACTGATTTAAATTCTAACGCGTTATCACTTATTAATGTTTTAGGGTACCCGAGAGTCGCGAAACAACTTCCTAAACATGATATGAGTGTGTCTGTTCGACGGTTACTGGTTGGGTACAATTTACAGTATCGTGAAAACAAACCATTTACAACAAGTATGTACTTATTCTCGTTATTGTAGTATCGCAGTTTTTAGCACGACATTAGGTTCGTATAGCAAGAAGCTTTAACTTCAATTCGCCTAGCCGTATACCAGGCAGGAGCAAATGAAACGCACAGCAGGACTACTAGTAATGTGCTGACTCCAAAAGGGACACACAATCCTTAAGACTAGAGCGCCCCCGGAAGTTAAACAAAGCCCTTCCGGTGTGTGCACAACACGGCGGCATCCATCGGTTCCGTTTATGACACTTCCGCCAGTGACCGCGATATCCCAAACCAAGCACGATAAGGACATCCTGAGAGCTTGCCATGCGAGGCTCACAACAATGATCTTCCGAGACTCGTAAACTAGGCCTTCGGAACTCTCACTTACAAACCAGTGTCATTCTATTACGATGCATATTTTAATATATAACAATTTCCCTCCCTTTTAGATGAATATATGACACAAGGAAGGAAGAACTCAGCAACCTATTCGCATAACAGGGTTAGTTATTCTACCTGATCTACGAGGTTCATTTTGCACAGGTGAGCTGCTAACAGGCTGAAAAGCAGGAGTCACTGCTGCCCCACTCCCGGTAGATTCCAAACTACTGTGCAACAGCTGATTTGAATGTCTCTTCCAGATTACATTTAATGCTAATATTTGAACATGAAAGATATTAACAGCAACTTTACTAACAACAATTCCTTTCAACCACTTGGGACCATTTCTTAAATTCAGAGCAAGAACATGATCACCGACATCAAATTGAGTTACATACATAGGCTTAGACCTGGACACAGAAAATTTAGGAGGAACTCTATCTTTGGAAGTAACAAATTTACGATTGTTCAGCGCAACAGAGGGAGCAATTTTTGTAATACTATGCGGAATACAATGCGATTGAAATAATGCTTATGCTAGACGGGATTTGAACGATTCGGAAGAAGAGAGTTTTTTCAACAAGTCTCTAATGACTCTTAACCCCCTCTCAGCTTGACCATTGCTTGCTGGAGAGTAGGGTGGAGGTGTGAGGTGCTCAATGCCGTTGGAAATAAGAAAATATTTAAAGTCTTGAGATGAAAAGTTAGAAGCATTGTCACTTACGAGCACATCACACAACCCGTTTCTGCTGAAAATCATTCTCAACGCATCGACAGCATCTGACACACTCGTGGATGGTACCACTTCGCATTCAATATATTTAGATAATGCATCTACAGCAATGAAAACAATTTTATTCTCGTAGAAAAAGTGATAGACTTGAATGCGTTCAAAAGGACGAGAAGGAGTGAGCCATTTTACATTTCTAGACTTAAGTTTTGCTCGATTTAATTGATATTGGGGACAACATTTCACTATGTCTTTAATAGTTTTGTCCATTCCGGGAAACCAAATAACAGATCTGGCCAACGATTTCATGCCACAAATGCCAGGATGTCCATCATTAAATGTTTCAAGGACTAAACTACGCAATGACTTGGGAATAAACACCCGTTCTTCATAAAGCATACAACCTTTCATGATGGTCATCTGAGGTAGCAGGTTCTTAAATTTAGACAAATTAGGATTAGGTTTAGGAGGCAAGCCAAGCTTTATGTATTGTTTAAGTTGGTATAGTTCGCTCTCCATATCAGTATGAGTTTTTATATTTTCACACGTGACAGGAGTTTTATCAAGAGAGTTCACAGCAAAAATCATTTCGTACGGTTCTAGCTCTTTTACAGTCGTGGGTAGTGGCAGCCTACCGAGACAATCGCTATTTACGTTACATTTACCTTTCGAATAGTTGAAAACATAATCAAACTGGGAAAGTCTGAGAGCCCATCTTTGAATTCGAGCGGAAAAGTTGAGAGGTACACCCTTGTTATGTGAAAAAAGTTTACAAAGAGGTTTTTGATCATTATGGATAATGAACTTAGCACCAAGTAGAAATTTTTTGAATTTCTCCATGCCAAACACAACACTAAGGCTCTCTCTTTCAATGTTAGAGTAGTTTTGTTCTGCATTATTTAGAGATCTCGAAGCAAATTGAACCGGACATCAATCATGAGAAGGACTAACGCGTTGCATGAGTATGGCAGCAACTCCATAACCCGAACTATCAGTTTCAAGAAAAGTTTCATGGTTGGGATCAAAAAACTTTAGAGGTTTATGCGAACGAAAGATGTCTTTGATTTTCTGGACACTTTTATCCTGTTCTGGAGCCCACCGGAACTGTACATTTTTCTTAAGCAGCGAATACAGAGGATGCATGACATTAGAAAAGTTGGGTACAAAACGACTATAGAAATTACACAATCCGATGAATGCTTGCAACTGTTTGAGGTTTTTAGGAACAGGAGCATTGAGAATAGCTTCTACTTTCTCAGAGTTAGGGTGAACACCCTTGTTATCGAAAACGTACCCTAGATAAGACACACGATCAGTTAGAAAGGCACATTTAGACAGATTTAAGCGAATTCCAGCGTTTTTGAGGACAGACAGGACCTTGTCAAGAACTTACAAATGAGCATCATATGAAGAGGTCAAAATGAGTAGGTCATCCTCGTAAACTATGATGTTATCGATGCCAGAAAGAGTCCTATTCATGAATGCTTGAAAAATTCCGGGGCTTGCACGTAAACCATAGGGTAAGTAATTGTACATAAGTAGACCTTCAGAGGTGTTAATGGTCGTAACTTTCTTTGATTCTTGGTCCAACGGAATTTGCAAAAACGCGTTAGACAAATCAATTTTTGAGAAAAACTTAGCGTCTCCGACTTGAGAAATGACATCATCAATAACAGGGAGTACAGATTGAACTGGCTTTAGAAAATTATTAATGGAGGCTGAAAAATCTCCACAGATTCTCACACTGCCGTCAGACTTTAGAACATCAACGGTAGGAGATGCCCATTGGCTATCATACACTTTGGAAATTTTGCCCATACTCTGCAAGCGCTCCAGTTCGGTTTTGACAGAGTCTCTTAGTCGTACAGGAACTGGGCGTGCTTTACAAAATACAGGAACTGCATTAGGCAACACATCAAGATGAACTGTTTCTCTAACGACTGTGAATCAGATGATAAATATGAATCATATTTCAACAAGAGACTTCTCGGCAAATTAAGACAACCCGTTTTATTTATTGAGTCGTATTTATCAGGAATGACAACGTTCACGTTGAGTTTAGAACAAACATCTCGGCCAAGTAAATTGACTCTATCATCTTCCACAACGAGAAACATATGATCAAAACTGACATCTTTATAAGCGACAGTTACTGCAGATTGACGAGACAGGTTGACCGAGACACCACACCACCAACTCTGAGTGCATCTCTTTTACGTATAGTTGACACGGCAATGCCATTATCCAACAGGAATTCAACAGGTTTTTCATTTGAGTTGCATGTAATCATAGTGGGTTCTTTAGTAACGGGAATTACAGTTATGTTTACTCTAAAAATTTAGAATCATTTAAGGAATATTCAGAACATTCATGTACATGATTACCGTCTCCAATTTCGTTCCTAGGTTTTTGTAGAACAGCTTCGTCCTTCTTTTGTAGAGGCACCCGTGAACTCTTCATCAACACGTCTTCTTTTCCGACGTTGCCACAGCAACCGCTTCTTCCCGGCTGCACTGTGTAAGTGCGAGCTGCGTCAAATTCTCCTTTTGTAGGTCCCCTTCGTGTACGCTTAGCAGGAGGAGGCCGTGCTGCAGTCGTAGATTTGCAAACTTTAGAAATGTGGCCAAATTTTCCACATGTGTAACATTTCAATTTCAAGGCATAACAATTCTTTGCAAGATGCGTTTGCTTAGTTCCGCAGCGAATGCATATGTAGTTCGGCGGGAGTTTTTCTGTAGTGAAAAACGATGAAGATGAATCCTCACGAATAATATCTTGAGCGTCGGAGCTTAATTGTTCGATGAGTTTTGCGCGTTCAACACATTCGTTGAAGGACTTGCTATCGTACTTCTGTAGAACCGCGCTGAGAATTTGCGCTGAATGTAGCCCAGCCACGAAGGCATCTCTCAATAAACGGTCACGACAGCAATTGCCATAATTGCGTGCAGATGCTAAGTCATTTAACGTTTTAGCATAACTTTCTATGAATTCATTAGCACCTTGTTTTCTATTTAGAATTGTCACCGATGCACCGACGATGGATTTTTTATTTCAAATTGCTGTATTAATATTTCTTCAAGTTCCTCATATGTAGCCTCAGTGAGTAACGTAGGTTAATTCTTCGTTGTAGATCAGTAATTATGTTTACAGGCAATGCTTTAATTAAAATACTATCTTTTTACCGCCATTATTTCCCGCTTTCTGAAGAGCGTCTGCACACTGCATTTGAAACTTTTGCAGGAATTCACTCACTGTTTCCACTTCAACATCGAATGGAGGACAGCTAACTGTAGAACACGCCATCCTAATTTTAGAGCACTTGTAAAGTTCAAATTCACTTAGGAGATTCGAAGTCTCGTCGTCAATTGTAGTATCGCAGTTTTCAGTACGACATTAGGTTCGTATAGCAGGAAGCTTTAACTTCAATTCGCCTAGCCGTATACCAGGCAGGAGCAAATGAAACGCACTGCAGGACTACGAGTAATGTACTGACTACAAAAGGGACACACATGCCTTGAGACTAGAGCGCCCCCGGAAGTTAAACAAAGCCCTTCCGGTAAGTACACAACACGGCGGCATCCATCGGTTGCGTTTATGACACTTCCGCCGGTGACCGCGATATCCCAAACCAAGCACGATAAGGACATCCTGTGAGCTTGCCATACGAGGCTCACAACAATGATCTTCCGGGACTCGAAAACCTAGGCCTCCGGAACTCTCACTTACAAACCAGTGTCATACTATAACGATGCAGATTTTAATATATAACAATTATCGGTCACTTTGAGGGGACCAACAAAGTCCATTGAAACTACTTCAAAAGGTTCTTCCGCTATAGGAGCCGTTAAAATTTTTATAGGTTCGAGAGGGTGCGCTTTAAGAAGTTTGCAAACTTCATTACATTGTACGAATTTTCTTACGAACGTATTTTCTAGACTATTAAAATATTTTAGCTTGAATTTAGGTAGAGTGTGCAAAGCATCCGTATGGTACAAGGAATGTATAGCTAGAATTGCCGTCTTCATGAGAGAAGTTGACACTACTGATGTTAATATAGTGCTTCGTCGTGAGTCAATGCGTCGCCGTCGATACAATATGTCATTTATAATTAAATAACTCGGTAAGTCAGGAATTCTAGACGTACTTCTATGAATTAACGCCTCTCTAACTTCAATGCAGAAGGGATCTTGCTTTTGCTCGTCAATGAACTCTTTTAAAGTCCAGGAAATTTCTTTTTCTGTTGGCACATAGTCAAATAATTTTGGTGTCAACACGTCGCCACCGTGTGATTGCATCGACGAGTCAGTGAGAACATCTTGTTTTGCTTTTGCTCGCGTCTGCGCTAAGCACACCTCAGATTCAGGCTCATGCATCAATGGGTCATAGCATTCTAATTCTTCAATATTTAGTTGATCATGGTTTTCCGGTAGCCTGCTTTGGTAGTCGGCTACGACGTTTTGCCTACCTGGTAAATAATGAACGACAGGGTCGTATGAGTGAGCGTTAATGCACCATCGAGCCATTGCGGTATCCTCTGGTAACTTTTTCGCAAAGAGAGGAGCAACTGGCCGGTGGTCTGTGTACACATGGATAGGATATCCAATAATTAGGTACTTAAATGCTTTAAAAGCACTGTAAATGGCAAAAAATTCTTTTTTCATAGTGCTGTAACGTTTTTGGCTAGAATTCAAATTTTTGCTGAAATATGCAACCGGACGCATTAATTTGTCACCTGAATATTCGGGCTGCATCAGGACGGATCCTATGCCAAAATTTGAGGCATCAGCAAAAATGTGAAGGGTCTTGGTAAAATCAGGGTGTCGTAAAACAGTGTCAGAAGTCAGGGCTGATTTTATGTAGTCAAAACTTTTTTGACAGTCGTTTGTTCAGTTAAAATTAACACATTTTTAATAATATGTACAGGGGGGTTGCAATTATTGCAAACTGCGCTATGTAGTTTCAGAAATACGAGTATCTATGTCCTCGTAATTGGCTGCACCAAGGAATTGCTGCAATTCTTTTACATTCATTGGTGCCGGACAATTTTGCAACTTCTCGGAATACCTACACCGTATCCCCTTGACCAAAATAATATGACCGACGTACTCTATTTTTTTCTTGAGAAATTGGTATTTTTCGAGTTTAATGCAAAATTTCGAGTGCGGAGTGTCGTAAGGACAGTTTTAATATCGCACGAATGTT
The DNA here is from genome assembly GCA_030386875.1 of Morinoia aosen. Taxonomy (NCBI): domain Eukaryota; kingdom Metazoa; phylum Arthropoda; class Malacostraca; order Amphipoda; family Talitridae; genus Morinoia; species Morinoia aosen. The sequence continues at coordinate 538,724 of CM059572.1, read as the reverse complement.
GCTCATTGGTTTTTGAGTAAATTAATATAGCGTCTTAAATACAAAGCAAAGGCATCCTAAGATAGGCGCAAGAACAGATGACATGACTCGTTGGAAAACGCTTGGACTTGAACTGAGTCCAAATGGAATTCTTCTGAGCTGGTATTTTTGGTAAACTATACTAAAGGCTGTCAATTTCCGACTTTCCTGTTCTAATTTTACATGGTAGAATGCAGACTTTAGATCCAGAGTTCAAGAAACGCTATTGCCACCTAATGTGGACAATATTTCGTCTATTCGCGGTATAGGATACGACTCCTTGACCACGATTTTGTTTAATGATCTAAAATCTATCACGGGTCGAATTTCACCAGTGCTTTCTTTACCACAATGACCGGAAAATTGTAATCTGACATGGAATTCTCAATTATGCCATGTGAGAGCATTTTTCTGTTGACCTTGGCAAACTCCTCCTGATATTTATGAGGTATGCGATAGGGTGATATATTTAAAACTGGTGCGTCATGTTTAAGTACAATTTTGTGCTTTATTACATTCGTAACACCTTTAATTTTACCTTCTAGCGTGATCACGTCAAGGAAACTGTTCATCAACTCCAGTAATTTTAGGTGTATGTCAACTTCGTCGCATGTTATTTCATTATTCGGTAACGGACGGCGCATGTCCTTCTGCACATTAGACACACTTTCGACTTGGGCATCAATTCCTAGTTGCTTACTACCAGGAAACTCACACTCACAATTATTGCCGCGAACATCGACCTTCGACTCAATTTTCTCCTTGGCCATGGTCTTCATTTCACCGCGACCTGAGATGACTTCAAGTGAATCCGACCTCTCCTCAGAGCTTATCTCCACATTATTCGCTTCTTTCAGCGCTTCCTCTACATTCTTGAGATAGAGTTCGGCTTCAAATTCTTCCCCAGCTAATGATTCCATGTTACACAGCATTGTATTTTCGCTAAAATGAATGGCATCATCAGTCGGGTTCAGTATTAATAAGGGTACATTCCCATCTTCTTTGACTGTAACTATTGGTTCTGCTATTAGCGCTCCACTATTTAATCCTCTTTTTAACACTATATATTCACTGGGCTTGGCCTTTTTGACAAAGGCATTAATGAGCTTGATACAGTTAGCAGGCACTTCTATTACGTCACAGTGAACCACCAGCGGTCTTTCCTTTTTACTTCTGGCCTTGGCTGCTCAGCTACATGCTCAAGCGCAGCGTATATTTTTTCTCGTATTTCTCTCTCGTGCTTTTTAACTTTTTCGCGGCATCTGTTGCACTTCTTAGCAACTACGTCTGACAGCAAACAGTCGCTGTTTACTATATCCATTAACATGGCTTCTCTACTTATCGTAGGCTTATTTTCTATTTCGTTGATAGGCACTCTTGTTCCTTCCCACATGAGGGTAACATCTTTCAAGTTAATCACTCTATTGATTAACACGTCTCATCCTAAAATCAAATAATATTTGAAATTAGCATATTTAATAACTAAGGCACTAGTCTTAAGTACTTTGTCAGTACCACGTATAAAGATATTTAAGTCAACCTCACCGCTAACATTACTCTTTGCGTTTATGCCTCAAACGCTCAAAAAACTCGATTTTAACTTTTCTTCGGGGTATTTGATGTTACTGTAACTAATGAGGCATTTTTTGCTACCGCTATCTAGCAGCGCACTTAAGTACTTATCTTGATTAGAGAGAATGATTGTGGGCTAACTGGATTTTCTAAACGTAACAAGATCGGTGCCTTCTTTCTTAAGACGTCCTGTTCCTACAATGTAGTGTTGAAATGAACCTCAACTGCTTGCTTTTGTGGTATTTCATTGGCCATTTCCTCATCTTCCAAAACTTCAAACCTATTTCTACGTTTAAATAATGGATCAATACCACGCTGCTGCGATAAGGTAACAAAATATACGTTAATTGAGTGCAAGCTATTTACTTAGCTTCCACTGGCTGAATGAAGGAAGTGAAGTGGCTCGCCCTGTAGAGCTACACTGGGATGACAGCAGGGTAGATGTAGACGAAGTAGTTGTAGACTTGTAGATCACTCGTTGTAGGGTGTCGCACCAAATTGTAGTTCCAGGACTACTTCTATGTCCTCACCGGCGTCGAAGACGAGTACTTTCGTTCGGAAGGGATAGCACGTATCTATCCACGCTGAAAACTGCACGTAGGTCTCCAGAAGTGCAGCATACAGGATCTTGAAGCTGATGTTGACAACAGACGGAAACAGTTGTCGAAGACTCGAATTGTTGTTGCTGCCAGTCATTGACGCGATTTAACAATTTTCCCTTCTTTTCTTTACTCTCGCTGAACTTCAAAAATCTTCGCAGTAGAAACTTCTCGGTTTTTGAATTTTTAGTAATCTTCTTCTAACGTTATAATAACTTCTTCGCAACGTCGTGGGCTCGATCAAGTGCTGGCCACAAAATGTGCCGCTAAATGTGCGGCTGGTACCTGGTGGTGGTAAGGAAACTCTGGAGACGTTTTCACAGGTGTTCACGTGGAGGAGGAAGCGGTCGATAGCAAGAATTCTAACGGGCCGAGAGCTTATAAAGTCTCCTCGAGGCTTGGGGTTGCGGTATCAATGGTGCACACATCATCTCAGGTATCCTTAGCCTTGTTGCTACTTCTGTTGATAAATTATAATATTTTAAAAATCACGAAAAAAGTTTGTACATTCACTGTAAACTAGCTTCTTATCATTTCGGACCTTATCAATTCTTATTCATCAAAAGAATTGTCTATAATTATCCTTCTGATATTACTAATTGACTTTTTTCTCATACATCCTTTTCTCATACTTTTCTACTTTATATCATGTATAAATCTTGCAGTCTCACCTTCTACAGTGCTTTGTCCCCTCCAAAGATATCTTTTCACACACCTTCACATTGGTCTCTGCTCTGCTTGTGATTTTATTTATTTTTTTCTACCTAACAGGCTGTTAGTTCATTATTGATTCATCTATTCACTATAGAATCTTTCTTTATTTTCCGACACAGAAACGTGCATTCTACTTTTAAATGTTTTTGGTTACTATTATATACTGTGATGTTAATAATGTTTGAATGTCCAAAAGTTTGTTTATAATGGTGGAGGGTCACTGAAGTTACCTGCATGTCTGATATAACTATAATTCAGCATTGTTTTGAATCAGGAAACGCCTGAATAAAATCCCATTTGTAGACAAGTGTATCTAAATGTTTATAAAAATAATTATTGTTACAAAAAATACATGGGAAGAGAAAATGGGGTAGCTGTTTTAAAAACGCTTCTGACCGAAATACTCCATTTTCGTTGGGACAGGGTTAGATTGTTGCACGCGGTAGTATAGTAATCAGTGGTGCGTGCGCCTCAGCTGTTGCTGCAGTGTGACGCGTCTGTGAGGGCCTGCACCGCCGACGGACGCACGGCCTTGCACTCTGCGTGCCACTGGGGCAACTTGGAGTGCGTGCGGCCTCTCATGCGCGCCCACTCGGACATCAACGCGCAGAGCAACAGTGGACAGACGCCTCTGCACCTCGCTGCCAGGAATCCCAAAGCTGTTACCTGCCATGTCTCTTTATTGTCATTGATGAGATGAGTAGAATGGTTGAAAAGTTTTCACTTCTTAAATGTTTTTTGTGTAAAAATATGAGAAAAATTAGTATATTTGAATTCCCTTGTGTATCGAGAGTTCAAAGTCAAGTCACCCCCAGAAACAGATAAGGAATCTGGTACGGGAAGCTACTGCTTCCACAAGGTTTTTCAAATAAATAAATGTACGAGGAGTTCGGAGACTCGAACTCAGGACTTCAAATCACCGCGCTAGCACGCTATCGACCGCGCTATCGATCACCAAAGATGATCGAAGCCCAACGAAAGCAATGCTTGGCACAGTGAAAGCAGGCACGTACTTGGCCCAACAGATATATTTTATTCCCTTGTGTATCGAGAGTTCAAAGTCAAGTCGCCCCTAGAAACAGATAATGAATCTGGTACGGGAAGCTACTGCTTCCACAAGGTTTTTCAAATAAATTAATGTACGAGGAGTTCGGAGACTCGAACTCAGGACTTCAAATCATCGCGCTAGCACGCTATCGACCGCGCTATCGATCACCAAAGATGATCGAAGCCCAACGAAAGCAATGCATGGCACAGTGAAAGCAGGCACGTACTTGGCCCGACAGATATATTTTATTCCCTTGTGTATCGAGAGTTCAAAGTCAAGTCAAGTCCTTCTCCTGTGCCAAGCATTGCTTTCGTTGGGCTTCGATCATCTTTGGTGATCGATAGCGCGGTCGATAGCGTGCTAGCGCGGTGATTTGAAGTCCTGAGTTCGAGTCTCCGAACTCCTCGTACATTTGTATATTTGAATAGTTACATCTTTTTCTTTCGTTTCGGTTGAGTTTTAAGAAAAGAAGTGACACTTTTTGTGAAAAATTTTTGTGAAAACTTTCTGCTTCTTAAAAATTTTGAGCTCTATTTCCAACCTCGACTTTTTAAGTACTCTAACACCTATTGCTTTGGTACATTATTAAAGGAATATTTATATTTCATTCATTGTAACGCGATGGGCTCTAGTCCAATGACTTGGTTTTTAATGCCTAGTGATGTTTGCTCTTTTTTTCTGCTTATCTCTTCACTAAATAATATGTCACTTTCCATTTTAACAAGATCATTTAATGCTAATGAACTTAACAATTTAATTGCTACAGTCAATGGTATATTTGCTAATTTTTTATTCTTTTCTCATTATTTTGGAGGTAAGATTTCTTTAGGTTTCCCATCTTAGAAATGCACTGTTCTTAAGTCAGTTTGTAAGAATCTGAAGGACATGAATATCAGTGGCAAGTGATCATGGGTTAACATCTAATGATGTTAAATATACCAAGCAGGGAAGGCTTTTAAGAGATTGCACCCCACCGTGTTTCTCACAGTATATCTGTCGACATTTGATTGTCCTGGTTTAGATTCACTCGTGATCGGTTTGTTTTGGAACTGATTGTTAGGAACAATTTCAGATTTGGCCATCAATAGTGATATTTCGGATAAAAGTATATCTTTTATTTTTAGTGGTTCTCGAATGCTTTGGTTATTCTCATCTATCACTAGTCAATGTGTAATTATAGTTTCTCTGTTTTCGCAGGCAATGTTAGTTGAAATTTTGATATACCTTATCTGACTACTCAAAATTAACAAGTGACCTTACTAATTTAAGTTATTTCCAGTCAAGATGAAACATTGTGGATTCAAAAGGCGGCGTAATATTTTGGTTAACTGAATGAATGAATCACACATCCTCACAGTTCTACCAATTAACTATTCCCGTAATCAACAAAATCATTGATAAACCGTGATCAGTGCAACAAAGGAATGATGAAACTAATTTCACTGATAAGCATTTTTTCTATTTTAACTCTTTGAGAAAATGTATCGTGTCTTAGTTTCCTCACCTGAATAGCAGATTTGCATGAAAAACTGCAAATTAAATTTTTATTTATTTTCCTTGAAGGCTTACTCTACTGCATAGCTACGGGCGTCACAAGTGCGCTAGATGGTGGACTCAAATCTGACTGAACACTTGCCTGAGTTCTGTAGTGTTTTGAAAGGTTATTAGCGATCACAGTGATGCCCTCTCTATTTTAAAATATGCAACCGCCACCGTTGGTTCATTTTGGGCAATTGATATTCATTTGCAATCTTCAACACTTTAACCGCAATTTGTTAAATTGAAGTTCAGTATTCAACTCAAAGGTAAAGTCAATTGTAGTTTGCAATTTTGAAAATAGCAAAACAACTGGATCATGCTTTCGTCAAGCTTTAATTAAGTATTTATGAAAATTGAGTTTGTGACTACGAGTCCATCTGCAGCATTCTGAAAATCCCCTCCGTGGCCACCGGTAGCGCACGTTGCAGTCAAAGTGTTAAATTCATAACAACTGTTTTGTATACGGGAGCTAGGTTTGTTTGTAATTCTCCGAAACGTTGAATTTGCATAGGTGTTGTTTTTACTTCGTTTAAGGTATCTTGCTACCAGCAGTTTAGTTCCCTTTATGCATATTTTACATCTCTTTGTGCTAAATTAAGCTCTCTGCTCTAGTCACTTAATTTATATCACTTGAGCATTGTATCATGTTTTCAAATTAACAAGCTTTCGTTGTGCAGTAGTAGATTGAATTGAGCTATTGTCAAAAACTATTTCTACATTGATGTTATCAAATTTTACACTTACTTGTTTGTTGCACTCAACCTCAGAGATGATCATCTTTAGATCTCTCTGCTGAGTAGTTTTTCCTATTAAGATCCTTTTATATCATGCAGAAAGTTTCTACTAATCGCAGAACTTAGTCGAGATGTGATTTTTTATGAAATTAAATCCTGTAGCCTCAATTGAGGGTGATGTAAATAGCTGATGCGTCTAGTTCTGTAAGTCATAACCCTCAGAGGGCATTAAGATAGGCAATAGGTTAGTTTGCCTTTTCTATCCTATGCTATGAGAACACGCAACCCTGCAAAGATATTGTTTGGTTACCTTGGCTATAGGCAGGGTTGCGGAGTCGGAGTCGGAGTCGGGAGTCGGAGTCGCCGGAGTCGGATGTTTTAGGGTGGAGTCGGAGTCGGAGTCGGAGTCGCTTCTCTGAAGTGTGGTGGAGTCGGAGTCGGAGTCGGAGTCGCTATTCTGAAGTGTGATGGAGTCGGAGTCGGAGTCGCTTTTCCGAATGTGGTGGCGTCGGAGTCGGAGTCGGAGTCGTTCATTCGGATGTGGTAGAGTCGTGGTTGGAGTCGCTCTTTTTTGGTGTCTTCGATTCTAATTTTTGCTAAAAATTATTTATAATTCTTTAAAACTAAAAATAAACCAAAACAGAGTTAGAATGCTTTGCTGAAAAATCTTAAAAATACTCAATGTTTTTGTTGATTGTTTTGTTCTAAGTTTGAAACAGCGTATTTATTCCTATCACCTAATATCGTCATGTTATCTAGTCATTGAGGGTTTGCACAGATATATATGAGAAACCTACGAGTGCGAAATATAATTTTTGTACCCAGCATTGATGCATATTTTGTAGTTAAAAGCAGGAATTAGTAATTGAAAGCGTCGCATATTCATTCTGTATATTTCTGTTTTATTCATTTTCCCTTCAATTAATACATAGGAACTGGAAAATAGTATTAAATGTGTTGCAAGTTACTTGTAGAACATTTCAGCTGATGCAATACATTGTACTCACATAAAAAGTGGTAACTCTGTATGCTCAAAATGATGCATTGATTGATAATGATCATAAACATTTCTAGTCTTTAGGTTATGATTCATTGCCAATGAGTAGTCTTTGCCGAAACCTGAAGCTATGGTCTAGTGCACAAAGACTTCTAGTTTTCAAGTCTTGTTATCAAAATTGATATGGATTCCGTGTTTTTAAGTCAAGTTAGCATGTATTAATAATAAAAATTTATGCTCATTTCTCAAGTTATTCCTTGAATGTAATTTGGTTCTTTCAGAGTTATATTGTATTTCACTATATCATCATCATGTTTAATTTTTATCTTCGTATCACTCCTCAGTTTCTAAGCAAGCATACGCTGAAATGGAGAATATTATAATTATCTTGATACATTTTTAAAAACTGAAATAGTATTCGTTTTGTAGCATTATATAATTAATTACTTCTTGTTAAGGAAGATTTGGAAATGTTGTAAGGTTATCTATATCGGCATTGAGACACTTGAAAAAAATTAAAATACAATGTAAACGAGCTGCAATGAAAATAATTACACACACCAGCAAAAACTTCACTTACAGTCACACACACACATTGTAACTGAAAACAATGGACTATCTCAGCTGCAATGGTTTATGCATTTATGCGATAGTACAAATTCTCTTGCTGGAAACGTTTCAAATTGCTCCAAAAAACACGAAATGAGAAGAACCAGGGCGTTTATTAAAATAACAAAGTGTCCAATACAAAGTAAAAAGTTAGACGAAAATAAGAGATAGTATCATATTACACGCAAAGAAGCTAGAAGTGACTTTTATTCGTAAAAAAACGTTCCGAAAACGTCAGAACCCTGCGATGAAAGCAGAACAACTTTTGCTTATTATATATAGCCGAAATGTAACAGAGTTGAGCAATAATATGACACCTTTTCTGCATTGTTACCCTGCATAGTGTAGGTACAGAGAAGAAAAGGCAGTGTGCAAGTCTGGCCTACCTTATCTACACGTATACATAATTTTGGGGATTTGAAGCATAGTCATTGAATTAACTATTATAATTTCACTGAATTAGTGCATACTTAGTAATAAAAAACTGTTGATACATATCTATGCTTCTCAGTGTAGACAATGCCTACATTACCTACTCAGAAAATACTTGTCAGTAATATACAAGGTGTTTCAGATTCAGAATAAGAGGCAAAAAATTGCACACCAACTAGAAGATATCCAAATGAAAACTTTTTCTTCTATAAAATTTTCCGAAGAAAGAGACATTGAGTTGGCAGTTTATTGTTTTAAAGGGTGAAATTTAATGAATAAACTACTCGCAATATTTATTTTGAATTTACGTTGATCGGGAGAAATGTGCTAGTTGCAAGACCTCCTAGATCTTCTGACATGACTCCACTCGATTTCAATTTTTTGGGACACGTGAAGAGCCTTGTCTATGCTACACCCATTGAGTCTGAGGAAGATCTTGTGGCCAGAATTGCAGTGGCTGCAGGTGAGATACCTTAAATGCCAGACGTGTTTCCTAATATTCGGCAGCCGTTAAGGCCAACATTCGAAAAGTGCATAGATGTAGGGGGAACACATTTTGAAAAATTTTGTAAAGTAAATTCAGAATCAATATCGCGAGTAATTGTGCCTTTAAATTTCAGCCTTAAAAACAATAAACACCCAATACCTCCCAACCCCGATTTTTTGGGGGAGAATTTCATAGGACAAAAAGTGTTTATTTGGCCATTTTCTACTTGATGTGCAATTTTGTACCTCGTGTTCTGAAACACTCAGTATACATAATTGTGTACACGACTCGTCAAATGACAGGATTCGATATTGTCTGTATAGAAATCTTCCAGATGTGGATCATAAAGAAATATTTCCATCCTAATAGCACCTGCGATTAAAATATTCTGATACTTGTGCACCGGTGAAACTCGCATCACAGGTACAGTAGTTAAGTATTTTAAGAGCGTGAAAGGGAGACAGATCAACCAACAAAGACGGACAGCCAATTTTGTTTGTTCAATGAAATTTCCTGTTGAATATTTTCCGTATTTCTGATGGCGGCTTTGTGGAAGAAAAAGTTTTCTTCAGTTGGCCTCTCTTAGTTCACTGACAAAAATTTGAAACTGATGAAATGAGATCTTTTTGTTCGTTGTTTTTTGTTTTGCAGCTGCACCTTTTCTTTTCGATTTTTGTGTTTAAATTTAACTTTCTATAATTAAGCATGTTTGCGCTTCTAGCAGACCTGCATTAACCTTAAATAGCTTTAATTAAAATTACTTGTTACGCTTTGGCGTTCACTCATTAAATTATCTTTGAGCTTGTTCTGCTTGGGCAGCATGTCGTCCTTTTAATAAAAGTGGGTCTGGTACCTCTAACTTATTTCTCTTGCGTAAAAAGTAGTCTCTTTCTGCGACTTGAACTCCTCGACACGGCTTTTGCAGCGTCTTGAATAGGCACTTACTATTCAAGGTAATTAATTGTCAATTAATTGTTAAAATCTTAGTGCTATATGCAACCTTACAATAAGATACGATATTCAGCTAGTCGGCGACCAGACATCTTAAAACTCTGTTTCTATCTACTCAGAACGCCACTAAATCTTCCTACCGGAGTACCGTACTGATGACCGGCCGCGTCCATTGGGTGTCTTCTATTTTTAGCGCGTATCGTTTTAAAAACTAACCTTACGTTAAAGAAGATCTTCGGTCTCTATTTTAAAGGAATTTAATAGTAAAAGTATTACAGAGGACGCTGCTGAGCGTACTGTTGGAATCCTCAAGATCTGCATATTATGGATACGGTTTCTCTTTTTGCGCAGGAGAAAAGGGAAACGACTTGCTGATGTTCCCTTGAAGTTCTTCTGTATTTGAAATAAATGTTCGAGCAGTTGCTCTTAAGTTTCAAATCCTAAAACTCCATTGTATTAACATAGGAGAGATTACGCTCACGAAATAGCTAAACCTATTTATTAATTTGTTCAAAGGAGACACTTGACCATTTATTGTATATGAACAATCAATACTATACCGGGTGTCCCACAAAAAATGTCCCGGACTTTTTAATTGATAATATCTCCGCTTTAAATTAACATATTTTAATTGTCTTTTATTTACAATTTAGTCAATTTTGTTTCCTTTCGAAATAATTTAAGTTTTTGAAAATCAGTTGAATAAACTTTAAGATGATCGATTTACTGAAAGGGGTAGAAAAATTGTTCAAAGGGAAAGTTTTAAAAACAACACTGGTGTTCTTCTTCATTCCTCAATACCTACTGTTAAGAATAATTTCATAACGATGTATCGTACATACAACTAAGTATTTAAACCCTCTGAGAGGTTTCAAGTTTCAAGTGTTCTCAATAATAGTGTTTCAAGCACTGATAAAAAACGGTGGAATAATGGGTAAAACTCTTCGTTCAATGGTGGCAAGAAGTAATACTTGCCTTGAGAGAAATGGAGGGTATGTCGTTGGATACTGAAATTACCTCATTTATTTAAACGTTATATAAGGTAATGATTTGTTACTCCTTAAAATTTTTGTGTGTTCAGTTGTATGGAAACTACAAAAAAAGGAAGAATATCAATATTGTTTTAAAAACTTTTCCTCTGAACAATTAATTTTTCTGCTCGTTTCAGTAAATTGGACATTGTACAGTGGTTATTCAACCGATTTTCAAAAATTTAAATTATTCGAAAAGGAAACAAAATTTACTACATTGTGAAAAAAGGCGATCAAAATATGTTAATTTGAAGCTGAGATATAATTAATTAAAAATCGGGGACATTTTTATAGGACACCCGGTATAAAAAGAAGCCAGGTGTCCGTCAATGATAAGTATATGGTCTCGTGCGTAATTTCCCCTATCTCATTACAATGGGAATCTGCTTGCTTGGACAGTATCATAAATACCATCGAAATATGAAAAACCTGGCATCTGCTCACTTATGTTTATAAGTAAAAAACATTGCGTGAAAATCGAATCAACTGTCAAGAAAATGCAACTCATCGCATTTAAATTTCAAAGGCATTTAAATGCTTAAAAGGTATGGCAAATTTTTTAAAAACCTCTTGCGAACAATAATTTAAATTACAATTCAGGTAGGTATTATGTTATACAATTTGCTTTGTTGTTGTGTGCGTTTGTGACGTTTTTAAATATGCTTAATGACCGTATCTGTGATACGAGTTTTACCAGTGCACAAGTACGAGAATACTGTATTTTAATCGCGGGTACTATTTCAATGGATATATTTGTTTGCCATTTTTATCTTGAGATTTTTTTAAAACGATACCATTGGATCCCGTCATTTTTGACCAATCATGTACACTAGTAACTTGATTATTAACAATCTGTAGTCAATTTAAAAGTCGCTTGCTAATAAAGAATATAATGAACATATGCACAGGTTTCAACACCTGCAACCGTTTACTACTAAGAATGAGTGTCGTGTGTTTATTTATACGTTTTGTGTCACGCTGTTAAGAATAATTGATGGGAAAAAAATAGCACTGGCGGTCTTGGTTCCAGTTCACGGTCAATTAATACACTCATTTTCGTTGTGCAATAGCTCTGTAATAAGTCATTTTCATCACAATTAGAGCAATCCAGAGCCTTATATACTCAAGTTTGTATCGTGAATACCGAGTTCGGCGGGGTATTGCATATTGAAATATGCTGTATTGTATATTACAATATACTGTATTGCAATGTACTGTATTGCATATTACAATATACATACACAAGTTCGCAGTTGCTTTCAGTAATGCTGAATTTCTGTATTTTGGATACGACACGATGGCTATAACTACTTCTCTTGCGGCTCAAAAATGCTGTGTTCTGAGTGTTTATTACTCTTATAAGAAAATTAAGGTACCTTTGGAATAAGCTGAAAGCATGGAAACTCCACTCAAACGAAAATTTGTTGAAGAAAGGTATTGAATCTTGTCATTTTTACGGTGTGAGTACACTAGTTAAGAAATAAAATATTCATCTTATAAATTATGAATAGGTGAAGTTGGAGTCACAAAATTGTGAATAGGCGGAGTCGGTGTTGGAGTCGCCAAATTCTGGAGAAATGGAGTCGGAGTCGGAGTCGGAGTCGCCAAATTCTGAAAAGGTGGAGTCGGAGTCGGAGTCGGAGTCGCCAAATTCTGAAAAGGTGGAGTCGGAGTCGGAGTCGGAGTCGCCAAATTCTGAAAAGGTGGAGTCGGAGTCGGAGTCGGAGTCGCCAAATTCTGGAAAGGTGGAGTCGGAGTCGGAGTCGGAGTCGCAAATTTATTCCACCGACTCCGCAACCCTGGCTATAGGTAGGCTTTTGGGAATGGAATCTTTCATGCCCATTTAGCTTCTTTCATTTATCATAACTTCTTTGCTATCACCGCTTTTCACCCGTCAGGGGGATACAACTATTTTACCTATGGGAATTAGCACTCCTAGGGGGAAATGTGTGAGGGCCCAAGCTGAGAGTTAGGTAGGACTTCTTTTTGTTGCAGTAAAATGCTTGTTGTTGTGTTAAGGACCACCTTTTTTTCGATTCACTGCTGTCCTGTTTTTAGCACCTACTACTTTCTTCTTCAACTCTAATCTTGTTGTCATTAACTTCTTTCTCAACTTACTGTTTGTAAGCCTTTTCTGCATAAATTCCACGTTCCCTTGTTGCGATACATGATATTACATGATAGATCACGAAAAAATGCAACATATTGTAGGGAAACGTACCATTTTGCTGGGCTACAGACAGTGAAATGTCAGACAGTTAAGTTGAGCCGGTGTCGCGTCGCTTCAAAAAAGCGAGGGGCAGCTTCGAAGGGGAGGGGGAAGGCTTAAGGAGATCGTCCCAGGCCCCTGTCGGTCCGGTGAGCTTTTTTTGTTGTGTTGTTCGAAAAGGACCCTTAGGTGATGGACTATTCGGTCCTAAAATTTTATGGCGCTACGGACAATAGAATGGGAACAAAAATTTTGAATTTTCGACCCCATTTCAACCCCATATAAAAAGAAAAAATATGAAATGCATAATTCAAAAACTTACTTCGGTTAGAAATGTTTCAAGGATTCTAAAACTGTCTTTATTCTTGTTCTAGCATAAAAACTCAATGAGGAGATACGGTTTGAAATATCCGTAAAAATGAACTAAAAAACCATTAGGTCCCTTTGGACCACACACAATGAGGCCCGAATAAAAAAAATGAATGGTAGAAATTCTGTTTCTTTTCAAAAGTTACATATTATAGTCAAATTTCACACGAATCAGACTGAAAATTAATAACTTCAAAAATGAAAATGAATAATAATTTTTTATTACTTTTTTTGTTGTTGGAAAACACAATTCACAGTGTGAATATGAAGTTATGCATGCAAATTATCGAAATAAAAATGAAAACAACATTAAATTGCATAAATTATCCATTATATTACATATCAACAAAAAAATTTGTTTATGGCTTAAACCCAAAACCTCTAACTTTCAACATTCAAAACGTATCTCCTCATTGAGTTTTGATGCTAGAACAAAACCAAAGACAGTTTTAGAATCCTTGGAACATTTCTAACAGAATCAAATAAGCTTTTTTCAAATTTGAGAAGAAAAAATGTTATACAACTCTAACCCAAAACTAGTTTTTTGTGATGTATTCATAAAATATCACTTACCAAAAAAATTTTCAAAATGGTAAAATTTTACTATTTGATTTTGTGAGAAATATTCCAAGGATCCTAAAACTGTCTTTGTTTTTGTTCTAGCATCAAAACTCAATGAGGAGATACGTCTTGAAATATACATAAAAATGTACCAAAAAACTAATTTCTCATAAGAAAAACTAAGGCCTAAATTGAAAAAGTGACCTGAGTAAAGAAGGTTTACCTTCAAAAAATACATATACTAGCCAATTTTCAAACGAATCGGACGAAAAAAGTTGAAAAATTGCGACGATCTTCTTAAAACAATGGGCTTCGCAGCTACAGTCTACACACCTTCTGAGTCGATAAAAGCCCCATGGTAAATCGGATCAAATTATTGAATAGAAGAAACTAACACATATCGCTTCAATATTACACTCCATTTAACCACCATTGAAACGGCTCTTTCTCACAAAAATATTCTCGCGCCCAAGGTTTCGGTAATAGATCATATTCTTTAGGTTTTACATACTAGTGTTCAAAATTTATACTTCTCAACTATATTTAGTCTGAGTTTTACGCAGTCAGTGACGGTTCAATATTCATTTGAACGTGGTAATGTTTTTATAAATAATTACAGCACAGACACCAGCGGCTGATGGGATGTCTTGCTCTTTTCACGCCTCAAGCAGCTGTCTTGCGTTCAAGATAATCCTATGGCCATTACAGTATACAGGGTGTTTTTAGTACGATAAATTTCAAGCATTAACGAAAATATTATGGCGGGGCAACGAAAATATAAGCCAATTTAGGTAAATTTATTTTTAGATATCAATGCTTAACATGTGGCTCTCTATAAATAACAATTCGCCGTAAGAGAATAAATGAATCATAAAAAATAAAGCTAAACAGGCGTAATGTGCGGCACAGGTTTAATCCGTCCGATGCGCGAGAGGCCAGCCGAAAACTGACTGTGTCGCGGCGCTCTCGCAGGTCCCCGCCTTATTCCGTTAGTGAAGGACACGGGCATTGCTGAAATAAAGAAAAGATATTCGAAGCTCAAAGATGTATCATTTAGAAATATCATTTACATTTAGAGGTATCATTTAGATTTAGAAGTATCATTTAGATTTAGAAGTATCATTTAGATTTAGAAGTATAATTTAGATTTAGAAGTATCATTTAGATTTAGAAGTATCATTTAGATTTAGAAGTATCATTTAGCTTTAGAAGTATCATTTAGATAAATTCGAAGGAATTATTGAAGAAAAATAATCAATTTTAGAATGATCGGATTTTGAATGGCTTTGAATGAAATAACAAAAAAATATTCCCAAGCATAATTTGTTTAATTAATGTCTTTCAATAAATTAGACCAGGTTGTGAACGTATATTCAAGAACTTCAAAACTACAGTCAGTCGCTGTATATTCCCGACACAAGAATGTCTCTGACTTACGTAGTTGGATATGAAGTTGAAGTGTAAAGACGCTGATGAGGCGGTGAGGAGAACGAAGGCCGACGAAGCCATGCCCCGGGGAGGCAGAGGAGAGACTTAGCCGCTCATGGTAGTAGTCCCGCCACCTCGCACACAAACATGGGTAATAGCGAGGGCGAACCGGGAGAGGAGCGGACCACGGCACAGTTCTGCGGAGATATCTGGCAGGCTCTCCAGCGTTATCAGTCTCCCTAACCAGCCTTCAACCTTCTGAGGTCACCTCTGAATTTTCTTTTTCTGACTCTTCCAAGAAGAAGTTGGGAAGGCAGTCAGAGACAATTGTCGAATACTCAGCGACCGCAGAAAGATTAAATCAATAATAAAAAGGAATTCCGATATTTAAATTTGTTGGCAAGTAAATTAAACCAAAAAAAATACAGCCTTCAAAATCCGATTTATTATACAAGCCTAGGTGGAAAAACTTAAATCGATTTTCCCAAATGATAAAATGACAAAAATTATTTAATTTTTGCGTTACAAGGATTTGAAGAAACTTTAAAACTTGAAGTAGGATACTACGTGCGCGAAAATGTTAGCGCTAGTTTTGATGGTTGCGACCCCACTAAAGCAGGTTTTTTCAATATCAATAAAATAAACAAATTATTTTTAATAAAAACTTTTTTGTAATTTTTTATCATTCATTTTACGGTAAGGAAAAATATGTGCAGTTCCAAGCTATTAAGCATTTAATGTTTTTACACCGGCAGGCCGCAGCAGAGACGGTTCAAGAAACGGTTTGTGAGAAGTACAGAAATTTCTTGAGAATTTCTTGAGTCCTACTCGTGCGACTTTAGACTCAGGTCCATGACTCGTAACTTTTGAAAACACACTCATCGACTTCAAATTACTCTCAAATGAAAGAGTGAAATATTCTCTCTTTTCCCATATCGAACACACGGCCCCGACCCTGACAGTTTTTTTAAAAATGCAGAAATTATTCGATAAGCCTATCCGACTCGCGCGCCGTCAAAAAAATTGCGTTCGCCCACTCGAACTTTTGAAAGAATTCACTCATCGACTTAAAATTACTCTCAAATGTAAGAGTGAAACATTATCTCCTTCACTTATCGAACACACGACCACGACCCTAACGGTTTTATAAAAAATGCAGAAATTCTTCGATAAGCCTATTCGACTTGAGCACCGTCAAAAAACTTAAGTTGACCGACTCGTAACTCGCGCGTAGTCAAAACATCCTATCCTAAGAATACGAAATAATAATATCCACAACTTTACTTACAATGAACAGACCTTTTCATGGCAAAATAAGGCATGGGAAATTAAAAACCAATATAATTACCCTCAGAGTTATATGATTTCATACATATTTTCTGAGAATAAAAGCTTAAGTTTTATCCGTTATATCATGGTATATTTTGATCCCTATTCTAGCCTTTTTAGTGGATATTTAATTTGTCCTGTGCTTATGAACTATCTTTAAACCCTAGAAAACCTAAAATATTATTTCTACTTTATTTTCAAGCATTTGTTGAACCACTAACTCAACTATTAGTTTTTCCTTGCGGTTACTGTGTCTAGATAAGTTGTGTAACTTTGTTTTTTCTTTTGTTTTCATTTCACTTAAGAGTTAAACCTATCAAATTGTCATTCGCACAGTTGGTTCAGTTTCGTAGATTTTCCGAAATTATATTGAATGACCATCACCGGGAAATATTTCTGATAAACTAATTTATGACAGCGCATAACAAATTATTGTGGACTTCCTGTTTTTATTCATATTTCTTTGAATCAGGTCATTTAGGCGTTTATGCATTACATCCGATACGATTTTTGTGTTTGGTTTTCCGTACAGGATAATTAATTTACTTGAATTTAACGTCATTCCAAATGTATCTGTTTCGATGCCTCAACGTTTCTTTGAGGATGTGTGCTCAGGTATTTTTGGGTACTTTTTTCAAAATTATTACAGTTCAACAGGCGTTTACGATGCGTCTAGTTCAATATTGACGAGTTAAAGAGTTAAATTGATGGATGAATGATATGAAAAACCGTCTGAACATTTCACGAATACGTTCTTAAAAGTGAGAACCATGCTTCCCCGCCAAAAAATATTCAGAAATTTTATCTAGTCCACGTCCAATGCGTCATTGTTTACTTTGATGTGTTTTCGGACTTGACATTTGGGATCGAATTTTACAACGAGCCACAATATGCACTGAATACTTTTTATTTTTTTCCTTACAATCAGCTTTTCTACAAGCGACATGGCATTTGCCTTATGTTACGTTTTATATGCCACCTAATAATCCTCAACGTTTTCAGTAAAAAATTTGTACTATGGCATAAATGCAACAATCATTGCAGCTGACACAGTGCATAGCTTTCAGCTACAGCATGTGTGTAGCTGATAGCTATGCGCTATTACAGCAGCATTCAAACTAGGGGATCTGCACAACTACATCGACCGGCTGTACTGCGTTTGTATAAAATTATGCGAAGCACACTTCATGAAAACTATTGCACAAAAGTGCAAGAAATATTATCCTGATATGATGAGTAAAAATCGTAGTGTAATCAAACAGTACTTCGCTGATGTGGCAGAAACTTCAAATAAATCAGACCTCTATGCAGTCTTCAGAAATTTAGCAAAAGTATTGCAAAGCCCTATTCTTGAAGAAGAAATAGCGTCTCTCATCGACCGTGATAGTTTCATTGAAACCGACTTCGAAACTAGTGAAAATCTTAACACATTAGTGGTAGAAGAAGCAGGAAGATACAGGGACAAATGCGCTGTAGGTAAAAAGTTCGTGGCTCTGGCTGAAGACGTAAAAAAGTACGTGGCTGTTGACGGAGAGAAAAATAATCCTTTTTATTCCCCCATGATGATGGGGGACATATTGACTTACTGCATGCCATCTACGCCACTCTGGTGTGGAGTGCAAGGTGGCACTGAAACCAATGGATTAGTGGAAGCGTGGCACAAAATTGTGATGAAAGATATACTTTAGAATGAGCGAACTTCACCAGCATCCTTTGTTCGCAAAATGTACACACAGATAAAAGGGCGCTGTATAGAAGCTGGTGATGATTACAAAGTTGTTAAAAAGAAAAGTAAAGCAAAAGGAGGAGACGACCAGTACGTAGAGCGTTGGTCGGACATGAAGAAAAACAAAAAGCAATCATTCTCCGGAAGAGCGAAAGAAAAATTCAAGGCCTTGCAAGATCGTCGAAAAGAGTTCAATGATGAGCCCAGAGGAAAATGGGAGCATGTAACAGATTTCTTGAAACTGAAAAAATTTCGACATAAAAGCATTTCTACATCACCAAGCAAAAAACGGCCTAGCAAGAAAGTGAAATATGTTGAAGAGATTGACCTGGAAATTAGCCAAGAATATATGGCTTGCGATAAGACATCCCAATCAGAAGAACACCTCTCGAGCAAAAGCAAAACGTGGCTCCCACATATCAACCTCAAAATCGAATACAAAGAAGACATTCTGAAATCCTCAAGTTGGCTATCAAGCGATGTGATTGAAGCATTCGCTATTCTCATTCGAGATAACTATCCGCAATACAGATGAATGGACAAGGATGGTACGCAAGTGCGCATGACAGCGGGAGTCATTGGGTCGTTGTCGCAAACGCATTGTGTCGCAGAGCTGCTGAAGGTGTGGCGAACGTCCCACACATCTGTTCGCTGAACGGTGACCCCAATCCAGATGTTATAGAGTATATAAGGAAGGTGTACACAGGCACTAAAGCCATTAAAAAACTTGTGTTTCAGTGCCTAAATGTACAACAACAAATGGACGGTTCAAGTTGTGGTCTATTCGCTCTAGCATTCTATACGTCTGTAGTGAAAGGAAAAGAATCATGTTTTATCGCCTACGACGTGCGCAAAATGAGGAAACATCTTATTTCGTGCTTCGAAGAAAATTCGTTGGATTTTCTACTTATGGCAACGTCTGAAAGCGTCAGCTCTGAACAAGGAAAACTTCTCGGGCTCCATGGACCACCAATCCGAAAAGAAATAATGATCAAGTGTGAAGGCTAGATGTTTATCTGTAAAATACAAGCATATCTACTTTTTAAGGAACGAGATACCGTTTGTTAGATTGGCTACATCCAGGAAGCTGAATTATAAATGTTATTTAGACTGTATGATAATGTAATGAGTATGGATCATGTAAGTTATGTTATGCTATGAATGTTGACAGGTTATAAATGTTGATTATTTCATCGTGTCAATTTCAACAAACTGAAAATTCCTTTGCTTAATTTAATTGTTTACCTTGAGTGCAAATAAAGGCCTGCAAGTGTTTCCCAGCAAGTGGTAAAGGCCCAAATTTTAGTCCCACAGCTCGGAGCAGCTGGTCTGAGTGGTAGGGCTGGAATCGAAAGCCACAACTCAACGAGGCCCACAGAAAAGAACGACCGCTTGAACATCATGGCTACACACACTCGACGTCTCTCAGACATTCTCTTCTTGGGGTTAGTTAGTTCGTTGAAAACTTTGAAAGTAAAGCGGAGGAGGCAAATGGGAGCTGTGCCCCTCCCCCCCGGTAAGTGCATGCAGAAATTTATCTAATAGCTGGTCCGCTGGAGAAGAGTATCACTTATAATTCTAATGTAGATTGATAGCTCACGGAAGCGCATCTTATCTCAAAATTAAAAGCTAACAAGAGCATAGCCCCTGTTGTCTGTGAATAATGAAAAATGTTGGCATATACGATTGTCCTTAAGAAAATTCCGATATTTCGTTTGAGAGCAATTTGAAGTCGATGAGTGCATTCTTTCAAAAATTGCGAGTAGGCGAACGCAATTTTTCTTGTACGGCGCGCGAGTCAGATGGGCTTATCGAAGAATTTCTGCATTTTTAGAAAACCGTTAGGGTCGTGGCCGTGTGTTTGATATGGGAAAGAGAGAATGTTTCACTCTTTCATTTGGGAGTAATTTGAAGTCGATGAGTGCATTTTTTCAAAAGTTATGAGTCGTGGACTAAAGTCTGAAGTCGCGCGAGTAGGACTCAAGTAAAGTAATTCTCAAGAAATTTCTGCACTTCTCACAAACCGTTTCTTGAACCGTCTCGACTGCGGCCTGCCGGTATGTTTTTACTCTATTTGAACCAGGGTTGCGGAGTCGGAGTCGGAGTCGCCGGAGTCGCATGTTTTAGGGTGGAGTCGGAGTCGGAGTCGCTTCTCTGAAGTGTGTTGGAGTCGGAGTCGGAGTCGCTTTTCCGAGTGTGGTGGATTCGGAGTCGGAGTCGTTCATTCGGATGGGGTGGAGTCGAAGTTGGAGTCGCTAGTTTTTGCTGTCTTCGATTCTAATTTTTACAAAAAATTATTTATAATTGTTTAAAACCGAAAGTAAACAAAACAGAGTTAGAATACTTTGCAGAAAACCTAAAAATACGCAATGTTTTTGTTGATTATTTTGTTTTAAGCTTGAAACAGCGTATTTATACCTATCACCTAAAACCATCATTGTTATCTAGTCGTTGTGGGTTTGCATTCCTATATATGATAAATACAAGAAATATAATTGCACTGGAGTTAAAATGAATATTTTGCAGTTATTTAAGCAGGAATTAGTAATTTGAAGCATTGAACATTTGTTCTGTATATTTATGTTTCGTTCATTTCCCTTCAATTACTACACAGGAAGTGGCAAATAGTACTGTGTTGCACGTTACTTGTAGAACATTTCAGCTGATACAATACATTGTACTCACGTAAGGAGTGGTAACTATGAACGCTTTCAATGATGCTTTGATTGATAATGACTAGTCTTTGCAGAAACTTAAAGTTACGTTGTGATCACAAATATTTTTAGTCTTTATGTTATGATTCCTTGCCAATGAGTAGTCTTTGCCAAAACCTGAAGCTATGGTCTGGTACATAAAGACTTCTAGTTTTCAGGTTATGTTATCAAAATTGATATGGCTTCCTTGTCTTTAGGTCAAGGTAAGATGTATTGTTTATAACAATTTCTGCTCATTTCTAAAGTTATTTCTTGAATGTTCTTTGCTTCTTTCAGAGTTATATTGTATTGCACTATATCATTATCATGTTGAATTTTTATTTTCGCATCACTCCGCAGTTTTTAAGTAAGCATACGCTGAAATGAAGAATTTTATATTATGCTTATACAATTTTAAACACTGAAATAGTCTTCGTTTTGCAGCATTACATAATTAATTACTTCTTCTTATGGAAGATTTAGAAACGTTGTAAGGTAATCAATATCGGCATTGAGACACTTGAAAAATTAAAATACAATGTAAACGAGCTGCAATGCAAATAATCACAAACTAGGAAAAACTTCACTTAGTCACACACATATTGTAACTGAAAGCAATGCACTATCTCAGCTGCAATGGTTGTTACATTTATGCGATAGTACAAATTTTCTTACTGGAAACGGTTCAAATCGCACCAAAAAACATGAAATGAGAAGAACATGGGTGTTTATTAAAATAAGAAAGTGTCAAACATAAAGTAAAAAGTTAGACGAGAATAAGAGACAGTATCATATTACACGCAAAGACGCTAAAAGTGACTTTTATTCGTAAACAAAACGTTCCGAAAACTTCAGTCCCCTGCGACGAAAGCAAAACAACTTTTGCCTATTATAGCCGAGATATAAAATAGTGTTGAGCAATAATATGACACTTTTTCTGCATTGTTACCCTGCATAGTGTAGACACAGAATAAGAGGCAGTGTGCAAATCTTGCCTACTTTATCTACATGTATATCATTTCGTGGATTTTAAGCATAGTCATTGAATTAACTATTATAATTTCACTGAATGAGTGTTTACTTAGTAATAAAAAAAACTGGATACATATCTATGCTTCTCAGTGTAGGCAGTGCCTACTTTACCTACTCAGAAGACATTTGTCAGTAATATACAGGGTGTTTCAGAATAAGAGGCAAAAAATTGCCCACCAAGTAGAAGATGTCCAAATAAAAACTTTGTCTGCTATGAAATTTTCCGAAGAAAGAGACATTGGGATATTAGCCGTTTATTGTTTGAAAGGATGAAATTTAATGACTAAATTACTCGCAATATTTATTTGAATTTACGTTGATCGGGCGAAATCTTTTAGTTGGCATGACCTCCTAGATCTCCTTACATGACTCCATTCGATTTCGTTTTTTGGGGACACGTGAAGAGCCTTTTTTATGCTACACTCATTGAGTCTGAGGAAGATCTTGTGACCAGAATTGCAATGGCTGCTGGCGAGATGCCTAAATGCCAGACGTGTTTCCTAATATCCGGCAGTCGTTAAAGGCTAACATTCTAAAAGTGCATTGATGTAGGTGGAACACATTTTGAACAATTTTGTAAAGTAAATTCAAGATAAATATTGCGAGTAATAGTGCCATTAAATTTCATCATTTAAAAAATAAACAGCTAATATCTCACGACCCCGATTTTTGTGGGAAAATTTCATGAAATTAAAAATGTTTATTTAGCCATTTTCTACTTGGTGTGCAATTTTGTACCTCGTGTTCTGAAACACTCAGTATATAAAATTGTGTACTCGACCCGTGATAAATGATGTGATTTAATATTTTCTTTATACGAATTCTCCAGATATGGATCATAAAGAAATATATCCAACCTAATAGTACCCGCGATTAAAATATTCTAGTACTAAGTGCACTGGTGAAACAGTCATCACAGATACAGGTATCTTTAAGAGCGTGAAAAGGAGACAGACCAACCAACAAAGACGGACAACCAATTTTATTTGTTCAATGAAATTTCCTGTTGAAAATCTTCCGTATTTCTGATGGCTGCTTTGTGGAAGCAGCTTTCTAATTTTCTATAATTCAGCATTTTTGAGCTTATACCAGACCTGCATAAATAATAATAATAATAATAATGAAGGCATCAACGGATGCTTTATTTCCAATCAAGCCTGATACTTATCACCTTGTACATTGGATTTTCAAATGCCTATATCTAACGCCAGGACGCCATGACGCTTTCCCCAGGTCAAGACCGGTACCCATTTCAGACACCTGGGTAGAGTGGGGTATTGTGCTTGGAATTTTTCTCTTATACCCAACGGAGAAAATCGCCACCGCCAGCGCCGAGTTTCGAACACAGGTCTACCGCATGGCGGCAGAAACCTATAGCCACAGGCTATGGCGAGAATCGCTTAAATTAACATTACTTGTGACGCACTGGCGTTCACTAATTAAATTATCTTTGAGCTTACACTGCTTGGGCAGCATGTCACCCTTTTAATAAAAATCGGTCTGGCACCTCTAACTTAATTCTCTTGCGTAAAAAGCAGTCTCTTTCTGCGACTTAAACTCCTCGACCCGGTAAACAGGCACTTATTATTCAAGGTAATTAATTGTCAATTAATTGTTAAAATCTTAGTGCTATATCAATCCTGCACTAAGATACGATATTCAGCTAGTCGGCGACCAGACATCTTAAAACTCTGTTTCTATCTACTCAGAACGCCACTAAAACTTCCTACCGGAGTACCGTGCTGATGACCGGCCACGTCCATTGGTTGTCTTCTATTTTTAAGGAGTTTCGTTTTTAAAACTAACATTTCGTTAAAGAAGATCTGCGGTCTCCGTTTTAAAGGAATTTAATAATAAAAATAGTGCAGAGGACGCTGCTGTGCGTACTGTTGGAATCCACAAGATATGCCTAACTTGGGTGCTGTTTCCCTGTTTGCGCATCTCCGGAAACGACTTGCTATTGTTCCCTCGAAGTTCTTCTGTAATTTAAATAAATGTTCGAACAGTAGCCCTTAAGTTTTAAATCCTAAAATTCCGTTGTAATAACATAGAAGAGATTACGCACAGGAAATACCTAAACCAATTTATTTATTTGTTTAAGGGGACACTTGCCCTTTTATTGTATAAGAACAATCAACGCTATACCGGGTGCCCCACAAAAATGTCCCCGACTTTTAATTGATTATATCTCCGCTTTAAATTAACATATTTTACTTGTCTCTGTTTCACAATGTAGTAAATTTTATTCCCTTGTCAAATGATTTAAGTTTTTGAAAATCAGTCGAATAACCACTTTACAATCATCGATTTACTGAATAGGGTTGAAAAACTAATTTTTCAAAGGGTAAGTTTTAAAAGCAACACTGGTGTCCTTCTTAATTTCTCAATACCTACTGTTAAGAATAATTTCATAATGATGTATCCTACATACCTCCAAGTATTCAAACCCTCTGAGAGGTTTCAAGTGTTTTCAATAACTGTGTTTCAAGAACTGAAAGAAAACGGTGAAATCATCTGTAAAACTCCTCGTTCAATGGTGGCCAGAAGTAATACTTGCCTTGAGAGAAATGGAGGGTATGTCGAGGGATACTGAATTACTTTATTTGTTTAAACGTTATTTACGGTAATGATTTGTTACTTTTTTATAATTCTGTTTGTTCATTTTTTTGGAAAGTACAAAATAAGGAAGAGTATCAATATTGCTTAGAAACTTTTCCCTTGAACAATTAGTTTTTCTACCCCTTTCAGTAAATTGATCATTGTAAAGTGTTTATTCAACTGATTTTCAAAAACTCAAATTATTCGAAAAGGAAGCAAAATTCATTACATTGTGAATAAAAGACAATTCAAATATTCCAATTTAAAGCGGAGATATAATTAATTGAAAAATCGGGGACATTTTTTGGGACACCCGGTATAATAAAAACCCAGGTGTACGTCAATTTGTTAATAAATATTTGTTCTCGTGTGTAATTTCTTCTATTTTATTACAAAGGGAAAATGCTTGCTTGAACAGTATCATGAATACCATTGAAATATGAAAAACCTGGCATCTGCTCACTTTTGTTTATAAATAAAAAACATTGCGTCAAAATCGAATCAATTGTTTCGAAAATGCGTCTAATCACAGTAAAAAGGTATGGCAACTTTTTTAAAAACTTCTTGCCGAATAATAATTTAAATTATAATAGTGTTGTTGCTTGCTTAGTTGGTGTGTGCGTCTGCGACATTCTTAAAGATGCTTAACGACCGTAACTGTGATAAAAGTTTTACCAGTGCACAAGTACGAGAATACTGTATTTTAATCGCGGGTACTATTAGGATGGGTAAATTTGTTTGTCATCTTTATCTTGATATTTTTTTGAAACGATATCAGCGAATCCCGTAATTTTTCACTAATCATGTACTCTAGTAACTTGATAATTAACATTCTGCAGTCAATTTAAAAGTCGTTCGTTAATAAAGAATATAGTGAACATATGTACAGGTTTCAACATCTGCAACCGTCTACTACTAAGAATGACAGTCGTGTGTTTATTTATTCGTTTCGTGTCACGCTCTTAAGAATTGATAGGAAAAAATTAGCACTGGCGGTCTTGGTTTCAGTTCATGGTCAATTAATGCACTCATTTTCGTACAAGTGCTCTAGCTATAATGCCACTTTCAAAACAGTTGAGAGATCCAGAGCCTTATATACCAGAGTCCGAATCGTGGATACCGAGTTCGGCGAGGTATTGTATATTACAATATACATACACTAGCTCGCAGTTCCTTTCAGTAATGCTGAATTTCTGTATCTAGGATACGACACGAATGGCTATATCTACTTCTCTTGCGACTCAAAAATACTGTGTTCCAAATGTTTATTACTCTAACAAGAAAAATAAGTTACCTTTGGAATGAGTTTTAAGCATGGAAACTCCACTCGAACGAAAATTTGTTGGAGAAAGGTATTGAATCCCGTTTTTTTGACGGACCGTGTACGCTAGTTAAGAAATGAAATATTATCTTATAAATTATGACTAGGTGAAGTTGGAGTCCCAAAATTGCGAATAGGCGGAGTCGGTGTTGGAGTCGCCAAATTTTGGAAAGGTGGAGTCGGAGTCGGAGTCGCCAAATTTTGGAAAGGTGAGTCGGAGTCGGAGTCGCCAAATTTTGGAAAGGTGAGTCGGAGTCGGAGTCGCCAAATTCTGAAAAGGTGGAGTCGGAGTCGGAGTCGCCAAATTATGGAAAGGTGGAGTCGGAGTCGCCAAATTCTGGAAAGGTGGAGTCGGAGTCGGAGTCGCAAATTTATTCCTCCGACTCCGCAACCCTGATTGGAACACACAAGTTCGATGTCTAAGTTTGATTTGGTTAGTTGACAAAACGTTGCACTGTCAACATGCAGCGTTAGCATTCATTTATGGTTTGTTTTTAATATCCTACAATACCTCTGACGAAAAGTTTCTCTCAAATAGTAAAAAATGAGGCTTTTATTAATTGAAGGAAATAACTACTAAAGTTTATGTACGATAGCTTGGTGTTCATACCCTAACGAACATTCAAATTTTAAATAGAACAACTCTATAGTAAAAATATGAGCAGGCTAAGTGAAAAACGACGTTTTGACGTTCTACTGTGGTCATCATCAAGGTATATCTCTGCAAAAACGAAAGATAATTCTTACTAAACATGAACGGAATAAGTCTTTGAGTATCTTAGACTAAATACTTGTAAACAAAAATCAAAACCACAGTAGAAGGTTGAAACGTCGTTTTTTACTTAGCGTGCTCATATTTTTACTTTATATTGTTGTTCTTTTTTAAATTTACAATGAACTAAAATGTGATTTTGGAAAAGTGGAGAAACTGTTAAAAACTAATGTGAAATTAAACGCCGATCTAAAATTTTTAAAGTTCTGCCTGGACAATCGGCTTCTCCCAAAGTTTACGAACTTTTAAAGCTCTAAGACATAAGTGCAGTATCGGAACCAAGTACAGTCAAATTCAAGCAAAATTTAATCGAAAGGGAAACTGAAAAGAAGTCACGCAGTTTGAAAACCTCACGCCGTGAATTTACAATGTGCATCCTCAAGCTCAGAAAACAGCTCTCAAGTTTTAAATTTTACGCATGTGTACAGTTACTGTCAAGAATAGTGAAACAATGCCAGTCAGACATCCTGCATCAGCACGTGAAAAAATTGAAATCTCTTTATAGCAATGATGTTTTACTTCCCGAAGACACTGACAATATTTTTAATCTTTCGCATCATAGTCTCGCAGAAAGTGAGATTTCCTTGCTTCAAAAAGGCTTGATCTTTTCAGTGAGCAAAAAATACAGTATGTTGGATCAGAAAATTTTGATTGAAAGTTCTAAGTGAGCATATTGGAACGAAGAGACAGAAAGCAGCTATCCATAATAGACAAGGAAAATTTGAAAACTCAACTTAAATACTTGTGCATTCGTCACAAACTACCAGTCAGGAAGCAAACTATATCTACTAATGAACAGAAAACAATGTCACAACTGAAGGACAACAAAACAATAGTCATTAAAAGGCCTGACAAAAGAGGTGGCACCGTTATATGGGATAAAGAAAGCTACGACAAGAAACTAAATACGCTCATCGAAAATCCACCAAAATTCCGTCAATGACCAAGAAAACAATTGGATACAGTAAAGAAGAAAATCAATGACGCTATACGCCCGCTAGAAGCCATACACCGATGGATTTATTACAAGCTCAAGCTCACTGGTGACTACAAATTCGGACACCTCTACGGACTACCAAAAATTCATAACAGACTCGACACACCACTACGCCACATTATTAGTATGACTGGTACAGCCACCCATGAAGTGGCCCAGTGGATCAACGGAACTATCCGCCCATACATCACCCACACTTACATGCTTTCCTCCAGCGACCAGCTGCTCATCGATCTGGGCACGGTTGCCAGATAAATCAGTGAGCTTATGGCCACATTTTACGGGGAAAATGGTCAAAATGGCCACTTCAAAATATCCCATGGCCAAAATATGTATTGCTTTTAACCACGCACAGGCTTACCAAAACCTCAGTTATCTATTTTACTATGCCTAATCAGAAGAAATTTTTTAAATAAAAATCACAATATTCATAAATTTAATACTCACATAGACAATATTATGACGTAAGCACCTCCTCGAGATATTGCAAGTCTTCCGTTTCTTGAGTCGGGCGATACAGGTTGTTACTGTTGTGTCTCTTCAGCATGTCTGGCGTACTTTTGAAATTATGGCAGCACATGTCGTTGTCACTTAAAAATGAACGAATTCTAACAATTGAATCCAGGAGTTTCATTTGCATTCGATTTCTGGGTTTTGTTTTAATTGATGACACATAAGAGAAAATTCTTTCCACAATTGCGTTACTGGGGGGTACTATGAGGCATGTTAATGCGTAGTGTGACAGTTTTTTAAATTGTTCGTACTTTGAAACAGCTTGCCAAAATTGAAGAGCTCCTTTAGGAATTTCATGTTCTTTGGATATTTTTTCTTCATTCCACGCTACTAGACTAATTTTTTGATACTGTTCTTCAACCAGATCAACATCACTCATCAGATCGGAAAATGGCAGATCTGAAAATTTTCCTTTATCCGTTTGGCTCAAGAGAATTGATGGATTTAGAAGGGAAATACCTTTAAACACATCTACTGTTTCAGGAAGTCGCTTGCTCACTTGATTCGAAGCTTCTTGAAGCATAGATAGGCATCTGAGTTTAACACCGTGAATTTTATGGTGTTCAAGGTCTTTATCAGGAGAATGTAAAAACTTGATTAGGTGAGTACTAGTTTCTTGAGCAAATTTTTCTCCAAAATCCACATTTTCTAAGATTTCAGCTGTTTTGGCTTTGTTATATAGCCTTTGGTTCAAACTATCTCGGTGTCTGCACAATTCTTGTGCGAGATGATAGGGATCAGCATTGGTCTGCTGAAATGCAAGATTAATTCTTTCAAATTCCTTAACAATAGGTGTCGCAAATACAAAGTAAAAATAGTTCATTCTATCTTGCAGCATTTCTTTCATAAGCCTAACCTTGTAGAGAGTGTCATTACCTGCAGATTGTTCACAGCATGTGAAGTAAGCTAGCAATTCTTCCCAATTCACAGGTATATTATTCAAGACTTTTCCTCTTACAAGCCACCGTGTTTTCGACAATTTCATGAATGGGAGAGGTGCTCGTTGTTCCTGGTCATTAGTTTCGCCAGTATTCATCACTTTGAAGAGAGCTTTAAAGTCTTCTCTTCTGATGTTACTATTAGAAAACCACAATGGTATTTCGCTTAATATGAATCCTAAACTGGACGGTAGTTTCGAAAATGAGTGTTGTATGCAAAGCGCAAGAGAATGGCAAACACACTTCATTTGAATACAATTTGGATTTTGATTTTTAATTCTGGTCCACAGTGAATTGTTGCATCCTACCATAGCAGCAGCGCCATCACTTGCAAACCCAACGCAATTTTTCAGAGTTAGATTATACAATGCCAATTCTTCAGCAATTTCATTGAACAAGACTTCTGCTGTTGTCTCCACTACAGGTTTAAGACTCAGAAACGCAGTTTGAATATTATTTCTATTGCTGCAGAAATGTCTAACAACAATACACAAATGTTTTTGAGTCGCAATATCAGTAGATTCATCAACCATCAATACGAATTTTTTACCTTCTATATTGTTCCTCAAATCGTCTTGTAAAGATGCTGCAATCACATTTTCTATTATTGCAATGCATTTCGTACGGTGTAATTGAATATCGCTGAGTGCGCTGTTTTTTCCGTGTGCTTTCACTACTTCACCTATATGATATACAGCGCGAATAGACGCATGGCATGCTGTTGCTAGGCTGAGTTCTATTTCAGCTTTCTTTGTGTGATCACTCATGGATAATTTTAAGGCTTTTTCTAATGTTGGTTGCGAAGTACTGGGGAATTTATCTTGATGTTTCTTAGAGTTTTCATGAACGTTTATGTTGTAGAGTTTTGGAAGCACGTTGCACTTACAGTAAGTGCAATAAGCATTATTTCCGTCTTCTGAGCATTTCAGCCACAAATGATCTCTCTCCCACTCTTTTGTATATTTTCTTCCTCGATCACTTTTTTCTTTAGGCATCTTGAGAGGCGTGTAACCTTCAGGGAATAAAATCTGTCCGCTGATTACTTCGCAAATAGATATGACGAGGAGAAGCTTGAGGCAGTGCACTCACTTAACCAACGCGGTCGCTGAACTATGGCGCAATTGGCGCGCCCGGCAAGGCGGCAACCGCTGCGTTACAATAGTGTTTTGTCGAAGATTGAACTATACTTGTTCGATCTTCGATAATACGTTCTACATTGCAGCATCTTGGTTCGTTCTACGCTCCCTTGTGGAAAATATTACCGAATGGAATATTCCATGGACACAGAGTCCAAAAATGGCCAATCTAATGGCCAAACTGTTAAAAATAGCCAAGTAAATTTTTTCATGGCCACGGCGGTTCAAAAATGGCCAATTTTGTGTAATTTGGCCATGAAATGGCCAATCTGGCCACCCTGGATCTGGGCTCCCTATAAATATCACTTACTGATAAAGTTGTCTCACTTGATGTCGAATCCCTGTTCACTACCGCACCCGTTCATGAAACTGTTGAAATAATTATGTCACGGTTATACCACCTTCCATCCCTGCCGCCCTCTAGCATTCCGCATGAAATATTCAAAAATCTGTTGACAATTTGCACGACTGAGACGCCATTCCAGCACAATGGTCATACATTCATCCAAACCGACGTTGTGAGCATGGAATCTCCACTGGGGCCAACGTTCGCTGCCTTCTACATGTCACATCTGGAAAAAAACCTGCTTTGGCAACAAAAAATATCTAACCCAAAATACTACAAGCGGTGTGTGGATGACACTCTGGCAGCATTTTCATGGGCTCATCACCTTCATTGTTTCAAAAGAAGAATGCTCAGCAATTCGGTTCTGCGGTTTACTCACGAGGAAATGAAAGAAAACTAGTTTCACTTCTTGGATGTCCGCATGGAACTAAAAGGAAAACAATTTTCAACTTCTGTCTACGTCAAACCTACGGATAATGGCTCATCCACTCACCTCACTTCCCAGGTGCCCTTGTCTTACAAGAAATTAATTGCAAAGAATCTACTTCATCAAACATTGAAATATTGCTCGACATGTGAGACATGCACGCTTAAGCAAATATTAACTAACAACGGTTTCCCCTTAATGATCATAGAAAAGATAGTGAAAACACTTTTATATAGATATCATGGTTGTGGTCAGAATCGCCCAGCAGAAACAGTTGACCTCTACGTCGAACTCCATAACCTCGGAACTTACAAAAAAGATGCAGAATTTCTCACGAATACAGTTATACAACACACCTGTACAATAGATCCTTCTAAGAAAATTCTCGTCAGGCCGTATTTCAAGCCACGAAAACTAGTAACTTTTTTCACTACCAGACTTCGAGAACCGGATCTTCAGCGCGCGGGCGTGGTCTACAAGTTTACCTGCCCAGAGGATAGCTGTCATGCTTCCTACGTAGGACACACCACCTCAACACTGGAGAGAAGAGCAAAACAGCATCGTTATTCATCCAGCAGAATCGTCAAACGCTTCAGAGATGATCACCAAAAAAACCACCCAACTTGGATGCATTTCTTCCAGCTTTCAGCATAATGCACACTTACTCTGATACAGCATCTATAAAAATTGCAGAAGCCCTAAAATTAGAAAACCTGCACCGATAATAAATGTTAAGTAGAACGAATTTTCCAAGCACCTAAACTTGTTCACATAGAAGCGGAATGCCGAGCACAAGAGGTTACTTAAGGCATCGTCAAGAACTTACGCCGCCAGTCTCATGCCATGCTTCAACCAGTGCACTTCTCTCTTCTCGTCTGCTCTGTTAATGAAACTAACTTCCAAATTTTACCATGAACTACTGAAAGATTTTGTTTACAATTATTTAGTCTAAAATACTCAAAGACTTTGTACGTTCATATTTAGTAAGAATTGCCTTTCGTTTTCGCAGAGATATACCTAGACGATGACCACAGTAGAAAGTCGAAATGTCGTTTTTTACTTAGCGTGAACATTCAAATTGCAGACATTTCTCATAACTGTAAAATGCTCGCAGCTTTTATTGTTAAAACAACAAAACCCGCTTTAGCGAGGTCAGAACCATTAAGACAAGCGCTGTCATTGGTGCGCACGTAGTACCGTACTTCAAGTTTCAAAGTTTCTTTTAAGTTCTTATAACTTGAAAACTAAGGAGTTGGGGCATTTTATCATTCGTGAAAATCTTTATATTTTGAGATTTTCTACCTATTTGAAATTTGTTATCACAATAAAGCACCCAATATGTTTATACAAAAAATGGGAGTCGCCGTCAGTAATGATTTCTAAATAAAACTTGGAAAAACATTCGTGGTAGCATTTAACGCTCACAAAATTCTGCAAGCTAATTAAGAACGTTCATTAAAAAAACGTTTAAATCGCCTCAAGAATGAAACGCATTGATTGAGCCTCGACTTTATGCATTACGCGGAAAATTTGCGTACCCGGTCATCATAGAATCACTATCTGCACCAGATTGTCAAAGGGCACGAGGTAAGCGCTAACCTGCAGCTGCGAGTTGCGCTGCTGCAGCTGAAGCAAGACTTCCTCGTTGTCGATTTCCGCACCTCCAACGAAGCTCTCACTCCCACCGCTGCTCTCGCTGCTGTCGTATGAATACGTCCTGCGGGAGATTAGCAAGCTCAGTTATACACATTAAATATCGTGCTTGGAATAATGCAAGAAAAAAGGATATAACCCATACCAATCTAACGTACAAAGCCTCAACATAGATTTAAAGGGACACAGCAGTTGAGAGAATGCTCGTAAATTTAATGAAGTTAACGAAGGGAATAGACCCGCATTTTACGACACCCTTAGGCTTTATCCCTAGAAGTAGACTGATCCATCTTTGGGATCGTCAATTATTCTCAGCCTAGTCGCCGATGTTTTAATCAGTTGGTCATTATCCGGATCAAGACATTGAGGTATGCCAATGCCTCTTACACCTTCAAGCCTTCTCCTAGACACGGCATCATAGCAATGACATCATCGTAGTAGTCGGAAAATGTCGGAGTTATAAATATAATCCAATAGAGTAAATATGTTGCTCCAGCGCGTTTCTATTTGCAGTTCTTGAATATTGGGAGTACATTCTATACATTGCACGTAATGATTCCTATATTCCTAACACATACTCGAGATATTCATTGTGTCCTGTGACGATTGGAGGGAGGAATTGAGATCGTGATGCTTAGCGATGTGAGTAGCGTTTGGAAGAACAATGTACTCGTAGTAGCCAAGGAAGATTTCAACTCGAAATTCGATTTTGAGCGAGTTTGTTTGTTGTAACTGTCGATCCTTAACGACCTCGTACTGTTAAGACTATATGCAAAGCAAAATTGCGTGAAGCAGCCAAACCTTTTGTAACTCCTATTCTCCAGGAATAAAATCAAAACTTTTTGCAAATACATTGCAACAAAGTGCGAGGGTAACATTTACGTTCTTTGAATTATCTAGTCTAATGGTCTGGGCTAATTATTTAAGCAGTGACGGGAATAACTCAAGGAAACTGAATTTATTTATACATTCATAAGATATAAAAATTATCTCAGTATATTTACGCAAGTAGCGAACTTCACAATTCTTGGTTAGCTGGGTAGTTGATTAAAATGCGCACTCTCGATTTATCACGTAAGGCGCGACAGCTTCGATCAAGGCCGCAGCATCTAAGATTCTATGAGCAGCCTGAAGATGAAGGAAGGATAGGGTGTACCCTGATCTTTTCGTGAATAGATTAGATTATTTGAGCTAGTTTAACATTCCCTAACGGCATCTGAGGCGTTCTAAAGAGAGCAAAGCGATATCTAGTATGGACTTCAAGGAACGTGAAATATATGTTCAAGGTGTGTTACCACACAAGACCATCTGCATATACAAACAGCGAGTTAGAAAAAAAGTTCAAGAAATAAGATAGGTGAAGAAGAGAGCAGTGAACCGAAAAAAGATCGCCCATAACAAAATGAAAACCTATTACGCCTCGACAAAAAGTAGGCCCACCTGACCTTATTACCTTACTACGACGTCTATTACGTTATTGAAATTCTAAAAACAAGCATAAAACGAAATATTTAAGGTTTATATCCATTATTTACAAACCACTTTTTTCCAAATTGCGATGGTTAAAATTATAACCAGGTGAGGAAAAGAATCATTGAAAGTATGATTTTGAAGCCAGTGCTGCCGTTCAGACCTAAACCATTGATCAGTGTCAAATTTTATTGCATTAAAACGTAAAGTTCAAGCCCACACTAAACGCAAAATTAAAGGTATAAAAACACCAGGAAAGATATACAGAATCGTCAGGTCGAAAATTTCAGGATTTGACACTTCTATATTCGAACAAATGAACCAGAGTGGCGCATTAGGTCTTGGGCTTTACTTGGTCTTAGTAAAGGTCGAAAAAAGGTTACGTAAAGCAAAATGGGAAAACAAAAGTTTGCAGATAAGTTTAGATTAAACACTTCACAATGCAAAGAATTTTAGATTCATTGCTCCAGACAATTTTAATTTTACCAATGACAAAATTTTTGCAATTGATACCTCCATGGGCTCAGGAAACTTTCGTTTTTCATGCATGAATCAACCTAGGTTTCAAATTTTACGGAACGACTCGGTGTGTACATGAACTTGTTCTTGTGCAGGTTGGCTAGATTTGACAACTTACAACCTAGATTTATAAATCGCATTCTTTTTTTTAGTCCTAAATAAAGAACGTTCGTAGAACGGTGCTCACCTGCATAGGAGATATTTCTGCCAAATCAGCGAAGTCAACGATGCCATTAGTTTGAAGATGTTGTTAAAGTTTTAGCAAATAGTACTGTTCCCATTTTAACCATCTTACAGTGTTATTGTTAATTGTACGTTAAACATTAAACATTATTGTACTCCTTAGACTAAAGTTGTTGGTAGGATGCCCTAGAAGTCACTGAACTTATTCGGGCCCACATGTAGCTATATTCAAATTTGACCATTGTACTAGACTTAAGAAACATTCTATCTCTGTATCACCTGTGGTAAATGAATTGTTTTCTAAGAAATTGTTTGAATTTTTTTTATATTTACTTGTGTGTGGCGTAGTATTTGTTTCTGTGCTTTCTACGCCACATCACGGGTCTTGTGGGGGGCAGTGAACTAAAGGTAAAAAGGTTTGGATGTTTTTGGAATTTTTCAAAGGCTTTTAGGTGTCCCATACTCTGAATTGCCAACAGTTCGTGATCAATGTTGTGTAGGGGATCATTTTGACGTGTATTTGGTAGTGGGCCACGAATCAAATTGTTTGGAAACCAATAAATTGTTGAATACAGAGTAATGGAAGAATATTTTAAATGCTCTTCTTTCAAAATGCCGGCTTTACTTTGTATAAGTTGTGGACAAAACGATTTTATAATTGGAATATTGATATGACATTGTACAGATTTCATGAATTGTTGCCTATTTTTTACGTGCTGATATTAAAAATTTTCTAATTTCGTATTTGGGAATAATATGTTGGGCAGAACGGTCTGTGCTTTTGGTTGCTCGGATCGGTTTCGGCACACGTTTCTGAAAAAAAAGAATTGATGTAGAAGGTGACTTGATAGAACAAATGAAAGTTGCAACATAGCGCGGAAAATTCTCGAATTCGAAATCCTGATTAGTTTAAAAAAGAATTCTGAGGCTAACTACGTCCTCAAAACTTTTTCGTAAGTTTTTTGTTTAATCTATTTTATAACAATTTACCTATTGGGAATTTCGAATTATCTATATGTTTTAGGATTGTTCATAAAATATTTACATCACTATTCCAAAACACTTATTTTTTGCGCACTTACCTTGAAATTACGTTTGTAGAAGCCCAATTCATTTTTGATGTCTTTTTCTTGGCAAAATACATGATCTAAATCCCAACTGTCAAGTTTTATTAGATTGGTTGTAATTTCCAGGTGTAAATTTTTTTGTGTTAAAATATGTTTATTAAAACTCCTTGATAAAATTTTGCTTACACGACTCATATGAATTGCCATTTTTTAAAAATTTTAATTTTTCTGAATGTACAGGGAAAATCTGAAAGTATATACAGAGAATTTATTGCTATGACTTGGAAATTGCACGCATGCATTAACCCATGTTAAGTCAACGGTGTACGATCCCTAGAGCCCGGATTTTAACATATATCATATTATTGCTATAACAACCCTGAATGCAAATAAAAATTACATTTACAGTATAGGAAAGCATGCTTTTTTACTAACTAAACGCTATTTTGACCAGGATCGAAAATAAACAAAAATCATTATGAGAAATTATTAGATGTGTTAGCTTAAGAACAAAGCTCGTTACAAAAAAAACGTATCTAAGAGAGGAAGGAAAAGGGCACCATTTAGTATGGAAATAAGAGAATGCAGAATATATTTTAGGTTCTTTACCGCTCTGGTGGCTCTTTTTTGCAGAGTAAAAATTTTATTCGTTTTATTTTTATCCGTTCCGTGCCATGCTTCTGTTCCGTATTGCAAGTATGGAGAAATGAGCGTTCGGCAGAGCATTTGTAAAGCTGTTTCAGGCAGGAAATTTCAAACTTTATTAAGGATCCGATGGATTTTGATAATTTAGAACTAATATGAACGATGTGCTCTTTGGAGGTCAGATGTTCATCTATTATGATGCCCCGAAACTTAAATGAGTTAGTTTCTTCGATTTTATCTTCGCCAATTTTAATGCGTGGGAGAGAGACATTTTTCTTGAATGAGAATGCAGTATATTTTGTTCTATCGAAATTAAGGCTTATTTTATTAGCTTTAAGCCACAATGAACCTTATTAAGTTCATTATTTATACTCTCCGCAATCATAGCGGGATTTTGGTTCGGAAGGACCGCAGAAAGCGTACTGTCATCGGCAAAAAGTATGTATTTGAAGAATGATGTAGATTTAATAATATTATTGATAAAACTCAGAAATAGGAGAAGACCAAGAGCAGATCCTTGTGGAACTACATGGCTAATTGTCTGTATGTCCGATTTTGCGTCGTCAATGACAACGTGTTGCTTCTGATTTGTTAGGTATGATCTGAACCAATAATGGGCAACCCCTCGAATGCCATCACAGTGTAGTTCTAGAGTAATATTTTATGGTCCATACAATCGAATGCGTTTTGAAATTCAAAAAATACAGAGAAGACAGGCTTTCCTTTATCTATATTAGAAAAAAGGAATTATAAATGCTTCAATTGGTCCTGTGTTGTTGACTTTTTAAGAGTGAAAGTCATATTGTTTATCGTAAAGAAATGATTTTTGTTCAAGAAAAGAGTACACTTTTTTATACATAATTTTCTCGAATACCTTGCTACTAATTGGTAGCACGGAGCTAGGTCGATAATTGTTTACATTGTTTTTTTCACCATTTTTAAAGATAAGGATTACTTTAGCAACTTGAGGGAGTTCGGGAAAGTGCCTAGGAAGAGAGACTGGTTAATAATATTGGATATCAGCGGGTCTACAATATCAGCAATAATTTCAAGTACTTATGTCAGAAACGTTTGTAACCCACTCGGTTTACTTTTCAGGTTTATGCACGCAATTACATCGGAAAAGTTGGTAGGCGTGAGAAAAGGGAGTTGTGTTCTCGAATATGATCCATGTATTTCAGGTGATCATTT
This sequence comes from Morinoia aosen, assembly GCA_030386875.1. Taxonomy (NCBI): domain Eukaryota; kingdom Metazoa; phylum Arthropoda; class Malacostraca; order Amphipoda; family Talitridae; genus Morinoia; species Morinoia aosen. The sequence goes on along the minus strand of CM059572.1, from coordinate 500,870 downwards.
GGAAAACCATCTGCTATAGTTTTCCCTACGTTTACGAAGAAATTGTTGATGAGATAAGCAATTTCATTCTTATGGTATCATACTTTATCTTGAACAACATATTCAATTCGTTTTATCGGCGTTATCCGGTTTACAGCAAGAGTTAAGGAGGCGCCAAACCTTTTTAACGTCGGTTTTAAATTGAGGAAACTTGAGCGTAAAGTAGCTCTTTTTTGATGTCGTTATCTGGTTTGTCACATAGTTTCTGAATCCGTTATATTTCTCTAGATACTCTTCCTAAGCAAAGAAGGGCTAGGTACGCTTGACGTTTCTTTATTAATCATCATGATGTCTCCAGTAATCCAAGGCTTTTGCTTACTTTTCGGGGTAACTGTACGAGTTACAATTGGGCAACACTGATGGTATGCAGCCATTATAGTTTCAGTCAACTTTACTACTGCTTCATCAATGCTCGTTCCATCATTGTGTTGAGAGATGTGCAATGTTGGCATTGATTATTCCAGAACGGTGCGCATTTCTTCTAAATTTGATTCGTTTACTTTACGATATGGGTAAGTTTCAGCCAGTGTCTTGGTGCAAGCAATATAGACATTTTTCTTAATAATAAAAACTTGAGCATGATCTGATAAATCAGAAGTAATGATTCCAGCAAGACAATCAGTTGGGTCTGTCATTAAGATATGTCAAGCAGCGTAGCAGAATCTGAGGTTATTTGTGTAGGCTTTGTGATGATTAGAAGGAAAGATTGAGACCGAAAAGCTATTAGGAAATTAGAGATTGGTTCATAGCTTGCATGTTTCAGCAGATCATAATTGAAGACACCGTATATTATTATGCAATTGTATAAGGGCCTGTTGAACTGAGAGATAATACGATTTAGCTCATTCAGGAAGGATATAGGACAGGCTGTAGGAGGCCCATGCACCGTTCCAAGCACAATTCGTTTACCATCTCTAGACAGTTCTACGAAGAGTGATTCTATATGATCCCGATTCATTGTTGTACTTGCTATGATTCGCGAGTCCATGTGGTTAGATATATATGTACTGATGCTTCCGCCTCGCTGGTTTTTTCGTAGCGAATGGTAACTATGATATTTTTCAAATCAAATCATGTCTTTGGTTGTTTTATCAAATGAAATTCATAGCTTGTCCAGCATTAGGACAAAAAGATTATTTTTCACCATTCCTATGCTCAAAATTGCGCTTTATTTCATTTGCATATTTGCATTTTTCGTTTTTCATATTCACAGAAATTATGTGGTAGTGATTGATCTATTTTTGAATCAATTAACTAGTGCAATAAATTTATTTACTGGACAATGTAATTGACATTGAGATTTTGTTTTTACGCAAAAGAAAATTTAAAAGACTAGAAATTTTTCGAGGTGTTAGAAATGGTTTCAATTTATACTGATCCTTTGCAGTTTGTATCCGTTGCGCTTTCTCTTTCGTTACCATGGCATTTTCGTTCGCAAGTCCGCTTGTGAAAACATCCGTTTTTCATAGCTGCAGATGAATGAAAACTACTAAATTGAAGCCATAACTGACAAAATTTTACGTGCTGTTTTGTCACATATAAGAACCATTTTGCTAGAAATAAAATCTAATTTGCTATTATACCGGCAATGTAAACTTTTTTTCGTGCTATTTTGACCATATTTTTGCCGCTATTTTGACCACTTTTTAGGACTAGGAACCCGGGCTCTAGCGATCTCAAAGAGAATGCCTAACACGTATGATTTGAACACAAGTATACGGAAAATAAATGATATGCGCAACGAGATACAGTTTGAAGGTAACTAACAGAACGTTCTTTGAAGTTACAGCTGCCCAACCAAATGCATAGGACGCGCACTGTGCATATCATTAAGGCTGGGCTTGTTCATATCCAAGAATTCTTAGTTTCATTTCACTGCGGATAGACCCTAAAATTGAAAATTCAGAATTGGAAATTCTAACATCACACTGTTCCTCTGCGTGAGATCTTACGGCAGAGTGTATAGGGTGACAATGCTTTGTCACCCTATACACTGAGATACACTGTCACCCTATACATTTATGCTAGAGCCCCAGTTATAAAACTTATTGCGACGTGTTCCGCCTGTCTTTGGGTGCGTGCACACTACGAGCGGAGCGGCGCGGCGCGGCACGGAGCGGTGCGGCGCGGCGCGTGTGTTCACATGTGAGCTGAGCAGAGCGACGGACACACAGGGTTTCCAATGCTTGGGTTTTAACCCAAGATCTTGGGTTTTTGCGATGTGCCCTGGGTTCTTGGGTTTTATTTACGAATAGGTTGATAAACTTGGGTTTTGAGCCACATATTTCAATCATAGTACACAGAAATTTTTAAAGGCATAATATTGCGTACAAATGACTCTATTTTATTATGCCTGAAGGTTTCGTTACACGTTTGAAGTACGTTGCATGCCCGTCACAGTCTGTTAACGCTGCCTGCTCGTTTTAGCGTATGAACGCGTCGCATACCCGTCACAAATCACGATGTACTTAAGCGAGCGCCTCTCAAAGTCTGCCTCATATAGCATCAAGTCTTTTAGAGAGTGTGAAGTGTGACGGTCGCATTAATTCCGTATACTTTGCGATTTTCGTTGGGGGTTCGATACAAAAAACTGTCCAGATTTTTTTATTTTACTCATATTTCAAGGTGAATGTCTTTCTCTGAACTCTGCTCATTCAAATGAAAAAAAGGGCTGACGAAATAGCGCCAGTAAAGGAGAGAAAATGGAATGCTCAGTTTTTCAAGGAAGAATAGCTCAGTGAAACGTTGAAAGATGGCTTGAGCAGGACAGCAACCTCCAGTTACTCCAAGGCATATAAAGTAATACTAAAATAACTAAAATAATGTAAATAAATCTATGTTTTCGAAGCGTAAGGATTCCGTTACGCATAATTTTTTTGGAGTTTCTAAAGGAAGCACACGCATTACTAAATTTCTTGAAAAGGAGACAACTGAAAGCCATCAAATAACATAGAGTGAGCCAAGGCTTGCGTCATTTTTTAACATAATCTACCCTATGCCAAAGTTGACCGACTTTTAGAGCAGGGGTCTGCAAACTATGGCCCGTGGGCCACATCCGTCCGCCACATAATTTCATCCGATGATCCGGCCCGCCAAACAAATCCCTGTGTGGTGTCATTGAAAAAATAATTATCGTACGGCTGATTATCGCCGGCACTGATTTGTTTGTTTTCATTTTTTTATACTTTCGGCCCGCATGAATGTGGAAAATAAATAATGTGGCCCTTATATTGAAAACTTTGAAGACCCAGGTCTTAGAGGTCTGTAAGCTTGCATTTTCTGAAAGTAAAATAGCGGAAAAACTGTCGATGAAGCGAACAAAACTTTCCTATGTAATCCAAGATAGTATAGCTGTCGAAGAATTTTGCAAACAAAACGTGAGAACTTGTATTATTGTACTATATCTATTGTATTTTTCATATTTTTTCGAATCTTGGGTTTTATTTCCTGATCTTGGGTTTTTTAGAACTATGATCTTGGGTTTTTGATGAAAAGCCCTTGGCAGCCCTGCCTACACAAGCATCAGTCGCTATGGAACGTTCCATGAGTGCGCTTCTGTTACTCGACGGCAAGAAACAGGAACGGAAACCCGGGATCCATCCCGTCAACATGAGGAGAGGTCGCTATGGAGAATACCACTATCTCTTCGAAGCACTGAGGAGAGATGAATAGCAATTCTACGAGTATTTACGGATGAATCCGGCAACTTTTGGCGTACTACAATACCTTATAGAAGGAAAAATTTTCAACGAGATAAGATAAATTTGCTGTTCAGTAATAAATCGCAAATTTTTACTGAGGATACGTGTAAAGCAAAGTAGTTTATAAGCAAAATTAAAGTCTTTCCATATAGGCTGTATCTCTTTATATTACTACAGGTTTTCGTAGGCCAGTACGAACAAAAAAGCGTCTTGTGGCGACTTAAATGTAAGTGCAAGTAAAGTTATTCCCTTCAGAAATTCAGGTTTGTGCCAGAGAAAGCTAAGTGAAAAATACTGACAAATACTGACTTTTCCTGTCCAAATAGTTCTCGAAATACTGATTTGTTTTCCGTAAGTATTGGAAAAAATCACCCAAGCTCATAAAATTTTGCAGCTTATTGTGTATTTGACACTCATTGAGTCATCATCATCATACGGCCTCCTTTCCCTCCCATTTAACCGAAAAAAGTGAAAACTTTATAAAAAAATCGTACATAATTATTCTATAAGCAAGATCATAAAATAAAATACACAGAATCAAAAGAGAGATGAAACTACACAACAAAAAAAATAAAATAAAATGCCTTAAACTGAACAACAATAAAGTAACTTATCAGAGAAAGCAGAAGAAAATAGAAATAAATGATTAATGAACCCAAATGGGCAAAATTACCCTAAAATATTACATGTTACACTATCAGTTATAATTGTTATATGATTAGTTGTACAAATTACCAGTTATATATTAGATTTTTTGAACGCAAACGACATTTCTACCCCTGTAAGATATGACGATCCAAAGGCGGAGCTGAGAAGAACCGCTCGCCGCGAGCGTCAAAAAATCCCAACGAATTTCCCAAGCGTGCCACTCCGCTCCGCTTGTAGTGTGAACAGCCAAGCGTTTCTGCATTCAAACATGTACAAGCATTATTGCCGCTCCACTCGTAGTGTGAACGCACCCTAACACGTAATTACGGGTTGTTAAGTAGACATAAGTTGATACACACTGTGCGGAACTGTATTTAAGGGGGGCATCCCAGCGATTTTTTATTTTAGATACGATTGTTCCGGAATTTGGCCGGTATTTGTATTTAAAAAAACGTATTTGTCTTCAGTTACTTTTTCGCTATAGGCCTGATTTTTTTTAGTTTGAAATAAGAGTTTTTAGTTCAGTGTTCGGGATATTTCCGAAGAAAAGTCAATGAGTTTTTTTGCTAGAACATATTCAAAGACTTTTAAATTCTTGTAACATTTCAAGGGGACCATGCTCAGGGCATCTGGAGTCCAAAAGTCGATTCTCCCTATTTTTTTTATTGCTTTAAATGAGTTTGAGATATGTCCCCGAATGTCTGTAAAAATATCAGGAACGTAGCCCAGAGCTAACGTCCCCCCTCCCGGGAGGGGGAGAGCGTCCCCCCTTACGGACCTTTTTTTCATTTTTGAACCTAGAGCAATGAAATTTGGTATACTGATAGGAAATGCAATTTAGAATCATTTATCATTCATGACAAAATGAGATTTTCTTGAAAAGAAAATAGGAAATCAGAGAAAACGACATTTTTGGGGGGGGTTTTCTAAATGCTTCTTCTCCTACAGTTTTTGAGCTACAGTAATGATTTTGGTATCATTGAATGCAGAATAACGTGGCCATTGAAAAAAATTCTCAAATTTTCAATTAAATTATAATTTTTTTAATACATTTCATCATTCATATTCCTCAAGGTAAGCATCCCCCTTCCGAATAATTTTATTTTTATTGAATTTAGAGCAATGAAATTTGGTATACTGATAGGAAATGCAATTTTGAATCATTCATCATTCGTGACAAAATGCGATTTTCTTGAAAAGAAAATGGGAAATCATGGAAAACGACATTTTGGGGAGGGGGTTCTAAATGCTTCTTCTCTGATATTTTTTGAGCTACAGTAATGATTTAGGTATTATTGGATGCAGAATAACGTGGACATTCCAAAAACTTGAATGTTTTTCCTCAAATTTCCAATATAAAAAAAAAATCAGAATATTTTCAAGAAAATTCAAATTTATGACGTCATAACTTTGAAACAAGAATGAATTTTGAAAAACTTCCTAATCCATTGTGAAGCCCTTGTTTTTCTGCATCCAATGATACCAAAATCATCACTGAAGCTCAAAAACTGTAGGAGGAGAAGCATTTTTTTATTTAAAATAGGTCTTATAAAACAAGTAAGTTTTCAAGACATTCGTTATAATGGGGCCGAAGTTTACAAAGCTAGAGCAATGTGGTTTGCTGCATTTGGAAGTCACATGTGTAATCTACAATTGACGTTTAGTTGATTTTCAATAAATTTTACGTGAAATTTTTTCCGTAGACTTTTTACCCTAAATTTAAACTCTGACTATAGCTTTTTCAAAAAAAATTCTATAAATTCAAAATGAATTCAAATTCAAAAACCGGTAAACGCAATTTTCGGAGAACACGTTGTACTTTCGCATGAAACAAACCGCATTGCTCTAGCTTTCTAAATTTCGGCCCCATTATAACGAATGTTATATATATATTTTTTTTATTTATCATGAAAAACTCATTTTCTATATCCCAATACAAAAAAACTTATAGAAGAAAAGTTGTTGGGAATCTAGAGATCTAGTAGTCTGCGAATTTTCATAGACGTAAGGTTGATAGAAAAAAATCTGCGGATGGAAAATCAAGTTTTGGCCGACCGGTGAGCATGGTCCCCTTAAACAAATTAAAATAAATTAGAACTTTCTATTTTTCTTTTCGTTTTCTTTTAATGTGCGATTTTCGAACACTAACTAAAGTTTACCAAATTCACCTGAAGTAAAAAAAATTAAATGTACAAATTGGGAAATCGAGTTCAGTTTGTTAGAAATGTTCCAAGGGTTTCAAAGCTGTCTTTGTTTCTTTCCAAGCATGAAAACTCACTGACTTCAATTTATTTGAGTATTGAAAATGAGTTTTGTTGTTGTAGGCAACAGCATCGTATTTTAGTGATGTGTAATATAATGGACAATTTCTATACGTAATGCTGTATTTATGTTGTATTATCTGCTACCAATAATATTCATGCACTAGTGTGCACGGCCCGCCAAAAATGACGGGATTCAATACCTTTTTTGAACAATTCTTCAAATGTTAATGACAAACAAATATATCCATCCTAACAGTGTCCGAGATAAGCGACATTATTGTACTTATGAACTGGTAAAGCTCGTAGCATAGATACAGACATTTTGACTATTCTTATTAGCGTGACAGAGGAATGAGAGAAGCGGACTCTAAACAAATAAACCAATGGTATTATTAGGAAGAGCAGGACCCGTGAAAATTCTACGGACAATGTCATTGTTAAGCTAGGTGGGCCCGCGAAAAAATTCTGTCAATATTACCTTACATATGCTAACATATCCTACCCTAATCTAAACAAACTTATCCTAAACGAACCTATCCTGATAAAATGTCAAACATATCAATGCATGTAAAGGCGACCTTTCAATGTCACCCTGAAGTATTCGGTATCCATGATCGGCAAACTCCGACACCCTGTGTTTTTTAAGAAGACACCAAACATGTAAATAAACATAAAAATGAAAACGCAACGGGTATTATTAGTTCAGATTATTTCACATTTACCCTGATTTACATGTATAAATTATTCAATTTTTTTCAGAAATTCAGAAATTTTTTAGAAATTATTATTCAACTATTCATAAATAACATGATATGGTTAAATTCCAGAAGAATCAGACCACAAATAAAAATTCCCCATTCGGCATGACATGAATAACTTATATCTATTGATGTTTTTATTTTATTTTTTACTGGTAATTTACAATTCACAGTGTAATTATGGAATTATGCATGGAGATTATAAAAAAATGAAAACCGCATTCAATCAAAATTGTCGATTATATTACACTTCAACAAAAAATTTTGTTATTGGCTTATGCTCCAAACCAGGGCTGCCACTGATGGGGGATTTCCCCTAGATCTTGGGGAAACGCTTGTAGTCTAGGGGAATGGGGGAAACTTTCGGAAATACTACTAAATTTGGGGGAATTCGGCCAGGAATTGTTTCCTATTTAAAAAATGTATTTCTTGAATAATTTTGAATTACAAGTGGACGTAAGTTCATTCGGATGAAGATATTATGATGCAGAACAGGAATTGTCCCCTATTAACGACGAATAAAAGGCAATAAAACGAAGTTTGAACGAGGATCGAACTCGATAGACTTGCAACGAGATTCACATCGGAACAGTGAACAGTGTCAGTCTCGTTCTCATAGCTTACAGAGCTGTCTCGATAGTGCGCTCTATAAAAGGAATAAAAGGCAAACAGTGACCCTGGCGGTTGCTAGCTTCCTTCCTCTGAGAGAGTACTTTTTGATCAACATTCCCCTCATTAAAATAAATTATGGAGTAATTTTTTTTAAATATTAATGTGTGAATTCAGAGATTTTTATCATATTTTCTTCGGCAAAGGAGGCGGAACGGAGGAGCTCTTGAAGATTAAATACTTGTGTGGCTCAAAATTAAGAGATGCTAAATATGTGCAGCGGGCCTAGTTTTCATTCAGTAACTTTCAATATTAATGATTTTATTTGTCTGTCTTGTCATAACTTACATGCGTTACAGAGGCTAACTCTGTTACCTGCTCTTCAGCAATAAGTTCTGCAATTTTTAGTATTAAATTAACTCTTTAACTAGCAAAACTTTTCACAGATAACAATAAGGTTCATTGTAGAGATTAATACTATTTATATAAAGATTTCATTTTTTATAATTATTATTTTTGCTTCAGAATGCTGATTATTTTTTCTTAATGGCTTACTGAACCGAATCATCTTCCAAGAAACGAAAGTTCTGTACACAGTCATTTAGAAATGATTGGCTCGGTGCACACGAATTAAAACTTGCCTGAAATGAAATAGTAATCCCAATTGTAGTTATAGTTAAATGCAGCAATATTTCTTAGATAAATTAACAGAAAACTATGCTCAGTGCAACATAAGAGAAACGAAAACTTTGACTAACACGACCTTTCCTCAAGTATGTATAATTTCTTACCTGTGGGTAAAACAATTTACCCTTACAGTAAAATAGCTCACAAGCTGTCAATGAAAAAAATGAAGTTACATTTGGGTTTAATATACACTAAGTAATGTCAGTCTCTGTTAAATATATATCATAATACGTTTTTTCTTAATTTTGGGGGATTTTTGCCAATTATGGGGGAATTTCTACCGTAAATCTGGGGGAAAGAAAAAAACCTCAGTGGCAGCACTGCTCCAAACCCCTCGTTTTTAACATTCAAAAGAATAGAAGTTAGTTTTTATGCTTGAAAAAAACAAAGACAGTTTTAGAATCCTTGGAACATTTTCAACAAACAAATAGATCTCGATTTCTCAATTTATACCTATGATTTTTTTTTGCACAGCTCAAAAAACTTGTATAATTCAATTGGTGATAAAAATCGCATATAAAAAAAAACAAAAAATAAGATAGAAAATTCAGGTCCATTAGCTTGGTCGAAATGTTGCGAGAATCCAAAACTGTCTATGAAATTAGGTTAGCATAAAAAACTCATTAACTTCTCTTATTTTGAAACATCTCTATAAATGAACTACAAAACTCATTTTTCATTTTATTTTTCTTCAAAAACTAAGGCATAAATCGAAAAAGTTACATGAGTAAAATATGTTCTATTTACGACTTACATTTGCTGATCAAATTTCAGACGAATGGGATAAAAATTTAAAAATCAATGAGTTGACCCCCTTAATTTACAAAGTTCAAATGAAGGTTTTGAACGAAGATCGCGTTTGCCCCAATACCATACTAGCTGACCCACGAAAGAGTTCCTACAGACAAATCTCGATATTTTCTTTCAAAGTACATCAGTTAACAAGTTTTCGATATCAAGTAAGGCCATAGATCCTTTCAGAATTGTCAAATATGGTCAATATTTACTCTAGTGCTATCAACGATTTTTGAAATTTTGTTCCCTCACATCGGTGAAAGAACGTTTTTAAACATTTTACACGAATGACAATTTGCTTGCAAATGCTTACTTTTTGAGGTATTCAACTCTCAAGTTATGAGAGCGTCGAAGAAACAGACTAATAAATTGAGAGCGGTGAAGAAACTCTAGTTATGAGAGCGGTGAAGAAACAGACTAATAAATTGCTGGAATACGGTATTGGTTAACGATAGGCCAGGTTAGGTTAGATGACGTTAGGTTTGGTAAATAAGCGATCGATGTTGACTTTAGTGCGCTCACGGAATTTATAAATTTGGTTTCCAAGAATCGGTAGAAGAACGCATTTAAATACGTTTCGCATGGATGACATTTTGCTCGCTAATGCGTAATTTTCGAGATACAACAATAATTACGTTCAGGTAGGAATAACATTATATAGTTGGCTGCTTGGTCGCCGCATTGTTGGAACACGCCCACTTTTTGCAAAAAAAACAGCATCGGTTTGGGTAGGTTATGGTAAACAATTTCATGTTGATTTAGGTTAGTTTAGTTTACTTTATTATATCAACCTGACGTTATATAATCTAACCTCACCCATCGTTACGTTAATACTGTATTACAGCATTTTCACGTGTCTGTTTAATCTGTTTTACATACGATGTTCCTACTACATCTGAGTTGAATAACTCGAAAATTATGCATCAGCGAACAAAATGTCGGTCAATATTGAGGTATTTGTCAAGGAAAGGAAAGTAATCGATTTTACACCATTCGGTGAATAAACATAGGTACAGCATGTAGACCTACTGTCCTTTCCTTCACATTTACCAATAAATCAACCGCTCTAACTCGTAAAATACTCATTTGCAGCAAAAAGTGTATAGAAGAAAAGTAGTTCATTTCGATGTTATTACCGTGATTCCAGCAACAAAAAATTGAAAATCGTTGAGTAGCCGTTTATTCGAGCGTATTCGTCATCAGAAAAAAAGGAAACACGTTTATATCCAAGTTGTCACATGAGATACATGCCAACATATTGGCTTTTAAAAATTTCTTAAAATAAGACATCCTAAAACAAAAGTTCCATACAAGGAGTATTAATTGACAAACCATCCGAGGTATACATAGACAAACTATCATAGGTGTACAAATAGATAGACCATTCGAGGAATATTAATAGACAAAATATACGAGGTTTACTAATAGACAACCCATACGTGGCGTGCTAATAGTCTAACTCTGTCAAGGGGTAGTTGAATAAGAAATGAAAAAGGTCAATACTGAGGTTAATGATGTCAACGATTTAAATAATTTCGTTGCCATAGATAGGTAATATGGAAGATTTTAAGACGCTTTACACGAATGGCATTCTGCTCGCTGATGCTTTATTTTCGAATTATTCCACTTTGAAGTTGGCTTTCGCACGCCAAAGGAAGCTAGTGCGCCAAGCGGAATTTAAATAATAACGGAAGCTAACCCCCTATTACAAAGGTAAAGAGGTTAGGTCGTGAGGGGGAGCCTCAGTTATTCTAGTGAAAATTATAAATAAAGGTTTTTAGTGACGTCCGTTTACATCAGCTCCAAGATGGCGGCCGCCATCTTGGGTACCGGGTGGTACCCAATACTGAGGTTTTGAAAGTAAAATATGTTCTATTTACAACATACATTTGCTGATCAAATTTCAGACGAATGGGATAAAAATTTAAAAATCAATGAGTTGACACCCTTAATTTACAAAGTTCATTTGATTGTTTTGATTGTTCATCAGTGAGGTCTTCAGTCGTCCCCCACACTGAGATACTCTGGCAAGTTCCAGCCACCATCTGACCGGGTTCCTATATATTAAGAAGAATAGTTTTTCACTCGTTCTACGCAACTCCGAGCTGACACCCGAAGAGTGCCAGAGACTGTGGGTGGCAGTTTCCGGAAGCCAGATAATTTCCTGGCTCCTATGATGGCGACTTTTTGTGGACCTAACTTCGCGTCGATCTACAACTTTACGTCCTACCTTAGAAGCTGCGATCTGGCCAGCTCGAAGCAGTCTATTCTCTTGGCCTTTACTTGTTTCGCCTACTTGCGTAGTTTCTCTGTTTACTCGTTTATTTGCTACGACAGTACTGTGGTCAGAATTGCTCGAAATTAATATTGTTTAATGTCATTACTTATAGCTGTCTTGGCGTCCGTGTTTATTATTTAGTTCTATTTTGTAATCTATTCTAAATTTTGTGCATTCAAGTGTCCCGCTCTAAATATCACTTCATTTCAAATGTTCAACTTGAGTAAACTTTAAAACCTTGTTCTTATTTTTACACCGGTTCACCCAGTCGTATAACAGAAACCTGAACAATCGGGTACGCCCTGAAAATATAATACAGCTCTAAATAATTAGAAGAATAGCGTTTTAATACATTAAACACCCATGAAAATGCATGCCGTCATATATATCATTTGCTACTCGATCGGATAGATGTTCATTTCCGATTAATAAATTTGACGGACACCAGCTAAGATAGAGCGAGACAAAAAAAGTGTTTCACAAGAATGTATAGTTCCCTCTCAAATGCTAATAAAATAACATAAAATAAAGTGAACCCAATTTACTTGCTTGGCCTCAGTCGATGCAGAAATTAGTTCCCATCACATTCTTAGCTGTAAACATAATACAGTTATCATGTGAAATATATTGTTATCTGCTCTGTAATTTCTAGAAAATATAATTCTATTTCTTTACCATGCTATTAACAAAAGAGCAGTGAATTTTTATCGTGAATAGCTACATTGCGACAAGAAGTTGAAACAAGTGTCCCATTTATTTATGAAAGTTTTTCCTGGCACACCATCTCCAACTAAACTAACCATGTATCGCAATGTGCACAAATTTAAAAATGAATGAACTGTACTCAATCTGAACATGACGAGACTAAAATAAAACTGCAAGAATTTAAAAAATAATAATTTGATTTCCACGATGATTTAAGAAAATCGAGGATTTTCGTTCCGAAAATAAAATTTAAAAAATTCCTGTGCAACCGTCAGTCCATCAAAAATTTTATCCCAACAAAATTCAATTACAACTACAACTCACTGTACAAGACTATTTTGATAATGTTTCTTTGAAAACAAGACTTTTTTCACGTGGAAATATTTACAAGCATATGATAAAAAATTTCTACATTGATTGAGACCAAATATGTTAAGGTGAACGTCCGGACTCATTCTAGAAGTGGCTCTCACGTTTGTTCTATGGTATCCAGACCTATGAAATTTGGCATACGTATGTTTTGGATAAGGCTATAGGTGCGTATCGCAGACTTTTTCAATTTTTGAAATAATTATTAAGATAATGGAGAAAAATAGAAGAAAAAAGGGTATTTTCAAAAGCTATCTCCTCCGAAAGTTATTATTGTAAAGCAATGATTTAGGTTTCATTGAAAGCGCAAAATGTTGCTGCGTAGCTGGACGTGGGCTCGTTACTAAATTCGCAATGGTTTCTTTTTTAAATAATGTGAATTTGTTTTAAATCATACATTTTCCCGTATATTTTTCAATGTAACTAAAAATTTACTGAGAATTTTAAAGCAAGCCCACGTCCAGCTAGTCAGCAACATTTTGCGCATTCAATAAGACCTAAATCACTGCTCTACGATAATAACTTTCGTAGTAGATAGATTTTGAACTGATTACCTTCAATTGTTCAGGAGATGCATTTTTCTACAATTTTTCATGCTTTTTCTTTGCGAGCTACATTATTTAAAAAAATTGACGCGGTTGACGTTCTGAAAGCTTTCTGAACATATGAATATATTTTCTTGCAAGTTTTTTGTTGTTTCTTGAAGGAACTGATACCACAGGTATCACAAATATGTATGGAACTGGTATTATTGATATGCATCACCACTCTAGGAGCGAACGCTGCGGCGTCCCTCTCGACGTGCTGCATCCCTTCCCACCTATGTTTCCCACTCTCACGGATCAAAAAATGTTGTGTAACTGTGTTAGATTGTTAACTAACGAGTTCTGTGTTGAATAGACCAACAACACAAAATCCATATATATTTGAATTGTGTTTAATGCAATTAATGTCCAGCACTAACAGCAGCATTTGAATCCACCCCCCTTCCCATCATTTACTTCTCTCACGAAGCCCAGAACGTTCTGAACCTTTCCTAGGTTGTAAAATAAGGACTTCTGTATTGAATAGAGCAATAAAAGCCAGAGGAAAAGAATTTTCAGGGGCGTGGCACATGCACTTACTGGTCGGCGCTGTCTGCTGATTGGACCCCTCCCCCTCACCCCTACCCCATTTCCCCTAATTACGGTGCTCAGATCGTTCGTAAAATTTGACAGCTTGTGAAGTAAGCATATCTCTAGGGAATAAAGCAATAAAAAAATCCGTTTTCGGTTCGGACGTTTCCCTTAAATAAGGTTATTTTCAATTAAAAATTTTTTTCATCTGATTCGCTTGAAAATTAGCCAGTATATGTAATCTTTGAAAGTAAACCTTTTTTATTCGTGTCATTTTTTCGATTTAGGCCTTAGTTTTTTTACGATAAATTAGTTTTTGGTACATTTTTATGGAAATTTAAAAACGCTGCTCCTAATTGAGTTTCGATGCTAGAATAAAACCAGAGACAGTTTAAGAATTCGTGAAGCATTCTTAAAAAGAAATAAAGCAAAATTTTAACATTTTGAAAAAGAAATTGTGATATGCGATTAATATTACTCCATCACGAAGAAATTATTTTTGGGTTTCGAGCTATATAGCATTTTTTTCTCAAATTTGGAAAAGAGTCTTCATTTTCTTGATAGAAATGTTTCAAGGATTCCAAAACTGTCTTTGGGTTTGTTTTAGCATCAAAACCCAGTGACTTTTAGGCTTTTGAATGTTGAACGTTAGAGGTGTTGGGTATAAGAGATAAATTAATTTTTTGTTGAAGTGTAATATAATGGACAATGTATGCAATTGAATGCTGTTTTAATTTCTATTTCGATAATTTTCATACATAGCTTCATATTCACACTGTGAATTAAGGAAGCTCTATAGTACCTAATTCTTACTTTTACTTATTTTAAATGACTGATCACCCTGTAATATTTGAGGAAATCGATCCAGATTTCAATCATTTGAACAGAATATATCCAAACCTAAACGACTCTCAAGAGTGTAGGTATACTAATATATCAGAATTCAACGAAACTATACGAATAACTGACCGAGATTTCTCACTCCTGTGTTGGAACTGTAGGTCACTCTATCCAAAATTGGAAGAGATACAATGTACTATTACTGAACTTAAATATAACCTAGACGTGATTAGCTTCACCGAAAGCTGGCTAGATGACTCGACTAAAGACATGATTCGATTTGAAAATTATCATAGTTACCATTCACTAAGAAAAAACCAGCGGGGCGGAGGCATCAGCACATATATATCTAACCACATAGACTCGAGAACCATAGCAAGTGCAACCATGAATCAGGATCATATAGAATCACTCTTCGTAGAACTTTTTAGAGATGGTAAACGCATTGTGCTTGGAACGGTGTATAGGCCTCCTACAGCCTGTCCTATATCCTTCCTGAATGAATTGAATCGTATTATTTCTCAGTTCAACAGGCCCTTATACAATGACATAATAATATGCGGTGACTTCAATTATGATCTACTGAAACATGAAAGCCATGAACCAATCTCTAATTTCCTAACTACCTTTCAGTCTCAATCCTTCCTTCCGATCATTACAAAGCCTACACGAATAACCTCAGAGTGTGCTACGCTGCTTGACAATATCTTTATGACAGACCCTAGTGATTTTCTTGCTGGAATAATTACTTCTGACTTATCAGATCACTTCCCAGTTTTTCTTATTAAGAAAAATGTCTATATTGCTTGCACCAAGGCACGGGCTGAAACTTACTCATATCGTAAAATAAACGAATCAAATCTTGAAGAAATGCGCACCGTTCTAGAAGAATCAATGCCTACATTGCACATCTCTCAACAAAACAATAATACTACGAGCATTGATGAAGCAGTAGTAAAGTTGACTGAAACTATAATGACCGCATACAATCAGTGTTGCCCAATTGTAACTCGTACAGTTACCCCGAAAAATAAACATAAGCCCTGGATTACCAGAGACATCGTGATAAATATAAAGAAACGTCAAGCGTACCTAGCCCTCCTTTGCGAAGGACGAATATCTAGAGAAACATATAACCGATTTAGAAACTATGTAACAAACCAGATAAGAACATCAAAAAAGAACTACTTTACGCTCAAGTTTACTCAATTCAAAACTGACGTTAAAAAGATTTGGCATCTCCTTAACTCCTGCTGTAAACCGAATAATGCCGATAAAAAGAAAATTGAATATGTTGTTCAAGATAATGTAAAATATCATGAGAAGAAAGAAATTGCTAATCTCTTTAACAACTTCTTCGTAAACGTAGGGAAAACAATAGCTGATGGTATTCCAAGTGAACCTACTGATCACCTGGAATTTATGGATCATATTCGAGAACCCAACTCCTTTTTCTTTACGCCTACAAACTCCTCCGATGTAATTACGTGCATAAACAACATGAAAAATAAATCGAGTGGGTTACAAACGTTTCCGACTAAAGTACTTAAAGTTATTGCTGACATTGTAGCCCCACTGATATCAAATATTATTAACCAGTCTCTCTTACTAGGCACTTTCCCGAACTCCCTCAAAGTTGCTAGAGTAACCCCTATCTTTAAAAGTGGTGAAAAAACCTGTGTAAACAATTATCGACCTATCTCCATTCTACCAATTATTAGCAAAGTATTCGAAAAGATTGTGTATAAAAAAGTGTACTCTTATTTTGAACAAAAATCATTTCTTTACGATAAACAATACGGTTTTCGCTCTAAAAAATCAACAACACAGGCTATATTAAATCATTTACAATTCCTCTATTCTAATATAGATGAAGGAAAGCCTGTCTTCTCTGTATTTCTTGACTTCCGAAAAGCATTTGATTGTGTAGACCATAAAATACTATTATCGAAACTACACTGTTATGGCATTCGAGGGATTGCCCATGATTGGTTCAGATCATACCTAACAAATCGGAAGCAATACGTTGTCATTGACGACGCAAAATCAGACCCACAGACAATTAGCCATGGAGTTCCACAAGGATCTGTTCTCGGGCCTCTCTTGTTTCTGATTTTTATCAATGATATTGTAAAATCTACATCATTCTTCAAATTCATACTTTTTGCCGATGACAGTACGCTTTCTGCGGTCCTTCCGAACCAAAATCCTGCTATGATTGTGGAGAGTATAAATACTGAACTTCACAAGGTTTCATCGTGGCTCAAAGCTAATAAAATAAGCCTAAATATCGATAAAACAAATTATATTACTTTCTCATACAAGAAAGATGTATCTCTCCCATGCATTAAAATTGGCGAAGGTGAAATCGAAGAAACCAACTCATGTAAGTTTCTGGGCATCATAATAGATAAACATCTGACCTTCAAAGAGCACATCACTCATATTAGTTCTAAATTATCAAAATCCATCGGAATCCTAAATAAAGTTAAAAATTTTCTGCCTGAAACAGCTTCACAAATGCTCTACCGAACGCTCATTTCTCCATACTTGCAATACGGAATAGAAGCATGGCACGGAACTGATAAAAATAAAACCAACAAAATTTTTACTCTACAGAAAAGGGCTGTCAGAGCGGTAAAGAACCTAGAATATAATGCTCACACAAATGATTCTTTCAAAAATTTACAAATACTTAAACTTTCGGATCTCTACAAAATCTCCATCTGTAATTTCATTTACAAAACAT
This sequence comes from Morinoia aosen, assembly GCA_030386875.1. Classification (NCBI taxonomy): domain Eukaryota; kingdom Metazoa; phylum Arthropoda; class Malacostraca; order Amphipoda; family Talitridae; genus Morinoia; species Morinoia aosen. Next base: position 483,313 of record CM059572.1, on the reverse strand, counting down.
TAAGAAATGATGGCGACAATAGCCTAAGACAATTATTGACTGCGCAAACTGGTCATCACGACCATTTAACCCGAAATAGAAGTAAATTCATGCTTCCTTATTATTCAAAGGCCAGGTCGCAACACAGTATTCTCTTCGTTGGAACCAAAACTTGGAACTCTATACCTGCAGAGATCCGTGAATGTAATTCGTACAAAGTATTCAAAAGACATCTTGAGTCTCACTTCCTATCAGATTACTAGTAGTGTAAGATCACCGTGTCGAAATCTTGCCTCCTACATGTAACTAATGATAATGTCATAATGTAACTTGCCTTGTGTACCATAACCAATCTTCTCTCTGCTCTTGAATCGTTTTATCGAACATACTGTTAAATATAGCCGACTTGTAAAATATCGAGTTAATTATCTCAATGATCAGTCTAATGCGAAACTAGGTTAAGTGAACTAGGTTAAACTTTTGTACACCCTAGAATAGCGTGATGGTAGGATGCCCTAGAAGTCGCTGAACTTATTCGGGCCCACAGGTAGCTATATTCAAACTTGTCCATTGTACTAGACTTAAGAAACATTCTACCTCTGTATCTCCTGTGGTAAATAAATTGTTTAAATTGTTTAAAATTTCCAAAAATGTATATTTTTTTTTTCATAATATGAAATTTTTTATTTTCAATCTGATTCTTATGAAATTTGACTATGATATGTAACTTTTGATAAGAAAAACAATTTCTTGTATTGTTTTTTTTATTTAGGCCTTGATTTGTGAAAAAATGTGACATATTGGTTTTTGGATATTGATATTTCACTGATATTGATATTTCAAGACGTATCTCCGCATTCAGTTTTTATGCTAGAACAAAAATAAAAGACAGTTTTAGAATCCCTAGAACAAATCAAACAAACATATATAAGCAACTTTTCCGTTTCCCGTTTTGTCGAAATGGGGTCGAAAATTAAAGATATTATTCCCCTTACCCCCCCCCCCCCCTTTGGGGGACCCATTGTCCGTAGCGCCATAAAATTTTAGGACCAAATAGTCCACCACCTTAGGCTCCTTTTCCAACAAAATCATGAAAAATGCCCTTCGGAGCAACAGGGGCCTGGGATGATCTCCTTAATGCAGGTTAACGTTGGTATTCCGCTGTACTGTCCACTTTCTAAGAACTTGTAGTGTTTATAATGCAGTGATTAATAATAACTTTAAAACGAACAGATAGGTTAATAAACCTCACTAGTACTACATAGTTAATAATTGGCGCGCATGGCAACTTGGTGTAGCAACACGGAGGTGGAGGGAGAGGGGTGGGCGGTGTAGAAATTCGCGAGACTGGAGTGAGTGCATCCGAGGCTTAGAGCCATATAAACATCGTTGGATTGTGGCCGTATAATGGACGAACATAAGGCATGAAACATGTGTTTCTACGTTGTTGTGTACACTGAATCCAGTTTGAAACTATTAAGGGCCGTTTACACTAGGGGACATTTTGGCCGTTAGGAGCGACATGTGTATACCAGGCTCACCACTGAGGCTCATATTTGTGTGTGTGTGTGTTAATACAAAGTTCCTTATGATCGAATTGGTGAGGCGCGACGCACGATAGGATACTTTGCTTCACTCGCAACTACCGTGGCGAATAGGATACTTTGCAGACACACAAATATGAGCTCTAGTGGTGAATCTCGTATACACGTGTCACGCCTGACGGCCAAAATGTCCCCCAGTCGCATTTCTTTTCAAATTTTCTTACAGCTACAGATATGTTCACAACATTGTTTAATTTGTATCGATATAGAGTTCAGTGTAAGAAGTAAGCGTTCCGTTGTTCGAAAATTTATTTCTTTTGTTTTAGGTATCTTTACACTCGCACGACTCCTCCTTACTCTTACCTGTTACTGTGCCCAAACGACCCAATTTCGTGTTAATTGTTCATGTTAATTTAAATGTTCCTTGCGTTCGTTCCATAGACCTAACAAGTCTAAATTTGGCCGAGTTTTTTTTTTGCTACAATAGACTAAGTATTCTGTAAAGCTGACTCGCCTTAAGATTTAATTTCGTTTTTTCTGCAATTTATTATCATTACTGAGGCTAGAATTCTTCAAACGAACATAAGACGGGGAAAGTCTTAACTTTCTCTGAGATTGAAGTATGAATTTTGCCAGAATGAAATTGTCCCCTGTTAGAGAACATTAAACCTTTCCTTATTTCATGTAGGAATTTAAGGAATGATTTGCACTCGAAACCATTTCCTAAGGCCTAGATGAGTGCTCAGACGCACCCATTATTCCACTCGTGGCTTGTGACAGCTCGTCATGACTGAGGAGCAAAATTTCAATTTGTGTAGGATATTAATTGCAGAAAGTAAACGTTGAAAACTTATAATAATTTTATCTGATGAAATAATTTACTGCTATGCAGAAGTTAATAGGAAAACAAAAAACTAGCTTGGCTATGATCATTAAATTAAAAGTGCTATATTAAGTGAAATGAGGTGTTGACAAATTTTAACATTTGCATCGATATTCGCACACACACCCGGCTGTGCTGAGGCTCCAGTAAACAAAAGAGTGGTCACTTGCGCCTTCATTTGTCACATCAGGCATGGCCTTCTGATTTTGTGGCACTTGGAAATTTCGTTCCTAAGAATAGAATGGTGGTTGAGATGTCCGATGGTCAGATCTGACTGGTGATAGAACATGATGGAACATGCTGAAGCGAACAAAGTTAGAACATGATGAAATTAAGCGATGAAACATGATATTGCAGCATGATGATGGAAGTGAATGTTGGAACATTGGTCCAACATGATGATGGAATAAAATAATGGAACATAAAAGCACAACATGATGCTGAAATGAAATTTCGAATTATGAAGGCGCAAGATAGCGATAAAATAAAATGTTGAAAATTGATGATACAACATGATTAGGTACAAAATTTTGTTGTAACGTGGTGATACAACATAATTATGAAACAAAATGCTGGAACATGATGACACAACATTATGATGGAACACCACAGATAACATGATGTTGCAATGTGATGATGAAATAAAATGTTATAACAAGATGACAAAACATGATGTTCGATTAAAATGTTTGATCTTAATAATGCTACATGATGATGGAGGGAAATGTTGGAACATGACGACACAACATGATCATGGATAAAATGTTGAAACACGATGATCCAATATCCGGATTGAATTTGGTTCATCACGTGCAAATACTCAGTTAGGCCCAACGTGGAATAGAACTAAAAACTTGCAAAACTTCAGACTTGAGCAAATTTTTTGTTTAATAAACTGCACACCCTTACACCCCCTCCCGCCTATCCCTCTTCCCCCCCCACTCCTCTCCCTCTCTCACCCTCCCCCCTCCCTTCTCTCCCTCGCCCTCCACCCCTTCCACCACATTGACCGACTGGCCTACGTACGTCAGGGGCATCCCATTTAGAATTTCTTTGGTCGTTTGGAGCTTAATATCAAAGTCTGGGAGAGGTTAAAATCTTTTCGAGATTTTATTCGTTTCTAAAATTGTCCTTTTTTACCTGACAACTACTTCATAACGTTCGTTTGCCAGTAAATGTTCCATTTGACCATTAAAGTTTTGTCGTAAGCAATTAGATTTGATTCCTGATCAATAGATAGTTTTCTCACCAAACCCTCAATCGTTTTGATCATATAATTATGACATCATGCCCAGTATACTCCCTAATCTGGTAGCAGTATGATTCATCTCCGCTCACCGCAAGACAATACCAAAATTCAGCAGAGGACGAGAGCTGCGGTAAGCCAAAATATGAAGTCGACCGACACGTTCCACAAATGCTGGAAAGAAATGTTTGTGTCCTGGAGGAAATCAAGCGCTCGTCTTTTCTTGTATATTCTTTCCTAATGTCGAAGGTTACACTGGTGTTTCAATGCGTGACGAATGCGCGGCGAACAAAGGAAGGGAGGCTGGTAAGTTACGTTCGGGTAGGCTTGACGAATCATTCCATTGATACGAACACACGAATATGCACTTTGGCAGTAGTAGATGAAGTTGAATAAAGCTAGAGTGTACGCATTTCTATTGACGGGCATGATCTCTTCCAGTTTCATTTTACAGCTCTGCTGTCGGTTATCATTCTGAAAGTGCGTCCACAGCCCGAGCAGGTCTTCGTGTGATGTATTTGTTTCTGTTGTTAACTTAGATGAAGAAGTTCACTATCATTTGACGCACCACTAATATGAATATTATTATAAGAATTTCGAGGTATATATATTTAGCAGTTATAATTTAAAATGCTGATATGATGGAAGAAATTCAATGGAACTTCAAGATTAAACGGTTTGAAATATTTGGTGGATATTTCGCACTTCGCGCAAGAATTTCGTGTTCGATGCTCACCGAGTTTGAAGTCGCCCAAGGTATCTGAACTGATACGGGATTGTTTTCAAACTTCTTCATTGGTCGATCCTCTCTAACTATTAGGCTTTAGATATCGTTCACAGCTTTGTAACTCCGGCTTACGATGGTTGAGTGGCAAGCAACTGCAGTAAAGAGAGGAATTTCCGTTCTAACCTTCGGTCTTCGTCTTCTCCATCACATTTGAAGAGCGTGATGTATGGTGCAAATACCGCAAGTGCCGATCACGGATGGGACTGAAGCCTGACCGCACGTTGATCTCAGTGCTTGGACTGATCCGTGGAGATAGAGTATAACAGTTGAACAATATTACAAGGCAAAATTAATAAATTTAACTTTGAGCGCAAACCGCGGTTTTTTATCGGATGACAAATAATTTTATATAATTCTTCATTATTGGGTTGCCGGTTGCGCTATTATTCCTCATGCCAGCCAACTGTTCGTACGCGCTTCACGGAACTGTTTGTTTGAAATGAATCATTTAATTATTTGCAGCACGGCAAAAATCCATAAATGTTATTTTAGAACCCTTATAGTACGAAAAATTCTGAATTATTTTAGGTTCGTATTCATTTCCATTTTTTTTTCAACCAGAATATATTTTCTGTATATCGTTCTAACTCGTTCGAGCACCAAAAAACAACGGGATTGAAAACAAAAAAAGGAAAAGGAAAGGCAAAAAGAAAATTTGATTCTAGAAGAAAATAAGAATGAGGAAACACGACCAATGAAATATATACAAAAAGTAAAAAAAAATAATTAAAATTATACACACTGAAAAAATAAGAAACATAAAACGAGGAGATAATTTGGAACAGAAAATAGAAAATGAGACAAGAGGATACAAAATAGAGAGTACAGGAAAAATAATTTCATAGAAGAAAGTAGAAAACAGATAGAAAAATGGTAGAAAGTAAACAAGAAAAAATAGTACACAAGTAAACAACACTTAAACCATTGGAAAATTTAAAGTAAACAAGTAAACAATACTTAAGCCAATGGAAATTTTTTTTAAAACCGTCGCAGGAAAACTCGCTGTAATTCATTGGTATATTACACTGACTTATCGAGATCCCAAACAGGTGAGTGTGAAGGAGTAACTATGATATTTCCAGTTGATAACTTCTTCTTCGTGAATTATTGTTTGAACAATGAACTCATCGACTCGTTTAACATTGAACTGCTTGTTCATTTAACATTCAATTATTAACTCATTAATCATTTCATCATTAACTCGTTTAACATTTAATCATTAATTCATTTAACATTTTATTGTTAACTAATTTAAATTTTTTTATTAACTCATATAAGAAATATTCATCAACTCATTTAACATTTATTTATTAATTCATTTGATATTTAATCATTAACTCATTCAACATTTAGTCATTAACTCATTAATCACTACAGAATCCGGTTTTCTCCGTCATTTCCTTTTTAGCAACATTTCACCGACTGTGAATGCGAAGACAAATTATTTGTTTCACTCTGGCATTTTTCAAGTTTTCTCTTTTTGAGTTCATAGTTCATGTATGTGTTTTCAACTCAATTTTGTTGTGCTTTTCTGTCAATCATTTTTGTTTCAACATTTTACATGTGTATTACGATACCAATGTGTTTGTATCAATTAAGGATGTTAATGCAGAGATATTTTATAAACCCATGTTTCATCATTTCATGTTTGAACTTTATTGTAAATAAACTGAATTTTCTTTTCTTTCTTTCTCGTGAGTGCATTAAGACAACACTATTTCGCTAACTTTTCGTACTGTTCCAGCTTTGCTTCAAGTTTGATTGTTACCGTTGTACAAGAATCCTCATGTTTCTAACTCCGGTGAACTCTTTTGTGCCAGTATTATCAGCGTAATTACTAAATATTATTAATTTGTTGTATGGTAAAACATTCTATTCCTTTCGAGCTGATTATTTTGGTATACTAGTCGGTACGTAAGAACGAAAAAAAAAATATTCTCCAGAATGTCGATCTCATAGTCTCAGACGCAAAATAATTTAGTTCTGTTCATTTTACTCCTAACATTAATCTCTTCAATCACTTGTTCCCATGTTCGTTTCCTCATACTCCAATATACGTGCGCCCTAACGAGAGTGTTTTCAACTGTGTGTATCACGGATTTCTTTTATTAGTTACTTATATTTATTTGCATTTTCAAAACCAAATTAATTACTGCAAAGAAAGAATGGATGTTAATGTGAATGTATTCTAACATCTTTTTTCTTTCTGTTTTTCGTTCTTATTAAAACATTTTGAAAGGCCACGGATTCGACGAATGTAATAACTTTGAAGAACATCATTGTTTCACTTTCTTATTCTAGTCTTAAGTTGTTCATGTTAGTTTTGTATGGTAGTATTTCATATCTTACGCTCGTGCGTACATTATGACAACAGTATCTTAGGTAGTTAACCTTTTATACGTTCCAGCTATGTTGAATTATTACGGCTAGCATTGTACAACAATCCCATTCATGTCTTTTACTCCGGTGAACTCATTTGTGTCAGCACTATTAGCATAAGTGGAAATTTTTTTATTTTTTATAGTGAATTTTATATTTTTTCCGAGCTCATCACATGGCATATCTAGTTGATGCGTTAGTATGAAATATTGTCCAAAATCCCGACTGTCGACCACACAGTTCTAGACTTAAAATGAATTAGATCTGACAATTTTACTTTTAACATCAATCCCTCGAGCGCGTATCACAAGTTCCTATGCTCGTATGTTCATATTTTAATATAAGTACGCACTAACGAGAGGGTTTTCAGCAATGCGTCACATGGATTACGTTTTCTGAGTCGCTTGTTTTTAACTGCATTATCAAAATGTGACTACGCAACGAAGAGGTAAGCAATTTTTTCGTGCTTTTTTTCGAATCATGTTTCGACAACTAACATGGGTACTGCGATAACCATGTAGGAATAGCAGTTGAGGATAAAAATTATTATTTTCAACAAACAACATGGGTATTACGATTACCTTGTACGAGTAGAAATAAGGGATCTCTAAGTTAAGGTATTTGAATGCGATTTTCACTTTTATTTCAATTTAAGTGCGCACAAACGAATGCGTTTTTCAACTAAGCGTTACGAGGATTGTGTTCTCTTCGTTACTTATATTTAAATGCATTGTCAAAATCAAATCACGCAACGTAGGAAACTCATTTTTGTCAATCATTTTTTGTTTCAACATTTGACATGGGAATTACGATACCAATGTGTTATTATCAATTAAGGATGTTAAAGTTAAGGTATTTTAAAAACCAATGTTTGAAGTTTTCATGTTTGAACTTCACTGGAAATAAAATCTCTTTTGGGCTAAAAAAATGATTTCAAAAAACTATATACAAAACACACCAAATAAACGTCGCCATTGATTTTTTCACGTAAGTTTACTTTACTGGAGTGATTTAAATGAGTTCGTACTCTGAAAATAATATTCAATTTGAAACAAGGCTATTTAACGCTTTTGAATTATTCTCATACACGTAAATTTTTCCGTTTTCCTGAATTTGCGCACCAAATTCAGAACGAACGAGTCATGAACTGGAATTTTCGGATACCTAAAAATTGAAAATTCGGATACTTTGAGGAGATTTTCTCGACGCGAAACAGCTTCACTAAGACGCGATAGAGCGCCCATCTCAATGAGGCTCTGGCAGGCCTAGACAGAATTAAATTAGGCCTGCGTTGTCCTCTGCCCTTAAGAACTTATCTAGAGACACACAAAATGGAGCTTGTGTAGGTTGGAGAACTTTTCAAATTTTGCTAATCATTCAACTGGAGATAAAGAAATGGTCGAAGGTCAAGCTCGTAATTCTTCCTCCAGTACAAACAGAACTGCCAGCTTCGTATAGTTCCCAACAAACCTCCATTTCAACAGCATCGCCACACTTTTTTTCAAACTTTGTTTTTGTTTAAGCCTTTTCAAATAAATCACTTCCGGATATCAACACGTTACTACAGTCGAGGAAATCATACAAAATGTCATAATTGTGTATAGTTTCAAATAATTCTAATATAATACAAACTGTACAAAAAATAGTGATTAGCAACGACAGTTATATTGTAGATTGTCAAAGTGAGGCATATGACTCAAAAATATGCTCTAAAAACCAGTTCCTCGTGAACAGGATCCAATAGGGAGCGTCTTGTTTCTGATCAGCCCGATTGATGGCAGTGAATGGGTCCATGAGGAGCGTCAGTCCACAGCTGAGTTAAGATTCCGGATGCGTCCCTCGGAATATAGAACTGGGAACAAGGGAATAAAAAATATTAATTTGAAAACTTTAAAATATTGGATATGTGAAAACTCGTCTTGATTAACACTTGTCGAAAATTGTAAAATTTACAATCTACTTTCCTTTCAGTGTCTTGTAGAAATTTTGGTTCAGGATCCGCTAAATTGTTTTTATATAAACAGAAATATTTTTAGCAAAGAATTATATGGATTAAAAAATACATATATTGTTGCAGGTGATGTTAAAAAGGCACTAAATTACTTGATTCGAAGTGCATTGAAGTATGAAAATTAAAATCATTATATCAGGAACATCTGAACGTCAAAAACATCCACGATCATGACCTCTTTACGCAACATTTTTGCAGATCAAGTAAAATTTTGACATCAGTGATTATAACTGCATAATATGACGAATTAGGATGTGAATTAAAAACATGTCCACTGAAAGTTTACCATGAATTAGTTCGATTTTATCGAAATGATACGAATGAATTATTGCAAGGGGCCAGCAGGCAAACGTGCGTTCAAACTAATGTTCGATGAAAAACAGATGTGTTACTCATGAAACAGAAAAACATTGCTACGTCCGTATAACGTCTTCTAATAAATTAATAATTCATTCGTACTCGCTGAATTTTATTTTAAATAAGTTAGAATTATTATTCAACATTTAATGTGTATTTGAAAGAAGAAATCAAAACAGAAGGGATGAAAACACTACTGCAGTACAAAGAATTTAAATGAAAAGTAATTATAGATTTAAAAACAATCACAAGATAAGAAAATTCCTCGCGACAATACAGACTGAATGAGTTAGCAAAAGTAGAAGTAGTTGCAAATGTTTACATAGAAAATATATCCAAACGCTGACATAATATTAAAACTCACCTGATTCTTTTATGCCGATTGATTTTTGGATCTAGTTTTCACGCTCATATTCTTCTTTTAAATTTTGAAGGGTAGACTTTTTCAAGAAGACGCCCTGTGCGCGGCATAAAGGGCAAATTGAGTGAGTCTTGAACCATGTCTGGGCACAGGCCACACCCAGAGCGTGGGTGCAGCCGGTGAGCACTGCGTAGTCCTCCTCTGAGTTGAGGCGTGCCGTCATGCACACGGGGCATGCACCCAGTCCAGCATCTCTTCAGGAAGCAAATCGCCCATCAGTTCCTCAACAATAGTTTCTTCAAATGATTTCATAATTTTACGGGCACTCTTCCTAGCGGCGATGGCCCCGCTCCTATCACGATGGGCTTCCATGTACTTTGGGGACCGAAGTCCACAGTTCAGCTGCCGTGTGAGGTCCCCAACCGCCAGCAACAGCTGTTGGTCGGCGTTGGGATAGAATTCGTCGCCATCGAAGGCGCTCACCGCTGCAACCGTCGCTGAAATGATCCATTTCAGCGAGGCAGCCTCTACTGTTGAACTGATGGCTTTTGCGTTGTTGAGGTTGTTGGAGATCAGTGGTCTCCATGTCCTCGCAGGGTCGCACCATAGTACGCAGAAATGTGCGTGCCTGTTCCATTTCGTGAACTTTAATCTGTTTTAAACTTGGTGTGGAAGCTGAGGCACAGAACCTTCGAGGTGGAACGGTCAAATATTTTCAGAAACTGACTTTCACAAACACTTTTGTTAAGGCTGAACACTATTTATCACTTTAGCCACAGTTTTTCAGGCGAGTTTCGATGCTTTTCGATCAAGGCAGGATCTTTCACTTCGAAGAAACGACCACTTTGATCTTTAGAGACACAATGACCTGCCGGTTGGTCCCTCCCTCCTCATATACCGACCAAATCTGCTGCGGCCGGCAGCATCATCTCGCGTAGATAGGCCTTATACACGCTCGCTCCTTCGCCAGCGTTTCGGGCGCTTAAACATTATTGAGCCCCAAAAAGTGGACTCAAAATCCGTATCTGATGGGATGTTTGCCCCAGGGATCTCGGGTTTCTCTTCACATAGTTACTTCATTTGTTATGCTTCGGTCAACAAATCTTTTTTCATATTTCCTCCAGAAGACAATGCCCTCATGATTTGACAATTTTGGAGTACCTCTGAATAACAAAACAAAGCACGGGTAAGTTAGTACACGCCTTAGCGGGTGTCCAAGTTCCCTTACCTGGTGTAACGTAATACACATTAATATGTACTACATTCGCTTCATATGTGTAAGTACATCACAAATCTCTAGAAAAGTAGTTCTTTCCTGGAAGCCAATATTTGTTCATCAATCATTTAAATAAATATTGAGCAAACATAGCTATATCATAGTTTTTTCCGATATTTTTCCGTTTTGCTTCCACTGCACAGTTTCCAACTTCAATTATATGGGTATTTCAAAAATAAAACATGAAGTTTGATTCGGGATTTCTTTTCAAAAAGGAGCTGTAACCTGGAATATTTTATTTTATTGCGCTCGTTTCGATAATGGAACGAGATACAATGAAAAAATTCTCAAAAAAGGCATTATTAATTCACCTACTGTTGGTTCTGGTGATAGAACGAAACGCACAAAATTGCTGTTCGCTGGTTGAGTTTCGAAGCTTTGGAGTTCCGTCTGCAGTGTTGGAGAGTTACTCCACTTATTCTTCATTTTCTTCCTATACCTATTTATATCACATATACGTCGTTTTCTTCACATGTACATCGTTTTCTTTCTTTGTTCATAATTTAAACAGTAATTTCGGCACGTTTGAAAAACAACGATTCAAGCATTCGGAGAGGTTCAGGTAAAATTTTAATATATGATTTTCGGAAGTTTTCTCTGATTGCATATGCAATACAATAACTCTGACGAGAATCGAGATAACCAATACAGCCCCCATATAACTAATTATTTTAGAGAGACAAAGAAGACGTATCTTTTTTCTCTTCTTTCAGAATGGCTAGTGCTATTTTCAGAATAGCTCGCTGTTATTTGAGGGAGGTTTTGAAAAAATTGAGTTTTTACGAGTGAACGTTAAACATATACAGAGCGTCACTTATTCATTGTCACATAGAAATGTCTCCGCATGAATTTTAACACGCATTTGAGTTTTATCTCACAATTATTCTCATGAAGTTTCGGATGACATCCACTATTAAAAACTTTTAGATTTAGCAACTTGAAATAGTTAGGGGCATGTCCCACTTTGGGCAAACATTTCGTGTTCGACGCTCTCTGAATTTGAAGTGGCCCATGAAATTTAAACCGAAGTGTAATTCTTTTCGAACTTCTTAATTTATCTGTGCTTTATCTTTATCTCCAGCTTCCGATGGTTGAGTGATAAGCAAGTGCAGTGAAGAGAGGAGTTTCCTGTCTAAGAGGAGTTTCCTGAGCGAGAGGAGAGGAGTTTCCTGAGCGTGAAGTGTGGCGCAAATACCACAGGTGCCGAACATGGATGGGACTGAAGCCTAACCGCATTTTGATCTCAGTGCTTGAAATGATCAGTGGAGATAGAGTATAACAGTGGAACATGATTTTAAGCATCATTACTGAATTTGATTGTTAGAGCAAGCCGGGGTTTTTAGCTGATACTGAATAATCAACCATTATTGTGTTATCAATTGCGCTTAAGACCCTCGTACGAGCGATCTGTTCATAAGCAGGTCAGGAAGCTATTTGTTCGATATTAACCATTTATCGTTCTATCAAAAATTGATAGAGATTAATTGATCAGCTGTTTTAGTGCACAAAATTCAGAAATATTTCAGGTTCGTGATCGATTTCAATTCTATGTTTTTTCCAAACAGACTTTTTTCCACTGAGCCCAAAACCTTGTCACATTACCAGCACTATTTCATCAATAATTTGCTACTGCATGCGTGTATGTTAGTTTGTTTATTTGCATATTTGTGTTTCTGCTCCGTGGTTGTTCACTTCAAGCTCTGAATTTCCCGTGATGGAGGAAGCTGACAAGGAATCTTGTATTTAATTTATTATATTTTGAAAGCTTGCCGCTCGTACTGGATATACCCTTCAATAATTGTAAGCCGAGTGGGTCGTTTCATTGATGATGATGATGGAACATATTGAAGAAACAATATGTAACACGATTGTAAAATATATCGAAACAATAGTGATGGAACATGAGGATGTCACAATGATGAACCATAATGATGGAACATCATTGTAGAACATGGTGATTTTCGTTAACGATGCGACAGGTTGGAAAATATCGGAATAACATGATGATGTAAAAGGATATTGGTACATTATAATCATTGACCATAATGATGGCGTATGGGGGAGGAATATGAATGGAAGATAGCGTGCAGTTTTATGAGTAATAATAATAAAATAAGACCAATTAAAAAGTTGAGTGAACACGACGGTTGAAAATAACGAAGACATTTGGAGGTTAAATATTTTACAGGAGATAAAACACATTAACTTTTATGTGCTACCAAGAACATCAGCCTGTGAAATATGGTATTGAATATCCGTAGAGTTTTAAAGTATTTATCCCAGCGTTAGGGGAGAAGAAAAAACACATTTCCGATAGCACAGTTTACAAAACTGGAATTCTATACCGTAGTTATATCAAACCATTATTGCTTCTCCTTGGATGCTTCTTCAGTTCAGTATTTTCTGCCATCTGTTCTTTATTTGAACATTGGACGCGATGTGCGCATCGAATAAATTTTCAATAAAGGAGTTTCTCAAATGTATTTTTCCGAACACTGCGTACCTCCCATCATGATACGGACGAGTTTTATTTCTGCAATCACGACAAAACTCCCTTCGCCTGTGAGTAAATATTATATTATATTGATTATATTATGCGCAATTTTTTGTGTGTGCAGGTCAACATACGTTTTTGATCTTCCCCTATTCTTTCTTGCAAAACATTTCACACTTTATAGGCGTATCATCATTACACAGACACTTTTGATCAATTAAACGTCGGCTGGAAGTTACTTGTTTAGTAATTTCTCCCTAACTCCCAGACCAATTCCAACTGTTGACTTTCTGCAACCAAGGTAGATTGTTAGAAATTGTAATTTATAGATGGAAAAATTTATGGGACAATAATTGAAATAAATATATCATAGCAATCATTTTTTTCTATCCAGAAATTCTTAATCAATAAATAAGCATCGATTTGCTAAATTGTGAAACTCATTCACGGCTTCTTATGAGTATGATTTGTCTTACACACGCCTTATTTTCTACGCCACATTTCTTCATAAAGTTCAGCATCAGAAATTGAACATTGATTTCTTTCTTCTACTTACGACGTGTCATCGTCGTTTGCTTGAAACTATTGTTTCTAACTTTTTTCATACCGTTAACTTTTTATATAACTTTTGCGCGTCAAAGTTGTCGATGTTTGTCATGATCAAAATGAACATTTCTTATTTCCCCACATACAATTTTTTGCGTTAAATCTTTTTGCATCGAACACACTTTCAAATAATTAAATGTTAAATAACGTTTTCAATATACAGTAAAAAAGACAACGACCAATATCGTACAAATAATTTTCTCTCGTAATTTTCCCTTCATAAGCTTAGAAACCATATGGAAAATATGTCTGAAAGCAGTAAAATGAACTAGAATAAAAAAACTGAATTAATCAGTACTATATAAAAGAAAGAAATATACTCTGTATTAGCTATCGACAACTTCAAAGGACGGAGGTAACGATGCAAAACTTTTTTTATTAGGATTGTTGAAAACAAAACGAGACGTGGCAATCACTGTCGATCATTGGGGTGTTAAACAAATCTGCATGATATAGTAGAGCTGAGAGTGAAGGAGTAATGTTTCCGGCTCGATATCGTCTTTCTCATCCGTTATTTCGACTTGTAAAGTGTCAAATTATTTAACGTTTTATTATAAAATCGTTGATCATCACTAAGACCTGCTTTCGCCGTAATTTTATTCCTGTGACATTTCGGGCAGACTGCGAATGCGGAGAGAAATGATTTGTTCCACTGTAACTATGACTCGAAGTACATCTTATTAAATTCATCGTTCATGTTTATGTTCTAACGTCTGTACTAATAAATAATTTGATTGAAAATTCCTGCAAAACACTACAAATCAGCACCGGAATGGAGTTTTTCTGCGTGAGTTTAATTTATTGAACTAATTTTAATGAGTTCTTCAAGTTTAATTTGAGAATCAGATTCTTTGCATGATATAAAGAGACTAAGAGTAAAAATTGAAAGACGAAGAATACAGCACGGATAGGTATCATATTCAATAGAATTTAAGAAGCTAAATTTAAAATATCTGAATTAGTCAACTTTAAACGTTTCGGAGACCAGCTCCATCTTCAGTAAGTCTGAAAAAATAAAAAACCAAAATCGGTTAGTTCACGACGAAAGTGATCAGTAGGGAAAAAACTATACAAAAATTTCTAAAGGATTTGAACTTTTAGCATTATTTAAAACCGGCTTTCTTTTGCAATGTGAAGGGACTCTAAAATGCGCAAATCTAACTCGTTAGGTGCAGAGCATAAAATAGAAAAATTCCCCTCGGAAATACGGCTGCTACACTGTTCGGTATGAAGGCGGATTGAACAGTGATTAAGAAGGCCGAACAGTGTAGCAGCGGTATTTCCGAGGACAATTTTTCTATTTTAACCTCTGCACCTAACGAGTTAGATTTGCGCATTTTAGAGTCTCTCCATATTGTGAAAGAGAAGGCGCTTTTAAATAATACTAATAGTTCATATCCTCTAGAAATTTTTGAATAGATTTTTCTTGCTACTGATCACTTTCGTCAAGAACTAACCAATTCGGTTTTCATTTTTTCAGACTTACTGAAGATGGAGCTGGTCTCCGAAACGTTTAAAATTGACTAATTCAGATACTTTAAATTTAGCTTCGTAAATTCTATTAAATATGATACCTATCCGTACTGTATTCTTCGTCTCTAAATTTTTAATGGTCGTCCGACTAAGAAGTGTTAATTTTTCGGAGACTAAGAGTTGAATGCTTAGCGTCCGAGCACTTGATAATTATCATTCTTAATCCTTTCAAAAGACGTAGAGTTCTAAATCGAAATAAACCCTAATCGTAATGTGATGTTTAAATCTTTGATCTACTAAACGTAATGGGAGCAGTTTTGATATTTAAACAAATTTATTGCTCTTCAGCAATACCCATCCCTCGAACATGGAATCCGAGAGCGGTGATCTCCGAGGAGCCAATGTTAGGCCTCGGGAGAAAACAATCTCTTTACTGGCGCAGAAGAGGGCAGCGTTGTATTGTACTTGAAAAGTACTCTTTCCACAACTGTGTGATTTCGTAATACATGCAGGTCTTGCTTGTGGCTTTCAATAAACGTCCGCATCAGAGGAAGTGCAATAGTGATACGATACCCAGGGTTAGTGACATACAGACCCAGTTTCGGTAACCAATATGAATGATAAGAATAAGATTAAGATTACCCTACGCTCACGAAATTTGGATAAACACTGACTGAACGGAACCAAACGAACACGTTCTGTTTACGCTTGAACGAGTCACGCTGCCTAACATCATACACTCATACTGTATGTCTATGCTAACAATAAATGTACATGGTCAGCGGTAAACAGTAGTTAATGATTCAAACTCATGGAAAAATAATTAGCTCTTGATTGATGATATGTTTATTTATTATTTAATTATAAGAATACTGAGAATTGAAGTTTGGAATTAGTATTAGTAATTTGTTTTACAGACATTTTCTTGTTTTTTACAAAAATATGCACAAATGTATCTAGTACCCATGGAAATATTTGTGAAAGTCTCTAGATACTCACTTAGATATACAAAAAGTATCTAGATACAGTATCTAGAAGCTCTGAAGTTAACCAGCCGAGAATTGGGTCAACAATTCAATACAACTCATACAACAATCAATTCAAGCCTTCACAAGTTCCATGCAGTAGAGCTCAAGAGACGCGCGCCGCCCGAGGCATGCAGGCCCGCCGCAGCGCCCCACTGCGTGAGGCGAAGACAGGAAGGCGCGGAGTCGCTGCTGGAACCTCCCCATGCCGCGTCGGGCCACGAAAGCGCAGAGCTACCCCAGTTCCAATCTTCGACTTGGAGGATTTCGAAGGGCTTACGTGATTATGAATAAATTCATTCTTTCAAATTTGTTGACATCCCATTTTGAAGAATAATAAGCACAAGTAGAATTCTTGAAAGAAAATGTCTTAAAGTAAGGTCCCAGGCAGCACGGCAATAACGATGCTGATGTCCCGACAACCGAGGAGGGCTGATGAAGCCTTCTTGCCTGAGAGCCGAGTGCTGAAGTCTACTGAATCTGGTAATTTTTGGCAGAGCTCATTTGCGTTCTTAATCTGCTGGCGACTCAAGAAGAAGAACGGCAATTGAAACAGCAAATTTTTCCGGGTAAGACTTGTTGGTACACAAGCCCAGCACAGGTGTTAACTCTTTCCATAGTGCGTTTTTTCGTTCTAGTGAAATGAAATTGGCTTAGAATTCGAGTCACTAAAATCAAACTCATAATTTGCCTACAGCTCGTTTTATTCTACAGAAGGTACGATCTATTTAATGTCCGTTCTTATCAAAGTTGATCTCTAATATTAACTCTAATTTGAGTTGAATATTGAACTTCAGTGTAACACGCCTCAGGAAACGTGTTTAACACAGTCAAATTTCTTGGAACCATTATTTTACTGTGGACGAGAATTCACGGAGTTAAACACTCAGTGTTTTCATCTTGAACGATATTTTTTATGTCTTACGGGCCATCTTTGAAGAAGTTTGTTTATGAAAGACGTGCTGCCAACTTTGACAAATTTGTTCCTCATTCAAACAAAAATTGGAAAATGAAAATAATCTCACCCAAGGTTAATAAAAGCGTCTGCCATAATTTGCAGTTCCTTCGTCTTTAATTGTCGTTTGCGTTTGAAGTAGAAGTTATGATATCTAACCACTTCAGGTTTGGTTGGATCATGTCTATCCCATGGCTCATCCATGGTCCATCCAATTAAGGTTTTGATGGATCATGTCTATCTCATGGCTCATCCATGGTCCATCCAATGACCTATCCCATTCTCTCCGTACTGCGTGCAACATGAAGACTGAGTGCTGATACAATTTGTGATGCACAAAAGTGGTTTGGGATATGCAGAATTGGCGTATGGCATATAAAGTATCTTCAATATAATAGTAAGGATTTAATTTCATCGTTCACATGTCGGGGCTTTACATACAGTGAAGTGCTCGTATCGGCTCCCTCCACCAATGTGTCTGAAGAAGTAAGCCTAGTATGTATTAGTTCGAACATTTGAAAATCATTCATCTTGAAATCTTAGAACAAAGATAGTTTATTCGTCAGAAGAGCGTTTGGAATACAAGCAACCATGGTAACTGTTTAGGTATACATGATTTTTTGACGTAGATATTTAATTCCCATGTTTGTTGATATACTAGATCCTGTGCTATATAATTTCATGAGAAAATTAAATAGCATCACCTAACCTGTGTAACTGAAACTACTCAGCCAATGCATTCACCCGTAAACGCTCCTTGTTATAGAATTGAAAGGGCGATTTTTTGGAAATCTTATGCGTAAAATAAAAAGGAGGATCAAAATACAAGGAAACATTCTTTTAATTGCAAACGTTTCGAAATATCTGATTCTATCATCAGCGCTTGTCAAAAAAAAAAGAATAAAAAACGATAATGAACATATTGCAAAAACTATAAGAAACTAATATCACTATACCTACATCATAAATACCTATGCCTAACCATTAAAAACTATAAATAAAATTTTCGTAAATATTCGAAGCCATACGTACATATGCACCTTAATTCTAGCTATCAAATCAACGCACAATAACATCTACACAAAGAAACAGAACTTCACACACACACCTTCATTGGAATACACTACCATTTACACTGTTGGGGCGATAGTTAATTTCATCGCACTTTGATCACGATTTAACTGAGGTCTGTGGGTGAAAGTGAACAAAGATTCCAAAATTGTAAGATCAAATTTTTCGGTAGTTCTGCAAAGTGTAGAGAAATTGGAATTTTTGAAAGGGTGGTCTGAACTATGGCACTGATCTCTGACTATTGATTGGGTTCGTCACAGCCAACACTCAAGTCTCTCCCATAGAACCGGCCGTCCATACTCATCTCCCTCTCATTTGGCTATCAGAGATCATTAAGAATTTAGAATTTAGCAATCTTTGTTCATTTCTACCAATAGACCTCAGTTAAATCACGACTAAAGTGTGAAGAAATTAAATTGTCCCAACTGTGTAAATTGGAGTGTGTTTGAATGTATGTATTTGTGTTTTTAGTTCCGTTTTTTTTTGTGTAGATGTTATTGTGTGTTGGTTTGATTGCTAGAATTCAGGTGCATGTGTACGTATGGCTTCGAATGCTTAAGAATTTTTTTCAGTTTTTAATGGTTAGGCATAGCTATTTTTCAATGTAGGTATAGTAATATTAGTTTCTTATAGTTTTTTGCAATTAGCTCGTTATCGTTTTTTGTTCTTTGTCTTACAGCACTGATGATCGAATCAGAGATTCCGAAACGTTTTCATTTAAAAAAATGTTTCCTTTTATTTTGGTAATTCTTTTTATTTTACGCTCTTTATTATAGATAATTTCAAAATAAAGCCAGTTAGTATGATGAACAAAGCGTCAAACCGAAGAGATCTTAGCGTGAGTAAGAATGTAAATATAAAAGGTCTTCATTCGCACGTTACAGCACTCAATTGCTGGAACATAAAATATAGAATAGTAAACAATCCGCGTAACGTACATACGAACTCTGTTCAATGGTGAACCCGAAACTTTTCGTGGCCAGCCTTTTACAATGAAACAACCGCCGCAGCCATTTTTTACTTATTAAAAGTAACGGGGATAATGCTCATAGGTTCTGATTGAACGGTTCATTTTGGCGCAACCAGAGCACAAAAAAGTAGACATCTTCAATCCTCCTTGTATTTTCAGTTGACTTCTGAGTGCGGAGAACTTGATTTTTTAGCCAATAATTGTTCTTCTGCCGTAAATGAGCTCGAAATAGATTGTTTTCGCGCAATCCTGAAAAACTTGGCAATGACATAATTATATTTAGATTTATGGTGAAGAGGATTCAATCTTTTTTCTTTCGCTAGCGATCTTGAACGCTTTACCTTGTTTTTTTTTTTGGCACCATGCATAACGTCATTAACCAAATTGTTATGGTCAGGGTGAATATCTGAAAAGCTGCAGATGTCCATGGATTTTACATTGTCGTACGGGATAAGCCTGATGTTGCCAAGAGAGTCATTAGGAAATATTACATTTTTCTTGTTGTTTTTCGCCCGTAAAGGATTTCTGAGAATCGACTTCAGTTGCAGAATGCTTTCAGAACTTTCATTTTCGAGAGCCATGTCGATGGCTTCTGAAGATGAGCGGGTTTCATCATTTCCGGAGAGACAAGCTAGATTCCAGCCACAATCGGAACTTTCTCGGGCGACTGATGCCAGATGGCCGCTCCTGTGAGGGAGGAATGAGGAATAAGTTGGGAAACATCTTTTCAGTAGGTAATGCTACGTACATATTGCAACAAATAAGTTGCCAGGTTAAAAAATCATTAGCAATCTTAATCAAGTATTGTTGCGTAGAATCTCCATGCAACTTTACACTACTATTGTTTCTTGATATTTATTCTATAAAATCAAATGCAGCAGTAAAATCGAAAATGAAATAATTTGATTAAGAAACCATCCCATATGAAGAAATTAAGAGTACATCCTCATTTCAACGAGAACCATTCAGATACTTTCACGCAACCTAATGAAAAATACTCGGATGACCTCAGGAAAAATAAGGAGCGTCTGTATATCAGTGGATAATTGATGCATATAGAAAACACTGGGCTAATCGCGGAAGGAAAATATTTACTTCTTTTAATCGGCTAACGAATTTGTTCGAAAAAAATTACTTGAACTCAGGTACAGAATGTTGCCCATAGTCATTCAAGGCAAAATATTTTCTAATACATATGATGGCTCACGTAATTTTTAGAGCAACATTGATCTTCAATATGATTGGTTAGAAATATTTCAGAATAAGAATTTTTCTCTAACTTCAAATAAAAGAGCAAGGATAGTCACTTTTAAAATAGACATTATTTCGTAGCGAGCTTCCGAACAAATAGGCCTCTTGCTTCTCCCTCTCAACCCTCTGCGCGTGTCAATGCAGAAAAGTACGACTTGCTAGTTCGTTTAGAGTTTAGACGATTTCCAGATAATTGTAACCTTTTATAGTCACACTGATCTTCGAATTTTAGAGTCTCTTTTCATCATGAAAGACAAACCGGTTTTAAATGATGTACAATCTGCCTTCACCTTTCAAATTTCCTGTAGATTTATCACAAATGTTAACTATGTGTATGTATGTTTTTTAATGTTTGAAAATAACCTTGTTTCCTCAGATGCTGAAGATGACCCTTGTAGTCGAAAAGTTTATCTTTCGTGTATATTTTTAGTTGTCCTGACGTATTAAACTCGCTGAGAAATAATATCAATTTTAAAAGTGACTATCATTGCTATTTTATTCATAGTTAGACTTTGCAAACGGCAAAACATTGACGTAAATCTTTTTCTAAATTACGCTGCAAAGTAAAGGCAATAGTTATCTTCATCTAATTTGGCGAAAATTCTCCCAACTTTGTGGACACATTTATGAAAATATAGCTTCTGTAAGCTCACACAGTGAATAAACATAAAAAGTTAGTAAGTTCAAACATGACAACCAAATGAAACGCTTGCGTACCGAAATGCTGGAGAGACTGGGCTTAGTCTAGGCCGGAATTAGATCTTTTGAAGGCTTGAATAAATTCATATCACGAGAGCACATAAGCTGCTGCACTCACACGGAAGATTGAAGCAGCAAATTTGCGCATTTGCAGGCAAGTTTGAAACGTACTCGAATTATTGCCACTCACAGACTTCGGTTTCATTTTCAGGTGTGTGCACCATTGTGGGCCTGTGCTGGCAGCAAATCTCAGGTATATCATATATGTCTTTTGTTTATATGAATGGTATGTTCTCCGCTTCTATGTTGAGTTCTTTTAGGTGATGATATATACGTCCAGAAACAGGAAGAGGGTCTGGGCTATTTTCTAAAACAAAAAAAGGATAATAAACTTGTATCAGGGTTCTCACAGGGTGTTCTCGGATGCTTAGTATTCTTATGGCCTATTGGCATAGTTGAGGCCCATCATCAAAGGCCCACGTCAACCGAAAGGAAATTTACACAGACGGCTCAATTCAAGATACCAGAGTAGGATTGGCATATCTTTCCAAAATAGCAGCATCATGGCAAGGTTACCGAATAGAACTTCAATTTTCACAGCTGAACTAACTGCAATTATCTATGCCATCAAATACATAGAAAACAAACCTGGGGAATTTATTCTGTTTACAGACGCCTTCAGTTCTATTCAGGCCTTAAACTAGCTATTGCCCTCTAAGCATGTTATATATTAAAATATGCATCGTTATAATGTGACACTGGTTTTGTGAGTAAGAGTTTCGGAGGCTGAGGTTTACGAGTCCCGGAAGATCTTTGTTGCGCTTTGCCCGGAAAGTTTTTGTGGCGCTTGGGTTCGGATGGGTCGGAAGCACCATGACCGCAGGCGCCGCCGGAAGGTACGGCGGAAGTTCTTTGTTGTGCACTAGACTTAAGAGCAAGCTGTGTGAACTGCAGTGACCAGTAGATGGATAAATGCCTTACTGAGAGTTTCATTCTCTTCCTTGGGGTAGTCTAAAGCTACCGATACTGTAGTTTGATGCTACCGATACTGTAGTTTGCTGCTACCGTTAAATTAACCTCATGTCGTGCTAAAAGTAACGACACAACAAAACACTTCTTAACAGTTAAAATCAAGAAGGTTATGCATAAACTATCGCCAAACAAGTTAGTAATTGAATGGGTACCGAGCCATGTAGGTATACCGGGAAACGAAAAAGCAGATGAGCTCTCCAAAGCAGCATGCACGCTAAACACTGTTAGTTCCAAATTCCTAGCACATCCAGACCTCAAACCTTTCATCAGGAAGCATTTCAGCCATAAATGGCCACAAGAATGGGATCTGAACCCAACAGACTATCATGACATAAAACCTATAATGAAACCAACAGTAATTACCACAATACCCAGAAGACACCACGTAATTCTTACAAGAATTCGGTTACCAACTACTCAGTTAACTCATAATCATATTTTCCTGTAGCTTACACATTCTCAGTGCCAGTTGTGTGGATGTCAAATCAGCATATGCCATGGGTTAATTGATTGCCCTACGCATGATGTCCAAAGAATGTCTCTCAAAAAATGGGCAAATACAAATAACATAACCATCAACTTAGAAACTCATCTAAGCTACAAGTTTGATTCAAAGCTGCTGCTTGACTTTCTGAAAGATAGCAAGCTTGCCACTGAAATTTAAATTCCGCAATGTCCTAAAAGCTCAAATATCAGGCACTAATAATTTTAATTGGTTAGGCGTCTGAAGACCAACTAAGTAAGTAACTAAGTAAGTATTCTCAAGGTAAGGGGCAGTTGGAGCGTACACAGCAGCTGTTTTATCCAGTGTGAGCTTGTGTCTGAGAGTGTTGGAGGATTTATTTCTATCCATATGTTCTACTAAATCTTATTATGTTTGTGTGAATGGTATACTATTCCCTTGAGTGATTTGTAACTTAAATACTTGATCCCCCTCAGAGGGATACAACTATTGTATCTATAGTAATTAGGGCTCTCAGGGGGAATATGTGAGGTTCTAAGCTTAAGGTTAGGTTGGTCTTCCTTATGTTGAATTAGAACACATTGTTTTTATAAATCATCTTTTTTCGCTTGCTACTGCCCTGGTTTTCATCTGCACTCATTACTTTTTTTCAACTTTTTATCTCGTTTCATTTACTTCTTTTTCAACTTCCTGTTTCTGTGCTCTTGGGTATGCATAGATTCTGCATTCTCCAAGGTCCATACCTTTTTTGGAATGTCTTCCTCTTTCCTTTTTTTGGAATGCCTTTGTTGCAGTTAGGAAAGCTTAAACTAACATATATTCTGAACTAATTACTTGCTTTTCCTTTTAGGTTACATTAATTTTGAGTACTTTTATGAAAACTGCATGTCTTTTCAGTATTTTAGCTAATTACAGTATGCGTCCTGATCATTTCTTTTCAGGCTATGCGAGTGTAAAATTTGTTAATAAAATCAGCATTGCCTATCATGTACTGGAATAGAGCTAGATTATGCCTGAAGCTCTTGTATTATCATGCTGTACATCAGGTGTGCTGATTTCTATGTATAGGCTTGTCAGGGCCAAGTTTGTGCTTATCCTTGTTGAGTAAAGTAAAGTTTAAGTAAACGGTTGTATTATATGGATTCATGAAGTGAATAAACTGCGAGAGCCCATCTTTAGATGAAGATGGTAATTTTCTTATTATTTAGGATCTGATTTACAGTTTCATTGTAGCACCTAAAATTATATTGTGATCCTCAATTTCAAAATTACAGTGTAGACTCTCACACCATGTGACAAATAATTCTGATCACTTAAATTGCTAGTTTTGGCACTAAAGTTCATTGTTACATAAAATTGAAAGCCTCTGCTCATTTATTGGATGCTGATAATTTTGAGGCCAACATTATTATGATAATAGCAACATCATTCAAATATATATTACTAACTGGTCAATATTTTGGGAAACTTTTGTATGATATAAACAAGATTCATATTGTTGATGAACATTTAATAGCATCCACTTTGAAATTTTGCTGTGCAATTCCCTCTGGGAAATAACAACTATTGTAGCCGTGGGAATTAGTATTCCCAGAGGGAAATGTGAGGTCCTAAGCTAGGGTTAGGTAGCCCTTCCTTTTGTTGAAGTAGAATGTTTTTTTTTATTCTGGATCTTTTTTTGGTTTACTACTGTAGTATTTTCAGCACCTACTACTTTCTTCTCTAACTTCTATCTTGTTTCATAAACTTTTTTCTTAACTTACTGTTTCAATGCACCTTGTGCACAGATTCCATGTTCCTCAAGTCCATGCTAAATAATGCCTTCCTCCTTTACCTCTTTGGAATCCCTTCATTGCAGAGGCTCAAACCAATTTGTCTAATCTGATCTTCTGTGCTGTGAAATTTGCTACAGGGAACAGTGTAAACAGTGAATTTTTGTTATTCTCTGTACCCTATTTTACTACTCTGGAAATGAAATTTCGGAAATTCTAAAATGTGTGCAATAAAATATTTATTTTCACATTGGTTATCCATCATATTTGTTGATATGTGACTGTCCTGGTTTACCCATTGAATATTTGTCTGAAATTAACCTAATTGTTTTTCTTCTCACCTCTAAATATTTTCGGGTTTTCAGTCCAATTCTGTACATTCAATGAAAATTCTATGTATTCTGGGTACGTTTTCTCTTCCTCAGTGTGATTTTTTAAAACCCAAGCATGCTTTTTTGCATCTCATCGTAGGAGGGTCACCTGAACATTTGATCTGTACTCTTCTCTCAGGCTTAGGTCGCTTCTCTTCTTACACTCCTACTACAACTGCTCTCATTCTACCCATTTGTGCTTTATCATCCACAATACCTTATGTTGATATAAATTTATGGTGCCTCAATACGTTGATGGTTATCCTCGATGCCATTTCACAGTCCCTTGTGCACACACTTAACTATCATCTTCATCTACCAGCACAAAACTTGCATAAAATTGTGCCTCTCATCTTGTAATTTGATATGTTTATTATTATCTTTCAAACTAATTATATGTTATTTTACTTCATTTATCTAGTCATTATCAAGGACGGCACTTTTCTCACTCCATATTTCAGTTCCATTCTCTGCTGTTGCTTTGAGCCCATGTGTTACTGCTGCCACATTCATTGTGCCGCTAAACGTGTGGCTGGTACGCGGTCGTTGTAAGGAAACTCTGGAGACGTTTTCACAGGTGTTTACCTGGAGGAAGACGCGGTCGATAGCAAGAATTCTAACGGGCCGAGGGCTTATAAAGACTCCTCGAGGCTTGGGGTTGGGGTATCAATGGTGCACACACATGCCTCCCCTATCACATTTCACTCAGCAACGAAATCATTAAACTAATTTTCGGTGTAATAATAAATCAAAATTTTTTTATCACTCCTGATCAATAGAATATTGATTTCAATTGGTGCCGTGCCGCAAGCGGGTAATTATTCAAAATTATTTATCTGATTAACATTTAGTACAATATTCAAAACATTTTTCCATAGCACACCTCGTCTTAGTTTCATCAAGGACGAAATACACAACAATAAAACGCATTACCGTAAGCAGGAAAAAGGGAGGCAGTGAACAATATAAGGCCTTCTTTTTCAAAACTATAAAATTAAAACACGAGTTGCTAAAGTATTCGATACATGCCGCGAACGAAATACACACGTCATCAATTTATGGTAAGGGGAAGAATAAACGCCAGATAGAAATAATTATAAAAACACAATAGAAAGACAAATAATTGTGATTCGCATCAACATAAACAATCTCTTCGTATTTAAATAGTTTTCTTGCAACGCAATAAATCAATCACAACTAAAACACCGTAAGTAATAGGTAATAATCTCTATTAATTTGAAACAGTTTACAATTCTACCGAGAAACATTGCTAATTACGAGAACACTATTTCTTAACAATTGAACGTTCACCGAAACAATCGAAACAATCGAAACAATTGAACGTAGATAAATAATCAAAAAATTTTCACCCCGTAGGTAATGATTATTGAGTACGCAGTAACAACCGCAATAAATTGAACCAATGATTTAATTCATTAGTTATCAAATGAGTAATTACTTTTGAAGAATGAAGTAAGGAAAAACGGATAACAGATCCGTAGACTTCAAAATAGTGGTAAATAAATATGTCTCCCCTAATCCCGTCAAGGTCGTCTTTGTTGACAACACAATCGCTCCGGCGCCAGGCTGTCTGGGCTGGGCATCGCACAATACAGTGTGTGAAGACTTCACATTTTTAATGCGTGACTCGCTTGTACTCTGTGTGACAATGTAAAAATATTGATAAAATTATTCGACGGGCAGTACGCGAATGACGAAGTTCTTTTGGAACTCGTTATTACAAAACTTAATGATATTAGGTTCATGGTTACATTAAACATCAAGTATGTGGTTGTATGAAATTCTAAAGAATTTTTTAGCGGAGCTTAATCCGGTTAGATGGGGTTTTGACACAATAACTAATAGACCGGATATAACAAACTAATATAACAAACTACACATCCGTAGACAGCATACCGATGGTTGTCTGACCCAGACTCGGCATAGTGCGACTAGACCGCCCCGGCCGTCTTGAGCACCTAGGCTGTTTCAACCCAGATTGCACGTTGATTATCACGTGTCCCCCCAACAGTTATAGTGCTTATATGTCCTCTGACAGCTTGTTTAATGTTCCCTTTCTTTTGAATGCGTTTCGACGGAGGTGAAAATCCTCCGCTCGTACGCGTTCGGCCATCAGCTACATCTGTTTTCGCATGTAAAAACTAAGACGGTAAGAGCCATCACGACGGCTATTAGTATCATTACGATCACGTCGCTGACTCTGTCGGGTATGAAGTCCATGGCAGCGTTCGCAGCTACCTACTCTTGGGTCAGTGAGCCTTTGTGCTCAGCCAGCGCTGCAGTAAGTGTGTCGACACTTACGGATGTCATTTTGATGCCCATGTCGGCTTGTTTGTTCACCCACTAGAACCTGCAATTAGAACGAGGACAAGAAAAATTAGCATGGCCATAATTGAAAAACAGAATGTTCTAAAGAAATTAATGGTCTAACTAAATCAATTTACAATAAAAAATATAATCAATGTATAAACGTTATTTACCCTCTAAACTTGGAAGTCAAATTTAATACTGTTTCCGAATCAGTTAACTGCAAGTGAAAAACAATTTAACTAATAGTCAATTCATAAATTGACAACAGTAGCTAGTAGCAAACGCATCCGCAGACAGAGTGGCATACAGGAAATGCCCAGTTATTTTAAATGCTGATTCGAATCGAAGTGATTTTTGATTGAAGCTCCCACGATGTATTTCGTCTCATCAACGTAAGGTCTTGTCAGCGATGGCATATCGCAATGCGGAAATCGCAACACATTTTTAAGTTGGCAATTTAGCATCAAGATTCGAGTCAACGTGGTGTCGATTGGCATCAACAAAAAACCTAATTAAAAACGCAACTGCACAGACCGTGAGAACACACGTTGGTTCATGGACGTGATCCATGGTTTATGTTAACCTTGAAAATTACAGTACAAAACTTACACTTACCATGGGTTAACCGGTGTGCGCAGCCACATTAACAAGTGGACTCAACTCCCCGAATTAACGGGCCCTTCGGCACACAAATTTACCGGGAACCCATCTGGGGCCGGTAACGCTGAAATTTTAAGATAATTAAGGACAAGCGGAGCGTCATTAGCGGGAGTCTCACCTGAAGACCTTCGAAAACAATGTTCAGGCGCGCACTCTTCACTGTAGCCGGCTGTCAAGGACCCAAGAAGTCCCAGGTAGCGAGGGCAGAATGCCGAGTCCCGCGCAGCACACGAGAAGAAGGTGCGCTCGCGTTCCCGGCTGATTACAATCTGAGGTGGCAGCCTTCTGGCGCCACGCTCCTTGGCTTGCTCGAATCCGTCGCGATGGCTTAGGACTCGAACAAGAAGATCAGACGAACGTTTTAGTATTTAAATTTACATTTTGTCGCCGTGGACGTGACGAAACCCCGCCATTGCTCCGCTTAGTCGTAAAATTATCAGCGTTATTAATTTTAGGCTGATTAGAAGGAGCACAGCCTTTGCCCTTTATTGCGGAGGGCCTTTTTGTGCCTTATAAAGTCCGCAAAGGACCTCAGCATTCGAGCAATGACTGGAATCTCGACACAATCCCGGCAAGAAAAAACGGAGTTTTCATAAGAAATTTCCGTTACATAGATTGAACATTCAAACATTTTAATATATTAATGTTACTTTCCAGAGGAAGCAAAGAAAGAACACCAATTAAATTATGCGCATATTATTTTTTAGGAGCAATAAAGTAGGAAAGGACATTAGAGGTGACCTCTCCTTATTAAGTCTGCAAGCTTGCTACGTTGCTGGCGAGCTGCCTGTCGCCTAGGCCGTGCACCTGCCTTAATTTCAGGTTCTTCGGAAGTTTCCGAGGAGTCTGATTCAGAAGAATAATGCTGATCTCTAGGGCGTTCAATAGAAAAGGAACTACCCTCACGAGAAAAGAAACTCCCGGGCGGCTCGAAAGAAGGATGCAGCTCCTCACTCGAGCCTCCCTCTGCGCTTTCCCACCCCTCCTCTGAAGCAGTATCAGTAGCAGCTAACTCCAGGGGGTAGAGTAAAGAAATTTTAACGGCAGACTCGGAGTTATCAGCTTTGATAATTTTAATAACCCGGACCTTGCCATCGCGTCCAGGAAGCAGCGCGATGATACGGACTATGGTCCAAAACGGTCTAGGTTTTATGGGATACCTTAATAAGACAACCTGACCTACAGACAAGAATTTATTATTAAGAGGTAAAGATTTAAGAGGATATGGACCTCTTAGGGTGATTAAGTACTGTGAGTACCAAAGCTCCCTAAACTTGGCCACCATGACGTCGCGCCTCTCAAGCGCGGAGAGCAGATGCTCTCGACGTTCACCGTCCTCGGTTTCAAAGTCAGGGACCTCATCGGAAAGGATTAAAGAGTTGGAAGTAGGGTAAAGTTGAAGGAATTGAATAGGCATGATAGGCAAAATAGTGTCCCCCGTCTCTGTGTAGGAAAGAGGACGTCGATTAAGATTAAGAGGAATGTCAGAAACTGCAGTGAGAAAGGTAGAGTAAGGATAAGTGCTACGACCAAAGAGCTTGCACAAACTCTCCTTAATAGATTTAAACAAGCGTTCCCAGATCGCACCAAATTGTGAACTATAGATCGGGATAGTTTTAAATTTAATGTTAAAAGGGCGGAAACGTTCTTCATACAAGGAAGAAGTTAAAAATTCTGCCAAAAGGTCAGAAGCAGCTAAGAAAGTTTCAGCATTATCGGAATACACGGTGTTAGGGACACCTTTTTCGTTCGTGAGGCGAATGAAGGCAAAACAAAATTCTTACAACGTCATGGAAGGAAGAAGCTCTATATGAATAGCTCTAGTTTGGAAACACGTAAACAGTAAAAGATACACCTTTTGTTTAGGGCCAAACGGATCTAACACCCAGAAATGAGCTGAAAAGTCCATTCCTATTGTAGCGAAAGGTCTCACAAAATTAGTCCGACTATCTGGCAAAGCAGGAGGGTCAGGATAAGAGAAAGCCTTAGCGTTCACCCGCTTGCATACTATGCATTTGGATAACAAATAACCGTCCATTTTTAGTTTTTGCACGGTCGATTCAACACCCTGATGATTAAGAGTTTTATGGGTATGCAAGATCAGAAGATAGGTTAGATGAGAAGAACTAGACAACAGAATAGGGTTCTAAGTGTTGTAACCCAATTCCTCCGCTAAGACAATGCGGCTGCTAGATCTAATTAAATTATGAGAGTCAAGAAACAAGTTGAAATATCTAACAAGCAAAGGCGGACGAGGATTCTTGGTTTCCAAGGCCTCTATCTCGCTGGCAAAATGCTCTCTTTGCATAGAGGAAATGAGGTAAAGAAACGCTAGCAGTTTGGACTCCCCCGGATCCGCGCGCTTCCAGATTGCTACGGCCCTAAATACCTTCTCCACTGCACCCAACAGCTTTGGGTAGGAGGAGAAGCGCTCAAGCGTTACAATAGAAGCTTCACCTGGGTGAGCAGCATTAACTGCGATACACGTGTCTGAAACAAATTGCTGCGGAATGCATCCTAAGTGACCCTTAGGCCGCTTATCTCTACTTTCTCTGATCCAAGGAGGACCTTCTAACCATAACAATTTATTCTCTAAAAATTTAGATACCTTATCACCCCGCGTCAGCATGTCTTCAACGTTAAACATCGTGGGCACGTACTCGTAACTAAAGGCAGCCAAGGCCTTACACTCAAGCTGCTTACGCATGGCTTCTATGTCTTTTATCGTGTTGTTTACAAATACATTCTTTCGAGGAGGTTTACCGCTCAAGAGCCAAGCTAGGGTGACCTGTGAATCAGTAAGAATAGTTACATTAGCCACTTTATAAGGAAAATTAACATCACACAGAAGAGATACAAGACACTGATATGCAAGAAACACTGTCAAGAGTTCGAGGGAAGGAAGAGTTCGCTGGCGAGAAGGCAAAACTTCAATTTTAGAGAAAAGTAATGCGCTGCGATCTTCTTGGACGCCATAAATACAGGTACCAAAGGCGCTAGCACTAGCAACACAAAATACAATAAGTTGGGTAGTTTTAGTCTCAGCCAAAGTCATCCTAGGAAACTCGTAGTCCCTCAATTCCGAAAACTCCAGTCAATATCTTGGCCGTTCATTACATAAGTCTTCCGGAACATCCTGATCCCAACCTAGCCTCATGAGCGTCAATTTTCTCAAAATGAGCTTACCTCGCACAGAAAAGGGCAACAAAATTCCCAGGGGGTCGTAAATAGACGCTACTTCAGAAAGAATTTTTCTTCGTGTTTTACACGAAGAGTCCAACTTTTTTACAGACAGAGAAAGAAGATCAGTAGAAGAGTTATAGTCGTACCCTAGCACTCTGGAGTGCACTTCGGCACTACATAGAGCAGGGTCAATTTGGGAAAGAAGTTCAGAATTATTGGACTTCCATTTGCGTAACGGAAACCCACTCTCCTCAAATGCACTATTGGCGCTTCGAAATGTGCTAAGCGTTAGTTCAGGACTTTCAGTAGTGAACACTAAATTGTCGACGTTCAGCTTATTCACCATAACGTCTCTAACTGTCAAATTAGTAATAGTTTGAGCGTGCAATTTGAGCAGATAGTTAAGAATATAAGGCGATGCAACAAACCCGAACAACAGAGTTGTGTAACGGTAATATAAAAATTTGCTATACTTGAAAAGGATGAAGCTAAACTGATTGCGGTCAAAATCACAAGCAAGTTTCACCTGCAAGAAAGCTTTAAAAATGTCAGAAAGAACCACTACGGTATTTGCACGGAAATAGACCAAAAGACCTAACAAATTATTCATCAGATTAGGACCCACATAAGATGCTTCGTTCAGACTGGGTAAACCACCGAAATTTAAAGAGCAATTAAACACAGGACGAATTTTAGAAGTTTCTACATGTGTACGTATTACAGGCCTATGCGGGATCCATTTGTAAGCTCGCACATCTATTTTTTTTGACGGAAATGGGTTCAATGATGCCCAATTCAAGCTGCTCAAGGAATACGTCATTATAGGCCTGTTCAATCCCTTTTAGGGCATTATCAGTCGCTACTTTACGAGCTAGATATCTTGCTAATACGAAATTGTTAGGCACTCGAGCCAAAAGTTGGCGATTCCAGGGCAACTGGACAGAATATTTACCTTCTTCAAGTTTAACACTATCTTTAAAACCTTCCAATTCCTTTTCATTTTCTTCCTCCTTAGAGGGTATACCCATAAGCTCAAGGTCAAGCAGCTGATCAAGTCCAGTCTGAACTACGCACTGCTCAGAAACGTCTAATAAGGATGTACATACTTTAGGAGTTTCAAAGAAATTATTTAAAATATTACGGTAACGGCCTTCATTAAAGGTACACTTAGAAATTTTCCTTTCAGGTTTAGATTTAATTTCGTTATCAAGAGACAGAGCAGGTTTACATAATTTAACATTAACTTTCCTTTTAGTTTTCGTTTTATTTTCATTGTCAGAAGACAGAGAATTTTTACATAAATGAACATTGCTATTTCTTTCAACGGAAGTTTTAAGATCATTAGTTTGCTTCTTAGTTTTAGAAGCAACAAAAGAAGGTAAAGAGGAGTTGTAACATTTTAACTCCCCAAAGGGTAGAAACCCGTTAGAAATGCGCATGGCCTTATAGCCATTTACGTGCTGTAACTCCAGCACCCTAAAAGCTTGAAAAGCATCTACACCCAAAATTCCGCGAATTTGGATGCTATCATTTATAACTTCTGGATAGGAAGTCGACAAAGGGAGTTTATTTTTCAAAATTTCGAGTTTATCCTTCAAATTTTTCATACCCATCTGGAGGTTTAAATTTTGCACAGCGAAAACATCAAGCTCATGCTTCTCACTGTCCGGAAGCACGAGTTCAATGCTAATTTGCTTATCAATTAAAGGAACAGAAGCACCTACGGTGTCAATAGTAAGCTCCTGCAAGTCTGTATCTGAATAGTCGGAACTTATGGTCTCCAAATCAATAAGCGACGACTGACTGCCGCTATCAATTAGAAAATTAACGCTTTGTTACCCCACCATACTTGGTGGTAAGAGCAACAAGAGGGCACATCCTTAGACGTGCCTTTAACCGTCATGAGGAGGTTGCAACAAAGGCACTGGATTCAATAAATTTAGGACACAAAGGGCTAACATGATTGTTAGCTTTACACAAAGAACACAGGAACGGGAGACCCCTAACTTTGGAGGGACACACACTAGACAAATGCTTACTACTTAGACAGGTAGAACATAATTTTAATTCACCAGCCCGTTTCACACGCTTTTCGTGCGAATTAAATCGCCTGCATGCAAACGAAGCGTTGTTAGCTTGATTACAGAAGCGACATACCTTAACATCGGGCGACTTATTAGGCTTAGGTATATATGGCTTTTTGTCCCTCACCTCAGTCCGGGTCACCAGTTCTGTTTCCTTACTTCGGCATACATGAGACGGTTTGGATTTACTTTTGGTTTCGAGAAGAGAAAGCACTTTATGAGCATTCTCAAACATCTCCAATGAAAAGAAACTCGCTTTAAAATAGCGAAGGAGTTCCAATAGGAAAAATTCAGGAAGTTTAGTTTTAATTACAGCAGAAAACAGTAGGTTACCCGATTTCTCAGTAGAGAAATCCAAGCCCAACTTGGAAAGTTCAAGAAGGCGAAATTTAACCTTAGAGAGGAAAGAATTTATTTCGGATAGATTCTGAACACTGGGACAGCTCAGGATCTCATCAAGAGCTAATGAGATTAATTTGTCAGCGTTAAGAAAATTTTGCTTAAGTAATGCCCAAGCCGATAGAAAACTAGTTTCTTCGTTAGGAAGTCCCTCTATCAGACTGAGAGCTCTTCCTTGAAGTTGATTTTTGAGGAAGATAAACTTTTGTTTCTCACTCATGTTAGGATAAGCCTGAAGGGCATTAGAAAAGGACTCTTGAAAGTGAAGGAAGTTGAAAGGGCATCCCTCATTGTCACTGAATTTTTTCAGTGTCAACTGAAGTGCTCTAAAGATATTCAAAGGAACATCAGAAGTAGAAACCTTAGATAGAGAAGGTTCACCGGTAGCACTAGAGTTTAGCACCGGGAAAGTGGAAATGAGTTTTTTAAGTTCTACCATAAGTTCTATGACCTGAACTTCATACTCCGACCTCCTAACCAGCTCCTCCTCAGAAACCTCACTAAAATCTGAAGGAATAGTAGAGGACAGAATTCGAAAGGACTGTAACAGCCCACTTAATTGAGGAACAGCTTCAATAAGAAAGGCCGGATCACAGTTAGGAGAAAGAGCTTTTTTTCTAAGAGATTTAATGCTACACTTTATGCCCCGCAATTTAATGCTTAAGGCTAAGGCAGTACACTTTTCCGTTTCCACAATTAAATAATCAAATTTCTATTTCAAGGCTTATTAGAAAAAAGTTCAGCTAACCAGAGTCACGTCTACACTTTAAAGTGGATAAGTTACATCACAACAAAAGACATGGAAAATTAATAATGAAGAAGAAAGACACAAAAAAGTACATTTTCCCCACCACTTAATTTCACTTTCACAACATTTATATTTCTATAGTTTACACTCAAATTGAGTTAAAGAATATTTTCAAATATAAATGAGAGAACCTAATAAAAGTTAGACGAGGCTCAAAAAGGCCAGAACCTGTAAAAAACGTAAGGTTCTTAAGCAACACAACAAGGAACCTCGCCTAAAATACAACACAGGTTGCTCTCGACTTATACGTAAGGAGACTGAAAATCGGCCCTCGCCACACCGGACAGCGGCACTAAGACGCAATTAAAAATTGACACGACAAATTTCCTCTTATTTTTTGAAAAGAAAAGAAAAGGAATTCAAGATGAAAATAGATAGATACCAGGATTTAACCTGCCGAATTCCAGCCAAGCTCTACCATTAACTAGATGGCGCTGAGATCAAGCCGGCTTAATTGCCGTTTAGGCAAAACAGCGCAAAAGCAGCACGGCTTAGAACATTTTAGTTCTTTAAGAGGTGTCTCTTTATGAAGAAAAATTGTAAGACATTATCTTTCGAATAGAAATTTCGAAAATGAGAGTTGAGATTTAAGATTATAGAAACTATATTGTTTTCGAATAAAAATTTGTGCGCAGCCACATTAACAAGTGGACTCAACTCCCCGAATTAACGGGCCCATCGGCACACAAATTTACCGGGAACCCATCTGGGGCCGGTAACGCTGAAATTTCAAGATAATTAAGGACAAGCGGAGCGTCATTAGCGGGAGTCTCACCTGAAGATCTTCGAAAACAATGTTCAGGCGAACACTCTTCACTGTAGCCGGCTGTCAAGGACCCAAGAAGTCTCAGGTAGCGAGGGCAGAATGCCGAGTCCCGCGCAGCACACGAGAAGAAGGTGCGCTCGCGTTCACGGCTGATTTCAATCTGAGGTGGCAGCCTTCTGGCGCCACGCTCCTTGGCTTGCTCGAATCCGTCGCGATGGCTTAGGACTCGAACAAGAAGATCAGACGAACGTTTTAGTATTTAAATTTACATTTTGTCGCCGTGGACGTGACGAAACCCGGCCATTGCTCCGCTTAGTCGTACAATTATCAGCGTTATTAATTTTAGGCTGATTAGAAGGAGCACAGCCTTTGCCCTTTATTGCGGATGGCCTTTTTGTGCCTTATAAAGTCCGCAAAGGACCTCAGCGTTCGAGCAATGACTGGAATCTCGACACCGGTTCAGAAGGTGATTTTACATTTTGATAGCAATGATAGCAAAACCATTAATACTGGAGCACAAGCATATAAGAGATTATTATAATGCGAAACAAGTAACACCAAGAAGATACTTAGTACATAGTTAGCACGTTAAATTGAGTAATTCAGTCATAACCCTAAGCAAAATCGCAACCTGTCACGTCTTAACTGTTCAAGTCGCAAATATAGTTATAGGTAAAACCGTCCGTTGTCAGCTTGTTTTACTTAGCGGTAGCACATGGTTCATGTTACTTCTATGAATTTTGTCTCCAATTTTAATTTCGACCCACTGTCCTTTGACTTTGGTAATAATTCCTGGCCCAAGCCATGAAAGCTCTAATTTGTTTATTTTAAAATGTTTCTTTAACATCACTCTGTCACCGATAATAAATATTTTATCTTTGCGTCTGAGGTTGTGGAACATAGTGCGTTTCGTCGTATTATTTATGATCAAATTCCTGACGTTTTCAACAATTAGAGCTGCTTCTTTTGCACGAAAATAACTAAGTCTATTTCGTCATCGTAACTGTAGGAAATGGGGAATTTTTCCCTGCGAAAATATGGGCACGTATCTTGTGTGAAAACAACATAACTGGGAGTATCTCCCAATGTCGTATATAACGCGTTATTTACTACGTTTTCTACCATTTCCAAACACTGATCC
Source organism: Morinoia aosen (assembly GCA_030386875.1). Lineage (NCBI taxonomy): Eukaryota > Metazoa > Arthropoda > Malacostraca > Amphipoda > Talitridae > Morinoia > Morinoia aosen. Next base: position 446,936 of record CM059572.1, on the reverse strand, counting down.
CACTCCGTGTGACTAGGGAATTAATGTACAATTTTAGCAAATTTGTTTTTTTTATTTCGTTCAACAATAGCATTCGAATGGGGGCTAAAAGCTAGGACTTCTCTTTTTGCAATCGCGTGTATATTGGCAAATTGTTTTATTGCTACCGATTTAAATTCTAACGCGTTATCACTTATTAATGTTTTAGGGTACCCGAGAGTCGCGAAACAACTTCCTAAACATGATATGACTGTGTCTGTTCGACGGTTACTGGTTGGGTACAATTTACGGTATCGTGAAAAATAATCAATTACAACAAGTATGTACTTATTCTCGTTATTGTAGTATCGCAGTTTTTAGCACGACATTAGGTTCGTATAGCAAGAAGCTTTAACTTCAATTCGCCTAGCCGTATACCAGGCTGGAGCAAATGAAACGCACAGCAGGACTACTAGTAATGTGCTGACTTCAAAAGGAACCCACATGCCTTAAGACTAGAGCGCCCCCGGAAGTTAAACAAAGCCCTTCCGGTGTGTGCACAACACGGCGGCATCCATCGGTTCCGTTTATGACACTTCCGCCGGTGACCGCGATATCCCAAACCAAGCACGATTAGGACATCCTGAGAGCTTGCCATGCGAGGCTCACAACAATGATCTTCCGAGACTCGTAAACCTAGGCCTTCGGAACTCTCACCTACAAACCAGTGTCATACTATAACGATGCATATTTTAATATATAACAATTTCCCTCCCTTTTAGATGAATATAAGACACAAGGAAGGAAGAACTCAGCAACCTATTCGCATAACAGGTTTAGTTATTCTACCTGATCTACGAGGTTCATTTTGCACAGGTGAGCTGCTAACAGGCTGAAAAGCAGGAGTCTCTGCTGCCCCACTCCCGGTAGATTCCAAACTACTGTGCAACAGCTGATTTGAATGTCTCTTCCAGATTACATTTAATGCTAATATTTGAACATGAAAGATATTAGATATATTTGGCATGGACGTTTGTGTCTTAGGCTAAATATCTAAGAAAGATGAATTAGTAACTCTGAATAGAGAATGACAGAAAAATGTCCGATACTTCATTTGTTCACTGCATCCCAAACTTCACGATTGACAAACTTTGCCGCTAGGCGTTTTATTATGTTATTTTTTGGTTTAGTGAGCAACTTGAATTGTAATTCTGTTACGAGATTCCAAGTTCAAATACCAAATATTATTCACAAGTAGAAATATTTACTATGCTTTTTCGATAGGATCATAGAATTGGTTCTCTATTGCATTATGTTTATCATTTTGAAAGAAACGACAAACAGTTGAAGTGTTGAGAATTTATATTTCTCCATGTATTGTTGAACCCCATCATGTATAATCACAGCATGAAATACAGTATTCACCTCCGTTACATAAATAATAATTTTATGATATTGTTGAAATGTATTTGGCTACGCCTGTGGATTTATATCCCAACAAGTTAAATATAATTGAAACGTTCCACAATACACCTCGGCAATTTGATGCAGGTTCACTCGACCATAGAGTTGATCATATTTTAAAACGGGAAGTAAACTATTAGCATGAGTCGTATTTACCGTATTTGGTTTGGGTGCACATTTAGAACCAGTTGCTGCAGCTACTGACGATCTGCGATAAGGATTAATTTATGCAAGTGAGAATTAACCACAAATGCAGAGCAGTAATTATTGAATGGGAGAGGGCATGAGAAACAAGTGTCAGAAAAACACGGTATCAGCGATTCTGAGCCAGATGACCGTCCTTGGCCAAGTCAACCTCGAATCGCTACTAGATGCCGCGAATTAAAGACGGTGTATGGACGGGAGGCCACGGATGGCAGTGCCAATCATAACATGCTCGTAAATTGGGCGGTGTACCTTTGTTTATTGGTCGGATGGCCGAATGACCAATAAATCGCGGATAATAAGCCCTGTCAACCATATTCCACCGGTGCACCGTCCTCGATTTTCAATAGGGTATGTTAAACACAAACAGCCAGCAAGATCTACTTTGGAACCAGGTTCTGACATTGTTGTATCACATTCTCTCGTTAATCCGGAGAAGATTCTATTGCCGCCTCTGCATATAAAGTTAGGCCTAATGAAAAATTTTGCTAAAGCACTGGACAAAAGAGCCGAGCCTTTGTTTTCCTGAAACAGAAATTTCCACGCGTAAGTTAGGCCAAACTAACAGCTGGTATTTTTGATGGACCTCAGATCAGGGAACTTTTGAAAGATCCTAACTTTGACAAAAGTATGCAATACATTGAGAGGAAAGCCTGGCATTCATTCAAGTCCATTGTATCAAATTTTCTGGGCAATCACCGAAGTCAGCTAGTAATCCAACATGTTCACATGTAGGTAAATTCTATTAATTCATTTGATCACTCATCCCAATCTACTATCTCTTCTTATCAACCTAATTCTTGTGCTGATAAAACTCCAAACTCATTAAACAATCCTCATCGACCTTCTTGCAAATCACCTGAGGTCTCATTCACATCTGAAGTAGCTCAACTAATAATAAAGATACTACCCATCATTATAAAACTCATGACAACTAATTTGTCAGATAAAATCCAATGCATTACAGAACGAGGGCTAGTACTCCAAGCAGATACTCTACTTAATGACTCCCTCAACAACTTAGGTTTATCATCTATCTGAAATTCATGTTAGATTTTAATATCATTCAGTGGAATGTCAGATCTTTTTACTCACGTCGGCCCTTCTTGCAACAATTTGTTACGGAAACTAATCCCAGTCTTATATGCTTGCAAGAAACTATGACCAAAGCAAATGCAATCTGTTTAAAAATTTTCACCCAGCCAGCAGCTAGTCATGAGAGAGTTTGTGGAAGTGGTGGGGGAGCAGCAGTTATGGTTCACAATACTATTCCCCACATTATCTCACCTATTGCATGTTCCCTTGAAGCCTGTGACAATAGAATAGTTCTGCCTCAACTTGCAATATCAGTCTGTTCATTGTATGTCCTCCTAACCTCCCTAATTCTGAACTGATCTCTGAACAACCTCTACTTCTTTCTCAACTCCCAACTCCTTTCCCAATTTTCTTAGACTCTAATGCCATCACCCAGCCAGGGATCCCCAACAGAAGATAGTCGAAGAACCATACTTAAACAGTGGGTAATGCATAACGACCTCTTCATACTAAATACCTCTGAGCCTACCTTCCTTTCCTCGAGAAGATCGTACACTCATATTGGCCTGACTATCACTTCCTCAAATGTAGCTCCGCTATTCTCCTGGCAACCTTTACACAACACCTACACTAGCAATCACTTTACACTAATCACCTGCAGTCTGCGGACTGGTCTGCCTTTCATGCGAGTTTAAAACTATCTTTTATTTTCCTTTCACCACCACAAACCTGTGGGGCAGTTACTCATGCCATTTTAGAATCAGCCAATCAGCACTTACCCAAAACCAAACTCAAATCTACCGACCGATCTTCCTGCTGGTGGAACCAGACATGTGCAAAAACCCACAGGGAGAAAAACAGAGCCTTATCTCACTACAAAAATCGCAGGGAAATATAGATCTATGAATTAAGTGCAAAAAAGCTCAAGCCAAATTTAAACACGCTGTTATTGAAGAACGCAAGACAAGTTGGGAAGCATTTCTCTCCAGCATGAACTCTAAGGCAAACAACTCCACTATTTGGAAGAAAGTTAGAGCCATCTCTTCTCACCACAAACGCAAAACCATAGTACTAAAACAGGATAACACAATAATCACAGATCAACATAAAGTGGCAAATGAATTAGTCTACCACTTATGAAAGCAAAGTTACATCATCCCAACAAATAATGCAGTATTTTCTAACCATCAAAGAACAGTTGCCAAAAATCTCCCACAATTTATTCACAGCAATACTTCATGGTACAACCAACCCATTGAGATCCATGAACTCAAGCGTGCCTTGAAAAACCTTTACATCACGCACCCCAGGAGCAGATACCACCCCATTTGCTTTTACACAACAGTTAACAGACTAACACAACACTGTTGAGCTTCTACAATTTCGTTTACTCAAATGGATTTCCTCATCAGTTTAGAGAATCTATCATCATACCTATTCTCAAGCCCACAAAACCTTCAACAGACACAAACTTATATCGCCCTATAGCCCTCACAATTTGTCTATGCAAAAAACTGGCAAAAATGACTAACTATAGACTGCAAGCCATACTCGAACGCTGCAGCTTCTTTGACCCATCCCAAAGCAACTTCAGAAACTCTCATAGCACCCATGACGCCCTAAGCCGACTCGAGAACACCATCCGAGAATCATACTTTAGGAACGGTTTCTGCATTACGCTCTTCTTAGACATAAATAAAGCTTTTGACACAGTCTGGCATCATGGCATCATCCTCATATTACAAAAAATAGGCTTTCAAGGTAACATAGCCTCCTTTATCTCAAACTTTATTAGCCTTAGATCAATAAAAGTTAGGCTCAACAACGCCCACTCAAGATCTTTCCCCATGAACTCAGGCGTCCCCCAAGGGTCAGTTATCAGTCGAACACTATTCACCATTCTCATCAATGACTTTCTCACTTCCCTCCCAACTAATATGCATCACTCCCTCTATGCAGATGATGCTGCCCTCTGGATTAAACACCAAAACCTTACCGAAGCTTTAAATGTTATGCAAAATACTCGCACTCAAATAGAAAACTGGGGCCACAAATGTGGACTACAAATCTCAGCAAACAAAACTTCATCTGTAATATTCATTAGGCAAAGACCAAAAAACATAGAACCATTGACACTCCATACCATACCAATCAACTTCTCTAAATCAGTCCGTTTTCTTGTGTAAGAAATTCTCGCACACTACAACTATAAAGGATAGAAAAACAGTTGTTAATAAACCGATTTAAATTTAACGAAGTTAGATTCGATCTAACTCAGATTGCACGGAGTACGAAACTGACATAAAATGACGGTGATAAGGTTTACGTTTAATTTAGAATTCTAAGATTTTCAAGTACTTGATGGTTATATATTAAGTTTAATTTGGTGCGACGCCCCGAAAAGGAGGTGCTCGGCCGTTCAACGTTGCATCACCGAGAGGCTTCACACGGTTTGGGTTGCACCGCGGTGCACGTCTCTTTTGGGTCCACGGTTAATCGTTAATGAAACCAGCACAAGAGCCGGAGGGAGCGAGTAGCCCGCGACCAAACCATGAACACTTGTAACGAGCAACAACACGTTAATTACCAAGCCTAACCTCGTGGAATTATAGCAATCACTAAAGATCTTATATCGCAACACTATACCGCAGAGAATTAAGGCCAGAAGCACCCTAGCATAACGCACCCAGACAGCAACGAAGAATCGGATCGGAGGCACCAGACACTGCAGTTTCGGCGAAAAAACAGAGAAAGAACGGCCAGCAGACGGACGCCCAGACAGAAGCGAAGCTGATTTAGATTTGTATACTAAGGAAACAAAAGAAAGACGGTAAGTTCAGGAACAAACAACCTGATATACCGAAAAATTCAACATGAAAAACAATTCTAACCACGAAACTCACCCCAGTATATTGCCATACTCGGTGGGCCGCAAAACCACTTTAAGAGGTAATTTAAAAATTTAAAAGAAAACAGTATAAGGTAGATGTTCAGTCAAAGGACAGAAAGGATAGCAGGCAGATAATTTAACTTGTGAAAGTCATAGCCCAGAAGAAAATTACCGCTAAGGGGTTCGCAAACAGGCAGTAGCCCACCTCTTAAGATCAGAAACCTCACCAGCTCCGTTCAAAAATAATTTGCATAATGATCATAAAGATCTTTAATGGCAGCGCCTAAATTCAGGTCGCAACCCATAAATTTACAATAAGTTTAGTTTCCAGATTCAATGCAGTGCCGTAGCCTTACTACAGTTTAATATAACAGGCTGTAGCCCAATTAATTTTTAGACCGAACACCTTTAAGAGTATAAAATTTAAAACCCGAATAAAAGTTTTAATGAAAGAAAATTACATTTATACAAACTTAAAAACAGTTAAAAGATAAAAGTAGCAGCATGAGCATAGGAGGTAGAGGGTCAGTGGCAGATCACGGCAGAGTTACGTTACTAGCAACCATCACAAGAGCCCGTCCACAAAACCAACTGGCCATACAACCATCTCACGTGGTACCAAGAGAAGGAGCCGAACAGCACACTGAATATCAAAAACTAGGACCGTCCGAACACACCGCCCAAACCCCGATGAAATCGGCGAAAAATACAAAATCCCACCGGCCCACAGTACAGGCTCAAAATAAAAAGCCACGCGAGGCGTATGTGGGAAGAATTTTCCACAATATAGCTCTAAGCCCAAAAATAATTTTTTGAGATTTAATCATAAGATACCGCTTATCACAATTTTTTTTCTTCAAATGTTAAAATTTTTCTTCACTTTCTTGCTAGAAATTCTTGAAGGATTCTAAAACTGTCTTTGGTTTTGTTCTAGCATCAAAACTCAATGAGGAGATACGTCTTGAAATATACAGAAAAATTTACCAAAAAACTAATTTTTCGTAAAAAAAAACAAAGTGACTCGGAAAAGTGACTTGTGTAAAAAAGTTCACTTTAAAAAAAATTACATGTACTGGCCAATTTTCCAACGAATCGGACGAAAAAAGTTGAACAACTGAGATGATCACCTTAAACTGCGGAGGAGCCCACAGAACTCTTGCTGCCAGCTGCCCGACAAGGAAAAATGCAATTAAGGAAAAGGAACAGAGAATCACCCTACAAGCAAGTGAAAGGACACAGCAAACCTATTCACACATAGCAAAGAACCGCAATAAAAGAATTAACAATACCAAAGCTCACACATACCCTTACCAACATCATTCAGTTTAAGCTACTCACTCTTATCCTTGAAGCTCATATCTCCAGTCTAACGGGAGAAGAGAGCTTCGGCTCAATCGGATGCCTTCTTTCGAGTCACCTTCAACTAAACGATGGCATAGGCGCGAAATTCGAAGACAGACTCAAGATCCATTTTCAGCTTTTTCTATAACAACTCTCATAATGAATTACACATGCTATCTAATCAGCAATCAGAACCATCAAGCTCAAGCACGCACTCTGTGGACGAATCAAACAGTGAGCGCGAACACGAGGAGAAGAAGGGTCATTCGGTGTGGCCGAGGAGCTATTCTCAAATAACCCAACAAGCTATTGCCCATGTTAAAATGGCACATGATCCAACACCGACAGCGGCAGAAACAGACCCTGAACCACCAACGGACACACGAATTAAGGGGAAGATAAGCGACCAATTTCCTCCTACTGAAAGAGAAAGAGAATATTCAGAAACCAGACGAGTAACAATTAAAATTAACCGCAGCTCTATAGCGAAAAACAACGTATTCCTTTGAACTCAACAGAAAAATGGTACATTAACGAGCTAGCAAAGAAGGATTTCGGTTTAAAATTCACATTACAAGGCGCAGACTCAAGACACTTGAAATGATCAGAACAGAGAGACTAAAACTCGCAAGCACCAAAATACGTATTCTCAACCACGACAAATTTCTACGACTACCCAAACACTCCACTACAAGCACAGCAAAAAAATCCAAGCCCTCACCATGGATTCACTGACAATTTTGCAGCACAACGTAAGCACGTGGAACAACAAGGAAATCACCCTCTCGAACATATATAATCAATCTGATCCAGACATCATTCTTTTGAACGAAACATCCGTTACAACATGGCAGTCACTCAAAATTATCAACTATGACGTATTCACTGTCAATCACGCAAACGAACCCTACGCTGGAGCAATAGGAATCATAAAAACATTAAATACAGACTGCTTGACAATTTCTATTCAAATGTGATCGCTGTAACGTTGGAAATACTGCAAGGACCAACCACAATACCACAATGTACACACCCCTCGAACGCAATTTCTCAACCTAATTGACTTCAATACTCTGTTGAGAAGAAACCACCTCACATACATATATATATACCTGATAGTTGACCTCAACGCACGGAATCCGGTTTTAGGGCACAACATATCAAACACAGGAGGCAGAAACCTACACACTCTAATAAGGTCAGGTATATGTTCTCATGTGGGGCCCTTCTTTCCGACTTATATTTCCGGACAAAACACTACCACTCCAGATATTTTGTTACAGAACAGCAAGGCATACATGAACACATTTTAAAGCTGGACCCTTGAATCCATCCAACCACATACCATTACTGATAAAAATCTCAGCAAACCCAGTACAAATTCTCATACAACCTAGGAAAAGTTTTCACAGAGCCAACTGGCGAAAATGCAGAGCGGATTTACGTCGGCACACACAATTTATAGATCCTAATCCCACTCTTGAGGAAAAAGATAATGCATTAGAGGACTGGACTTCTGAAATTCAAACAGCGGCAAACAATCACATTCCAACCATAGCTTACAGGCCAGTCAGAATTTTATCGTCTGACCGACGATAATTTACGTCTTAATTTTCCGGTAATTATCATCTTCTTCTTCCCATAAAACGATGATATATCGTCGGAATAAGTGTCGCGAAGGCCTCATATTATCGTCCGATTAACGTTAAATTACCGATTTGTATCGTAAATTTTGGACGACGACCGACGATATTAAGCAGTCAATTACCGGTAGTTGAACGGCTGTTATAGTCGGTCTTCGCTCAAAACTTACGTTACCTACCGGTAATTTTAAACTAAAAATGGCTACTCTAGCCACTATATTCCGGTAGATTCATAAGCAGTGCAACGATTCTTCCCAAAAATTGGGAATTGCTCCTAAAAACAATAAGCCACACCTCATGAAACGCATCTGTCCAATTACCGCAAATTTAAAGACTGCACAAAAATTACCGAAATTACTTATTTACATTCAACAAATTTGTTTCATACTGTCTTTATATTTTGTCAAGTTTTTTTTTACAAATCGCGATAATTGAACGAATTAGTATTACAGTGTGAGGCCTGTTGTGACAAGTAACAATGCATTATTAGAAAAAATAGTTGCGATGCTGATGGATGCTACAGCAAGAGTGCTCAATTGTCATCTTCATCGTAGAACACGAGACTATTACGATAAGTCTCACAGGACAATATCAGGTTATTCCGAATCGCCCCTGATTTATAAATAGGTTAAACATTACAGATGTTTAAAATATATTTTATTTCATTTTCAACAGCCGACATTTGACTATTGAAATAAATTTTTACAAAAATATCTTCGGCACGCAAAGAATTCCATCACAGGTTGTAAGATTCACCACTACAAACACTAGGCATATAACTTCCATTTAAAATTACTGAGCACGTTTTCGATTACTGAGAAAATTTTACCAATTTTAAATCAAATTTGCACACCTACATTCTTAGACATCAAATATGTACGATGACCAGCCCTCTCAACCACTACACATCTTCGTCCTTTAAATGGGATGAGGAGACGACAGGGCCCGCACCAATGCTATCGAGTCGCACGTAGCAGAGAGCGGAATTATCCTCCACAGTTATACCTCTTTAGAAGAAGTTACCCTCCACCTCCCGCTTCTATGGGGCTCCGACGTTTGTACTCTCTATAGGATTTTTAATTTACAAGATATTCACATCATAAACAAATGAAATCAAATTTTTGAAATGGAACTTTTCTATAAAACTGGCACTATTAGGCACAGAAATGTAATGCCGATACATCCTGTTCGATTAAACGAAAATAAAAACCGTAGAAAAATACAACATACTTTGGGTTCTTTTTGGTACCAAAAATAGATGAACAGATGCCAAATCAAATTAGTACGATCAGTAAGTGCTAGTATCAAATGAACTCGTTAATTCGTGGATGAAAATATTTTCACATCCGTTTTTTGACATTCCAGCCACTGAAGTTTTCGTAATGCCGATCCCTTATGTTCAATAAAACAAAAATGAAATCCAATGACACAAGCGAAATACAGTGGGGTTCTTTTTGGTACCAAAAATAGATGAACAGATCCGACATCAAGTTAGTACGATCATCAAAGACAAGTTTCAAGACTAGATTTGATAATAGTTTAGTTTTAGCCTCCCTAGCCGCTAAAAAAAAGCGTATCGATGAGAGGAAAGAGGAAGGCACCATTTAGTACGGATAATAGAGAATGCGGAATATATGTAGAAGGGGCATAGAAACAGTAAGTTTGGAAAGAATTTCATTAAACAAGATAAAAGTTGACGAAGAAAGTATTACGCGCCTAAAAACAGGACAGCAGTGAACCGAAAGAGGTCGTCCTCAACATGGCAAAAAAAACTTATTTCAACAAAAAGAAGGCCCAGCTAACTTTTAACTCGGGCCCTCACATCTTCCCCCTAGGACCCAATTGAAAATCAAGGACGTATCGCCGATGTGTTATGGCCGGGTAAGGAAGAACCTAAGGGACGTAACATGGGTAAATCACCTCCGAATCGTAGGCGAAATGTCCACTTGAGGACGAGCTCAGATACGTACGCGGCCGTCCGCGATGGTCATACATGTCAAGTCCATGCTACGTCCCTGCTCGACCCATTTCACCGGCGATACGCACATGATTCGCGGATGGCCATCCTTGAATTTGGCGTTAAAAAAAATACTTTCGGCCGCGCACAGACGAGATTTATCGCCTCTAAGCGACCCTCAAATATATATATATATATATATATATATATATATATATATATATATATATGCATGCATAATCACATATATATATATATATATTTGTATTTTAGGATCGCTTAAAGGCGATGAACCTCGGCTGTACGCGGCCGAAAGTTTTTGTCGAAAGTTGAAGTTTTTTTAGAGCAACACTCAGATATATATATATATTTGAGTGTTGCTTTTCAAAACAAAAACTTCGCTGAGCGTGGCAGAGAGTTTCTAATGAGAAAGCTTGGTTTTAAAACACTCAAATGTTTACACCCGCCCGCTGTTAATTATGTTAAGAAACAAAAATAACGGCTCAGCTTGGCCGATAATTAAGCCCACCTGTCCAATTACAGCATAGACTACGCTGGTCTTATATCTACGATCACATACTTGACTCGCAGTTATTAAAACATGTTTCGACATCTAAGTTATTCATTGCTTATATTTTTTACGAAAATGCAAATCACGATCGGCATTATAAGCACTCAAAAAGGTATAAATGAAATATTTCATTAAAATTACTCCTTTATTTAAGCTAAATATAGAATTTTAGGATAAGCCTCCCTGTCCAAATTAATGCGTTGTAGAGAGTGGAAGATGGAACGAATAAATTTGTAGGGAATTAAGCAAACGGGGAATCTATGAAAAAGGCGTGAAACACCTTGTTTTCAGAATCAACATGATACACAGAAGTTTATGAAACATGATAGAAGTTAAAGAACGTAATAAACAGCGAAAAAGTCAGCAGTAAGCTGCAAAAAAAGGAATCTCAACGCCAGCACGTTTTCTGACGCTTTTCTTGCGGCGACCAACTTTCATGACATAGAAAACATGAATTTATTCCGAACCAAGAAAACAAAAGTACATGAAATCAAAAGGAATGCATACCTTACCTTCAGCTGGGCCTCAGAATTTCCCCTGGGATCGCTAGTTCCCATTGATATAGTAGTTCTATGCTCTGAAGGGTCTAAACCTTCTGTGACACTTCATCTTAGAATACACCGTGTCTTTCCGTTTAACTCGAGTAAAACTGGCTCGTCAAGGGCTGGTGCACAATTTTCAAATGCCCAAGTGATAGCTAAAAGATAAGTGACGGGTCTCTTGCCTCTCCTCTATGCCAGTCAACTGATCCTGGTGAAAAAAAATAGTTGGTTATAGGATTGCTATCCAACAAAAGAATATTCTGAGTACGAAATAAAAATCTACATTTATTCTCGCTAAAATCTACATATCGTCCAATGATAATATTTTGTACTTGCATGTATTTGATTTCATATATGTAATAAAATGGAATTTCAGGTGTATAAATATCTATGAGTGTAAATAAATCCTCGAAAACAGTTTTGCTCATCATATCCAATAGATACATATTTAACAAAAAACTCAAATTAACAAATTATTACGTTATTTTTACCTCAACTAAGGGTTGGATTAATTTGAACTTGACTTGGATTAATTTGAACTTGACTCGGATTAATTTGAACTTGACTTGGATAATTTGAACTTGACTCGGATTAAATTGAACTTGACTTAGATTAATTTGAAGTGAAAAAGGTAGTTCTTACCGCACACCAGATATTCACATGTTAACGGCACCAGAGATAGAGGTAAAATGAATGAACAACTGGAGATATCACACGTCTACAAGCCACAGTCCTATTGAACAATTTTAGAACAAAAAATTATTTGTAATTTCGTTGAGGCTAAGTTTAAGTTTAAGACTTATTATTTGAATATGCACCTTTAAACAACATTATACAATTTTTTTGCATTTGAGCACAGATCTTCCTTTGAGGGCTCACAGCTATGATCAACACGGAAATGATTAAAAACGGAACCTTAATATTTGCGCGAGATTAATCTTAGCTTCAGTGTCATTCTAGTCATGCCAATGCAACACTTACTGAAAGACTTGCGGTCTATCCTTTTACATTCGAACTGAAAAATCACATTGCCTCGGCCAACGTCACTGACTCCGGATCTGGAAATATTGTTTCTAAGTAGATCACTGATTTTGTGATTTTGTAGTACACACGAAGTTTTAATGACATATCTGGATGTATTGGTTTCACGTAGCATTTCTGAATGAAAACTAGCCCAGCTGCTGCACACTTCATAAATGTTCTTTAACAAGGTATGGATAACACCTTCATAATACACATGCGCTGCATCACAATCACAGTTTCTGGTTCCACCAGCATGCGAGGGTGACATACACAGTTATACGAAAAGCACTCTGAGATTCTTCAACTGAAACGTCAAGAATTGGCAGCTTCCCACTTGCACACCCAACTCATACGTAAATGTAACACCGGATTATCAGTTACCAAATTCCTCAACATCTCAAACTGCTCTACCATCTCAATTTCAACGATAATATCGTCCACGTACCTTCCGTATAAAATCGGCTTCACCGGTATAGAATTCAAGTTATAGAAGCACTGCAGATTTATAAAAGTGAACCTACCCTCAACGAAAGTACATATTATTTTTTGCTTTAAAATTGTTCTGTAGGACTGTGGCTTAGACGTTTGGAACTTCCGGTAGATCGTCCATTTTGCCTTCATCTCTGGTGCCGTTACCATATGAATACCTGGTGATCAATAACTAGGCATCTGTAATTTTAGTCTTGCACAAAGTAAGTCCTACCTAGTCATATCGCAATGGGATTACCAATATTTATTTTCAGTCGGATGTAGCTTACGTTTTGGACTGACATAGTTTTATCAAAGTGGTTGTTTATTTCGTCTTTGGCATCCTGAAAATGTTAGTAACATCGAAATGTTGCCTGTTATTGACTGATATATGTAAAATTTTTAAGAAATTGAGTGTTCATTTCAGTGAAATGATATGTGACTAACTTCGTATTCTAACATGTGGAGAACTAAAACAATTTCGCAAAGTTGAAAAATAAATTGTGTTAGAATAATTTGAAAACATCTTTATTATACTATCAATCTGTCGTTGTAAGCACATGAAAAAATCTAATTTCAGTGCTACGTGCGCAATGAGCATAGTGAATGATGGTCAGTTGAGATTCAATCAGTGAATGATGGTCATGTGTACCCGGCACTCCCCTCATCCCCTATTTAATAACAGGCTACACTTAGTATCGCTCGAAATGACTACTATCATCATTAACACTTTCAGCGCAACATACTCTACCGGAGGTCTCGGAAGGGATTTTTCTAATGCTGCTGACCGAACGGTATCACAAACTAAATTTTTAATGAATATTTAATTAAAGAAAAATGACGGCCGGATCCGGTTATTGTTTGCATTTTCAAAATAGCTAACTTTAATCGACTTCAAATTTTAGTTGAAAATTGAATCTCAGTTTAACCAATTGAGGTCAAAGTGTTAAAATACATACTCATGAAGTCATGTTTCGAAATTCATGTGCATGCATATCACTCGCAACTGGAAGTGGATGACTAATAAGTTGATACAGCACGTAGTTGTCTCGTCGAAAAAGAGCGTTAGAACCTAATTGTGGGGAGTGGGTGACTGGAGTTGTTCATTAAACAATAGAAGTTTGGTACAAAATTTGTTTTCTGTGAACCTACATGAGATTGTAAGTTTATCCTGGTGAAACTTCATAAAACATTTTTCAGCAGAGCTTATCTATGAGATGAGAGCTTTCTGAAAGGCAGATTTTACTTCACTCCTAGGCTCGTTGCGGTACTCGGGAATTTGAGCAAGAGCATCTGCATTGCAATGAAGAAAAAATATGAAGAAGGTCGTTCGCAACAAATTATTGCAGGCTGTATCCTACTCTTTTATTTTACGCACTAAATTAAAAACAATCAAATGTTGTGAACATGATTTGCAGGTATGAATTAGTTTTATGTAACAATACTCTGAAGTACATGGTATCATGGTTACTCACTTTCGATTACTGCACAAGCGGCGGAGCGGAGTTGTCAAACTTGAGTTGGTCCTCAGTCTGTGGGGCCTAAACCTGGCATGGAGAATTCTGTCGCTAGGTTTCCAGTGAGTAAGATTTTCAACATCGCTGTCACTGTGCGACTAAGGTTTGCTTCCCTGGCGGTCATCAGATATGGAACCTGGAAATTTGAGAACAGGAAACTGTAAGACATATTTAAAAATGTTAGTTTCTTCACAACTCCGAAGTACATTAGCTTACAATTTTGTTTGAATCCTCGGCAGCATATTAGCTTTGAAGTCTCTCTACGAAGACTTGTGCCTGCCGAAATAAAAGATTGTGTTTGTCTAAGTTTTTCGCGCATATTTCACGCCAACTCCCCAACATAACGAAGAAGCGTCAAATCCACTATTCACAAATATTTAAATGACAATTTGATATAAATGGAGGGATATATTAACAATTATTTGCCCACAATACAACTTACAAAATCTTCGCTCTGATGTATGTAGTCCAGTCTTCCATTGAAGTCGCACGCGCGAATCCTCGATCTGGTGTTACGTTGGCAGATTTTTCTGAGTAATGATGCTCCTTTAGAAGCAAGGCGATCCCAGCAACTTGATCGTTTAATATCTCAACTTTACACTCCATGCGATCGAGTTGACTTTGAATGGCAGCTATTTCCATTTTTTTGGCGAAGCAACGGAACTGGAAATGGAAGGAAGGATAAAATTGTTTACCTAATATGTTCTTAAATATTATTTAAGAGGTCTTATGATAGTCTTGTAAGGTAAATGGAAGGATGTTCATATGTACATTATAGTACTCAAAACCAGAAACACAACTAATGTTTTTGAGTCATTTCAAAAAAATTTCTGCATATAACGAAATGGATATTAAAATGCTTAATTTGAAGGAAGATGATATGCACCATAATTGGATAAATTAAGTAATGAAATACGTCAAAATATATTGGAATTGTTCCCTGCAGTACTATGGAACTAGATATTCTTTGTGAGTTCCCTGAGAAGATGCATTTCTATGAATTAAAATACAACTTTTCACAGGATTTACTTAATCGTGGATTCAAAATCGAATACCATTGATAAAAACGGAATCAAATTCCTTGGCAGAGCCCTTCTACCGATATAGTCAAAGGTAAAATAAACACTAACGATAGTGCAATGTATGAATTTACACACACAGCTTTTAAAACTAACAAAAGTAGAGATTTATTCCTTCTATTTGTAATAGTGTCATCGTATATGTAGAAAAGAAACCATTCCATCAAATTCCTATCGAGATTTATCGAAGAAAAAGAGGTAAAGCAATAGTAGAATGTCCCAATACCTTACGCACCTAAAATATCACGCATAAAATCAGCAATACATAAAATAGATTAGCACTCAACATGTACTATAATAGATTTCTTTTTGATGAACGGACTCATAAACAATACAAAATAAAACGAAGTTCACATATCAATGTGATTATCATTATTTTTGTTAGTATTATTATTATTATATAAGAAAGTTTTAGCCTCCCTTAACCACGACAAAGACGTTCCAAGAGAGGAAGGAGGAAAGCACCATTTAGTATGGAGTTGAGGGAACGAGGAATCTATGCACAAAGTGCACAGAAACAGAAAGCCAAGAAAGAAGATCATGAAACAAGAAAAAGTTGAAGAAGAAAGTAGTAGGTGCTGAAAAACAGGACAGCAGTGAACCGAAAAAAGATGGTACGTAACAAAACAAAACTTATTCTATTTCAACAAAAAGGACCTACCTAACCTTTAGCTCGGGCCCTCACATAGTTCCCCTGGGAGCGCTAATTCCCATAGATACAACAGTTGTATCCCTCTGAGGGGCACATATCAATGTGAAAAAAAACATCGTTATCTGAACGTAATTCTCACCGGCTTAGGTCGGGAACGAATTCAGCAGTTGGGAGACAGGTTCAGCACCTTGCTCAGAGTCCTCGGATGAATCCCATTCTTCTGAAAGTAAAAACGCGTGTATGAGATATTTCCAGATATGTCAAGGTAAGGACGTGTAGCACATTTTTCCTGATAGCTATACTTCTCTATTCCTCCTTAGCATCTTAACAATAGAGCTTTACCAAATTTTCCGGCAGAAGATTTACAATTATTCCACCCCTATAGGTGCTAGTGTGGATGACTGCTTAAAACGTAACCGCTAAATTATAATGTTGGAAACTATATAGGTTTCTTGCCGAACATTTTCATGTGTTTTTATATTTAAAAGCAGGGCACATGTAGAACAAGGTTAAGTTAAGCTTTGTGAGGGTGAGTTATGACAAGTCATGTTATGTTCAATTAAATAAAAAGGAAACTCTTTAATGTTAACGGTCAACCTACAGTTAATGATACGGTTTACAGCACGGTTGAAATTCAAGTAGGTTGAAATTATGTAATGTTGGATTTAATTCTACAATATCGATTGCAAGTGAAATAATGAGAGTTTTTAGTAGAAATTGAACTGGCAACCATAAATGGAGGTCGTTATAGTATCCTGTTCATATTTAATTATATTTATATTAAATTACAATTATACCTAATAGGGTTAAAACTCAAGTATTTGAAAATTATAAAATATTCGGTATATGTATAGCCTATCACAAAACGACCAATACTCAAAACAACTATTCACATATGCATAAAATACACACTTGATGCGACTGCTATGTTTGAAGGTGTATTAACGCCAACTCGCCCCTGCAGCGGTTTCTTTCAGGCAACAGGCAAATTCTGTAACACTTCCTTGAGAGGGCTACCGCACTTTTTTCACGGCCTTCAGTATATATCTTATTTGACAGAAGAACTAGCTTCGAGCACTTTCTAAATTTTTTCCTAAAAAAAACTATTTTCAAGTAGGATCATTTCTAGATTACCATAGAAATATAGAAATATGATGAAAGAGCAATCTATCGACTTTGATATAAATATCACTAAAACACCCTTCACATGACTGATTTTAAGAAATTAAACTCAGCTTGAACGCTCCAGCTGACGAGAAAGTTCTACGGATGAGAGTAACGATCGAATCGCGTCGATCAACATAAAATCGTAGTTAGAACTTTCATCCAGTATAAATTCTGAATTTGCCAACACATAGAACGTTCAAACATCTGCACTACAATCAAAATTCATATTCAAAGTTTTTAAGAAGTAATTGGGAATCACACTGTAACAGCACCTATTGCGACATTAAAAACTAACAAACTGTCTAAGCTGCACCGCCGCCCGCCGGTGCGATGCCACAGACTGCTCGTTCGAAACTTCAAATGGTACTGGATCGAACCAGTTCATAGAACAAATTTTTAGGGTAAGTTGGCTTACAGACAGTAACGTTTAAATGTTCGAAACAAATTTTTGGAAGAGTTTTTTATACTAGACTAAATAATATTATATATATATCACTTGTTCTTGGAAGGCAGTAGGAGTGTAATACATCATACTTTTTTGTTATTCCAGTTTAATTAAAATGACATGGATAGGGTAATTTGTAGATTGGTCAATTTGGTCGTCGACTGATAGACGATACATCGACCTCGTACTTACCGAACTCATGACAAACCATTTGCCAACTTCTTTCCCAGACATATGTTTTTTTTAATAATTATATTCCTTCTCAGTATATTTCGTTGATGATCAAGTCTTTGTTTTAATTTGGGTATAAATAATAACCGATCTTTAGCCTACGTTCAAGTGCTGTGGTATGTGACGTTTGCTTAAAACGTCAAACGAAGATTAATTTGCGCGATGTTATCAGAACGTAATTAGTGTTACATCATTGTTTTATGTGTAATTTCCATGTTGCAAACACTCGTATATCTTGAGAGCAGACTTCAGCTACCCACGACTGCTTCGGGAATAAAAATATCCAACAGAAATTGAAAAGCAATGTTACTTGAATTGCGAACTATGGAAAGTTTGACTTGTAATGCTTTACTTGTTCAAACGAGAATTAATTTGATTACTTTGTTAGAATATAAGATTTCATTACTACCATATGATATTCTTTGCAACGTAATTAGCCAAATTTGAACGGTATTATGCGATATTTCGTTTTCTTTAAATTTTATTACCCGCTACAGTGGGTTACGTCAAGAAATTTGATATCAGAAACGGTCATAATAAAATACGTTTTCGCTTAGCTCTGTTTGAAATCTATGTTTTTCTTGAAAAAATCAGCATTGTCAACATCACGATATCTTCACCATAAAAAATAGAACGATATAGCATAAAATTTATGAATACAATTAATCTTAGGTATAATTTGAATCACTATGATACAAGATTAGTTTATTTTATTTTATGTTTTTCTTCATTTTAGAAATTTCCAAATTTTAATTAAATTCTTAAGAATGCAATTAGAACTAACAAGTGATTAAATTGATTTCACTCTTGAATCTCATTTCTCAATTTGAAATCTTGCGTTGTCTTCTCAGTAAGTAGCACTTCTCTTCTGAGAGAGGTAGATATACTGCGGGGACTGTAGTAATATGTTTGACTGGTATCGAAGAAGGTATCGAAGAAGGAAATAAAACCATAACCATAACAAATGTATGGTGAAAATTTATAAATGAACACTAGTAAACGCACCGAATCATTTATTGCACAGCACAGAGAAGTCTTCAGTTTCAATGTTGCCTATATTTTGGAAAAACATGAAAATTGAAAAAATATGCGAAGTACAGTTTCTAGCTTGGTGCATTGTACGCAACAATGTCAAAACACACGTTTCATGGCTTACTTCCGTCCATTATACGGCGATATTTCAATTATATTTGTATAGCTGCAAACAACGGATGGCCGTCCTCAAATGTTACGGCCATTAACCAACTGAAAATTTTGCTCCCTCAAATCATTACTGGCCTGCTTAGAATATCACGTCCGAGCTCGACCGTGCGTAGTTATGAGCAGGGAGAGAGAGTTATAAGGCCGAGACGGCCGACTCGCCTTTAATTCAAACATGATCGACTGTCTCGTCCATAATTCACCGGTGACACGTCCTTGATTTTCAATTGGGGAGCGCTAATTCCCATGGATACAATGATTGTATCCTCCGGAGGGAATGACTAGTTCTAAATGAACTCAATTCGTAGATGAAAATGTAATTTCGACATCCGTTTTTCAACATTCCAGCCACGGAAATTTTGTAATGCCAATAATACCTCATGCTTTTTAACCTGCAAAGTATTCCACGGAGGCCGGCACAAGAACGTCAACGCATTCGTGAAGAATTCAAGAATTACAGATATAAGTTACACAAATTATATCCAAGTCCTTTTACGAGTCATCCTGTGTTAATAACAGCATAACAGCGAAAATTGGATGTTACGATTGTTAGCAGGTACGTACTTTTGAATTAAATGAACAACTGACAGATAAACCCTACTTTTAAGACTGCCAAGTCAGTCGCAGTGTTGCCAACTCTATAGCGCAGCAAGGAGCTAGATTTCTCACAGAAATCCGCTAGATAATTGTTTAATGATATATTTTGCTTCAACAGGAAATTAAAAAAAATATTAAGTCGGCATAGCACGTTAAACAAATTAAAAGTGACTTACAGGTAGAGACTAATTTGATTTTAAAAAAAGTGTTTCTTTATCGGCGATTGAGCGTGGCAATGCTGATAAATTCATTGCTATTGAAGAAACGTGATTGAATGGATTGTTGCCTGCAGCATTTTTAGATTTATTTACTTCTACCTAAAGTTCTGTCGTGGATTCAATATTCTTCTACTGTAAGACGCTCAGTTTGTTTCATGCTACTTCAATGTTATTTATTTTCCTGCATTGTTGTTATGGCAGAATACGGCGCTTGCCTTTCAGCTGATTGAGGGGAGATTAGATTATTAGTTAGTTTAAGCCTCCCTATGCGCAACAAAGGCTATCCAAAGAGAGGAAGAAAGAAGGAATCATTTAGTATGGAGTTAATTAAGGAAACGCGGAATCTATGAAGAAAGGGCACGGAAACAGAAAGCCCAGAAAGAAGATCATGAAACAAGAAAAAGTTTGAAGAAGAAAGTAGTAGGTGCTGAAAAACAGGACAGCAATGAACCGAAAAAAGATGGTCCGTAACAAAACAAAAACCAATTCTATTTTAACAAAAAGAAATCCTACCTAACATTTAACTCAGGCCCTTTCATAGTCCCCCTGGAAGCGCTAATTCCCATAGATACAATACTTGTATCCCCCTGAGGGGCTGATTGAGGGAATCAATTACAGGTTTATTTAACAATAAAATCTACATTTCTGAGTGGAGCTTCTGCTCAAGCATTAGATACTGACCATTGAATTGATTGGCATGAGCATCAGACCAAGTTGTGTCGAAACATCCTTTCTCAATGATTTGCTAAAATATCTAACCAAGTAATTTATTATCTGATGTATCAGTGCTTTTAGCAATTAGTATGTTTAACTTTTCTCAGATACATCAGCACACAGTTTACTTACAAAATGAAGTGCAAGAACATTCACAACAATTTCCCTGTACTTGGTGCAATGAAGTTTGATACCCGGTTGTGTTTTACAATCAGTGTGCTGAGATATCAGCACACAGTTTACTCACAAAATGAAGTGCAAGCACATTCACAAAAATTTCCATGCACTTCGTGGAATGAAGTTTGATACCCTGTGCCGTTTCACAGTCAGTAAATGAACTGCAACACACCCACGAAAAATGGTCAGCAATTGCATTGGAACTTATTCTGCGTTATGCAAACATAATTTACCCTCTGCTGCACTCTGCAGCGTCTTTACCATAAGCTGTGATTTTTGGCTGATGAACACTCCCGGCCACATGCGAAAAATTGTTCGTGTTTTTGGCTCACAACAAATTTTTTAGGGCACATAATTTTGCGTTTATGGTACATTTACAATAGTCCCAATATGCCTTTGCATTGTTAGCATTGTAAGGCAGTAGGCAGCCTCGACGTTCAGGAAAAGACTTCCAACTTTAACGCAAGCATTGCGTGTACTGCTTAAGCATGATTTAAGTGATTACGTCACACTTACTAACACCTACTACTCACCGCAACCAACACATGACTAGCTGCTACTGGCATGGAATGATGTGTCGCCAAAAAAAACGTTACATGTACTGAACTTGACCGCTAGAAATGATTACATCATAAGTTAAACATTTTTCTCTATGATTATAAATAATTGCGCCTAAAATATGAACGTAGCTATATATTAGCCAAACCGTACTTCAAATACTCTGGATTTTCGGCCAAGAGCTGGATCCTGATTTTGAGGAGCTAAATGGAATCTCAATACAGTACTCTAGAACTAGCTGAAAATACGCTAAATTGGCAAAACCGGTCAGTTGCCCCTGAGTTTTTCCAGCATGAAGGTTGGCAGCAACGAAACGCATGGGGAACGGGTGGGAGGTATTAGATCGGGGGTTCAGGTTTTTTTTTGAAGAGGCGGGGAGGGAGAAGGGGCGTTGCCCCAAGGAAAGCGTCCTCCATCTAAACCCAGCTTAAATAAGGGAGGAGCATCATAACCTGATGTCGACAGAGCTAGCAAGTAAGGTGACTGTGGGGCGGTCATAGTAAGCGATGAATATGCAAGTAGACTTTGAGGAAGTGCACTGGTTTTGTCCGGCCACTTTTCTGATTCAATCCGTCGTCTCTTAGCCAGCCGGCCCAATCGTTGCAACGACGCAAGGCCCCTTGGATGGCTGACGCCTTCAGTTTCTCATTTCCATCATACCCGACTCCTGCTTATGCATCTGATAAATCGAAATACATTAGTAAATATTAACTGAGCAAATGAAAACAAAATAAAATATATTACCATTTGCTAAATAACTGTGTTCTGAGCAAGCCCGGCAAGCTCTACTTGTGGTTGCAACATTTGGCCCATCTTGCTTTGGCTGCAATCAGAGAATAAGTCGGTTAACATAACCCTGAATACAACACTTGATATCGATAACCTATTGGACTGCTGGGCGTTAAGTTATTGATAATTTTTTTATAGGAAACTTTGAACCCATTTGGCTTGTTAAATTTGAGTCGAATGATGTTGTGTAGATAAAACAAACTGATATTAAAACGTAACATTGAGGACTGACGTCCATGCTATGCTCAAATATACTGAAGAATAACCAATTGTTAAACGAAAAACCAAATTATTCATAATAGCATTAAATTATCGATTCTGCCAACTGCAATGCTAATACGTTTTCAAATGTTGCAACCGATCTGGCAGTATTTGTTATAAAAAATTTGTATCAATAAATTCCTTTATTTGCATTACTATGACGAAAGATGATTATTAGTTAGTTTGAGCCTTCCTATCCGCAGCCAAATATATGCGATGCAAAGATAGGAAGGAAGAAGGCACC
This sequence comes from Morinoia aosen, assembly GCA_030386875.1. Lineage (NCBI taxonomy): Eukaryota > Metazoa > Arthropoda > Malacostraca > Amphipoda > Talitridae > Morinoia > Morinoia aosen. Next base: position 423,991 of record CM059572.1, on the reverse strand, counting down.
ATTTAGCATGGAGTTAAGGGAACGCGGAATCATGCCGAAAAAGCATAGAAACAAGAAGTTGAGTAAGAAGTTCATGAGAAAAGTTCAAAGTTCAAGAAGAGAGTAGTAGGAGCTGAAAAATAGAACAGCAGCGAACCAAAAAAAGTAGGTCCTTGACATAACAAAAGCATTTTAGTTCAACAAACAGAAGGCCTAACTAGCTTTTAGCTCGGGCCCTCACATTTTCCAACTGGGAGAGTTAATTCCCATAGATACAATACAGGTCTTCCCCAGCGGGGTTTTACTTCAACGCAATGCTATATAAAATAACATGTTAGTTACTTGAACTAACATGTTAGATAACATGTTAGTTTAAGCCCCAACCGCTAACAAGAGCGTTTCGAAGAGAGGAAGGAGGGAGGCACCATTTAGTATTGAGATATGGAAACCCGGAATCTATGCAGAAGGGGAATGGAAACAGTTAATTGAAAAAGAAGTTCATGAAACAAGATAAAAAGTGAAGATGACAGTAGGAGGTGCAGAAAAACATGACAGCAGTTAACCGAAAGCTGGTGGTCATTAACATAACAAAAACATTTTTTTTTTAAATAAAAAAGGCCTACATAACTCTCAGCTCGGGTCCTCACACATTTTCCCCATTGGAGTGCTAATTCTCATAGATACAATAGTTCCATCCCCCTGAGGGGAAAGATATTAGTTAATGAACGAAAAGCACTGTGCGAGCTTACACGAACCTTATATTGACTGACAGATGGAATGCTTCTTGAAATAGATTTTCGTCTGTAGGCAAGCTTGTCCTTACCCAGAGTAAGACATTTCCAAGGCCACACCACCGTCATGACGTCATGGCGAGCTGGTGACGTGCAGACTGACACCCACACATCGCTGAAGCTCCGTTATCTAGAAATTAAATAGAGAATGTAGTTGTGTGTGATAAATCGAAATCAAATGCACTCCCCATTTTCGAAACTGCCTAATAACAAGCAGAATGACGCTTTGTTTTTAAAAACCTTTACCACACCGTAGCATTCTGAATAATGAATGACCAGGACATTTAGACATCTAAGTAGGATCGAGATTCATGATGCTTTTACCTCCACAGGCAATTTTTCATGTATTGTTAAATTCTAAATAAACGGTGGATAGGACAGTCAATCCAGCCTTTGTACGATAATTCGTAACCTCTGAGGGTAGGTACTGCAATGAGAGCCATCGCAGCGTAATATGTGCTATTCATACTGGTAATGAAAAGTTTCATGTGTGCAATCACTGACCAGCATCACATTTTCGAAGTACTTTTCAACAACTTTATCCATTTTGCTTACTGAATGCAGTTGGAAACTGGAATCTTTGATGTCATTTCTGTTATGAATTTTTATGTTCATCCTTATTCATAAACAAAATGAGAATTTCAAATTTATTTCACACACAATAATCCTGGAAAGTAATTTCTGGTTATAAATATAGTGTTATATGTTCCTCATTGGAAAAGAGTCATATCAAAATTTTACATTTACCCAGAAACATCAAAGCAATTCAAACAAACATTATGCAGGGTGTCTCCTGATGTTTCATTTCCAAATTTGACTACTTTTTACGAACTTCGACAGCAAAAAATGACTTCCAAATTTTTACATAATGTTGTCCAAATGTCCAGGATGTAAGAAATCATCCTTTAATGAGTAGTTTGAGTCAATAATACACGCCATAGCATGTGTTAAAAAAATTCAAGTTGGTTAATACATAAAATAATAAATTAGACACTTATTGCTAAATGAAGCATCCAATGCATAATTGCAAAAAATACCCAATTTTTTATGCACCCCTTCCCAAACAGACCCTAACAAATGTTTGGCCAAGACCCTGTCTTATTTTTCAACAATGAGAACAGCTCATCATATGCAACAAATAAACTAACTGGATATTAGTAGACACCTGGGAATTGTCCAATCTCCTTACAGACACATTTCCCATAAACTCCAGCATATATCTGATTCTGAGAGAAATGAATATATGTGAATTATATTGCTTCACAATTTTTTACAACCCTGACAGGTAAAATAGACCCCCGGAACAAATTTCACTGCTACTTTCACTTTGCTGTTTTTCAAATTTTTCTACTTTTTACCACTTTACTACCTAGTAGACACCCTGTTATGGGAATGAAAGAAATGTCCGATAATTAACGCAAGGCATTAGTACTGAATCATAAGAATTAAATACTTCACATATCATTATGACAGGTCTTAATTTACTTGAGGTATCAGCAAAGGCTTCATAGGAGGAATTGCATGAAAAGATCTATTGTCTCTAGCTCCAGACTTAAGCAAATCTAGATGGAATTCACTTACTGAGTTTCCAAAGTCTTATTGACTCTGGGCTGTTATCAATGGGAGTAACATATTGAATTTAGACTGTCGAATGAAACAGATTTACTGAACAAGTCTAAGCGTTTATATGGATGTGACTAAGAATTTGGGGGAATTAAGAGCTGTTCCCTTCATATCCATTATTGGATGATTCTGAAATTAATCAATCATTAACACAAGGTTTAGAGACATTACCAAGTACATCAGGGCAAGAGTGAAAAGCTAGATTATATATTTTTCAACTTTTCAACATTACAAAATCTTTCCAGAACATCATAGTAAGATAAGAACAGTGGTAAGAAATTCACTTGGCAGATTTTTATTGATTCATTGTCAATAGTTGAAGAATTCACTAACTCTGTAGTCTATAAAAAGCAATATTTTGCTGTACAAACATCTTCATGCTGAAAATACATATAAAAACACATACAGTCACAATGATAAAGTGCAAATCTAATACCTGAGGCTACATCAGACAGAGTGATAATTTTGAAATGACAGCATTGGAAAATGATAAGAAGCAAAACTTGTGTCACAGTAATAAGTACTAGTGAGACTATATCTTTTACTTTTGATTTAAAACTCAGGTTTTATTTCAAAAAGCCAGTTTTTTCAAAAAACTCGGATTTTATTTCAAAAAGCTCAGGTTTTATGACTAGGTCACAAATTATTTTGAAAAATTTCAAAATCAATATGATAAACTTCAGTTCAATTTGAAAGAGCTAAGATCAATTTGAAAGAGCTAAGATCAACTTGAAAAACCTCAGGTTCAATTTAAAAAAACCTCAGGTTCAATTTAAAAAAACCTCAGGTTCAATTTAAAAAAACCTCAGGTTCAATTTAAAAAAACCTCAGGTTCAATTTAAAAAAACCTCAGGTTCAATTTAAAAAAACCTCAGGTTCAATTTAAAAAAACCTCAGGTTCAATTTAAAAAAACCTCAGGTTCAATTTAAAAAAACCTCAGGTTCAATTTAAAAAAACCTCAGGTTCAATTTTAAAAAACCTCAGGTTCAATTTTAAAAAACCTCAGGTTCAATTTTAAAAAACCTCAGGTTCAATTTTAAAAAACCTCAGGTTCAATTTTAAAAAACCTCAGGTTCAATTTTAAAAAACCTCAGGTTCAATTTTAAAAAACCTCAGGTTCAATTTTAAAAAACCTCAGGTTCAATTTTAAAAAACCTCAGGTTCAATTTTAAAAAACCTCAGGTTCAATTTTAAAAAACCTCAGGTTCAATTTTAAAAAACCTCAGGTTCAATTTTAAAAAACCTCAGGTTCAATTTTAAAAAACCTCAGGTTCAATTTTAAAAAACCTCAGGTTCAATTTTAAAAAACCTCAGGTTCAATTTCAAAAAACCTCAGGTTCAATTTTAAAAAACCTCAGGTTCAATTTTAAAAAACCTCAGGTTCAGTGTAAATAACCTCAGGTTCAGTGTAAATAACCTCAGGTTCAGTGTAAATAACCTCAGGTTCAGTGTAAATAACCTCAGGTTCAGTGTAAATAACCTCAGGTTCAATGTAAAAACCTCAGGTTCAATGTAAAAAACCTCAGGTTCAATGTAAAAAAACTCAGGTTCAATGTAAAAAACCTCAGGTTCAATGTAAAAAACCTCAGGTTCAATGTAAAAAACCTCAGGTTCAATGTAAAAACCTCAGGTTCAATATAAAAAACCTCAGGTTCAATGTGAAAAACCTCAGGTTCAATGTGAAAAACCTCAGGTTGAATGTAAAAACCTCAGGTTCAATACAAAAAACCTCAGGTTTCATGTAAAAAACCTCAGGTTCAATGTAAAAAACCTCAGGTTCATTGTAAAGAACCTCATGTTTAATGTAAAAAACCTCAGGTTCAATGTAAAAAACCTCAGGTTTAATGTAAAAAACTTCAGGTTTAATGTAAAAAACTTCAGGTTTAATGTAAAAAACCTCAGATTCAATATAAAAAACCTCAGGTTGAATGTAAAAACCTCAGAATCAATGTAAAAACCTCAGAATCAATGTAAAAACCTCAGAATCAATGTAAAAACCTCAGGTTCAATGTAAAAACCTCAGGTTCAATGTAAAAAACCTCAGGTTCAACATAAAAAATCTCAGGTTCAATGTAAAAAACCTCAGGTTCCATGAAGAAAACCTCAGGTTCAGTATAAAAACCTCAGGTTCAATGTAAAATACCTCAGGTTCAATGTAAAAAACCGCAGGTTCAATGTAAAAAACCGCAGGTTCAATGTAAAAACCGCAGGTTCAATGTAAAAACTCAGGTTCAATGTAAAAAACCTTAGGTTCAATGTAAAAAAACTCAGGTTCAATGTAAAAAAACTCAGGTTCAATGTAAAAAAACTCAGGTTCAATGTAAAAAACCTCAGGTTCAATGTAAAAAACCTCAGGTTCAATGTAAAAAACCTCAGGTTCAATTTAAAAAACCTCAGGTTCAATTTAAAAAACCTCAGGTTCAATTTAAAAAACCTCAGGTTCAATTTAAAAAACCTCAGGTTCAATTTAAATAACCTCAGGTTCGATTTAAAAAACCTCAGGTTCAATTTAAAAAGCCTCAGGTTCAATTAAAAAAACCTCAGGTTCAATTCAAAAAAACCTCAGGTTCAATTCAAAAAAACTCAGGTTCAATGTGAAAAACCTCAGGTTCAATGTAAAAAACCCCAGGTTCATGGTAAAAAACCTCATATTCACTGTAAAAATGATCAAATTCAATGTAAGAAAATCAAATTCAATCTAAAAAAGATCATATTCAATGTAAAAAATTCATATTCAATGTAAAAAATTCAAATTTAATGTAAAAAATTCAAATTTAATGTAAAAAGTTCAAGTTCAATGTAAAAAAGTTCAAGTTCAATGTAAAATGTTCAAGTTCAATATAAAAAAGTTCAAGTTCAATATAAAAAAGTTCAAGTTCAATATAAAAAAGTTCAAGTTCAATATAAAAAAGTTCAAGTTCAATGTAAAAAGTTCCAGTTCAATGTAAAAAAGTTCAAGTTCAATGTAAAAAAGTTCAAGTTCAATGTACAAAAGTTCAATTTTAATCTGAAAATGCTCAGGTTCATTTTAAGAATTTTCAAGTTTAATATAAAAAAGCTCAAGTTTAATTTTAAAATGCTCAAGTTTAATTTTAAAATGCTCAAGTTTAATTTTAAAATGCTTAAGTTTAATTTTAAAATGATCAAATTGTTTTAAAAAATCTCAAGTTGATCTGAAAAATCTGAAGTTGATTTAAAAAATCTTAAGTTAATAGAAAAATCTGAAGTTGATTTAAAAAAAGCTCAAGTTCAATTTAAAGCACCCAATTTTGACATAAAAAAGGTCAAGTGTCATTTATAAAAGGTCAAGTACATAGGTATAGGTGAACAATTTTAGAAACATGAGATTTTCAAAATAATTTGATTTGTTTTAAAATATACTTTACATATTATAAATTATGACCCGTTTTGAATTAAACTTGAGCTTTTTAAAATAGAACTTAAGCTTTTTATAAGCATAAATAAAAAGGTGTAGGAAACAGTATTGCTTTAGGTGTAATACTAAAAATGTAAATACTGTTACCTATTCTTACTAAGTAGTACATATTGCTGTGGTACAAATTTAGTTTCTAATTATTTTTTTGTGCTGTCATTTCCAACATTATTACTTTGTCTGATGTAGCTTTGAGTATTAGATTTGCATTTTATCAATGACTGAAAATATTTTTCTGTGTAATTTTATCCTGAACATGATGTTCGTATATTAAAACGTCGCTTTTTATAGACTGCAGAGTTAGAGAATTTTTTAACAACTGACATTGTTTCAATAAAAATATGTTGAGTGAATTTATTACTACTTTAACACACGATGAACTGGAGTGATTTGGTAGAGTTGAAAATTATGACAAACTAATTCAAATATGTCATTAGATTGAAAACAATTTTCCGAATTAATAATGCTCATGACAATCGTCAAATGTTTCCACTGCACAAGCAATCAAGAACATAATTTCAGCTTCTGCAAAGACATTGTAGATAAGTAGTGGGATGTTAGCAAAGGACTATCAGAAAGTAACTTTCAGTAGAATCAGTTGGAGTGGGTGTGAGAAAATATTAAATTAAATTTTCCCCCAAAAATATTGCTGGTATCCATTAAAAGTTTGAATCAGAAATACACCATACCTCTTCTCTAAAAACACAGCTGAGGTGACTCGGAATACAATTCGTAATGTCAACACATGTTACAACAAGATCTTAACAACTTCAATATTTTTGACTATTTTATGCAGTTGGAAACTGCTCTCATTGGTGCCTCATCTGTAATAACTTTTTGTCTCTGAAAATGAAATACTAATACGCATGTACAAAAAATTCTCACAAACAAATATATTGCTAGAATGTAATTTGGTAACGGTCAGGAGAGGACCATAATCAATTTCCTACTTTTTGGTGCCTATGCATAGCTCATTAGGTCGAAATAAACAACTTTTCTTCTAGCACTTTCCGTCGCAAATTAGCATTAAACGAGTTATAGGGGTAGGTTTAGTTTGGGTAGAGTGCGTTTGGGTACTTTGTAATTCGTTATTTGCCAGCCTCACAGAGCCTGACCCCACTTAGAGGATTTTTTAATTTATAACACAATAGAAATTATCACCCAAACATAATAAGTTATAGCAGTATGTTAATTAACTTTTGTCTTAGATGAAGGGAATGCGCTCGATCATTCGAGCGCGTCAGAAGGGAAAGTCCATTGTTGTGTAGCCATCCAACGAGCTCGATGAATTACTTTCCGCTTTAAACACTGGTTGCGGCCAGTAATTTAACACTATTACTCGTCAAATACTCATTTGCGACGAAAAGCGAATGTAAGAAATTGGTCATTCACATCTAATTAGCTATGTTTAGGCACCAAAAAGTGGAAAATTAATGATTGTCCTCTCCCGAACATTTACCACTAATTTTCTGTAGTGATTACACAAGGTTATACTTTCCATCAGAAGGAAAGTCACTTTGAAAATTGACATTTATACTGAAACTGAAAATAATCTAAATAATTATGTTGATCCAATTAGATACATTACCTTAGGATTCAGTGAGTGAGCATTGAATGCTTCACATTTCATCAAAATAGGCCTTCCAGAGCCAGACTCAATGGTAATATTCGGTCAATATTTACTTTAATATTGTCAACGATTTTCATAATTTCGGTGCTACAGATAGGGAATATAATCGATTTTAAGACGTTTCACATGAACGGCAATGTGCTCGCAAATGCTTAGTTTTCGAGTTATTAAAGTTTGAAGTTATACGAACGGCGCTCTGAATGGCCTTTTTTGCGCAAAAGCAGTCATTGTTTTTGCAATAGAAACGGAAGATAACCCCCTATTACAAACGTAAAGAGGTTGGGTCGTGAGGGGTAGCCACAGTTCTTCTAGTCAAAATTATAAATAAAGGTTCAAAGCAATCCATTAAAATCACGTCAACAATTGTGTTTACATCTGCTCCATGATGGCGGCAGCCGTACCGGGTGGCGCCATCTATGAGCTGACTGTAAAGGTGATGGTACCGGGTGGCGCCATCTATTATGAGCTGACTGTAAAGGTGACGACGTAATAATGTCGACCAAAAAACGTCACAAGCACCAAACACGAGAAATAGTACGTTAACTTTTTTGTGTTATTGACTGATAACAATATTTCTTATTATTTTATTAACAATTTCTATCATTCTTTCACTTCTACGAAGTTATGGCGAAAACTTCAACACCTCATGATCCGAGCTATGCCTTTCCCGACCCAACCTGGTCGTACTCTGTGTTCCACATTTTGCGCGGGAAAGCGATTTCACCTGTAACTTCAAAGCTGAATAATTCTAAAATAACGCATCAGCGAGCAGAATGCCATTCAAGTAAAACATTAATAAATATGTTCCTTTATTGATTCTTCGCAACTAAATTATGAAAATCGTTGACAACATTAAAGTAAATATTGACCAAATATTTTTGGGCTTTTATGCACCATTACCAATAAATTTTTAGTCTCTCAGAAAACGATTTGCACCATCACAAACACCAACAAAATTGGCAGTAGCAAGTTACCAAAAATTTCCAGAGAGTAACTAACAGCACAATTAAATCTAAGGGTAGGAAATATTTTCTATAAAAATTTCGACCAAACCATGATTTTGCTGACATGAATCAGCAGCTTGATTCAGTTGCACACCAACCTATTTTCATCCACACGATTTTAAGAAGCGCAGCTGAAATACATCATAATAATAATTTTAATGATACCAAACAACTTACGTAACTTCTTTATACCTTAATTCTTGTTTATTACAGCAGAGTAACGTGAATGGTAACTTTGATGTGTATACACATATGAAAAGCAATTTCTTTTGTGAATTCACAGAGAATAATTTTGAAATCCCACGTTGCCAGTAAATCACATCATAATAACTTAAAACGCCAACATTAAGGCAATTAGATCTTGGTTCCAATATCATCGGCTATGAAATTTCAATGCTTATACCTTGATACCTTGAAGCATTCCAAGCAGTAAATAGTATCAACGCTCAAACTTGCACCACTACAATGAACTTCAGCGAGCAAGGTGATACTTTAATTAACAAAACGTTAAGCGCAAATTCAACTTCAAAATCACGAGGGTTCCAATAATTTTTGCATGTTGATTCACTAATTTAAAAATATTTCATTAATAAAAACTGAGAATTAATAAAGGTAGGCTTGTATATTTTATTTTTCGATTTCAATCACTTCAAATAAAATTATTTTATAAGAAAATAGGCCAATAAGGTTTAGAATTGTTACATATACGAACGTGATAAACAATTGTAATCTCGTACTCTAACTCTTTTAAAAGCCGGCAGGCCGTATCCGAGACGGTACAGAAACTGTTTTGCAGAAACTACAGAAATTTCTTGAGCACGCAGTCAAAAGACTCAAGTTTACCACTAGTAACTTTTGAAAGAATGCACCGATTGACTTTAAATTACTCTCAAACGAAAAAGCAAAGCATTTTCTATTAGCTCTTGAGCTAAAAGAAAATGCTTTGACCGGCAGACCGCAGCCGAGACGCTACAGAAACGTTTTTTGGAAACTACAGAAATTTCTTGAGCTCGCAGTCAAAATATTTAAGTTTAACTCGTAACTTTTCACTTCGTTCTTTCGTTTGAGAGTAATTTCAAGTCAATAGGCGGATTCTTTCAAAATTTACGAGTGGTAAACTAAAGTCGATCCTCTGACTGCGCGCTCAAGAAATTTCTGTGGTTTCCACAGAACCGTTTCTGTACCGTCTCTTCTGCGGCCTGCCGGTTTTAATCAAAGCCTGAGTTACAAAATTAGTAGTGCCTGAAATGCATTTAGTTTATTGGAATCAAAATATAATAGTTCATGAATGAGATATTTAGTAGGAATGTTATTTATATATATATATATATATATATATATATATATATATATATATATATATATATATATATATATATATATATATATATATATATATATACATATACCATTATAGTCCTCCATTTTTTAAATTCACAGTTTCACTTCTAATATAATGTATGAAGTGTTAAAATTAAAACATTTGAAAATAAATTCATAACATTTGAAGCCCTAGTCAAAGAATTTGAACTTCATATTACTATGCATAAAATTAAAATGTATAAAATTGAAAAGTTGTATGTGAAAATCCCATTGAAAGTTTCGGTTTATGAAATCTAAGCTTTGAATTAAAGTTTTCACTTTTCCAATAAAAGAACCAAAGCACAAATTACATCATGTGAAGGTTACGTAAACTAATTCATGTAATTTTATTTGACCAAGAGTAATCCATCACATAATTTATATGACTTGTCCTTAATTAAACATATTCATGGGCTATCTTTCATTGCCGATAGATTCAAATTATGAAGTATAGTCTGAAAAACAACAGTAGTTTTACCGTGGTATTTCTACGGTAGGAATGACAGCCAGAAATCGACGGTAAATCATGGTCACCATCGTCGGCGGCCATTTTTAGCGTCTAAAATTACCCTTGATCACTGGTAATACATTTACCGTGGAAATACTTCGATAAAAGATGAAAACCGATCATAATTTCCGTTACGCCGGCGATAAAATTCTGACTGGGGCAAGGATTATCCAGGCATCAAGCCGAGTCAAGGAGCACTTAACACGCAACTAACATACAGAGCAGCTTTAAATCATATGTCCCAATTCGGTCCATCTAGTCTAGACAGTTAATCACATACATTACCAATCTCGAAAACAATCTTAACACCATATACTATGGCTTACATAAAAGGTCCTGAAATAATATCATGAATAACCTGAACATCGAAACAGACATACAGAAATTCTGGCCCACAATCAAGAAACTTCAAGGTGCAAACAGAAATAAACCACGTGCATCCTACATATATCAGGCTAATAAAGCATGCTGCAGACTAACTGAACCGTCAGACAAAGAAAGGGTTTTCAGGAAACATTGGCAACAAACATTCACCAAGGGTGACGATGACGCATTCGATCACGAGCATATAGAGTCAATAGAGAACTGCATGAATCATAACAATCAGCACTTAACACCATACCATACAGGTGACCTTAACCGTCTTGATCCACGGCTATGCCCACAAATAACCACACTAGAAGTCACCATTACTCTCCGCACATTCAAACAGAAGGCTCCGGACCAACAGGAATAACTTTTAACCACCTAAAGAATTTGCCATTAAATATGTTGGACATACTAACAAACACCTTTAACTATTCCCAATCAGCTGGTTACTTTCCGGACAGCCTAAAGAAATCAAACATGATTTTTCTACCTAAAGCAAGATCTTCCTCTCCTGAAGTAAAAAACTACCGCCCAATATCGCCACTAGACATCAAAGCAAAACTTTTCCTCAAAATTCCAAATAACAGACTTACTTGCCATTTAACACAGCTGGACACACTAAACAAAAGACAGCATGGATTTAAAGCAGGTCATGGAACACACACGGCATGTGCAATTTTCCATGAAACTTTAGTTAACCTAATATCAGACAAATGTAAGGTTGATGTTGTCCTCCGAGACGTGGCTAAAGCTTTCGACAGGTTTTGGCACATAGGCCTTAAATACAAGATAGTCAATTTAAAACTTCACCCATCTCTCACAACAACACTTCGCAATTTTATAACAGACAGAGCAGCAGCAGTCAGGATAGGTGGCATCACAAGTCCCTTTTTTCGAGTTACAGGCCGGCGTACCGCAGGGTTCGTGCCTTTCCCCTACTCTCTTCAACTTTTATACACACGGCTTACCAGATCCACTTAAAAACTCAGAATACATAGCATATGCAGATGGCATCACTCAAATAGTAGCAATTCGTTCCAGCAATAACAGGATCATAGCAAAGAACACCAAAATAGCAATCAACAGCATCAACGAGTTCGAAAACAAATGAAAAATAAAAATCAGTATGCAAAAATTTACAATAATTATTGTATCAAATGTAAGAACAAAATCAGACACAGTCCATATTGACGACAAGCATATTCCATACCAAACAAAGGGCCAAAGTTATGTGCTTAAACTTCTCAACAAGGGGCTATACACATCTCAGGTGAAAGAAAGGCAATAGTCAGAGCAAATCTAACAAGACTTCAAATTCAGACAGCTAAGCCCCAAGATTAAAAGGAAACTCTACTTAGCATATGTTAGGTCAGCTTCACTTTACCTGGCCATCCCGTTGCACACACTTTCTACTCACTCTCTCAAAAAAATACAAAGAGTAGAAAATCCCGCCACTCGTTTCATCGCAAATGTATCTCGATCAGATCGAATAACATTCCAATCACTACATCAGCAATGTTGTCTCCAATCCATCAATGTAGTATTACACACAAGCAAACAAAACCTGGAAACATAAACAAGAAAATTCAGCAGAGGTGTTCGAAAACATGGTTTCAGTCTACTATGACAGACCACATGCGTGGTTCGGGAGCTCAGGGCTCCTAGCTCTGGGACCTCCTCCAACCCCAATGTTTACATGAGACCAGGCCTAAGAACCTCAACATAATCTAATAACACTTTTTTCTATTTATTTATTCCGGGGGAACCAGCGAGGGCAGGCCTGGTATTCATTTATTATTAAGGGCGGGCAGCTGGGACCCCAAGACCTCCTCCCCTCACTTAGAAATTTATTAAAATGAGCAGAACTCAACAATCTAACACACAAAATAACACATACATACCGGCGGCGTGTTTCACCGTCGGTAATTCAAAAACAAACGGGCATTCCAGACACTGCACAACCCCATAACACTTCACGAAGCCTCGACAGGTTTGTCTTCATAAAATAAATAAACACCTAACACAAATACAACCAAACGAACCTAGTTATGCATGCGAGTTGTGTCCTTTGTCTTCTACTATGCATTTCCTTTTTCAATTCTGTTTTTCTTCGGCACACTCTGTGCCAAACTCTACCACTTCTCTCTCTTATTTCTTCAGTATCGATGATGATGATGATTTTTTGACACAACTGTTCAGATGTAAAATTTTTCAACCGAAATGTGACCATGAGAATGACCAGACTTCATCATTTATTAGATTCCAAATTGTGCTAAGAGTCAAATTTTAGTGGGAAAATTTTAAACGTGGAAATTTTGCTCAGCAAAAAACGAATCTAGCACCTAAATTGCCCCAGTTTCCACCTCAAACCAAGAATCTAAGATGGGTACCGTCTCATCCTGGAGCAACCGTCGTTGATCTTGATGTTTCCAGAAAACATTCTTCATCCAACCTGTAGGATGGATAAGAACGCGGTCTGTAGTTCTTCTCAGTTATCATGCACTTGATTCTCACGCTGGCGTTTCAACTTGAATCTTTCTTTGACTTACATCACAGTTTAAAAGTTATTGAATCCTACCTCGCACTCATTATCCACTATATTCAGTATTCGAAGTAACACGTTACTACAAAACCATGAACTAGCAGTGTTCGAAATTCCAAGAAAGTCGATCAGCCGAATACTAAGTTATTTTTGTGTTTCACATTTTCTGATTGACCATATGATTTTTGGTGATGCACTTGCAGCCTGGACAATTATTATTAACATATTGTGTAACGATGAAATTAAAGTCATCGTCTCTTCATCATTTGTAGAACCCAATTACATACTTGTGTAAAAAAAGGGTTGCTGAAAATATATTTGGTTTGCAAAATATTCGACGAAAAAATACAGGAAAAAATGAAATTAATTTACGCTCCTGAAAATAAAGAAAAATTAGTAATGAGTCAAATGGTGGCAAGAGACTTGGATGAAAGGCTGTGAAGGTCGACCTATGATACAAATTATTCTCGGAGGACCTCCAGTTTGGGGCTTGGTATCTCTCCCCCTGTTTAGTGCTGTGGGTAAGATGGCGAGTTCATCTGCCGTAACCGTAACGTTGCATGGGGTGAAGAATAAGAGCCGTTGTGAGGTACAATTTAATCACAGTTGTAAGTACAGTCGACGTCATAATGAACAAAGCTCAATAAACTCTTTTTGAGGTCATGTGAAAGACATGCACATCTTTACTCACTCATCTTGATGTGGGAAAACATTTAGTTACGAAGTTAATTATGGCTATAAATTCAGTATTTCAGTTACAATTTTAGATGATTATTGAGTTAAGATCTAGTGTGTACAGCCCGTCAAAAATGACGGGCTTCCATAGCTTTCTTGGAGAAATTTTTCAGATGTGGCTGGCAAACAAATACATCCATCCCAACAGTATCTGTCTTAAAAAAATTATTGTACTTGTGCACTGGTGAAATCGTATCACAGATACGGTCATTATAACTATCCTTATGAGCGTGACAGAGAAATGGAAGGAGCGGACTCCAAACAAATAATCCAAGGGTATTGTTAGGTAATAGCAGCACCCGTGAAAATTCCACGGGAAATATCATCGTTAAGCTAGGTGACCCGTGAAAAAATTCCGTCAACATTACTTATCTATCCTAACCTATCATGTCCTAACCGAATCTATCTTGATAAATTGTCAAACATATCAATGCATGTAAGGCCATCTTTCAATACACAGAGGAATTCGATATCCATGATTCCGCAAACTCAGACATCCTATGTTTCTTAAGAAGCGGACACCAGACAGATATATAAATAAACACACAACGGGTATTATTAGGTTAGACTAGTGTGCACAGCCCATCAAAAATGACATTGATATCATATTTTGAGGTAACAATAAGAATGAATGCATTTTACGCGAAAGATTATGAAAATTGTTAACTGTTAACACTTTACATGTTTAAATACCTTTGTTTTTGCCATTTTAGTTGTGAACATGAGGAATGAGCAATAGTCAATGTTAATTTTCTAGATTGTTAGGATATTCACTTTCCTGATTTTCTCTGACCTATAAGAATGAAAGAAATTCTTCGAAACATCCTTTTTCAAAGTTAAAACTGAAGTTTCGAAAGTTTTTTCAAAGTTGAAACTGAAGTTTCAAGAGCAACAGCATTTAGTTACTTGAGAATATTATAAACATTTTTTCACTCACTATTCTGACTCGGTTTCTGATAGAGAACCTGATGCAACTCCATCAGGTTTATTTATCCCTTAGTACCAGGAAGCTATATCGCTGTTCATTATTTATCACAAAATTATCATGTTTTTCCTTCTCGTCCGCAATCTCATCGGCATTATCTCTTATAAATTTCAGAGCTTGCTCTCATGTCGACCTCTTTTCATCCCTTTCATGGAGCTCATGCGATGATTTACATTTACCTCCTCGCCTCCCTGATACATGTCCTTTCTTCGGTCAGGTATTCTGTTCAGAAACTCCTTTAAGTCTCACGTACCGATGACATAATAATTGATGATTCTCAAAAAAATCTCGATCAAACAATTCTCTAAATCCAGCTATTCATTTAATATCAAAAAAATAAATCACGAAGATTTTTAGCATAGGATTTATAATGGCTTCTCTAATTATAGAATATTATAATGTATGTTTTGAGTTTAGGAGTATTGGCTCGAACTCTCTAAAATGCATCTTAATGGGATTCTTGACCTGTAACAATCACCTGTAGAAGATTTTGAAATCAAACTGTTTATCCCACTCGTCAAAATAATGAATGTTGTATCAAACCTGAAACAATGACTTTAAGTTAAGACTGCTGACATAAAAGTGATATCTGTGTAAAACCTAGAAAAAGATCCAAGTTATTAGCTTCAATAATTCGAAAAACATATATTCAGTCAATTTGCATTTTAAGTCCCATGTGTCATAAGCAACGAAAATGCGTTCATCAATGCAGAAAAAGTTGTTTCGTGCTAGAAATTATTTCCCAATTCCGAAAACCTTTCACCGGTCACTCCCTATAGACCTGAACTCTTCTTGCAGAGAACAGAGTAAGTGCTCCCCGTCAAGAAAGTGCTACTTTCCAGCTTGTCGTCGTCCCTCACCATGCTGGCAGTGTGCCTATTCTGAAAGTTGATGAAATCATCGACATCGAAGGCGCAGTCGGCCACTTCGGAACGATCCGCCCACCGGAGCGGTCCAGCCTTTGCCTTGCTCACAGCCCACGCAGCGGTAATCCAGGCATACTTTTCAGGGAAGGGAGAATCGGTAACACCTGCCAAATAAAGCTAACATAAGTGTAAAAATATAGCTGGTGACTATTATTCCACTGCTGAAGCTGCATCGATTTTTCGCTAAAGAATCAGCGTGGGATGTTTCAGACACATCCATGTATAAAAAATTCAATTCAAAATAAGGAACACACAGTTCTTATCTCACTTTTCGTTGCTTCAATAATTACCGGGCGATTATGCAATTTCTTCTATTTTTATTTAGTAACATGTGACCTCGAATGCTAATCAACACGCCGTACCCGTGAGCATTACGTTCACGTAGGGCAGTTTAATAGCTAAAATTCTTTCAGCACAAAATTAATGTTGGCCATAAATTTTGGGTATGTTTCAAATTTTAATTAAAATGTTTTGCACTGGCATTAATGAAACATTTTGTACTGTATTAAAGAAACACTAAATAATAAATTTATAGAGTAATACGGGAAATAATTAATGTCAATGTAGCAGGTGGGCATAGCATTTTACAAAAAATGTTTATTTTAATAAGTGTAATGAACTTTCAAGGCCAGTCTATCCTATGCTCAACAGAAGCAGTGAATTTTTAACTCGGGTGCGCGATATGTGAAAAATTCTTAAACAGTGGATCAGAAATCTTTCCAAAAACTAAAAAACGGCAAGAATATTCAAAATATAATTCCTAGAAACATTCCCATTATCGTCTATACTGTAAAATATTGACGTACGCACAAGTGCTTGACAGTGGCTTCATCACTGGAAAGCTGCCAATTGTCTCAAACATTCCAGAAACTGTCAACGGAGAGATGGAGATCACCTAAAACACATTGACCTCAAGTTCAGTAGAAGAGACTTTTGAAAAGAGTGAAATCTGAAATAACATGCCACTTGAACGGTTGCGTAGCTTGTAAGTGTTGCAATCAACACAACAGTGTGAGTAAAGTACATATACAATGATGTGCACACGTTGCTATCGGTTGTATCAGCTTCAAAAAGCTAACGGCACACACACGTATTGGAATGACTGCAAAACAATTCAGCTCTTCAGTTAAATGAAGTTTAGCATACGTGAACTTTCATGCTATAGGTAAAGAAAGTAAAATTTAGGAGCATTCTAATTTCGTTCGGCCTGATTAGAAGTGTAATTGTTAGTGCTACAAACGTTTATGCACGACAGCTGTTGCGATCAGAGAGAGGAGACTGCGCAAAACTCGCTCAACTTCCCAATTTTATAAATTTAAACTGTCAACTAAAATACAGTTAACCTGTTTGTTGTGTCAAAAACGAGCTAAAATGGTTAAAACTGAAATTTTCCACTCGCTTGAAACAAATGCCTAGCAAAAAATTGCTAGCCTCCGTAGGTATATGAACACACGCGACAGTCTAAGCTGCAAAACAAAACGGCCAAATTTATTATCGTTCTATCAACTTTCGAAATATCATACATTTTTCCCGAACTATGCAATGAGCTGAGCGAAGTTGAGTAAGTCAGTTAAACATTAAAGACAATCAATTTCTCAGGGGAAAAAGCTGGAGGTGACTAGATTGTTCTCGGATGGCTGCAGCTGGTGGAAGCTGCGCCCAATTATACGATAGCAAATAGGGAAGCGATGTTTCTTTGTCGCCCAAGACTGCATAACCGGTTGGTTATATGGCATATATTTTTGGAAGGTAAATATAAAATAAGAGTCCAGATGTTATTTGACATTAAATTAAACATTTATCATTTGGTATCAAAGCGATTTCGTTTATTTTCCCTTAAATTGGAAAAAAATACTTTTCAATACTTAGCCTTATAATTCCATGCAAGTGGTTTTCCAGTACCGTGTGATTGATCAAACTCAATTAAAGATGAACGACCTTTTTAAGATGAACGACAATTTGTTCGATGAAATTTGAAGCGTTTTGAAGCTCAAACTCCATCATTTCTCCATCACAAGTCATGTAAAAGAAACAGAAATCGTTTTTAGTGTCCGTGTTTTCTGATCGGCAAAGAGCTGAAAGCATGTAAAATTGATGATTCCACCTGCAACAGTTTATTGTATTAACCCAGAATCCGGAAAATTCGTGTTTTTTTGTTTTATTACTTTAATCATCAGAGATATGCTTACTTCACCATCTGTTAAATTTGCAGAACGATCTGAGCATTGTAAGTGGGTGAAATTGGGTTGAAAAGGGGGGAGGGGGTCCAATCAGCAGCTAGCGCCGACCAGTAAGGGTATGTGCGACGCCCCTAAAAGTTTTTTGTGATTTTATCGCTCTATTCATTATAGAAGTCTATATTTTACAAGCTGGCAAAGGTTCAAAACGTTTTGTGCTTCGTGAGAGCGGGAAACGAGGGGGGGAAAAGGGTTGATTCGAATGTAGCTGGTAGCGCCAGACAGTCACCGCATTAGACATGAACCAGAAATGTCCGGATTATGTTGTGTTGGTTTATTCGACACAGAACTCCATAGTTTACAATCTAGCAAAACTCCATAACGTTCTTCGCTCGGTAAGAGGGTGAACCGAAGGCGGGAAGAGGAGAAGCGAGTCGAGGAGGACGCCGCAGCGTGCGCTTCTGGAGCGGCAAACGTATATATGATACCCGTTCCAAACGTCTCTTGATACATGTGGTACAATTTCCTTGGATCAAGGAACAACAAAAAACTTACAGGAAAAGATATTCATATGTTCAGATAGCTTTCAGAACATCAACCGCGTCAGTTTTTTTAAGCAATATAGCTGGCAAATGAAAAATTGAAAATTTTTGGAAAATGATCTCCCTGAACAGTTGAAAATGGGAAAGTCGGGTATTATCAAAATTTATCTCCTCCGAAAGTTATAATCGTAGAGCAATGATTTAAACCTCATTGAATGTGCAAAAAGTGGCAGCTTGGCTGGACGGAGAATCGATATGAAATTCACAGTACTTTTTAGTTACATTGAAAAATCTACGGAAAAAACCTAATCTCTAAAAAATATATGGAAATATCATAAAAACTGAACTTTCACAAATTTCGAATCCATTCTCCGTCCAGCTAAACCGCAACTCTTTGCGCATTCATTGAAACCTAAATCATTGCTCTACGATAATAACTTCTGGAAGCGATAGCTTTTGAAATTATCCTATTTTTCCACCAATTTATATCTATTATCTCAGTTTTTAGTTCGAAAATTGAAAACAGTTTATGAGACGAATCTGTAGCCCTATCAGAAAAACATACGTATGCCAAATTTCATTGATCTAGTTCCTATGCAACAAACGTGACAGCCATTACCCCATTTCTGGGTAGACGTTCCCCTTAATCATGTCTCTCAAGCCGCGAAAATCTAGTCTGTGGTAGCTACCGCTTCCTTGAAATCAGATAGATTACAAAATGTTAAGTAACCTGCGACAGCCCGCACGGCATCTGCACGCTCCTGTCGCGTCTTGATGATGAGAGGCTCCCCAGCCTCGCCATCACACATCCTCCTCTGGTTCTGCCAGGTGCCGTTCTTAGTTTTTGCAGCGGTTATGAAAAAGGTGGCATTGGGAGCGATGGGATCACACGAGGAACGAGCTGTAGAATAAGGTATTAATGAATTGTCTCGGCTCCTTTTCAAATGCTACATTCATATAGTTTATTTCACAAATGCATCATTTGGATCCGAACAAAAATAATGGTACTAACAAACGGGACGCTGTTTAGCCGCAATTATTGAACGATTCCAAAATTTGTACAATTAAAATAGTATTTCTAATTTGTTTCCATTAAAAATTGTTCAGATGAAAATTAAATACCCTTTTGATGAGGCAGATTCGATTTGTCGACTGCATCACAACCTTTTTTAACTATAACAATGCATAGATCAGTTGGAAATTGTTATTAATTGTCTACTGTCGATTAGAAGGAGTTGCGTAGCATAATTATCAGATTCTCTAAGGATAAAATTTTCATCTAAAAGCTTAAGCCGGAGGGAATATAATGTATAGAAAGTGACTGTAGATTACGAGTAAACACCGAAAGTATCGAAGACAACTATAAGAAAATTCTGAAGCGATAAACTTGAGAATCCCATTGGTGTTTCTGATAATAGTGAATTCATTTGAAAATTAATAAATACAGCTTTAGATGGTACCATTACAATATACTGCATGAGAAACACGTAGAGCGCATCAGAGGAGAAGCACAGGTAAACACGTCGAAAGAGTAGTATAGGTACAACGTAATATAAGTACACCACGTATCATGTGTCGGATGAGGTACACAGGCACCGTTATTGATGAATGCTTGTTTCAGTTTTGCGATGTTCTCATGAAAGAGCACTAAGAAGAATATATTTTGTAGATCCGGTGGATTGCGACTTTAATTGTGCTGTCCTCATAACGCTAAGGAATTGTATTGTTGTCGTGCAAGTAACAATGAAACTCCTCCTTGAAAACAATTAAAAATACATAACACGCAAAATGAGCTAGTTTTAAATTTTCTGACTGAATTATCGAAGAAATCAACGTAGTCTAAGAACAACTTGATACATTTTAGGCAGCTCATTCCCTTGATATTCCCGAATATAATGTATAAACATTGGTTTCTGAGATAAAATAGAAACACTGTGATAGGTTAGTCTAGTCTAAAAAAATTAATGGCTGCAAAATTATGCTCATAGCTTACAAATGAACTTAACCGTAGTTTCATAATCGACTGTGCTGTACAGGTTAAGTGTGAGGTCTTCGTAGTAGGGCAATCAAGAAGTGCGATGTAAAGATGCGAAAACCTCAATGGAATCGAAGTAAACACCATCATGTTAGTGAGTAAAAAAAATAGACTAACCATGTACAGATATTTCAGCTTCACATAATTTGAATAGCTGACCTCAACCTAGCAGTGACTAGATTTGAGGCAAACGGTTGATTGTTTAGTTTGAGCTAAGCTATGCAGAAGAACGATAAGTAGCAGCATGTTATTCTCCATGACAGTAAAGTTCCAAACAGGTTTTTGAGAATTGGTCGACAGAGATTCAAAAACACAATGGATGGGCTCTGCTACCACTACCTCCTCACGGGATTTAAAATATGTTTTTTATGTAAATATTCATGTATAGGGTTTTTCCAGGGTTGCAGAGTTGGAGGAATAAATTTGCGACTCCGATTCCGACTCCGCTCCATGCACCTTTTCAGAATTTAGCAACTCCGACTCCGACTCAACCTTTTTCAGAATTTAGCGATCCCGACTCCGACTCCACCTTTTGAGAATTTGGCGACTCCGACTCCACCTTTCCAGAATTTAGCGACTCCGACTCCGACTCCACCTTTCCAGAATTTTGCGACTAACACCGACTCCACCTATTCACAACTTTATGACTCCAACTACACCTATTTACAATTTATAAGACGAATATTTTTTTCTTAATGGTTGCAGGTGTTGTAATCTGCACATATGTTTATCATATTCTTTATTTACGAACGGCTTTTAAATTGGCAACAGAATGTTAAAATCAAGTGTTACTATTATATAATTTACAAGTGTACGTGATCCGTCAAAAATGACGGGATTCTATAGTTTCCTTTGAAAAAATCTCTCGATTTAGTCGATAAACAAATATATTCATCCTAATAATACCCGCGATTAAAATAATCTTTTACTCGTGCACTGGGGAAACTCGTACTCCAGAGACGGTCAATAAGCATCCTTAAGAACGTCACAGACGCACACATCAACCAAGTAAGCAACAACTGTGTATTATAATTCAAATTATTATTAGCCCTGAAATTAAAAAAAAATATATCATACCTTTTTACTGCGATAAGCTACATTTTCTTAACAATAGATTCAATTTTCACACAAATTTTTTTGACTTATAAACAAAAGTGAGCAGATACCAGGTTTTTCATGTTATTTGAATGGTATTTATGATACCATTCAATGAAGCACATTCCCATTGTAATTGCATAGAAGAAATTACGCACATAACATATATTTATGTATAAACAGAAACACCTGGTGTTTTATTATACAGTATTGATTATTCATATACAATAAATTGACAAGTGTCTCCTTAGATTAATAAACAAAGAGATTTTGGTATTTCCTGTGCATGATTCCTCCTATGTTATTACAATGGAAATTTCATTGAACAAATAAAATTGGTTGGTCGTCTTGGTTGGTGGGTATGTCTCCTTTTCACGCTCGTATGGGATGCTTAATGATCGTATATGTGATACGAGTTTCACCAGTGCACAAGTCAAGAATATTTTAGTCGCGGGAACTATTAGGATGGATATACTTCTTTATGATCCACATCTGAAAGATTTGTATAAAGACCATATCGAATCCCTTCATTTATGACGGTTTGTTAACAGTGACTATACACTAATATGAACAGGGTGTTGGAAAATTCAGCGCAAACGTTCTAACCACAATTCAAGTCATCATAGCAGTACACTGCCCTATTAAAAATCAGGGCAGTGTCTTGGTATGTTTATTGGATTTTGGCTTAACATACGCGTAATATGGTATGTTTACTGGAAGAAATGTCATCACATGTAAAAGTGACCCATATGTCGCTCATAAAAAGTCCATAACGACCTGTATGGCATTTAAGAGATGATGGCCAAGGTTTATTTATGGTATTTTTTCCTACATTCGGATTACGGTATTTATTTTCTTACAGGCCAACTTGCCTTCTTCTGATAATAATATGATTGAATTCCTAGAATAGTAAAAGATACTAATGATGCATGTATTCGAAGCAGCTATTTCGGTATTTTCGAATTTTCAATAAAAAAATGGCATAAAATATTTTTCATTAAAATGTATTCTCGAGACTGTGAAAAGACTCGTAAAAATTGGACGTTTCGAATATAAAAAATTGGAAAAAATTGGACATTCGAATTTGTACCTATTGCTGATGATGAGCGAAGGCTCGAAACGTCCAATTTTTACGAGTCTTTTCACAGTCTCGAGAATACATCTTAATGAAAAATGTTTTATACCATTTTCATGGTTCTCTCTTTTTATTGATGCATGTATAGTTGTATAATCAGATCACACTGTAATGACTTCAATGCTACCCAATCCGGCCTCTAAACATATAAAACGGCATCTATGATTAGTTGAAATGCAACAGCCACCAAGACTATGGTCAGCTGTAAATAGTTGCACGTTAGTCAGCAACTCAGAAAATAGTCATAAACTGAGACGTGACAAGCTGCGTGAGTCATTCAACTTCGGGGGGCTGGGGGAGGGGTTTGCCGACCGGCCACAGCTGTGCAGCATCGCTTGTCAATTCTCGAAACACCGAAGTTTACAATAATACCAAACACACATTTTGAAAATCTGGTCGATTTTTAGATGGTGGGTCATTTCAATGTAACTGCTGTCATCATAATTTTTTATGTAAGTATAGTAATTTAACGATATGTAGGTAGTAACATGAAAGCGGCTAGTAGCTACCTAACATTTTCTTCATCATCAGCGTATTGTTCATTTCGTTAAAATTTCAACGGTTTCTTGCTTTATTACTTGAATATGTGAGTTATTCACTATTGATAAAGAATAAACTCATTTTAGTTACTTCGAAGCATGATGTCATAATTTTTAATCAGGTAAGGAAGTTGGTAACTGTTCTCTAATGTTGCCAGATGTCACAGGAAGCAGTATTCTAGTCAAAACAAATATATGTTGTTTTTATTTGATCTATGTATAAAAAAACAACATAGGTATGTTTTTGTCATCACATAAAAGATATTTAAGTCAAAATTTGACGCAACTCAACAGAAAATAGAACAATTTGCTCCGTTGGTCCGTTTCATACAGGATTAAACCTCGTTCAAAGTAGCCTCAAATGAGGCGCGGTTTGTGCGAGCTGGCCGCACCGTTGCACTATAGTTAGTCACCTCAGTGAATCTTCAGTGCTGCTTCTGTTTGGTTATCGTCCTCATTGTGATACTAATTCCACTTTTCTAAAAATAATATAAAAAATTTACATAGTGCGTTAAAATACAGTTGATAGAATTATATCATACTCAGTCGTGAGTAGGGCCTACTGTTTTTACCTCAATATGCATCATTTTAATCAATTCTGTGACGTTAAGAGTACCTATTTAGCTGGTTTGCAGTGTGGCGGCAGTCATTTTTTAAAACCTTTTCTGTGTGCCCCTGCAGTTATTTTCTAAACACGTTGCAGTTTTCGCTCAGTGACTCAAGTGATTACTATGATCTTTCAGTGACAGTACAACTGACAGCTTGTGAAATACTTCATCCAAATTCTATGTGGGAAGGAATTGGTTAATGACAAATGATTATAATTTTACGTTTATAAGCACTTATTAGACCCTGCACTACTTTGTAGTTATAACTTGTCAGAACTGTACGAGTACTGGCCTGCTAACTATGTATTGATAGGCTTAGTTTAGCTTAGGTAAGGCCGTAGAGGCAGAGATGCTAACTAGCAGTGTAGTTAGAATTGCTTGGCCTGCGAAATCCTAGTTATAATGTAATGATAATTTGAACCACTTGATTATTAGTGACTTGAACATGACTTTCATTTTGTTGATCAGAACTGTTCTTGTGTAAAAGATTATGTTTTGCGTGAAATTAATTTCCATTCATATGAATTCCATTATTGATGGAAATTAGAAATGAGCTTGCATTATTCGCATACCATTATTTTTCTAATATAGGGCCTGCCATCCACATTAAAAAATGTGGCAGATCTCCCCAGATATTTGGATGGAAAAGTAGATGCAAAACACTCTACAATATTCAATCTGCTATAACTGTAAGCTACCTTCATTTTTAACAAGCCCTAAGTAAATAATTCTAAAAGTTTAGAAATCTGGGGAGAAATATGCAAGACTCTCCAGAAATCTGGAGAAAAGTTTCCTCCTTTCTTGAATGTGGCTCACCATTAGACTAAGTGAGCATTCAGTTGTTAATAAGGAATTTTTAAATTATTGGTTATAATTGCAGACCGGACAAACAATATTGACTTTATATGTGTCTAATTAGTATCCATTTTGATTTATTAAAGATCACCATTTAGTGTGGGAGCTGTGAAGCATGTCAATAAGAAAATTCAAGTAAATTTGTGCAGTTGGTACCTAGATAACTAGCAATGTGTTTGCATGACAATTTTTTAGATTATAGTTTTGATACCCATTTTCTGTAAAATTTAGTATATTTATAGATTATTTTTAAAATGAAAAGCAAGGCGAAAATCGCTGTACGAATTGACATTTTATTATTACAAATAGTAAAGTCTAAATGAATAAAATTGAACGTTTCGAACTAAACAGTTCATCTTCAGCAAAGAAAAGAATTCTGCGACAAAACAAAACGAAAATGAGTAAATTAAAACTATACTATGCAAACGAATACTACAACATATACAGAAAAAGTCGTAGATGTAAAACTAAAATATAAAACAAAACAAAAATTAAAAAACCTAAACTAATGATCATGTATTTGCAACGAGAAGAGGAAAAGCACTTTGAGTATCATTTAGAGGGGGTCTGAGCTTAAAGATGTATAGCGACTCGAGGATGCGTAAATCAATCATATGAGGGGCACCTGCAAGGATTTTAAAATGATTTACGGAAACAGGGACGTTACAGTTTTCGGCATGGGATCGAACAGAGGACAGTGGAGGAGAACCAAGTGGACGACCGGTTCTACAGCTGCGCCCAGCGTGCTCGGCTACTCTGGACATAAGAGTACGACAGGTGGAACCTATGTACTGTGATTCACAACGTGAACAACTAAACTGGTAAACCACAGAGGAGCACATAGCAGTGGGCAGCTTATCCTTAAAGCGGAAAAGGGAACCGATTGTGAAATTGTTGACTAGAATAGAATGAATTTTAAGTTGCGGAAAAAACTTGCTGATTAGGAGTTGAACCTCCTGATTTAACTTGATAGATTGATGACCAAAGAAGGGAAGCTTTAAGAAAAATTTCTGTTGATCACATGATTGGAGTGCCGGCGTTCGATCATAAATCTTAGACAAAAATTTACCAATATGTTTATCGATAGTAAACAGAGGAAATCCATTCTTAAGAAAAAATTGTCGTAAAAAGTCAAATTCTTGATGTAAAATTCGAAAGTTAGAACAAACTTTAAACGCTCTATGGACGAGAGTTCGAATGCCGCAGAGCTTAAAACGGGTCGCACAGAAACTAAAATAACTAGTACCTAAACCCGAGAAAGTGCCTTTCCTAAAAACAGAACATTGGAAAGTATTATCAATTCTGCTAACATTGACGTCCAGAAATAGAAATATGCAAAGACTCTCCAGACGTCAATGTTTCTGGACGTCAATGTTAGCAGAATTGATAATACTTTCCAATGTTCTGTTTTTAGGAAAGGCACTTTCTCGGGTTTAGGTACTAGTTATTTTAGTTTCTGTGCGACCCGTTTTAAGCTCTGCGGCATTCGAACTCTCGTCCATAGAGCGTTTAAAGTTTGTTCTAACTTTCGAATTTTACATCAAGAATTTGACTTTTTACGACAATTTTTTCTTAAGAATGGATTTCCTCTGTTTACTATCGATAAACATATTGGTAAATTTTTGTCTAAGATTTATGATCGAACGCCGGCACTCCAATCATGTGATCAACAGAAATTTTTCTTAAAGCTTCCCTTCTTTGGTCATCAATCTATCAAGTTAAATCAGGAGGTTCAACTCCTAATCAGCAAGTTTTTTCCGCAACTTAAAATTCATTCTATTCTAGTCAACAATTTCACAATCGGTTCCCTTTTCCGCTTTAAGGATAAGCTGCCCACTGCTATGTGCTCCTCTGTGGTTTACCAGTTTAGTTGTTCACGTTGTGAATCACAGTACATAGGTTCCACCTGTCGTACTCTTATGTCCAGAGTAGCCGAGCACGCTGGGCGCAGCTGTAGAACCGGTCGTCCACTTGGTTCTCCTCCACTGTCCTCTGTTCGATCCCATGCCGAAAACTGTAACGTCCCTGTTTCCGTAAATCATTTTAAAATCCTTGCAGGTGCCCCTCATATGATTGATTTACGCATCCTCGAGTCGCTATACATCTTTAAGCTCAGACCCCCTCTAAATGATACTCAAAGTGCTTTTCCTCTTCTCGTTGCAAATACATGATCATTAGTTTAGGTTTTTTAATTTTTGTTTTGTTTTATATTTTAGTTTTACATCTACGACTTTTTCTGTATATGTTGTAGTATTCGTTTGCATAGTATAGTTTTAATTTACTCATTTTCGTTTTGTTTTGTCGCAGAATTCTTTTCTTTGCTGAAGATGAACTGTTTAGTTCGAAACGTTCAATTTTATTCATTTAGACTTTACTATTTGTAATAATAAAATGTCAATTCGTACAGCGATTTTCGCCTTGCTTTTCATTTTAAGAATAAGACGCGTCAATGCGGATTCAGTTATAGATTATTTGTTTTATTTTATTATTTTTTGACAGTGATAAACATCATAACATGAATGTCATTTAATGATGTTCAATTGAATATCTGTTTCTGTACAGTGATATTTGAGAACATTTTCAGTAGCTAGGTAAAAGTGATAATTGAGAAAATCCCTTACATTTGGCTAGGGTCAAAGCAAAAAAAACGTAGGTTACAGAAAATGATTTCAGTGACTCCTCCAAAAAGTGCACCTAATGTTAGGCAATGTTTTCCTGTTCTTGCTGAAAATATTCTGCCTGGTGCTCCTAACAACAGTGATTCAGACTGCAGCTCCTCTCTTACTGCAAGCTCACCAGGATCTTCCACTAGCATTAACCAGGCGGAACAAAGTGCTGACACAAACATTGCTTTCCAAGAAAATATTTCTGGAAAGTGGAGATATTGCTTTAGTGCTAAGCTTTTCTAATGGTACTTGCCAAATTGAGTATTAAATTTTCTCTCATAAAGAAAGTTATTTCACCTATCCAGTAGATTCTAAATCTATTGGAATTTATAAGTTAATGTAACCCCTCATCAGGGCTGAAGTTTCTGTAGATAAATTCCATTGCAAGATGTTTCTTGCTCCTTGTGATCATGGTTTAATTGCTTACCAATTAATTAATTCCAGTGAATCTTGAACTAATAATTAACCCATATCAAAATTTGAAAGGAAAAAAATATGACTACTAAAGCAAAAAAATATTTAGGAGTTTATTTTGACGATAGTCAGTGGGAACTAGTTCCATCAAAATGGACTACCAAAATTGGAAACTTTGAAAAGTGCTACTGGCCACCAGACAAATGATCAAATATTCAAGGTTTGACCAAGGAAAACACGACACCAAGAAAAAACTGGACTGAATTTATCATCAAGAAGACAGCTGTTTCATCAGGTTTGTAACTCAATGCATATCTAATACATTTCAAAATATAATCACTTGTCTCCCAATTTCTGCGAATTAATTGTACTTTTGTGTTTCATGTTTCCATACAGTTACCTACATGAAAGAACAAAATTGGGATGATATTGATGTATCTTTCACTTTCATTAATCAGAAATACATTTTTGTCCGCCTGTCCTCATTTATACCTAATTATAAATTATTATAAAGAATATAAATAAGAAGTTTTCATTGATAGATGAAATTACATAAATAATGCCTTCGGGCGAGGAGGGCTGCTATCCGATTATTTTTTTATTTTTTTTAACCATTGGGGCTTTCAACCATTAAGGGTACTCTTTCAACTATTGACTCAAACCATTGGGGCTTGGGCTCATACTTGGACTCACACTCAAACTGTTCTCTAGTTTGATGCACGAGTTAGCGTTTGGTATGTAGCGTCCCACAACCCGTGGTGTATTTTTTGTGAGGATAATGTTTAGTTTACTGAGCAGATGACTATGACCGGGCTTACAAGAAGATGACACAAGGCAATTTGGCTTCCACTTCTTCTGAAGCTGAGCCATCACCGAGAAGAGTTACGCAAGGCCAGCTGCAATATTGCGGTGTCCGACGAAGTCCTCGTATACAAAAGAGCAATCTACCCAGAACAACAGTCAACAGCAAACGGAAACTGAGCTTTACTCCCAATGAAGGTCAGTTGAAATATCTATTAGGTAGTTAATAGTACTGTTGTAATTTTTTATTATGAATAAACATCTCTATTTCTAATTTGCATCAGTATTCGGTGATGTCCTTGTACTAAAAATAGAAGTCTTGCACGCAGCCATGTCAGGTTACAATTTATAACCATATATATCACCTTTGGCTTTTAATATGTAAAGTCAAGAGTGGTGAGTCTTCAGTCAATCACCCAGGGTGAATTGCTGCACCAAAAATCGCTTCCAAATACAATAAAATTATCAACGTTATTCACTCTACATTTTCTGTTTGGCAATTTAGCCCAGCCTCTCATGTGTTTTTTAAGCTAGTGCTGTTTTTACTAATTTTGCGCAGAAGCACAGTTCATGAGTTCTATTTTATCTGCATCTTTTATTTTAAATCTTTATTCACACTAGGTATAGCCATGAGTTGACTGTCAATGTTTCTCTTTTAGGGATTGCATGCCAAGGTCATGTTTTACTGGTTTATGGTGTGATTTTGATGACCAATACCAGATTTGAAGCAAATTGAAAATAGTTCTCTAGTTTCAATTTAGTTGCAGGTTGTATTTTATAAATTTTGAATAGTTCAAGACCTTTTGCTCATCCTCTTTATTCCCATGAAGCGGCAACTCCCGACGGGTCCTCTTCTGATTGCAGCAATGACGACCCAGATCCCGCTCTGGCAGTTCCTCTGCAGCTTCATAAGACCTCCGTATTCACACCTCAATTGAAGTGAGTCACTTTACAATTTTCATTTTTGGTAATTGGAGTTGATATGCGATGTGAATCGTAAATAACATTTGAACATTGATAATAAGACTTGTTGAAGTTAGACTGTAGAAGCAATTTTGACTGATATGATGGGAATAATTACGTCCTCAGAAATCGATCTTCAGTGGAATCCAACGTGAAAAACGGCGAATGGACCAGAATTGAGCAAAAGGTCTCTTCCCTAGACACCAGAGTCACTCAAATAGAAATGGTTGTGAAGGAAAATACGCTGCGTAAGCCATCGTGTGCTGACATCCTCTGTCCACCTCCCGCAAATAACTCTACAGAGTTACTTCAATTAGCATCAAATCCTGAAATGGTAAGCTTGTGTGTAAAAAAATTTATGAAATTTCTGACGACTCAACATTATATTGTGTATCAATTTTTTTCTTACAGCATCTTCAATGCTGTATGCAATAATAGGTACTTTATTGTGATATATATGTAGCTAAATGAATACTCAAGTTTTTTTTGTGAAAGTGTCTGACGGGAGGTTGTCTCTGGGCCTTATTTTCATTTAGGTGAAGCTTCTTCAGCATGCACGGGAAGGAACGCTATCTAGGACGATGACTAAGATGTTGAAGCTGTGCATGACCAGGAGTTTAGCACTACAGTTTTCACTTACTGGTCTTGGAAGGTCGAGGAAGAGAGACAAGCTGGCCTTCAGAAACAAGATGGCATACCAGCTGATCGAACGTAAGTATCGTTGTATATAGAAAGTAATGCATGCAGCAATTATTCCATTCTTCCTTCAGCAAAAATTCAACATTTTCCTTCACGTTGTAATCTCTATGTAACACAAAAGAATTATTATTGTTCAAATGCAAATGAGTGGCGCACGTTGAATGCCTGATAAATTGCTGACTATCAAAATGCAAAAATAATTTCTGGTTTAATGAGCTTAATGTGTTTGAGTACATTCATACCCTATTGAGGATTGTATTTTATTTGTTGAAATATATATGTATATTACAGAGGCTATTTTGAGCCGTCAGCAATTCCGAGAGGTGTCATTGTCGGATATCAACAAGGCGATCACTCTGGCCCTAAAGAACGCAGTTGACTGGGACGGGCATCGTGGGCCCCGGGTGAAGGACTACGTAACGGGGGCGGTCGCCACTCACACAGCCTCGGGTGCGAATGCCACTGCAGGCCTAGCAGCGACTGATGCAGCGGGAAAGGACACCACGGCCCAACTTACAACTCTTGCTACAGCAGAGGCGGGACCCAGTACTCAACTTGGTCTAATGAACGGTATTTTAAGTGAAAGTATGAATATATTAGCTTGTGAGTGAGTCACTTTCAGATAGTTTTTTTATTGCAGTGTTTTCCATCTGCGTGACTCTGTTTATTTTACTTGCGTCATTTTTAAGGGATGTAATTTCATAGGTCCACTTTTTTTTGTTCTGTTCTCTTACTTGAAAGGATGAATCAGTTTCAACGATCAGATATCGCATTAGTTACTGGAATGCCTTACTCTAGTAGTACTTATAGGGCGATTCTTAGGGAATCTCATTTAAAAAAAAAAGAAGAACCAACGTTATAGAGAACATTCATTCCGAAACGTTTGCTACAAATAAATGTTCTCTATAACGTTGGTTCTTCTTTTTATTTTGCCTTACTCATTTATTGCGTATATATTATATAGGCTATTAAATTGAAAAAACATTTCATGAAAAAGTAATGTTGAGCTAATTATTTAAATATATCTTTTAATGATGTACAGTTATTGGCGAACCCTTAAGCATGAAAGAAGCATCCATTATCCATGTTTGTTCTATGCTGTATCACACAATATTGGAGAAGAAACTGGCTAAATGTATACATGTATTTCAGTATGTAAGATACTTATGGAGCTGATATTGTGTTGAACATTTCAGCACTTGAAATTTATGAGCTTTAATTGAAACAGATTGCTTGCCAAAAAGATAAGATACAGGAAATAACAAGTATCTTATTTCATGCCTTATGGTTCGCTGTAGCTACTTAGCTAATGGCAGTTCACACACAGATATGATACCAGTATAGCTATATATATATATAATCAATGTAACATAGCACCTTTTCGTGTTTGTTTGAATATAAATGAGTAGAAAAAACATTCAATCAATAAGCGGAGTCTTGTTTCTGTATGGAAAATTTATTTTGAATAGTTACCTACTATTAGGCAACATCTATTTATCTGGATAGATGTCCTTATTTGAATATTTAAGAACTATATTTAGGCGAGATCGTATATTATAGAGAAATTAATCTCTATCATCCCAACAGGTTGTAATTAAATTTTGTTGATGAATAAGTCTTATTATCCTCTTATAAATAGTCTACTTAAGTTTATTCTATTAGTTTCCTCGTTAAAATATGCAATGAATGCATGCATTATTTGCCGTGGCTTTTATGATTCTCCAGTGCATACATTGATAGGTAGGTCATACATTTGATTTAAATATGCTGTTGAAACGGAAAAATGTGCATTATTTGTACCGTACAATCTAGAGTGCAATCTATATTTGTATATTATATATATATTATATATATTCGGTTTCCGTCTTTGCAGAGACAAATTTCAACCATAGATAGAAAAACTTAAAATAATTTGATTTTAAGGAGTGGCGAAAACATTAAAACTCCAGCGTTTTCAAGTAATCATGACCTAAAAATGAGCCCAACTAATACTATTCCTACCTAGTATCTGTGTATTAGAACACATTTTCTAACAGGTATAAAATACCAGGTAGGAATAGCATTAGCTGGAGTTCTTTTGATGTATTACTCGAAAGCGGGATGATATTTTTTTCACTCCTGAAAATTTATTTTTTATTTTGAGTGTCTTAAGGTTGAAATTTGTCCATACAAAAAACATGTACGCTAATATCCCCAGCAAGCAGTTTTCCAGTTCTTGTACCGACCATAAAATGCCACCGATAGTAGCGTTTTATGGTCAGATCATGGATTGGAAAACTGCTTGCTGGGTATATTTTTAGCATATTGCTGCTATGTGGCCACAGTCTGAAATAGGCCAGTTGATGGGATAATTTTAGCAGTTTTATACGATAAGCCTGTGCGGCTTACGGTCAGGATAAGAGACGACTTCTGCTTCGTAGGCAGCTAGCGGCAGGTTTATGTGAACGGCGTATGCGGTTCATGGTCAGACTATGGTCCAATTATCTAGTTTTTTCTTGGACTCGCCACGCATAATTCTACACTTCCGAGTCCCATAAGCATACCGAACGCTACGCGGTACTCTCCAGTAACGCGAGGATAATACTGCCTCAATTTTTGATAGGGTGTGGTGTATTTTTTTTAGTTCATTTTTTTAAAGTTACAGCGTTTTTAATTTTCATTCTGATGAACAATTTTCGCTGTAAAAAGTTTATTTTTTCATCGATTTGGATGAAAATTGGTCACAAAGTAAATCTTTCAACGCTGTATGCGCACATGTTGTCAAAATTCGAGAACCTGCTAAAATAAGTAGGAAAATGACGGTCAAATTTAAAATAGGCCACACAAATTAGTGGTCACAATTGTAAAAAACGATATGCCCACTTTGTAAAACGATGTGGTAAGTGGGTCAAAACGCACCACAAACGCGCTGACAACGAGAAGCCTATAATGAAAGCCTATATCAGGACCTTTCTGGTGATGTAATGCACGACAAAAAATAATCAGATTAAGTGCATTTGACAAAATGAAAACTGATATAAGATTACCAGTATTGACGCGCACCCACATGTTGTCCTGTCACTGCACCAGATGATATAGGCACGGCTGGACGAACGTTAATGCTGCAGTAAGTGGGTTTCACTACGTTTGAGGAGAGAGTTTGGATGAAACACAAGTTGTACTATTTAGAGTTATTAAGCATGGGGAAATTTACATACATTATGTATGTAGATTAGAATTGAATGATTATAAGACCACAGCTTAAATCTTGTCTAGGTACGTATTCTCTTATTTCTTCACTTCATTGAGTAATCACGGCTTTTTAACCCTAATAAGGCTCATTGCATTTGCAACTGTGTCATTAATATTCAAAGAAATTAAGGGGGTCCTCCGGAAAAAAAAAATTTTATTCGATTGGTCTGAAATTTGGTCAGTATATGTAGTTTTGCAAGACAAACATATTTGACCTCGTAAAATTTATTGATTTAGGCCTTAGTTTTTCCGAAAAATTTTAAATATCAGTTTTTTCGGTTATTTTTATACCTATTTCAAAAGAATAGAAGTCATTGAGTTTTTATGCTAGAACATAAACAAAGACAGTTTTAGAATCCTTGAAACATATCTAACAAAATTACATTCGCAAATTTTCTATTTCTTCTTTTGTTTTCTTTTTATATGGGGTCGAAATGGGCTCGAAAATTTAAGATTTTGGTCCCCTTACCCACCCCTGGGGGGGGGATCTATTGTACATAGCGCCATAAAATTTTAGGACCGAATAGTCCACCACCTAAGGGTTCTTTTCCAACAATAAAATGAAAAATGACGATCGGAGAGAAAAGGGGCCTCGGAGCCCCTTTTGGTAACCCTTAATGTTTGTAAATGAATGAAGGTATAACATAAAGTTTCTAGAAAGAAATTTTGAGAGTAATTTCATGCGACAAAATGTAAACTTTTAAAGCTCACAGACCGCAACAAATTTTTAACTTCGAAGAAAGTTTTTCCGCTAGACGATTGGCTGCTTTATTTTAGTTGCTTATCATTTCGTTTCTGGACTTCATTGCGTTAAGAGTAACACAGCTAACTGCCCAGTCATGCAACGATTCACAAATGAAGAAATGGCTGACATTCATTTGACTTACGGAGAAGCACAAGGAAACTCGAGGTAAACATCAATTATGTACAGAAATAAGTTCCCGTACAGATATGCACCAAATCTCAGGACCTTCACTACTATTCACAGAAGACTTCGGGAAACTGGTTCTATTAAGGTAACGCGACCTGACGCAGGTAGAAAAAGATTAAGGGGAGCTACTACCATGGAATGGACCTAATGGTTCAAAAGTCACTGTACACATTTCTATTGCACTTAGGGGAACGAAAATGCATACAGATGTGTAAAATTAAATTCCGAATTCATTCGCGTCTGAAATTTTTTTTCGATTTTCGCGAAAGAAAAATAGTTAATTTTCGAAAACACGAAAAAAACATTGCGCCAAACCTATCTCACTCTGCAATTTTCAACGTAAACGCGTGATTTTGGTCTCATTCAAAGCGGAAGGACTGTACAAAAGCCGTTACGTAGGAGTTTTTTGAGTTTTGAATTGGAAAAAAGTTATGGTAACATATGTCAAAATTAAATCCTTGAAAAAAATCCTAGACTTCTTTTTATAATCTCAGATTCCGGCATTTTATGGTAACTAGATGAACAAAAATGAATTTATCTACGTAAAATTGAATTATCAATACATTTGATTCTATAAACATTTTCGCTATTGAAAAAAAATTGCGAAAAAAAATAAAAATAAATCACAAATTTTCTCATTCCCCAATTTTCAATGTAGAAGCGTGATTTTGGTCTCATTCGATGCAGTTTGACATTGGAAACAGCGTAACGAAGCGGAACTTTATTTTAATATCAAGTTTAATTTTTATTGGTAAATAACTGTCATTTTTTTACTTCTTTACGTGTCGGAAATATGTAACTATAACTTTTTTCTTATTCGAAAATCAAAAAAGATCCTACGTGACGGCCTTTGTTCAGTCCTTCCGCTTTGAATGAGACCAAAATCACGCTTTTACGTGGAAAATTTAAAAGTGAGATAGCTTTGGCGCAATGTTTATTTTTTCTTGTTTACAAAAGTAACTTTTTTGCAAAAATCGGACAAATTATAGAAGCAAATGTGTTTGAAATTCAATTTTACAAATCGTATGTATTTTCGTTCCCCTAGGTGCAATATAAATGGGAAAAAAAGACATTTGTAAAATTAGGTGCTTCAGGTAAAGCCCAGGGTAGTAGCTCCCCGAACGGGAGCAAGTGGTTCTAGAGTACATTCAGGATCATCCTAATGCAAGTTGTCGTTTGTTGTTGATACACTGGGGATCAGAGATCATGCAGAAGTGCGGAACGTTTTGCGTGCGAGCGATCTTCATCCTTACAGATATGAAAGAGTTCAAGGATTGCTACCAGCAGATTACCAACCTCGGGTTGTGTTTTCAAGATGGTGTCTTAATAAGCTACGCTACAGTTGGAATTTTTATTCATTCATTCATTTTACAAATGTTGCAAATTATTCAAGAGAGGGTGTTTTTAACCATCAAAACCGGTACCACTGGGCAGAACAAAATCCCCACAACATTATTGAACACAAAAATCAACATCGGTACAGTGTCCATCCGATTTTGCTGAAAATACCTGCATTTGGGCAGGTATTGTAGGGAATCACTTGATTGGTCCATACATTTTCCCTGCTACACTCACAGGGGATACTTACAATGTTTTCCTGCAAATGACCATTCCCGAATTACTTGAAAATGTTCATCATGATATTGACCACAGAATGTTGTTTCAATAAGATGGTGCCCCGCGTCATTTTTCAAGAGCACCAAGAAACACACTGAACATTAAGTTCCAAGACAGATGGATAAGACGTGGAGGAACAGTTAACTGTCCTAGATCTCCTGACCTGAACCCGCCTCGTGCATGAGACGCCCGTGAAATCGGAAGAAGATTTTATTGAATCGGGAATCGGTGCAGGTTGTGCATGGAAGAAACTGGGAAACATTTTGAACATCTGTTGTAACTTGAATCTTAATCCTGAATGATGATACATCATGTACTAAAGTAACATAACGTGCTGTGAGCTTCAGTAGCTAAATAATTTTATAGTGAAAATTAAACTTTAATTTTTGTTTTCAAATCTACGCCCATGGGAACCTGTTTTTCATTTCCGTTAAGTTAAAATAATGAGATTCAAGATGTTCACAGTACCATAGTCAATACCATACAACAGGTTAAAGCTGTCAAATTCAAATCTTTATCCTAGCATTCTCCTCAAACGTAGGAAAACCCACTTTTCACAGCATTCACGTTCGTCTAGCCATGCCTATATCTGGTGCAGTGACAGGGCAACATATGGGTGCGCGTCAATGCTGGTGAACTTATATCAGTTTTCATCCTGGCAAACGCACTTAATCTGATTATTTTGTGTCATGCATTACATCATATAATTGGTTTTGAAATAGGCTTTCATCGCAGGTTTCTCGTTTTTTTTACAATTGTGACTATTAATTTGTGCAGTCTATTTTGAATTTAGACAAAATTTTCCTAGTTCTTTTACACTTTTTACAAATTTTGACTACATGTGCGCATGGAACATAAAAAGATTTACTTTGTGACCACTTTTCATCCCAATCGGCTGGAAAAGGTTTTTTTAGAGCGAAAATTGTTTTTCGCAATAAAAATTAAAAAAGCTGGAACTTCTTTAAAAAATTGAATTTTGCCAAAAATTACACCACAGTGTACAGCTATGATGACTTGACTTGTGGTTAAATATATGCATTGAATTTTCCAACACTCTGTATACATCATTGACAGATGTCTTCTGAGTAGGCAAAGTAGGCATTGCCTACCCTGAAAAGCATAGAAAAGTATCAACAGTTTTTTTCTATTACTGAGTATGCACCAATTCAATGAAATTATAATAGTCGATTCAATTACTATGCTCAAAATCCCAAAAATTATGACATACATGTAGATAAGGTATGTAAATTTGCATACTGTCTTTTCTTCTCCGTACCTACCTATGCAAGGTTACAATCCAGAAAAGGTGTCATATTTTAGCTCAACACTATGTTATATCGCGGCTATTATACGCAAAAGTTGTTCTGCTCTCGTCGCAAGGGCCTGACGTTTTCGGTACGTTTTCTTTACATATATAAGCAACTTTTAGCTTCTTTGTGTGTAATCTGATACTGTCTTTGATTATCGTCTGACTATTTACGATGTATATGATACTTTCTTATTTTAATATACGCCCACGTTCTTTTCATTTTCTGATTTTGGTGCAGTTTGGAACGTTTCCAGTAAGAAAATTTGTACTATCACATAAATGCAACAAACATTGCAGCTGAGATAGTGCATTGCTTTCAGTTACAATATGTATGTGACTAAGTGAAGTTTTTTTGGTGTTGTGTAATTATTTTCACTGCAGCTCGTTTACACTGTATTTTGTTTATTTATGCGTCCCAATACCGATATTGTTCACCTTACAACATTTCCAAATCTTCCTTAAGAAGTAGTAATTCATTATATAATGCCGAGAAACAGATACTATTTCAATTTTTAAAAATTGTTAAAACCTAATTATAAAAATCTCCCTTTCAGTGTGTGCTAACTCAGAAACTGGGGAAAGATCAGAAAATAAAAATTGAACATGATAATGATATAGTGAAATACAACAAAATGTGAAAAAATGAAAAGTGAAATACAACCCTAAAGAATCAAACAACATTCAAAGGATAAGTTTGGAAATGAGCAGAAATTCATTCTTAATGCATGTTATGTAACTTGACCTGAAGACAAGGAAGTAAAAAAAAACAAAGAGATCAATTTTATGTACATAGGCACTACACATTGCTGAAAAAATCAGCTAATATTCCAGTTATTAACATCAATGAGCTAATTAAATTTTCATTATCAATAGTGATAACATAACCTGAAACTAGAAGTCTTCATGTATCAGACCATAGCTTCAGATTTTGTCAAATACTAGTCATTATCAATGTATCATAACCTAAAGACCAGAAATATTTTGATCGCAACATAACTCTAGGTTTCTGTAAAGATTAGTCATTCTCAATCAATACATCAAAGCATAACCGAAAGAATAGAAAAGATCGTTATAAGGAACAACTGGTATAGAATATAGACACATTAATGACGTACAGAGTTACCACTCTTTATGTGAGTACAATGTATTGCCTCAGCTGACCTGTTCTGAAAGTAACTTGCAACACATTTACTACTATTGTCTACTTCCTATGTATAAATTGAAGGAGAAATGAATGAAACAGAAGTAAGTAGAATGGCCTTCCGAAGCTTCCAATTACTACTTGCTGCTTTTCAACTGTAAAATATGCATTATTGCTTCAGTACGAAAATTTCATTTCGCACTCGTTGGTATCTCATATATATGTGTGCGAACTCCCTTGACTAGATATCAATGACAGTATTAGGTAATAGGTATTTATACGCTGTTTCGAATTTCGGACAAAATAATCAACATAAACATTGAGTACTTTTTACCTTTTCAGTAAAGTATTTTAACTCTGTTTTGTTTATTTTTGGTTTTGAGCAATCATAAATAATCTTTAGCAAAAATTAGAATCGAAACCACCAAAAAATAGCAACCCCAACCTCGACTCCACCACATCCGAATGAACGACTCCGACTCCACTACATTCGGAAATCGACTCCGACTCCGACTTCGACTCCACTACATTCGAGAAAGCGACTCCGACTCCACCACACTTCAGCGAAGCGATTTCGACTCCGACTCCACCCTAAAACATGCGACTCCGGCGAGTCCGACTCCCGACTTCGACTCCGCAACCCTGGGTGTTTCAGAACAAGAGGTAAAAAAGAAACTATAAATAGAAAATCGCAAAATAAAGCGATTTTCAGGGGTAACAAAAATTTTAAATCTCCTTCGTTTCGAATAATTCCGAGCTGAAAAGTTCTGAAATTTTGAATATTAAGCGATCACGCACCGGCTGCCAACAAAGTTGAGTTTTAGGTTATTAATGTACCTGCACGGAGAACCATAGAGAGGGAAATGTTTATGGAACAGTTGCATGTTTGTATCGAACCTGAAAATTAAATTCATAATACTCATAC
The DNA here is from genome assembly GCA_030386875.1 of Morinoia aosen. Classification (NCBI taxonomy): domain Eukaryota; kingdom Metazoa; phylum Arthropoda; class Malacostraca; order Amphipoda; family Talitridae; genus Morinoia; species Morinoia aosen. The sequence goes on along the minus strand of CM059572.1, from coordinate 384,420 downwards.
AATACATAACTCATTCGACACGATACTACAAAGACTTACAATCCTACGCTAAGAACTACAATTTGTCACTCGATAGCTAAATCTGAAGGATAGTGTTGCCTTTTTCTTTTGAAACAAAGTTGAAGCGCGAGCTGATGTAACTTTAGAAGCAAATGCTAAAAGTGTTAGAACAAAGAACCTCACAGAGTTACGAATGTACGTAAGTAACAGTTTTATTTATTGGGCAGTCATGTGCAGTTGTACACAGAATTTAAAACACCCAGCCTCTAGTTTAGTTGTTTGAGACCTCAACCAGGGCGATCTCACGGAGAGGGATCATGGCAGCTGCAGTTGCCAAGAAAAAGTTGTTCTCATGACCTAGTATCAAGCTTAGATTCGCACAAGAAAACAATTTAAATTACAGTTTTTGGACGGAACAGCATGCTCTGAAAACAGAGGACCTACTCCAGAATGCAGGAGATACAAACCATTAATTCAATATTGAATTTAGTGCATCAGCATGGGTAAAATTTACGACGTCTGTACCCAGAATACAAAAGACATGCACCATAAATTCAATATTCAACAAAGAAAGAATAACATGAATAAAATGTATTAAATTTGCAAATTGTGAATGCCAAATACCAGCTCTATCCACTCACAGAACTTGAGCAACGATATGACGCCTGACTGCGCCTTCAGGGTGACGTTCTGCGGTGCATCGTGCGTCATGTGGCACTCAGACGCACGTTTGTTGAATGACGCAGCTGTGCAGTTCAGTTCTACGAGGCACAGAGTTTTGCACGTGCCTGTGAAGCAGGAGGAGGCTATGGGTGGCGGACAACAATCACTGAGACACTGCATTTGCTGTTCTAAGAAAATGTTGACCTAATTCAGTGATAAAATATACACAAAAACTTCTATTTAACGGAATAGATCATTTAACAAGGCTACACAGAAATAGTGTTTCAAGAATAATGTACTGTATACATACGCTTTTAGACCAAGTTGTGTCAACAAATTCACGTGCCATCACGAAATGGGCTGATTTCAACCTTACCCCATTATTTTTAAACTTTTCTTGTTGGAACTTAATATTGATGACACCTTTGTTCCCTTCAAGCGAACACTTCCTGCACTTTCTTGCAGAACTTAAATAGGCGGTGTTTTAATATTAAATTCGGTTGGAAGTAATAAACAGCGTAAGTTTAAATATTTTTGATCACGGATTCATCAGACTGTCTATAAATTTCACTAATTAGTTTACAAGAGTAAGCAATCATTTTCGGTATAGGAATGAGTTGGTTGTGCTTTTTTTTAAGGAAATTAAACTGAAAGGATACATCTCTTATTTACTGGGCTTCCGAAACCTTCGCTAACGAGGAAAAAATTCCTTTATTCTTATTTTCCGTAATGGGTGTTCGAGCTAATTTTGTCACGCTTAATCAGGGATTATTTTGATGACATTAACAAATTTACTAATGCGAACCTAGCGCAAATCTTGATTGACTTTTGTACTCCCCCATTTTGGTCTCCAATCAGAGAAGCTGAGGTCAGACTTTACTATAGTTGATCGATATCTTTGTAAGAAGTTTTTGCATCATCCAAGTGCATCAATGAGCACACAATTTCAGTGATTTTACCATACTAAAATGCACCGCCGACTGAAATACGACTTCCTGCCATCAAGTGCTGTAGTTGTGCGTGTTGTGCTCCGCAACATTTGGGTTCTCACAACAGCGCATTTTACATAAGGGTAGCTGAGTGAGCTGATCTCAGTAATCGAACTGTCGGTTTCCATCACATTCTAATATTAGATAACATTGCAAAAATGATTCATGGAGATGCATCATTTCTGCTGAGCTCAAAATTCTAAGCCCGCGCAAGTTTGGTTTACTGTGCATCATTCTTTCTATGTTTACAAATTAAAACTTCTGTTATTGGAATGCACAGCGCATACCCTATAAAAATTGTAAGTCTTTGAATTTTGCGCGTATATTGGTTCTATCCTTTAATTATTATTATGTACTCATTTATTTCTTTTCCTTTTCTCTCTTTTTTTAGCGTAAATGATTCAAGTGAAATGCTTTGAACGAACATCGGTATTGCTATTTTTCAATTTCGAACATACGTGTCGAAAATGAGCTAAGCGCTCGAAACGTAATTGTAACCGCCGATTGGCCGCTCCGGGCGCCATGCCATGTACATCGCAGCGCGAGCTATAGCGCGGTCTAAGCTGGTTGTAGTCGGTGTGCCCCGCTGCTCCCTCTTCTGTTTGTTACCTTCGTTGTGATCGTTACCGATAGGTTATGAGTATCTGAAAAGTATTTTCCTTCTTCCCATTTGTTCGTATTTAGCAAGAGCATTGATATGTATCTAGGTAGAAGAAACTTTATTCGTGAGATAGTGGTGAAATATTACAAGCTGATTGTATCTGAATTGGTGTAGTTATCGTTATGAGTGGTGATTAGCATCCCGAGCGTTACTGACTAGTCTCCTATCAGTCTCCTGTTGCGTTGCTGAGTTATACGGCTGCGTGGCACATTTCTCGATAGTTCAGTCGATAAATTATCTACTGAAAAAACAGTTGCTGTTCATATGTGATTTTTGTATCTTGAGTCATTAATTCGGATGATCCTGAAATGAAGTAGATAATGTTTTGTGCAATCGATAATGTTAAAATTTTGTGCATGTGGAATTGTTCCTTATCAAATGACTGGTGTAATTGTGTAGTTCCTTCTCAGACTATTCGTATATTTATTCATTTTTGTAATTAAATGATTTGTGTATTTTTTCTTTCAGACATGCCAATAAAATTTGCAACCACTTGCTTATACTCTCAAATTGAGTTTTTTGAGATCCATGGTAGCAAATTAAGACACGTGTAACGTGCGGTAAACGAAAAACGTCGCCCCTTGAGCCCTGCCCAGGGTGGCAGTTTATGTTCGGGGCCCAGTAGGCGGCCGAGACGCTTCGGCGCCTACAGTAATGATAAAATGTTTGTCGTGAAAAACAACGAATTATTTTATCTATCTCGCGTATATCAAATTGTTCTTCAAGGAAATGTAGTTTGATGTGTTTCTATGACATTTAGTAATAGTGCCGCAATATTATTTTCATCAGAAGAGGAAGCTCGAATTGATTGTTTCACGCAGAAATGTACTAACAAATATCGTTGGCTGCCTCGACCAGGCTGTGGTTGTGTAGGACTTAGTCCCGCATGACCGTGTGGAACCGAGCAGCCGCTGTGGCTGCCACCAGCAGCACAGCCAGCAGAGCGCAGGCGTGGCGGATCATTTCCCTCTAGATCTACGACGGCACGAAACGGTACGAGACTAATCAATATCATTATAGGAGCCGCGTCTGTGTCTCTGTCCGTCTATGACATCTACCAGCAAAAAGTGTGAGGTGAGCGTACCTGTGATACAAGCTGCATCAACTCCAAAATTTCATTGTATTAATCCATCAGATACGGAGTCGGTACGAATATCGCGTGTATTGTTACGAAATAGGAATGCGTGTCATTTGATTTACTGAAATATTATTTTACAGTAGTGTACATGACCCGTCAAAAATGACGGGATTCGGAAGATTCCTTCAAATAAATCAATATATTGATGACAAACAAGTATATACATCCTTATAGTGTCCTCGAGTAAAATATTCTTGTGCTTGTGCACAGGTGAAATTCGTATCACAGAGAGTTTATTAAGCATTCTTAATTAAGAACGTCTCTGACACACGCACCCACCAAGCAAGCAACAACTGTGTTTTATTATTTACTGTTATCAGCCTAGAAGTTTTTGATAAAATTTGGCATATCTTATCATCGCAATAAGCTGCATTTTCTTAGTAATAGATTCAATTTTCACGCGATATTTTTGACTTATGAACGAAAGTGAGCAGATGTCAGGCTATTTATATCATATGAATGGCATCTATGATGCCAACCAAGTAAGCAGACCCCCATTACACGCAAAGAAATTACGCAGAAAAAAAATTATTTATAATGTATCGAGACAATCGGCATTTTATAATATAATATTGATTTCTGACCAGCCGTGTGCACTTGGCCTCATCAGCTCTGGAGAAATTATTTTTTTTATTTCTTCCGGCCGTTATTTTATCTTCGCCTCCTTTCTTACTTCAAATAAAAGGGGGTTGACTACATAGTGTTTATAATAATCACCAAAAAAATCTGGCTAATCCAAGATTTACGTCAAAAAAATGCCATAAATATAAACTTGAACATCTGCACCTGCTAACAATTCACTCAAGGTAAAGGACATTTATCAGGACTGCATTAGTTTATCGAAACTCACTCAAGACAGTTACCGACAGCGATGAACTTTATGATTTACTTGACAATATTAGCATCATCCTCAATGAAACACAATGTAGGTTATTAAAATTTTCCTTCAATCTTCTCGACACAGTTGAGCCTGTAGAAATAAGCTTGTTGAACTCTTAACAACAGCACGTACTCCAACCGATGCGAAATAAAATACCTAATATAATGTCATCATCACAACGCGGGACAACTGATTGATCAGTGTAGAGGTTACGAATAATGGAAAATCATCAAATGTTTGATTTCGCCCTGAAACGCCAACAAGTGAGTATTAGACTAATCACAGGAAAAATTAGAGTGAATGGAAGAGGAAATTCGATATTTTGAAACTGACGAAAAAAATAAAACCTAAAATGCTTCTGACATTGGAAGAAGAAATCAGCGAGTTTACTGAGTCACATCAGCTGCAAGTGACAAACTAACCCCTAAGCTTCTGCCATATTCTCAGGAAATTGGACACCCTCAAATACCAGATAACAATGATATAAGAGTCTTCAAAGGTGCCTAGTCCCAAACAGAAGGCGATAGTCTGGCGTGTACCCGTGCCTGTAGGATTGCTGAGAAATCACACTTAACGCGTACTTCTGACGATTTTTTGAACAGTTTACGCTCTCTCTCTCTGTATCTCATAGTGAAACATTTTAAACAGCGAAATTAAAAATCACGGTCGCAGCACTGGTAAACCAAACCAAAAAGATCTTCTACGAATGGACGAACGATGGACAAGTAAAAATAGGGTTTATTTTGTTGGACAACAGGTTGATCTAAACGATGAATCCCAAAAGACAACAGATGTACTACGAAAATCCTAAATGACCTTACATTAGTAAATACAAGGTCAAAATTCAATGTTCACAGGAGTTGAAATTCCTCAATTTCAAGCTCCAAATATTTATTTGCTCTGGCAAACGACAGATTTGCTGTTGCAGAGATAGCGATGCAGCTCTGCCCCCAATTAAACACCTTAAATCGACTACAACTGACGGTCACACTCCCAGTACATGTATTAGGAGGAACGAGTGAGGTAAACAGCTAATCCTAAACGAGACTCTTCAATCCATTTCCAGCATCAGGGAGTATAAGTTCTGCTAGACTGTACATAGGTGAATGTCACAAATATCCAATAACTATCAGCGTATAAACCTGACATCTTTCATTAGTAATACAAGAAAAGCTGACCAAAAATACGAATGACAAAACATCAAACCCCAAAATTTATTGCAGACACCCGACACGGTTCCAGGGAAGAGACCCAGCTGTCTCGCATGTCTCTTTGACTTCACTGAGCAGTTAACAGAATTTACCACGGTACAACAACCTTAAATCTCACCTCTCTCGACTGTAAATACGCTTTCGATAAAGTTCTTCATGAATTAATTTTTTCCTCAAGTGTAGACCCCTGTTTTCTTTAAAATATTCTCGTTTGCGACGAAATTAGTTCACTGTTCTAACTTAAAAGCTAACGATTCATGCGAACCGAATAGTAACCAGAAACAAGCAGAATAGTGACCAGAAACATCTTTAGCGCATTAACACGGGTAAATCGAATGAATTGGTACCGCGATGAACATATTTTTTACTGCTTGGCTTATGAAGGAAAATCAGATTAATCATTTTAAGCCTATAAGTCCCTCTGTCCTATAGATAGGACACTAAAATAACTCTCTTTAAAATGTATAAGATAGAACATAATGACCCACCTAACTGCATAATTACTCTTAGAAAGGTATAAAATGTTATTGCTTTAAACTTTTCCCCGGGAGGTTTTGAAAAAACTTAAAATTCATGTGAAAATATATAAAATGCTTCTTGTTTTGTAACGTATGAACTTGTACGCATAGTATCAAACTGCACGCATTGACTTCCACTCTCATATCAAATTACTATTGGTTATACATTGGTTTCCATAATTGAATACAAAAGGTATGCAGTTATACCCAATTATTCGGTACTGTATGTTCAAACATTACTGTCCTATAAATATGACGCTGGGCCCAAGTGTATAGAACTTGCTTCTGACACTGTTCCACGGATGAAAATAAGACGAATGATGATGAAACCGGCAAGTCCACCATTAACGATGTTCCTGGTCCAGTTGAACTGCATGTCACGGACAATTAAATTTAAAATGATGCGTTGTTGCTGATGAGGTTTTCACAAAAGGTAAAAAAATAAAAAGCAACGAAAATTATGTAACTCTGAATATATACGGGGAAAAAAATCCGGAATACACAAAGACTTCTAGCAGAACTGACAGTAATTTGGAAGCCTTCAGCTAGTGAAAGACGCTTTGAAATAATTCAGTCCACTGGAAATATTTCATGAAATTATTACTCCAGAAACATACCATTACATCGTAAAAGAGGGCATTCAATACTGTGCATCAAGTAAGAACTGCTTTGATATCCTCTTAGTGGATTAACTGAAAAAATTTTTTGATGCCATGTTTCCCAGCTAATGCAAATTAAGAGCCCCGAGCAATTACTGGTCAAGTGACGAAAATATGGGCCCTAATCTAAAAGGCCATGCCTAGAATCAGTTTTCAACAACTGAAAACTATAATTGATTTGTGTAATAAGGAAGAATATGAAGATAATAAGTCTGACACAGGATACAAAATTTGTATCATTCAAATGATGCAAATATTCTTCTAGAAATTTGAAATTTTTTGATAAAATCTCTCTGTGGGCCAAATGATTATCAAATACTAATTTCAATAAAAATAGGAGAGCAAAAATCACTGATAAAAATTTCATTATACTGAGAACGTTTCGGGCAAATACCCATCATCAGCTCATTAAAAGAATCTGACATATATCACTGAAATAAAAAATGAACGTAAATGTGCAAACAGACATAAACACGGATTTAAAAGTTCAAAAAAAGTATAAATGTGAAAATGCAGTAAATAACAACGAAACAACTAAGAACTATGATGCTGAGAGGATATGAACTCAATTGGTTGTTAAGAGAAGGCTTACATTTAAAAATGAAAAGCGATTCAAAAATTCCAAGATCTAAAACACTTGAAGCAACACGTACTACTTTAAAATGACTAGAATGAGGAGGTATATTGCACGTTTCAGCATGATCGCGAACAGCGGAGTGAGATGGACGGGTCAATGGAACCCCAGTACGGTAACTAACTCCAACATGCTCGGCCACTCTAGCTCCGAGAGTACGTGTGGTCATGCCAAAGTACTCGGATGCACATCGTACAAATACTATGGGTATAACAGATTGAAACAGTTCCCAAAAGGAAAACCCGTAAGATTTGGTAACAAGTTTTGGGCTTTGTGCGCTGTAGCTGCATATTGTTACAACTTTGAACTGTACATGTAGGAAGAATCATCAAGGAGGGCCTCAAGACGATCTTAAACTTGGAAGCAGGGTTGTCCTTCAAATGCTGGAAGTTATAACAGATCCTCGGTCACATTGTGTGTTCTCCGATAATTTATTCACAAGTTTTGATTTGCTAATTTGCCTCAGGGATTAAGGATATGAACCATGAGAAAGAACAGACTGAAAAAATGTCCTCTAAAAAAATTCAAGCCGATGAAAAAATAATCGCGAGGATCTTATGATTACAAATTTGATGCCAGCAATGAAATTTTCATTGTCAGGTGGCTGAACAATAAATGTGTCATAATTGGAACTAACTACGCAACAGTTGAACCAGTTACCAATGTGCATCGCTGGAAAAAAAAAAACAGGAAAAAGCTAGAGGGAACGTCACCCAACCTCACGCACTAAGTACCTACAACATTTGTATGCCTTGACAAACATAACTGGCTTGTGTCAAAATATGCCTCATCTATTAGGGGTAAAAAGTGATACTGGCCATTATTCACTCGGCTTCTTGACATGACTGTAGTAAATGCGTGGACAATATTCAAGTCAGTTCATGATAAAACGGTGAAATAAAAACATAGCTTGACTTCAAGAGATATATAAAGTATATAGTTACTGCATACCTGAAAGGAGCTGTGAAACAAAAACGCAGCGAAAACGAGCTTGGCGACATCAACCAGGCCGATAAATGATATCAAGTTTGACCTGATAGATCACGTAATTGCCAAGCGAGATAAGCAAAAGTGGTGTTCAAATAAGTTTCGTAGCAGTAAAGCTACGGTTTTCGAGAAAAGCGGTACTGCTATTTTACGACCGTAATTTGGTGTGATGCGCCGAACGTAAAATAACGGTAGTTCATAAGTGTAAAGTTGAGAGTTGTTTTAATGCATTGCAGTGAACATATGATTTCTCACACTGTCAGAATGGACGATCTAGACAAAGCAGTATTAATATACCTGGAAGAGGAAAAGTCATCGGAAGACGATGGTTCGGAGGAAGGTGAGATATTTATATGTCGATCTACAGAAGGTGCATTTGCAAATAATGCTGTATCACATGTCATAGTCTGTGATGAGGCTTTTGCTCTGCACGAAAGTCTAATGAAACCTTACCCAAGACAGCAATCTACACTATCCATCGAAAGCAGTCTTTAACTATTGGCTGTCTCGAGCTCGAAGAACAGCTGAAAATACCTATGGAATTTTATATGGTTATTTCATAATTTTCTTCAAACCTATTGCTACTGCTCAGAAACTACAGTCAAATTGATTATGTGTGCCTGTTTATTATATAACACTAGTCCACCCCCTTTATTTGAAACAAGAAAAAAGGCAAAATGAAAGAAATGCCGTAAGAAATAAAAAAAATTCAATCTCTCGAGAGTTGATGAGGCCGAGTGCACATGGCCCGTCAAAAATGCATAATGATGTTCCACAAATCACATGACACACGTTCCTATTTCTTAAGAATACCGATGATATTCATGCTTACTCGAATCTGATGGATTAATACACTGGAAATTGAGGAGTTGATGATGCTTGTATCACAGGTACGCTCATCACACACTTTCGGCTAACTTCGGACAGACAGACAGAGAGACGGACGCGGTTCTTATTATAGTATAAATTGTAAGGAGAGCACAAGTACTTGCTCCAGGTCAAAAACACCTTGGTAATGCACTTCCAGTACCCACTTTAAATTTAGTTCCTTTATCAGGGCACAATGTTCGTTGTGGAATGAATAGCACCGGCATTCGAGAAATATTTAAAAATTACTTTAACTGGCTAGGTAGTATTGAATAACAATATAATTATGCAGCACAACATTAATATACATAGGTATACTGTAATTCGCAAAATTAGTGAAAACTATGCTATGAAAACCTTAAAAGAGAAAAATCCCTAACGGAAACATTATTCCATCAAATACATCAAAGGAAATCGGCTTCAAATACTTCCAGCCTACTACAGTACAGCCCGCATGACGATATTCACATTCGTGTTAGGTTCGTGAGCTAAAGTAGAGATCCATGTGCTACGAGTTCATGAACTCACTGATTACACCCTCAATCAACTCATTTATGGCTAACCTTACTTAGTTATAACACCCTTAAATTAACGTTTTACTGTCCGCTTCTTCTAAGGCTATGATTCAAACACTGAGCTTTGACAAAATTGCATCTGCTAAAATCTAGTACCTGCAAAATAAATTCAACACCTTAATAAGTTGAGGATGGTACTTCTACAACAAATAAAAAAGCTACTGTAGCGAGTTGTTTTCAAAAGTCATCAATACACGAACTAGCCAATGGCAGAGAAGTTGTTCGCTGAATTTTTGAGCCAGTCGAGATCACTTTGCAGCTGCAATGATGTGCCTCTATGGTGCTCAACGTGGGACTCTCTATGATGCTCAACGTTCTTTGGAACTAATTTTCGATATAAGTTACATATGGATGAATAGACAGGAATTATGAATATTTTTTTTTCCCCTTTTAGAGAGGCGTATCCTAAAACAGTTTCAGGATTTATCTTCTACTCTCTTCCTGTTCAAAGTAGATTTAAATTTACAATATTCCTGTTTTTTCGTCAGCAAACATCTTAAGGCCTGTTGACACGTGCAGTGGGCAAGCGCTTCACCGGGAAAGAGAGGCTTAAACCACGCCCATTTTCTCTCGTTTCAGACTGAATGGAGCATTAGACGACAGTGTGTCTGGGTTTGGTCTTCGTCGAGCGAGCCAAAGCTTGCCAGTGCTATTTTAGATGCCGAACGTGTAGTGTGTGTCGTCTCTGCTCCCTGTTGCGATACGTGAAAAGGTTTGTAATTAAACACGTACGCATGAGGAATTGCAACCTCCACAAATAAATATTACGTACACCTTTGTGCTCGCGTGAATACTACATAAAGCGTGGACAATAGAAGAGTGAAGATTAAATTGGTTTTATTATTTTTTTTTACGAACACGTGGGTCAAAATACGAGCACAAAAATTACTTAAATGCAATGATTAAAGCACAGGGAAATGTTTGACTGAAGTGGAAAAATGTGCACAAGTGCGCTAATGCAAAATGCGCATGATTTAAACGACATGGCAATACCATACGACACAATGAGAAAACCACACCTTGGCTGTCTAGACCGATGACTCCCACAAATCGTACTTTGCGTACGCTTCGTGGCGGCATGACTGGGCCAATATGAGCATGAAATGAGCGGGTTAACATGAGCAACATAACGAGACACACAAAGAACAAGAAATTTGCTCTCCTTATTACAATGAGGGCAAGCACAACAATTTCCGGATTACTACAAAATAACTTCCCGCACTATGCATAAAATCAGAAGACATAGTCGGTGAATGGGCTAGCATGAACACGAAACATTTAAGGTGTTCAAAAATTAGTAAACACTTCGCATCACGTACCATCTGAACTCTTGCTTTGTGACCGAAACACATCCTCCTGCTAAGAGCACAACACCATAGCAAACCAATTTGATTTTATAATTAGCACGCCCAACAATGACTCGACACCTAATACAGAAAAGGGGCCATTTACGAAAATTTGCACGTTTAATTTGAACACACTGCTTACACCTATTACTTGACTTGCAATTCACTGTATGGATAATTTGCAGAGTCCTATAAACCAATTATTTCGTGCTACACTTTCTTGCAGCATGTAGATTTCGATGACCTAATACATTTCCAATATTGCCTGAAGAATACACGTAGAGTTGATCTGCCCATTTTTCATTTGTGGTCTTCTCAAGCGCCTGCTTCTCCCGGGATGTTGCTGCAGACCGCCCGATCTGACGTAATGCCGACCATCTTCACCGGTCTGCTGCCTCAGTGGTGTTACTCCCGTCCAGCGCTCTCAATTGAGCACCTCTCGTTTGAGGGCCAAGAAGATTGAACTCTGAAGATCTCGCTGCTGCGTAGCATCGTCGCAAACTTCGTCACTGAGCAGTTATTGCTTGCATGAGGGAGTTATTACGATCTTGATGTTGAAGTCGAAACATTTCTTGAATATCCCTCCGTGGAATCGTTGTTAAGCGGTCGTTAACGAACATCGCCGCGACGCTAACATGCTTCGAGGAGATTATTTGTTCGTGAAACTTCGACGTTAACTTTACTCCGATGTAAATTGTTGTTTGTGTGAAATGCATGTCGGCTGCGTGCCGACATGCCACGTTCGCCTGCCCTCAGGTCACGTGTTCTTCTCTCGCGACCTCGAAACAAAAGGACCTCTTGTCGTCGTGTCACCAGCGTAAAATCCCCCTGCTTTCTCTTCTCAGCCTCCCTATAAGTCCTCCGCTTCTTTCCTTCGAGAACATTCCCGACTGTTCCTTTGCAAAGATCACGTGTTTCACTCACGATTGGTTGAATCTTGCCTGTTTCGGGTGTTCTAAAATGTAATTGGTTCGCTCTCTGACACTCCCACGTGTGTGATCCCTTCCAGAGCGCTGATTGGCCGAAGAGATGCGCCACCCTTCGAAACTGCCTCGTACGGCGTTCCCACGCAACGCCTGTGTTGTGCGCTTTGTGTTGTGTGTGTGCCTGTGTGTGTTTTGTGTGCTGGCTTGAGATTTGTGTTCGTGTACCAGACTGTGTGTTTGTAGAAGCCTGAGCCCCAGCGAGTTTTGGACGAAGAGCCGACCGCCGGGTGACTTTGATGAATGATATCCTGTTTCAAGCACTCGAGAACGCTGCACACGATGTCGACGTCACTCGATACACAACACATTCTAATGTTTGTAGCCCAGAACAATGTTTACCTTTCTTTAAAATGTTATAGCTTCACGGAATTTAGCCCAAAAATAAAAAAGTGATATGAAAAATATCACCTAATGATTTACGTGATTTTGCCAAATATATGTGCCTAATATAATCTATTTCACCACTTTTCAAATATATATGCCTAATATAATCTATTTCACCACACCCTGCCTAAACGTTCTCTTGGAACAGTGGCGTTTAGCTGCCAAAAAATGACTTTTTTAAGCCAACGATTCGCCCACATTTTCCTCATTCGTTTGTGTTTCTTCTTTATATCCGCGACAACTGGTAGAGGTTGAAAGCGCCATTGCCTGTCGCAGAGCCACTTTCGTACATTCTCTCTCTACCGCTGCTAGGAGCAGACTGAGGATTCTACTTGGAGCAGTGCTGCACCTCTGCCATGGTCCGTGTGGACACACTGACTCCACCAAGTACTTTACTTAGCTCGTGGTGAAGCTCTCGCCCATTGACAGTGTCAACAGGCCTTTACTCTCGTTCATGACTACATCATCTACCACTCTAAGAGAAAATAAACAGGCACTTCCCATAGTTTTGCTGTAAGTTAAGGGAAGCATTTTGGCGAGATCCCCTTAGCTGCAGTCCAAAAGTCGATTCTCCCGATTTTTTTTTATTGCTTTAAATGAGTTTGAGATATGTCCCCGAATGTCTGTAAAAATATCAGGAACGCATCCCAGAGCTAACGTCCCCCCCGGGGGTGGAGAGCATCCCCCTTACGGACCTTTTTTTTCATTTTTGAACCTAGAGCAATGAAATTTGGTATACTGATAGGAAATGCAATTTAGAATCATTCATCATTCATGACAAAATACGATTTTCTTGAAAAGAAAATGGGAAATCATAGAAAACGACATTTTTGGGGGGTTTTTCTAAATGCTTTTTCTCCTACAGTTTTTGAGCTACAGTAATGATTTTGGTATCTTTGGATGCAGAATAACATGGACATTCCAAAAACTTGAATGCTTTTCCTCAAATTTCCAATATAAAAATTTAAAAAATTAAAAAGAAAATCAAAATATTCCCAAGAAAATTCAAATTTATGACGTCATAACTTTGAAACAAGAATGAATTTCGAAAAACTTCTCAATACATTGTAAAGCCCTTGTTTTTCTGCATCCAATGATACCATTATCATCACTGTAGATCAAAAACTGTAGGAGGAGAAGCATTTTTTTTCCCAAAAATAGGTCTTATAAAAAAGTAAGTTTTCAAGACGTTTGTCGTTATCACTCTGACGTTTACAAAGCTAGAGCAATGCGGTTTGTTGCATTTGAAAGTGACATGTGTGCTCTATCTAATTTACGAGTCGTAAATCAAAATTTTTCTGTAAAGCTTTCCGTAGACTTTTTTTACCCTGAAAGTATACCTTTTGCCCTGACCCTTACAAAAAAATTCATATAAATTCTGAATGAAATATATCGAAAAATCCCCTCGTAATTTAGATAGAGCACACGTTTGACTTTCATATGCAACAAACCGCATTGCTCTAGCTTTGTAAATTTCGAAGTAATTCTGAATATTGTATGTATATATATAATATTGTTGGGAAAGATTTAATTTTGGGAATTTAACTAATTTATGTCCTTTTTTTTGTGCTAACTGATTGGTGCTCTTGTGTTTTGGGGTCATGTCGAGAATAATCAATTTAGCGAATGATTTAACGAATTAAAACATGAGAATTTAGGAAAATGGTAATTATGATTTCATTCTGCGTTTTTTTAGAATTTAGGGAAATTATAATTATGTGTTATAAAATTTATTTGGTTGATTAAAATTCCAGCGGTGCGGAGGTGTAGTCTCTTCAACATTTGTGTGTGTTACAAGCCAGAATGTCTGGACGGGTGTGTGTGGTGAGCCCATAAAGGATGTGTTGTTTCAGAAAGGGTGTGTTGTTTCAGGCAGGGAGTGTGTAACTCGATCGAGAGGGGAGAAATAACAATCTCAACGGTTGAGCACTAAGACGTTCGAAAGTGCTGACGCCTTGGTCCAGGCGATAGCTGTGTATATTATGTTCTCAAGATTTTTGGCTATACAAGCAGTCTGCTGGCCCTCGGCGGGTACCGCATGCTGTGTGGGTTAATGGCACAATCTCAAACTCCATACACAGTGCTCGACAGATTTATGGCAAGCACTTGAGCGTGAAAAGGAAACTCTCAGAAATAGTCGGAGGGCTAACGTTGAGATCGGCGGTCCTGCAAACCCTCGAGAGGGAGGAGGCTGCTAAGTTACGTCAGAAGGCTCTAGGCCAATACCACGACATCAATATGGTGGGAAAGTAGTTGAAGCTAAGGAACACGAATGAGGCTTTAGCTGCTAAACAAGAAGGGCATTCGAACATGACGTAGAAGCTTCTAAGTGTGTGATTGGCCATGCGTGAACTAGAACACCGCTTTCTCGCGAGCAAGTGAGTAGAGCTGATGAGAAAAATTTAGTCTTGCGTCGGCGATCGTCGGATATAGTACGTGTTAAAAATAGGAGGTGCTGAAAATTACCCTCAAAATATGTGACATAGATATCAACACAGGGAGTTAAACTTATCAAAAATTTCGCTTAATAAAATAGTCTCCGTTTTTCCACAGAGGGTAAATTGCAGACCTGGCTAAAGCGGGGAAATCATTCTGAAGATGCCACATTAAGTTGGGAGGGTAAGAGTGATGTAATTACCTTTGGAGAAAATATTTTGAAATAGATATGATAAAAGTGTGTGGCCTTTTGTTGAAGTGAAGATTGGAATATTTAAGGGAACTTCATTAGCACGACTAGAAGTAATGAGTATTTAATTTTCATCGTGCAGGCGGGGAGGTTTTTGTCATCGGCTTGGAAGAAAGGGAGATCATGGGTCAAGATAACGAAGCGGGACGAGCAGTGTGATATCAGCAATAGACATTTTGTACTGTGCATAAGGCAAAAGTTGGAACTGAAGCTGTGTTATTTAATGAATGTATGTTTGAAGTGACACCACCTCCAGCACTGTTAGAATATGAACATGTTGTAGGGCTCATGTATCAGGACCTGTGTGATTAACGTACGGGGATATGCTGGCCAGCGGTAGCATTTATTGTCATTCTGTTATGTAAGCTGTTTAACACATGAAGTTTCTAGCATACCATTACTCAATTTACACCAGTTCTAATACCATACATTGCGTGCGCTTATCGATGTTCTGTATGATGTATTGCCGTAAATTATAAATTAAGTGAATTTTCACGTGTATAAAATCCCCCCCCCCAAATTTGGTAGCAAGCAGCCCCTCATCATAACTGATGCGCTCTGAAAAACGCGCATTGAGTAAGTCGAGTACAACGTACATCGGTGAGTACTGCCCAATTTTAGTATACACATTTTGTAGTAGTGTTGATTTGTTTTGGGCTTGCCCATAAATTTTCCTTGTGTTTGCTGTGCATTTTATTGAGGTATGCCAACCCCTCAAGCGAGCATTCGGTCTTCTCATTAGTGTAAATTAATGAGAGACGAGGCAGACAGCTTTCTCGTGACATCCAAATTTGGCAAAGATCAACGCGATCGCTTTGTAATATTTTGTGAGTGTAGTATGACAGTTGCATTGTATTTTTTTTTTTTTGCGTAGTTATTTCATGTGCAAAACGTACAGAAATTCAGTAGAGGTACATGTCTCGTAGTGATGATTTTCTGTGTTCCGGTGTGAGAAGCCAGCAAGCACACGGCCATATAGATCAAGAAAGTGAAAGTGGTTATAAAAGTGATAAGTTTGAGTGAGAAAATTCTGGTGTGTTCACTCAATTAATTTCAAAGTTTCAGTAAAAGTTTTACAGTGAGTAGGTGTGGAAAGCATTTGAGTGATCGCAAATTTTTGAGTTTTGGAGAAAGTGAATAGGAGAAGATCGACACTATGCCTGCCCGTGGGAGAAGGAATCACGACCGCAGAAATGCGCCAGCAACGCCACCACAACCCGAAGAGGAAGCAGTAAACATGCCCGTGGTAACGAGTTGCGTGGGGGCCATTGGTGCTAAATTCAGGAGGGGCGATAATGTGGGGGAACATATGGCAAGATTGAAGTTTTTGACGGGTAATCTGAATAACAGTGAGCAGGTGAAAGCCTTCTTCCTTTGCCTAGGTCCACAAGAAGCAAAGGAGTGCAATCTAATAATTGATACACTAACGAACCTACGAGAAGCAGAAAACTGGCTGCGCTCTTACGACGACCAGGTCGAACATCCAACTCAAGCGCTGTTTGAAATAGTAACCAAGAAACAAACAAGCCGGGAAGGAGTGTCAGAGTACCTGACGCGCCTGGAAAGGCTGTACAACGAGAATTATCTGGAACATCCGGAACGAATCCTTGTAGATTTGATGTGGCTCGGATTAAGGGAGAACATCACAAGACCATTTCGAAGTGATGCGCGACCTACGACAGTACAAGAATTGAGGGACATGGCAATCGAGGTGGAAAATCGACGGATAGTACCAGTACCAAGGGAAACGACAGAGAAGAGGGAACCGGAGAGAGAGAGAGCGCAGCGAAGCGAGAGGAGGCCACAGCATGAGACTGCACGTGTCGGCCATACGATGCGGCATTCACCACAACGGCCTGGAGGGTACCGCCATGAAGTGCCACCCTGGAGAGAAAGGAACAGACAGACACGACACTCTCCTTATCATCGAAGAGGAAATTATGAAGCACCCCACTGGAGCGAAAAAGGCAGACTTAGGAGTCATCAGCACCAAATTTACCACACAAGAGAACCACAGCCGCAACCGGAAGTAACACCTGCACCTGCAATGGACTTGGCACAGTATAAAGCGGTGCCACCGCCGTGCGTCAACTGTGGAAGATTTGGGCACCTAAGAGCTAATTGCAGAGTGCAACAGTTTGCAGGACAGCCAAAAAACGGAATAGGAGACCGTTAGCTCCAATAATAAATCCCAGCGTGATACTCCAAGTGAATGGTGCACCTGTTACCGCACTTCTTGACACCGGAGCAAATATATGCTTGGTAAAAGAGCGTGTGGTTGCGGGGATTAAAAATGCTAGTGTAAAAGGAACATCCACTGCATTAAAGACAATTGGAGAGGAACCCGTACCAGTGCTGGGAAAGATTAATGTGCCAATCAAAGTTAACGGTCAGAAAATTGTACAGAGATGTTTTGTTGTGCGGGAAAATGCATTCCCAGGAGACCTGCTAATAGGAGTGGAAGTTATGAACAAAGTCAACGCAAAGCTAGACTTCGGAAAATGTAGGGCATCATTCTTTGGCACTTACGTGAACATGTTTTCAGCACCAGGACACGCTTCTCCGAAAATTCTGTGTGTGACGAGGGAAGAAACATCTGTAACTCTGGCTGAGGACATTACAGTGAAGCCTCGCACGCAAGCCATGGTAAAGTGCCGAGCAGATGGCAAGTTTGATGGGAAGGAAGTAATTTTAGAGCCTAGAATTAAGTGGGCGCCGTACGTCGGAGCCACCGCTGCAAAGGTACAAAACGGGTATGTTTTGATGCCTGTACTTAACCCTTTTGCCGAAGAAATCGCTCTGACTGAAGGAGCAATAATTGCAACATGCCACGAAATCGCGAATGAAGATGCAACTGCAGAAGAAAACAATGCGGAAATAGCGAAGCAGAAGATCACCGCAGAGAGAAGCGCTTCCAGCAAATTGATGAGCTTGATCTCAGTCACTTGGATGCTGAAAAACAAGAACAAGTTAGGAACCTGCTGAAGGAATATCACAAGACGATTAGTGCAGACGAGATGGATATTGGCCATGTGAAAGGAGTGAAATACAAAATTTTGCTGAGTGATTACAGGCCAATTCAAACGAAAGGGTGGCGTATTCCGTACACCAGCCAAGAAATTATTGATAAAAAGGTCTCGGAGATGATTGAAAGTGGAGTTGTGCAAGAGAGCACAAGTGCTTGGAAAAATCCGCTCGTACTCGTAAGGAAACCTGGAGGAGGCCACAGAATTTGCCTTGATCTGCGAGCTGTGAACATGCGAGTGGTGAACGAACATTACCCGATTCCCAACATCATAGGAACCCTGGAAGAAGTTGCTGGGAAAGAGTACTATTCCATTGTCGATGCAAAATCAGCCTTCCATCAAATTGAGCTAGATGAAGAAAGTAAGCAGTACACTGCATTTCAGACTCGACAAGGCAACTTCGAGTACGCTCGGCTGCCTACGGGACTCAAGTGCTCAACATCAGTGTACCAGAGAGTAATTTGTCATGTTCTGAAAAGGCAGCTGGGAAAATTCGCCGCTATTTATTTGGACGATGTGTGCGTTAGCTCTATGACTTTTGAGAAGCACCTAGAAAATTTGAGGGAAGTGTTGCACGAATTTCAATGTGCCGGAGTCAAAATAGGCTTGGACAAGTGCAAGTTTGCGCAAAAAACAAGTGAAGTACCTAGGATGTTACATCAGTCGTGAGGGACTCATTCCGGACCCCAAAAATGTTGAGGCCATGCAAAATTACCCTAGGCCGACGACCGCACGCAAAGTTCGCTCGTTTGTAGCAGCGCTCAACTTCTACCGGCGATTCATTCCGCATTTCGCTACAACAGCTGCACCTCTTAATGCGCTGACTAAAAAGGGGGCAAGATTCAAGTGGGAGGAAGTACACGAGCAAGCCTTCTGTAAACTTAAGCAGCTCATGATAGAAGCTCCAGTTCTGAAGAAACCTTCTCTTAATGAGACGTATTACTTGAGCTGTGATGCCTCAAATGAGGGCTCTGGCGCGGTCCTTGCGCAAAAATATAATGGTAAGGAACAACCGATTGGATACTTCAGCAAAAGATTCAATGATGCTGAAAAACGTTATTCAATAACGGAGCGGGAAGGATTAGCAGTGGTCGCCGCTGTAAATCACTTTTCACCTTATCTGTACGGTAATAAATTTGTTGTAATTACTGATCATACGGCCCTGAAATATTTGTTCAAGGGTAAAAACACCAAGAACAACAGAATTATGAGGTGGGCACTAACACTCTCGCAGTATGATTTTGAGGTAATTTATCGGCCTGGAGCGCAGAACGTGGTGCCCGACGCATTGTCGAGAAACATTGCGAACGATAACGAAGAAGAAAATCGAGATGACGAGGCCCCTAAAACAGTGTTCGTCACGACGATGTTAGATGAAACTCCCAGCGTACAAGAGGCGGAAAGCAGCTTGCGGCAAGAAAATGTGCGAGCAGAACAATTGAAGGATCCTGTTTGGGGACCTGTACTGAGATATCTTGAAGGTGACAAATTAGGGGACGCTCCAAGTCTTGCTCTGAAATCCGAAATTTTCACCGACGAAGGCATATTGTATTTCAGAAAAACACAACGAAAGCCTAATAGAACAAGGCACTTAATCGTTGTGCCAGACGCTCTGAGGGAAGCAGCAATAACGTTAGCGCATGATAGCACAATCGCTGCACACCAAGGTCGTGCTAAAACGTGGAAAAAGCTCATGGAATTTGGGTACTGGATTAACATGTCTCGCGACGTTAACAAATACATCGATTCGTGCATGCAGTGCCAGAAGCGTAAGATCAACAATCGCATTTGTGTTAGCATGGGTTCATTCCCTGAAATTGACAAGCCTCTGGACAGAATAGGTGTTGATTTAATAGAAATGCCAGTCTCGAATGAGGGCCACAAGTACATCTTGACCGTGGTTGATCACTTCAGCAGATATGTTGCAGCTTTCCCACTCAGAAGCAAGACAACTGAGGAAGTGACTCGAGCGTTAACTAAATTCGTAACCACGTATGGCCCTGCGAAAGCGCTCGTCTCAGACAGAGGTACAGAGTTCACATCAACATTGTTCCGTAACGTGTGCGAAAGATTAAAAATAAAATACTACAACACATCAGCATATCATCCCCAATCAAACGGAATGACGGAACGTCAGAACAAGAACATCAAAACGGTTCTGTCTCACCTCGCAGCCAGCGATCAACCATCGTGGCATGATGCTTTGCCGTGGACATGCTTGGCACTGAACACAAGTTATCAAAGTGTTATTGAAGAAATACCGTATTATTTATTCTTTGGTAGAGACGCTGAAATTCCTGTAGTTGACTGGTTAAAAACCCCTCGCATGGATTATTCTCTTGGGGACAATTACAGTGCCGAGGTGAGCGCCCGACTTCACAATGCGTTCAAAGTAGTGAAGGCCAAGTCCAAGGCTTCACACGACAAGTCGGTGCAAATGAAGGAAAGAGGTGTGAAAAACAACCAGGTGGAGAGCGGAGATATTGTTTTATTACACAATCCGACAGGAAAGGCCGAAGCTGCAACCGCGTGGCCTACCGACTGGTTAGGCCCCTATCGTGTCCTTGAAAGGAATGCCACAAATGCGACCATTAAAGCACTATATAGTAACCGACAAGAAAGGGTTCATTTGGATAGATTGAAAGTTGCTTTCCTACGGGGCGAGGCTTTTCCCGGCACGTCGGACGTCGCAGCTGAACCAGGGAATGGAAACGGATATGAAACTATTGAGAGAGAAGATGAAGACCTGAGGACAGAGAACCACGTAAGCGCGAGAGCTGCGTTCAAGGAGCGGCGAAGCTACAATTTGCGTTCAAGGTGTAGGTGAATTGCCACTTGGAAGCGGGCTGCAGTGGACTGAGATCATGCGTCACCTTAACTTTGTGATATGTGTTCTTGTGCGTTCAATTTTAGCAGAGCTCTTACGTAGGAGTGAGTTTTTTTTGCGCTGTATTGCTTTAATCTAAATGTGTTCTTTAGTAGAATTGTGCTATTCTAGTTGTGAATTAAAGGTAATCTCCCTCACGAGAGTGTGATGCTTCGTTCAATAGGAATATGCTCTAGGTTATGTAACTCCAACTTTCTTTGCTCACAAGAAATTTCGTCTGGATGAAAATCTTGTTGAGCGATCTAATCTTATGCTATGCGTAATTCTCATTTTCTGTCTTGCTAAGTAAAGAGAATTGAGCGTTTACTAGGTTAACGTCGTGTGTTTCTCAAGAGGAGTACTTTGTTTCCTTTGTAGGATGCTTATATTCTCGCCAGCTTCTCATGAAGCGTGCGCGCTTCATACGAGACAGCTCTAGCGAAAGAATTAAGTTTCATCAGAAGTTCTTAGGCTTATGTATCTCAGGCTTGCTAATTTTATCAATACCTTTAGACCGTTCATTTTCGTAACGGGGAGAATATGTTTAGCGTCAGATTATAGGTCGCGTATTCTTTCGTGCTGTAGTGTTGAATTTTCTGACTTTGTGTCTTTCTCTTGCCTGAAAGAATATCGTAAACACGGTATTCCGGAAGGAATTATTCTCAACTTACTCTGTAGAGTGTAGCACATTTCCCTTTCAGATTTAAGGAATTAATTCTTGGTAGATTGGCGTAGTATGTACTTCAGCCCAAAACAGGCCAGAACAATTGCATAACATGAATACGTCTCGTATGAGCAGCAAATTGAGGAAGGATCACGTGGAATATAAGTAATTATTTACAAGAACAACTAACAGATAACAACTGTACAACATAAGGGATTCATCGTACTTGTATTGGAATCGTTTCACAGTAGAACAAATTCCAGCGTTGCATTAGGAAACGACGAAGATGTATGTGAGGCTGAAATTTTGCACCATCTTCAGAAGAATGCGAGGGCACAAGTGATTGCCTCAGAGTTGCTTGTGGTCAAACTCGCGGCGAAAGACATCGTTAGCCAACAGCAGAGCCAGGAAAGGGCTGCACAAGTAATTGGTACTTAAGACTTCAAAGTGGAAAGCACCACAGAACGCCGGAGCATCATCGTGAGGAAGGAAGGAAGAGAATACGAAAATAAAGCAGATAATGTTCTAGGGCGCCGTAATGTAATAGTGTTCAAAAAATGCTTTTATAAATGGGTACCCAAATGAACCAATGATAATGCTTTTATATTATTGAGTATGGAATCTAACTTGATTTATTTGGAATTTGCATTGTGACATGAACGCTTAGAAAGGCATTCCTGATACTCGCATGCAAGTTTCCTGTGAATTTTTTTTACTAGGCAAACGATCACATTGGAATATTGAAGCCGTATTTTTAGGCATCTCTATTTATACGTGAAATGAAAATGTAAAAAGAGATTTCGGCGGATAGGCTTTGAATGAAGCGGACGGTCTTCAGAGAATATTAACCCACGGAATTCTCGCATAAATAAGAGTGTTCACTCGAATAAAATAAAACATCATCTAGTGTCTACCAGATTCCACGTGACGTCAAGGGATACTGAGGGGGGTTCTACAGGATACCAGTGTGCACTACGCAGGATTATGCCTCGGAATACTTCAGCATTACTTCGTGGGATTGGAACCCCATCGCGAGGGGAGACTTAATCGAATAAAAAAAAAAAAGAGTTATCGACGCTTCAACTCGTACTCTTCGACAGACCAACATAAGTTCCTGATTCGCCAATTCGTCTGATCAACGAAGCGGCATTCACGAGTAGTCTGACGATTAAAATTGAGTTCGAATATACGTCCTAAAATGTATGTGAAAGATTGTACTTAACATGATTTAGTGGTAACTTGAATCGTGATTATGATCCGTGTTACCGAATGAAATCGTGCAAGTAATGTGGTGTATAGAAATTTTATATGAGGCTGGATATTGGGATCACAATCCTTCCTTCTGAAAATGAGTACCTATCTTCAACGCGTGTGTGATGGCATTGGAATGCCAGAAGAGAAAAATGGAAGGACAGCAAACTCCGTCAACGACACCCAAGGAGTGAACAGCGAATCGTCAAAAGCAGCGTCAAGGAATGATAGAACAAAAGATGCAAACGGCTAGAGAGATCTGGAAGACAAAAACATCGACACTTGAGGATATTTGAGAATGTAGGAAATGTGTACACTAGATTTTGTGAATGTTATTAGGATTTAGTACTCAAGTATTTAGTACGCACTTCAGTTCGGCGGGAAAAACAGACGCATCGGTTAGATGAAGATGACACAATATATTACGCTGTGGCTGATTGTATTGTAATAAATAAGATTGTTAAATGTAATGTACCATGTTTCTGCGGAATTAATTTAGAACATAATTGGCTTAAGTAGATGTGTACCATTTGTGTCTTAAATTGGCTAATAATTCAGTTCATTGTTCAAATGAATAACATAACGCTAATACAAAAAAAAAAAAAAAAAAATTGTCGAGTCAATTTTTTTATGTAAAGGAGCGGGGATGTTGGGAAAGATTTAATTTTGGGAATTTAACTAATTTATGTCCTTTTTTTTGTGCTAACTGATTGGTGCTCTTGTGTTTTGGGGTCATGTCGAGAATAATCAATTTAGCGAATGATTTAACGAATTAAAACATGAGAATTTAGGAAAATGGTAATTATGATTTCATTCTGCGTTTTTTTAGAATTTAGGGAAATTATAATTATGTGTTATAAAATTTATTTGGTTGATTAAAATTCCAGCGGTGCGGAGGTGTAGTCTCTTCAACATTTGTGTGTGTTACAAGCCAGAATGTCTGGACGGGTGTGTGTGGTGAGCCCATAAAGGATGTGTTGTTTCAGAAAGGGTGTGTTGTTTCAGGCAGGGAGTGTGTAACTCGATCGAGAGGGGAGAAATAACAATCTCAACGGTTGAGCACTAAGACGTTCGAAAGTGCTGACGCCTTGGTCCAGGCGATAGCTGTGTATATTATGTTCTCAAGATTTTTGGCTATACAAGCAGTCTGCTGGCCCTCGGCGGGTACCGCATGCTGTGTGGGTTAATGGCACAATCTCAAACTCCATACACAGTGCTCGACAGATTTATGGCAAGCACTTGAGCGTGAAAAGGAAACTCTCAGAAATAGTCGGAGGGCTAACGTTGAGATCGGCGGTCCTGCAAACCCTCGAGAGGGAGGAGGCTGCTAAGTTACGTCAGAAGGCTCTAGGCCAATACCACGACATCAATATGGTGGGAAAGTAGTTGAAGCTAAGGAACACGAATGAGGCTTTAGCTGCTAAACAAGAAGGGCATTCGAACATGACGTAGAAGCTTCTAAGTGTGTGATTGGCCATGCGTGAACTAGAACACCGCTTTCTCGCGAGCAAGTGAGTAGAGCTGATGAGAAAAATTTAGTCTTGCGTCGGCGATCGTCGGATATAGTACGTGTTAAAAATAGGAGGTGCTGAAAATTACCCTGAAAATATGTGACATAGATATCAACACAGGGAGTTAAACTTATCAAAAATTTCGCTTAATAAAATAGTCTCCGTTTTTCCACAGAGGGTAAATTGCAGACCTGGCTAAAGCGGGGAAATCATTCTGAAGATGCCACATTAAGTGGGGAGGGTAAGAGTGATGTAATTACCTTTGGAGAAAATATTTTGAAATAGATATGATAAAAGTGTGTGGCCTTTTGTTGAAGTGAAGATTGGAATATTTAAGGGAACTTCATTAGCACGACTAGAAGTAATGAGTATTTAATTTTCATCGTGCAGGCGGGGAGGTTTTTGTCATCGGCTTGGAAGAAAGGGAGATCATGGGTCAAGATAACGAAGCGGGACGAGCAGTGTGATATCAGCAATAGACATTTTGTACTGTGCATAAGGCAAAAGTTGGAACTGAAGCTGTGTTATTTAATGAATGTATGTTTGAAGTGACACCACCTCCAGCACTGTTAGAATATGAACATGTTGTAGGGCTCATGTATCAGGACCTGTGTGATTAACGTACGGGGATATGCTGGCCAGCGGTAGCATTTATTGTCATTCTGTTATGTAAGCTGTTTAACACATGAAGTTTCTAGCATACCATTACTCAATTTACACCAGTTCTAATACCATACATTGCGTGCGCTTATCGATGTTCTGTATGATGTATTGCCGTAAATTATAAATTAAGTGAATTTTCACGTGTATAAAATCCCCCCCCCCAAATTTAGTAGCAAGCAGCCCCTCATCATAACTGATGCGCTCTGAAAAACGCGCATTGAGTAAGTCGAGTACAACGTACATCGGTGAGTACTGCCCAATTTTAGTATACACATTTTGTAGTAGTGTTGATTTGTTTTGGGCTTGCCCATAAATTTTCCTTGTGTTTCCTGTGCATTTTATTGAGGTATGCCAACCCCTCAAGCGAGCATTCGGTCTTCTCATTAGTGTAAATTAATGAGAGACGAGGCAGACAGCTTTCTCGTGACAATATTTTTTTTCAATAATTAATTCTCTATGGCCTTATGAAAAATTTTTGTTTAAGATAAGTTGTTACAAATGTGGAGATCTAGTAATCTGCAAATTTTCATAGACGTACGTCCGATAGAACAAAAGTTGACCAGTTTATCAAAATGCTTCCCTTAAGCTTCTGTATCATCGATTTGCATATTTAAACTGTTTTTTGTTTTCTTTCGACGATGAAAATGTAGATGCAAGTAAACTCTGCACGCCGTAGTAGAGGAGCAGCCGTGTTGTCAATATTTGTAATTCGGTCTTTACAGATGATTACTTTACTCAGCAATACACTAAGTAGCACTGATAGTGATTCTTATAAAAATGATTGTGAAGCTGAGCAACAAAAAACCCTATTTTTAATGTGTATTTACCAATTAAGAACACGGCCATTTGATAACGTAGAGTTGAAGAATTAGTCATGGGCCTCCAAAATTTAGCGTCTCTTATTTCCTAAGCTGTAGCTTGTCAAATTCTTTTAATAGTTCTCTCCATATTGATTTTTGTAAGCATTTAATAATAGGAAGTCATTTTAAATGCCACAAAACTTCAAATAAGTCCAGTTAGATTCATATGCGTCGGAAAATAACAAGTGAAAAAGTCAAATTACTCCTCAGAGATTATAAAAGAGCTAAAAAAATATAGGAAACTTTTGAAATTATTTATCAACATTTATCAGCATTTTCTCAATGAACGAATCACGTCATGCTAGATTCTTGTATGCATCGCGTGAAATTCTTAAACTTTTTTGAATACGTTGTCTCTCCAAACCTTTTAAGTCAGATATCAGATTCAGAACGATTTGCCAGTGTTTTATCGAAAACTTATGCCCTGACCCCGACTCGGCTACTCTCGGTCTCCAGATTTGACGCGCGATGGGATTCTGTAGCTAAAATGGCCTCGCTGTCTTCTACCATTGAGGTTTCTTCCAAAGTGTCAAGAAGTATTTCAATTTTTACAATTCCTTCAGGTCCTATTGTTTTTCTATGTGAATTTCTCTCGTTCCAGCTCGTGAAATTCAGCCAAACGCTAGATTCACTGACAGAATGGGATACTAAGCTCTGCAATAATAATTTCAAGAATGTACAGAATATCCACAATAGAATAATTTTCTTTGTCCCACAGCATTATACATGCTTTTACAAGCTAATTGATTCCCAATCCAACTTAGAGCCGCATTCCTACTTCAAACATTCTGAACCCTACCATTTTCAGGGCTCTCATTAGTGTCTACTTTAATGTTTCAGATCAGATTGACGATATTCCCTCCCTATTAGTCCTCATTATTTTTACTCAAATCCTCGAATTAATTACTGACTAGTAGAATACACCCTAGGTAATATAATTGCTGACTCAATTCGATCATATTACCTAGGGTGCCGACAAAGTGTTTTTTTATCACATTTTAAACTTGATTTAAAACAATGTCAAAACCATTTTCTGCTTTAGATAAAGGTATACAAATGTTACCGAACGATCTACCATCTTTTAGGTAACTATTAATTATTTTGCCTATGTATTGAAATTTATAGTAAACTTTCAACTGCTATTGGACCATACCGAGCGAGTCCGACAGATTGTCGCGTCACTAAATGAGCTGAAAATCACGGTATTTAACACCCACAGTAAGAACTACAGCAGCTCATCCTTACAGTGGTGACCGGTAAACAATGAATTATAAATCAGAAATAAAACAGGAATTTCAGTACCTAAGGTAGTGCGTAAGCTCGTTGCTTCAAAATGAGATTTATCGCTATTCCTTTGCACGTCATGCATTCCTGCACTTTAAAATATAAAGTAATTGATGAAAAATGATTTTATTATCAACCGCTTAAGATTTATAAATAAATTACCTCACCTTTTTTGAGATATTGCACAATTTTATCGGCAAACATTTATTTCAGCGTAAATATTTTATTATTTATTTAGGCTTGCACGTTGTAAATCGATCTTACATCCTTCAATGCCAGAATTGTTTGAATGCGGTAATGTCACATAAGTCAGGCATGCAGTAAGCATGTTCACTCCAATTATTGCATGTCATATTCCTCGGATCTAATTACTTATCAATAAACCTTTTCTTTCATAATCAACATTAATCATTTTCACTCATCATACTCTCCGTAAAACAAGTCAATTGTGCACTCGTACAGGCTCGTGTTTCACTGCGAAGGCTATATCGTTCAAGGCGTTTTTCCAACGTCTCAACGCTTTTATTCTCGTCTTCAGAAAAGTGATGAGGTTATTTTCGTGTTTTTTTTCGATTTTAAGAACATAAAGAGTACAGTTTTGCTCTCAATTGATTCAACCGCTGCCATGGATGTTAAAGCACCTATTATGAAATTTCCACAAAAAATTTATGGATTTTTTCATTAATATATTTTCAAAATACATTGTACGAAAATCCAACCTCCGTATTGATTTTTTGGAACCTAATAGTTTTTCTTCTTTTCTATTTTTATTTTCCTTTAAGATAATCAAAGCTGTCAAAACGAATGAGGTTAATGCAAAAGCTGGTTATAGAAAAGAATAACACTGGAAAAAGCATGATGGTCTTTGTGCAAAACGCTTGAACATGATTTATCACAAGATCAAGGCTCAATTGCGTTGCACCCTGCAAATTTCTGAGCGAGAAACCACAGGCTAGGCCGCTAAAATAAAGGCTCCTCTCAGTAAGTTCAGGGAAGGTTCGCTCGTGCTTTCTGTTAATAACTTTTTTAGTCTTGAGGCAAAATTTAATTTCTAAAATAGTAGAGAGATGGGAAAGTTCCTCTGATGCATCCCAGACTCGCAACAAAAGAAGTTTTACAGAGTCAAAACACTACCTCGGTCACTGTATGGGCTGGCATATTCAAAACACAGAAATTTTCTCACACATTGTTCAACAAGGCGCGAAAGTGAATTCGAATAGAAGTCTCAAACAAATGACAAATTTTCATTCGAAGCCTTAAAGAAACTGGAAAGTTTTTCAAACATAAGGCGTCTTTTTTCAACACAACAACGCACCCTCTCTCACGTCAAACAGGATGCGATGGTGGTATCAGGAAATTTTTAGGGGGTTTCAAGCAATTAGACCACGTTTCATCAACACACTTATTTTTTGCCCAGTTCGTTCTAATGTTTGATCTCTGTTCGTCCTACCACACAACAAGTGACGCTCTAAAGCGCTCACTTGCGAGGCATGGAAGAAAATGAACAATTTTTTTGCGTATAGCGGCAAAGAATTTTCGAGGCAAATACGAGTTTATGATACGGACTGGGGAGAAAAGTGGTGAGTAATAATGAGTTATAATGTTCATGAACTAATCTAGTATGGTATAAACTATTTTATAGGGTTCACTGAGATAAAAAAAATACATTTATTACAGCGTTCGTTCATGGAATTTGTCTGTATACTATTTATAATACAACGTTCAAGAATCTTAAGTTGAAAAAATTTAAATGAATGAAGAATCAAACTTCTTCAGTTTATTTCAATTCGAGCTGCAGCATTTCAGATTTTCCCTTGTTTATCATATGTTAAAATTATGAACCACATTTGCCAGTTGGATCTTCGTATACTTCTGAAATTGAGAACTGTGAGAGTAAAATTGAAAACGAACGTTCTTTTTTTGATACAAGCAGACCTTCATGAATATGTTTTTGCCGTATTGTGGGGTTGAGGAAATTCCTAATTTTTGAGCTGAATTTAAATTTTTCCCTACTTGTTTGATGAGCTGACGTTCAAGTTTGAATAACTGTGTCCATATAAACCGTTTAACCATTAATCCAGTCCCTATTATCAATGCATTCAGTATTCAAAGAAACTCTTATGCTCTGTGTTGGCGCAAGAGTTACTCACTTCTCGAAGCTCTTCCGTTCGGCCGTGTAACTCCGCCAGATGACCTGTACTCTGCCCGCTAGAGCATTGGTTCCCGACCTGGGGGTAAATTACCCCCTGGGGTAATTTAGCAATTTTTCGGGGGTAATGTAGGGGTGATAGAAAAATGTTAAGAATTCTGAACATCAAGTAAGCATTGGTGTTAGGATTAATGTTAACTTTGTCTTAGTATTTTAAGTTTAAGTTTAAGTCGATGGAGCACCGGCGATGATGGGTGGTCATCGTGGATTACGGGACCTCATACAAGCTGTTAATCCAGAAATTTCTGTAGATCATTGCATCATTCATCGGTTCTCTCTTGGAACGAAAAGCCTGCCTGGTTATCTGAAGTTAGTGTTTGAAGATGTGTTGAAAATCGTCAACTTCATCAAGTCCAGGGATGTGAATTCGCGCATATTCATGGAGCTGTGCTAGGAAATGAGAGAACAGTATCAAGTTCTTCTTTACCACACCGATGTTCGCTGGTTGTCACGGGGCAAGGTTGTACATCGTGTCATTGAGCTCCGAAAGGCTATTCAGGAATTTCTGGGACAAAAAGGATCTCCTTTTGCTACAAAGTTCACTGATAAGGAGTGGCTTGCTCGACTTTGTTACTTGGCTGACATATTTGCGGATCTGAACAGTGGTAATCTGCAACTCCAGGGCCGAAACACGACTGTCATTGATGCCCGTCACACTGTGGCTGCATTTCTGGCGAAACTGAGACTCTGGATTCGGCGCTTGGAGAAAGGAGTGATCGCCCAGTTCCCCACCCTAGACCTGTTTATTGAGGAGAATAGTCATGATACTGGATCTCTTCTACAGACCATCAACAAAGAGATGAGCGACCATTTGAAGGGGCTTGAAACAAGCATGCATCACTACTTTCCAGAGAGTGCCCAAGAAACACCCAGTCTTCAGTGGATCATTCATCCCTTCTCTGTACCTGATGAGGCCATTCATGATGATGATTTCCCTGCAAAGGAGGAGTGGATCACAATGCGAGCCAATGAAGCCTTGAAAATCGAATTCCAAAACCAAAATGCAGATTCCTTTTGGATTTCACGACTAGCCGACTCGCCAACTCTGTCGTAGAGAGCCTTGAAGTTGTTGGTATCATTCTCAACAACGTATGTGTGCGAGAAGGGGTTCTCAACTGTGCTGGAGATGAAAACAAAAAAGAGAACTCGCTTGAATGTTGCAAACGATGCCAGGCTGGCACTTTCAACCACGAAGCCAAGAATTCCTCAACTAGCTTCAAATATGCAACTCCAACCATCTCACTGATGCTCATGACATCGTTGGTAAGTCATTAGAGATGCAAAATATACTAATAGAATAAATAAAAGAAATTATCTCTAGTGTTTTAGTTTATCCATATATATAATAATGTTGACAACATTTTTTGAAAGGGGTAACATGCTTAATGTGGCATGCTAAATTGGGTAACAAGCTGAAAAAGGTTGGGAACCACTGCGCTAGAGGCTGAGGAGGACAGTCGCCCGTGGCTAGGTTCTCACTCCTTGTCAGCAGTGCCCTCTCTTTATCTTTTGGTGTCAAATTTGTTGTCACCTCTAATCATGGGCAAGTAACCCTATAAATTTTATTTCAACAGCATACCCTCAGCAGCTAACTACTGATTAAGAATTTATTTCAAAAACACTTTTAGTGAATATTCGTATTAAAGCAAGAAAGAAAATAAAAAATTTAATTCAAACGATCATAAATTTAATCTCCTGGGAAAGTCATAGAATCGTCTTTCGCCTCTAATATTTGTTCCTGATGCCAGGCCTCACCACAAGATATACAACAATATTCATTCCCCGATAATTTTTTCAAACAAAGAAATACCTTTCCTTGAAATGTATGTCTTCGCTCATACGAGCTAAATCTGCTACTGGCACACGGATTCATGACTCACGAGTTACGAATGTGTAATCAATAACTGCATTATAATGGCAGTACAGCTAATGGCGTGAGTACGACTGTGATTTTACACTCTTCGAAATCTTTCCTAGTGACCCTCGAATTTTCTCCTTGTATTTTCAACGACGAATGATGTATTGCAGTCAGGGCAGAACTCCAGCACTCTTGACGAAGTGCACGAGTTAACGTTGATAGACTTTTGTATTGTGTAAAGAATGAAAGTATGGTGCGATGTGCGTACCACGGCCTCGAAAGATTGGTTTAATACAAATGTATTGGTGCATTAAATCATAATATTCAACGAAATTCTTCAGGGATTTTTGTTAGTACTTGAACTGTGAGGTAACCTTTTCTGATGTTGCTCTCTCAACGACTCCCTGCTTCTTGTGGTGTTTATGACAGGTAATGCTTACTGAGTATATCTTCGAGCTCTGAGGAAACAATGATTCTGTCTCAAGCCAACAAGTTTTTGCAATGAAACGTTTTATACATGAAAAATGTTTATATGTTGTGAGAACTGTATGTGTTAAGCATATTCGAGTAGTCTAAATATGCAGTCTCAAGTAGTCTTGAGTGAGTATTGTTTTTAAAATAAAAAACCTGTTTCATGCAGAGGCTTGAGGAGGGAACTTTCCTTTTCTATACATACATGAGTTCAATCCATCAACGTGAGAGGTAATATGCTCATTCTCTGCACTGACAATAAACTTAGTTTTTGAAGAAAATAAATTTTTGCTCCCGTGCAAGTCAAGATGTTCCCTCAATCAGATCTTGTTCCACACCGAAACATTGCGTTCAACTCAACTTCAATTTGATTTCTACATTTTACGTAGAGTAGGTGCATATTTTCGAACTGTATCCTTCATTTAATGATATAAGCATTATCTGATCAACATGATTTCAGTAACTTAATTGCATGTCACATTGCGTTACGTTAGTTTTATTCTATTTCCTACTTTAATTTCAAAGTATGATTCAGGAATTGAAAAGAAAACCACCTGAAGGGCTCACTCACTCGCAAAGTCGCAATTATTGAAAGAAGAAAAGGTAAACACAAGTGCATTACCTGCAGATCAATTCTTAAACGCGAGACAAGCGAGATGTGGTAGCTACAAAACATTAAATATTATTTTTGCGATCGAAGTCTACTTTTTGTAGGTTTATTGAGCTTGACTCAGATAAAATACGAGGATCATTCTTAATGGTCCACTTGGATAAACTTTAAATATACCAGAAAGAATTGAAGCGACGATTTGTACAAGAGAAAAAATAACGAGAAATTGCGCTCACGTTTGAGGCATCATAGGCTAGCGTATTAAAAATGCTAGCTAATTTGATCCATGCCTGCTAACATTCTAAACTGCATTAACTTTTGAGGCAGTTTCAGCCATCGCAGTGTTAAAAAATATTCTAACTGCTTCTAGTGCTTCATGAGTCAAGTTACGCTTCATGGCTCAACAATATCAAGTGATGCAAAACAATAAATCCTCTATTGTATTTATGTCAGAATCAGAACTGCGCGGCATGTATGTAGAAAAGCCAGGCCACGCTTACTGAAGTGCGGCTGATTGCAGTTAATTTAATTAAGGAATTTTAAAGTTAGATTTTCGCGACTGAATTACATAATGACTGACATTTTCACAATCAATTTTTTTCTTTGAACGCTAACTGCACGAGGCGAAATCAAGAAGGAATGAAATAGAAAGGAAAACAGTCGATTTCCAAAAAAGTTCATTCAAAAAGTATAACATATTGGATTTTGAGTTTCTCGGTTTGTGGGTTTTATATCTGACTGGTGAGAAAACCACAAATAAGTATGTTAATATCTATGATAGTGATTGAATCAACTGTGAGCAAGGCTGAATTATTTGAGAGTTAGTAGATCTTACAATTTCCATCTCCTTCAAAGTTGTCTTCGTGTGAATCGATACAACGAATCCAGCGATTTTCCCCTGCTTAAAAAAAGTAAAAAATATTTTTCATTAATGCCGTAAAGCCACTCTAGCATTTTTCGAATGTCTTCTACTGTGTCTAAACGGTTGTTATTTACAAGAATTTTTCACTTTTTAGAGCTGAGTAGAGTCACAGAAGGCTAAATCCGGTAAATACGAAGGGTGTGGGAAGGCGACTGTATTATTTTAGGTTAAACATTGTATTGTTTTCATCGAAGCTTAGGCAGGTACATTGTCGCTCTGAGACAAGTCCTGTGGTGGAATTGCCTGCTAACGTCAAAACAAGCTGAAGTTGATTGAGTAACTTTGAATCATGTTATGACGTGAACGGACTCTAAATCAAGTTTCACAAAACGAACTTATCCAATGTTAAACAATTTAAACAATTTATTTATCAAATACGATACACAAATAGATTGCTTCTCAAATCTAGTCCAATGGTCAAAATTGAGTATAGCTACCTGTGGCCGCGAATATAAGTTCAGTGACTTATTGGGCATCATACCACCAATGCTATTTTAAGGTGTACAATTATGCTTAACCTAATTCAGTTAACCTAGTTACGTACTAGACTGACGAAAGAATTATTTCATTCTAGATTCAATGCTTAATTTTACAAAGTAGTTTTTATGGGTTAGATATTAAAAGTACAATCTAGAAAGAACTTTGGAACAAACTGAAGATCATCTACATTAACCAAGACAAATCACTCTATCAGGATAAGTCATTTAGGAAAAAAGATTTGACTTAGTCATCTTAGAGAATATGATTAATATTCCGATAGGAAAAGGGATTCAAGATTTAATTTGAAAGCTTTGTAAGAATTTCCTTCACGGATCGCCGCCGGGATTTAGTTCCAAGTCTGAGTTCCAATGAAGAGGAAACTATATTGTGACCGAGCTTTTGAATAACTATAGGAAGCATGAAGTTACTGCTATTTCGGGTTAAGTGGTCGTGATGACCAGTTTGTGCAGTTAATAATTGTTTGAGGTTATTTTCGCCATCATTGGTCAATGTTTTAAAAAGGAAATTACGTATGAGATTCTGTAGAGATCCAGAAATTTTAGTATTGGTAAACTTTTGAATGAATCATTTGTGGAGCATTATATTCTAGATTCTTTACTGCTCAAATGGCTCTTTTATGCGTAGGGAAAAGTATATTGTTCGTATTTTTATCAGTTCCGTGTCATGCTTCTATTCCGTATTGTAGGTATGGTGAAATGAGCGTCCGGTAAATCATTTGCAAAGCTTTTTCATGCCGGTAATTTTTCCCTTTAGTTAGAATTCCGATAGATTTTGATGACTTAGTACTAATATGGGCGATGTGCTCTTTGAAGGTCAGATGTTTATCTGTTATGATGCCCAGAAACTTACATGAGTCGGTTTCTTCGATTTTACCTTCGCTAATTTGAATGCATGGGAGATATATATTTTTCTTGCATGAGAATGTAACATATTTTGTTTCATCGATATTAAACATATTTCATTAGCTTTAAGCTACGATGATATCTTTTGAAGTATGTTTTTTATACTCTCCGCAATCAGAGCCGGATTTTGGTTTGGAAGGACCGAAGAAAGCGTGCTGTCATCGGCAAAAAGTATGAATTTAAAAAATGATGTAGATTTAGTAATATCATTGATAAAAAATGAAAATAGGAGACGCCCAAGGACAGATCTTTTTTGAACTCCATGGCTAATTGTCTATAGATTCGATTTTGGATGGTCAATGACACCGCATTGCTTCCGATTTGTTAGGTATGATCTGAACCAATCATGGGCAACCCCTCGAATGCCATAACAGTGTAGTTCCGAGAGTAATATGTTATTGTCCACACAATTGAATGCTTTTCGAAAGTCAAGAAATATAGAGAAGACAGGCTTTCATTCATAAATATTAGAATAAAGGTATTGTAAATGATTTAATATGGCCTGTGTTGTTGATTTTTCGGAGTGAAAACCATATTGTTTATTATAGAGAAATGATTTTTGTTCAAAATACGAATACACTTTTTTATTCACAATTTTTTCGAATACTTTGCTAATAACTAATAACATTGAGATAAGTATATAATTGTTGACATAGATTTTTTCACAACTTTTTAAATAGGGGGTTACTCTAGCTACTTTGAAGGGGCTCGGGAAAGTGCCTGGGAAGAGAGACTGGTTAATAATATTCGATATAAGCGGGGCTGCAATATCAGCAATAACTTCAAGTACTTTAGTCGAAAACGTTTGTAACCCTCTCGATTTTTTCTATGTTGTTTATGCACGCAATTACATCGGAAGAGTTGGTAGGTGTAAAGAAGAAAAAGTTGTGTTTATGAATATGATTCATGTATTCCAGGGGATCAGTAGTTTCACTTGGAATACCATTAGATAGAGATTTTCCTACGTTTACGAAGAAATT
This sequence comes from Morinoia aosen, assembly GCA_030386875.1. Taxonomy (NCBI): domain Eukaryota; kingdom Metazoa; phylum Arthropoda; class Malacostraca; order Amphipoda; family Talitridae; genus Morinoia; species Morinoia aosen. The sequence continues at coordinate 348,658 of CM059572.1, read as the reverse complement.
GTTAAAAAGATCAGCAATACCTTTCTTCTCATAGTATTTTACATTATCTTGAACAACAGATTTAATTTTTTTTCTTATCGGCGTTATTCGGTTTTTAGCATGAATTGGGCAGGCGCTAAGTCTTTTTAATGTCAGCTTTAAATTGAGTCAACTTGAGCGTAAAGTAGCTTTTTTGATGCCCTTATCTGATTTTTCACATAGTTTCTGAATCTGCTATACATTTCTCTAGATATTCACCCTTCGCAATGGAGGGGTAGGTACGCTTGACGTTTCTTTATATTTATCGCGATGTCTTCAGTGATCCATTGCTTTTGTCTATTCATCGTTGTAATTGTACGACTTGCAATTGGAGAACACTGATTGTATGCGGTCATTATAGATTTCAAACTCATTAAGCCCAGTGCGTATTTTCCTCGTAAGATCTCTCTTAGAGCATTACTGATATTGTAAAATGCCATCTGTCATTTTTTAATTAATTAATTTCGCGTATTATTACAATTATATTGTAAATGTATTGGTTTGCGTTGTAGAACAACCCTTTTCACGTTCCTAACTCAGGTTAACTTTTTTGTGCCACTGTTATCTGCGTGGAATTATCATAGATTTGTGTTGTCCGAAAATATGTTTTCTCCAAGCTCGATGACAGGCATACTACTTGATACATAGGAGTGAAAAGATAATTCCGAATATCGACCTCACAGTCTAAGATGTAAAATTGTTCAAATCCTATTATTCAACTTGCAACATTAATTCTTTATACTGCATGTTTCTAAGCTCGTTATTTCAATGTAAGTGCGCTCATTGATTGCTTTCAACAATGCATCGTCACTAATATTATTTTATTTTTTTATTTATAGATATTTACATGTATGTATATTTATACAGGTTGTTTCAGGACTAGAGGTAAAAAATGAAACTATATATAGAAAATTGCAAAATAAAGCGGTTTTTACGAGTAACAAAAATCTTAAAACTCCACCGTTTTCGAGTAATTGCATGTTGAAAAGACTTAGAATCTTAAATGTTGAGCACTCACGAACCGGCTGCCTACGAAGTTAAGTTTTAGGTGATCTAATAGAAGTAAAATTACTGTATTCACGAGGAATTGTGCCATTGATTACCCAATCATACTGATTTAGACCATTTAAGGAATGATTCTTTAGATTTTTCGTAGTTTTTTAGGAAAAAAAACAATCACAAATTATAAATTTCATTGTTACTACAAGAGGTGTTCAAAGTGCTTACCGTGAACTTACATGCACTTTTCATATCTTTCATGAACTGACTGCCGTGCAGATGCGAAAACATTAGGTTTTTCAGTTATTTGTGCTGCAGCATCAACTATGCTGGCAGCCAGTTCTTGCTCTGAATCCACAGGGGTGGCATACACCAGCTCCTTCATCGCCCCCCACAGGAAGAAATCAGGTAGTGTCATGTCTGGTGAGCGAGGAGGCCGTGTCACTGGGCCTTCTCTGCCAAGCCACCTATTGGGAAACTGCTCATCTAAAGCCTCTCGTGATCGAAGGAAATAATGTGCTGGTGCTCCATCATGTTGAAACCACATTCTTCTACGTATATTCAGAGCAGGCTTGCGGAGTCGGAGTCGCATGTTTTAGGGTGGAGTCAGAGTCGCTTTTCTGAATAAGGTGGAGTCGGAGTCGGAGTTGGAGTCACTTTCCTGAATGTCGTGGTGTCGGAGTCGTTCATTCGGATGTGCTGGTGTCGAGGTCGGAGTCGCTATTATTTGGCGCCTTCAATTCGAATTTTTGCAAAAAATTATTTCTTTTTGTTTAGAACCTAAATTAAACAAAACAGAGTTAGAATACTTTGCTGAAAAGCTAAAAAATACGCGATTTTTTTTTTGATTATTTTGTTCGAAGGCCGAAACAGCGTATTTATACCTATTACCTAATACTGTCATTGATATGATGTCATTGTGTGTTTGCATACACAAATAGGGCGTAGCAAAATTGTTGTCGCAATCTTCGGTTACCAATAGAAAATATTGATATAAGCACTATTTCATCAATGAAAAAAGTTCAAAAAACTCTTCGTTGAAGAGATATTATTCGTATAAACTTTTGAGACTCATTTTTCGTCCCACTCGACGAATTGGCGGAAGACAGGAACCGAGTTATAAGGAGAATTAAAATTGACAAATTCAGGCTGGATTGAGGCCATAAGCAATTATTATTTATTTGTGAATATCTAATAACTTACGATTCACAAATTTGAAAAAAAATTGGATTAAAAAAGTTTCTAGAAGTTTTCCGTCAGCGTTAAGGGCCGTTTACACAAGGGGACATTTCGGCCGTGAGGCGTGACACGTGTATACGAGGCTCACCACTGAGTTTCATTTTTGTGTGTGTTTATATGAAATTCCCTATTCGCCACGGTAGTTACGAGGCTCTTGAGTGTCGCGGATTACGAATTCGATCAGAACGAACATGAAATTTCATATAAACACCCATTAAATATGAGCCTGAGTGGTAAGCCTCGTATACACGTGTCGCACCTCACGGCCGAAATGTCCCCTAGTGTAAACGGCCCTTTAGTAACCTCTAAAGAAAATCAATGAAGCGAAACAAACTCACTTCCACCAGGAACTGAAAACGGCTAAAAATAACCCGAAATGAACTTGGGAAATCATTAGTGAGGTAGCCCCATATAAAATTTTAGACAGTATAAGTAATTTTGAAAATCCCTTGGCAACAGCCACGGATTTCAACACATTTTTTTTCTCAAAAGTAGGGGCTCAAGTTTTCAGTGAGGTGTGTACCAATCCAGATGAAACGACAATTGAAAATTCATGCTCCACTGTACCCTCGAGGACTGATGTCAAGTGGAGACCACGTCCTGTCGATTTACCGGAGTTAAAAATATCTTATACTCACTAAAAACACAAAGGCAGTTGGACATGACGGTATCAGTCTTCAGTATATCAAAGACAGTTTCCCTGTTACAGCACCATGGATTCGTCTGATAATTAATACATCAATAGTAAACAACACATTTCCAAACCAATGGAAACACTCCATTATTAGACCGTTGCATAAAAGTGGTGACCTAAATACAGCATCAAACTACAGGCCCATCAGTCTTTTGCCTGTCATGTCCAAACTATTGGAGAAAGTGGTGACAAATCAACTGTCATTTCACCTGGACGAGTCAAATCTACTCCACCAAAATCAATACGCCTATAGAAGAAATACTAGCACTCAAGATGCTCTGCTCAATATCTCTGAAAAAATTAACAGTGACATCGATCAAAAGAATGTAACACTCTTGCTGCTATACTCTATCTCTCTAAGGCGTTCGATAGCGTCAAACATAATAGACTTCTACGTAAAATACTGAACTTGGGAATAGACTCGCAATGGTTTGAAAGTTACTTTTCAAATCGATCTCATGCAGTCCGCATAGAAAACAAATTGTCCCCATTCATTCAAAACAATTTTGGCGTTCCCAAGGATCCATTCTTGGTCCGCTATTGTTTGCTATTTTCATTAATGATTTCCCTCCAATGCCTTCTGACACACGGAACTCAATGTATGCAGATGATGTTCAAATTGCAATAACAAGTTCTGTATCGGAAATACCACAGACGCAATACCGAAGCTTTACTGACTAGCCTGAAATCATGATACGACCGAAATGGTCTCAAATTAAATGCTAATGAAACACAATGCATTATATTTGGATCTAAAGATGCAATTAAAAAAACTTCAGATCTTACTCTTGCAGTTGGAAATGATAAAATTATGCATCAGAAAAGGTTAAAAATTTAAGTATCTGGTTCGATAGAAACATGTCCTTCAAATCTCATGTTGAGAATACTTGCAACAAAATTTATGGAACTTTGATGTTTTTTCATCGCATAAAGAGTATGCTAGACGAAAAGTCCAGATTATTAGCCATTCAATCGCTGGTGTTATCGCGCATTGACTACTGCAACCTAGTATGTGGAGACCTACCTCAATACCTACAAAGGGACTTACAAAAGTGCATGAACTTTGCGGCTAAGGTGGTATGCAACGGTAATTTCAAAAAAAGTGATCACGTAACCCCTCTCCTCAATAAACTCGGCTGGATTCCTATCCAAGAAAGGCTCCTCATGCAGAAGGCCCAATACGTGTTCTCCTCGTTGTATCTTCCTCAGAGCAATGCTGAGATAGTGCGTTTCCATCCACTCACTGTAACCAATCAAAAACCGAACAGAAACAATAATGTCTTAGTCAACTATCGTTCATCTCACTTAGGGCAGAAAGCTCTGTCCATATCAGGCGCCTTACTGTGGAACAAACTTCCACCGAGTATTAAAATCCCTCAAAGACTGAGAGAATTTAAAGCCAAAAAACTCGTCATCTTGTGTCTCAAAAATAATTCTTAGTTACAGAACATACTGAATAAGTATTGATGAATCTCATTTGCCTGGTATCTCCATTGCTGAACAATCTCCCCCGATCATTGTGATGAAATTCAAGACATCACACAACAGTTTTGAAGTATGCGTAAGTATTATGATTTGATTGCCTATACGCTGCCATTTGCAAACATGCTCACTTGTATATGTGTGTACGTACACCTGTGTGCACTAGAGTAGATAAACCAGCCGAAGGTTGCATTTTATATCATTCCTCTCCGTTTTTGTGCAAGCATCAAACTAGACCGTCATGGTACCTAAGTGTATGTGTGTTTATCAATTGCAGACATTCTGTACCATGTTACAAAGATGATGTGCTTTTTTTCTAATATGAAATTGTAAAGCATCCATGTAAAAAAACAATAAATTCGTTGAGTGATCATCCATTTATACTGCAGTAATATGCTTATAATGATTATAATTATATGCTTTTAATAATGTGATACCTATGTATGTTTATCAAGTGCGGACAATTTGTGCCATATTTCAAGGATAATGTGATTTTTTTCTAATATGGAACCCTTATAGGACAATAATGTTTTCTTTCTTATTCACGTCCAAAAAATGCTCTTGGTAGGCTAGTGTAGTGCAAATTATCATATCATCTCTTACGCTCTAGAGAATATTGTAACAAACGCACCTAAGCCTCTCGAATTTCTGAAATATTCTGTACCTGGGAACCGGTGTAGAACAACCGTTTTCATGTTTCTGACTTAGGTAGACTGTTTTGTGTCACTATTTTTAGTACGGAAATTTCATAAAATTCATCCCATAATAAAAGGTATTTTCTCAGTTTCCCTCGATTGGAATGCTAGTTAATACTGACTAGTTTACGCTGATATTTGCGCACAGGCTTACTTGCGTATATGTGTACGTGTGCACGCTATGCGTACGTAGATAGGTGAATGTGTCACTACGTAATACTTCATTTCACTTGATTCTTATAAAGCATATATAAAATATATATACATTTGTTGCGCGATCACCCACATATGATAGATAAGACGCTTATCGACCAATGATCTTTTCGACACAATAATTAATAACACATCGTTACAATATTTCATTAGAAATTGTATGCAGCAACACATACTGAAAAATTTGTCACGAATTTCCTTTCCACATTATCCTATATTTTAGAACATCGCACAGCATTTTTATAGAAAGGGTATGTATTGTGATTGCCTCGATGCATAGAAATGTATTTGTGTATGTTTACGTGTTAGGTGTATGTATGTGCGTAGGTATGTGTGTGCATGTATATGTGTATATATTTGCATGTAATATATGCACATATGTGTGTACTAAACTGACAACTAGCATTTTATCTAGAGATAATGGTCTTTTTACTGTTCATTCTCAACTTGTAACATAACCTAACTCGTCATCTCTTAATTATTGCGAAGTATTCACGTAAAAAACTATAAGTTCGTTGCGTGATCATCCATTTACACTTAAAAATAATGCTTATCAACTAATGACCGCTATGTTACAAATTTCCAATTAGAAATAAAAAAACTTGTAATTTCCGTGGTCCTCATGCTTATATTTATATTTTTTCCATGCTTCCTTGAAATGATTATTTTAAACATCTGCTGAAACAAGCAATTTCTAATATTACTTCCTGGCGTCACGAATTTCAAAGTTTTATGTCGTATACATGTAAACTGTCAGAAGTGTTTCAACCCCACAATGAAAATCCATTGTCCATGATATCGTGTTGTCTCTTTTAATTATTATTACATGTATCATCAGATGTAGATTAAGCAACATTAGGTGTATATTACCCTCAATCATTTCTCTTCGACCAGTGACATGGGTATTACAATACTCATGTGTGTGTAATAGTATCATCTAAGTGTATTAACTTAAAGATATTTGAAAACCAATGATTGTACTTTTGTACAATCTCTATTGGAAATAAAGTGTTTTTCCTATTTTTCTTTTCTTAGTTTAAACCGTAATCATTTGTCAGTTAGTATCGTGGCACTCTACTGGTAAGTGAACCGCCTAACAAATACAGAAATGGCTGATGTGCATTTCGTCTTTGGTTCTACTCATGGTAATGAAAGACTTGACGAAAGAATGTTCCAAGAACGTTACCCCAATAGACGAGTGCCAGTTCATCGATTATTCATTGATTTTCACCTAAGATTGCGTGAGAAACTGAAAACGGAAGTTTCAGCGCAAACAGAGTGAATGCTGGTCGCCCAAGACATCTTGATCTGGATCACGAGGAAAGGTGGTGGAACATTTCCGTCAAAAGTCACGCACGAGCACTCATGCCGCAGCAGCATCTACGGGAATCCAAGATCACACTGTAGTGTGGAGGATATTGGATCGGATTGGTTAGCATCCGTATTACTTCCAGAGATTCCCGGGACTACTTCCTGCAGATTATGCTCCTTGCGAACGATTCGCGCAGTGGTTTTTGAACCAGGAGTTAGAAGATGCCCATTTCGCAGAACCCGTGCTGTTCACGGATGAAACTACCTTCAACCGTGATGGACTGTTCAATTTCTACCATTTTTACGAATGACAAACGAATAACTCTCATGTCATCCATGAAAATGGATACCAACATCGTTACACTGCCAATGTTTGTGTAGGTATGATTTACGAGTATAATCTAATCATTGGCCCACACATTCTGCCAGAGCGTCTCAATGGGAATTTTTACAGAATCTTTCTTCAAGAAGTCTTTCCGAATTTATTGGCCGATGTTTCATTGGATACTCGTAGAAGAATGTAGTTTCAGCATGATGGAGCTCCGGTATATTTTGCTGTGAATGTTAGTCGTTTTCTTGACCTTCAATTTCCAAATCGATGGATTGGTCGTAATGGTCCTGTGTCCTGGCTGCCAAAATCTCCTGATCTGACTCTGCTAGATTTTTTTGTGGGGACACATGATAAGTCTTGTTTATGAAACACCTGTCCAGTCGGAAGAAGATCTTGTCGCCAGAATTATTGCAGTCGCTGCTGGAGATTTTGCTGAGATGTCTGGAGTCTTTTGCAACGTACGCAACTCCCTCCGACGAAGGTGTCGCACTTGTCTCGATGCTCATGGTAGACATTGTGAACAATTACTGCAATGAGGTCTTCGCTACTAATACATTTTCTTTTAATAGATTTTTGAATTACTCTCTTGCGTATTCATAAACAGAGTGTAGTCAATAATTAGCGTTCTTACTTTACATATCAGGTTATCTCAAAGACGAAGCGTTTTTCGAACTTTTTGTTGATGAAATAGTGCTTATTTCAATATTTTTTATGGGTAGTTGAAGTTTATACCAACAATGGTGCAACACCCTGTATATGTGATACTTTCGAGTACGAAATATAATTTTTGTACTGGAGAAATAATGCATATTTTGCAGTTGAACAGCAGGAATTAGTGATTTGAAGTATCGGCAATTCATTCGGTTCATTTCTGTTTCGTTTATTTCCCTGTCATTATACATAGGAAGTAGGAACTTGTAGTAAATATGTTGCAAGTTACTTTCAGAACCGAACACCAATGCAATACATTGTACTCACATAAAGAGTAGTAACTCTGTATGCTCTAAATGTATATTCTACACCAATGGTTCCTTATAACGATCTACTCTAGTTTTTGTATCCTCATCATGAGAAATCAACTATTTTTCTGATTTCTTTTTTCGGGATACAACGGCTATTTTTGATCTTCCAAAAATCTGAGTGTTTTTCGAAACTTGTTTTTCCTCAGCTTACCGATTTTTTACGATGCTTCTGTAAGCACTGCAAAGGCTTGAGTTAATTTACCAAGTTTAAAGCAAAACATGAAGCAAGCTCGTTGTTGACTTTATAAGCAATCACGAAAATTACAACTGAATGTGAACAAACGAATTCAAAACCACAATTTGTAGCCCAAATACAGCCTTCTAACCTAAAGTACCTTAGCACTTTGACACATTAAATATCACGGGATCGAGCGCTGGTGCACCAACTTGTGCAGTCTCGTCCAACAGGCTTGACTAGTATTGATTGGAAACTTTCTGGTGGCACGTCGTCACGTTGTTCAGAATATGATCGAAAACTGGTTTTGTGAGCATATAATTGCTTGAGGTTAAGTTACTTGGAAGGGCTTCAACATATGGCTAAATTTTTAATGTGTTATCACATCCGTTTAATTCCTTTCAATGCACCTTAAGTTCTCTCCTTAAGAGGTTAAATTTTATTCAAAAAATATAGAACTTTACAGGGTTTGGTTTCATCTGAAAATTTACATTTATGTTTGGCAGAAAATTTTGCGGGTATATAATCATTGTTGGAAAGTTTGATGAATACATTTACAATTCTCTCGCTCTCTCTATAAAAATATATCAAATGTAGTAGTACAGGCACACATGATCCGTCAGTACCCGATTTCTTTGTTCACGTCAACATAGTAGAATGTCAGCTTTTATGGTATTTAGGAAAACTCTTTCCTTCGAGCTTTCGTTGTACATTTTACGAACGCTTTCAACGAACTGTTACGTAGCATCAGTAGTACCCCCCAAAACCATGAAAACATGTATATTGAAAAATACGACTGCTAAGCATTTATACATTTGACGACGCAGACTTTTAGCGTCGCGGTATTGAAGATTGAGTACCGGAGTGAAGGAAGCCTGGGTGCTACTGTGGATGATTTTCTTCAATTGCAATTTCAAGTTCCTAATTTAATGTCTTAGCACACCGATATCCACGCTGGTAAATCAAAAGAAAGATGCAAATTCATTCATTAATTCTTCAAAGAACACTACAGCAATGTTCATAGCCAAACCGAAAATCAGGGCCTCAGGCCAAAGTTCAGCAGGCTGTTAATTCACTAGCCACAGTCCCAATCGCTGGAATGTAGCGTCCCACAGTCCTAAGTCCTAACCTGTAGCAACTACACACGGCTTCTCAATGAGCCGGATACGACAGTTAAAGCTCAGCAAAGCCTTCAGCAGAACTGAATCATACAGTTTAGATTCCAAATTTCAATGGTGAAATTAGTCATTGGCCATTAATTATTTCTCAATTGAACGTATTGTGCCCAGCGAACAAATACCCGTGCAAATCATAAAAAGTTACATTCAATTTCACATGGTGTCGCAACAGCAATCTGTCATGGAAAACATGGTGCGAGGTAATTCCTAACTTTTAACTTCACGTTGGTAAAAGTAGTGATGTTAAAGCATTGGTGGAACAAGAGAAAACGAGATGGGCACCAAGAGTCATTAGCAGCTCCCAGGAAGCGCGGCGAGCCACAGTGAGGTCTCAACTCACTGATGAAAGATAATATGCCGTGACTAGAACGACCAAAAGGATGAACGAGCTAAATCAGTTTGTGACAGTCGAACACTAGGCATTCATAGTAACAAGAGCGTTGTAGCCAAACACTAATGAATTGTAAATATCTCAATGCCTATCGCAAAAGTCTGTATAACCTAACCTCTGCACCTCAAGCACCCAACTTTCACATACAGCACGCCGTAGATGAGGCGATTGGTGGTGATGGAGTAGATGAGGCGATTGGTGGTGATGCAGTAGATGAGGCGATTTGTGGTGATGCAGTATGAATAAATAAAAATAATAATGAAGGCATCTACGGATGCTTTATTTCCAATCATGCTTGATACAAATCACCTTGTACATTGGATTTTCAAATGCCTTATAACAAACGCCAGGACGCCATGACGCTTTCCCCCGGTCGAGACCGGTACCCATTTCAGACACCTGGGTGAAGTGGGGCATTGTGCTTGGAATTTTTCTCCTATACCCAACAGAGAAAATCGCCACTGCCAGCGCCGAGATTCGATCCCGGGTCTCCCGCACGGCGGCAGAACCCTCTAGCCACATGGCTATGGCGGCACATGTAGCGTAGATAGTAGATGCGGCGATTGGTGGTGATGGAGTAGATGCGGCGGTTGGTGGTGATGGAGTAGATGCGGCGATTGGTGGTGATGGAGTAGATACGGCGATTGGTGTTGATGGAGTAGATACGGCGATTGGTGATGATGGAGTAGATACGGCGATTGGTGATGATGGAGTAGATACGGCGAATGGTGATGATGGAGTAGATACGGCGAATGATGATGATGGAGTAGATAAGGCGTATGATGATGATGGAGTAGATAAGGCGTATGAGGATGATGGAGTAGATAAGGCGTATGATAATGATGGAGTACATAAGGCGAATGACGATGCGTAGATAAGGGGAATGATGAAGGAATAGATAAGGTAAAGAAGGCAACGATGAGGTTAACGAAAACTATTGATGTGGTCAATGAGAAACAGGAAGTTTGAGCACCACACACAAGCCGGCCTTGCCAGCTGCGGTGACCGCCACCGTCCCATGCGAAGAGTCCGACAAGACCTGCAGGACTAGTCTTCCGTGAGCGAGCTGGGCAACCCACGACGACCGTAAGCTACTGTAGACTGAAACAAAACTGCGGAATGAGCTGAGTAGTGTTGACTAACTCAATTAAAGATCGAATTGACTTGTGAATGCAAGGAAATTTCCACACTATTATTACTCTTTTTATGAAGATTTTTATGATTTTCAATTTTTATTCAACGAAATTCATTAAAAATTTATCGCATCTTGAAAATCTGGGAAGTAAATGAAGAAAGGACTTGCCTGATCAGTTAATTTGAAATAGTTTTCCCTCGTCAATGATAACTTAAATTTAAAATAGCCTCGCAATTCCCGAAGGCAATTTGTCTAGGAAAGAGGACGGCAAATGCAATATTGATTACCAGTGTTCATCGGTTGAATTGAGAAAGCAGGCTAATGACCGATCGGAACTGCAGTTCAATGTGTGCGCACTTTGTCCGTACATGTGTTAGTACGTGTGCCAGTGCAACGCCCTGGTGCGGGGTGTCGCACTGCGGATGCGTGGTCAGCAGAGTCGAGAAAGTATAAATTGACGTGCGCGACTTGTAGAGTCCAGGGCTGCCAATGCTTGGATTTTAACCCAAGATCTTGGGTTTTTACGATGTACCATTGGTTCTTGGGTTTTGTTTTCGAATATGTTGATAATCTTGGGTTTTGAGCCTCATACCTCAATCATGGTGCACAGAAATTTCTGAAAGTCAAATTATTACGTACAAATGCCTTCTTTTTATTACGCTTAAAAGTTTCGTTATGCGATAGAAATGCGTTGCATGCATGTCACAACCTGTAAGAGCACTTAGCGTATGAACTCGTAGCATAACCGTGACCTGTCACAAATCACAATCTGCTGTGCGCGCGCCACTGTGTCAAAAAAGAACTGATTAGAGTGTGTGTGTGGCGTGTGCCGGTCGCGTTATTGCATTTGCTATGGGATTTTCGTCGGTGGTTTGATTTGAAAATCTGCATTTTTCGATTAAACTCAAATTTGAAGGGATTATCTTCTAATGAACTCTGTTCATTCAAATTAAAAAAAGTGACTGAAGAAATTATGCCAGCAAAGAAGAGCAAATGGAATGCTCTGCGCTTCAAGGAAGAATGGGCCAGTGAAGAGGAATAAAAAAAAGTGGTTTGAGCATGACTGCAGCGACGAAGACTCAGTTATCAACTGTAAGGCATGCAAAGTGACACTAAAAAATAAAAATGAGTCTAGATCGTTGATATATAAAGTTTCTTTTAGTCATGAAAAAATTTGCTGTTGCTAAAGGAAGCACGAGTATCACTCAATATCTTAAAAAAGAGAACAACTGAAAGCCAACACATAGCGAGGAGTGAGATAAGGTTGCAGTCTATTTCGTAGCACATAATCTACCCTTTGCTAACCTTGAGGTCTGTGAGCTTGCATTTCCTGATAGTAAAATAGCCGAAAATCTGTCAATGAAGCTGACGAAACTTACCTAGGTAATTCTAGATGGTACAGCATTTGATAAAATAAATATTAATCTCGCAAACGTAAAATAGAGAAAAAAGAAACACAGTTTATTTCCAATAGAGATGGTACAGAAGTACCATCATTGGTGTTTAAAATATCTTAAAATTTATGCACTTAGATGATACACACACATGAGTATTGTAATACCCATGTCACTAGTCGAAATAAGTGATTGAGGGCAATGTACTCTTAATAATTATAAGTGAGTATATGTAATTTTGTTCGATACAAGGTGTTTTTGTGCGAACATATATCAACTTATTAAAGAAAACTCAAAATGAATCGATTTTCACGAATGATAATTTGCCAAAAACTCCTTACTTTTCGAGTTCAAATGACCTAAAGAATCTTTAAAACCCAAAGTAGGATACTACATGGGCGCCAATGTTATCTCTACTCTCTAAAATTCCGACCCCATTATAGCAGTTTTTGTTATTTTTGCAATAAAGGCAGCAAGTATTGTACTGTTGAGAAAAAAGTCTGCAATTTAATTTTCGGTTGAAAATTTACGTCAAGCCATCCACAGTAGTTATTTCATTAAATTTAGAAGCCTCATTTTTACAATTTGTTAGGAATTTTTCGTCAGAGGTATTGTAGGATATTAATAACAAGCCATAAATTAATACTTAACTTTTATTCACCAAACTAGTCTTGTTACAGGTGTTGAAATTAAATGGCCTCCATTAACTTCGACGCATCGAACTCGTGTGTTCCAATAACGTAGAAACATTTTTTTATGCTTAAGACCTTGAAACCACGGGTATTTTTTCTAGCAGTAATATGCATGTGGTTTTTATTGTTAAAATAGCAAAAACCTGCTTTAGTTGGTAGTTTTTGGCATTTTATCCTTCTTTAATAATCATTTTTTTATGTTTTTCCACCTATGATTGCAATTTGTTCGCACAGAAGGAAAAAACACTTTAAATATCATGTATTTTTTGTATTATGGTAATCTTGGGTTTTAATTTTAGATCTTGGGTTTTTTAGACCCATGATCTTGGGTTTTTGTAAAAGTCTCATTGGCAGCCCTGGTAGAGTCGCATTTGGTCCGTGCTCCACCCTGTACAACATCACTACCAGTAAACGTCGCAGTTAAACAGCGTATCTCTACCCTCTGGTCTTCACACTGGTGGCCAGAGAGTTGACGGACCCACGAATTTAAGAAGATATAATTGAGAAGTGAAGAAGATATAGTTTTCGACGAGAAACCTACAGAAGTTTGAGAAGAAGATCCAGTGACTTCAGCAAATCAACACGGCGGAGATAACTAGAGAGTAATAAAGAGAACTCCCGTGAGGATCGTCTGGTGACGAGAATTATTGTAACGTCTAAGAAGAGGATCTGCAGAGACAGTCAGAGCAACGAGAAATCGATTATAAGGACAGCATCTACTGACAGAGCTTCAGAGATCTACGGAATGGGCGACTACAGAGCTAAAAACTACAACTACGAGGTGTCAGTCTACTACAGCTACGTTGTCTTCGTGCTGCGGACGAAGCAGTAACGGTGCATCGCCTACAAGGACCGCAGAGATCGCAACATCGCGCGACAACGACAACTAAACCTAAAATTTAAGATAAGTAAAGTAGCAACAATTAATTGTTATAATTGTTACATTTTTGTTGCAGCCTAGATATTCGTTGTGCGTGAGGCAGACAGCGTGCAGTGGTAGAGTTTTTTTTGCCAGGCAGTTTTTTTTTGCATTATCTAGTGCGCGCATAAGTCAAGGTCAAACAAAGGCTGCACTTGCAGAGTGCAAGAAGTGTGTTCAATGACCCCTAGACATGAGCTATTTTTAAGAGTTTAAAGGAGCTGTTTTTTTAAAGTGAGGGGCGCTATTTTCTTGGAGTGTTGTGATAAGTGAAATAACTAAATTTATATGTTCTAGTCACTGTTGTATAAATTTGCGTTTCAGCAACCGTTAAATTGAGTTGAGCAGTGCTGTTATTTGTGTAATACCTAGACAACGAACTAGTAACGTAAATATGTCTGAAATTTCAGTAACCAGCGTGCCTAGAACGAGTACACTGACTACCAAAGTTATTTTTCTGCCCTGATATATTGTCGAAAGAGACATAAATATCCTTAAATGCCTTTTGTAGCCTGTGCAACGTGTAGGTCATGTAATGCTACCTGTAATTTGAGCGAAGAGGTCAGTTGCAAACCATGCTTTTTACAAGTAGTCCCTGCTTGTTTTAGGGCAGGAAGGACATTTTTTGGGTGACTATATTTTAGAGATTTATTGTGTCAGTTTTAAAAATCATATTTGAGTTTTTTTGCTCGATGCGTCTGGTAGGATGTTGCAGGGGGAAGTGCGTTCCAATTTGCCCAAAGGTAATGCTGAAGTCCTTCTTAAAAATCAACGTTCTGGCGTTAGAGTATAAGGAGAGTTCGAGAGACTACGGATCAAGGGATCTTTTATTGAGAGAACAATTCGCTGTATTGAGAGAACAGGAATTGAGAGATAGTTTCCGACTAGTACAGAACAGGCTGAGGATGAAGCCTAGCCAGAAATAATAACGATGAAACATGAAATAATGATGAGAAAATAATGATGAAACATGCTGTGGCGTTGTAGCGCTTACAGGAATTGATTGAAAGATGATGTACAAGTAGTACAATGCATTGAAATGATGAAATAATGATGAAATATACTGTGGTAATTAATATGATTTTCAGTAAAGAAGATAAATAAGAGTAGGAAGAAGTAAAGATACTGTTCCAAGTGAAGTGAATAATAGTGGATGTTCTGATGATACATACCCGATGTCATTGCTCTGAGTATGAAAGAAAAATATGTGAGAAAAATAGAGAGCAAAGAGAGCAGAGACCGCGGCAGAGTTAGTGTCCGTGAGATAATAAAAAAAGAGCAGTGACCGCGGCAGAGTTAGTGTCTACGAGATGATAAAAATAAAGAAGAGAAAGACTCTCCTAGTGGGAGTAAATGGTAAAACCAGAGAGGTTAATGATGCCGACAAGGCTGTGGATATATCTGGTAAATGGTTTAAGGTTACCAGGTAAATTTACCAGCGAGGTCCAGTAATACTGTTGAGGAATAGTATTAAAGTAATGCGCGCAGACAAGTGAATAAGCTTTAAGAGAAGCTGTTACCGTTGAATTTCGATGGGACTCTGATTTTAGTTCATAATTTCATGTGGTGGAAATAATACCATTGAAACCATGACGGTCAGAGTTTAGCATAGCAGATTGCGGTTGTCATTGTGCTGGCGAACAGAAGTACCATACGAGAGTAATAATGAGAGGCGATAGAAGCCCAGTAATTAACCACACGTGGTGGTCTGGTAATTGGTTAAAAGTAACGAGTAATAGAGTGTAGAGTGTGCAGAGTGTGCAGAGCAGCACGCCTAATTTTATGTGCAGATTCGTTGCAGCGCGTGCAGTACGAGTGAGTAGTATTTGCAGTTTATTTTTTGCATTGGCTCAAGGCCGCGAGTAGCTCATGCTGTACCATCCAGGCAATGAACTCTACCAAGGCGATACATACGCCAGACAGTGAGGCGCCTTATTTCCGGTGGCTCTGTTTAGCAACAGTTGACAGCCGAGGTACTACGGCGTGGCTATGAATATGACTGGTGAATAGTCATGAATAAGATGTGTTATGGACAATTGACGAATAATTGAATAGTGGAGACTAATTGAAAGTAATAACAGAATTTGATTTATTTCTTAGTTATTTGTTAAACGAGAGTGGCTGTTTTTAATGTTTTTTTGAGCACGTTTACGATCTAGTGCGTCATAACAGTCATTTTTGTAAGCCTTCTAGAATTTCATGATCTGTAAGGTTTTATGCTATGTAATTTGAAATTAATCAAACGAAAAAGAATGTAAAATTTATCGTCAAGTCTCCCAAAGTTTCTACGGGATAATTAACAATTGGTTGAACGATTAAAATTTAGAGTATTTTACGTCAATATTGATTTTTACCTTGACAACAAAGGTGTTTTTTTACCGAAAAAGTATGTTCTTATGTATTCAATTGTCTTTTTGTTGTATTTGCTTGTGCTTCATGTTAACCTTGCATACGCTTTAGTATTTAACTTTTTTGTTTAAGGCGTTAACGTAACGAGATATGTGAAATGTAAAGTAATCGTTTACAGTATAAAGGTTTAACAATCACAGAATAATAATTTTCTTATGTTCGTGTGTAAAAGACGCACGTGATTGTTGGCATGTGATGCAAGAATTGACGACTTTTCACATATTTAAATTTCTTTTTTGCTGTGCATTGTCTGGGAACGCACTCTCGTGTCTCGATGACAATTAATATTCTGAATTCACACTTTAAATACAGATTGGAAATTCTAGCGACATCCGGTTGCTGATGCCAAGGTTTTAACACGGAGACAGTGTTTTCGATCTCTCAAGAAATTAAATGCCTAGTCGGAATTCAGCTGATCTTTATTGAGTCAGCATTCATTTTCTGAGAAAACTCAAATGATTATGAGAGACCTGTTCATGCTGGAAATTTAAATCATTGACTCAAGTTTTGAGAAAGTTTACTCGTCATTAACTAAATAGTAAGATTCGGTAAATGATCACTGACACTAAAGGTGTTTCTCATTTTACTTTATTCAATCATTCATGTACTAAATTTTGCGCTTTAGCCATGCTAATCTTCTCGTATTTTTTCCAATTTCAGTTCGCACGGGTGCGAGCGGTAACACAACATCTTGTAACACGGTAACATGGAACATGTACATGGCCTCGCGTGGGTGTACGAAAGCACAGCCTGGCGCCAGAGCGCCTCTCGACAAACATAGACGGCCTTGACGGGAGTTAAACCACCGCGCGCAGTCAAGAGATTACTGAAATTCACATTCGCGCACAGTGATTTCAAAAGAGTAGCTTACTTTGAAGATTTAATGTGGTGTTAATATTTTACAGTGTTACTTTACCAACGTTAGTGTTGCCAACGTGGTTTAAGTATATTTATAAACTTGAAAGTAGGTAAGTATAAATTCAGTCGTTCAGAAATTATGACTTTGTTTACATTTTATTACGCTTACATTACGATAATTTGAAACAGTTTAGTGATTATTCTTTTATTTTTGCAGGGTGCGAAACCCGACTTCCATATTCATACTTGATGTTCTAAACTAGTGTGTATTCGATTTTGTTACGTATTATCTTATATCTTACTCCACGTTCTATATCATTATGTTACCGATAGAATTTAGTTTTACGAGTCTACGTCACTCTGTTTATTCTGATTGGTTGTTTTACTAATAGTGGAAAAGTTCCGTTCTAATTTGTGCGATGTTTGGCTATAACATTATCTAACTTCTATTCTGAAGTCTACGGAAACGCATACGACGATTTGTAATCATTATCTAACGTCAATATATTCTTTTTGATGAAAACTTTAATGATTCTTTAATTTGATGTCCACCTAATTTCATTATCTTTTCTGAAATTATTTTTCGTTCCCTACTGGGTAATAGCGTTGTTCATTATAAATTTTTCCGAAATTGCCTTGTCGAAGAACTCGTGTTTTGCTCGGAGTTAATCTATAATCCCTATATAATCCCTGTAATCACTGGTATATTTTGTATTAGAAGTAATACTTATGTTTATGCGCGGCTTTGTTAATGTCAAAGAACGATGTTCAATTAATCTGTCGATGGTATCAGTAGGGGTAATTTTTGTGATAACGTCTCTGAAATTATTCATGTGATTACCTGATGTCTAAATTGTTTATCATTTAAAATACGTTGTTGCGACGAGTGATAACTTGTAATTGCAAAAAAAGCGAAATTGGTTGTTGAAATTGTTCGTTTGGACCATTGGTTGTTTTAATGAGAGTATCTGGCGTTTCATTTACTTCCCTTTGCTGTGTCTTCTTGACCTAAGTAAGTATATTGTAAGTTCGATAGTTCTGCTGATGTTTTTTTTGTAGCAGCTAGTGTTTTATTTCTTTTCATGTTGAGGATAAGGGCATTATGTTATATCGCTTCAGCGCCTTTATACTCCCAGCTTGTGTTGCGGCTTGTGTTGATACTTCTTGAGCTAAGTACTGTTAGTAAATTTGACCAAATTTATTCGTATTGATCTTTTAAGGGTGAAGAAAAACGATTCAATTAGATACCAGTGTATTTCCGAGTTAATAGAATTACTTTCGAGCAGTACACACATGTAAGGCGGATTTGGTTTTTAAATTTAGCGTTTGTGTTTTTCTTTGGGATGATTTTTGTCGAGTTTAACTGGACGCGTTCGTTTCTACTGTTAATGGCAGTTGTTTTGCCACGAAAGGGTTATTATTATTTTTGGCTTTCATGAGCTGGGCGCCTTTACCTTGCTGTATTGCTTCTTGGTTTTAAATTCTTACCCTTTGCTTCAATTATTTATGTGCTTGGTGCTCACTCCTACGAAGGGGGGAGGTGTGTGTGCGCACTTTGTCCGTACATGCGTTAGTACGTGTGCCAGTGCAACGCCCTGGTGCGGGGTGCCGCACTGCGGATGCGTGGTCAGCAGAATCGAGAAAGTAGAAATTGACGTGGGCGACTTGTAGAGTCGCATTTGGTCCGTGCTCCACCCTGTACAACATCACTACCAGTAAACGTCACAGTTAACCAGCGGATCTCTACCCTCTGGTCTTTACATCAACATAATAATCAGCTGTTTTGATCTTTGTTTCCTTTAAACTTAATAAATAACACGTTTGCTAAAAGGTGCTAAAAATCTGCTGAAATTTCAAATAGTGTTTGGAATATTAAATTAAAATGTGGCTTGAAGGCGGCGTCACGCAATGACCAATTCGTAGCGTTACTTTATCGAATTGATCGGGTGGCTTCACAGAATTATGAAAAGAGCTGTCACACGCTTCAGGATTTTGTAGCGATCCGTAACCATTTGGTTTATTTACTTTCGCTTCACTGCTTCAATCGCAATCTAGCAACCGTGCAAGATGGATGGCAGCACAAGTGTTTCTAAACTTCCGAACTTTATCACGCTCTATGAAATAGCTTTATTGGTGAAAATTGTTGAACCAATAAGAATATGTGGTGCACTTCGATTTTGGATCGACGTAATGACCAAGGACTTGCCAACATTCTAGTGAAAGTAATGCGATTGGAAGACGCTGATTCCTACAGGTACGAATATAATGAATTCAAAGTTTTTTATTAATTTCTACAATTTTCAACAATGTATTTCCAGTTCACGCTTTGAACTATAGGACTGAATGAACTCCGCGTTGCAGGTTTATCGCAGTATTCAAAAATTTACTCTGCTGTAGACTATGTGCCACTGTCTTTTCAAAGATCCCTGTACTAAATTCCGCAAATTATCGTAGCTTTCCAAGCTTTTAAAATATTTATTTTATGTACAATCATTTAAAATTTGCAAATTATCCCGTTCTAGAACTTTTTAAGCTATGCCAATATATTTTTCATGTACAATCATTATTTGCTTTCTGCTTTAAATGAAAATTTTAATCTTCAGAAAATCTCTTTGACTCAATCAAGCATTTATTCCATTTCTGTCGGGGTTACCAGCGCATTGCAATTTTGGACCCTCCCAGTTTGCGCTGGGAAAAATTTCTTTGAAATTGAAAGCCCCTTCAATTATTGTGGGAATGAGTGCACGTATTTATATTTTCCTCAAACCAAAGTTTTTAATACTGAAATAATAGCCCCTCTCCCCGTCTGATAGTGAGCACGTTTTCTGTATTCCCGAGTGTGTTCGTCCCAATTGAAATAATTTCTCAGAATCCACATTTAATAAAATTTTCAGAGTCGTAACCCTTATTTTCCCAATGTCTCTGTCTTGAATGAAACTGTCAGATTGGTAAATATAAATGAATTTTACAAACAAAATATCCAGCTTTGTAACCTTTGAGACTTGCTCGTCACTATTGCTTATGTTAAACAATTTTATTTTCATTTTTGGATCAAAATTTCCTTGCTAATAAGCACCAATCTAAATAGGAACCCAAATGCCGCCCAGAACGCAACTTTTTATACGTTCACAGTTTGAAGTGAACAATTTTTTCCAGGAACTTCGTGAGGATATGAGCACCAGCGTCTTCTCCTGGTAACTAGAGAGTCACTCCTATCATCCAGAAGAGGGACACGAACATGAGGAGCGAAATTTCAGAGCATGATCGTCTGGCCATCACTTTGAGGTACCTACCAACAGGCTTGTCGATTCTAGGTTATCGGAGCCATCAAAATGTTGGTGTACCGAGACAACACGTCATGTTTGGGGAGTCAAAGTTACTTAGAAGAGATACATAATTGTATTCATTTGGCTCATCTGACCTGTTTCGAATTGGGGTACCAGTTGAAGTAAATTTGTTTGTTTCAATGGGAAAACAAAAGCTCTCACTATTTTTAGTTTCTGATGGGAAAGTCAACAGTCAGCGGCATACTAACTGAGGTTTTAGAGAAATAACTCATATGCTCGCCGCTTGCATCTCGGATCATCTAAAACTCACGAATGGTTTTGGCAACACAATTCTGGCAGCTTTGGAATTTCCCTTCGTCTAGGTGTTATGGACGGCAAGCACGAAGCTATCCGACCACCTAATCACAGTCAGTCCCCTTCTTCACTTACAAGGGATCACTTTCCGTTGTTCCTTTCCCAGCTGTGGATGCCAACCTCAAATTCTTGTACAAATTGAAAAATTTTGGTATAAATAGGCAAATTTCAGACAAAGATGTGTACGCGAAGTCTCACCTCTAAGGCCACATTGACGGCAATACTCTACACATGCCAGAAGTGCAGATTTGCCGGATACTAATGTCAATGTTCCAGTTACCTTCATATGATGCTTTCCCTTTAGCAAAAAGAACTCATGAAGCCTTACCCACAAAAGTACCACCCAAGAAGCAACGCATTTTTAATTACAAGTTGAGCAGAGCTCGACGAGTAGTGGAGAACACATTTGGCATAATTGCCAGTCGGTTCCAGGTTTTCCGGCAGCCAATTGAAACAACCGTACCGAACGAAAATCAAATTGTTTTGTTAGATGTTTCTTCCATAATTTGTTTCATAAAACTGACAAGAAACCAGGGTTGCGGAGTCGGAGTCGGGAGTCGGAGTCGCCGGAGTCGCATGTTTTAGGGTGGAATCGGAGTCGGAGTCGGAGTCGCTTCTCTGAAGTGTGGTGGAGTCGTAGTCGGAGTCGGAGTCTCTTTCCCGAGTGTGGTGGAGTCGCAGTCGAAGTCGGAGTCGTTCATTCGGATGGGATGGAGTCGAAGTTGGAGTCGCTATTTTTTGCTGTCTTCGATTCTAATTTTTACTAAAAATTATTTATAATTGTGTAAAACCGAAAGTAAACAAAACAGAGTTAGAATACTTCGCTGATAACCTAAAAATACGCAATGTTTTTGTTGATTACTTTGTTTTAAGTTTTAAACAGCGTATTTGTACCTATCACCTAATACCGTCATTGTTGTGTAGTCGTTGTGGGTTTGCATTCCTATATATGATAAGTACAAGAAAGAAATATAATTGTACGGGAGTAATAATGAATATTTCGCAGTTTTTAAGCAAGAATTAGTAATTTGAAGCATTGAAAATTTGTTCTGTATATTTCTGTTTCGTTCATTTCCCCTTCAATTAGCACACAGGAAGTGGCAAATAGTACTAAATGTGTTGCGAGTTACTTGTAGAACAATTCAGCTGATGCAATACTTTGTACTCACGTAAGGAGTGGTAACTATGTACGCTCTTAATGATGCATTGATTGATAATGACTAGTCTTTGCAGAAACTTAAAGTTATGTTGTGATCATAAATATTTTTAGCCTTTATGTTATGATTCCTTGCCAATGAGTAGTCTTTGCCAAAACCTGAAGCTATGGTCTGGTACATAAAGACTTCTAGTTCTCAGGTTATGTTATCAAAATTGCAATGGCTTCCTTGTCTTTAGGTCAAGTTAACATGTATTATTAATAACAATTTCTGCTCATTTCTAAAGTTATTTCTTGAATGTTGTTTGGTTCTTTCCGAGTTATATTGTATTTCAGTATATCTTATCATGTTGAATTTTTATCTTCGTATCACTCCCCAGTTTTTTAAGCATACGCTGAAATGGAGAATTTTATAATATGCTTCTACAATTTTAAACACTGAAATAGTATCTGTTTTGCAGCATTACATAATTAATTACTTCTTCATATGGAAGATTTAGAAATGTTGTAAGGTAATCAATATCGGCATTCGGACACATGAAAAATTGAAATACAATGTAAAAGAGCTGCAATGAAAATAACACATTAGCAAAAACTTCACTTAGTCACACACATATTGTAAGTGAAAGCAATGCACTATCTCTCAGCAGCAATGGTTGTTACATTTATGCGATAGTACAAATTTTCTTACTGGAAAGGTTTCAAATCGCTCCAAATAACATGAAATGAGAAGAACATGGGCGTTTATTAAAATAAGAAAGTGTCAAACATAAAGTAAAAAGTTAGACGAGAATAAGAGACAGTATCATATTAAACGCAAAGAAGCTGAAAGTGACTTTTAGTCGTAAACAAAACGTTCCGAAAACTTCAGTCCCCTGCGACGAAAGCAAAACAACTTTTGCCTATTATAGCCGAGATATAAAATAGTGTTGAGCAATAATATGACACCTTTTCTGCATTGTTACCCTGCATAGTGTAGACACAGAGAATAAGAGGCAGTGTGCGAATCTGTCCTACTTTATCTACATGTATATCATTAATTATTTTTGTGGATTTTAAGCATAGTCATTGAATTAACTATTATAATTTCACTGAATGAGTGCTTACTTAGTAATAAAAAAAACTGTGGATACATATCTATGCTTCTCAGTGTAGGCGGTGACTACTTTACCTACTCAGAAGACACTTGTCAGTAATATACAGGGTGTTTCAGAATAAGAGGCAAATAATTGCCCACCAAGTAGAAGGTGTCCGAATAAAGACTTTTTCTTCTATGAAATTTTCCGAAGAAAGAGACATTGAGATATTAGCCGTTTATTGTTTTAAGGGATGAAATTTAATGACTAAATTACTCGCAATATTTTATTTGAATTTACGTTGATCGGGCGAAATCTTTTAGTTGCATGACCTCCTAGATCTCCTTACATGACTCCACTCGATTTCATTTTTTGGGGGCACGTGAAGAGCCTTGTTTATGCTACACTCATTGAGTCTGAGGAAGATCTTGTGACCAAAATTGCAGTGGCTGCTGGCGAGATACCTAAATGCCAGATGTGTTTCCTAATATCCGGCAGTCGGTAAGGGTAACATTCGAAAAGTGCATTGATGTAGGTTTAACACATTTTGAGCAATTTTGTAAAGTAAATTCAAAATAAAAATTGCGAATAATTGTGCCATTAAATTTCATCATTGAAAACAATAAACAGCTAATATCTTCCGACCCCGATTTTTGGGGGAAAATGTCATGGAATTAAAAGTGTTTATTAAGCCATTTTCTACTTGGTGTGCAATTTTGTATCTCGTGTTCTGAAACACTCAGTATATAAAATTGTGTAATCGACCCGTGACAAATGATGGGATTTGATATTGTCTTTATACGAATTCTCCAGATGTGGATCATCAAGAAATATATCCAACCTAATAGTACCCGCGATTAAAATATTCTAGTACTAGAGCACTGGTGAAACTCGCATCACAGATACAGTCATTAAGCATCTTTAAGAGCGTGAAAAGGAGACAGACCAACCAACAAAGACGGACAGGCAATTTTATTTGTTCAATGAAATTTCCTGTTGAAAACCTTCCGTATTTCTGATGGCGGCTTTGTGGAAGAGAAAGTTTCCTTCAGATGGCCTGTCATAGATGACAGACAAGAATTTGAAACTGTTGAAAGTAGTTCTTTCTTTTCTACGTCTTTTTGTTTTGCAGCTACATCTTTTCTTTTCGTTTTTTGTTTAAATTTAACTTTCTATAATTAAGCATGTTTGAGCTTATACCAGACCTGCATTAACCTAAAATCTGTGAAAAAACACACTCTTGAAATCTTCAAAGTTTATTAAGCACGCTTCAAATAGAGCAGAAGCACGAGGAAACAAAACCTCCTCTAGGAAGCAGTCGCCTTTTGGACCGACTTGAGCTCCTCAATCACGCCCAAACAACGACGTAGTTAGGTCAGAGGTGAATTGGCAAGTGCTGGTCCTAAGCTGGGGTAGTACCGGGCACATGAAGCACTGGGTCCGGGATACCTCCCGGCTTTTCAGTAGTCTAAATTTCAGCTGAGACGGAAAAGGAATGTTTCCCGGTGACCACCCCAACTGCTCGAACTTCCCGACGCTGGAGGGACGCAACCCAGCTCGGAAAACTGCCGTCGGATTGAAGCTAGGAAAGAAAGGACGAGATTTGTGGCTTAACAGAGAAATGAAGTTTGCAACCGCTTATGACTCTTCCTAAATTTTAAATGAACAGGATAAATTTTCAAATCGTACCTAAAACAAAGACCACCAATATGAACTCACAAGCCAAGAAAACCTCTGCCGCAAAACCGCTTCACAAGGCGAGGGATGGTTCAGCGCAAGCAGGGCTTCTCTCAAAAAACAAGGTTCTCCGCAGGGCGTGCAATGGGGGAGCATACTGGAGACAAGAAACAAAGGCACTTTCGTTTGGACATAACTCAAAGCGAACAAGCAAATATCACCACAACCAAGATTTCACATAACAATACACCAGATACACCAACAATTCTCACCTAGGGAATTTGTTCCCGAGTAAGGATAAGAGCCTCTTTTAGAAGAGTTTATTTGAGGAAAAAAAACAGGAAAATAAGTAAAAGGTAACCATTCAGAGCCGTTCTATAAAGATAAAGAAAAAGGAGGAGAATCTTTTCCGTAAGAAAATCCCACTTCCTAACGTGGATCGGGAGAACACAAGAAATCGCGAGGATTTCTTTCACGTCTAGGAACTCCCAATCGCAAGTCAATTGTTTAAGGGTGGCCAACGGGCCTTTAAGAGTGGCCAACGGGCCTTTAAGAGTGGCCAACGGGCCTTCAAGAGTGGCCAACGGGCCTTTAAGAGTGGCCAACGGGCCTTTAAGAGTGGCCAACGGGCCTTTAAGAGTGGCCAACGGGCCTTTAAGTTCAAGTATCAAATTTTAAAGGCTCTGAATGGTATTGCAAAATAACACCCAAAAATAATAATAAATGAAACGAAGATCACAGGCACACTTAAATAAAAAGATAGCAAAAAAAGTGGTCAAGGAAGAGGGTAGAGGGAACTCCTATAGGCTCACGACACATGACGCTGCTGGGTCCCTAGAAATGCGGAAAACCGGCACAACACTCCTTCCTTGACTGGATGGAAAAATTACTTTATTATAATCAATAACAACCTACCTGAAGAAAGACAAACCAAGACAGACGTCACCTCTGTTTGCAGGCAGCACACCCAAACGAACTGAATCCAGGTACTAACCCACATGTCACTCAGAGACGCGCACCGGAATTTCCAACAAATCGCTTAAATTAACATCACTCGTGACGCACTGGCGTTCACTAATTAAATTATCTTTGAGCTTACTCTGCTTTGGCAGCATGTCGCTCTTTTAATAAAAGTCGGTCTGGCACCTCTAACTTATTTCTTTTGCGTAAAAAGCAGTCTCTTTCTGCGACTTTAACTCCTCGACCCGGTAAACAGGCCCTTATTGTTCAAGGTAATTAATTGTCAATTAATTGTAAGAATCTTAGCACTATATGCAACCTTGCAATAAGATACGATATTCAGCTAGTCGGCGACCAGACATCTTAAAACTCTGTTTCTATCTACACAGAACGCCACTAAAACTTCCTACCGGAGTACCGTGCTGATGACCGGCCACGTCCATTGGTTGTCTTCTATTTTTAAGGAGTTTCGTTTTTAAAACTAACATTTCGTTAAAGAAAATTTCCGGTCTGCGTTTTAAATAAATTTAATAATAAAAATAGTACAGAGGACGCTGCTGTGCGTACTGTTGGAATCCTCAGGATATGCCTAACTTGGGTGCTGTTTCCCTTTTTGCGCATCTCGGGAAACGACTTGCTATTGTTCCCTTGAAGTTCTTCTGTATTTGAAATAAATGTTCAAACAGTAGCCCTTAAGTTTTAAATCCTAAAATTCCATTGTAATAACATAGGAGAGATTACGCACAGGAAATACCTAAACCAATTTATTTATTTGTTTAAAGGGGCACTTGCCCTTTTATTGTATAAGAACAATCAACGCTATACCGGGTGCCCCACAAAAATGTCATTCCCTTTTTAAATAATTCAAGTTTTTGAAAATCAGTTGAATAACCACTTTACAATGATCGATTTACTGAAAAGGTTGGAAAAAGTAATTGTTCAAAGGGGAAGTTTTAAAAGCAACACTAGTGTCCTTCATTTCTCAATACCTACTGTTAAGAATAATTTCATAATGATGTATCCTACATACCACCAAGTATTTAAACTCTGTGAGAGGTTTCAAGTGTTTTCAATAACAGTGTTTCAAGAACTGAAAGAAAACGGTGAAATAATCTGTAAAACTCTTCGTTCAATGGTGGCCAGAAGTAATACTTGCCTTGAGAGAAATGGAGGGTATGTCGAAGGATACTGAGTTACTTTATTTGTTTAAACGTTATTTATGGCAATGATTTGTTACTTTTTATATTTTTGTTTGTTCATTTTTTTGTAAAGTACAAAATAAGGAAGAGTATCAATATTGTTTAAAAAAATTTTCCTGTGAACAATTAGTTTTTCTACCCCTTTCAGTAAGTAATTATTGAGCATTGTAAACTGATTTCCAAAAACTTAAATTATTCGAAAAGGAAACAAAATGTATTACATTGAGAATAAAAGACAATTCAAATACTTTAATTCAAAGCTGAGATATAATTAATTGAAAAATCGGGGACATTTTTTGGGACATCCGGTATAATAAAAACCCAGGTGTCCGTCAATTTGTAAATAAATATATGTTCTCGTGCGTAATTTCTCCTATTTTATTACAATGGGAATCTGCTTGCTTGGACAGTATCATGAATACCATTGAAATATTATGAAAAACCTGGCGTCTGCTCACTTTTGCTTATAAATAAAAAAACATTGCGTCACATTCGAATCTATCGTCACGAAAATGCGGCTAATCGTAGTAAAAAGGTATGACATTTTTTTTAAAAACTTCTTGCCGAATAATAATTTAAATTATAATGCAGTGTTGTTGCTTGTTTGGTTGGTGTGTGCGTCTGCGACATTCTTAAAGATGCTTAATGACCGTAACTGTGATAAAAGTTTTACCAGTGCACAAGTACGAGAATACTGTATTTTAATCGCGGGTACTATTAAGATGGGTTTATTTGTTTGTCATCTTTATCTTGATATTTTTTTAAAACGATACCATCGAATACCGTCATTTTTCACCAATCATGTACTCTAGTAACTTGATTATTAAAATTCTGCAGTCAATTTAAAAGTCGTTCGTTAATAATGAATATAGTGAACATATGTATAGGTTTCAACATCTGCAACCGTCTACTACTATGAATGACAGTCGTGTGTTTATTTATACGTTTCGTGTCACGCTCTTAAGAATCGATAGGGAAAAATTAGCACTGGAGGTCTTGGTTTCAGTTCACGGTCAATGAATACACTCATTTTCGTACAAGTGCTCTAGCTATAATGCTACTTTCAAAATAATTGAGAGATATAGAGCCTTATATACCAGAGTTCGAATCGTGGATACCGAGTTCGGCGGGGTATTGTATATTACAATGTACTGTATTACAATACACTCTATTGCATATTACAATATACATACACAAGCTCGCAGTTGCTTTCAGTAATGCTGAATTTCTGTATCTAGGATACGACACGAATAGCTATAACTACTTCTCTTGCGGCTCAAAAATATTGTGTTCCAAGTGTTTATTATTCTAATAAGAAAAATAAGTTACCTTTGGAATAAGCTAAAAGCATGGAAACCCCACTCAAACGAAAATTTGTTGAGGAAAGGTATTGAATCCCGTCATTTTTGACGGTCCGTGTACACTAGTTAAGAAATAAAATATTCATCTTGTAAATTATGAATAGGTGGAGTTGGAGTCCCAAAATTGCGAATAGGCGGAGTCGGTGTTGGAGTCGCCAAATTTTGGAAAGGTGGAGTCGGAGTCGGAGTCGCCAAATTCTGAAAAGGTGGAGTCGGAGTCGAAGTCGCCAAATTCTGGAAAGGTGGAGTCGGAGTCGAAGTCGCCAAATTCTGGAAAGGTGGAGTCGGAGTCGGAGTAGCAAATTTATTCTTCCGACTCCGCAACCCTGCAAGAAACAATACACTCCAATCGGCTGTACGGACAGGGAAGACGTAGTTGAAACAACTGTAAAATTTGGAGACTGGAGAAACAGCGCTAATGGACTTCTGAGACTGGAAAGAGAGTACTGACGCCCTTCACAAGGCCCTTTCGGATCGAAACGACACTATCAGAAAGTAGAGGGAAAACTACCCATGCCTCGTCACAATAAAACGAAAAAAAATTATTTGTTTCACCCGCCTTATAATTAATTTTTTCGTATGCACATGATTTCTGATAGTCGAATTTGAAAGAAAATTTAGGCGCGCGTAATTCCTATCTTCTATAGGTAAAAAAAGTACTCATAACATTATAGTTAAAGCGATTTGATATTTATTCTGATTGCAATTCCGTTTGCATTCGAGAATAGTTTAAAGAGAGTTTCACATATTGTTATTTAGAACATTATAAACGGAGAGAAAGCCTTTGTAAATGTCAATGTACTGCATCAGTTCGACCTCACAATGAAATAATCACAATTAAACCGACCATTAAAATCCCAGTCGCACAATTAAAGCACCAATAACGAAGAGTATCAATAACACATGAAAACATTAAAATGCAAAGGCTAGATAATCTTCAGTCCTTGGATTGTGCACAGAAACATCGTGTAACTTATTCATATCCACAAAAAGAAAAGTCCGTTTGCAAGTGAAAGTTTGTGGCAGAACAATATCCAAGAAATAACAAATTATTGGTTTTATTTAATCCGGTATATGTTTTACAATATAGGAATTTTGTGTCCTCGGAATGCCAATTACAGAACCAGTATGGTAGCGAAGCACTTCCTAAACATTTGCTGCTCACCATATACTTATATTGATATGCGTAAGTGAGCTCAATCCTAACGTAAGCAAATTATTCTTCTTTCTATTCCATTCTTGTATACTCTTTGAACTTATTGAAACATTTTATTAGCAGTTGAACTAATTTGCAGATCGAAGGCGAATTTGCAGTTCTGAGCAGGCTGGATGACGAGATTGTGTCTTCCACTTGAAGTTTACACGCCGCCTCTACACGCTCAAATCCAAGGACGGTAACCTGCTGGAGAGGTTGGTGCTCAGCAGTGTTTCAAAGCAAACTTCAAAAAACGACTCAACAATACAAGTGTTGGGGAAACAAATGAATCAACTAACTATACCCCAAAAACTATAAACTTATATTTATCAAGACTGGGACAGCATTTTATTAAAAAAATTGCACTAGTGAGAAGTTACTTTGAGCATCAAAAATTCCTCAGCAAACCAGAGGCATCGGCATTGTCATGCGAGCCCTGGTATAGTCTCAAATGGCACTCACTGGTCGTTTGTAGTCATGAGTCTCACTATCATGCTTCAAATATGAATTCATCAACAGAGATGATAGCCCCTAGAGACTGAAGTTCAATTGTTCCTGTCAACACATAACTCCGTTAAAGGATGTCAATAAATAGGAAAAATATATGTTTAAGTGATGAAAATTAAATTGAAACTAAACATGGCTAATTTTAACCTACCCTATGCAATGAATATTACTGTGATTCAATGATGGACGATTTTCAACTTCTCAAGTATTAATGGAACAATGAAACAGAAAATTTTATTTTTAACAGGTACATGTGAAGAAACAAAAACTTTATCAGGAACCACAACCTTATTTCGATATGGGTCACCTAGGACCTCAAAAGGCCACTTTGATGTAGTGACCTGTCAACTGATGTTTGGAAGGTACACAAATAATTCTCATCCTGCAATGGCAGGCAACTCTATGTTCAATAAATAATCCAAAATCAAGCAGGAGAGAAAGTGCCTAACTATCTTGTTACTCAAATAGTCTAAATCAGCGATCAATTCTCACCATAGAGCAATTTCGGTCCTAGGTTTGAGTGACATGTCCACCTCAAAGCCCTCAGTTGAGCCATCAACACACTTCTCTGGTCAACCAATACTAAATTGGAGCTCAGAACAATTTTGGTGCCAATATTTGGCATTTAAATGGCAGACATACCTATTCTACAAGAAACAGTCGACTCATTTGCATCATTCATATCAATTAACAGTTGATAAACTACCGCTCTCAGTCAAGAAGTGAAGCATTCAGATTTGTCATACTCTTGTCAGCCGTGATAGTATCCTGTGGTGTTTCATCTAGCTGTGCGCGCTCACCACCACACAGGCTCAAAAGCGCCACCTCACAGCTTCGAAGTGCTCCTACTAAACGACCAATCAGCGCTCAAGTCTGGCGCTGGGGTGGCGGACCAAACCTCAACAAGCCGCGAGTTCCGAGCAGTCAGGTGACATCAGACGACAACCACATACGTTAAGCTCTGTCTCGACCGCTTCAAAAGCGCCACCGCGATTCGCCTAACCAGAGAACTAGCTCGCTTCTGTAAGGCCGCACCAAGGCCTATATTAACAGCTGCGCCGCGAGCGCAAAGACAGTTCGTTTGCCGAGGCCCTGATATTCTCACAAGTCCTCTAGCGAGCCTCGTCACTGCAGCGGCTCACACAAGACTTCCAGCGGGCCTTTTCACAGCAGCAGTTCGCACAGTGCACTCTCAGGAACCCTGATATTCTCACAAGTCTTCTTCCTGCGAGCCTCCTCACCGCAACGGCTCACACAAGTCTTCCAACGAGCCTCCTCACAGCAGCGGCTTACACAAGACTTCTCCTTGCGACTCTCCTCGCAGAGACTGTCATTCACTAGTCTCGGCTGCTCAGCAAGCGCACCTCGACGGCGCACCGCAATGCCACGGCACGCACGACGCGACTTACAGACAACCGTCGGTCCTCCAAGTCGTCCTTAGGTACCTTACTACCTGCCTGTTAACATTTACCTCATGTGCCAGACTGTCGGTGATCTTCACAATAATACGGCATTTATTTCAGTTGTGTTTTCCTTACCTTGCCGGGTTCGTTTGTACCTCAGGCACTCGCTCCGGGCAAAGATATTCTAAAGCCTAAAAGATATTCACAGTCTGCCCGGAGTGTAAAGCAGCCTGAGGGAGAACACACTACAATCCTCCAAGAAGCTGAGGTGATCGTCATGTTCACATAGGGTGGAGCAGGTGAGCCGGATTTCTTGAACCGGCACGTCCTGATAAGCTCAATTTTTTAGGACCTCATTCATCCTTTTTTTCAGGAACAGCAGATGGAGAAAAAACTAAGTTGCATCAATCTGAAATTTGTGAGTAGGGAAGTTTACTCACTAACCATGCTCTGTAACAACATTAAAGAATACAAAGAAGGAACAAATGCTGAATTTAAATTCTTTAACCTGATTTATTTTCTGTACAAATTTCATTTTGGTTTATGTGAAGTCTCAAATTCATACCAATATAGACAGATGAAAAGAAAAAAAATACTTGTGTGAATAACACAGTGAGAAAGAATGGTGAATATACAATGATACTCTTAGTACAAATCGATTATACAGCAAAGAAAAAATATATCGGTAATACTTGAAGGAATTTTCTTAGATTCCACTGAAAGATAACATAATAATAGATCACTTGAACCTCAGAGGGACTGAAATTTGTTTGCATCTACACCTTTTTCACTTCAAATTAATCTAAGTCAAGTTCAATTTTATCCAAGTCAAGTTCAATTTAATCCGAGTCAAGTTCAAATTAATCCGAGTCAAGTTCAAATTAATCCGAGTCAAGTTCAAATTAATCCAAGTCAAGTTCAAATTAATCCAAGTCAAGTTCAATTTAATCCAAGTCAATTTCAAATTAATCCGAGTCAAGTTGAAATTAATCCAACCATCAGTTGAGTTGAAGAATGACATGAAAATTTGTTAATTTGAGTTTTTTGTGTTAAATATGTATCTATGGATGTTATAAGCAAGACTGATTTCGAGGCTATATTTACACTCATAGATATTTTTATACGTGAAATTCTACTTTATCACATCTATGAAATCATATACATGCGAATACAAAAGGTTATCATTGAACGATATGTAGATTTAATCTTCAAAAGAAATATACAAACACGATTCACTGAGTACTAATGTACAATTCCGTGTGATTACAATTTATACTTGTACATTACTACCCAGATACATTCCTGCATTAGCAATATAAATGTTGCCATCCATTCTAATTCCGTGTTAGTCAAGTGAAGAAATGTTGGATCCATTTACAATACATAATAATGATACAAGAAACAACGTTTCTATCTTATACTGATTTTATTTGTGTTTGTTCACAATTCAATGTATAATACCTTCAAGGCTTAAATATTCATAAAATGATTATTAGAAAAGTTATTGAAGTCTTAAAAGTTTTATATATTGAATTGTAAATAAATATAGAATTGATTAAATCTACATATCGTCCAATGATAATATTTTGTACATGCATGTATTTGATTTCATAGATGTGATAAAGTGGAATTTCCCGTACATAAATATCTATGAGTGTAAATTAATCCTCGCAACCAGTCTTGCTTATCACATCCAATTGATACATTTTTAATACAAAAGCTCAAATTAACAAATTATTTTGTCATTTTTTAACTCAACTGAGGGTTGGATTAATTTGAACTTGACTTGGATTAATTTGAACTTCACTCGGATTAATTTGAACTTGACTCGGATTAAATTGAACTTGACTCGGATTAAATTGAACTTGATTCGGATTAAATTGAACTTGACTTGGATTAATTTGAACTTGACTTGGATTAATTTGAACTTGACTTGGATTAATTTGAACTTGACTCGGATTAATTCGAACTTGACTCGGATTAATTTGAACTTGACTCGGATTAATTTGAACTCGACTCGGATTAATTTGAAATTGACTTAGATTAATTTGAAGTGAAAGAGGTACAGTCATGATAGTTGAGAACAGCCCAAGCATTATGCCAGCCCTCAAATACGATGTGGTCAAATGCCAAAAATATATTAGTTTATAGTGGATTCACATATTCACCTTAGACAAAACATAGTGAAAACAAGGAGCAAGGAATAAAAATAATTCATTTTTCCATACATTACTGACATAACCTACTTGCCAATCTATTCTCTAGCAAATTAAGACATATTTGAAAACCGGCCGCCTCATTCTGTGAGCACATGGCATCTTTCCAAGATGTCATACTTGGACAATGGAAACTTTAATTTTAGGAAACATTAACATAAATAAAACAATGCATCATTCCATGCTAAGTTATGAAATAACAAAGTTATCGGTAAATTTTGAAGATTAACCGGGAATCGATTTTCTACTTTTCGAATCCTAAACATTGTTAATTAGATTGAAATAAACAAGTTTTCTTATATTCACTTTCCGTCGTAAATGAGTATTTTACGAATAAAAGCGGTAGGTTTAGTTTCTTCTATGATGACGAATGCGCTCGAATAAACAGCCACTCATTGATTTTCGAATTTTTGTTGCTTCAATCATGGTAATAACATCGAAATAAACTATTTTTCTACTCGTACTATACACTTTTTTCGTCAAATGAATATTCTACGTTTAGTTTACGTTTAGAATATTTTTAGTTTAGTTAGCGCGGTAGGTTTAGTTTCGTCCTTGATGACGACCGCGTTGGAAGCGAGACTCCATTACAGTGTTGCCATCGATGAATTACTTCCCGCTTCAAACACTTGAGTTGTGGTAACTAATTCACCGCCATAACTCGTACAATACTCTTTACGACGGGAAGTGCTTAGAAGAAAACTTGTTTATTTCGATCTAATTAACTATGTTTAGGCACCGAAAAATCAAATATCGATTCCCGGTTAATGCTCAACATTTAACAAGTTATCTTCTGAAAAAATATACAAGCTTCTAATATTAAATGATTAAGAGTAAGGTGTCAAAAAAATTATTTTGAAATCATTTTTTTGCTAGAGGAATTTTATCAGGGATAAATTTAAAACGTGATGATATCACACGGTAAAAAAGATACATTCCTAATATGATTTTAGCTTCACACCATTTTATTATATTAGCAAAAAAATTTACTGCCTACAATACCAAAGAATGTCCAGGAAATTTCTAGAAATCATATATTATATGTTCTGTCCTGCAAAAAGTTTTAGTAAGTAATGTATGTTAATAAAAATGTGCTGTGTATTAAAATGTTGTTGCATGCATCAAGCAAATATTAGAAAACATCTCCTCTATGTGCTATTCAACACAACAAGAAATACCAAAACACAGCCTGGACATTTTGAACGAGACACTATTTTACACTAGACACATCACAATGACTTATTTGAGCCTTTGTAGGTAGATTGCAAGCTTAACTGAATTATTTAATGAAGTTTGGATTTCATAATATTATAGTGGTCATCTTGAAAAACAATTAGGAATTGACACCTTCATACATCTTAATCTCAAATGAAACTAACAACTTCCAGCGTATAATAGCCAAAGTTTTCTCTGCATCCAGATACCAAATCTCAATTCTCAAGCCAGAAGCCTGCTTATAATACTTCTCAAAATTTTCAAACACATCAGCAGTGGCCTAAAAGAAGTTTGATGGATCTTATAATAGTTGGCTTTCAGCAGAAGAATCGTAAAAAAATACATTTTCAAGACTAGCTCATAAAATGCTACAAGATGACCAACGAAGCGAATTTACCACTAAATTGATTTAAGAGCAAAATTTATTAATTTTTCAGACATTAACTCCCTTCAATGAGATTTATATCTGTTTGGGAAAGGTTTATCTATAAGAAAATTTTACTTCCTATTCATCATTTACTACATGTATGTGATCACTACTGAGAACATCTAAAAACACATAGGTAAATGGAGCATTAGAGAGTAAATCATATACATGTGCTGCCTACGATATATATGGAAGCATTTAAAACTTACCATCAACAGTTAGAAATTTGCCATCTTCAGAATGTAGGTCACTTTTTCAAAAGCATGCCTTTTTAACCCCAACTTTTCTCCAGTCAAAATGGCTGGGATAATTTTGAGTGACCCCAGACCAAAGCACTGAAACAAAATACACTCAACTGAAGATGCTACGTTAAAAAACCTTTCAAGCACTTTGAATCTGTTTGTCGTGTCAGGAAAAAGAAATAATCCCTGAATACACGTAAATAAGTATGGGCACCCAAGTTCTCCGCCATTTTGGTTACCAAATGGTGACGATACGTATACCAAAAATGCACAGTAGCTCATGGCCGAAATCTGACGGTTTCGTTGCGCTAGGCTGACCAAATGGTACCGCTATGTAGACTATCATAACAAAACGTTACCATTTGGTCTCGGTGTAACAGCGGCCTTATGAACCAAACTGAAAAAAAATCAGGAATTACACTGGTGTACAAAAAATTATCTAACATGAAATTTAAGATCAATTTTAGACTAATTTGAGAGCTGAATTCATATCTGATCTTATATTTTCTTTATCATATCACGTTTTTGCTTTATAAGTGTATATCCAAAATTCATAAATTTCAAGAAAAAAATTATCATTGTTTTCAGTAGTGTAGTAAAAAGACCGGATTATACGGTTCATTTTGATAAATTTACTTTTTATTCACTCTCCCAATGCACTTGAAAATATTTTTGCTTTCCTTGAACATGCACAAGATTTCCATTTTTTTTAAATGAAAGTAAACAAACCGATTTTACTTTGCATACCACACGTCCGCACGTAGTTTTTATAATTGAATTTTGCATTCAATTTCGTTATTTATTGCTTTCATGATGTAGATTTTTGGAAAACAATGTATGTGGAGTAGGGAATTGAGTAGAAATTTAAGAAATAACTAATTTAAATAACAAATTTTTTCTTGTATTTGTCTGCAGGATGTGCTGCTGATCTAACAGTGGCCTCTACATCTCACAGAGAACAGTGCTCAAATGATCTGATGAATATATGTTGCTAGATTTGGGGCATCTGTCAATAAGAATGTCAACAACGATCCTCTAGTGCAAGGGTTTCCAAACTTCTCAATGTAAGGGCCACATTATATATTTTCCACTTTCATGCGGGCCGAAGGAATAAAAGAAGGAAAAAAATTATTCAGCGATGCCAGTCGTCCAATAAATATTTTTTTAAGGCCGTCCCTCAGGGATTTGTTTGGCGGACCGGATGTGGCCCGCAGGCCATAGTTTGGAGACCCCTGCTCTAATAGAACATTGTCTTTCTTCCTTTGCTCATAAATCTTAGATTGATGAAGCAGTTCGTCAAAGCTCTTAATCACAGTGGAGAATGCTTCAGCTACGCAGTACATATACAACTTTTCATGGATTTTGTAAAGAAAAAAGCTGTAATATTTTATGGAAATTAGAACTCTTTTGAAAGATCCAAATTTTATCTCAACAAGGAATGAGACAGAAGAAATAGCTTGGAATGCATTTTGTTATGTGGTGCAGAAATTTCTAGGTAATAAGAAAACAGACAACTATGAAGAGATAGTCGAAGAGCTACTTATGAGCCTGGGAGATCTCGGATTTAGAATGAGTATCAAGATTCCCTATTTACACAGCATTCAGACAATTTTCCGGAGAACCTTGGAGATGTGAGCGAGGATCAAGGGGAGGAGTTTCATAAGGACATTAAAACAATGGAAGAACGTTATCAGGGCAGGTGAGACTCGCATATGATGGCAAATTATTGCTGGAGCTTGATGAGACACAACCCAGAAGCTGTATCACCCAAGAAAAGAAAGTTCAGATAACTGCTATTTGTCATTGATCTGCACGCCATTTGCATATATTTTGTATTTTCTATTTTAATTCTGTCGCTATATTCAATTTCCTGTTCATGGACTTTGTAAACTTTGGTATTCCTTGGTTGAGAATATACAAAATTTAGCACTAAAAACCACGAGTTATTATCATGAATCCATCGAATATAGGCAGGTGATTATTTTCATCATAAATTGAAAAATGGTATATCTCGAAGCCCTGATGTGATGGACAAAAACTAAGATCAAATTCGTAATCAGCAGCCCAAATTAAGTTAGATTTGTTTCAAAACCTTTTCCTAAAAATATATTGTCGACCAGTGTTATGTGACAAAGAAAAGAAGATCGAAAAAAGTACTTTACGCTCGAATTCTCTCAATTTAAAACCAATATTAAAGCAACATGGTACCTGATCAATTCATTCTACAAACCGGGTAATAGTGCTACAAAAATAATTGAGCTCATTGTTCAAGATAATATGAAATATTATTAAAAAAGAGATTGCAACTGTGGTTTTCAACTTTTTTGTAAACATAGGAGAAAAATTGCTGATGGTATTTCTACCACCCCTACTGACTACTTGAAAAACTTTATAAATCCAGATACTCTAGTTCATAATGATACTATTGAGCGAAACTGGTATGCTCTGAAGAGATGAATACCAGAATTACGAACGAAAAGAATATTTATGCAAACGAATTAATTAAGATACATGCTGGGAGTGAGAAGTAATACAGATAATGATGAGCTGGCAACTGTATTGGGTTTGATTTTTATAGTTCCAATATGTATATTAATATCTTTTCAATTTGTAAAATTATTCATTTAGACGCTAAGTACAATTATTTTAACGGTTTTCTGTGTCTTTTAGGGAAGCGAACGGTTTTTTGAGCCCATTACTGAAAATGAGATTATTGCTTGAAAATGCTCTTAAACCTTCCCCCTCTCTCACGCAGAAACGTCATTTGTCCCTTGTTGGCAACCCAAACTCTCATAATTACCCCCAAAATGACCCCCTCCCCCGCAGTTGCGCTCAAAGAGACCAGCTGCGGCTCTACTAAGCTCTGGTTGGTGGGTCCAAAAGTTTTTCCTTTGTTGTTAGCAGGGTTGCGGAGTCGGTGGAATAAATTTGCGACTCCGACTCCGACTCCGACTCCACCTTTCCAGAATTTGGCGACTCCGACTCCGACTCCGACTCCACCTTTTCAGAATTTGGCGACTCCGACTCCGACTCCGACTCCACCTTTTCAGAATTTGGCGACTCCGACTCCGACTCCGACTCCACCTTTTCAGAATTTGGCGACTCCGACTCCGACTCCGACTCCATTTCTCCAGAATTTGGCGACTCCAACACCGACTCCGCCTATTCACAATTTTGTGACTCCAACTTCACCTATTCATAATTTATAAGATGAATATTTTATTTCTTAACTAGTGTACTCACACCGTAAAAATGACAAGATTCAATACCTTTCTTCAACAAATTTTCGTTTGAGTGGAGTTTCCATGCTTTCAGCTTATTCCAAAGGTACCTTAATTTTCTTATAAGAGTAATAAACACTCAGAACACAGCATTTTTGAGCCGCAAGAGAAGTAGTTATAGCCATCGTGTCGTATCCAAAATACAGAAATTCAGCATTACTGAAAGCAACTGCGAACTTGTGTATGTATATTGTAATATGCAATACAGTACATTGCAATACAGTATATTGTAATATACAATACAGCATATTTCAATATGCAATACCCCGCCGAACTCGGTATTCACGATACAAACTTGAGTATATAAGGCTCTGGATTGCTCTAATTGTGATGAAAATGACTTATTACAGAGCTATTGCACAACGAAAATGAGTGTATTAATTGACCGTGAACTGGAACCAAGACCGCCAGTGCTATTTTTTTCCCATCAATTATTCTTAACAGCGTGACACAAAACGTATAAATAAACACACGACACTCATTCTTAGTAGTAAACGGTTGCAGGTGTTGAAACCTGTGCATATGTTCATTATATTCTTTATTAGCAAGCGACTTTTAAATTGACTACAGATTGTTAATAATCAAGTTACTAGTGTACATGATTGGTCAAAAATGACGGGATCCAATGGTATCGTTTTAAAAAAATCTCAAGATAAAAATGGCAAACAAATATATCCATTGAAATAGTACCCGCGATTAAAATACAGTATTCTCGTACTTGTGCACTGGTAAAACTCGTATCACAGATACGGTCATTAAGCATATTTAAAAACGTCACAAACGCACACAACAACAAAGCAAATTGTATAACATAATACCTACCTGAATTGTAATTTAAATTATTGTTCGCAAGAGGTTTTTAAAAAATTTGCCATACCTTTTAAGCATTTAAATGCCTTTGAAATTTAAATGCGATGAGTCGCATTTTCTTGACAGTTGATTCGATTTTCACGCAATGTTTTTCACTTATAAACATAAGTGAGCAGATGCCAGGTTTTTCATATTTCGATGGTATTTATGATACTGTCCAAGCAAGCAGATTCCCATTGTAATGAGATAGGGGAAATTACGCACGAGACCATATACTTATCATTGACGGACACCTGGCTTCTTTTTATACCGGGTGTCCTATAAAAATGTCCCCGATTTTTAATTAATTATATCTCAGCTTTAAATTAACATATTTTGATCGCCTTTTTTCACAATGTAGTAAATTTTGTTTCCTTTTCGAATAATTTAAATTTTTGAAAATCGGTTGAATAACCACTGTACAATGTCCAATTTACTGAAACGAGCAGAAAAATTAATTGTTCAGAGGAAAAGTTTTTAAAACAATATTGATATTCTTCCTTTTTTTGTAGTTTCCATACAACTGAACACACAAAAATTTTAAGGAGTAACAAATCATTACCTTATATAACGTTTAAATAAATGAGGTAATTTCAGTATCCAACGACATACCCTCCATTTCTCTCAGGGCAAGTATTACTTCTTGCCACCATTGAACGAAGAGTTTTACCCATTATTCCACCGTTTTTTATCAGTGCTTGAAACACTATTATTGAGAACACTTGAAACTTGAAACCTCTCAGAGGGTTTAAATACTTAGTTGTATGTACGATACATCGTTATGAAATTATTCTTAACAGTAGGTATTGAGGAATGAAGAAGAACACCAGTGTTGTTTTTAAAACTTTCCCTTTGAACAATTTTTCTACCCCTTTCAGTAAATCGATCATCTTAAAGTTTATTCAACTGATTTTCAAAAACTTAAATTATTTCGAAAGGAAACAAAATTGACTAAATTGTAAATAAAAGACAATTAAAATATGTTAATTTAAAGCGGAGATATTATCAATTAAAAAGTCCGGGACATTTTTTGTGGGACACCCGGTATAGTATTGATTGTTCATATACAATAAATGGTCAAGTGTCTCCTTTGAACAAATTAATAAATAGGTTTAGCTATTTCGTGAGCGTAATCTCTCCTATGTTAATACAATGGAGTTTTAGGATTTGAAACTTAAGAGCAACTGCTCGAACATTTATTTCAAATACAGAAGAACTTCAAGGGAACATCAGCAAGTCGTTTCCCTTTTCTCCTGCGCAAAAAGAGAAACCGTATCCATAATATGCAGATCTTGAGGATTCCAACAGTACGCTCAGCAGCGTCCTCTGTAATACTTTTACTATTAAATTCCTTTAAAATAGAGACCGAAGATCTTCTTTAACGTAAGGTTAGTTTTTAAAACGATACGCGCTAAAAATAGAAGACACCCAATGGACGCGGCCGGTCATCAGTACGGTACTCCGGTAGGAAGATTTAGTGGCGTTCTGAGTAGATAGAAACAGAGTTTTAAGATGTCTGGTCGCCGACTAGCTGAATATCGTATCTTATTGTAAGGTTGCATATAGCACTAAGATTTTAACAATTAATTGACAATTAATTACCTTGAATAGTAAGTGCCTATTCAAGACGCTGCAAAAGCCGTGTCGAGGAGTTCAAGTCGCAGAAAGAGACTACTTTTTACGCAAGAGAAATAAGTTAGAGGTACCAGACCCACTTTTATTAAAAGGACGACATGCTGCCCAAGCAGAACAAGCTCAAAGATAATTTAATGAGTGAACGCCAAAGCGTAACAAGTAATTTTAATTAAAGCTATTTAAGGTTAATGCAGGTCTGCTAGAAGCGCAAACATGCTTAATTATAGAAAGTTAAATTTAAACACAAAAATCGAAAAGAAAAGGTGCAGCTGCAAAACAAAAAACAACGAATAAAAAGATCTCATTTCATCAGTTTCAAATTTTTGTCAGTGAACTAAGAGAGGCCAACTGAAGAAAACTTTTTCTTCCACAAAGCCGCCATCAGAAATACGGAAAATATTCAACAGGAAATTTCATTGAACAAACAAAATTGGCTGTCCGTCTTTGTTGGTTGATCTGTCTCCCTTTCACGCTCTTAAAATATTTAACTACTGTACCTGTGATGCGAGTTTCACCGGTGCACAAGTATCAGAATATTTTAATCGCAGGTGCTATTAGGATGGAAATATTTCTTTATGGTCCACATCTGGAAGATTTCTATACAGACAATATCGAATCCTGTCATTTGACGAGTCGTGTACACAATTATGTATACTGAGTGTTTCAGAACACGAGGTACAAAATTGCACATCAAGTAGAAAATGGCCAAATAAACACTTTTTGTCCTATGAAATTCTCCCCCAAAAAATCGGGGTTGGGAGGTATTGGGTGTTTATTGTTTTTAAGGCTGAAATTTAAAGGCACAATTACTCGCGATATTGATTCTGAATTTACTTTACAAAATTTTTCAAAATGTGTTCCCCCTACATCTATGCACTTTTCGAATGTTGGCCTTAACGGCTGCCGAATATTAGGAAACACGTCTGGCATTTAAGGTATCTCACCTGCAGCCACTGCAATTCTGGCCACAAGATCTTCCTCAGACTCAATGGGTGTAGCATAGACAAGGCTCTTCACGTGTCCCAAAAAATTGAAATCGAGTGGAGTCATGTCAGAAGATCTAGGAGGTCTTGCAACTAGCACATTTCTCCCGATCAACGTAAATTCAAAATAAATATTGCGAGTAGTTTATTCATTAAATTTCACCCTTTAAAACAATAAACTGCCAACTCAATGTCTCTTTCTTCGGAAAATTTTATAGAAGAAAAAGTTTTCATTTGGATATCTTCTAGTTGGTGTGCAATTTTTTGCCTCTTATTCTGAATCTGAAACACCTTGTATATTACTGACAAGTATTTTCTGAGTAGGTAATGTAGGCATTGTCTACACTGAGAAGCATAGATATGTATCAACAGTTTTTTATTACTAAGTATGCACTAATTCAGTGAAATTATAATAGTTAATTCAATGACTATGCTTCAAATCCCCAAAATTATGTATACGTGTAGATAAGGTAGGCCAGACTTGCACACTGCCTTTTCTTCTCTGTACCTACACTATGCAGGGTAACAATGCAGAAAAGGTGTCATATTATTGCTCAACTCTGTTACATTTCGGCTATATATAATAAGCAAAAGTTGTTCTGCTTTCATCGCAGGGTTCTGACGTTTTCGGAACGTTTTTTTACGAATAAAAGTCACTTCTAGCTTCTTTGCGTGTAATATGATACTATCTCTTATTTTCGTCTAACTTTTTACTTTGTATTGAACACTTTGTTATTTTAATAAACGCCCTGGTTCTTCTCATTTCGTGTTTTTTGGAGCAATTTGAAACGTTTCCAGCAAGAGAATTTGTACTATCGCATAAATGCATAAACCATTGCAGCTGAGATAGTCCATTGTTTTCAGTTACAATGTGTGTGTGTGACTGTAAGTGAAGTTTTTGCTGGTGTGTGTAATTATTTTCATTGCAGCTCGTTTACATTGTATTTTAATTTTTTTCAAGTGTCTCAATGTCGATATAGATAACCTTACAACATTTCCAAATCTTCCTTAACAAGAAGTAATTAATTATATAATGCTACAAAACGAATACTATTTCAGTTTTTAAAAATGTATCAAGATAATTATAATATTCTCCATTTCAGCGTATGCTTGCTTAGAAACTGAGGAGTGATACGAAGATAAAAATTAAACATGATGATGATATAGTGAAATACAATATAACTCTGAAAGAACCAAATTACATTCAAGGAATAACTTGAGAAATGAGCATAAATTTGTATTATTAATACATGCTAACTTGACTTAAAAACACGGAATCCATATCAATTTTGATAACAAGACTTGAAAACTAGAAGTCTTTGTGCACTAGACCATAGCTTCAGGTTTCGGCAAAGACTACTCATTGGCAATGAATCATAACCTAAAGACTAGAAATGTTTATGATCATTATCAATCAATGCATCATTTTGAGCATACAGAGTTACCACTTTTTATGTGAGTACAATGTATTGCATCAGCTGAAATGTTCTACAAGTAACTTGCAACACATTTAATACTATTTTCCAGTTCCTATGTATTAATTGAAGGAAAAATGAATAAAACAGAAATATACAGAATGAATATGCGACGCTTTCAATTACTAATTCCTGCTTTTAACTACAAAATATGCATCAATGCTGGGTACAAAAATTATATTTCGCACTCGTAGGTTTCTCATATATATCTGTGCAAACCCTCAATGACTAGATAACATGACGATATTAGGTGATAGGAATAAATACGCTGTTTCAAACTTAGAACAAAACAATCAACAAAAACATTGAGTATTTTTAAGATTTTTCAGCAAAGCATTCTAACTCTGTTTTGGTTTATTTTTAGTTTTAAAGAATTATAAATAATTTTTAGCAAAAATTAGAATCGAAGACACCAAAAAAGAGCGACTCCAACCACGACTCTACCACATCCGAATGAACGACTCCGACTCCGACTCCGACTCCACCACATTCGGAAAAGCGACTCCGACTCCGACTCCGACTCCATCACACTTCAGAATAGCGACTCCGACTCCGACTCCGACTCCACCACACTTCAGAGAAGCGACTCCGACTCCGACTCCGACTCCACCCTAAAACATCCGACTCCGGCGACTCCGACTCCCGACTCCGACTCCGACTCCGCAACCCTGGTTGTTAGACAACTGTCAATTCATTAGAGAGGTTTAGTGGTCTCTTGACCTTTTTAGTGAGTGGTTTTGTGCTAGTCCGTCTTGTGAAATGCCTAGAAAACAGGGTTGCGGAGTCGGAGTCGGAGTCGGGAGTCGGAGTCGCCGGAGTCGGATGTTTTAGGGTGGAGTCGGAGTCGGAGTCGGAGTCGCCTCTCTGAAGTGTGGTGGAGTCGGAGTCGGAGTCGGAGTCGCTATTCTGAAGTGTGATGGAGTCGGAGTCGGAGTCGGAGTCGCTTTTCCGAATGTGGTGGAGTCGGAGTCGGAGTCGGAGTCGTTCATTCGGATGTGGTAGAGTCGTGGTTGGAGTCGCTCTTTTTTGGTGTCTTCGATTCTAATTTTTGCTAAAAATTATTTATAATTCTTTA
Source organism: Morinoia aosen (assembly GCA_030386875.1). NCBI lineage: Eukaryota > Metazoa > Arthropoda > Malacostraca > Amphipoda > Talitridae > Morinoia > Morinoia aosen. The sequence goes on along the minus strand of CM059572.1, from coordinate 303,930 downwards.
AAACTAAAAATAAACCAAAACAGAGTTAGAATGCTTTGCTGAAAAATCTTAAAAATACTCAATGTTTTTGTTGATTGTTTTGTTCTAAGTTTGAAACAGCGTATTTATTCCTATCACCTAATATCGTCATGTTATCTAGTCATTGAGGGTTTGCACAGATATATATGAGAAACCTACGAGTGCGAAATATAATTTTTGTACCCAGCATTGATGCATATTTTGTAGTTAAAAGCAGGAATTAGTAATTGAAAGCGTCGCATATTCATTCTGTATATTTCTGTTTTATTCATTTTTCCTTCAATTAATACATAGGAACTGGAAAATAGTATTAAATGTGTTGCAAGTTACTTGTAGAACATTTCAGCTGATGCAATACATTGTACTCACATAAAAAGTGGTAACTCTGTATGCTCAAAATGATGCATTGATTGATAATGATCATAAACATTTCTAGTCTTTAGGTTATGATTCATTGCCAATGAGTAGTCTTTGCCGAAACCTGAAGCTATGGTCTAGTGCACAAAGACTTCTAGTTTTCAAGTCTTGTTATCAAAATTGATATGGATTCCGTGTTTTTAAGTCAAGTTAGCATGTATTAATAATACAAATTTATGCTCATTTCTCAAGTTATTCCTTGAATGTAATTTGGTTCTTTCAGAGTTATATTGTATTTCACTATATCATCATCATGTTTAATTTTTATCTTCGTATCACTCCTCAGTTTCTAAGCAAGCATACGCTGAAATGGAGAATATTATAATTATCTTGATACATTTTTAAAAACTGAAATAGTATTCGTTTTGTAGCATTATATAATTAATTACTTCTTGTTAAGGAAGATTTGGAAATGTTGTAAGGTTATCTATATCGACATTGAGACACTTGAAAAAAATTAAAATACAATGTAAACGAGCTGCAATGAAAATAATTACACACACCAGCAAAAACTTCACTTACAGTCACACACACACATTGTAACTGAAAACAATGGACTATCTCAGCTGCAATGGTTTATGCATTTATGCGATAGTACAAATTCTCTTGCTGGAAACGTTTCAAATTGCTCCAAAAAACACGAAATGAGAAGAACCAGGGCGTTTATTAAAATAACAAAGTGTTCAATACAAAGTAAAAAGTTAGACGAAAATAAGAGATAGTATCATATTACACGCAAAGAAGCTAGAAGTGACTTTTATTCGTAAAAAAACGTTCCGAAAACGTCAGAACCCTGCGATGAAAGCAGAACAACTTTTGCTTATTATATATAGCCGAAATGTAACAGAGTTGAGCAATAATATGACACCTTTTCTGCATTGTTACCCTGCATAGTGTAGGTACAGAGAAGAAAAGGCAGTGTGCAAGTCTGGCCTACCTTATCTACACGTATACATAATTTTGGGGATTTGAAGCATAGTCATTGAATTAACTATTATAATTTCACTGAATTAGTGCATACTTAGTAATAAAAAACTGTTGATACATATCTATGCTTCTCAGTGTAGACAATGCCTACATTACCTACTCAGAAAATACTTGTCAGTAATATACAAGGTGTTTCAGATTCAGAATAAGAGGCAAAAAATTGCACACCAACTAGAAGATATCCAAATGAAAACTTTTTCTTCTATAAAATTTTCCGAAGAAAGAGACATTGAGTTGGCAGTTTATTGTTTTAAAGGGTGAAATTTAATGAATAAACTACTCGCAATATTTATTTTGAATTTACGTTGATCGGGAGAAATGTGCTAGTTGCAAGACCTCCTAGATCTTCTGACATGACTCCACTCGATTTCAATTTTTTGGGACACGTGAAGAGCCTTGTCTATGCTACACCCATTGAGTCTGAGGAAGATCTTGTGGCCAGAATTGCAGTGGCTGCAGGTGAGATACCTTAAATGCCAGACGTGTTTCCTAATATTCGGCAGCCGTTAAGGCCAACATTCGAAAAGTGCATAGATGTAGGGGGAACACATTTTGAAAAATTTTGTAAAGTAAATTCAGAATCAATATCGCGAGTAATTGTGCCTTTAAATTTCAGCCTTAAAAACAATAAACACCCAATACCTCCCAACCCCGATTTTTTGGGGGAGAATTTCATAGGACAAAAAGTGTTTATTTGGCCATTTTCTACTTGATGTGCAATTTTGTACCTCGTGTTCTGAAACACTCAGTATACATAATTGTGTACACGACTCGTCAAATGACAGGATTCGATATTGTCTGTATAGAAATCTTCCAGATGTGGACCATAAAGAAATATTTCCATCCTAATAGCACCTGCGATTAAAATATTCTGATACTTGTGCACCGGTGAAACTCGCATCACAGGTACAGTAGTTAAATATTTTAAGAGCGTGAAAGGGAGACAGATCAACCAACAAAGACGGACAGCCAATTTTGTTTGTTCAATGAAATTTCCTGTTGAATATTTTCCGTATTTCTGATGGCGGCTTTGTGGAAGAAAAAGTTTTCTTCAGTTGGCCTCTCTTAGTTCACTGACAAAAATTTGAAACTGATGAAATGAGATCTTTTTATTCGTTGTTTTTTGTTTTGCAGCTGCACCTTTTCTTTTCGATTTTTGTGTTTAAATTTAACTTTCTATAATTAAGCATGTTTGCGCTTCTAGCAGACCTGCATTAACCTTAAATAGCTTTAATTAAAATTACTTGTTACGCTTTGGCGTTCACTCATTAAATTATCTTTGAGCTTGTTCTGCTTGGGCAGCATGTCGTCCTTTTAATAAAAGTGGGTCTGGTACCTCTAACTTATTTCTCTTGCGTAAAAAGTAGTCTCTTTCTGCGACTTGAACTCCTCGACACGGCTTTTGCAGCGTCTTGAATAGGCACTTACTATTCAAGGTAATTAATTGTCAATTAATTGTTAAAATCTTAGTGCTATATGCAACCTTACAATAAGATACGATATTCAGCTAGTCGGCGACCAGACATCTTAAAACTCTGTTTCTATCTACTCAGAACGCCACTAAATCTTCCTACCGGAGTACCGTACTGATGACCGGCCGCGTCCATTGGGTGTCTTCTATTTTTAGCGCGTATCGTTTTAAAAACTAACCTTACGTTAAAGAAGATCTTCGGTCTCTATTTTAAAGGAATTTAATAGTAAAAGTATTACAGAGGACGCTGCTGAGCGTACTGTTGGAATCCTCAAGATCTGCATATTATGGATACGGTTTCTCTTTTTGCGCAGGAGAAAAGGGAAACGACTTGCTGATGTTCCCTTGAAGTTCTTCTGTATTTGAAATAAATGTTCGAGCAGTTGCTCTTAAGTTTCAAATCCTAAAACTCCATTGTATTAACATAGGAGAGATTACGCTCACGAAATAGCTAAACCTATTTATTAATTTGTTCAAAGGAGACACTTGACCATTTATTGTATATGAACAATCAATACTATACCGGGTGTCCCACAAAAAATGTCCCGGACTTTTTAATTGATAATATCTCCGCTTTAAATTAACATATTTTAATTGTCTTTTATTTACAATTTAGTCAATTTTGTTTCCTTTCGAAATAATTTAAGTTTTTGAAAATCAGTTGAATAAACTTTAAGATGATCGATTTACTGAAAGGGGTAGAAAAATTGTTCAAAGGGAAAGTTTTAAAAACAACACTGGTGTTCTTCTTCATTCCTCAATACCTACTGTTAAGAATAATTTCATAACGATGTATCGTACATACAACTAAGTATTTAAACCCTCTGAGAGGTTTCAAGTTTCAAGTGTTCTCAATAATAGTGTTTCAAGCACTGATAAAAAACGGTGGAATAATGGGTAAAACTCTTCGTTCAATGGTGGCAAGAAGTAATACTTGCCCTGAGAGAAATGGAGGGTATGTCGTTGGATACTGAAATTACCTCATTTATTTAAACGTTATATAAGGTAATGATTTGTTACTCCTTAAAATTTTTGTGTGTTCAGTTGTATGGAAACTACAAAAAAAGGAAGAATATCAATATTGTTTTAAAAACTTTTCCTCTGAACAATTAATTTTTCTGCTCGTTTCAGTAAATTGGACATTGTACAGTGGTTATTCAACCGATTTTCAAAAATTTAAATTATTCGAAAAGGAAACAAAATTTACTACATTGTGAAAAAAGGCGATCAAAATATGTTAATTTAAAGCTGAGATATAATTAATTAAAAATCGGGGACATTTTTATAGGACACCCGGTATAAAAAGAAGCCAGGTGTCCGTCAATGATAAGTATATGGTCTCGTGCGTAATTTCCCCTATCTCATTACAATGGGAATCTGCTTGCTTGGACAGTATCATAAATACCATCGAAATATGAAAAACCTGGCATCTGCTCACTTATGTTTATAAGTGAAAAACATTGCGTGAAAATCGAATCAACTGTCAAGAAAATGCGACTCATCGCATTTAAATTTCAAAGGCATTTAAATGCTTAAAAGGTATGGCAAATTTTTTAAAAACCTCTTGCGAACAATAATTTAAATTACAATTCAGGTAGGTATTATGTTATACAATTTGCTTTGTTGTTGTGTGCGTTTGTGACGTTTTTAAATATGCTTAATGACCGTATCTGTGATACGAGTTTTACCAGTGCACAAGTACGAGAATACTGTATTTTAATCGCGGGTACTATTTCAATGGATATATTTGTTTGCCATTTTTATCTTGAGATTTTTTTAAAACGATACCATTGGATCCCGTCATTTTTGACCAATCATGTACACTAGTAACTTGATTATTAACAATCTGTAGTCAATTTAAAAGTCGCTTGCTAATAAAGAATATAATGAACATATGCACAGGTTTCAACACCTGCAACCGTTTACTACTAAGAATGAGTGTCGTGTGTTTATTTATACGTTTTGTGTCACGCTGTTAAGAATAATTGATGGGAAAAAAATAGCACTGGCGGTCTTGGTTCCAGTTCACGGTCAATTAATACACTCATTTTCGTTGTGCAATAGCTCTGTAATAAGTCATTTTCATCACAATTAGAGCAATCCAGAGCCTTATATACTCAAGTTTGTATCGTGAATACCGAGTTCGGCGGGGTATTGCATATTGAAATATGCTGTATTGTATATTACAATATACTGTATTGCAATGTACTGTATTGCATATTACAATATACATACACAAGTTCGCAGTTGCTTTCAGTAATGCTGAATTTCTGTATTTTGGATACGACACGATGGCTATAACTACTTCTCTTGCGGCTCAAAAATGCTGTGTTCTGAGTGTTTATTACTCTTATAAGAAAATTAAGGTACCTTTGGAATAAGCTGAAAGCATGGAAACTCCACTCAAACGAAAATTTGTTGAAGAAAGGTATTGAATCTTGTCATTTTTACGGTGTGAGTACACTAGTTAAGAAATAAAATATTCATCTTATAAATTATGAATAGGTGAAGTTGGAGTCACAAAATTGTGAATAGGCGGAGTCGGTGTTGGAGTCGCCAAATTCTGGAGAAATGGAGTCGGAGTCGGAGTCGGAGTCGCCAAATTCTGAAAAGGTGGAGTCGGAGTCGGAGTCGGAGTCGCCAAATTCTGAAAAGGTGGAGTCGGAGTCGGAGTCGGAGTCGCCAAATTCTGAAAAGGTGGAGTCGGAGTCGGAGTCGGAGTCGCCAAATTCTGGAAAGGTGGAGTCGGAGTCGGAGTCGGAGTCGCAAATTTATTCCACCGACTCCGCAACCCTGCTAGAAAATCAAATGAAGCTGTTCGCTATGGCCGAAGAAGCATTTTCAGGTTTGAGGGGCAATTCCAGCCACAGTTTTTCACCTATGGAGGAAATCTTTTTTGCATCGTAAAGATCAAGGTGGGTTCTATAAATATACGAAGTAGTTTTCTGATAAGATGATTAAATTTTTTTATCGAAAAAAATATTAGGGTTTAAAAATTCTACATTTTGTATAATAAAATTCTGAAGCGATATCAAAAAACTGTCTCAAAAATTTGCTGATATTTTCATTGTGAATCGAACAAAAATCAAATCGTCTTTATATACAACATTGACTGAGAAATTTAAATTTTAAGAAATTTGCCTCTCGGTGGGAGGAAGGGGGTGGGGGTAAATTCCTAAAATTTTATGGGCTATAAATGTTTATTCGAATGTTATAAACATGCTGTGAATACCTCAGAGCTTATTTCACTCCCGAAGTAATTCTTTTTAGTTTTTTGAATATTTCACGGGGAAAACGGTTCAGGGCCCTCTGCAGTTGGCAGCAAGTATCGGTGACTTATTAGTGGTAGTGACGTGTTACAACTATGGAAAACTTATCTGAAATGTTTTAGACTTATAAGTAGTGTATTAGTTTATAAGTTCTGATGAAAAAAATATGAAATCAAACAAAGGAAACAATGTGCACTCTGCACTATGGTGTTTGATAACTTTGACCGACATTTTCTCAAAATGTGGGTCATAGACTTTGACGGGCAATATCTCCTACAGTTTTGAAGCTATTGAGAAGAGTTTTTTGCATCGTGAGGAGCAAAGTGAGTACTATAAATGCTAGGGAGAGTTTGTTGAAAAGTTGATTAAAAATTTTTTCATTGTCGGTAGAAAAAAATAACTTTTAACTTTCAAATAGAGGTCAATTTTTTTAGAATAAACAAAAAAAACCTTACATAGTTATCGTAGATATTTTGATTATAAATCGAACAGAAATAACACTTGTCTCTATGTACAATATTGGTTGAGAAATTGAAATCGTAAAATGTTTTCCCTGGAGGGTATAAGGAGGGGGGTATAGGAGGAGGGTATAAGGAGGGTATAAGGGGGTATAGGTAAATTTCAAAATTTTGAGGGTTACAACTGTCTATTCAAATGTTATAAACATGCTGTGAATACCCAAAAGCTTATTTCCCTCTGGAAGTACTTTTATTTATTTTTCAAAGTAATTCATAGGAAAATTCGTTCGCTTCCCTTAATTAGTGTTATATGCCAAACACTTCCAGTTTGATTAGTATTGAGATAAAAGTAATAAATTTAAAATTATTCAAGAGTCAAGAAATCTTTTCTTATGAAGAGATTTTCAATGCCAAAATATAAAAATATTGATTCAATATGTATAATTGAATCGTAATTACACAATTCATAACAAAAAATGGTTAACTTCATAAATGCTTTAATTTCAAAAATTAATGAGATTCATTTCCAGAGAAAGTCTTCTAATGAGAAAAATATTATACTTCCTGATAAGTTCTCAGTCACAGTCAATCTTGTTCGACGTCATATTGATGGTAACAGAAATTTGTTTCTCGCATGATATTCCTAAAATGATATTGTACACATATCTATTCGACACTAGCAGGACACGTGGAAATTCCACGGACAATGTCATCAATAAGCTAGGTGGACCCGTGGAAAAATTCGGTCAACATTGCCTAACAAATTGTCGAATTATTTAACCTAACCTATGATGCCTCTTTTTATCTTGCATGAGAATATAATGTATTTTGTCATTTTGATATGGAAGCATATTTTATTAGCTTTAAGCCACATTGAGACATTTTGCAGCTCATTATACATACTCTCCGCAATTAAGGCAACCGTACTCCCAAAAAATTGAGACGTTGTCGAATTTCGTTTATTCATTAAAATGTACGTATATATGTAGCGGACATATTGGTGACGTTTTACACCCAGAAGACCACAGGAAGTGGGTCAAAAGGGGGGTGAGTTAAAATGTACGTATATATGTTATATGTACGTTTTCTTTGAATAACACGTTTTCTTTGGGGAAAAAAGGAAAAACACACGAGTCCAATCTTAATCCTTATTCAATTTTACATACCTATACCAAGTTTCATGAAGATCGGTCGAATAGTTTAGGATTTTTTTTGGGAGTACGGTCCCCCTCTCTCTCCTGGCTCTCCTGAACAATAGCATGCAATTGGCTCTTCTGAACAATTGAAATTTAGAGCTTCTAAACCTAGGTTAGTTTTCAGTTTTCGAGCTACAGTTATGATTTTAGTATCAAAAGAACCGGAATTTAATCTTCTACAAGATGACGTGGGCTTTTATTCATTTTCGGAATAGAAAATTAGCTACATTTTCTTTTGTTGGGAACAGTGTGAAAATTGGTCAAATTTTTGTATTTTTTCATTTTTTCAAAAAGTAATTCGAAAATTCAACATAACTCCACGTCACGTTGTAGAGAATACATTTCTGCTTCTTTTGATACCAATATTATCTCTGTATCTCAAAATCTGATTACGTCCATAGATTTTCCCCAGACCCCTTATTTTGACGTTTTCTTTGAATAACACGTTTTCTATGGGGAAAATGGGAAAAACACACGAGTCCCATCTTAATCCTTGTTCAATTTTACATACCTATACCAAGTTTCATGAAGATCGGTCGAATAGTTTAGGATTTTTTTTATGGGAGTACGGTCCCCTTAAAATTGGATTTTCATTTGGCAGAGCCGCAGAAAGCGTTCTGTCGTCGGCAAAAAGTGTGAATTGGAAAAATGAGGTAGATATAACTATATCGTTGATATGATCAAAAAGAGAAGAGGCCCAAGGACCGACCCTTGCGGTACTCCATGGCTGGTTGTCAGCAGTTCCGATGGTGCATCGTCAATGCCAACATATTGCTTTCAATTTGTAAAGTATGATTTGAAGCAATCATGTATAAACTCTGCTGATGCCATAATAGTGTAGTTTCGATAGTAAAATATTATTGTCCACGCGATCAAATGTTTTTCGAAAGTCAAGAAATCAAGAAAAAAACAGGTTTCCTTCATCTATATTAGGATCAAGGTATTGTATATGATTTTATACCGCCCGTGCTGTCGTTTTTTTAGATCAAAAACTGTATTGTTGGTCGAATAGAAAAGATTTTTGGTCAAAATAAAAATACAGTTTTTTTATGCATAATTATCTTATTTTGCTAATAATTGGGTGCATTTGAAACACTATCAGCTTTATGTTTTCCTATGTTTACAAAAAAGTTGTTGAACACCGTTGCAATATTTTCTTCGCGTGATATTTTAAATTTTCTTGAACAATGAACTCAAATGTTTTCGTTGCATTATTTTTCGGTTTAAAGCATGAATTAAGCCGATGCTACAAAGTTTTTTAATGATAGTTTTGTATTCATTAAATTTACAAGTAAAGTAGTTTTGTTTCGATTTTCGTATTTGATTTTTCTCACGATTCCTGAATCTGTTGTGCGTTTCTTTAGATATTCGTCCTTAGTATCGTAAGGCCAGGTACACTTGACGTTTCTTTATATTAATCACTAGAGCTGTGCCATTGCATAACTTACATCAATGCACGCCAAGAGATATGCAGAGTGTTTTATGCAACGCAAGGAATTATTCTGTGCATATGCAAAATCACATATGCAATTTTGCATATACAATATAACAGATGTAATATGCAAAATGCATATTTCATATGCACGATATCATTGCATATATGCTGTAATACGAATGTTGTAATTTTATTTTTTTTTAATGTAAAACTGCAAATTTGTTACTTGAACCAAAAATTTGTACATTGATGGGGTCTCTCGCATACACACTATCACTTGCTAAAGCAATGTTTCAAGTTTTACTCGGTGCGCTATGTTCAGTACCTGATGCCCAGGTTTCCTTCTTTACCTTTTCTTCGGTTAAATTTGGTTCATAAATAAAATATAATAGGAGTCCGAACTGAATTTAATGGAGTTTGAAGTTTTTAAGAATTGCATGGTGTAATAGATTTTGTACACCTAGTGATAGTTTTCTTGTTTTGTTCCACACATAGGCCTCCCTATACGCATAGGCCTCCCTATTCTGTTAAAGTGGAAATGCAACTGTGAAGTTTGTTCCCATTCCCGAATCTTATGCGTTTAGTGAATTAATAATACATACCGTTGTTGTGCTCTGCTTGTTCATAAAAAATGAGAAAGAACTCAATAAGGTTATCCTTCGAATTCCGAATATGCCACTAATTCCCAAAATTTGCATCATTATAGTGATTTAGCTTCCTGGACTTACATAAGGACAATCAAATCTGCAATTGACATTTAGTGATCATATGCTGATTTGAAAATTCCTGCAATATTTGGTTATTCAAAACTTAATGCAAATGTTTGGTATTCGTGGGATGTCCGGAATGTGGGGGATTACCTAGAGGAAGATTATGAGAACTTTTTATAATTATTTTTTAAATTTTTGTATGAAAATTTACAGATGTATTGGATTATGTTGACCAATGAAGAAATGAATACATTTCTTTTAGTATTCTAATGATTACCATTATTTATTAATCACGCAATCCCAAAGCACCACAAAGTGTGAAGAATGATACTTTCAAGAATGAATTCCCAGAATGTGACTTCGGGACGTAAATCTGTATTGTACCTATTGCCGGAAAGCTACAAATTTGTCTCGCAACATATTATTAGAGTATACACTGTTATTGTCGAAATATCTGTTGCGACTTCATAGGTATGAATAACGAAGATAATCCTTTAGATTCAGCATAAAATTAACCGATATTGACCAATTTTCATCTACGATAAAATCACCGAAAGCTGGTGGTTAAAGGTTATCATCCCAGTTGTTCAACTTTTTTCGTCCGATTCGTTTGAAAATTGGCCAGTATATGTATTTTTTGGGAGTAAACTTTTTACTCCTGTCCTTTTTTCGATTTAGGCCTCAGTTTTTTTTACGAAAAATTAGTTTTTTGGTACATTATGTATATTTAAAGACGTATCTCCTCATTGAGCTTTGATGCTAGAACAAAACCAAAGACAGTTTTAAAATCCTTGAAGCATTTCTAAGAAGAAAATGAAGGAAAATTTTAATATGTTGAAAAAAGATTTGTCATAAGCAATATTTTATGATTACATCACAAAAAATAATTTTGGGGTTTAGAACTATGTAACTTTTTTCTTAAATTTGGAAAAATGCCTCCATTTTGTGTTAGAAATGTTCCAAGAATTATAAAACTGTCTTTGGTTTTGTTCTAGCATCAAAACTCAATGAGGAGATACGGTTTGAATGTTGAAAGTTATTTGTTTTGGGTATAAGCCATTACAAAATTTTTTATTGAAGTGTAATATAACGGACAATTTATGTAATTGAATGCGGTTTTAATTTTTATTTCGATAATTTCCATTCAAAACTTCATATTCATACTGTGAATTGTGATTTCCAACGAAAAAATTTTTTTTTAATTATGAAAATTTTTACTTTCAATATGATTTTTATAAAATTTGACTATTTTATGCAACTTTTGAAAAGAAACACAATTTCTTCTGTTATTTTTTTGATTCAGGCCTTAGCTTTTGAAAAAATTGGACATATTGGTTTTTAGTTCATTTATATGGATATTTCAAACCGTATCTCCCAATTGAGTTTTTACGCTAGAACAAAAATAAAGACAGTAACTGTTCTGGAATTCTTGGAACATTTCTAACGAAAGTAAAATTTCAAATTATCCACTTCCCGTTTTGTTTTCTTTTTATGTGAGGATGAAATGGGGTTGAAAATTTAAGATTTTGTCCCCTTTCCCCCCTGGGGGGAGGGGATCTATTGTCCGTAGCGCCATAAAATTTTAGGACCGAATAGTCCATCACCTAAGGATCTTTTTCGAACAACAAAACAAAAAAATGCTCACAGGACCGACAGGAGCCTGGAGGGGCCTGTGATGATCACCTTAAGCTCCATGTCTCATTAAACGTACGAGACCAACTTTTAGTGCTCGCCGTGGTCGAGTGGCTGAGAACGCCCCTATTGAAAATCGAGGACGGTGCACCGGTGGAATATGGTTGATAGGGCTTATTATCCGCGATTTATTGGTCATTCGGCCATCCGACCGATAAAACAACGGTACACCGCCCAATTTACGAGCATGTTATGATTGGCACTGCCATCCGTGGCCTCCCGTCCATACACCGTCTTTAATTCGCGGCATCTAGTAGCGATTCGAGGTTGACTTGGCCAAGGACGGCCATCTGGCTCAGAATCGCTGATACCGTGTTTTTCTGACTCTTGTTTCTCATGCCCTTGAGCAACTAAAATTAAACTATGCTAAATAACCCCTTAATTTTGAAGTGAAATGAACAAAATAATAATGAAATAAATATAAAAAGCTATTCTGAAATTTTACATTTTTGCTTTACTAATTATAAAACCTTTCACACTGAGATATAAATTAAAATATTCAGGCCTCTATGAATAGGATGTTTTATTCCAGATTAGATTATAAGTTTGTTAAAGCCTCCCTAACCGCTACAAAAATAAAGCGTATCGAAGAGAGGAAGGAGGAAGGCACCATTCAGTATGGAGATAAGAGAATGAGGAATCTAAGCAGAATATGAGAGTAAGATGAGAAAGAAGTTCATGAAATAAGATAAAAGTTGAGAAAAAAAGTCCGAGGTGCTGAAAAACCGTGCAGTAGTGAATCGAAAATAGGTGGTCCTTAACCCAACAAAAAACATTTTATTTCAACAAAAAAAGCCCTACCTAACTCACAGCTCGGGCCCTCACATTTTTCCCCTGGGAGCGCTAATTCCCACATATACAATAGTTATATCCCCCTGAGGGGGTATTTTATTCCAATCAAGCCTAAAAAAATATGTATAATTGGCAGAACAATTATATGTGCAAATCTCATACAAGAAAAAACAGTCCGTAAAGCAGGCGATAGAGAAGATCCATTTTAAAAACGATTTCATTTGAACGTTTCAAGCTCTTGGCTCATTTCAAAAAAGGCTTACAGATAAATCGAAAATTAATTCAATGCTTGCACAATTTGGACAGATCCATAATAGACAAAAATCTTAAAGAATACGCGGATTAAAAACTACACGTAATAGCCTACAAACAGAAGTAAATTGTGACAATGATAACAATATTAAAAGAAATGCAATAGTTTAATAAGAGAATAACTGTTCATCGGTTTATTATTTAGATACCGTCTCGAAATAGTGAGAGATACCTACGGTAAAAATCAAAATACGATGAATACATTGAATAAGCCGATAATTATACATTTTTAAGACACTAATAGCTTAAAAAGTTTACCTTTTCATAGCACATAATACTTTCAATCACGCCGCAGGCTGCAGCGGAGACACTATGGAAACGGTCTTCTGGAAACTACAGAAATTTCTTTAGAATTTCTTTAGTGTAACTTTAGATTTCAGTCTACCACTCGTAACTTTTGAAATGATTCACCTATCGAGTTCAAATTACTCTCAAATGAAAGATAAAAAACATTCTTATGGAAAATCGTACATGCCAACATTCTTGAGCACTCTTAGACAGCAAAATTCGTTTGCCATGAAAATTACAGTTGGTAGCTGCCGAGGAATTCTTGCTAGTCAAAGCTGTCAGCTAAAAAATTGTCAAATTTACCTAAAACTTTAACTTGCGGATAGTTATATTGTAATAAGGTATTTAAATGCCAATTTAATCATTTATTACAGTTTTCATTAAATAATACTATCCTGTTATTCATCTAAGCCAAAAATTTTATCTGCACTCGAGTTAAAGATGGCAACACTGCTCGCGCACGTCGGCAAGATGTCAAGCTCTTTCGAAGTTTCACGGCGGCGGCAGTTATTTGAAAAGTGTCGTGCGTCTCAGAAGGTGTGCTGGTTTTTGACTCATTAATAAGTTTCAAGCAATGTCAAAATGTATTTCAGTGCAATTGTGTAGTACGTTAGAGTGTATCTTATTTTTGAAAAAATTTTTGCTCTGAAAAGGTATAAGGTGTTCGCTCTCGAGTAAGTTTCTTATTCCATTGAAGACGTTATGCCGGTATGGCATGTTGTCAAGCGCCTGATGAAGGTTACGATTGAGACGACAAGTGCCTTGCAGGGCTGCCATTCAGATTGTACGATTTTCCCAAGGGTGACCAAGTAAATTTCCTAAGATTTCCCCAGATGTCAAAAGGTGTTAAAAATAACATAATATTTAAAGCCGCTTACCTTTTTAATTATGATTTTCTTCCCCGTCTACAACATGAAGACTTATTATATTCTTTCCTTTCTGTTTTTGAGTCTGGTTTTATACAGCTGATGAATAGTTACGTCTTCAACCTTCTCAACCTTCTTTATTAATGATTTCTCCGGCTCCTAGTTTAGACAGTTTGAAGAACTTCTTCTCATGTACTGTTTTGCTAACAATCGATCTCTTGTTGTTTCGGTTTAAATGCCTTCGTTGTTTTCGTTTTTATGAAATTTATCTGAGAAGATCCTCTACAAATTTCATCCAGCGCCAATTTTCCATATAAAGCAACGCCATCTTGCATATCATATGAAACTTTAGAGTTTTTCTTTACTAGTTTCTTAGCGATTTGGCTATCGGGACACACTCATTTCAATAAGTCCGTGAAGTGATCTGCATGAACATGTAAAGCCTGATGGTGTAGTTGCTGCTGCAGCCATTGAGTTCCGTTTGAGGCGTGTGAAGCAGCGGCTGTACAGAAAAAATCCTGCGATGAGTAATTCACTCCTTGCTAATTCTTCTGTTTCTGTTGGTTGATTTTGTAATAAGTTGAGTAAGAAGATTTTATAGTTTCAAATTTAGCTTTATGTCTTCCAGAAGCTTGTTCATAGCTGATATGTTTATATTGTTCATGGTACAGTTACAAAGTTTGCAACAGCTCGAAGTTTCGTAGTGTTTATCATGTTAAGGTAACCGTCCCACTTTTTCAACTTTTTTCTTCCGATTCGTTTGAAAATTGGCCAGTATATGTCTTTTGTGAAAGTAAACCGTTTTTACTCATGTCATTTTTTCGATTTAGGCCTTATTTTTTTTGACGAAATATGTGTTTTTGGTATATTTTTACTGATATTTCAGATTGGAACTTCTCCTTCATTTTGATGCTAGAACAAAAACAAAGACAGTTTTAGAACCCTTGGAACATTTCTAACAAACTCAAATTCGGCTTTTTTTCAAATTCAAATTTTTTCTATTTTTTCAAAATTTTTTGAAATTTCAAAAATCAGCAACTTTTTTTTGTTTTTAGAGCTATATATTTCTTCAAAGAATTCGAATTTAAAAAAAAGCCGAATTTGAGTTTGTTAGAAATGTTTTAAGGATGCTAAAACTGTCTTTGGATTTGTTCTAGCATCAAAACTCGAGAACTAGTTCCAGGATGAATGTTGAAAATTAGAAGCGTTGGGTATAAGCAAAAAACAAAATTGTTTGTTGAAGTGTAATATAATGAACAATTGATGTAATAGAATGCAGTTTTAATTTTTATTTTGATATTTTCCATATAAACTTCATATTCAAACTGTGAATTGTGATTTAAAAAAAAAAAATTGATTTTTTTCCAACAAAATGAAATTTTTTATTTTCAGTCTGATTCGTATGAAATTTTACCATGATATGTAACCTTTGAAAAGAAACACAATTGATTCCATTCATTTTTTCGATTGAGGCCTTAGATTTTGCAAAAATTTCACATTGGTTTTTCAGGTATTGATATTTCACTAATATTGATATTTCATAATGGAACTTCTCCTTCAGTTTTGATGCTAGAACAAAAGCAAAGACAGTTTTAGAATCCTTGGAACATTTCTAACAAACTCAAATTCAGCTTTTTTTTCATTTCCCATTTGCTCTCTTTTTATATGGGGTCAAAATCGGGAAAAAATGGAAAATTTTGGGTGCTTTTCATTTAAATTGATATTTCAAAATGGAACTCCTCCTTCAGTTTTGATGCTAGAACAAAAGCAAAGACAGTTTTAGAATCCTTGGAACATTTCTAACAAACTCAAATTGAGCTTTTTTTCCATTTCCCATTTGTTCTCTTTTTAGGTGGGGTCAAAATCGGGAAAAAGTGAAAAATTTTGGTCCCCTCACCCCCCCCCCTCCGTTTTAATGATTTTATTTTAATAAAATTGTAAAAGTATCGGTAACTTGACTTGGATTAATTTGAACTTGACTTGGATTAAATTGAACTTGACTTGGATTAAATTGAACTTGACTTGGATCAATTTGAACTTGACTTGGATTAATTTGAACTTGACTCGGATTAATTTGAACTTAACTCGGATTAATTTGAGCTTGACTTAGAATAATTTGAAGTGAAAAAGGTGTAGTTCCAAAAGTAGACCAAAACAATAATTTATCCACAAAATAGTTAGCATGTTTGTGTTTTCCACACCAAAATACATACTTCGGCGAAAAGAAAACATTAATATTCGATAGTCCCCGAAACCAAAAAGATCCAAACACGCGCAACTAAGTCTATAAGATTGTTCGTGAATTTTTCAAACATCGTAAATTAAAGAAAATGCAATATTCCTAGTGTACGGGAATTCATATTCTAAATTAAAATAAAATTATTCGCTTTGTAGTATTTGACGATTTACAAGATAAATAAAAATCGAATTTTCAGCTTTTTTTGCATTAAATTTCAAAAACTTTAAAATACACCTTCAACTTTATTTACATAATTGGTTTGATTTTGGTTCGCCTGTTTTGTTGTTTAAGTATAATAATTTTATGTCGCTTCTGTTTTCAACTATTCATGTTACATAGGTTTCACTTACTGACCGTACGTGCCTCATCGGGAAATCGAAGAAGTAAATTCAGTTAGCGGGCCTTATTAAACACTGTAATTCAACAGTTAGCTAACTAATTCACTAGGTATGAATAGGCTCTTTATTTGATTATACTTTTGCTTTCATCATTTATGACCTTCATTTTTATGATAAAATACGCGTTATTGGAAAGTGTCGGCCGGATTTTACCAACACCAGTAAAAATGACCGATACCAATACATCGCTTCATCAATAATTTTATGACAAGATTTTATAAATATTTTTTAACGTTTCGATCCAAATTTCAAAAAAAAGACAGCCATTTACATTTATGTGCAACGGCCAAAAAGAAAGACGGTTGGATGCTGCATTGGTTACTCTAACAGAAGCTTCATAAGAAAATGACGCTGGAACGCACAAAGAGTCGTTTTCTTCTAAAATTTCGCTTGTATTTGAGTTCGGACCCGTGACTTCGGGTGAAGATAGCGATTCTTCTTGTTGACGAGGAACGAGAGATGGCCGAACTATTAGCTTCACCACCTCGGTCAATTGATATTTATGACGATTAATCGTTGTGGTGGGGCTGGTAGTGAAGGCAATTTAAAAGCAACGAAATCTGGAAACCAAACCTGAATGTCCCTCTTCTGTCTTCAGCAACCTCTGAATTGAAGGACGTTCTTGAAGGTGATCAACAATGTGTTCAGGTACATATTTGTGTGTGTGTGTGGGTGGGTGGGTGGGTGGGTGGGGGTGTATATACCAAATATCTGATCGTAGCTACCAAATATCCACGTGAATGTATTGGTTAAGGTTGCGCAATTGATCCATATATCCTAAATAAGGGTATATGATATTTATTATTGGTGTGCGGTTAGCATGGTATGTTAATATTGTTGCTTCTTCACCCTAGCAAAATCAGAATCACAGGTGATCTTTGTACGATGGATAAGAAACCCTCCCAGCTGCCAGTGTATGACGTCACAACTATATGTATATATGCTCGTGACGTCATACACTGGCAGCTGGGAGCGTTTTTTAAGCGATTGCGTAGAGGTGGCCACCCGTGATTTGGAGTTGATTAAGGTTGCGAAGCGAGCGATTCAGTGGATGTAGAGTTGGGTTGAGGTTGATTTGAAACCATTCACCGGCCTAAGTTGGTTTTAGAGGTGATTTGAGGTTGATTTGAAGCTGTTCACCGACCAAAGTTGGTCGCAGTATGGACGTATTGAGGGCGCAGTATGGTCGCGGAGACTGGACATTTGACCCTCAAATAGACGGTAAACCAACCTCAAATCGTCCATGTTTCCACTCATATTCCACCGTTGCACCGTCCTCGATTTTCAATAGGGGCACACGCACCCTTCCGTGAAGGTGTCAAGGGTTCGAATCCTGGCGTTGCGCTGCGATTTTCCCCGTTCGGTAAAAGGAAAACTCTAAACACAATACCCCACTCTACCCAGATATCTGAAATGGTGACCGGCTCGACCGGGGAGTAACCGTCCTGGTGTTATTATGTTATACGGCATTTGAGAAATCAATATACAAGATGATACTTATCATGCTTAATTGATTAGAATAAAGTATCCTTTTTTCCAGATTGCTAGCACGAGAAAATCTTCCAATGTTTAAGGATGTGAACTCTATTTTGCATGGCTATTCTGTAGAGGATTATTATTAGATTATAAGTTAGTTTAAGCCTCCCTAACCGCTGCAAAAATAGAGCGTATCGAAGAGAGGAAGGAGGAAGGCACCATTTAGTATGGAGATAAGAAAATGAGGAATCTATGCAGAAAGGGCATAGAAACAGTAAGATGGGAAAGAAGTTCATGAAATAAGATAAAAGTTGAAGAAGTAAGTCAGAGGTGCTGAAAAACAGGACAGTAGTGAACCGAAAAAAGGAGGTCCTTAACGTAACAAAAAACATTTTATTTCAACAAAATGAAGGCCTACCTAACCCTCAGCTCGGGCCCTCACATTTTTCCCCTGGGAGCGCTAATTCCCATAGATAAAATAGTTGTATCCCCCTGAGGGGTTCTGTAGAGGAAGTCAATGAAGTAATTGGTCGACTCTCTTCATCTGACATGGAGAACCTTAAATTTGTTCCCCTGGTGTCATACGATAAAGAAGGAGTGTTTTTGCAATACAGAAGTATTCCTGCCCATAAGCGAAGAAATGTCCAATTTGAAAACATTAAAAAGAATATTAAGATAAAACGTAACCACATACGTAAAACCTTGTTTTACTCTGAAATCTTGTGCAATCCTATTTTCATGTTTTCTTCATTAGTAGCAAATTTTCGATATTGTAAATATTGAACACTATTGTAGTGAATCAGTACCTTAGAGTTCAATGTTTACCATATCGAACAAGTTCCAACTAACTGAAGTCGACCATTCTTGATGGCATATTGTTTGCATACAAATGCGATTACTGTGCATACGACACTCCGCAATCGCATATATCTAACCTGAAGCCGCATACTTAATGCGCTTATGATTTCATATGCGCGTGCATATATGCATGTGCTTATTGGCCCAGCTCTACATATAACACATAAGATGTAGCAAAGGACTAAATAGATTTCAATCGAGGTGACGGAGACTTTATTTAACGGAAAGACCTTGAGTATCTCAATTATTCTCAGATTTAGAAATATATGTGGTAGCACACTAAGCGAATTTGACTCCTCGGTAGGAGAGTCAGGTCGATCTCTTGACTTATCGGTCAATAACAAACACATTGCAGCTGTGTATTATGCTTTGATAAGTAAATTGAAAAATAAAAATTTTCGCTAATCTGCGTTCATTTCTTCGTTAACAAAATTGCCTTGAGGAAATTTTTGGTGTCGTCCGAGTCATGATTAAAAAGGACATTTAATTCCAAATGGCAAATTCGAGAATAGGACTGGAACTGTTACTTATGGATTACGATTTAAAAAAAATGCACTCACTGCACAATTGAATTGGAATCATATATTTTGGGCACATAATGATTGATTTCACTAATATGTTTAGTGGTTAAGAGCACTGTGATGCAGCCTTCACTCTCCCTACTTAGTTACTATACTCCACAGTTATTCCATTCAGTTACTTGCCAATATTATTATTCTTTCAACGACAAAAAACCTCGGTTTCTGGTTGAAGAACCTGATTCAACACCAGGAGGTTAATTTTTCCATAAGTCCCCGGAACCTTTACCACTATTTGTCGTTTGCCACGAAATTATCATGGTTTTGCATTATCACTTACAGATTTCAGAGTCTCTCTCACGTGGACCTCTTTTCACTTCTTTCATGAAGCTCATGCAATGATTTGCATTAACCTTCTCGCCTCTCTCATTCATGTCCTTCCTTCTGTTAGATATTTGGTTTAGCTTACTAAAAATCTTTAATCTCACGTACCGGTGAAATGATAAATAACAAGTTCTCAAACAATTCTCGAACAAACAAGTTTCCAAATCCAATTGTTCATTAAGTACCAGGAAAAATACAATGCACAATTCCGTAACAATGGATTTAAAATGGTTTTTCTCATTATAGAACACGTCAATGTGTGTTTTAAGTTGAAAAAATATCGGCTCAAATTCTTTCAAGTGCATTTCAATTAAATTCTCAAACTGAAACAATCTTGATTAATTCAGAAACCAAGTTCAGAAATAATAACGAAAATTTAACGTCCAACATTTTGAAATTAAACAGTATATCATACCTGTAAAAATGATGAATGCTGTGTCAAACCTGAAACAATGCCGTTATGTTCACACGGTAGACGTATAAAAATGATATCTTTGCAAAAACGTAGAGAAAAATCCAAACCTTCAGCTTCAACGATTCAAAAAAAAAATTCGGTCTATTTACGTCTTGGGTCACAGTATCAAAAACCACCAAGATGCATTTATTAATGCAGAGTTTTTCCTGCTATAAATTATTTCCCAATTCCGAAAAACTTTTACTGTTTTTTTCGCAAAATACCGGAACTCTTCTTGCATAGAACAGAGTAAGTGTTCTCCGTGAAGAATTTGCTGCTTTCCAGCTTGGCGTCGTCCCTCACCATGCTGGCAGCGTGCCAATTCTGAAAGTTGATGAAGTCATAGACATCGAAGGCGCAGTCGGCCACTTCAGAACGATCCGCCCACCGGAGCGGTCCAGCCTTTGCCTTGCTGACAACCCACGCAGCAGTGATCCAGGCGTACTTCTCAGGAAAGGGAGAATCGGTAACACCTGCCCAATAATGCCAACATAAGAGAAGAAATCTCACTGTTGGCCACTATTCCACTGCTGAAGCCGCACCAATTTTTTCATGAAGACATCAGAGTGGAATGTTTCAGAGACTTGCACAGATAAAATGCCCAATTTAAAATAAGGAACATATAAATCTCATCTTCCACTCTGTTGCTCCAAAAATTAACAAAGCGATTACATAATTCCTTATTTTTATTAAGTAGCATGTGATCTTACACGCTAATCGCCCGTCGTATCTGTGAGTGTTGCGTTCAAGTATGGCAGGTTTGCGGCTAAAATTCTTTCAGCGCTGGAGTGTTCATAATTTTTCTCTAAATTTAGTATCGTAACTAGGAAGTTTCCTACTGGATTATTATGCACACAATCTAAGAAACATTCAATGAGAAATTTGAGAGTAGTACAGAAAAGAGAACCGATGCGAATAATATTGATGGGGTAAGCATCATGGTAGACTAAAGGAGGTAACGTCACTTCTAAGAAATCAGGAAATCTATGCACGAGGTGTGTTCCCAAATATGTTTTGAATGGAAGCATCAAGGTACGAAATTTGCAATGAAAAATCTACCATGGATATGTAAGGATGCAGAGAATAGGATGGCAATGGACCAAAATAAAGTCGGTACAAACTAAACAAAATATTTCAAGGTTAGATTATTTGTAGTAGAGGCCTCCCTACCGCAACAAAGTCCAGTCAAAGGAAGTTAGAAATCATTCAATATGAACTTGACACAACGGGGAATGTGTGCACAAGATTTGTTCCTACACAAGACTCCATCACACACGTAATTAAATTAGATTATTAGTTAGTTTAAACCTCCCCATCCGCAACAAAAGCGGTCCAAAGAGAGGAAGGATAGATTAGATTAGTCGTTAGTTTTAGCCTCCCTACCCGCAGCAACAAATGCGATCCAAAGAGAGGAAGGAGGAAGGCACCATTCATTATGGAGTTAAGGGAACGCGGAATCTATGCAGAAAGGGCATGGAAACAGTAAGTTGTGAAGGAAGATCATGAAACAAGATCAAATTTGAAGAAGAAAGTAGTAGGTGCTGAAAAACAGGACAGCTGTGAACCAAAAAAATATGTTCCTTAACACAAGAAAGACATTTCATTTAAACGAAAGGAAAGCCTACCCAACTCTCATCTCGGGCCCTCACATTTTCCCCGAGGGAATGCTAATTCCCATGGATGCAATAGTTGTGTCTCTCTGAGGGGTAAGAGTGTGAATAAAAATCCGTTAATTTTGTTCATTCCATTCTGTGTTTCCCTATAAGGGCTACCGCATTCAATATCGCTCACGAGTTACGCCACAATATTTTCATGTTGAAAATTTTTGAATAGTTCAATCGCTAATTAAATACAAATAATGACAGCAGTGAACCGAGAGATGATCTGCAACGGAATCAAAAACGTTTTTTATTCTCAATAATTTGATGGCTTACGTAAGTTAGTCGTTTGACTTTAAATCTTCTTCCATAAAACACCCAGTCTTCATTACGAATACTGACTAGTTTTACAGATTAGATTACGACATAGATTCAGCCTTCCTTGCTGCTCAAAGCGAGCACAGCTGCAGGACTTTACATATTCTCTCGTTGAACACCAAGTTTTTATTATAAATACTGACTAGTTCTATGAATTTGGTTGCGACATAGATTCAGCTTTCCTTACCACAACAAAGCTGCTCAAAGCGACACAGTCGCGGGACTTTACATGCTCTCACATAGAACATCAATTTTTATTTATAAAAACTGACTAATTCTATAGATTGAATTCCGACTTGGGTTTAGCTTCCATTCCCTTACTACGATACAACCGTTCAAATAGAGGAAGGAAATGCCAAGCACCAGAGTTAAAAGAAAACGCATAATTAATACGCAGGGTGTTTCCACACAAGAGAACCTCAGTATAGGAACAATAAGTTGAGGAGTAAGGTTATGAAACAAAATTAAACCTGAAAAAGAAAGTCATAGGTGATGAAAAACAGGACACCAATGAACCAAAAAAATTTGGTCTTAACCTGAGGAAACGAAGCATTTCAGTATGAACGAAAAGAAGGCCTACTAAACTCTCAGCTCTGGACTTTACATCTGTTCTATAAGGATGGGAACAAAATATGAGACAACAACTCGTCCCTGAATAAATATTTCTATTACTTTCTATTACTTAATTTCTAATATCTCGATGTTACGCAAACTTTTGACTATAATGAATTAAATAAACTTTTTTTTCATCATAAACAATAATTGGTACACGACCGACCACTCAAGGCACGTTCAACATTTTCCGGCTAATAAATTCCGAAATGTACACCCAAGACAACATAAAACTGAGCATTCATATCTAGGTAACGAGTAGTCGTACATAATGACTTACTAAACTTCACAGAGCGCAAACGGCAGCCCTCCTAATGCATAAACGCTATCTTCAAACATCAGGACTAGTGCTCTGCATAACAGTAAGTTATTATTATTAGACAATAAAGTTTTAGCCTCCCTTAACCACGACAAAGATGTTCCAAGAGAGGAAGGAGGAAGGCACCATTCATTATGGAGTTGATGGAACGCGGAATCTATGCACAAGGTGCACAAAAATAGTAAGCTAAGAAAGAAGTTCATGAAACAAGAAAAAGTTGACTAAGAAAGTAGTAGGAGCTGAAAAACAAGGCAGCAGTGAATCTAAAACAAATGGTCCGCAACAAAACAAAACCTATTCCATTTCAACAAAAAGGACGCGTACCTAAAGTTAAGCTCGGGCCCTCACATAGTCCCCCTAGGAGCGTTAATTCCCACAGACACAATAGTTGTACCCCCTGAGTGAGGGGCATACCAGTAAATAAAGAAGTATTAAATAAAAAAATGAACTGTTAAATTCAAAAAGGAAAAAATGTAGCCATAATAGACTATAGATTAGATTATTAGTTAGTTTAAGCCTCCATATCCTCAACAAATGAGATCCAAAGGGAGGAAGGAAGAAGGTACCATTTAGTATGGATTTAGCGAACACGGAGTCTATGCAGAAAGGGCATAGAAACAGTAAGATGAGAAAGATGTTCATGAAACAAGATCAAAATTGAAGAAGAAAGTAGTAGGTGCTGAAAAAACAGGACAGCAGTGAACTAAAAAAAGATGGTCCGTAACAAAACAAAAACCTATGTTATTTTGACAAAAAGAAAGCCTACCTTTAGCTTGGGCCCTCACATTGGTAATAGACTATAAAGATAAACATTAGAAAGACCAGTTCACGTCAAACTTACTATTTGGGTACCGGTTCTTCTAGCTCAGTGCGAGTGGGAAGCCTACGACGCATCTTTCACCAACTATATGCGCGCTATTGGATGAATGCTCCAAATCAATCATTCAAAACGGTAAAATAGTTTTTACACACAATTGTATGATCATCAATAAGCAGAAGTAAATTCATCGGCACGCTCAGAAGCAAACTGCGTTGTTTAATAACAAGACAACACTCCAGATAACTTTTCAAAAAGTACGTTAACTTTGTAGAGACTGCCGGGAAGTGTATCTTTTCCAACATTAGCCGAAGAATGCAAAAACTTGAAAAGTAAGCATAACTCTAGTTACGTGTGTATTTTCACAGCCAGTCTAAAGCTTATCAAATAATTCATTTCGAAACCAAAACAATGAAAATGTCATAAGAATGCAAAGGTTTCAATGAGTACATCCATTTTTTTGCTGAGTTCCCATTACAAGAAGAAAACAAGGATAACAAATATGTGTAGCGCGTAGATAGTAATTCTTATTTATAACGCTTCACCCTAGCAATGCACCGAACCAAATCAACAAATAAACCTTGCACTACCATCCGTTAATGTGTTTTAAGCGAGACAAGATTGAACGCCATAATAGTTCACTGCCTTAAATTATAAACAGACAAAAAAAAAGGTTTATCACACGCTTGATACAATATAACACATCATAGCCTTAAATTCATCTCTCACTAACAAAATAAGGCTAGCACAAGTCGAAGACTAAGATGTTGTTCATTAACAGTCATTGGTAGTTTAATTAACACCACTTACTGAGCTAAAAGAGCGAGTAGTGCGCAGATATTTGTACAAATGTAGGTTGAATAGTGCCTCGGACAGAATGATGAGCCTCAGCATGCCTGACTAAATGTCTCATGTTTGGCCACAGCAGACAGGAATAGCACCAGGCCATTCAGAAAACACATATATTAGTTTACTTTTAAATCCAAATTTACTGGCTCCACTTGGCTACCAAATGAAAGAGACAAATTATGTCACACAGTAATTTTATTTAATCTCAATCATTTTTTTGTGTTAATTTGGCTTACAGCTGAGTAGTCGAGTGAGTAACACTAACACTAAAATTAAGCTTTGTTATATTTCAATCGGAATGTATGAAGTGTTGCTGTACATATAGCAACGGGGAAGTTATGGGTTTAACAGGAGGAAACGGGAAATGGCACGTAATTGATTCTAATGAAATAATGGAACTATATGCATAAATTAATTGTGAACACAGAAGTGCATTCAAACAGCTGCTCTGCAACAAATCCGCCCAATGTGTCCATAACACTATTGCCAGCAGCCTACACCCATGTAATTATATTCCAGAAGCGATTTAAAATAAATTGTTAATAATGCGATACAACAAAATTTATTATATTTCACCCTAGAACATGAGAACAAGGACTCAGGAGAAAAGTGCAGTGAATCACTTGTGCATCGCAGAAAAGGTACCCTGCAGAGCTCTATTGTAAGCTCTGATTGACTTAATGTTCTGCATCTGAAGAAAAACTTTATTGACATTTTTATTTTGGAACAGTAGGTGGGATGTTTAGGGCAGTTATCATGAATTAATTCACAAACATTTTTGCTGGAGCCTAGCAAGTGACTGATTTGATTCAACAGATACTGTAAGAGCCTCTTATAAAAAATAATAGCACGAAAGATTTACTGCACAACTCAAGTCCCTTGTGCAGATCAACAGACAGAATATGCTTTTGAAATGACACAAAAAGATGGAAACAGGAAACTTGCTCACTGAAAATGGAACAACTTATAGTGCAGTGAGTCAAAGAATTTTTTCAGCTGCTGGTGATGCATGTCTGTTTTCATGACGAGGTAACCGGAGCTCTAGCGGCAGCATCTTCCTCTTCCAGCAGCAAAAATTCCTCTAATATAGGTGGTTCAGTTGAAAACCGCAGCAGCTTTTAGCTCCTCTTCATCCACCTTGATGACGTTGAAGTTATTTTAGTTTCATCCGGTACCTGAAAGGCAAATAAATATTAGCGAATTTCTCCAGTTAGCAGTTTTTGAATTTGTTTTTGGCTCAATAAGCACACATTTTAGTTGGTAGTAAGGGTACAGATTGAAATTTGTCAGTGGAAATTTGATAAATCAAGATGTAGGTGAGAGTATTAAATAAAGAGGTTCAGCTGTACAGAGAGATGATGTTGAATATGAAGCAATATTGCGATGCATACACAAGGAAATGGAGGCAATGATAAACTGTAGCGTAATACAGAATGTAAAAATACAAGGAATCAAAAGGGAGACAGTGATAGGGGAAAAGAGTAAAAAGGAGCTGTGGAAAAATATAAAAAAGGAAGAGAAAAATTAAAAAATTAAGTGTAATAGGCAGTGAAGTACTGTACATAGCATCAAGTACAACAAATAAGGCAGGGGAGTACTGTACATAGGTTCAAGTACAACCAAACAAGGTAACACACTCACGCCGGTTCTCACAATTTTTCATAAACAGTTATTGTTGGGTAATATACGTCAATTTATCGGTGTTATTTAATAACAATCCCAATGTAACATAGCCTCAAATATATAAAAAAACAAGTCTAAAAAAACAAATACCGATTTAGTAGGACTCATAAAAAATGACAAGTAAAGAAATCAGCCCTTAATCTGGAGAATGTTCTACATTTCATTTTTGCTTTTATGTATTCCTTAGTGGATTACCAGACTCATTTTACTACTATTAAGAAGCATAAAAGGAGAGCAAAAAAACATAATACATGCTTTTTTGAAACATGGCTCTGTTGTTTCACATGACATTTTTGAAGCACTCACAATAAAATTATTATAAGCAGCATGAATTTGCACCTCATATCTCCAAAATATTGATAGCAGCTCACCATGAATGGTAAGCTTCATAGAACAACAGTTAGATATCTATAAAAATGCATTTCCAAGGATGCTTAGAACAGTGTCATTTTCAAAAAGATGATTCCCATAAAAAGTAGCACTTTACAATGGAAATTCTTAGACAAGATTCTGCATCTCTCTTGTCATCTTTCACCTTGAAATTTGGCTACAAAGTAGAAAGTTATTAAGAGTTAATCTAAAAATTTAAGATGAGATAGGCTACACAAAAAAAGAGCTACTCTGGATTATTATTAATATTATCATTATTATGATACAAGAAAGTATTACCTTCCCATAACCATGACAAAAATGTTCTAAGAAAGGAAGGAGGAAGGCCGCATTTAACATGGAGTTGAGGGAAGGGGGAATTTATGCACAAGGTGCACAGAAACAGAAAGCTAAGAAAGAAGTTCATGAAGCAAGAAAAAGTTGAAGAAGAAAGTAGTAGGTGCTGAAAAACAGGACAGCAGTGAACCGAAAAATGATGGTCCGTAACAAAACAAAAACCTACGCTATTTCAATAAAAAGCAAGCCTACCTAACCTTTAGCTCAGGCCCTCACATAGTCAAGCTATTCTGAAAATGCATCCAATATACAGTACACAAGTTTTACAGTCTGCAGTCCAAACTAGCTTTCATGCTGAGCACTGCAGGTTCTAAGCTTACTACTTGCTAATTGCAACATAAAGAAGAGATCAAAATTTCAACAATGCCACTGAAGGTTTTTTTATTGTAAACCTGGTAAAATTTGTCATCTCATCTTACTTCCAGAATAAATTACACATAAAAATTTAGATACTATTAAAGCTGATAGCACCCTACCACAAGATTTGTGTTACGTTTTTGGAATGAAAAGCTCATAATGCTATTGAATTTTTTTTAAAATTAGCAGTATATCATTGGTCAGCATAGAATTTGTGCACATTATATTCTTATTTCTTTTATTTCCTTTATACTTCAAATTTCAGGCGAGTCGACAGCATTTTCCCATGGAACTAGCATATCAAATTTGAACTGGTCTACTGCATCTGATTTCAAAGATTTGATAGAGAGATGCAACTTCATCAAGGGAAAAAATCAGTTATGAGCAATCCTTTTTAAACTAAATTTAAATAATATCAAAGTTCAATTTCTTACCTTCCAGGTCCAAAGTCCTGTGATCATAAAACAACAGCAGCACAACACCAGTTTCCAACACCACTTTAATGTATCTTTAATGCCGGTAGGATTCTTCGGTAGTCGGTCTTTTTGAAATGGCGGCTGCAAACATGAATTCGACGTTAAAATCATTTGACTGGACAATTCCACTCGTCGTAGTCAATTCTTTAAAATTGAAACCAGGGCATTGAAATATCTAGGGTAAATTTTTAGAATTATTCCGACACCAAATAACTGTACACTTTTTAATTTAACTTGAGGCGGCGACGTTGCATTTCACTCTACTGGTCCACACTTCGTTTGAACAGCACTGCTAGATTCAAGATTGTCGTACCAGTAACACAGTACAGAGAAGAGAAGTAGTTTCAAATAGCGGGGTTGGCACGACCGCTTTTGGCAGCGTGTGACGTCATACTTTGGCTAAGCGTGACGTCACAATAGCCGGCCGCTGATTGATCTATTTCGTGTACACTTTCTGCCAGACGTACAAATACCTCGACTGCGCTGCTTCTGGCGTTCCCAGCTGTTTGCTGTTTGCTCATAACTTTTACCTAGTCAAATACGATTGGAATAGAAATGTAAGTAAAACTAAAACGCTGGGGCTGTATTATTTATTCAATGAATACTTCATCGTAATAAGTTAGTTTCCTCTGGATCATATTTTAACGAGCATTCAAAAAGACATTTTTACACCCGTACCTGCATAATTTAAATAAGCTATCATTTACGTGTTGTTTGAGGGTATAGTATTCCAATGTTTTGATCCACAAATTCGTGAATTAATGTCCATGATTCCAAACCAACAATATTCGTCAACACGAGCTTTGGTGAATTAGAGACTCGTGAGTTAGGGTCATCGACATGACACATATTTTCGGTAACAAAATTCCGACGCAGATTGAATGAAATATTTGCATTTAGGATGGTAAAAGTGCACTCTATGTTTTCTACTAATGGATGGCAGTAACGCTTTATCATGAAACTAAATACATGGACATAATTCAAGCTTAGTTTACTAATAAATACTATTCTTTCTCCAATAGAAGAACACCAGTTCAACTTAGTCGATTGCTCCTAAAAGAAAGTACCCAACAGTAAGTACTTATTATTTCCTATAACAATCTACGTACCGCAACTCATCGAAAACAAATAGTAAACTAAGCAAAAGTAAACAAACATCTCCATGTAACATGAGTAGTCAACATAATTCTCATATAATACGCATCTTTGGAGAGTGCGTAATATATTACACCACGACGATTACATACTGAGTTAGTTTAAG
The DNA here is from genome assembly GCA_030386875.1 of Morinoia aosen. Taxonomy (NCBI): domain Eukaryota; kingdom Metazoa; phylum Arthropoda; class Malacostraca; order Amphipoda; family Talitridae; genus Morinoia; species Morinoia aosen. The sequence goes on along the minus strand of CM059572.1, from coordinate 274,616 downwards.
CCTCTCATACCACGTGAAAGGTGGTCCCAAGAAAGGACAGCAGAAGAAGCCATTTAGTGTGCAATTAAGGGAATGGGGAATCAAAGGACGAGATACGTCCACACACATCACGCACAGAAACAGCAAGATTGAAGAATGTTATTGAAATATGATAAAAGTGGACAAAGAAAGTAACAGATGCTGAAAAAAGACACCAGTGAACCGAAAAAAGATGGTCCGTAACAAAATCAAACATATATTTACATCTATCCCTATGTCAGAGCTAATTCCCACAGATTCAATAGTTGGCTACTTACACCAGGAAATAAAGGCGTTGGTTATCGATGAGAGCTAACGGGGATTCTGTGACGAAAATTGACACCAGAAAATTAAATGAAACATTGTCCATAGCGAGAGAAAGTAAAATGAGGGCAGCCCATAATTAATTGACCTTTTAATTGGTTGATGAAAGTAGAGCTATGAACACTATGCTGTTAATACTTATTTATTCGACTAAAAAATATGTTCATGCTTACATATAGCGTGGCACTTAATTAACTCAGTAACTAAAATGCTACTCTCGCTTTGCTTCGGTTTCAAACCCACAATTTATCATGATTCACTTGACCCCTCGTTCTCCAAATTTGTTCCCTAAGCGAGGTTTTCTTGTGGGACTCGTCACGAGTTATGTAACAAAATCAACAAATGTACAATAAATAAATGAACTTTTCATGAAATAGCTTAACTCTCGTGTAATGCGCGATGGAGCGTTATTGAAACGATAAAGAATTAAGCTCAAATTGTAAAAACGGCCATGCCTATCACTTAAAGAGTCCTGTTTTCAAAACGTACCTTTCATAAACCATATGTTGTTTATCCTTAGAAGAAAATTAGTTTCAAAATCCTAGCATTCATAGTATTTTTTTATCGGCAAATTAAAAGGATCGGTTACTTCTGGGGCAACATATACAACGATATGTTCAGCAGATCGTAAATAATGAATCAAAAATATATATTATGATCACTAATATGAAATTACTATTTGTTCAAACACAGACATTGCACGAGAATTGTAATAAGTCAGCGAATAGATTAAGAATAAATGAACTGCCAATAATAGAAAGAACTAATAATAACACCAGCAATAATTTCAATGTTAACCAGCTTGTTTCTTTCTTAGTCAATCAGACTTCTACAATTATGAGAAATACCACAAGTGTGCGGTAAATTATTCCTCCTTCCTCTACGCAAATTTACATACTTGTATTTAATTCTGATTGAGTTTCCTCCTTCCATCCATGCGTGACAATCTTATCATTGACACTATTCAGCATCATATGCAACAAATTGACAGGCTTTTACACGACCGCAGATACTTTGTAACATGAATATCGATGCGCTCAATTCAATACAATACGGTGGAACGAAAGTAAAGCGAAAAGGAATGACGGAATTAGCTGGCAAATTAAGAGAAATTTAATACACAATTCTTAAGAAAGAGCAATACGAACATGTATACAATCGTGCACCAATGCTGTTCATTACAAAGAAATAAATAACGAGCAACGAAAAGAAATGAAGCTATATTTTTCCAAAACCAAGTCTTATTGTAACATTTCATTGATGTGTAATTTTTTTTATTTTATCACTAGGGTTACTGCTCTCTAAGGCTTTATTGATGTGCTTAATGGTTTGATAAGTCCTGCAAGTCACAAAAAATTTGATGAAGAACTCCTTCACATCAGCAGCGCACAATACAGGCGGAGAGCACGCTTCATCAATGACCTTCTGAGCTAGTTAACAGAAACCTTGAACATGACTGAACTTATCAAAACAGAACAAAAATACTCCCTCGTAGGTCATGATTGTTTCAATGAAAGATTTGCTGCAGTAATGGAGGCTTCGTTGCGGATCATTGTTTTGTACATATTCTTTGAATGACACGAAGAGGTGCGTGTTTAGGTCTTCAGGCGGAAGAATTAACTAACACGCAGAACAGTCTTTTAACATTGAACCTTTCTTACTTCGGTGATATCTATCAACTTTCATAGCAACATACCCACTCAAGTAAGCTGCTGCATTGTTGACCTCGGCCGACTCAAACAGAGTTCCAACCGATTGGTTGCCATCGAAGTGCTTCGCGGTAGTCATGTCTTCGTCGTTGAGTACAACCGGCGGCGGAGACAAATCCTCATCTTCTGGTCGCTGAATCAGAGGAGGAAAACAGTTTAATATTTACACATGCCGACTTCCATATTTAAATAGTAAAAAGTGGTAGGAGTGGTGGTGGGAGTGGGAGTGGTGGTGGGAGTGGTGGTGGTGGTGGGGTTGGGAGCTGCAGCAGTGGAATTCGACAACACCTGAGCTGCGAGTTTCACTTTCATTTTTGATAAAAACCTCAAACTGTGCACATGCCTATCAGACAGCTTTGGAACCATTTTCAAACTGTGCATTTTCTCTTTTTCAAACAGTGTGACGATGTGATCCCAGCTTGCAGCGTGCTTAAAGCCTGACACAGGAACGTCACTTCTGAGCAAGAGACTTCTAGAGTTTTTCAGTAGATGGGGAGGGTCTTTGTAGACAAAGTAGGACTTCGTTCCTAGCTCAATAGTTGGGTTTGTATGTGAGCAACCCAGGGATTTGAAAGCTTTTTCAAAATTTGAACCTTGGTCAGAAGTTATTCCAAGCACTACAAAGCCCTCAGTTTCAAGGGATTTTATAACGGTCTGAAGAACTCCAACAAGACTGGTAGATTGAACAGCACCCGATGTTAAATAATATCCAATTGGAAATTGCCAGTGTTTCTTCACCCCACACGCCATAACGCACAATGCTGATGACACCAAGTTCTTTTTTCTCTTAAAACCATCGTCTGCGTACCCAAATATTTTCTTCTTGTCGGGACTGTACAACAGGCCTCTTGTTAATGACATTTCATCCATAAGGATGAAAATTAGCTTATCGTGTTCACTTTGGGGATTAACTTTGAGTCTTAACATTGATATGTTCTGCTCATTGCAACCGGGGTTCATTTTGTGGGCCTTCAGGACACGAAGAATTGTAGAAGGCGATGGTAGTGGAAGCATTCTCCTCAACAAGTTGTACCCGGATATGCTGCAACTCACTAGCATGTTAACTGCCATCCACTCATGAAACGATGTGTAGCGTCGCTTTCCTTTCAGTTTAAATTTGACAAATTCCGTGATGTACGGGCCAAATGATGGATGAAACTGTTGTACTATGTTCTGCAGGTTATACCGACGATTGATGATAGGTCCCCTAACTCTCTTTCTCATGAGAGAAGCCCCCTTGCTTTGGGTTTTAAAAATGTAGACGAACGATTGGTCGTTACTAGTGCAGAAGGCTGATTAAACAATTTCTTCTTACAGGTCAGAGTTGCTTCATCTTTCGTCATACAGGCCTTTTCCTGGAAGAAACGAACAAATAAACAAAAAGGCAATGGAGGGAAAATTCAGATGAAAAGAGGTTGAGCGCTAACAAAAATAAGTAACGAAGAATGTGATACGTTATTTGTACACGACAGGGAAGGAAAGTAGGGCTGTAGGAATATGAAGGGAAGAAAAAATATTAGGGGCTTGATAATTTGAAAATACACAAATCAAATGGAGGTGGAGCGAGAGCAGGGTTGACACATAAAAAAAACGCCCAAAAAAGGCAAAAAAAACACGTAAAAAACTCTAAATAATGCATTTTTTTAGCTTTTTTGGGTTTTATTAGTGCTATTTAAATTTCACTCGTTTTCAAGCTTATAGAATCAAAATGAGCTAAATATTTATACTGTCAAAAATTTGTCCAAGGCATTTGCATGACCATGACAATAAATATTGAGAAACAAAAAACACCACTATAAAAATAAAATAAGAAAAACCCGAATCACAGAACAAAACTCGAGGGATTAGTATACTTCCACGAGTTCCATTTCCAAGGTAAAAAACAAAAACTAAGAAACAAATGCAGTTTGACTATTTGAGAGTATAGAAACTTCTGAATTCTTCCTGTTTTCTAGACTAGACTGCTACTACAGTACTACTGTGTTTCTCTTTCTACATCCACTGCCATTTCATCATAGTCATCCACATCATGATCATTTGTGAGGTGGCGATATAATGAGACCAATTTCTGTGCACGTTCCGATCCTAATCCATTTATCAATTTATTCCACACAATTCCAAATGTTGAGAAAATTCTCTCAATGGATCCTGAACTTGCGGGCAAGAATGAAGATTGCTTATAAACTTGCAGAAACTCTCTGTCAGTGTTTTTTCAGGAATCTGCACTTTCTGCTGTTTCATGTCTTGAATATCCCACCATCAACGAGGAGTCATTGTCTTAGTGATATTCTTGTTGAACAAGTGTTTTGGGAAGATGTTTGAGCCCTTCAATTTATACAAATAAAGCGCGCTGATGAACTCCGGATTGTATTCAGCCAACCACTCTTCAATATCTGTCTCCTGTGAGAGCTTTGCCTGAAATAAGTCTTAACAATTATAGTCAGATGGGGTAAGACACGACCGCAGCCATCATGGGGTAAGAAAGTAAAGAAACGACTGGCCTATGGTAAGCATTCAAGCTGCACGGGAGCAAACTTGACGATGGAATCTGTTAGAGCATTTATTTCTTATCGTTTTAGGGTTTGTTGCTATCCTGAACTGCAAAAAGTGATTTTTTGGGCAAAAAATTTTTGGCATGTCACTACATGTTGTAACATGTAACAGTGTGGTTGATTGACTTGGCTTGCGTTGCTAAGCACTCCAGCTCACACAATACACACGTTAAGTTGTTAACAGCATGCCTGTTAAGTGATGTGCAGCTGTCTTGCTTCAAGTTGCTTGTGGTGGTTACTTATGATCTGCATGGTGCTACCCTCGCACATGACTTGCGTCTGTCTGCTGCTAAAACAACTCACTATGAATTGACAAGCACAGCAATTCTCTTTGCACATCTTATATCTTTACAGACTGCAGAGCTATGTCCCTATGCATATGGTAATTGGTAAATGGTAATTATGATGGACAAACTTGATTCATATATTGTTCAAATATGTAATAATTCATATAATTATGTAATATAATGTTGGAAATAAAGTAATCAAATAACAATATTTACTCAAAAAATGTATACATGTATATATATATATATACAGATATATACTTTTCCAGATATATATATATATATATATATCTGGAAAAGAGGCAACTGGAGCTGTGTGAAAAACTCTTTTAAACAAAAACAGGTATTACAAAAAAAAACAATAAAGCCCCCAAAAATAATAAAATCCCCCCCAAAAAAAAATTTAACCCAAAAAATCCCATGTGGGTTGTTTTTTTAAAAAAACATGGTTTTTTCCATCCCTGAGCGAGAGGAATAAGAAAGTGGAGGAGAATGGCAAGGTGAGTTAGGGATAAAAGAGAGGGAAAGAGAAGGAAGAGAGATAGGAGAATGAGGAAAGTTAATGTGTGATTTTAATAAATGTTCTATATGAATATAAAGAATTTAAATGGCAATGAAGACAGTATAAAACAAGCAACACTCACTGTCCAGTTGAAGGAATCTTTTTCAACTTTCTCAGTTGAACCCAAATTTGAAGGAGTAGCAATTTGTTGAGTCTGTGATACACAGGTTGGGTTAGGGACCTGAAATGAAACATACACACTCTATTAAATCACATGCACAGGAATAAATGTGTATTGCGAAATTCATTACTTATGGAATCTACTTCGAAATGACATGAAATTAATAGAAAATCAAACATAATCTTCATAGAATAATTTAATAATTAGAAACCAAGGGAGTAAAAAATCTATTTCTATAATTATATAAAAATAACAATAACCAGCTGTCCTAGGTATTTCTTGAGTTTTATTAGACCTCTTTATTTCTTGAGCTGAGAATCAGCTAAATGACTGGTTATATGTAAGATCCTTTACACATAGATGTTTGGAACCTAAATTATAAGATAAAACCATGCTTTAAGGCATATATATATACACAGAGCATAAATACTTCACGAACACTAAACACGCCAGTAGGACCCTGGTGCCTGCTGAGCTTAAGCAACAAAGAACTTTCTAAAACGTAATGCCCATGAAGGAGCTTACAGCGGTGTACTTTTATTTTAACAGGAACAAAATGTAATACAGAATATATAAGTAGAGCTGATAGTTGGCATACCTCGTAAGTCTCATACGTTACACATTATGAGACCCAACAACCTTTTTTCCTCACATCTTCTGTGATTCAATTATATTGTCACCTCCAGAATGCTAGAACACATCAACAATCATGATCACACAAACCACACAACAGTTGTTGAATTAAGGCTCAGCACATGAAGAATAAATCATTATGAAAAACAAAGGTCCTGATTTTTTGTAATGAACAAGTTTGAGCTACTATTGAGACAAGAAGCAATCCGAGCATAAAAAACTTTTTAAATGTAACACAATTGTTAGAATTGACCTTGGGCAGTCATTATTCGAACTACAATCTTTTGAAACTACATTGGAAACATATACAATGCTGATCAAAAGTTTAAGACCTCTTTAAAAATTTAAATAATAAAATAATTCGGATACATAAATACATACTCCTTCACTAAAGGCTCACTTATTAGGCAAGGTTAATTACCACTCTTGACACCAACAACCATCACTGGAGTGCTACTACTTACAGCATTGATGGAGGCCTTTGACAAAACTGTGGCAGGACTTGTGACTCTGGCTTTGACTTGGGTTGCCACAGAAGATCTGAGGGGGATTCTGATGGGAGTCCTCATGGGACTTCTAACTGAAATCTTTGTTGGGGTAATCACAGGGACTGCTCCTGAAGTGCTGGCTGGGAGTCTAGGGGTGCTGATTGGAAGCTGATTTGGGTTGTGGGGCAGGCTTCTGATAAGGTTCCTAACACGCGTTCTTGTTGGGGCTCTGGGAGGTGTTCCGATTGTAATCCTCATTTTTTTTAACGGAGACTCGTCAGAGGTTGATGGAGAAACTCTCTTTGCAGGGAACATGAGTTGAGCATTAGCTGTGAGGAAGAAAGAACCCATTGTTAGCTCTTTGCAGCAAAATCATTCCCCTTCTTTAAAACCTGAGAGGTTGTCACAGGGTTGGCTAAAATCTCTTTTGCCCTAATTGAATATTGTTTGGCAAAATTAAAACCTAAATACCCCATTGTTCAGAATTAAAAAAAAGTATGAACAACGAGTATATTTAAAAAACAATCAATGAGAAATAAATGATATACACAACTCTTTCAATCAGGTTGGCCAAAATTTATTTCTTTTAAATCCAATTTCATTTAGAGGTTATCATGTTTTTCCAGTAATATTTATGTCTTCGAGTGGTTTTTATTTCATTCCAGTATTTTATTCGTTGGCAATTATTCCCAGTTTTTCTTCCAGGACTGACAATTAATATATAAATATTTGCAATTTTATCATTTAATAGGAGTTGTAAGGAATCAGGGTAACAAATTTGAGCCTGAATACTTCAAGAACAAAACACATCCATCACTGTTACACAGTGCCTTCTAAGCATAGCTAACATGAAAACTTTTCAAAACATTGTAACCAATATGACAGTTGTATAAATATACTACTACTTTAATACAAACATATATGAGTGCAGATAATAAAAACAGAGCTAGAATATTTTTAGCTTCTCATATCCCTTGCCTTTCATACTAAAAGAACCATTAGGTAATTAGTCATCCTCACATGTTGAGCAACTCAGTGATATTTTACAAAATATGGGAAAATGATGAAAAATGAACTAATACAATAATGTAAGCTCTTATTGCATATTTATTATAACTTTTGTTGTTCAAGAAATAACTGTTTTCAAAATTTATCTAGGGGTATTATTCTTCATCTCATATATCACTGAACAAAATGTAAATTTGTGATTGAGTTGTAAACATTTGTCCACAGCATATTTGAAGCCATAATGGCGTGTATTTACATGGTTATATTACTTTATTGGCTGCAAAAGTATGAGTTCAGATCTAGGATAAAGTTCAAAGGGGTATTTTCATTTGTTAACTCTGTCTTGTGAGTTTTTAATACTGACCTTGTCCTTGATAAAAGCTCAAAAAAGTTTGCAGTTTTTGGACTATATTTTTGGGGGCACAAGTGTGAGGTTTGGACAAAAACCCAAAGCTCTGACCAACTATAGCAATTGTGTGTTAGTTGATATATCTGACAAAGTCTCATCCTCCTTATTGAAAAATGAACTTTGTTTCTATAAAATTAAACATGAAATACAGCTAACAATGGGTTTACAATTCTTTATGTTATATTAGCACTTGTGATTTTTACTTCAATGACCCTTGATTTAAGAATCATAGCTAGGTATAGGTATTTCTGAGGTCAATATCTACAAAATTAGTAGTTGCTCAGCAAATTATTAAATTCATGGCTGTTTTCAAAAAATAGCAGGATATTCAAGAACACATATTATCAGAAAAAATGTTAAATCAAAGTATCAGCAAAATTTCAGGCAGAAGTACATTTATTATACAAATGTAAGTGCAAGGAAACAAAGGTTCACCAACAATGTTGGACTTTCTACAATAAAATTAAGAATCAAACTCAAGATCTTGATCTATTCTTCTTCATTGATTAAGAAGTGTAACATTTGAGAACCAAAATTTCCAGAACTTATAATAGTAAAGTAGTGTACTCTTTCTAAATGGAATAAATTTTTATTTTCAATTGATAAAAACTGAAAACCAACTACTTAACACTTTCGTGGTGACCAATACATTAGCACATACATTAAAAACGTTAACATTAACCTTAAATGGGGACCTTTAACATTAACATTAAATAAGCATGAAACTGTACTATGAAGTGACTGATATGTTATGAAAGCCAACAAATAATCCACAAAAAGAATAAGTAAAACCCACCAAAATGTAGACGAATTTCAAAGTAAAATAAATTAAAAATGAGAAGATTTTAGTATGACCATAACGGTAACAAACTTTCTCAGGTCAGGCTAATGTACCCAAATAAACACTTACCTTCATCAGACTTAAAAATGTCAACAAATTTTTGTGGTATTGCACCCTCATTCAGCCAACTCTTAGCCTTTAAAGGTGATAACGTTCTTGCGAAATCAGACCGGTGGAAGTGCTTAGCACAAATGTATCACAAATGTAGCCATCACGATTATTGTTAATTAAACAACTGTGGCGAAAGCCCTCACGATTCATACAGAAGGTCACGTCATTCACATCCGTGCTCTGAGTGGATGATTGTCGCTGTGACGTCACAATTGTTAAGACGTCACAATAGCCGGTTTTGGATATGAAGTTACTTCTCTTCTCTGTACTGTGCCAGTAACGCTAACAGTGATGCCAGATTTCGGGTTAGCAGTGGTGCCACATGCAATCTAAGCGTTGCTAGTGGTGCGATGCCATGACGTCACATGCATACCACTCGATTTTCCAAGACTGGTTTGCAGCTACCTTGCTTCGCCTACCATGCCGTGGAGGGAGTATATATGGAGGGAGCATAGCCGTCTGTGAAGAAAACCAGTTTTTGATATTTCTCCTATGTCACAGCTAACCAATAGCCGTCTCGCAAGTGTGACGTCAGCACGGAAGTCAGTTACCTACTAACTACGGTAGGGTGCGCACACGCTCGCTGAATGCTCTTCTAGCTGTTGAGTTAATCGCATAATAGTTAATAATTAAATTAGGATGCTAAGTCTCCGACAGATAATAAATTGTGTTTCCTCACTTGAGGACACTTAATAATATCAAAATTACTAACAAAGGTATATGAAGAGTTGAAACTATAAAGATTACAGGCCCTTGATTATAACAAATTAGAACGACTTGCACGCACACCCCACCCTTTGACTTGTGGTGTGGTACTAATCTTGCTTTGGAAAATGAGAGGAGGAGTTGTAGTGAAGGTGGGTGGAGCAACTTCCGCCAAGCGTCTGTGGTTGGCTCAGAATTGTGACGTGTCAGGCTTTGACTGTGCCCGCAGCCCGAGTCGTTCAACTTTTGCGACCAAATTGAGCCCGATCGGAATCAGCTATGTTCCCTCCAGATATCCTAGCTCTATGACTGAGGCGCCGTGTCCGTGGCCGGCCAACAACGAACCGTCTAATAACATTGCAGTGTGCTGGTGACGGCTGCCGCCATGGCTTCGAAGAAGAGAGCGCATCTCTCGCACCCGTTAGTGCCACTTTTTGCCACCGTCTCGTACGGCCTTTAAGTAGCTTGACTAAGCACTGATGTTAAGCCATGATTTTATCTCTATCACTCAAATATGTTTTACTATAAGTAAGAAAATTCAGTGCGATCTAATGTATTGAATTTTTCGTGTATAGAAAGCTTCAAAACTCAGATCATTACGGGTATCATAAGTAACATCATAAAACAAATAACAAAATGTTTTCAAGCCTCAAGGAAACCATTAGGTCTCTGTAACTACGTTCAGCCGTAGATTGACTTCAACACATTGACTGCTTTGAGCAAAAATAGTGATCATGTCGCACACCACTTGTCACAGATACTTTACTGCGCGTAGTATCATGGCAATATTATTGCGCTGAGAATTAATTATGAATAATGTTGTTGACGATAGGTTATCAGTGTTTGAGAAAATATGACACTATGCAATGGAAATGCAAAGTTTATTTTTTGTATGGCTCAATAAAATTTGTGTACTTTTTTATTGTTAGAACAAAAAATGCGTCGTAATAGAAGACGGAGAACTTCGGTCGTGTGGGAAAGTTGCGCTGATAAAGCTAGTCCGAATAGCAGGTTCTTGGAGTATGAGTGTTTATATGTTCGTCAATGTGTACTTAATTAAGACGCAAAAGCAGTAAGTTATGAACATTGATTTAAGAATTTTACCTGATGTAACACAAATGAGTGATAATGCAAGCAACAAAATCAAGTCTCGTCAACTTTTTCAATTTATGTACACAAATTATGCAATACATAATCATTGATTTTTATATTTGAACTGCAGTAGTGAAATAAAAAGAATAAAAACTTTTCACATTATGTACTCAGATCTATTTGAGCTCATATGCAAGCTAAATTATTTAATTGAGGATGCCATAAAAAACTCGTTTTCTATTCAAGTAGCGGCGAATAGAAAATAGGAGACGATGCGCTTATCCTTCTACGCTTCACACCTATTTGAGAAAATAGCCTTTTGTTTCAAAGTAGGTTCTGATGCTTAGCATAGTTGTTGACTGTTTTCGAAAAAATCGGAAATCTCGCACTTGTCCTACATGTGCTTTTACCCTTCAATTTCTAAATTGTTCACCTACCTATTTGTTCTCCTTTAACTTTCATTCGTTGCGAATAAATTCTCCCGGCCATTAAAGTTTGTTTCCCCTACTTCACGTGGTTTTTCGCTTATAGTGAATGACAATATAACTGAATGAACGAAACAACATTAAAGATATAACATTAGAAATAGGTAGAAATTTCTATTATAAATTGATCTTAACACAGTAATAACATAATCTGAAAACTTAAAGTCTTCATAAATCAGAACATAGCTTTAGATTTCTGCAAATACGAGTCATTATCAATCAATACATCATATCCACAACCTAAAGATAAAAAATATCTCTAAAAGGGAAAATAGGGATCCACTGGTAATGGAGTATGAACACATTAAGAGCGTTACAGAGTTTCCACTCTGTGTGTGCGTAAAGTGTATTGCATCAGCTGAGCTGTCCTGCAAGTAACTTGCAACGCATTTATTACTAGTTTCTATTTTGCATAATTTATTGATGGGGAAATAAAAAGACAGAACTATAAGAACGGATTTGCGATGCATTCAATGACGAATTCCTGCTTTTTAACAATAAAATTTTACTCATGTATGAAAATTATATTTCTCATTAGTATATGTACCATATATATAGGGTGTTTCAAATAAATGTATTCATAATTCAACAGTCGCTAACGTGCTGCTGTTTTGAATTGCTGATGTGTTTAAATCATCACAGCATGGCAAGAAATCAATTGAACTTGGCAGAAAGTTATCTTGAAATTTGATTGGAAGAAAACCGAATTGAAATTAAAAATTGGAGGGCAAATATACAGAGTGGCCTACCCCACAAATCAGGGGTCAAAACTGGCAGAGTGGGATAAGTGATAATTTCACCTCATAGCGGCGTAGATGTCTCTCAGGCAGAGTGGCCTAACCTTGCTGCACTGCGCCATGCGTTCTGGGACAGAGTGGCCTAAACAGCAGATTAATGCTTTCGGTATTTTATTTCTTGAGTATTGTAATGAAAGTCCTTGATTCAACGCAAATACACCACGTAGAAAATGGTCAAATACTTTTATTTTGTTGAACTTTTCGAAATATTTCAGATTTTTAAGATATTGTTTCAACGGATGAAATTCAATGACACAGTAACTCGCGATATATTTTTTTAATTTACTCTACAAAAATTGCGCAAAATGTGTTCCATCAATGCACTTTTAAAATCTTACTCATAACGACTTCTGGATATTAGGAAGCACGTCTAGAATTTCAGAAATCTTTCTAGCTGCCACTGCAATTCTGGTCACGAGATCTTCCTCAAATTCAATGGGTGTAGCATTAACAAGGCTCTTCATGTGTCCTTCTAGCTAAAAATTTGATACGAAATATCAGTAAAACTAAATTCTATTATTCTAAACTCTCAGAGATTCAGAGAATAGACTTTTTTGGAACGTACATTCAAAGTGAAAAGTTTGAGTTTGAGGATTCCTCAAAACCCGATTTATTTTGGAAAAATTTTAATAGAAGATTATGGCCATTTTCTACTTGGTGTGCAATTTTGTACCTGTTATTCTGGAACAACCTCAATTGCACTTACTGATCAACTGTATATCGTATAGTGCAAGCAGGTGTTTATCATTTGGAAACAAATGTTAATTCAAGTTTTAAACAATTTGAAACTACGGTGAGGAGTATGCATAAGTAAAAAGAATACAAATAACTGCATTGGTTTGGTATTTATAATATTTTAACGCACAGAAAAGTGAACACAATCGTACCTTTCCTCTCTATCGACAGGTTACGTCTGAATTAAAATGATAAATCTATTCTTGCATATTTTTTGCTAGAGAAACCCTAATAGTGCAATCCAGCATTATCTACACACAAAACAAGTAGAGTTCTTACATAAATGTTTTGAGTGGTTTAAGACACGTTTAGTGGTCTCACAGTCTAAATATTTGGTTACTCCTAAATCTGTTACAAAAATTATATTATTTCTCAGCTAAGAACGGCAAAAGACAAAAATAATTAATGATTAATTAGTATTTTATCATAATCTCCGTCAAATACAAAACGCAACACTCAAATGTCATCATCCCGTTACTCGCATTAACTGTGGCTAATTGGATAAAAAATCTGCGTAGAGAATTGTAAGGAAACAAAAGATAGAAGAGTACATTTGTGACAAACACATAAAATAACACCCTTAATCACTACGAACACATGTAACAGATTTATGGATTAGGCTAGGTTGAATATGTTCAACATGGGCCTATATGTCCCGATGTACGCGTTTAAACACTAATTTAGCAACTGCTTGGCGCAACAGATGGACGCGATATTCAACAAATTTTCACCTAATAGAAAACCTTTTCATGTGTGCATAAGATGGACGTGATATTCAACATATTCTAACCTAATACAAAAAACTTTTTCTGTATGCATGATGAAATTTGTAATGTACATGAAGGAGAAATTTGATTATATTCTAACATTGAAGGAGCAACATTGTGTTGCAGCCACTCCTCAGTTTCTTCATCCAGAATAGACTCAAGATTGAATTTCTTTCTTCTGATTTCTTGTGGCAGATTGGTGAAAAAACTTACAAGTTGATATGATATGTATGCAGTTAAGTTTTGCGGATCTTCGAATTCTTTGAATGAAAGCTTAATTGGTTCTTTATACAGGAGCTCCAGAATCTCGAGGACGGTTTTCAGTTCAGATAGCTTGTTGCATTACTGAAATCAATGATACGAAGTTCCTCGTGGTGATCGCTTGAATACATGTACTGCATCAAGCACTCGTTTTTCTGGGATACTTTCAGCCATTTCAGTTTCAACCTGCTGAATTTGTTTTCTTCTGTGTCGACCATCCGAAACGTAGAGCATGACTAAAGCTTGGGACATCGATGAACTTGTCCTTCATGTGAGTGACTAAATTTGTACATTTGCATGAAAGTAGTCCAGTCGCTGAGAGCATAAATTTCAACATTGCTCTTCTTGGTAGATTGTATTTTTCTGAAATCCGTATCATTAGACAGGTATGAATGGCCGCTCCCTAGAAAAGTTAAGGTTGAGACATTATATGCGTACTTATGCAGGTAAACATGAAGAAAGCGACAATGTTTCAATTGCGGGTTTGTCCTCCTCAACACTCTGAAATTGTAAGAATTTTTTCGTAGTTATGTAGATGATTTTTTTGTAGGAAAGTCAAAACCGATGAAACGATCTCACAATTTACTCGCTTCTCTTCAATCTATAGCTAGACCAATATGTGGCCCTTATCGTGCCTTGTATGTATGTACTCCTAGGTTGTATAACCACATTTGCCTCTAATAAAGAGCAACAGAAGTGTTGAGGTAAGGAATCGGCTAAGTATTCTCCAGATAAAACGTGAACCACAGAATGCGGGAACTAGGCTGGCAACATTCCTCTGCTGTCACGTGCATTCCTCTTTTGCGATCAACCTTTGCATTGCTTTTTTGCTTATCAGTTTTCTTGTGTCTACTTAAACTGCTGCCTCTCTCACATTTGCACAATTTGCAATACTCTTTGCTTGAGTTAAATTTGCTGACTTGTAGCCACGATGAATATTTCTCATCCGTCAGTAATTTTAATAAAACTTTCGTTCATTTTTACCTTTCTGTATCTTTCTCCGAACATCACTGTCCTCAAGAAGTTAGGAATATTTATCTTAACGATCAGACTAATTATAAAATTTAGGGCAAGAACCACACCACAAAGCATATTATTTTTTCAAAAATTAAAAAAACATATTTGTGGTCATCTATAAGAACGTTTCGGGCCGAAACCCATCATCAGCTAGGAAATCTGGAATAATACAAAAAGTCGTACGTAAAATAGAAAAACATGAGCCAGATATTTGAACAAAAAACATTTATAAAGCAAAAAAAAATTTTTTAAACAGACACGAAAACTGCACCAGCTACGCATCACAAAGGAACAAAAGACAAAACGCTTAAAAAATAAAATCGAAGCTAACTATCCTAAGATCACAAAGGGACGGAAGGGCAAGTAATCACTGGAATTCGGTGAGAGTAACTGACTAACCAACTAAAAGTAGAGGATGCGCACTTTGCATGTCGTTGAGCTCAGGTTTAGATTTATGAATAAATCTAAACCTGAGCTCAACGACATGCAAAGTGCGCATCCTCTACTTTTAGTTGGTTAGTCAGTTACTCTCACCGAATTCCAGTGATTACTTGCCCTTCCGTCCCTTTGTGATCTTAGGATAGTTAGCTTCGATTTTATTTTTTAAGCGTTTTGTCTTTTGTTCCTTTGTGATGCGTAGCTGGTGCAGTTTTCGTGTCTGTTTAAAAAATTTTTTTTTGCTTTATAAATGTTTTTTGTTCAAATATCTGGCTCATGTTTTTCTATTTTACGTACGACTTTTTGTATTATTCCAGATTTCCTAGCTGATGATGGGTTTCGGCCCGAAACGTTCTTATAGATGACCACAAATATGTTTTTTTAATTTTTGAAAAAATAATATGCTTTGTGGTGTGGTTCTTGCCCTAAATTTTATAATTAGTCTGATCGTTAAGATAAATATTCCTAACTTCTTGAGGACAGTGATGTTCGGAGAAAGATACAGAAAGGTAAAAATGAACGAAAGTTTTATTAAAATTACTGACGGATGAGAAATATTCATCGTGGCTACAAGTCAGCAAATTTAACTCAAGCAAAGAGTATTGCAAATTGTGCAAATGTGAGAGAGGCAGCAGTTTAAGTAGACACAAGAAAACTGATAAGCAAAAAAGCAATGCAAAGGTTGATCGCAAAAGAGGAATGCACGTGACAGCAGAGGAATGTTGCCAGCCTAGTTCCCGCATTCTGTGGTTCACGTTTTATCTGGAGAATACTTAGCCGATTCCTTACCTCAACACTTCTGTTGCTCTTTATTAGAGGCAAATGTGGTTATACAACCTAGGAGTACATACATACAAGGCACGATAAGGGCCACATATTGGTCTAGCTATAGATTGAAGAGAAGCGAGTAAATTGTGAGATCGTTTCATCGGTTTTGACTTTCCTACAAAAAAATCATCTACATAACTACGAAAAAATTCTTACAATTTCAGAGTGTTGAGGAGGACAAACCCGCAATTGAAACATTGTCGCTTTCTTCATGTTTACCTGCATAAGTACGCATATAATGTCTCAACCTTAACTTTTCTAGGGAGCGGCCATTCATACCTGTCTAATGATACGGATTTCAGAAAAATACAATCTACCAAGAAGAGCAATGTTGAAATTTATGCTCTCAGCGACTGGACTACTTTCATGCAAATGTACAAATTTAGTCACTCACATGAAGGACAAGTTCATCGATGTCCCAAGCTTTAGTCATGCTCTACGTTTCGGATGGTCGACACAGAAGAAAACAAATTCAGCAGGTTGAAACTGAAATGGCTGAAAGTATCCCAGAAAAACGAGTGCTTGATGCAGTACATGTATTCAAGCGATCACCACGAGGAACTTCGTATCATTGATTTCAGTAATGCAACAAGCTATCTGAACTGAAAACCGTCCTCGAGATTCTGGAGCTCCTGTATAAAGAACCAATTAAGCTTTCATTCGAAGAATTCGAAGATCCGCAAAACTTAACTGCATACATATCATATCAACTTGTAAGTTTTTTCACTTTGCATGTCGTTGAGCTCAGGTTTAGATTTATGAATAAATCTAAACCTGAGCTCAACGACATGCAAAGTGCGCATCCTCTACTTTTAGTTGGTTAGTCAGTTACTCTCACCGAATTCCAGTGATTACTTGCCCTTCCGTCCCTTTGTGATCTTAGGATAGTTAGCTTCGATTTTATTTTTTAAGCGTTTTGTCTTTTGTTCCTTTGTGATGCGTAGCTGGTGCAGTTTTCGTGTCTGTTTTAAAAAATTTTTTTTTGCTTTATAAATGTTTTTTGTTCAAATATCTGGCTCATGTTTTTCTATTTTACGTACGACTTTTTGTATTATTCCAGATTTCCTAGCTGATGATGGGTTTCGGCCCGAAACGTTCATATAGATGACCACAAATATGTTTTTTTAATTTTTGAAAAAATAATATGCTTTGTGGTGTGGTTCTTGCCCTAAATTTTATAATCACTGTCCTCACTATTGAAGGAATATTCAACATTCACTTTCTCATAACGCATTGTTTCTCAACGCTTGTTAATTAACACTTTGACTGCGACGTGCGCCACCGGTGGTACACGGAGGTAATTTTTATAATGCTGCTGACCGACCAGTAGTCGCAAACTCAATTTTCATAAATACTTAATCAAAGCCAAATGAAGGGCGATCAAGTTCATGTTTGGTATTTTCAACATAGTTTACTACAATTGACTTTAAAATTGAGTTTGACATTAAACTTAATATTTAGTAGTCGCAGTCAAAGTGTTGAAGAACAATAGAAAGCTAGCAAATAATAGTTTTCAAATCAATGCGTGACCAAATGTCATGAGGAACTCTCTCGACTCAGTAACTGCATTAGATTGACTCTCACTGACACTTGACTGTAAATCAGGCGGAGAATAAGCCGCAGCAAACGTACGGAAACAGAACCAAAAAGCGACAAGTGCAGAGCAAATCAAGCATACTCATCACTGAAATGCTTGTTAGTCTGAGTCAGCAAAACGGTATCGTAGATAAACAATTTTTGCAGTTAAAATAACTAGCATTGCATAAAAATTGTCAACTCTCTATTTGTATATCAGATGTACACATAAAACTTTAGACTGTAGAAATGCCGCGTGATACGGGTGACGATGTGACGAGTTCAAAACTTCAAACTGGTATCAAACGCGTTGCGTAACTTTATTCAATTATACATTCCGTTGAATTTATCTCTCATTTACAAGATAAGTTTTGTTACTGGCAAAAATTAGGCTAATATTTCTTGTTAGGGCATAATTTCTTAATTAAATTAAAAAATCTTTAAAACGTACCAAATTTCGCCGCTTCAGGCTACCGTCCTACCAAATGTACAACAAAGTAACGTTTGGAGCAGATCGTACCAAATTTGTACGAACGTACCAATTTCTACTGCCCTGTTAATGAGCTTGCGGCCAAAACAATGCAGTGCACTCATGATGGAACTCTGCGCTGTGGTGCAAAAGCTCATCGTTGCCATGGTAACACGCATTAGCTGCTGCGGTTATGCCACAGCCAGTCAGGACGCCCCGCTCGTTTTGTTTGCGCCAGAGTGGCCTAAGCAACTGAGCTATTCCTTGTTCATCACATAGGAGAAACCCTGTCGCTTATCCCACTTTGCTTATCACTGGCCTGAAATTCAGGATTTTGTGGGTTAGGCCACTCTGCATATTTGCCCTCCAATTGAAAGACTATGTCGCGATACACATGACCTATTTTTCGACGTTTGCACATCCCTTCGTGCGCGTTATCAGCATTGTCTGGACAAAAATGGTGAGTAACTTGAATATTCGGGAACACGATTCTACAATTAAATTTGTCTTCTGTATTCGAATCCCTTTCATTTCGCTCTATTTGCATAAATTATATTTTCTCGTTGTTTGAAGCGCACAACAGTTTTTTGAGACACCATTCATGTGTACGAACCCTATACAATGTTTCCTACTTAGAACAAAATAATTGTCAGGCAGCGCAAGTGTTGTCGAGTCTGTTGTGTTATAGACCCAAAATCTAAAGTATTTTCTTTATGTGACCAGCTCCCTGAACCCCGCATTGGTCTATTTCTATGTGCTGATGATGCGTCTGTGCATTTACTTTAGTTAGCCCTTAAGTATCATTTGTATTACATTTCGATATTCCAATGTTGCTTTGATTACCTAGCTAAATAAGACGAGTATTTTAAATGTAATTTTGAGTGTTGTACCCTGTTATGCAGTAGCTCATGTCTGTACACACTATTTTTGCAATAGAAAATAAATCACTGTCTTTGTTAAAATGTATCTGTGTATGTAATAGGGACTGCAAAGAGATTCGGCAACAAACAAGTCAGATCCCGAGGTCATATAAGTTGTCTTTCTCCTTAATGTCACAGACTTTAGCCTAACAGACACCGCGGCAAAAAAGGGGACTAAGAACCACATCGGGGAAAAACTATTCCGGGTTGTTTGTCATAAAGGAAGACGCTGTCGCAGTTAGGCAGTAACAGATAACTCTTCTGTTGCCTTAACGGACTTGTTACGGCGCAGACAGTTGCTCGTCTTCCGAACGGTACCACCGTATTTCGGCACTCACAGAATTTACTGCTGTTGCCCTAACGGACTTATTACGGCGTAGGTGGAACCCACACATACTTCATCCTAACGGTACCACCGTAGTTCGGCGCAAATAGAATTTACTTCTGTTGCCCTAGTGGACTTAAAACGGCGTAGATAGCACCAGGGTTGCGGAGTCGGGAGTCGGAGTCGCATATTTTAGGGTGGAGTCGGACTCGGAGTCGCTTTTGTGAATGTGGTGGAGTCGGAGTCGGAGTCGCTTTTCCGAATGTGGTGGAGTCGGAGTCGCTTTTCCGAATGTGGTGGAGTCGGAGTCGTTCATTCGGATGTGGTGGAGTCGAGGTTGGAATCGCTATTTTTTGGTGCCTTTGATTCTAATTTTTGCTAAAAATTATTATGATTGCTTAAAACCGAAAGTAAACAAAACAGAGTTAACTGGAAAAACGCAATGTTTTTGCTGATTATTTTATTCGTTTTTGAACCTATGACCAAATACTGTCATTGATATCTAGTCATTGTGGGTTCGCACACACACTCACACACACACACATATATATATATAAGATACCGACGAGTACGAAACATAATTTTCATATTGGAGCAATAATGCATATTTTGAGTTAAAAAGCAGGAATTAATAATTGAGAGCATCGCAAATTCATTCTGTTTATTTCTGTTTCGTTTATTTCTTCCTCAGTTAATATCCAGGAAGTAGAAACTAGTAAATGAGTTGCAACTTACTTGAAGAACAGCATTGTGCTCATAAAGAGTGGTAACTCTGCACGCTCTTAATGTGTCAACATTCTATATCAGTGGTTCCTTATCGGTCTTTTCTAGTCTTTCTTTGGGTTTTGCTATGATGTATTGATAATGACTAGACTTTCTAGAAACATAGAGTTATGTTGTGATCATAAATATTTGTAGTCTTTAGGTTATGATAAATTGATGATGACTAGTCTTTGCCTAAACCTGAAGCTATGGTTTGATACAAAAAGACTTCTATCGGATGACCCAGCAAAAAGTAGAGAAATATAAGTTATGTTTTTTCAGCTATTAAGGCCAATCAAAACAACCATGTGTATCAAATAAAAAAGAAATATATTGTCTTTAATAATATCCAAGAATAATTTAACATATCGTCCTTTCTTCTTGATAACCTGGTGAAGACGAGGGATCATCTGATCACACGTGGCCTGCACAGTTTCGGCGACAATTTCTGCTCTAGATTTAGTCACTCTTTTGCTAAAATATGTTTATAAATGTTTAAAACCGAAAGTAAAAAACAGCGTTGAAGTACGTAACTAACAACATAGAAAATAATCAATGTATTTGATGACTTTTTCGTTCAAAGTAATAAACAGAGTCTCTTTACCTATTATTACCTGATACTGTCATTGATATCAAGTCATTACATATATTTGCTAAGTACGAGTACGGAATTTAATTTTCATACGGGATTGATAATGTATATTTAATAGATAAATAACAGGAATTAGTCTTTCAAATTTTTGCAAAGCTATTCGGTTTTGTTTCGGTCTCGTTTAAATATATTAGCAGTAAAGATAAAAAACTAGTAATAAATGTGTTACGAGTTACTCGCAGGGCAGCTCAGCTAATGCACTACATTTAGATTCGGGTAGCATTAAAATACTTTGTATTTACATACAGTTCTTAAATCCTTTTTAATTGGATTTAAATACAAAGTACTTAAATACTTTTAAAGTATTTAATAGTATGTTTTATCATTTAGGCCTAATACAATAAAGTCAGACTAAAAACAGCATAACTGAAACACAAAAACTGTCATTTAGCCTAAATAATAACATATAATAAAATAATTATCACCAAAACCAAACATGTAACACACAACATGTGTTAACAGTATTCTTCCGAGCGTCTCGCATTGGCGCGTCTTCGTTTCAAATAAGCGGGTCCAAAGGCGAGGCGACAAGTTGTTGACTCAAATATATAAAACAAGTGCGATGTGCAGTGTTGCCAATTTAGCTCGAAACGGGCTGAATTCAACCTTTTTATAACTTTTTAGGCAGCAAAAATAACGAATTAGCCCCAGCGCCTTCTTTAGTCCGAAAGAGAAAATCTTGCCCTATTCTTAGCCTGCTATTTCTCTTGATCAAAAGAACGGCCAATTTTTTAACTTCAATCCAAGGAAATCGGATTGCAACGTCGTTTGATCAAAAGCGTGGCCACATCTCACATGTGCTCGTGAGTCAGCCATCTTCAGTCCCAGTTGAACGCCTGTTTTCCTTCGGAGGAATAACTCTGTCCCCAAACGGTCGAGACTGTCGGACCAAACATTCGAAAAACTTGTGCTCTCGAAGGCTAATCGAGAGATCATGCAACAACTTTAGTAAGGTTGGTGCGTTGCCAGATGACTAAGTATAACAATGATTCTTTCTAGTCCCGAACGATAGTTAATTTAAGCATTTAATTTTTAAGCATGTTTATTTTTTTATTAATGCATTCGTTACATCAGAATTACATTTTATTTGTAAATTTGTTTTCTTTCAGGCACTCTTTATATATGCAAAAATAATAAATTTTTGATGTATGTAAAAAGTATTTGAAATGTATTTAAATACTTTTCCGAATATTTAGTATATGGTATTTCAGAACTATTTCAAAATTTATTTAGTATTTCAATACTTTTCATTATATTTTTAGTATTAGGTATTTTACTTTTTCGGCAAGTGTTTAGTATTTGAATACTTTTGGCAAGTATTTAGTATTTAAATACTTTTTTGGCAAGTATTTAGTTTTTAAATACATTTTTGGGCAAGTATTTAGTATTTAAATACTTTTTTGGTAAGTAGTTAGTATTAAAATACATTTGCAAGTATTTATGCCCATCTCTGACTACATTGCTCTGGCATACTGAGTGGCAACTCGGCTCCTCTACAGGTTACAGTTTGGTTATGCACAACCACAGCACAACTAAGCTGCCAAATGTAAGTAACTAATTTCAGTGGACGTGCCGTTGGGTAATATATGGCTTATAAGGTAATCATCTCCGTTTTAGCTTATTGTGTCTAAATTAGTGACCATAAAAATGTACGTCGAGGTTACGATTAATCCATAAAGAAATGAGAATAATCGTTCAAAACGTAACATTTTCACTTTCTGTCTAATCGTTGTCATGAAGTGGCTTACGCGACTCAATGATCATTCAGAAAGTAAATAAATGGGTGTTTGAACTTTGAAGTGACATAACTAGGCAAGATCATGACTACTGCTGTGAACAGTGCCACGGAAAACTGCAAATTTTGCTATTTCATAGCTTGATCAAAGCTGATCTGGTTATACCTCCGAAGCGTTAGCTATTTTCGGTAAAAAATAACGCCCAAGATATCGGCTATGAATTTGGCAAGTGTTCAATACATGCAAGTATTTTCCAGCTAAATTTAAGATTAACACTAATTACCGGTTTATTTACTATAATGATTATTTAAAAACACTTTCAACACGAAATGATTTGATTTTTTTGTCGACTATTCAAACGAAAACTGAACGCGTTCGGTCTTCGATGAAGCACGTTCAGTTTCTTTGCGGTCATCTATGCAGCGCGAGATCAGTTGCCGGATATCACCAGCGATTTGTGGTTCTGCTCCATGTGCTCTCGTTTCATAGTTTATGAAATGTGTCTATACTCAATACCAGTGATTCCCAATAATGATTCAGTCATTGATTCCCTCAAAGCCTATTTTGCGAGTAACATTGATTGTAAACATAAAGTTTATCTATAGTTCCATATATTGTTATGTAAAATTGAAAATAAGCCGGTTAAACACCGGTTAGTCATTTATGAGCAACTAACTGGGAACCTTCGAAGGAACCTCTGAATTACACGGACAAATAAGGTAACTTCTAAACCATAAGACGTACAAACTTGAAATTAGTACCAAATAGATGGTCGTGACGGGTACAACATTTTCATGTACATTACAAATTTCTTACGCCCCCGTGGGGGCAGGGAGCGGGGTTCCCTTGGCCCCTCAATTGTCGGCCGATTTTCTCGATAAACTCAGTTTGCGTCTACACTAATTTCTAAACTACTGCATCCGCAAACTTCGAATTAGTATCAATTTAAAAATCGAATCAATCTCTACGGGAACATGTATAATAAAACTCTCGTCCTCTGATAGTTTGTCTACTAGTACACCTCGTATAGTTGGTCTATTATTATGCCTCGTATGGCTTATCTACTTGTACACCTCGGATGGTTTGTCAATTAGTACTCCTCGTATGGAACATTTGTTTTAGGATGTCCTATATTATGAAACTTTTTAAAAGCCAATATGTTGGCATGTATCTCATGTCACAACTTGGAAATACACGTTTTTTTCTTTTTCTTTCTTTCTTTTTTCGTGCGCAGCGAGGGAGCGAGGTTCTCCTACCCCCTTCAATGGCCGGGTGATTTTCTATATAGACCCCATTTTCTGCCGATTCTAACTTCTTAACTAATTTAACTTTTCACTTATAGCATCTAAATAAATTAATTTAGTTTCAAATTGAAGCTTACATTTATTTGTAGCCTTCTAAAGCACTCAAAGATTTCCTTCCTCCCTGAGAGAGGTGGGAGAGACCCCTCCCCTCTCTGGGAGGGGTCTATTCCAACTAAAAACTTGACAGATGACACTAACTTTCTATTTCTGCAGTAACGCTTTGAGGAAACCTAATAAAACTATTTAAAACTTTGTATACAAAATTTTGAGCCTCATAAATCTATACTAGGTAAATATTTTGTTCTAATTTTAACCCAATCGTTAACGTTAGTTGCTAATTCTTATAAATTCAGTTGTCTTCATTTTTACCGATAATATTAATACCGTCTATTTTTCGTTCATTCTATCACAGAAGTGAAGAATGAACTGAATATATGTCCAGTGTTCATAACTTATAGCCCGTCGTTATACCAATTAATTTATCCGTTTTTGCGTTCGCTGGTTCGCTCGAAGTTCTCACAAAATGACCGCTGGACGCGATTGGTTTCCCTGCACTCTGAGACAGCGCTCCATAACTGCGATGTCCGTGGCATTCGCCAGCGCGGACGGGAGCCTCGCTCCCTGCCCCCCAGGAAACATATAAGAGTTTTATTATACATGCTCCCATGGAGATTGATTCTATGTTTAAATTTAAGCTAATTTGAAGTTTGTGGATGCAATAGTTTACAACTTGGTGTCGGCACAAAATGAGGTTCATCGAGAAAATCGGCCGAAAATTGAGGGGCCACGCGAAACTTGCTCCCTGCCCCCACTGGGGCGTTAGAAATTTTTAACGTACATGAAAATTTTTTACTCGTTACGAGCACCAATTTGGTGCTAATTTCGAGTTCGTTCGTCTTATAGACGATAGAAATTACCCTATTCATCCGGTTAATTCTGATGTTCCTTCGAAGGTTTTCAGTTAGGTGCCCAAAAATGGCTAGCCGGTCGTTTAAACAGTCTATTTTACAAAACAGTTGATTCCAACATGAATTTATTGTACGACATTCTAGTCTTGCACTTATACAAAAAAATTTATATATATATATAAACAGGGTGATTTAAATATGATATAGTAGGTAAACATTCAGAGCGTTTAATGTTTTTGGGGGTCGCACATTTACGTTGGTTTATTACAAGTAGTAAAACGTAGTAAATAATAAAAACCAGAACAATTTTTGCGTATCACAAATTTTTCACCAGATTTTTACTATCAATATTTGGAGTTACCTAAAAATTTTTTTAGGGTGATGGAAATATCAATTTAAACTCGAGAGATGTGTAACACCATGTAACACAAAAAAAAAGAAGTGCGATAGACCTTCTTATTATTTAAATTATTTGATAATGAATTAAATGCTACGTTCTGTTTTGTATTTAACTAATGAATATTTCTTTCATATCATTCATGTTTCACAGCTATCTGATTATCTTCATAAAATTTGCCGCTTATTTATTTTCATGATACAATCTCAGTTATGGCACATAAATTGAAATCATCAGTATTTAATTATTTTACGATCAGTGACGATAGAAAAAGCTTTGTCTGCAAATGTAAAGGTAAAGGTGCTACAGGAGAGTGTGGTGAAAAAATTAGCTGTTTTACTGGTGGAAAATCTCATTCGCCCTCAAGAGCATCTAATTTGAAGAGGCATCTGAATAGAAAGCACCGTGATATTTTTGAAGAGGTTCATAAGAAAGATGAAGAAGCAGCCGGAAGCGTTAGAGCATCACCGTCACAGCAAGAAAAGCAAACGGACATTACTCCATTTTTAACCACTAAAAAGATTACTCTAACAATGACGAAAGAGACATTCATCTCCGCCATTATTGAAATGGTTGTAAAGGATTCTATTCCTCTTAGATTTTTTTCACTGCCTGCCTTTCGAAAACTTAATGGTGAACTTGCAAACAAGCTGGGAGTATCCTTAGATAGGGATAACATACGGTCGCTCATTATTTGAGAAGCAAGTCACCAAAAGCAACTGCTGAAGAATCTAATAGAGAATAAATTCATTTTTTTGAAGATGGATGCATGCACACGTATGAGGACGAATTACTTCGCAATTAACGTTCAATTTATGAATGATTATAATGAGGTAGCTATCCGCACATTAGCTGTAAAAGATACAGAAGCAGACCATTCAAGTGATTCTCTTAAAAAAATTGTGTGTGATGTTATGGATGAATATAGCTGGCGCAAAAAACAAATTCTGGCAATAGTGACAGACAATGCGAGCAACATGATAAAAACCGTGGACAAATTGAATCAAGATGATGGTGAGCAAGAAGAGGGTGACAGTGATGATGATTTCAGTATAGTGACAACAATTTGCGGGAACGACTCTGAATCAGAAGAATCTCAAGAGAACCCTGATTGTTCTAGCGAATTCTATTCATCACTGGACTCAATTGTAATTGATGCAAAAATACATCACATGCGCTGTGCAGTTCATACTCTTCAGTTAGCTATTTGTGATGGACTAAAGGGAAGGCACGTATCAAAATTAGTTGGCATGGTAAGGATCATCGCAACTCGGGCCCGAAATCCAAAGATTGACGCTATTCTGAAAAGAAGATCAAAAAAAGGTGCAATTATTGATCAGGCAACGCGATGGGGAAGCACTTATTTAATGGTAGAGCGCATCCTTGAATTAAAATATGTGTTGTCACATATGGCTAACCCTGATTTGACAATGTCAAATTTTCCCTGGGAACAAGTCGAAAGTCTAAAAGAAATCTTATCCCATGCGTATATGGTGACAAAGAAACTACAGTGCTCCAACATGACGCCAGGGTCTTTCGTAAAGGAATGGAAAATGGTAATTTTTCGCCTGACTCAAATTATAGGACTTCTGGCAAAAGAAATCAAGGACTCAATGGTGCGACGAGAAGACACTCTTCTTGATTATAACATCCTACTGGCAGCAGTTTATGTAGATCCCATGTACAGGGTAAGTCTAAGTGAAACTCAACAAATGGTTGCAAAAACTGCATTTTTCAACGTAGCTCTTCGCATGGCAGGATTAGACAACGAAATTGAAGCTCCAGTTCAAGAACAGGAGAGCACAACTAGTTCTTCTGCTGTGAATGTAAATTCGTCTCCAGCAACACCCAATTCTTCCGAAGATGAGTATGAAAAGTTTTTAGATGGCAAAGAACATGCAAAAAAACGGCAACGGAGCGAAGCAGAAAATCCTGACACAGCACCGAGTAAAATCTCGAAATTCAGACATGATTTTTATGCTGCACTCACATAGGTAGAAAGTTTCGACCGGAATTCAAAACTAACGGTTAATGAAGCCATACCATCATACCCTAAAATTGTTCAGGATGCTGCAAATGCTGTTACAGCTTTACCACCAACCCAAGTGAGCGTTGAATGCCTGTTCGAATCAAAGAAGACCTGCTTGATGCCATTCTATTCTTGAGAACTTATTTAAAATAAGAATTTTTTCAGAATGTAGCCTGTAGGAATGTTTATTTCTATATATTTTTTTTGTATTCCGTATTATCTCAGGTTGTGTACATATTTCCTATGTAACAAAAGTTACCAATTACAGGAATTAACTTTGTTATTTAATGAAATACTTTCTTTCCTTCAGTATTACGTAGTTCTGAAGTCCTTATGTAATTTAGACCTTTCTAGTCTTTAGGTTATGCTATGATGCATTGAATGAAAATGAGTTGTCTTTACTGGAACCTAAAGTTATGTGGTGATTATGAGCAATGAACATTTTAGTATTCAAGTTGTATTATGATATAATGATAATGAATAGTCTTTCCCATAACCTAAAGCTATGTGTTGATCCCTGAAAACTTTCCTTATTCAGGTTACGTTATCGTTATTGATCATGGAATAAGCTTATTACAATGTTAATAAGTTTAATTATAATTGATTTTTTAGCAATACGTAATACCTTCGTATTTCACACTGATCTCTTTGCTTGGTATACATTCTATGTAGTCTTTAGGTCAAGTTAAAATGTATCGATAATGGAAATTTCTGCGTATTTCTAATGTAACACATTGAATATTGTTTGGTTCTATCAGGAATATATATTTTTTTACTATATATCATGTTTTACTTTTATGGTCTGATCACTCCCCAGGTTTCACGTAAGCATTACATTTTTATAATTTAAAGGGTGTAATAGCATCTGCTTTTCGGTATTATACAGGGTGTTCTTTAAATATGGAACCCGAAAATATCTTTGATAAATTTTGATTCAATGAAAGGATTTTTTAAGGTCCCTTTAAAAAAAACACTTTATATTTCGAGCATGGTAGTTTGATCAATTATTATAATTTCGCTGGATTTGGTACATACTATAGTAGAAAATAATTTTGATGCTGATCTATACATTTCAGGGTTGGTATTTCCTACCTTTGCTTACTCAGAAGGTACATGCCCGTTTTATATATAAATACATATAATGATAAACCTTGATTTTTAATTCCTTATCATTGATTCAAACGACATTCGTAAATAAAGAATTAAAAAAACACACATACTGATTCCAACACCTGCAACCATTTAGAAATATATTTATCTTGGAAATAATGAATAGGAGGAGTTGTAGTCCTAAAATTGAAAATAGGTGGAGTCAAAGTTGGAGTCGCACAATTCCGAAAAGGTGGAGTCGGAGTTGGAGTCGCAAAATTCTGAAAAGGTGGAGTCGGAGTCGGAACATTTTGGAAAGGTGGAGTCGGAGTCGGAAAATTTTGGAAAGGTGTAGTCGGAGTCGGAGTCGCAAAATTATGAGAAGGCGGAGTCGGAGTCGGAAGTTTATTCCTCCGACTCCGCAACCCTGGGTAGCACCCACACAAACCTCACCCTAACGGTACCACCGTAGTTCGGCACAAACAGAATTTACTTTTGTTGCCGTAGCGGACTTATTACGGCGTAGGTGGTACCCACACAAACATCACTCTAACGGTACCACCGTAGTATGGCACAAAACAGAATTTACTTCTGTTGCCCTAGCGGACTTATTACGGTGCAGGTGGTACCCACACATACCGTCACCCACACGAACCTCAGGACGGGAAGCTGCGAAGAAAAGCTAGCGCCCCGGAATAAGGTAGCTGCACAGAAGACAGCTCCCTTCTCCACGAACCCTCACGTCGACCGCACGACGGTATCAACAATAATCAACAAACACATTGCATCATTTTAAGCTTTGTAGTAAAGTTTTTCAACTCTTTTGTTCACATTCGGCTTTAAAAAAATAATTAATTGATTTTTATTAAAAATTGAAGTCGAAGGTATAAAAAAAAACAACTCCGGCCTTGACTCCACATTCGAATGAACGATTTCGACTCCACCTTATTTCGGAAAAACGACTCCGACTCCACCTAATTTTGGAAAAACGACTCCGACTCCACCTCATTTCGGAAAAATGACTCCGATTCCACCTCCACTCCATAACATGTTATTCCGGCGACTCCCGACTCCGCAACCCTGCTCCGAAGGCTGGTACTTTCGGAAGTACAGTTGAATAAATGAGCTTGAGAATGTTTCGGGTTCCGGAACACTAGGCTTCTTCTGCTGAACCAATATTGCTTCCGAAATTTGTAGTAGGCTGTTTTCCAGTTCATGGCGCAATATCTTTGTGTTCCCCCACTAGTTGTTACCGAGTAAGAATTCTATTACGTTTTCTTCATCATGGTTTTCAAGGCCTCCAAAGTTCAGGCGCATTGTTAATCATCTAGAAAGGGTCGGGGTTGTAACGCCGATGTGCGAGTAGTTATGGGGTTCACAGTCCTCATGGTTGCATTTGTAGTCATAAACGAAGTTGTAATAGATAATAAGTCGTAGTTTTCGTTATCTGAGCTGCATTTTGTTATTCCTTATTAGTTGTTTCAATATACGTTCGTCTGTTTTGTATGCTGATGAATATTAATCTTGGTGGTAAAGTGTGTGAGTAATCCCGTTTGGTTCATTCTGAGGGTTACTGTTCAATTTTTGCAGATGGTGTTTCTCCAAACGGCTACCTCATCGCGAATCACCAACAAGCCCAATAACTTATATCGAGGCCCGGTTGTACAACCACACAAACGACAATCTTATGTCAACTTATCCAATACCTATCTCACCTCCGCACGAATTCAGGTGCTATGCCTAGACTACAAATTCAATTATAACCAACATTTGATCCACTAAAGAAGCAAACTGGTATGGGAATTTTGTGTGAACCCCTTCCCAAGATGGAAAACAACGGAATAATTATGATACAATTAAACCAGGAATCAAGCCCTTACTCGGAGCTGAAGCTGCTAAGAACAGAGACCTCAAATACAGTGCTACACTAAATAAGGAGCTATAAACCGACATTCAAAACGCTGAAAAACATCCTCATGTAAGTCAGGTGGGCCAACATAGCTAACACATTTGCAGCCCTGAGCAGAGCAGTTATACAGCCAAACTCAATGAAATCCTTAGCGACCCCCGAAAACTCTTCCGTACCACTCGCAACCCCACTGCAGCACTCAGATGAAAATAAATAAACTAATTGGTGCCGTCAACAGAGATTAATCTGTTAATTACTTTAACCTAGAAGTAGAGAATACAGTCCTGGCTACATATATGGAACAGTCAAACTACATGAAACAGGTCACCCACTACGTCCGATTATAT
The DNA here is from genome assembly GCA_030386875.1 of Morinoia aosen. Lineage (NCBI taxonomy): Eukaryota > Metazoa > Arthropoda > Malacostraca > Amphipoda > Talitridae > Morinoia > Morinoia aosen. The sequence continues at coordinate 244,006 of CM059572.1, read as the reverse complement.
CCCAAGATCCTACTCCTGCATACGAAGTAGCCAAACAACTCAACAGTTATACCACCATACCTACGGGCTAAGTGCAAAATTTGTTACCTGACGAATAACTGAAAATCATCAGAGCCACCAGTCCACAAGGAATCATTGCATCATTGACGTGGAGTCCCTGTTAACCAACGTTCCCGTTCTCCCTACAATAGCTATAATTTACGAAGCAGTTTACCAAAACCCAGTGGCTGCCCCCACCAATTCAACCTAAAGAACTCAAAATATAGCTGCACAACCAAATGCCCGTTCTTCCCCGCAGACGGCACGATGTATCTGCAAACCGATAGTGTTAGCATGAGAGCCCGCTGGGAGTAACAATAGCCAATTTTTACATGATAGCTCTAGAAAACAGGATCCTGGAAAACGCAATTGACATAAAACCACAAGTTTACTGCCATTACCTCGATGACTGTTTCATAGTCACCGTGAACGTAAAATTGCTTTCAATACTCAAAGACCGATTCGAAACAAATTCTGTTTTAGAATTTACATCCGAGCTTGGAACGCAAAAAAATATTCTCAACGGCCGCATAGACCCCAAAGGTCACCAGTGCGAAACATCCTTCTACCAATAACCCAAAGATGCAGGCATTTTCCTTCTTGCACCCCAACATCCAAACTTCTCAACGTTAAATAGACAGCACAATTAAAGCCCTCATCCACCGGACCTACAAAATAGCTTATTTATCATATGGAGCATCGCTAAACTGAAACAAGCATTCATCAATGATGGTTGCTCAATTGCTTTATTCGACAATCTCCTGAAAAATATGAGCAAAAATAAACAGCAGCTTACATAAGGAACCAAACGAGATCACTCAAACACTATACTACCGTAATCAATTTTCATCCATGTACAAAACAGACGTAATAATGACAATTTACAGGGAATAAACAAATAATAAGAAACACAAAATGTAACGCATACAATAAAAACTATGACTTAAATGCTCATGCTAAAGCCATAACATCACCACCCTAATTTAAAAGAAACACCAGAGCAATATAGTTTCATCTCAGCATCAAACTAAAGGCGCCGCTACACTATGCGTTTCTTCGTGCTACTCAAGGCTCAAGCGCAACTCGCCAAAATTTGACACATGCATACGGTCGCACGAGTGCTGCATGAACTTCGACGGCGTGCGGTTTTTGACGCGTCTCCTTCTGAAGCAAGCATCTGTAGCTCGAAGTTAGGAGTGAACCACACACCATTTCAAGGTCATCGCCCGACAGCTCTCCTAGTTTGCAGCTGCACTTCACCGAGGAGTAGTCTGTTGTGCTTGTATTGATTGCTTGCACTTTCTACACTAAGTGGTTGGCTGCGCGAGCTAGTGCTTCAGCTCATAGATCATTATAAAGCAAATGAATGCCTATGGAATGTCAAAAATTTTACGTATAAAGACAGGAATTTAAAAGAATTAGCTTACAAAGCTATACTAACATTTCTAGACACTGAAAAAGCATTGACAATTGATATGATAAAAAAGAAAATTCATACATTGAGGACCCAGTATTTGAAGCAGAAGAGAAGCTGAAACGTTTCCAGAAAATCATCAGCAGGCACAGAGGATGTACAGCGACCGACCCTATGGCTCTATGATATGTTGTCATTCCTCAATGATGGAGCAGAGAGCCGGCAGTCAGCATCAAATTTGGACAGTGAAATAGTCGCTCAGGTAAGTTATGGTCATCATTTATTTATATGTACATAGGAGGTAAACAAGTTAAAGAATTCCTGACATAGCATTTAGGCGAGAGTTACTAAAAATATCACCAGAAATGAGTTTCGTATTAGATTACATTATATATTAGTTTAAGCCTCCTTGACCGCAAAAAAAAGAGCGTATCGAAAAGAAGAAGGAGAAAGGTACCATATAGTATAGAGTTCAGGAAACGCAGAATCTATGCAGGTAGGGCATAGAAACAGTAAGTTGAGAAAAAAGTTCATGAAATAAGATAAAAGTTGAAGATGAAAGTAGTAGGTGCTGAAATAGGACTGCAGTGAACCGAAAGAAAGTGGTCATTAGCATAAAAAATATTCATTTCAACAAAAAGAAGGCCAACCTACTCTCAATTCGGGCCCTCACACATTCCCCCCCCCCCCCCCCCCCCCCCCCCCTCCGGGAACGCTATTTCCCGTAGATCCAATAATTGCATCCCCTGAAGGTATGAGTTCCGTGAATAATTAAAAAATATAAAGCATTTCTCTTACTGAATTTCTTGGTCAAATTCGAGTATAGCTACCTGTGGGCCCGAATAAGTTCAGTAACTTCTAGGGCATCCTACCATCAACGTTAGTCTAACGAGTACAACAATGTTTAACCTAATTCACTTAAACTAATGACGCATTAGACTGATCAACGAGATAATTAACTCGAATTAGATGCTTCATTTCACAATACAGTTCAAATGGGCTAGATTTATCAGTATATTCGACAAACGATTCGAGAACAGACTGAAGATCGGCGATATTAACCATGGCAAATTACATTATTAGGACCAGTTTTATGGGGGAAAAGATTTGACTTGGTGATCTTACACGACTAGTATTCTGATAGGAAGTGAGACTCAAGATTTCTTTTGAATACCTTAGACGAATTACTTTCACGGATCTCCGCAGGTATTGAGTTCCAAGTTTTAGTTCCAACGAAGAGGGTACTGTGTTGTGACCGGGCCTTTGAGTAATAAGGAACATGAATTTAATTCTATTTCGGGTTAAATGGTCGTTATGACCAGTTTGCGCAGTTAATAATTGTTTAGGCTATTGTCACCATCATTTGTTGATGTTTTGTAAATGAAATTGCAAATGGAGATTTTGTAGAGATCCGAAAGCTTAAGTATTCGTAAATTTTTAAATGAATCATTTGTGTGAGCATTATATTCTAGATTTCATACCGCTATGAATGCTCTTTATTGCAGAGTAAAAAATACATTGGTTTTATTTTTATCAGTTTCGTGCCATGCTTCTATTCCGTATTGCAGGAATGGTGAAATGAGCGTTCGGTAGAGCATTTGAAAGGCTGTTTCAGGCAGGAAAATTTTAACTTTATTTAGGATTCCAATAGATTTTGATAATTTAGAACTAATATCAGCGATGTGCTCTTTGAAGGTTAGATGTTTGTCTATTATGATGCCCAGAATTTTACTTGAGTTGGTTTCTTCGATTTCACCTTCGCCAATTTTAATGCGTTGGAGAGATATATTTTTCTTGTATGAGAATGTAATATATTTTGTTTTATCGGTATTAAGGTTTATTTTATTAGCTTTAAAGCCACAGTGAAACCTTACGAAGTTCATTATTTATACTCTCCGCAATCCTAGCGGGATTTTGGTTCGGAAGGACCGCAGAAAGGGTACTGTCATCGGCAAAAAGTATGAATTTAAAGAAAGGATAAAAAGGAAAACCAACGTGGCTAAGAATATCATGATAAAAAACAAACGTTTTGGACTATAAAAAATCCATCTTCAGTGTTCTGAAATGCAATTAATCGATGTATTAAAACATTGTAACTATAAATCTACTGAATAAATCGAATGAAAGATAATGAAATTTAAAAGACATGATAAAACAAAAACTATACAAAATTTTTTAACAAACAATGGAAAGTTTCACCGCCGTATCACACTCATTTATTGACGGACGGTTTTTTAAAATGTATATCGATTCTAAAATGCGGAGATCGGATAAATTTGATGTTGAATCCAAAATTTTAAAATTTGTATTTTTAAAAATATGGTCTTTCTCCAAACAGTGCTCTCTTATAGATGAATTGGATGGTTTGGTGAGGTTACAGCCGGTGCGAAAGGAGACTCCCCTGTGTTGTGCACACCTCACAAACAATTGTATACAACTGAGGTGCGCAACATCACATCCGGAGTATCCCTTCGCTTAAAATATGATCCGAGTTTGTTATCATTTTTTTCACGATTTTTAAACCTAATTTCATTTTTCAACAGTTTCAATTGCCAAGACGTGCAGAATGTAGAACGTTCCAAAATTCTTTTGTATAATTTTATGCGCAGGAATTTAGGGATAACTTTGTAATTTAAACACACTTCCAGGTAATCAATATCACATTGAATCTTGTCGCATTTTCTTATTTCAGATTCAAGCTTTCTAAAACACTGGAGAGTTGGTATTCCGTATCTGTTCACTAAAATAAATGAAATAGATTGATTTCTGGGAAATCTCACTTTAAGGATAAAAAGGAAAACCAACGTGGCTAAGAATATCATGATAAAAAACAAACGTTTCGGACTATAAAAAACCTCTGTAACCTCACTGAAACCTCACCTCACTAAAAAACGGCTGTAACCTCACCAAACCATCCAATTCATCTATAAGAGAGCACTGTTTGGAGAAAGACCATATTTTTAAAAATACAAATTTTAAAATTTTGGATTCAACATCAAATTTATCCGATCTCCGCATTTTAGAATCGATATACATTTTAAAAAACCGTCCGTCAATAAATGAGTGTGATACGGCGGTGAAACTTTCCATTGTTTGTTAAAAAATTTTGTATAGTTTTTGTTTTATCATGTCTTTTAAATTTCATTATCTTTCATTCGATTTATTCAGTAGATTTATAGTTACAATGTTTTAATACATCGATTTATTGCATTTCAGAACACTGAAGATGGATTTTTTATAGTCCGAAACGTTTGTTTTTTATCATGATATTCTTAGCCACGTTGGTTTTCCTTTTCATCCTTAAAGTGAGATTTCCCAGAAATCAATCTATTTCATTTATTTTAGTGAACAGATACGGAATACCAACTCTCCAGTGTTTTAGAAAGCTTGAATCTGAAATAAGAAAACGCGACAAGATTCAATGTGATATTGATTACCTGGAAGTGTGTTTAAATTACAAAGTTATCCCTAAATTCCTGCGCATAAAATTATACAAAAGAATTTTGGAACGTTCTACATTCTGCACGTCTTGGCAATTGAAACTGTTGAAAAATGAAATTAGGTTTAAAAATCGTGAAAAAAATGATAAAAAACTCGGATCATATTTTAAGCGAAGGGATACTCTGGATGTGATGTTGCGCACCTCAGTTGTATACAATTGTTTGTGAGGTGTGCACAACACAGGAGAGTCTCCTTTCGCACCGGCTGTAACCTCACCAAACCATCCAATTCATCTATAAGAGAGCACTGTTTGGAGAAAGACCATATTTTTAAAAATACAAATTTTAAAATTTTGGATTCAACATCAAATTTATCCGATCTCCGCATTTTAGAATCGATATACATTTTAAAAAACCGTCCGTCAATAAATGAGTGTGATACGGCGGTGAAACTTTCCATTGTTTGTTAAAAAATTTTGTATAGTTTTTGTTTTATCATGTCTTTTAAATTTCATTATCTTTCATTCGATTTATTCAGTAGATTTATAGTTACAATGTTTTAATACATCGATTTATTGCATTTCAGAACACTGAAGATGGATTTTTTATAGTCCGAAACGTTTGTTTTTTATCATGATATTCTTAGCCACGTTGGTTGTCCTTTTTATCCTTAAAGTGAGATTTCCCAGAAATCAATCTATTTCATTTATTTTAGTGAACAGATACGGAATACCAACTCTCCAGTGTTTTAGAAAGCTTGAATCTGAAATAAGAAAACGCGACAAGATTCAATGTGATATTGATTACCTGGAAGTGTGTTTAAATTACAAAGTTATCCCTAAATTCCTGCGCATAAAATTATACAAAAGAATTTTGGAACGTTCTACATTCTGCACGTCTTGGCAATTGAAACTGTTGAAAAATGAAATTAGGTTTAAAAATCGTGAAAAAAATGATAAAAAACTCGGATCATATTTTAAGCGAAGGGATACTCCGGATGTGATGTTGCGCACCTCAGTTGTATACAATTGTTTGTGAGGTGTGCACAACGCAGGGGAGTCTCCTTTCGCACCGGCTGTAACCTCACCAAACCATCCAATTCATCTATAAGAGAGCACTGTTTGGAGAAAGACCATATTTTTAAAAATACAAATTTTAAAATTTTGGATTCAACATCAAATTTATCCGATCTCCGCATTTCAGAATCGATATACATTTTAAAAAAACCGTCCGTCAATAAATGAGTGTGATACGGCGGTGAAACTTTCCATTGTTTGTTAAAAAATTTTGTATAGTTTTTGTTTTATCATGTCTTTTAAATTTCATTATCTTTCATTCGATTTATTCAGTAGATTTATAGTTACAATGTTTTAATACATCGATTTATTGCATTTCAGAACACTGAAGATGGATTTTCTATAGTCCGAAACGTTTGTTTTTTATCATGATATTCTTAGCCACGTTGGTTTTCCTTTTTATCCTTAAAGTGAGATTTCCCAGAAATCAATCTATTTCATTTATTTTAGTGAACAGATACGGAATACCAACTCTCCAGTGTTTTAGAAAGCTTGAATCTGAAATAAGAAAACGCGACAAGATTCAATGTGATATTGATTACCTGGAAGTGTGTTTAAATTACAAAGTTATCCCTAAATTCCTGCGCATAAAATTATACAAAAGAATTTTGGAACGTTCTACATTCTGCACGTCTTGGCAATTGAAACTGTTGAAAAATGAAATTAGGTTTAAAAATCGTGAAAAAAATGATAACAAACTCGGATCATATTTTAAGCGAAGGGATACTCCGGATGTGATGTTGCGCACCTCAGTTGTATACAATTGTTTGTGAGGTGTGCACAACACAGGGGAGTCTCCTTTCGCACCGGCTGTAACCTCACCAAACCATCCAATTCATCTATAAGAGAGCACTGTTTGGAGAAAGACCATATTTTTAAAAATACAAATTTTAAAATTTTGGATTCAACATCAAATTTATCCGATCTCCGCATTTTAGAATCGATATACATTTTAAAAAACCGTCCGTCAATAAATGAGTGTGATACGGCGGTGAAACTTTCCATTGTTTGTTAAAAAATTTTGTATAGTTTTTGTTTTATCATGTCTTTTAAATTTCATTATCTTTCATTCGATTTATTCAGTAGATTTATAGTTACAATGTTTTAATACATCGATTTATTGCATTTCAGAACACTGAAGATGGATTTTTTATAGTCCGAAACGTTTGTTTTTTATCATGATATTCTTAGCCACGTTGGTTTTCCTTTTCATCCTTAAAGTGAGATTTCCCAGAAATCAATCTATTTCATTTATTGAATTTAAAGAATGATGTAGATTTAATCATTGATAAAAATTAGAAATAAGAGAGGCCCAAGGACAGATCCTAGTGGAACTCTATGGCTAATTGTCTGTGGGTCTGATTTTGCGTCGTCAATGACAACGTATTGCTTCCGATTTGTTAAGTATGATCTGAACCAATCATGGGCAGCCCCTCGAATGCCATAACAGTGTAGTTTCGAGAGTAATATGTTATGTTCCACACAATCGAATGATTTTCAAAAGTCAAGAAATACGGAGAAAACAGGCTTGCCTTCATCTACATTAGAATAGAGGTATTGCAAATGATTTAATACGGCTTGTGTCCTAGATTTTTTAGAACGAAAACCGTATTGTTTGTCGTAGAGGAAAGATTTTTGTTCAAAATACGAATACACTTTTTATACACAATTTTCTCGAATATTTTGCTAATAATTAATAGTACAGAGATAGGTTTATAATTATTAATGCAATTTTTATCACCATTTTCAAAAATAGGAGTCACTCTGGCAATTTTGAAAGAGTTGGGGAAAATACCTTGAGAAAGGGATTGGTTGATAATATTAGATATGCACGGTGCTACTATATCAGCTATAACCCTAAGAACTTTAGCCGAAAAATTGAAGGGTGGAAAGCTTCAGTGGACTACTTACAATGAATTTCCTATGCAAGTAGTCCACAAAACCTTTCCACCCTTCAATTTTTCACTCTACTTGATTTATTTTTCAGGTTGTTGAAGCACGTAATTACATTGGAGGGATTAGTTGGCGAGAAAAAAGAATGAGTTGGGTTGACGGACATGGTCCATGTATTGCAAGCGGTCTGTGGGTTCACTGAAGACACTATCGGCTATATTTTTTCCTGTGTTTTAAAAAAAGTTGTTAAACACGTCTCTGTAGAAAATGAAGCTCCGGGGGATGTTACTGAATATTCACTTTATCCTCTCAAGTGCCGGAATATCTAGTTTCCGAAATCGAATATTCTGGGATATTCGAGGATATTAAGCTTCAATGCACCCGTTTTAGTATATCCGGGGACATTCGATTCCGAATTTTGGATATTACCGATATTTATGAATATCCAATATTGAATATGCCTTGAATATTCATTAATGAATATTATATGAATATTCCAGAAAGTTCTAAACATCCTCATTTAATCGATTCACAGCGCGTGAAATAAAAGAATAAATGTATTAAGCAAAATCAAATTATCATTAGATGAGTATTCAACTATCCATCGCTGTCGAATGTGCTACGTTTGCACAAATTTGATGCAAATACTCGAAAGCGCCGAATTTTGGTACATTTTAGTGATTTTCACAGTTTACTCAAGAAGTTAATTAAGAAGTTTATCCAAGAAGTTTCACTAAAGAAGTTCAAAAAGAGATCAACCTTATTTTGGGCATTTACAAAACTTTTCATATCAATGATCGAGAGGTAAATGAAACGAAATAAGAAATCCCTGAATGTGCGTTACGCAACGCGTTCGAAACCAGAAAAAACGAAGGTTAGAACTTATGTCGTTGCCAGTGTCACGCTGCACTTCTCAAAGGTTCATTTGTATATTAGATATAAATAGAGAGAGTAGAAAATTTGAATGCAATATTAGTTTTGTTATTTGCAAATATTGCTTATTCATGATGTTTTGTTGACTGAGGTTGGCGAGCATTTGAGTAAAGAGTACGATTTTTTTGTACTGGTTTGGTCGTGGTTTTGAATCAATCATACGACGGTTTGACGTTACTCAGTGTTGCCAATTTAGCTCTTTTGGAGCCAAATCTGGCATCTTTTCATTGTGTTTTGCTCCTCGTTTTCATCATCTGGCATCTGGCACCAAATCTGGTTCCAAGATTTTTCTTAATATAGAGTAATTTAATAATGCCAATACTAACTACAATTTTATATGTTTGAATAACTTCATAAGGTTTCGTTGAATGTTCGTTTGAACACTTGTAGTCCCGGCCAGGTTTGAAAGAGTTGACACACGTTACAACGGTGTTTTAACGGTTTAAAGTCGGTTTTACGAGGATTTGACGGTTTGACGGTGTTCTACAGTTTACCGCCAGTGTCGTCCTGGAGAGTTGTGGTGTTCGTTCGCGTTGCTGAGAAATCAGTTAGGCTGGTGTTGGATGTGTGTAATATTAATTTAATTCCTCTTGAGCTACTGCAAAACAACCCTTCACAATGAGTCAAATCCCGAAGAAAAGTTATACCTAAATGCCTAGAAAAGAATGGTTGCAAATGAAACAATTTTACAAGTGGTAACAGGAGGTACCAGGAGATAGTACATATGCTTATTTTTTATATTGTAGATGTGAAACAGTTGAAAAATAAAGTTTACTTACAAAATATGCTGAAACGAAACGTGTTACATTTGTGCCTTCTGAAAGTGACCGCTTAATCAATTCATGGAACAAAAATCTAATGTTGTTGCAAATATTGAAGGAAAGCATACACTGTATTCATGTTGTCACGCGTCTATTAACACATGTGATTATTTGGTAGATCTGTGCAAGGCTATCGTGTAAGGTTGCGAAGTCGTTTCAAGGGTAAGAATGCACAGAAGCAAATACAATGCTGTGATAAAGAATGTTCTAGGTCCACACCTTGAAGAAAATTGGTTGCTGACATCGGAGATGAAAAATTTAATTTACTGCTGGATGAGAGGAATAATATATCTATTCATGAAATGTAACGTATTGCTATTATTTATTTTAGCAAAAGCAAAAAGAGTAGTTTACACCTTCTTAAGTCTGGTTGCATTGTCTAGTGATGCAGATGGCATTGTTGAGGCATTGAAAAGTGAGCTTGCAAACTGAACATAGCCAACCTAATTATTTGCCATAGGTACTTACAATGCCAGTGTTATGGTAGGAGTGACCAAAAGTGTGTTTAAGAAGTTGGGAAAAGAACTTTCATCGTTGATTCATGTGAGATGTGTCTGTCATTTACTGCAATTAGCAATATCCCACGCCTCACCTGAGGTTCTGCCTAGAAATTGGGAATTTCCAATTGCAGAAACACATAAATGGTCAGCCTACTCCAATACTGGACAGGCTGCTTAGTGTCAGGTTTAAAAAGCTATCAATGACAATCCAACCCCACTTTAAAAGGTCAATTACTGTAATATGTATTGATAAATAAGTTTAGCTCTTTTTTTTAGCACCAACGAAAACGTTTTCAGCTCTTTTTAGCACCTTGTTATATGAAATCTGGTACTTTTCTACCGAAATAATTTGGCAACACTGACGTTCAGTGCTTCCACTTTAGGGTAAAATACCCCATTTTAGGGTAATCAAGGGTTGTCTAGGGTAGAGCTTAGGGTAAAGGAAATTTTCATGGTTTTTAGGGTAATTTGACTTTTGACGGGGTAGCGCAGCAAAATTGTAGAATAATTGCTTGTTTTCAATGCTGATTTCAAGTTTGCTTTCATGTACTACAATATGCTTTGCGCAAGGTACATTGCAGAACAAAGCATTGATGAACATGTTCAATATGAGAGATGTTTGGAACAAGCGCAAATCTTGCCCGAACTCGCTATTAATTTAGTCTTTATTGCACACGACGATAAGGCGCAAATTGATATGCTCATCGCTGCATCTCCCTCAGGTCTCTCTTCAGTATAATGTTGCCAGATTTGCTGCATGAATAATACCTTGGTTAATTAATAGTAATGACAATAATTAAAATGATAGGGAACTTGATACGAGTGTAATGTTCGGAATTTCATATTTTCTTGCCTTACATAACGAACTCGTAAATGTATCATGATTTACACCAACACATCGGTCATCGTCGTTTACTGGAATTGAACAGCTTCATAACGCGTACAAAACGACACTGCCAGAGCCGAGGGCAGATAGTTTTGTTTCAGTCGAGTGCAATTAAATGTGAAAGGTGCTGTCACGTACAGTACTGCATTGTGACAAAATATTTGGTTACTTGCGTCTCAGTGAAATTGCTACTAATAAATGGATTCTGTGTACGATGAAGCTGCTACACCACCTATGAAGGAAAGCAAAATTTTAATGTCTGATAACCTTTTTTCATGAAAATGAAAGGAAGGATGGAGATGCGAACAACTGTTTCGAGGCTAGAAAAAGAAAGGTTAGAGTGGTCTCAGTCTTCTACCTCAACTAAGGATATGGCATACTGTACTATATGCTTAACTACTATTACGTTAGGTAAATCTGAGATTATTCTTCATGCGAAGAGTCAACGCCAAAAAAATCTCTCAGTGCAGTGAAGGAAAACAGAAACTATAACTTTGTTCATTTTATCACACGATCCAATTGACAAGACAGGTATAAAAACTGAATTACGGATATTTGCATACCTTTCTGAGCATAATTTGCCTATTTCGTTAAGTGACTCATTAATAAAACTACTGAAACAAATGTTTCTTAAAAGAAAATTCGCTTACGGAAACAAAGAGCTTCAAACATTATTAGACAATGTTTCGGTGAACATCTACTAAGTGATCTTGTCGTTGTCCTTAATGAACATTTATATTCTGTAATAATTGGTGAAACAACAGTTACTGATCGCAGTAAAGCTAAACAGCTCGGCCTCATCGCCCAATAATGGAGTGAGAGTGCAATTAAGAGCTTCTCTGTTTATCATGTTGAAAAAGAGGATAGCATAGCCAATGGATTGTTTACTACACATAAAAAAGATTTCAATCATAAAAATATTAAATTGAGCGACATTATAGGATTCTGTTTTGACACGCCTAATGTTATGATGGGATTCAAGCATTCTGTGGCTTCTTTGTTAAAAAAAATTGTCGTCTTCATAGAAGAAATGTTGGCTTGGTGGAAATACCTATATTGAGAGTGAATAAAAAAGTTTGTGAGATAGAAATCTAGGTTTTAGTCCATTATTCTTAGCACTAGGGCTTACTAACGTAAGACTCCGATTCTTGGAGGTGCTACAAGTATTCAACGATAATCTTTTGGCTTTTTTGACATGTAGGCTTCTGTCGAAAATTAATCCGGCCATGGGCCGAGATTCTTAATTGTAACGAGGCTCTTATTTGTAATTCAATGGGGCTAACATTGAGCCTTGAGTAACATCTGCTTCGCCTTACTCAACGTAAATCTCTATACGCAGTTAAATTCGTGCCAATTGAGCATAATGATTTCGAAAATTTTGGGAAAGTAATAAATCTTCATCCAGTGCATTACATTCTTTTCCCCGTTCTTTGCAATTGCCCCGAGAATTAGGGTGTACATGAACTTATTCACATCTAAATTCCTCTAATTTTTTTGCGCAAAAATTGTGAAACTCTGTGTTGTGTTCCATAAATAAATGTTTCGAGTATTACTTTGTCGTTCATTTCTTCTTACTATGTCTTTGCTTCTTTCTGCCAGTCAGGAATAGATCACCTGGCCTCACACTTTACGCTCGTGGAACAGAGCTTGTAACTAGGTAAGCATACATGGAGGATAAACTATAATGAAAGCAATATAAAATGTTGCACGTAACTTGACAAATATGACTCCGTAAAGTCAGAGAATTTCATTTTCAAATACCTGCATGACCCTGATGTTGTGTCATTTCTACACATATAAACATGGAAACATTGAATATTTTCATGTAATACCAGCAATGGGCATATATCATATTTTAGGGTAATTTATGTATTTTTAGGGTAATCTTGAGCAAAGTTTTAGGGTAGGAACTTTCGCACTCGTGGAAGCCCTGCTGACGTTACTACCCGCCTCAGTTAATTAGATGCCATCGTGAGGCGTGTGTGTCCTTACGGCGCGTTCCTGTGTGCTATCTATTCGGGATGAACTTTATTGAACTAGGGTAAATTAACGTGAAAGTGATATATTGAGTGTATAATTTTAATTAAGCTGTAGTAATTTATAGCTTGTCTACACCGGGGTAAAGCACTTAGCCTATATGGGACCTCCCTAGCTGGGGCTGTTGCATGAAACGTGCATTTATATGATTTAGGGTGAAGTATGTATGCTAATTTTGTGTTAGTTACTTGAGCAAAAAATATATGTAAACTGTTTGAAGTATACATTGTATTGAGTACTCATATATGGAAGGTATGTTAGCAACCTATTTTAAATACTCTACTCATTTTGTTTTGTTCTACTAAAAAAAAATAGAAAATAATTGAATAATTGTGTTGACAGCTTTGCACTAGCAATACTACCCAGCTTTAGATGTGGCCTTTTTGTCTTTTGTCTATATTTATAAAACAAGTGCCACTCTCTTGAGGTATTTTGTTCAAATGTGAACAGGGAACAAAATGAATTTTGTAGTTTTAGATTTGTAGGTGAAACTTCAAGGATTTATTTCAACTATTTACTTCATAAGAATGAATCCTTGATAATTTGTCTTACCACAAAGCCGGTACCGGAATTATGCTTATATTTTAAGATATTCAAAGAGCATGTTTCCATAATGTAATCATTAAAATATATATGATTGATAGTAGATATTAAGGTTCATGATATATACATCTATTTTTCCTCAGTGGTCTAAGTACTATCAGTTTTATAACCAAATATGGCTCATTAGAAAAATTATATGATTAATTAAGAGAATGCAAAGTTTGAAAAGAGTATCAGATATGTTGAGCCTTGCTCTGATAGTGAATTCAATAATCCAGTGAATTTTAAGAAAATATCTCGGAAGTCAATGCAGAAGAACCATGTTTTGACGGACAAGTGAGTGGTGGCAATAATAATTATGTTCAAAGTGCAGCTTTAGTGAAGGGGCAAGAGTAGAGATGTGACTAAAAAAAAACCATGCCGTTTTTTTAAAAAAACACGTTTTTTTACAAAAAAACCGTGGTCAAAAAAACGTGGATATTTTTTTTAAATATTTTGTCTGAAAATAACTCAGCAAGAAAAAGAACCACATTACATTATTTGTTTTCATGTCAAATTACAAAATAAAACAGCATACTTCTTAATTTATGGTTTTCCATGGTTTTATGAAATTTTTTATTTTCTGCAGTTTCATGCTCTGATATTTCATTTATTTTACAATACATGTGAATGACCTCCAACTCCCGAAATGGTGTGTTATAATAACATATCTTTACTTATGGTGATTGATAGAGATGTGACTAAAAAACCATGCTGTTTTTAAAAAAAATGTTATTTATACAAAATTATGAATAAAAACCATGGATATTGATATATTTATGTGACCTTATAAATCCAATGCTGTTTTTTAACATTGTTTTTTAACAGAAAAATCTTGACTAAAAAAACAATTATTATATTTTATGGGACCAAAAAATTTTTTTCATAAGAAAACATTTAAAAAAATCATGACTAAAAAAACACGGATATAAATATCAGGAAAGGTTTTTTTCTTTTATCGAATTGTCTTTAGAAATTTATAAACAAAGAATGCTGTTGATATTGAAATCATGTTTATTAAAACTGTACTAGGACTTAGAATAAAATATCTACAAAAATCTATTCACTCCATAAAACCTTTCGGAGACCAGCTCCATCCTCAGTCATTCAGTGAAATTTGGAGAAATGCACAATGAATTTTCACTGTTCCTTTGAAAAACATTTGACTGAATGACATACTGAGGATGGAGCTAGTCTCCAAAAGGTTTTATGGAGTGAATAGATTCTTTGTGGATGTTTTATACTAAGACCTGTTACGGTTCTAATGGATATTATTATATCTTATGTGACCAAAAAATCCATACTGTTTTTTAAATGTTTTTGTTACAAAAATGTCATGACTAAAAAACACGGATAATAATATACTTTATTTTACCATGAACAACCATGCTGTTTTTTGAAAAACATCGATTTTACAGAAAAATCATGATTAAAAAATGTGGATATTAATATATTTTATGTGCCAAAAAAACCATGCTGGTTTTTTTTGAATCATATTTTCTTTACCAAAAAATCATGACTAAAAACATGGATATTAATGAGTTTTGTGAAAAAACGTGGTTTTTAAAAGGTCATGTTTTTTTGGTCAGATAAAATTTAATAACACTCATGTTTTTTGTAAAAAATCTTTTTATTTAAAAAGCATGGTTTTTTGGTCACATAAAATAAATTAATATCCATGTTTTTTTTACAGATTAGATTAGTCATTACTTTTAGCCTCCCTACCCAGCAACAAATGCGATCCAAAGAGAGGAAGGAAGTTTATGAAACAAGATCAAAGTTGAAGAAGACAGTAGTAGGTGCTGAAAAACAGGACAGCAGTGAACCGAAAAAGGTGGTCCTCAACATAGCAAAAACTTTTTATTTCAACAAAAAGGAGGCCTACCTAACTCTCAGCTTGGGCCCTCATATTGTCCCCCTGGGAGCGCTAGTTCCCATAGATACAATAATTGTATCCCCCTGAGGGGGTATTTTTTTTACAAAGAAGTCGCGACCAAAAAATGAATAATGATAACTTTTTAATAAAAAACATGTTTTAAAAAAATCAAGGATTTTTTTGGTAACATAAAATATGTTAATATCCATGATTTTAAGACACGATTTTTAATGAAAAATACATAAAATAAAACAGCATGGTTTTTTGGTCACATAAAATATATTCATATCCAGGTTTTCTTATACATCATTGTTTGTGAAAAAAACATATTTTTTAAGAAACAGCATGGGGTTTTTTAGGTCTCATATATATATATATATTTATTCATAATTTTTTAGTCATGACTTTTTAGTACAAAACATTTTTTTGGTCTCATAACTATATTCATGTTTTTTCAGTCATGATTTTTTAGTAAAAAACCTGTTTTTTTTAAACTGCATGGGGCTTTTTAGGTCACAAAAAATATATTGTTTTTAGTCATGATTCTTTGTAAAAAAACAGCATGGTTATATATGGTACCAGAAAATATATTAATATTCATTTTTATTAGTCAGAATTTTTGGTAAAAAAACGTGTTTTAAAAAAACCAGCCAATTTTTTTGGTCACCTAAAATTTATTAATATCTATGGTTTTTAGTCATTTTTTGTAATGAAAACATAAAAAAGAAACCATACAGTAAAAGTGGTGGCAGATAACCCACAATTACCTAGAGGAGTCTAAGAGGTACAGCAGGAGCCACAGAACTTACCACAGAACTTATATTGATGGAGTCAAAATTCAGAGCTTATTATCTCTGCAAAGTCTGATTTTTTTGGTCACATGAAAATAAAATCAGACATTGTAGAGATAGTAAGCTCTGAATTTTGACTCCTTCAATATAAGTTCTGTGGCTCCTGCTGTTCCTCTTAGACGCCTCTAGGTAAATGTGGGTTTTTTGCCACCACCTTTACTGTATGGTTTCTTTTTGATGTTTTTATAACAATAAAATGACTAAAAAACATGGATATTAATATATTTTAGGTGTCCAAAAAAACCCAGACATATACTTAACAAAATTTAGGTGTGCAAAAAAAACAGAAAAAACAAAAAAAAACACATAAAAAACGTTTTTTTTTGCAAAAAAAACGCCACCAGATAAAACCGTTTTTTTGCATCACTAGGCAAGAGATGGCTGAAAGTGGTGATGACAAATCAGTAATTGATGACAGTGATTCAACTGTATTGAAAGCTGTTAGCAACATCAAAGAATCTTATTCTGGTGAAAGTATTGATGAATTTTTTCAGAACACAAATGATGAGCGCTTGCCTCCTGCTATTGGCAATGAAGAAGATGACAGTAATTCCACCACCCAAGAAGAAATTTCCATCATTGAGGAATCAAAAGAGCTTGAAGCTCAGAATCCTGCACTGCAAGATAAATTTTGTGGTTGGTGTAATAAAAATATTGTCCCTTTGAGCTGCTTTAAAGAATTGCTATTTTGAGACCTTTCCAGAGCCTCCTAGGGAAGAATCAAAAGGCTACCGATGCACGTAAGTACATACATATATTAGTTTTGAATTACTCTCTTGAACATTATGCTTTCATATAATACATATAAATGAGTTTTTATGGGATGTTAGGAATGCAATTATGTATTTTTTTTTTAAATTATGTCATTTGACACAAATGCCTTGCTTCAACAATAAAATTGTTGCATATATAATAGGAACCAGACAATTACGGATGCCATGAAGGCCACCATGTTATAATCCTCTAAATACTTCTACACGACGTAAGAAGGTTTTGAATAAGGATTGGTTACAAATCATTGAACAGCTTGGAAAATTTAAAAATCTTTCTTTGCCATAAATTGCAGTAGTTGATCTTGAAACATTACTTTTCGTCATGAGGAAATTTCGTGATCAGATAATGAATCAGATTTTCTTTCGAATGAACTATACTGTATAACTGTTTCATTCATTTTTTCCTCCTGCTGTGTTTTGTTACTATTCTAATACTGCTTCAGTAAATTAGTTTTACAGTTACTTTTTGAAATATACTCAATTTTTAAAATGATCCTGTGAGAGGCGAAGTAGGCTATTCAATGGAACATATATTATTTCCATAAAATGAAACATTTACGTTAACAGCATGTTTCAATTCAGTGAAAATTAGACATGTTAGTTGATTTCTAATGCTTCATAAATTTTAGCGATGAAATGGTTCAACTATAGAATATGTTCACAACAAAGTTTATTAAACTCATGGTAAAATATTTATAAAGCATTTCTTCTACAATGCTGCATACCATCTTGCTGTAAGAAGCTATGCGTTTCAGGCCTTTTCACATATGATCAGTGTGCGCAATTATTCTCATCCAAAGATACAAGCTGACATTAACAGTAAAATTTTTGTTGGAATAAAATACCTGCAATCATAGCAACGAATTGTGCAAAACTAAATAAATGCCATGACTTTTTACTGGTGCATCCTTCATCTCCTTAATTCAGCTCACGCTACGAAGAGACGGACCGCTAAAATTTCAAGCATAAACGCGAAAGTTGATAACACCAGTCTCCTTGCATCAGAAAGAACAACTGAGCTTAAAAATAATAAATCGGTCATTATTGAGCACGGACAAAAGACATCAACGAAAATAGAGTTACTAATTGCAGGAATGACAGCCCTCCATGAGGAAGTGACAAATATGAGAGATGAGCTGCGTGCTTTCAAGAAATGTCAGATGCCAAAAGAAAAAGAATCATCATATGTAAGCCAAAGGCTTCCTTGTTATATATTAAAATATGCATCGTTATAGGATAACACTGGTTTGTAAGTGAGAGTTCCGGAGGCCTAGGTTTACGAGTCCCGGAAGATCATTGTTGTGGTCATCGCATGGCAAACTCACAGGATGTCCTTATCGTGCTTGGTTTGGGATATCGCGGTCACCGGCGGAAGTGTCATAAACGCAGCCGATGGATGCCGCCGTGTGGTGCACTTACCGGAAGGGCTTTGTTTAACTTCCGGGGGCGCTTTAGGGTGCGTTCACACTACGAGCGGAGCGGCGCGGAGCGTCGCGGCACGGAGCGGCGCGGAGCGGCGCGGCGCGTGTGTTCACATGTGAGCTGAGCAGAGCGACCTACACAAGCATCAGTCGCAATGGAGCGTTCCGTGAATGCGCTTCTGTTGCTCGACGGCAAAACGGAAACACTGGATCCATCCCATCAACATGAGGAGAGATCGCTATGGAGAATACCACTATCTCTTCGAAGCACTGAGGAGAGATGAATCACAATTCTACGAGTATTTACGGACGAAGCCGGCAACTTTTGATGTACTACAATCCCTTATAGAAAGAAAAAATTCCAACGAGATTAGATAAATTTGCTGTTTAGCAATACACAACTTTTTATTGAGGATACATGTAAAGCAAAATAGTTTGAGCAAAATTAAAGTCTTTCCATGTAGGCTGTATCACATATATATATTACTACAGGTTTTCGTAGGCCAGTACGAACAAAAAAAGTCTTGTGGTGACTTAAACGTGAGTGAACGTAAAGTAATTCCCTTCAGAAATTCAGGGTTGTGCCAGAGAAACCTAAGTGAAAAATACTGACAAATGTTGACTTGTCCTGACCAAATAGTTCTCGAAACACTGATATGCTTTCCGTTAGTATTGGAAAAAATCACCCAAGCCCATAAAATTTTGCAACTTATTGTGTATTTGACACTCATTGAGTCCTCCTCATCATCATACGGCCTCCTTTTTCTCCCATTTTACGGAAAAAATGAAAACTTTATTAAAAAATCGTACATAATTATACTTTAATCAAGATCATATAATAAAATACACAGCATCACAAGAAAGATGAAACTACATCACGAGAAAAGCAAAATGAATTCCTTAAACTGAAGCAATAATAAAATAGCTTATCAGAGAAAGCAGAAGAAAATAGAAATAAATGATTAATGAACCCAAATGGGTGAAATTACACTAAAATATTACATGTTACACTATCAGTTATAATTGTTATATGATTAGTTGTACAAATAAATAGTAATATACTAGATTTTTTTTAACTCAAACGACAATTCTACCCCTGTAAGATATGACGATCCAAAGACGGAGCCGAGGAGAAACGCTCGACGCGAGCTTCAAAAAATCCCTACGAATTTCCCGAGCGTGCCGCTCCGCTCCGCTTGTCGTGTGAACAGCCAAGCGTTTCTGCATTCAAACCTGTACAAACATTATTGCCGCTCCACTCCGCGCCGCTCCGCTCCGTTCGCTCCGCTCGTAGTGTGAACGCACCCTTAGGGTGCGTTCACACTACGAGCGGAGCGAGCGGAGCGAGCGGAGCGGCGCGGAGCGTCGCGGCACGGAGCGGAGCGGCGCGGCGCGTGTGTTCACATGTGAGCTGAGCAGAGCGACCTACACAAGCATCAGTCGCTATGGAGCGTTCCGTGAATGCGCTTCTGTTGCTCGACGGCAAAACGGAAACACTGGATCCATCCCATCAACATGAGGAGAGATCGCTATGGAGAATACCACTATCTCTTCGAAGCACTGAGGAGAGATGAATCACAATTCTACGAGTATTTACGGATGAAGCCGGCAACTTTTGATGTACGACAATCCCTTATAGAAAGAAAAATTTCCAACGAGATTAGATAAATTTGCTGTTTAGCAATACATAAATTTTTATTGAGGATACATGTAAAGCAAAGTAGTTTAAGCAAAATTGAAGTCTTTCCATATAGGCTGTATCACATATATTACTACAGGTTTTCGTAGACCAGTACGATCAAAAAAAGTCTTGTGGTGACTTAAATGTGAGTGAACGTAAAGTAATTCCCTTCAGAAATTCAGGGTTGTGCCAGAGAAACCTAAGTGAAAAATACTGACAAATATTGACTTGTCCTGACCAAATAGTTCTCGAAATACTGATATGCTTTCCGTTAGTATTGGAAAAAATCACCCAAGCTCTTAAAATTTTGTAACTTATTGTGTATTTGACACTCATTGAGTCCTCCTCATCATCATACGGCCTCCTTTTTCTCCCATTTTACGGAAAAAATGAAAACTTTATCAAAAAATCGTACATAATTATACTTTAATCAAGATCATATAATGAAATACACAGCATCACAAGAAAGATGAAACTACATCACGAGAAAAGCAAAATAAACTCCTTAAACTGAAGCAATAATAAAATAACTTATCAGAGAAAGCAGAAGAAAATAGAAATAAATGATTAATGAACCCAAATGGGTGAAATTACACTAAAATATTACATGTTACACTATCAGTTATAATGTTTATATGATTAGTTGTACAAATAAATAGTTATATACTAGATTTTTTTAACTCAAACGACAATTCTACCCCTGTAAGATATGATGATCCAAAGGCGGAGCCGAGGAGAAACGCTCGACGCGAGCGTCAAAAAATCCCAACGAATTTCCCGAGCGTGCCGCTCCGCTCCGCTCCGCGCCGCTCCGCATCGCTTGTCGTGTGAACAGCCAAGCGTTTCTGCATTCAAACCTGTACAAACATTATTGCCGCTCCGCTCCGCGCCGCTCCGCTCCGCTCGCTCCGCTCGTAGTGTGAACGCACCCTTAGTCTTAAGGCATGTGTGTTCCTTTTTGAGTCAGTACATTACGAGAAGTCCTGCTGTGAGTTTCATTCGCTCCTGCCTGGTATGCGGCTAGGCGAATTGAAGTTAAAGCTTCCTGCTATACGAACCTAATATCGCCAGAAAATAGCGATACTACAATTGGCGACGAGACTTCGAACCTCCTAAGTGAATTTGAACTTTACAAGTACTCTAAAATTAGGATGGCGTGTTCTACAGTTAGCTGTCCTCCATTCGATGTCGAAATGGAAACATTGAGTGAATTCCTGCAAAGGTTTCAAATGCAGTGTGCAGACGCTCTTCAGAAAGCGGGAAATAATGGCGGTAAAAAAGCTAGTATTTTAATTAAAGCATTGCCTGTAAACATAATTACTGATCTACAACGAAGAATTAAACCTACGTTACTCACTGAGGCTACATATGAGGAACTTGAAGAAAAATTAACAGAGCAATTTGAAATAAAAAAATCCATCGTCGGTGCATCGGTTACATTTCTAAATAGAAAACAAGGTGCTAATGAATCCATAGAAAGTTATGCTAAACCGTTAAATGACTTATCATCTGCATGCAATTATGGTAATTGCTGTCGAGATCGTTTATTGAGAGATGCCTTCGTGGCTGGGCTACATTCAGCGCAAATTCTCAGCGCGGTTCTACAGAAGTGCGATAGCAAGTCCTTCAACGAATGCGTTGAACACGCAAAACTTATCGAACAATTAAGCTCCGACGCTCAAGATATTATACGTGAGGATTCATCTTCATCGTTTTTCACTACAGAAAAACTTCCGCCGAACTACATATGCATTCGCGGCGGAACCAGGCGGAAGCACCTTGCAGGGAATTGCTATGCTTTGAAATTGAAATGCCAAAGTGTGGAAAAATAGGCCACATTTCTAAAGCTTGCAAATATACGACTGCAGCACGGCCTCCTCCCGCTAAGCCTACACGAAAGGGACCTACACGAGAATTTGACGCAGCTCGCACTTACACAGTGCAGCCGGAAAGAAGCGGTTGCCGTGGCAACGTCGGAAGAGAAGACGTGTTAATGAAGAGCTCACGGGTGCCTCTACAGAAGAAAAACGAAGCTGTTCTACAAAAACCTAGGAACGAAAGTGGTGACGGTAATCATGTACATGAATATTCTGATAATTCCTTAAATGATTCTATTTTTTTAGAGTAAACACTACAGTAATTCCCGTTACTAAAGAGCCTACTATGATTACATGCAACTTAAATGGTAAACCTGTTGAATTCCTGTTGGATAACGGCAGTGCCGTGTCAACTATACGTAAAAGAGATGCACTCAAAGTTGGTGCTGTTATAAATCCTACAGGCAGCAAAATTCTCGGGTATAGTGGTGTCTCGGTAAACCTGCTTGGTCAATCTGCAGTAACTGTCACTTATAAAGATGTCAGTCTTGATCATAAGTTTCTCATGGTGGAAGATGATAGAGTCAATTTATTTTGCCGAGATATTTGTTCTAAACTCAACGTAAACGTTGTCATTCATGATGAATACGACTCCATAAATTTGTCGAAAAAACTCTCTTCTTCCGAATCGTACAAATCCCGTCTTGCAAAAGCATTATTTCAATCGCATTGTATTCCGCATAGTGTTACAAAAATTGCTCCCTCTGTTGCGCTGAAAAATCGTAAATTTGTTACTTCCAAAAATAGAGTTCATCCTAAATTTGCTGTGTCCAGGTCTAAGCCTATGTATGTAACTCAATTTGATGTAGGTGATCATGTTCTTGCTCTGAATTTAAGAAATGGTCCCAAGAAGTTGAAGGAAATCATTGTTAGTAAAATTGCTGTTAATATCTTTCATGTTCAAATACTAGCATTAAATGTAATCTGGAAGAGACATTCAAATCAGCTGTTGCACAGTAGTTTGGAGTCTACCGGGAGTGGGGCAGCAGAGACTCCTGCTTTTCAGCCTGTTAGCAGCTCACCTGAGCAAAATGAACCTCGTAGATCAGGTAGATTACCTAAACCTGTTATGCGAATAGGTTGCTGAGTTCTTCCTTGTGTCATATATTCATCTAAAAGGGAGGGAAATTGTTATATATTAAGATATGCATCGTTATAGTATGACACTGGTTTGTAAGTGAGAGTTCCGGAGGCCTAGGTTTACGAGTCTCGGAAGATCATTGTTGTGGGCCTCGCATGGCAAACTCACAGGATGTCCTTATTGTGCTTGGTTTGGGATATCGCGGTCACCGGCGGAAGTGTCATAAACGCAGCCGATGGATGCCGCCGTGTGGTGCACTTACCGGAAGGGCTTTGTTTAACTTCCGGGGGCGCTCTAGTCTTAAGGCATGTGTGTTCCTTTTTGAGTCAGTACATTACTAGACGTCCTGCTGTGAGTTTCATTCGCTCCTGCCTGGTATGCGGCTAGGCGAATTGAAGTTAAAGCTTCCTGCTATACGAACCTAATATCGCCAGAAAATAGCGATACTACATTCCTAAACTTCCGATTAAATCAATGACTGATTTTGATCGTACTAAAGAAGTTTTACTGGTGGATTCCGAGAGGAAAATATTCATGAACATCCTTTCAAACTTTGGAGGAGCCCACCTGAGCAGCTTGGTGAATAATATAATGAACCGAGTACTCACCAGAGACGTGGCTATACAGCTCAGCTTGCAGGGCCGTAGTGGAATGAAACGGCCGTTCTGTGCTACACAAATCTGCATGTGCATCCTTGGTAGGTGAACCGACGATGCAGAAGTAACTAAGAACTCAGTAGGGTATGTTAATGAATTATTATAACTATTTTATTTGAGAAAGAACGCAGCTATCAAATGTTATCTGAGAATATTCGAAGTTCTCTGGAATTTGCAGGAAATGGTTCAAGGGGTAGCGCTTTCATTTCACAACCTTCAAACTAATGCATTTGATGTATTTTGGATGCAGCTAAATAAAATAACATTTTCTATTTCTGCAACGATGGGTCAATTGGGCAAATTCATTTACGCTGATAGCGAACGAATATTTTTAGAATTTTCTAGAAATATATCGTACTCAAAATCATGAATAGCATTACTGATATTTTGGTCTTACTTTGCATCGCAGGTACTTAACATTTCATCAGCGGTACTGTATATATTTAGACCTCTACATTATTTGCACTGAATTGTAGTTCATATTATAGTCATACGTTTGGCATCTAAGTATATTCTACCCAATTTAAATGATTTGCAATGATTCAACAGTTATGACATAGTCAACATCAAATACATTCCGCGTATACATGCAGACCGAAGAATTCTAGTGTTATAGTGCGGTATAAATGTGCGAAGGTTGAACTAGATAATTTATACCGCACTTAATAAGCTGAACTAGAGGCAATGCCATTTCAATTCATACAGCTAACCCGTGACTGAATTGTGGACGTGACGCTCTGTTCGTCACGTGTGACGGTAGCAAAAGTGGTAACAATAGCTTTGTCTCATTGTTACCGTATTAGGCACTATTGAGCACTATATTTTTAGCTGCATTTTCAATATGATTGAGTAGCAATGTATGTTTGATGCAGTTATGTGTTTATTTGATACAACTAAATCGTTTATTTAAACTACTTATTTAGTTACTGCAGCGTAAGCTTTCAGGCTTGATTGAATGAATGTAGTCAAAACGGCCAGCAAATTGATGCAATATTTTAGTATAATTTGCTAAATTCTCTATTTACCAAAATAATTGAAGGCCAAAAGCAGAAATTGGCCAAGCGCAGTTTACGTAACCTAACAACTGCAGTTGTAAATTTACTCATATATTATGAAGGTTCACAGTTAAAATCTATTCTAACGTCTGAATAAGAAAAGCACAACCTTGCCTCCAAATTGAGGATAGTCATACCTTGCTCTTATAAAATTTCCAAGAGATATGATCACCCTTGCAACTGCGGTTATTAGGTTAGGTAAACCGTGCTTGGCCTACTTTTATTTCTTGGCCTTCAATGATATTGCATTGCCATTGAAGTAGATACACTTGGAAATTAGCAACACTGACTTCAAAATCGAGTGGCTTATGTTGAACAAATATTAGTATACATGACTGTTTTGATTGATTGAACTCAAGAAATAGTCTATTTAACAATATATGAATATGCCTAAACCGGTTAAGTGAATATGACAAATTTGGGTAAATCTGAAGGAGATGACAGTTGTCGATTTTCCACTTTTTGGTGCCTGAACCTAATTATTTGAATCAAAATAAACAAGTTTTCTTCTATTCTTTTTTCGTCTCAAATGAGTATTTTACGATTTATAGCGGTAAGTTTAGTTTCGTCATTGATGACGAATGCGCTCGAATAAACAGCTACTCATCGATTTTCGAATTTTTGTTGCTTGAAACATGGTAATAACATCGAAATAAACAACTTTTATTCTATACACTTTTTTCGTCAAATGAGTATTTAACGAGGTATAGCGGCAGGTTTGGTTTCGTCTTTCAAGACAGAGCGCTGGAAGCGAGACGCCATTGCAGTATTGCCATACAACTCGATCAAAGAATATCTTTCCGCTTCAAAGACTGGAGTTGCGGTAAGTCATTTACCGCTATAACTAATAAAATACTCATTTGAGACAAAAAGTGCATAGAAGAAAACTTGTTTATTTCGATCTAATTAACTATGCTAAGGCATCGAAATTTACAAAATCGACAACTGTCATCTCCTTCAGATTTACCCAAATTTGTTTTCAGTGTGAAGTTGTGTGTGCACCTGTCCTTCACGCCCGGACATACATATTTCTGGGGCTAAGTAGGGTAAAATTTAGTATCTAGGACTGTATCTTAATGGGACGAAGCTCTATGTATTACTTCCACATTTAACCCAATTGCGTCAGTCCCCAAGCAGACATGGGTGGGCTGTATCGATTAGCTAGAGACAGTGCTTATAGTGTTGTCTCTGTGTTGGAAAGACGTCTTAGAACATCTAATTCTTTTTTTTTGTAGAGATGGTATGGAATATCAAATGAGTTCAGTTGAAATTTATCTACCAGCATCGTCGGTTCCGAAAATGTAATGATTAATTTCTTCATCAAGATATTCGCTTTTCAGAAGTCGTGAAGAAGGACATCATCGGACGTGATGAGCAGTCGAAAACCATTTCAGCTTTAATTGGTAGTAATTTAGCTCATACTAAAGATCGACTGTCATCGGAGAATGAACGAAAAGCTCGGAAGTATTTCTGGCAGCGGTAATCATGAAAGAGAACAAAGTAGTGTCAACACAGCGATGTTGGAAGTTGTAGCTTCAACCTCTGTGCCATCTGCCATCTCCTTGCCTGCTACACATGCCCCCTCTGCCTGTAGTACCTCAATTCCTGCTTCCACTGATACTACTTCTGCACCTGCCTTCACTGAAGTTGTTTCACCTAGCACGCAAAAACCCGTAGCAAAACATTTATGCTTGAAACTTCGGAACCATTGGAGTATGAAATTTAATAAAATTCCGATTAAGTACTAAGTAATGAAGAGTAATGTGGAGAGTAATAAAATATTTTGAAGATGAAAACTTTATGACTGGCTGATTTGAAATGTTAAATTATGAATGCCGGTCCCTCAGGGGGATACTACTATCGTATCTATGGGAATTAGCCCTCCCAGGGTGGAAGATGTCTGGGCCCGACCTGAAGGTTAGGTAGGTCTTCATTTAGTTGAAATAAAATAGGTTTTTATTTCTTTACGAACCATCTTTTTTTGGTTCACGGATGTCATTTATTTAGCACCTATTACTTTATTCTTCAACGTTTATCTTGTTTCATTAACTTCTTTCGATCTTCCTGTTTCTATGCTCAAGGTGTGGGGACAAACCTCGTGCATAGATTCCCTGTTAGCTTAATTCCATACTAAATGCTGCCTTCCACTTTCCTCTCTTGGGATCACATCTACTGTAAGTGGTTAGGGAGGCTTAAACTAACTCATAATCTATTCCCAGGGGGAATAATTGCTTGCCGAGGATGATAGGACGAGGTGCACTCATTTTTGTTTAGAAGTTGAAATTATTTTCATTTTCATAAAATACATACGAATTTAGTATTGTATTCCTGAATTTTTTAAATTAATTATCTAATGAATGCACTTTGTGACAGAACCTCGTTAAAAAACTCTCAACGATTGCCGCAGAAGGTACGACACAATGCCCTCATGGAATATCAGCATCAGTTGATGTTGTTAGTGAGAGCCTTGATCGTGCATTGGAAAGCCTTCTGAAATAAACTTCTCTTTCCAGCAAACCATTTGAGAACAGCAGCGCCGTGTAATCACAGCACAAGTAGTACTACGTATGTTTGCATGTTTGCTAAGTCAATTTTTTATTATAAATTGTAAATGATGAATTATGACAATAATTTGTGATTGAACGTTTCAGATAGTGACTCGCAATCTACACCGAGGAACTTCAAAGTCACTATACACTCGTACGTGTAAAGTCAAGACCTTCAACAATTTTTAAGCATGCGGTGGGGAAGTCCATCAGACTACAATATCGGAGGCCGTTAATTGCATTTGCCGAATTTCTGCATTGCTTATATTCAAGTAAGTTGATATTTTCGTGTTCGCACTCTTTAATGTTAACGAATTCAATAATGTTCTCGTTCGTAAAGGTATTGCCCCACTCTTAGCTCAGCTCTCACGGTAAAAAGTCTCCTCAGTGACGATTAACCAGTGAGTGGGACTGGAAGTAACGCTACTGCTCAGCTAACAAAGAGTTTTCATGCATACATGCTCTCACCGATAATGCGGTCAGCGGAGGATGAAAATACATGACACTTTTAGCAACGCTTTCTAGGTAAACATTCTTTTCAATGACATTTACCCTGGGAGTGGTGCTGGAAGGAGGGATAACATTCATCAAAGTAGCATTCATGACGTAAGCGATGGATTTCAACTGCGCTAACCAGAGAGCTCGATCTGAGAAATATGGTTTACATATGAACACGAATTCGAGGCTTAATAACGTCTTGTCTGCGAAAAATGTATCATATTTAATAAGTCAAGGTATGTAGTAGTGTAGTGTAGGTAGTGAATCCTCCTGAAAGTTATACATGAAATTGTAACGACGTTCTATATGGAATGTCCTAGAATATTCGCGAATGAATGTACATGGATTTCTAACTCGATATTAAATATCTGTAGTGGATCCACACCAAGGAACTTTAATGGAATAGAGGCGGCATCAGCGCTCTAAAGTGAAGCCAATTTTCGGTAGCTGTAGGGTATACGGGCACGCAAACGGAGATGGGGCTCAATGCGTGTCAGACACTTAGCGTGATAGGGCGCCGCTTATCCTAGCTGCGGTCAAGTACGAGTTTTTTCAATATGACGCGTTTCAAGGACGCAATTGAAATATATGCCTAAGAAAAAAACGTATAGCACAGAGTAGCGCAAGTCTGCCATTTAACAGCGCGGTCTTCAGTCACTGATGATGGAGGTGGTGCTACCCCTCCACTGCAACACCACCTCCACACTGGGACCCAATGCCGGGTGGGCGAGGCTTGGGGTCGGCAAAAGTGGCTTCACGCGCTTGACTGGCAAAAGAAAGCGATGCCGCCTCCATTCCATTAAACCTCCTTGATCCACACGAATACTCACCAATGAGCACTCAGTAATATTCGTATAGGTACGAATTTAGATATTCAAATCCCTACATTCCAGAATATTCGGTGATGTATATTCTTGAAGTTACTTTTGTGAAGATATACGATGTTTAGTATCCATTGGGATATATATGAATATTCAACATGAAGATCCCGGGGATATTGTAAACTAGGAAGCCAGGCGAATATTCACTAGGGACATTCGGGGATGTTCAGGTGGATGCTTAGCGAATATTCAGAGGAACTTCATTGCTACCTGGGACTGTTGCAATGTCTTTTTCCTCGTTGTATTTTACATTTTCGTGAATGACGGACCTAATTGTTTTTGTAGTATTATCATTCGGTTTATAGCATGAATTAAGCAGGCGCCAAGTTTTTTTAATGTTAATTTTGTTCTCAGTAAATTTGCTTGTGAAGTAGTTTTGTTTTGATGTTTGTATTTGATTTGTCACATAATTCCTGAATCTGTTAAACGTTACTTTAGATATTCGCCCTTCGTATAGTAAGGCTAGGTACGCTTGACGTTTCTTTATATTGATCACGATATCTTCATCATCACTATAAAAAAATAAACATCACTATAAAACAGAGTTAGGTAGTTCTGTCGTTGATCGACTCTAAATTATTTAAACATGAATGAAATAGGCAGGTAGCAAAAGTCATTCTCGTCGTTTTTCTTTTCTTCTCGTTTCTTTTTCTTCTTGATTTTACTAAACACATATGTTAGCTGTCGTCGTTGGATTTGTGTTGGCTAGAAATTTATTCAAGTCCAGCCATTTTCCTTTGCCGTGAAACTGCACCTTCTTGATTTAAGTAAGATGTGAATTGCTCACGAACCTTATTGGCCTCCTCGCTTGGTCTTCGTGCTTGAACTTGCAAATTAAGAAGTTGTCGTTGTTCTTCCACCGTCCCCTGTGAACAACTCCACTTATTGTGTCTTCTCTGTCAACACTTGCATTTGAAAGAGAGGTTTCTCGTCGCAAAATATTATGCAGGACAATACAGGCAAGAACAATTTTCTCTACTTTAGCAGGTGCTAAATAAGTGGCTGAAAATAAAAACGCAGAACTTATTCGCAAAAATTCCAAACGCATTTCCAACAATGCGTCGTGCTCTGGATAGTCTGTATGAGAATATTCTTTGGTCTGCAGTTTGTTGGCGATAAGGGTAGGGTTTCATAAAATAGGTTTTAAGAGGGAACGCATCATCTCAAATGAAAACGAATGGAGCCTCCTTTTCTGAATTTGGCAGTTTTTGAGACAATGGAAGATTAATTTCCCCTTTCTCCAAAAGCTTACCGAGACTACACGTCTTCCAAACTCCCCTATCAGATACTCTTTCATTAGTACCTATATCAGCGTATACAAACTCATAGTTTGCATTGGCAACTGCCATTAAAAGAATGCTGTTGGTTCCTTTGTAATTATAGTAATACGAGCCACTGCCTTGCGGTTGTTGGATGACTATGTGTTTGCCATCCACGGCCCCGAGGCAATGAGGGAACTGCCATCACTCATGAAATTCTCTTGCAACTTGTTTCCATTGTTCAGAAGAAGAAGGTGTCTGGAAGTAGAACAAATGTCATTAATACATAATTTACTGTCACATGTTCTGCTGCCTCTTGATGCCATCGCAGCCAGCGCGTCTGAACAAATAACAGAAAGTTTTGATAGAGAATTATTCTGCAATGAAACTGAAACTACCATTGAAACGCAAACTTCTCATCCTACAGAATTAGATCATTCGTCGGAAAATGCCCAAACAAGCCGTAAAAGAAAAAAAGGACAAAACAGATGAAGTAATGGAACTCGCCCTATGAAAATAATCAAGTTCAACTGCCAAAAATAAATTTAGTGCATATGGTGAATCATTTGCTCAAGACTGGTTACAAATGAGTATCGACTAAGCGAAAATAACAAAGAAAATTATAAGGGACTTTTTATGCTTGGGCAGCGTCGGCGAATTAAAAAAAGAACACCTTTCTGCTGTGTTCAACGTCTAATAATTTTTTTATTTATGCAATTAAAATGTATTATTTCCTTTATTGCTATATTTATTTTATAAAATATTAACAGAGATCTCAGTTTTTCATGGAAATATTTACTCTGGATATTGTTTACTAAAAGTTTGGTCAAATTGTGTGTCCTAACTCACCTTTAGATATTCTCCTTTCAAGGCCATGTGGATTGCCTCACACGTATCAGGGATGATTATCCGCAAACTTGCTTTTGAGATGCGGTTCAAGTATTGTAAACGGGAATATGATGTACGAGAAGCCAAAAATAGCAAGGTTGGTTCCAGTCGAGCTCCTGGTGAAATAGCTTGTCACAAATGGGTTTCTTCGCGCTCAATTCGGGGAGACACCGTAGACAATATTTTATCAAAAATGTGCACTGGAACCCTCAAGTAGTTTGAAAAGTCTTTCTCGTTGTTATAACGGAGTTCACTGAAAATTCGATCATAACTTCCGAAAAAACCTCGTTGCATAAGCCAAAACTTTGTCCATGTCCTTTTCTTCTTTTTCGTCTTTATCGCACATGCGAGAGCAATTGACCAGAGCGCAGTCTCCTCAACGGGCGGCGGGGTGCAACTGAGCCATGCATGCATGATGCATGATGCATAGTGGAGCCGCACATGCGGGGAATCACGTTCATGGGCTTAGAAATGCTTGTGAGTTGCGCTTTAAAAAACGCATAGTGTAGCCGCATCTTAATAAAGGCAGCCCGCCCCCTGACGCGATGCGATTGGTGCGATGCATTGCGAAATCGCACGGTTCATTTGCAGCACAGTAAGAATAGCACTCTGTTGCCTAGCTTACCGCCCACTGAGGCAATGCGACTCCTGCCTTCATTCCTCTTCATTTGTCAGTTGCACCAAAATGCTGCGTGTTGCATTTTTCGTGCGACGAGGCGATGGTCACTAGCTTCTGTGCAGGTTGTCATAACGTCATTTTGGTTTTATTTAGATGTAAATATCAATAATTAATAGGGAGTTATTTATGAGAATGCAATTAATTTTTCTCTTCAAAGTGATGCATGCTTGGGTGACAGTGTGAGGTAAACAATTTATGAAGTTGCTTTTCTCATATGTTAGCGATAATTGGTATGAAGCAAATACCATAGCGCAAAAAAATGTCTTCAAGTTTTAAAGCCCATAAATAACTAAAATAGAGATTGAATAGTCATATTAAAATACCAGTTGAGATGAGTAAGATTTTTCCATGCAATGCACGGGACATGAAACACAAAAATATGGCGCTGCTTGGAGTCCATACTGTTGCAGCTAGCACTGACCAATGACTTCGAGGCTTGAGCTTGTCTGGCAGTTGGACGTCACGTACGAGCTTAATTTTTTTTTGATTGCCTCCCGACCGAAAATGGACACAAATGAAAAATTGATATGACTTGTACAGGAACGATCAGAGCTGTGTGATTCGAGTGATGTGCTCTACAATGGCAGAAACTGCTAGGGTATGTTATGGAAATGGGCTTTACATAGCAGAGCATTACGGTCTCTAGAATTTGTATACATGAAATTTCCCGCCCCGCAGCTCATCAGCAGTTGAGCGCTGCAAAGCAGGACTCGAGTTGTTGCCAGATGCAAATGTTTATTGGGTCACATGCGATACGAGTTGCTTCAATGGGCGGTACTGATGCAACGCATCGCATGCGACTTGATGAGCTCTGTTTTCGAGCGACGTCTCATCTAACGCATCGCCTCAATGGGAGAGCAGCCTAACGTAGTTTATGAGTTCAAATTCAACCACGAGGGCTGTGAACCCAATGACCGCTCGTACATCGACATTACTACTACGATCCTTCCTAGAAGATCAACAATGCACCTGAGCTCTGGAGGTTGAAAGACCATGAAAAAAGACCCTTAAAAAGTTTTAGGCTAGTAACACACTTCGCATTTTTTTTTTGTTTCCCGATCAAATTATTTACCGTCGCCGCCGTACCAATAGTGGAGCGTGGGATTATGCTGTTTCGGATACGTTGAGCGGATTATTGAACGCCGATGGAAGCAATGCAGCCGCCCACTGCCACTACACAATCAACGGTTTTATTCCGCCTTCCCTACGATTAATCAGATGAACCCTAATTAGTCTATTTTTTCGCTTTCTTTATAATAGTCGACGATATAACAATTATGCAAGAAGTTTTTCTCGATTCATGTTACAGAGCACTAGCTTGTTGCACGGTAGTCAGTGATCAAATGGGTGTCGTCGCCGCCGGGATGATACGGATATTTTACCGCCCAATGTGTAAATGCTACATATTGTTAGAACGGACACGGTGAAAAATCCGATTGGAAACAAAACGCCAAGTGTGTCACCATGTTTGCCATTTTGGCCTTTTTAAGGCCAAATATTACAAATTTGGCCTTTTGTGCAAGCGCTTGGTTACGGGATTAAAAGTTTGGCCTATTTCGTAAATTTGGCATCTTTCTGGCTTTTTTCATTTTCCGGTGCTCATAGAGCGCACAATGCGTAAAACTGAAACGTGACAG
The DNA here is from genome assembly GCA_030386875.1 of Morinoia aosen. Classification (NCBI taxonomy): domain Eukaryota; kingdom Metazoa; phylum Arthropoda; class Malacostraca; order Amphipoda; family Talitridae; genus Morinoia; species Morinoia aosen. Next base: position 210,726 of record CM059572.1, on the reverse strand, counting down.
GTTCAAGATAAGACTCTAAACACAATTTGAATGCAAAGTAACAGGATCAACTAGATGCTGTAGGAAATTATTAAATCATTTACGAATACTAAGCTTGCAGATTTACCTAGACTGCAATTAGCTCAGAATCGTGTCAACCAACATCAATGAGGAGCAAAAGAGAAAAATTAGTATCATAGACTGGAAGCAGGATGCGTTTTTGAAGGTGGTGTTCTTCTTAGAGACACTGAAAAGTTTTGGCTTGGAAGTTGGAATACACAGTCACTTAAAACGTAAAAGAACTCTCAGGTTGTGCGCTCATTGCCTAGTGACTCCCGTGAGCAATGCTATAGTTGCATGAATGTTCTTGGTGACAGCAGTCTAAACAAAGCCCAGGAATAGATCACAAACTAGAATGCTAGATGCGATAGTGCGAATCCGGGCACATCTCAACTATACAGGCTGTTGGTGGAACTCTTCGTACAAACTTCGGCTACTAGTAGAAAATACAAATTTGAACACTTTTTCATCAGTGAAAAAATATCGAAAAACGCTTAGTTTTTTAAGGCTTAGCAGTTATTAATGCAGCGCTTCAAGAACTCACGGCGATCCTAGTTAACCACATGTACTTATGTTCAATAATAACACACGAGGGTAATAAAAAACGTAAAATAACATGAAGTACTTTAATAAATAATAAAGAGTAACACATAGAAGTAGGTGTTCAAAATTTCGACCATTAACATCGACACACGAACGAGACCTTCGTCGAAGCCAGTTGCGTACGTTGCCAAACATTCCTGGGCTGTCAGCGATATCTCCAGCAGCGACTGCAATTCGAGCGACAAGGTAGGTGTCGCATAAATCAGAGATTTCAAGTGCCCCAATAAGAAAAAAATCTATCGGAGTCAAATCAGGCGATCTCGGGGGCCAGGACACAGCACCATCACGACCAATCCATCGATTTGGAATTTTGGAAATTGTTGGCCAAGAAACCGTCGCACATTTAGAGCATTATGTGCCGGAGCTCCATCGTGTCGAAACCAAAGTCGTCTACGAATGCCTAAAGGCACTTTTTCCAATAAACCAGGAAGGACTTCTCCAAGAAAGATTTTCTACACATCTCCAGTAAAGCCCGTATGAGACGGTGGCAAGAAGTGGCACTCATGGGTGCGAGAGATGCGCTCTCTTCTCCGAAGTCATGGCGGCCGCCGTCACCAACACACTGCAATGTTATTACACGAGACGGTGTTGGCCGGCCGCAGACACGGCGCGCAGTAGCGCACGGAAATCGGAAGCTGGATTTGTTTTTAAAATTTTATTCACCAATACATGTCTTTCAAGTCATGTTCATTTTCGACGGTTAATTCACAGAAATTCAAAACTAAAACATGGTTAAATAAATGCATTGATATTATTTTAGGGGTTCTGATACCAGCAAAATATATATACCATTTAGAAAAGAATTATGAAATTAATATGGCTCAATATCTACGTCATATATATATGATTAACAACTAGTGTGGAATGCGTGGCGCCCGTGAATGCAACTACGCTTGATTGCAATTGAAGGTTTTTTTTTGCACGGTGGAATGCAGATTGATTGTCGTAAATATGAAAAACATCCAATACTGGTAATACTGAGGCACTTGTACACACAATTGCAGCATGTGCATTTGTACAAATAACTCTAATTTTAAGAGCAGGTACCATCTTAAATAATACTTCATCGTACATTAAAATAGCTCTGATGTAAGTGAAGAAATGATTATCACCACATTTTATATACTTAGTTCGATTATTTAATGCTTGGTTTAGTCATCAGGCTGACATACAAACTTTAACACTGTACTGATTGTATTTTGAACAATAATAAATATGAGTATTAGAGAAACGAATTGAAAATTTGTACATAGCGGTATAGTATAAATTTATAGTAGAACACATACTCTCCTGAAAAAGTACAAATAGCGTAAAACATGCTAGTTTCCGTCATATTTTTATTTCTGCATAATGTAACTGTGATTTCGAACTTCCGAAAAAAAAATCATAATAGTAATTTTTATGCAGGAAACAAGAGAAGTAATAATACATGTGGAAGAACTAATTTGTTACCTACATTGGGCTGAGAATGAAGTATTTCATACAATGACGAAGAAGAGGCGCAATGAATGTCACCTTCGTCTAAGAATGGGAATACTATTGGAAATGTGAATCGCAATTTGGGAATACCATTTCATCAGTTCCTGTACCAGATTTCTGGGAATCTTTTTAGTTTAGTTTTCCTGCCTGAACTGCGACTGAAGTTTATTTATTTATTTACTCTGGAGTTAATTCAATCTCTGGCTTCATTTCTTTAAAGATGTTGTTTAGTGCTATTTTTCGTAGAGATCTATCTCTATACTCGCTACTTATCTCTCTACATAAACATGGGTGTGTTCTGAGAATTTCTATAAATAATGTGGTCGACCGCCCGCACCAGTCAGCCAGCGGCGGAGGTGAAGGGAGAGGACAACTTATCGCAGACATCCTTCTCATACGAAGCCTGGCTGGCTACTGAGACAGCGTCGGCGTGCATGTTCGCCGTATTGTGCAGAGAGCGATCACGAATTTCGACACTCGTGTAACGTCGAACACGGCCACAGAGAGCAGAGTTGGACAGAAAGAGAGGAAATGGGAGGAGCTAGCGTTGCCGCGCGCAAATGTTCACACTCCTTGCCACCGTCTCATATGGGCTTAAGACGCTCTGGCAGAATGTATGGATCAATGAGTTGATTGTGCACGATTCCTGCCAAAATATTAACAGTGTAGCGATGTTGGTGATGACGTTCATGGATGACATGAGGGTTGTTCTGCTGCCATGAGTGAAAGTTATGATAATAAAGAAATCAATCTCGGCTGAAGGTTGCTTCATCCGTAAACAACACACTCTCTGTAAAATTGGCATCTTCCACCCCCCCCCCCCCTTCCCCGATCTAAAAACAAATACGCAAATCGCTCACGAGGACCATAATCAACGGGAAGGAGACCCTGGACTCCCTGGAAGTGATACGGATGATAATGATTCCGGTCCAATACATGCCACACTATACCATGGTCACGAATACCCAAAGATGCAGCTGCAGCACGGGTGCTTGTACGCGGGTTTCTACGGAAATGTTTGAATACTTCTTGCTCACGATAATTTATTGGGCGACCAACGTCTAATCTGTTTACACTAAAACTGCCGGTTTCCGTCAATCTTGGGTGCAATGCAGTGGATAATCGATGATCAGGGACTTCTCGATTCGGGCAATGTTCGTGATAGATTCTCGCGGCACGTCTTGGCCTTGCATTACCATAAGCAGCAACTTAGGTGAAATGCATGTCTGCAATTGTGCATTTGTTAGGCGATACAATTCTACCATTTCAGTGCCACAGTGCTGACAAGATACACATACGCTTCTCAACAGGGGTCGCTAACGTTGACTAGGAATTTTTAGACATATCCTGAATGTGCGAATTAATGTTTTAAACTGTAAATAAAACATGTTCGATTCTTCAAACACTTGTTCATTCTAATTCCCCATATTGGCTTTATTCCTGTCTGTTGCGAAATCGCTGTTGGTTTCTTGTAGCGTAACATTAAAAACTTCTAAGCCCAATAAATAAACAACTAAGCGTTTTTCGATATTTTTCACAGATGAAAAAGTGTTTAAATTTGTATTTTCTACTAGTAGCCGAAGTTTGTACCACGAGTTCCACCGACACCCTGTAGTTCTCTATCTTGGAAGGACTTCACAGTGGCCTCATGAATGCTAGTTAATTTCAAATCGAGCACCCTTCAGGAGGATACAACTATTGTATCTATGGTAATCAGCGCTCCTAAGGGGAAAATGTGAGGGCCAGAGCTGAGAGTTAGGCAGGCCTTTATTTTGTTGAAATAAAAATGTTATGTTAAGGACCACCCTTTTTCGGTACACTACTGTCCTCTTTTTCAGCACCTCTGACTTTTTTCTTCAACTTTTTTCTTATTTCATGAACTTCTGTCTCAACTTACTGCTTCTATGCCCCCTTCTGCTTAGATTGCTCATTTTATGGTGCTTTCCTCCTTCCTCTCTTCGATACGCTATTTTTTTGAGCCTTCAAATCGAGAATCTTGTAACAAACGGAAAGCAAAGACCTTTCTAGCGCTGCTTCTACCTCTCAAACTCCTACTGAGGATGAAGAATCAGAAGAATTTATTATATTCCTTGAAGAAAAGTGTGTGTCACGTCTATTTCTCCTCTGTATTTGAAATTTTGAATTGCAAGTAGAATCAGGACACTTTTACAGTATCTACCTACTATTTTAGTTGACTTAGAAGTAAATTTGGCTTTTTTCATGGTATAATTTAGCCTAAAATTTGTGTAGCCAACTGGCAACCCTGTAGAGCGTCACACAGGCCTCACTGGGGGACAACTAGTGAGACACACTGCGGGTGCTCGGTACGCACACGAGCGACTCTTTTTGTCAGTTGTTGCAACAAAAGGAAAATTGTCGGTACGAAAAGTTGTCATTAAGGTACACCTGCACACGAGCCACCGGATGGCGGCAACTATCGTTTAGTGTCACCATGGAAACTGTGGCTGAGGCGGTGTCAGACCACTCTAGTCTGGAAGACACTGAAAATCCACAGCAGGATCCTCAGATAAAATATTAAATGAGCCATCCGAAGTTTATTAATCATCGTAAAAATGCTGAACACAGACGTTTTTCTTTAACATTATCAATTTATTATTCAGATGCGAAATAGGTTGTTTCGCCGAGTTATTTTAGAATAGCTTAAACACCTAACAGTTCATTAATGCACCAAACGGCCCCCAAAACCAGTAACATTTGCAAAAATCTGGAGTCAACTAAGCCAAACTTGCAACCTTCGTCCGGCTGGCCGCTGGGTGGCGGCAACTTAAAGTTGTCCGTGTGCGATCTCCCATTGAAAATAACGTTCTCTATCGCCTGCAACAGACAGTTGGCGACAATTGTGGTGTTGTCAGATGAATTGATCCGGTCGCAACCAGCTCACAACTTTTTGTTGTCGCCTGACGAAAAATTGCCCGTGTGGGGGCAGCCATAGAAATGCATGCTTCCTATTTGGACAATTTTTAGTTGTGGCAACCGACAATAATAAGTTGCTCGTTTGTGGTCACCCTGACAGTCTGACACACAAAGATTCAGCGCCATGAACTGAAGTACAGCCGACTACAAATTTACGAAGCAATATTGATTCAGCAAAAGAAACCCTCGATCAAGAACCAGTGAACAAGAACCCATCACATTTTCACGCTCTTTTACTCAACTGTACTTAAAGAAGGCACCAGGCTTCGGAGTCAGCCTTATCGCCCCAGCTTCGGAGCGTCCATTCCATGGAGCTAGGATATATGGAGGGAGCACAGCCGTCTGTGAAGAGAACCAGTTTTTGAGATTTCTCCCATGTCTGTGGTAACCAATAGCCGTCTCGCAAGTGTGACGTCAGCACGGAAGCCAGTTACCTCCTGACTACGCTGGGATGCGCACACGCTCGCTGAATGCTCTTCCAGCTGTTGAGTTAATCGTCAATCATTAATTTCGGATTCTAAGACTCCGAAAGATAATAAAATGTGTTTCCTCCCTTGAGGACACTTAATAATATCAAAATTACTAACAAAGATACATTTAGAGTTGAGAACTATAAATATTACAGGCCCTTGAATATAACAAATTAGAGAGCGACTTGCACGCGCACCTCATCCTTCGATTTGTGGAGCGGTACTAATCTTGCTTTGGAAAATGGGAGGGCGAATCGTAGAGGAGGTGAGGAGGCGAGGAGGAGCCAACTTCAGCCAAGCGTCTGTGGTTGGCTCACATGTGGGGCCTTGCCAATGCCCCAGTCTCCCAACTTTTGCAGCTAATTTGAGCCCGATTGGAATCGGCTATGCTCCCTCCATATATCCTAGCTCCATGGTCCATTCCACAGCTGACAGTGGAACGGGGAACGTCTAAAATTTAGCTCTGCTCACACTTCGTGAGAGCTGCGAATGATCGCCGTAAGCCCGTTAAGGACCTCCCTCACACGCGCTAATATATCTGCAGACATATCTGAACTGGTGCTGAATTCGTGCGTTTTTACGCTAATATCAGATCGGCGTAGACTGTATGAGGCAGATCAGCTGTGTTTGAAAATTTATGAGCGACCGACTGCATGCCTTGACACAACGACAGTGTCACGCCAGTCTTCGTGTGTGGTGCACGGCCGTACTCAGCCGTTCTCACTCTTTATGCACATCAATACGGAGTTCACATATGTATATTCACTACTTTCTAGGAAGCTTCATTAGCCTATTTTGAACGAGCGTTTAAATCTGTCATTTCTTTTTCATTGCAACAAAAGCGAATCCCATTAACAATACGAATTCGCCGTCTGGAGTCACTATCCTTGCGCGTACTCTACACGTAGCTGCTACTGGCATACTGAAGCGTGTGCCTGTCTTTGTTAAGTTTGCAGTGTGTTGTTTGCATCGTTTGAGGGGCCTTGAGACCGACAAACCAAATACAGCTCAGATTGTCTGCAGGCATAATTGCACGTGTGAAGAGGCCTTAAACGTCGATTCGTCCAGGATTAACCCTTCATTCTTTCTTCTAGTTAAGATTACGAAACCATGTATTTATAATTTTAGGGAAATAAGGTAGAACGTTCGTGACGGCAAACTATGGCATCAAATTTAACCGAACATGTACACGTCCCAGTATACACGTACGTGCATGCACACGCTCAGTCTTGCGTGTGTGAAAGAGAAACATCCTTTCTAGTTCCCGATGGCGAAAGTGCGCTAAAACGCGTTGCAGATGCACAGATCTCTCTGCAAATGTGACAGCTTGTGAAGTAAGCATAACTCAAGCAAGTAAAGCAATGAGACAAAAACTAGCAATTTCTAGAGTCTGGTTAGACGTCGGCCGTAAATGGAACTCAGGATCTCCATTTCGATTGTATACATGTAGAAAAAATTATTCTAGTATCTATTAATATGCAGGAAGGGTGTCACGGTACCAAAAAATAGAACTCAGCTTTGGTTTACGATGTCATTTGGAAATGGTTGAGGGCACGAACTGACGCATATCGGCTGACGCGAATAATTCTTGGAAGGTGAGTTGCAAAGAATCGTGCAGCTTTCTAACTCCGTAAATTTTCATGCCTCTATGATTTTTATTAATTAGTCACAACACACAAGTGAGAATGAAGAGCGAGATTAAATCCCGGCGGTAGGTGTTTTGCCCTGAAGGATTGCCCTCGATTATTATTTTACGAAAGGTTTTGGGGAAATAAGTTCAGTAAATTGAAAGATTTACTGCCGGGAGTAATTTACTGGCACCAATTATAAAACGGACCAGAGAGAATCAACTCAAAAATAGAGAAATTCCCGGACGCTGCGACGGAGTTGGTATTGCATCAGTAGAGGACCACAAGGGCGCCAGTCCTCGACTCCGATCTCCATCTCCCGTTTCCTGTCGAGATGAAGGTTATAGGTGAAATGTTAGCAACAGTTCAAGGGCGTACTAATAGCACTTAGTTATAGGGCGTATTAATAGCACTTTTTTATAGGCTAGCTAAACCCCGACGTGTTATCCCTCGTCGGGGAGACGAAATGTGGGACGGACGACAGGACGTTGAGAGGGCGACGTCTCTGGCACTCGGTGGTTTAGCTCACCAGGTCGAAGAAAATCTTCTCTAGGAGGAGAGGATTACAATCGAAAGATAAATCATTGATGTCAATTGGTCTAGGGTTCAGAGGGTTCTCCCTGCTCTGCGAGCAGTAGACGTATGTAATGCCTGCAGGTTGCATTCAGTAGGAGTATGTTGTATTCAAAGTTGTTACCGGAAGATGGGAAATATCTAATGGTGACCCATTTAAGACAACCATGGTCATATTTTCCGCAAATTTTACCTGAGACCCACGTGAAGATGCTGCCCCGCTACCGCAGAGGTTGCTGAGGTGCTGCGAGATCGCGCCCGTTGCAGTCAAAAGTGTTGAACGTTCGTAGAACGGTGCTTGCCTGCATAGGAGATTATTCTGCCGACAAAGCAGTGAAGCCCACGAGGTCACTTGCCATCAAATGTTTGAAATATCAAAACTGCGCTTTTTTTATCTATCTTACCAAGTGTTAACTTTACATTGGTGTTCGGTAGTATTGATTTTGGGAATTTCTTTGCCATCTTACGGGACTAAGAGTGGCAGCGATGTTAAATTATGGAAGCTCGGACTAATTGTGAACTTTTCATTAAGCCTTCTGAAATTCTATGCTCTGACACGGTAGCAGCTCTTGATCAACGTTGTACCGCGGATCATTCTGCCGTAACTGTGGTATTGGACCTCTTATAAGGTTGTTTGAAAACCTCAGTATTCATGAGGACAGAATGTAGGCAGGCATTTGAATGTTTTTTTTTCAATGATCCAGTTTCAGAGTGTATATGTCTCATGCAAATTACTTATGCATTGAAATGGTTCAGGTGATTTTCTAGAGATTCAGTAAAATTTTGTTCGTCATCCATGTATTCTGATTTGATGGAAAGTTTTATATCCTTTCATGAAATAATATGGTGTACTGAATGGTTGAATGTTCAGTTGGTTGGTGTCGATTTCGGCCGCAAAAGTCTGAAAAAGAATGTATGTAACAAGTTGGTTCTTAAAAATAAAATGAAAGTTCCAACAAAGTGCGGGGAATTCTCGGAACTCGAATTCGAAACCCTAATTAGTTTGAGAAGAATTTTGAGGCTAACGATGTCCTCCTAACTTTTTCGTGAATTTTTTCGTATAATCTATTGTATAACAATTAACATACCGGGAATTTCGAAATTTGTTTTATGATTGTTCATAAAAATTTTATGTCGTAATGCCAAACTAAGCATTTTTGAACACCCAACTTGAACTGACTTGAGTAGAAATTCTCAGATACTGATTATTATTTAAAACAGCTTTATAAATTTATGAGGTCACCCTCATCAATTTTATGCTTCGTTTTTATATCTTGGTGTTTATATTTTACGGGATCGATTAAAATGTTGCTAATTGCCCGTCAGTTATCAAAATTTGTACACTGCTCAAAGCAGTCATATATGAATAATTTTCAAAATCGTCTACACTGAAAGATTGTACGCTTTCACCTATGTACAGGCCTAAATCTGACGGTACATAAAGGGAAGTCATTGCTATGATCAGGAAATTGCACGCATATATTAACTCGAGATGTTAAGAGTTAAGACAACGGTGACCCGGGAAGGGGGGGGGGTATGGGTGATCTGTTGTCCGTCTGAGTCTAATAAGACAAATTAATTTTACAATTGGATTATTGATATGACTTTGTACAGATTTCATGAATTGTTTCTCATTTCTTGTGTACTCCGTTTTCAAAAATTTTTTGATATCGTATTTTTAAATGATGTGATGTGCAGAACGGTTTATGTTTCTGACGGCTGGGTTCGCTTTCGGCGCAAATCTCTGAAAGGTTGAAAAAAAGGAGTGGTATTCTCAAATATGATCCATGTATTCCAGGTGATCACTTTTACAACCGCCAGCTATAGTTTTCCCTACGTTGACAAAGGAAATGTTGAAGAGATTAGCAATTTCATTTGTATGGTATTTTTCTTCATCTTGAATAACATATTCTATTCTTTTCATCGGCGTTATTCGGCTGACAACAAGAGTTAGGAGGCGCCAAGTCTTTTTGACGTCAGCTTTAAATTGAGTAAATTTGAGCGTAGAGTAGCTCTTTTTTGATATCCTCATGTCACATAGTTTCTCAATCTGTTGAATGTTTCTCTAGATACTGCCTATAGACCGACCGGGGCCCCGGCCCCGGCAAGCCCCGAAAATTTTTTCAGACCCCGGCCCCGGCAAAATAGTGCCCTAAACCGGGGTTTTTAGTTTTTTACTACACCTTTTTCACTTCAAATTAATCCAAGTCAAGGTCAATTTAATTCAAGATAAGTTCAATTTAATCCAAGTAAGATTCAAATTAATCAAAGTCAAGTTCAAATTATTCAGTCAAGTTCAAATTAAACGTGCTAAGTATCCAGCATAAGGAGACAGAGTGTGATGCAGATCTTTGAACGGAGTAACATATAGAAATCAATTATAAAAACTTCGTGTTAACTATACATTAAAGTTGTTTTTCAATTCTACATTAATGGCAGCGTGCATCCATTCAAATATTTATGTTCAAAGACAATTTTATGGTACACATGCACATACACATAGTATCGAGGATTTAATTACTCATATAGAGATTTATATGCGTGAAATTTCGTTTTATCACATGTAAAGTCATATATGCATGCAACTACAAAAGATTACCATTGGATGATATGTAGATTCAACCTTTGAAAGAAATATAGCAACGAAGTCTGTTATTGCTTGTTCAAACGATTTTTGTAAAAACTGGTTTTATTTTTTTACCGATCGAGATGATATACTTGCCAAGGCCTATTCATTTGGAGGGATGGCACAATTTTTATTGCTATTGCAGAATTGTATCTGTGTAGTAGTGTACTCATCTAAATTGTAATCAAATGGTATCGTACATAAGTGCTCGGTGAATTGCATTCGCTCATTTCTTTTAAAGGTTAAATCTACACATCGTCCAGTGGCAATCATTTGTAATTGCATGCACATATTTCATAAATGTGATAAAGTGGAATTTCAGGCATGTCAATCTTCAAATGAGTGTAAATAAATCCTCGATACTAAGTGTATCTGTAACATAAAAGTACCTTCGAACATAATTATTTGAATGGAAGCATACTGCCATTAATTTAGAATTATAAAACAACTTTAATGTGTAGTATAATACGAAGTTTTTATAATTATAATAATAATTATAAAATAATTGCCTTCTAAAAGATTTTTATAATTGCCTTCTAAAAGATCCGAATCGCCCTCTGCCTCCTGATGCTGGATACCTAGTACATTTTATGACTGCTTGTTTTAACACTGCAGAACTTTTATGTATTCCTTGTATTCCTTGCTGAAAGGATAAACGTTTTTCTTGCTCATCACATCCAACACATACATTTTTAATACAAAAAACGCTCAAATTAACAAGAAATTTATGTCGATTCTTACTCAACTTGGAGCTGGATTAATTTGAACTTGATTTGGACTAATTTGAACTTGACGTGGATTGAAATGAATTTGATTTAGATTAATTTGAACTAAACTTGGATTAAATTGAAGTTGATTTGTATTAATTTGAACTTTACTTGGATTAATTTGAACTTGACTTGGACTAATAGTTTGAAGTGAATAAAGCGTAGTGTGCCCGGCTACCCGCACGTGAAAAATTCACGTGTCTTTTAAACAAATTTAAAACGATTTCTCATGAGATTTGCGATTTCATTGCAATCCTGAAGAACATGCAGTCACTGAAAAGAAAAAGCAGTATCTATGCTACCATCCAGTGTAATTATAATCCAGTGCGCAGTTATTGACATGAAAGAATCTCGACTTGGAGAGGTCCTAATATCAGCAGTTATTGAGAAGACGCTATTTTTATTAACCTGCTTTTATATTTCCTCTGAAATAGCAAACTGAATTTGGATACTGAGGTCCGGAATTAGTCTTGTTGTGATTACCTTTTCTGATGGAACTTGAAACTTCTTATTCAAAAACCCTACAAAATTAAAAGTTTCCGTTTCCATACCCTATTGAAAATCGAGGACGGTGCACCGGTGGAATATGGTTGACAGAGCTTATTATCCGCGATTTATTGGTCATTCGGCCATCCGACCGATAAAACAACGGTACACCGCCCAATTTACGAGCATGTTATGATTGGCACTGCCATCCGTGGCCTCCTGTCCATACACCGTCTTTAATTCGCGGCATCTAGTAGCGATTCGAGGTTGACTTGGCCAAGGACGGCCATCTGGCTCAGAATCGCTGATACCGTGTTTGTCTGACACTTGTTTCTCATGCCCTCTCCCATTCAATAATTACTGCTCTGCATTTGTGGTTAATTCTCAATTGCATAAATTAATCCTTATCGCAGATCGTCAGTAGCTGCAGCAACTGGTTCTAAATGTGCACCCAAACCAAATACGGTAAATATGACTCATGCTAATAGTTTACTTCCCGTTTTAAAATATGATCAACTCTATGGTCGAGTGAAAGTGCATCAAATTGCCGAGGTGTATTGTGGAACGTTTCAATTATATTTAACTTGTTGGGATATAAATGCACAGGCGTAGCCAAATACATTTCAACAATATCATAAAATTATTATTTATGTAACGGAGGTGAATACTGTATTTCATGCTGTGATTATACATGATGGGGTTCAACAATACATGGAGAAATATTAATTCTAAACACTTACACTGTTTGTCGTTTCATTTAAAATGATAAACATACCCAGGTAGCAAGAAATTATTAGGTCAATATTGGGTTGATAATTATTTATTGACCTGATATTGGAATCTTGGATTACAATAATAGGATAATAACAAGACAATATCAAAAAAAGATATATTTATTTATTATATCAACTTGTTATTGGGACAATGTATTAAATAGTTTTATTTCTAATAATGAACAGTGTAAATATCTATGTACGATATTCACATAAGTGGAAACTATCTCATATGAATTAAAAATATCGTAATTTAATAAAATTTGTCAAAATATAAATTATCATTGCCCAAACATTGGGTTGATATCGTACGCCAAGAAAACGGAGTAATTTGTATAAAATGTACCAATTAAGTTAATGAACAGTTATTTCAGTCATTAATGAGTGCAGTTATATGACAGATATGAAGAAATATGAATACGTTACAATAATATGTATATTCAGAATTACTGTATTCGCAGGTTCACAGTTCTAGTTTTCTCAGTCGTTCAATGAGTTTCGAAGGTCTAGTTTGTACAAAAAAAAATGCTAACATCGTTTGTCATATGTTACTATAGCAATAAATGTCTATATGTATATTGAATTAAGAGGAAATAAAGTCATTTATATGGATGATGTAAATGACTTAATTTCGTAATGATGGTATGGAGTAGGCCTATTCCTACCATATAACCCATTTGGCATGCATCATTCTTTGAGTAAATCGCTTTCGTGCAATTTTTCAAGCACGCATATACTGTATCTGCTGCTCAGATGAACGTAGCGTGTGTGGTTGTTTAGTCTGATTTCACAATCCGGTATTGACATCAATCAACTGAAAAAAATCACAAATTATAGTTTTATTCACCGAAAATAATTCAGTTGTGTAAAAAAAACAATTTAAAATGTCAAAAACACATATATAACTATTTTTGAGGGGTAATTTTAACGACAAATCGATCTATTGCTTTGGCAGGCCTTAAGTCGGACGTCTTGTGTGCGATACGTTAAGCTCGTGAGCATGAGGGTGCTTACACACTACGAGCGGAGCGGAGAGGAGCGGCGACGAGCGTCAATAATGTCTTTGGCTATTCCTATGTATAGACGCTTTACCTTACGCACTACAAGCGGAGCGGAGCGAGCGGCGAAGAGCGGAGCGGCACGCTCGAGAAACTCAGGGATATTTATTGGCGCTAGCGGCGGACTGAATTTGGTGAGTTTCCCTTCAATGTTTTCATTGAGGTTTCATAGAAAACTGATTTACACTGGTAAGTGGGTAACTAATTTTCTCTAATCATACAATATGGCATTGAAGAAAGGTTTTATAAGGGTTTGGTAATGTTTGTTGAACATGTTCATACAATTAAAATATGTTATATGATAGCGGAATACACATGAAATGCGTTTTAAGTCAGAAGATAGTATATTAATATTATATTGTACAAAACTTGGTCAAACATTGTGAAATACTTGTCAAAACGTGTACGATGCCGGCAGAAACGACGCTGCACTGTTGTGAGATGAAACAAACAACTCACTCTGTGTCTTACCTTAGTGCTTGGTTCATCTTGCTTCCCAGAATCATGGCCAAGAAGACAAGTTCAAACGTGAGTATACGAGTTAGGTGAAGCATTTGTTTTGGTTGTAAAATTGAGCTTCAATAGCTAATGAATGTAGTGATTTAAATGCAGTTATTAAAGATGTGTTAACTATGAGAGCAACTTGAACTGAATGTAGCCTCTAATATCGCGTCGTTTTCAATTTTCGAACATTCCAATAATTAATATTCATTCAAGTATGTATCAGCACATATATAAAACACAAAGAAATATATACAATTTCAACAACAGCGTAATTTATTTTAGTAAGACAATGTGTTACAATTTATGCGCCCAGTTAGGTTTTAAGCCTATATTAGGGTAGATAGGTTTTATAGAATAAATGCTCTAACATTTCAATCTGTCGAATAAAACTTTCATTTTATAGAATGAACATTTCATTTTTAGAATATCGTGTTCAGAATCGTGTTCCGCGTACCAAACTACATATAAAAAGACACCAATATCATCGAATTTCAACAATTTTTTGTTAGGATAAATCAGGTTTAACCTTGCCTAACCTAAGATAGCTAACCTAACCTAACCTTACCTTTCCCTTTACAGATATCAATGGAGGAGTTGATCGGGCTCTTGCCTTCCAGGCCTGCTTTGTGGCAAAAATCTCATCCAGATTTTCAAAATCGAGACATCCGCACTGCTTTGTTGGGCGAAATGGCTGACGAATTACAAGCTCACGGTAAGTAAAAATCAAGAGAAGCTACTTTTATTACATAACGTCATTTTTCACCAGATAATTGTTACCTAAGAGTAGGTATATATGTATAATAAAACTTTGTTAATTAGCCAAGGACATAACTTTCATTGCAATAATCATCTCACAATATTTGGGTGTGAAGATTTAACATTAAAGTGACAAATGATAATTAGGAATACGGTGAATGAGATACAATGCTAATAATGTAAATTTATAGTATTTGTATTATGTATTTTGATTGATAGAGGAAAGCGTGCTAGGTACACTGCCTACACATTACCAATAATACACATTTTAGTGAACCTTAGCAGCTTGCCACGGAACAGCACCTTCTCCATTGACATAATTCTTGAGCTGGTCACGGATCCATGAAGGATAGGCCGCTGGTCTTCCGCGATAATGGGTTGCTGATTGCCAGTAGGGACTCCAGGCCAGGCTTCATAATCATTCACATCTACTTTTTCCATAGACATAACAAAGTTATGGAGCACGATTGTCGCCAGCGTAATTTCAGTAGCAGTTTCAACTTTTACATCCATTGCTGTGCGAAGCACACGCCACTTTCCGGCCAAAATACCGAACGCACTTTCAATGCAACGGCGGCAACGAGAATGCCTATAGTTGAAAACTCTCTTTTCATAAGTCATGTCAGAAATGTAAGGGGTAATGAGATCTTTCCGAAGAGGATACGCAGCGTCACCAAGTAGGAAAAATGGCAGATCTCTTTGGAAGTCTGCGGCTGTTATGGCAGTTGCTGGCAAGTCAAATGCATTGGAGTCCATAATAGCCTTAATTTCCGATCGTCCGAAAATGCCTCCATCGCTCTCCCTTCCATATGCTCCGACATCCACGAACAAGAACCTGAGATCTGGGCCAGCAACACCTTGAAGCACGATTGAGAAGAATTTCTTGTAATTGTAATATTCAGAACCACTGTTGTCTGGGCACTGAAGGCAGATGTGTTTTCCGTCAATGCAACCAATGGTGTTTGGAAAATTCCATCTCTCAAAGAACTCTTTTGCTGAATTTTGAAGGGATTCTCTTGTCGGCATTGGCAGATATATCTCATGTAGTTCCCATATAGCCAGACAAGTTTCCTTGACAATGAGAGCTACGGTTGATACTCCAATGCGAAAAGAAAAAGCCAACGATGAGAATGATGCTCCAGTGGCCAAAAACCTGCAAGTAAAAACAATAAAG
Organism: Morinoia aosen; assembly: GCA_030386875.1. Classification (NCBI taxonomy): domain Eukaryota; kingdom Metazoa; phylum Arthropoda; class Malacostraca; order Amphipoda; family Talitridae; genus Morinoia; species Morinoia aosen. The sequence goes on along the minus strand of CM059572.1, from coordinate 194,856 downwards.
ATCAACATCTTGGCCTAACCACAGTCTAATAATAAATAACAGGGCAAAAACAGCAACTCTGAGCTTTATCATAAGAACCTTAAAGTTAATAATTCCGTACGTTTCGGACATCTGTCCATCTTCAGCTCCACAATCTGTACAGGATATAAAATTTAATTTCACAATATTTTTCTAAAACAGGTACAAAAGACAACATCCATATGGGCATTTAAAAGAGTACTGTACTTTGAGGCAATCTGGACGGGGAGATTTATGAATATTAATTTCGGCTTTAGTTTTAAAAATATAAAGGCTTTGCAAAATCCTTAGATCTATTTCGTTACTGCAGGATGCTAAAATTTTGAAATTATTCATTCAATGATCTTTTTCTTTTTCAGTTGCCGAGGTGAAAGAACGCCTGAAAAACATCAAGGACTCTATGAGGAAGCAAGTTAATTCTCTACCAAAAACAAAATCAGGCGCTGCAGCCTTTGAAATGGCGTCTCAGATCACGTGGCCCTCCTTTACAAAACTTCTATTCATGAAAGAGGAATTTGTGGGCCGTAAAATGATATCCAGCGTCCCAACGTACACCCCTAGCACTCAAGAACAATGTGATACCGAGAGTTTGGAGGGAAATGACCAGCAACATGACGAGGGTGATGTGTTGCAGCAAACACTTGAGTCCTCAGGAATACTTCCAGCGGAAAGTAGGTGCTCAAGCAGGGCATCAAGCACTTCAACAAGTGAAGGGTCACAGGTGAAAAGAAAAAGGAATACAAAAGCAAGCTCAGATAACATAGAACAGGAAAAGTTGAAGCTACTGAAAGAAAGTCTTGAAATGTCAAGAAATAAAATGGAAGAAAATAAAGATTCTTTTGATGTGTTTGCTAGTGATTTGGCAAACGATCTTAGGCAAATTGTTGACGGAAAGCTACTCGTACAAACTAAACTTGAATTAAAGCAAATAACTTCCAAAGCATTGCTGAGACAAATGAATGCTGCGTCTGGCGAGAAATCATCTTACGTGCATCAAACATTCCAAATGGAGACTGGCTATGTACAGGGAGCATGCAACATCCAGCCAGAAAATGAGACTCACAAGTCAGCTGCCCAATTGCCAGAAATAACAGTTAAACCGGTATATGCAACACTGTACACTCCTAACAATTGGGATACATAAAACAATATTACGTCACACTCTGATTAATGAAACAAAAGCCTTCTGTAAAGTGTAGACTGCTTTAATTTTTGTATCAATTTATTGCATCCTACTCACCTCAAAGTGACCACAAGACGCTCCTTAGTGCCAATTTGCTTACGGAAACTGGTGGTTTTGTAAGTAAATGAAAAATTAATAAATAACTCATTCGCATTAACTACACATGTTTTTCTTGCAGCTGTTTCTAGAAAAAACAAACTTTATAATTATTATTGAACTACATTATTTGTAATGTTTTTTATTTTCTTTTTAATTTTGCAGGTCATATAGACTTCACGGGTAGTATTTTTTTCTAAACATTATAATCTTTTCTTTATCTATTTCATTAAAAAGAAATTTTGCAAGCGTATACGAGTTATTTAATAGTATGTAAGTTATTTCCAGAAGGTTTATGTTTTCGTTTCCTTCATTTGGTATGATATATCAAATATAATAAACCAAAATGTATTTTCATTTATAATTCCTATTAATAACATAGAAAGAAGGCTACATCATTACATGAATGTTACCTATTGAGGTTGAACACTACGAAAAGTACGTTACTTGAAACGTGAGAGTCTCACGAGTTGCTAAATGATTTATAATATGAATAGCAAGCTTCATAGAAACAATACAACTCTTATATAGGAACGGGACATTACTAAAACCTAAACCAAGTAACTTTGTCTTACCTTTTTGCAATTTTTTCTTCTACAAGGGAGTGTAAACTCTCGAAAGAGGCTGGTTTCATCCTTAAGTATGAGAAAAATCGAGATTCATCTCTTATCAGATCCTCGTACAGATGATGAAATTCACCATGGGTTTCTCTCGCAGAATTAACGGGATGTACCCAGTGCTTTCTTTTATTTTTTACTCCGTCCAGCAGCAGGAATGCACTCACGAAGTCCTCCATAGCGACTGATCAATCGCGCCGCTCCGCTTGTATATGAACACCTCGCCGCTTCGCTCCGCTATACTCCTCGCCGCTCCGCTCCGCGCCGCTCCGCTCCGCTCGTAGTGTGTAAGCACCCTGACTCAGGCCTGCATCGCGGTAGTTTGAATTTTGTGACTGTCTGAAGAGAAGTAGTTGCTGTGCTCTTCATGTTCAGGACATTCATTGCTTAGCTATCAACAGCAAGAGGGCAGTTAATGTGAAGTTGAATTTTAAGTAACTGAAGCAAACGTGTTACCATTTTTTTGTTTCATTAGGTTTTCAACAACTATATTTTTGAAACGAAAACGTTCCCTGCGTTTCAAATTTAACCGAACTACGCGTAGATAAACAGCCTCCATACTCCGAACACATAGAGTAGTCATAATTTGTGGTACAACTCATTGTAATTCAGTTGTTCGTGAATTAATGGTCCATAGAAATCTATATTAAGCATTCGTCACATTCGAGTTACTGAGCAGTGAAGGGCATGAATAATAGACGTGACAAACCTTGTTCTAAACGTATTGATGACAATGGTGACCTGACACGATTGGTACAATTGCAAGTGTGGGAAGCATTGAAGAATTTATTTTTTCCAATTATTGATGTAAATGAAGTTATAAATATCGTTTATCAAGACATGGAAAACATTTGTGAAACGATTTTTTTTTCAACATGACAAAATTTTTACAAGGGTGACAAAAAAAAGTAGTATTTGCTTGGAAGGCTTCTCATTTAAAGTGTATTTTATTGAAAGTTTTCAATTTTACAATGTGTGTAAATAACTGAAATAGTGATAGCTTTTTGAGTGATGCAGTGTGATCTCAGCGCACAAATGTGAGTTCTGACTATTACATTATTTGAGAAAACTTCAAATATTATTTCTTTAATTTTCTTATTTCATTAGCTAATTGATACAAGTTTTTTCAATTCCTACAAATTTTTTGATATAATAGCTTTATGTATTATACATATGTATTCTTAATTGTTGATGATAAGTGATATTAATGTGTTTTTAACTATTATTCTCTATATTTTTAATAGTACTTCTATTTTCTTTTTTATTGTCCAGAACAGCTGATTAACGGTTTATTCATTAAAATACTGCCCAAATACTACAGAAATGAAAAAGAATTAATATGTCTTTCACAAAATTGTGAAGGAAAGATATACATCCAGGCTAGCAGAAAGACTATTCAATGACTCACAACATTGTCATCATTCTTCCCTTTGGAACGTTTTTGCTGTGTGGTTAGGGCTGCCTAAGCTAACTTATAATCTAATTTTTCCTTTCGGCATTTTGGTAAGCATCAATGTTAGTGCCTGTTGGTGAATGGCATGTATGGTACCATAATAAATTTTGAACCATAAGTTATTCATTAAGGAAGTCAGCCACAATGAGTGGGCCATGGCACCCATGATACCCTTCCGTAATACTCATTTGCAAGTGACAAAACTTTATTTGCTTACGTTCAACAAATTATATTTGCATGAACATATTGCTCTTTACAGCATTTTTCAATGTAAAAAATAAAATTAAATTCTTGCAAATGGGGGGGACTGACATTCAGAAATCTACCCAAGAGATCCCAATGAGAGTCAGAAAACATATTCTGATCTACAAGGAGTTCAACTTCAGCTCTTTCTATGAGGTTACCCAGTCTAACCTTTTTGCCAGGGCATGCATAATTTACGCTGTCCAAGCAATTCAATTACTTGGGCGGCGAAAAACATGCATGCAGGTTGCAAAAATGTTAGACTGGGGGTATACATGTACGAGTTCAAACAGTGATGTGGATTGGCGCAAAAGACAATTAAGGATGGTAACTTAGACGTTTTTAAATTTACTTATTTTATCATACCAAGTGAATGAATACTGCTTGCATTATGTTATTCCAATGCTGTGCTTGCTTACTTTTAATGACTAATAAGTTTTGTGAGGGATTATCTGAGTTAGTTATCCTATCTTGTCAATGGGACCAGAATAGGTCAAAATATTTAGTCTCTAGAGATTTATGTTGTCGTTTTGTATAGATAGATTGATTTGTATACCAAATATCTGATCGTAGCTACCAAATATTCACGTGAATGTATTGGTTAAGGTTGCGCAATTGATTCATATATCCTAAATAAGGTATAAGATATTTAATGTTGATGTGCGGTTAGCATGGTATGTTAATATTGTTGCTTCTTCACCCCAGCAAAATCAGAATCACAGGTGATCTCTGTACGATGGATAAGAAACGCTCCCAGCTGCCAGTGTATGACGTCACAACCATATGTATATATGCTCGTGACGTCATACACTGGCAGCTGGGAGCGTTTTTTAAGCGATTGCGTAGAGGTGGCCACCCGTGATTTGGAGTTGATTAAGGTTGCGAAGCGAGCGATTCATTGGATGTAGAGGTGATTTGAGGTTGATTTGAAGCTGTTCACCGACCAAAGTTGGTCGCAGTATGGGCGTATATAGGGCGCAGTATGGTCGCGGAGACTGGACATTTGACCCTCAAATAGACGGTAAACCAACCTCAAATCGTCCATGTTTCCACTCATATTCCACCGGTGCACCGTCCTCGATTTTCAATAGGGTAGGGTCGTAAGGATTGAGCGCGTCACAAAGCCAGTAAATTAACAATTTCTCTATGTATGTATTTGGTCAGTAGTGTTTGGCTCCCAGTTTTTAGATTGTGTAAATGTTTCTTTTGAAGTCAGCTGTTTGCCAGTAGACGAAGACGACTTGCTACAATCCGCAGTTTTGTCACTGCTGCAACCAAAACTGTCTTTGTTTGTTTTCAATACATAGACATTTGGTTTTTCTTCTTGTTTGTTTTGTTTCTATTTTTCAATTTTTTTTTCGTTGTTTGCTTTTTCTTCAGCTTCCAGGAATTGATCATTTTGTGTCGATTTTAGATGGCCCCATAAATATTTAGTTGAGAAAGTTTTCTAAGGTGCACCAGCCGCTCCTCGTCGTATATTTGCTTCACAAATGGTGCACCCTTCAATTTCTACACTCTTCACCGATATGTAAAAGTAATTCCATACTGCTGACGCACTACTTTTAGTCATTATACCGGGTGTCCCACCAAAATGTCACTGAGTTTTAATTGATTATATTTCCACTTCAAATTTACATATTTTATTTTTTATTTTTTACAATGTAGTAAATTTTATTTTATTTTCGAATAATTTGTTTTTTGAAAATCGTTTAATAACCACTTTACATTGATCGATTAACTGAAACGGATAGAAAAATTAATTTTTCGAAGGAAAACATTTCAAAACAATATTGATATTCTTCCTTATTTTGCACTTTCCAAAAAACCGAACAAACAAAAACTTGAAGTAACAAATCAATACCTTAAATAAAGTTTAAATAAAAAAGTTGTTTAGTATCCATCGACATATCCACCATTTCTCTCAAGGCAAGCATTACTCACTTCCAGCCACTATCAAACGAAGAGTTTTGCGGATCATTTCACCGTTTTCTTTTAGTTCTTGAAACACTTCAACTCGTTGTCGAAGAATTATTGATGATGGAGGTGATGTTTTGAAAACGTGTTCCTTCACAGTAGAAAAAATGAAGAAGTTCACCACTGTTGTTTTTAATAATTTTCCTTTGAACAAATAATTAATGGAACATTCTTTTAATGGCAAACGTTTCGGAATCTCTGATTTAATCATCAGTGCTGTAAAACAAGGAATTAAATACCTACTGTGAAATACCTACTGCGAAATACCTACTGCGAAATACCTACTGTGATATACCTACTGTGAATGTATCGTTCACAGGAAGAGGCCCTAAAATTCTTTGACTACATAAATGGATATCATGCCAAGATAAATTTCATAATGGAAACTGAGCAGAATGATAAATTGCCATTTTTAGACTTTCTCGTAAAGAAAACTAATTCAACGTTCACCACCTCTGTTTATAGAAAACCTACATTTACGAGATTATGTACCAATTTCTTCAGTTGCATTTACATGGGTTATATCAAAACCAGTGTCAATACATTATTGCATACAGCATACCGTATTTCAAATTCATATAAAATGTTTCATTTGCGAAGTGAAATATATCACAAAGTTACTTGTACAAAATAAATACCCTGTATCTTTAATTAACAATCTGATTAAAAAGTTTTTAGACAAAATACTTTCCTCTCCGTGTACAATTCTGACTGCACCAAAGCAAAAAGTTGTCGTCGAGCTCTCTTTCTTGGGCTATCTTTCAAGGAGATGAGAAAGGATCTTCTATCTCTGATACACTCTCATTTTCCTTTCATTGACGTGTTACCATTTTATAGAAATAGTTTTAAAATGAGTTCATTTTTCATAAGAAATAGCATTTAGAAGAGTGCCTGAGAAATGGTTGTGTCTACTTGTATAAAAATGATTGCTGCCTGCAGTCCTATGTTGGAAGTACCACACTCCAGCAATTTATTCGTCACAGCCAACACTCGGTAACTCCCATGGAATCGGCCGTCCATACTCATCTCCCTCCCAGTTATTGCTACGGTTTCCTAGGAAAGCGGTGCCGCTACTTTACGGCCGCAATGTAGCGGCGGATGATGTCACAAAAACGTTGTCTATTTATTCAGACGCCACTGGTTTCCTAGAGAACGGCGGTCGCTAAATGGCGGTGTTGCCAGTTGCATGCCGGCCGCTATAGCGTCCAGACACAAGTCGGTGAACGTTTTATACGGTGGCGGTGACTGATCCGTTGAAGAAACTCTGATTATACGTTTCACAAAAGTAAACTTTACAATGTGGAACGGCGAAGAAGACGAAATGTTAATTGATTTTGTTAAAAATAATGAAGCTCTTTATAACGTAAAGAGTAAAGACTACAGCAAATCTCAATTTAAACAAAATCTGTGGAATAATATCGGGACTACTCTTGGAAGATCAGGTACGTTCATGCATAGTGTAGGCAAATAAAATGAAATATTTCTTTATGTTTTATTGTACAAAGAGATGAAGTGAAATACAATTTTTATAGGAACTCATAATATTTGTACCTACTTTTCATAACTAGGTACTTTTAATAAATATTGTGTACCTACAATAGAATTTTGCATTTAAAGGTTCTATCAAAGAAATACCAACAAATACAGAGATCAACTTCGAAAAAAAATATAACTATCAATCATTTACCGGCAGCCTTGACTCCACACACAAAATGATGCAGTAGTGAGATGTCTCTGTCATGCTTCTCATATTGTCATGTAAAATAATGGCACGCGAAATGTGGCCATATCATATCTACATTAATGCTGTGCTGCATAGTAATGTTGCCATTCAATGCTACCTGGCCCGTTGAAGTAATTTTTGAATATTTCTCGAATGCCGGTGCAATTCATTCCAGAACGAACATTGTGCCCTGTTAAAGGAACTAAATTTTCTGTGGGCACTGGAAGTGCATCATCAAGATGTTTTTGACCTGGAGCAAGTACTTGTGCTTCCCTTAAAATGTTGTATAGTATACAGGCACATATAATCAGTTTGTCTGTAGTTTCTGCGGCAGTGGCAATAGGTTGAAAGAAAATTCTAAAATAAGCGCATGAAATTCCAAAGGTATTTTCAGTCGTCCTTCGAGCTCGAGATAGTCGATAGTTACAGACTGCTTTGGATGGATCATTTAGAGACTGCTGTCTTGGGTAAGGTTTCATCAGATTTTCGTGCAGAGCAAAAGCTTCATCACCAACTATCACATGTGGGACAACATAATCTGTTCCTGGTAGTAGTCTTGGAGCTGGTATATTGAATGTATTGTTTTGTATCTTTTGCCCTATTTTGCTTTTTAGGTATATGCCAGCATCACCTTCTCTACCATAAGAACCGACATCAATAGCAGTGAATTTACAATTAGCATCTACAACTGCTAACAAAACGATTGAATAAAACTCTTTATAATTATAATACAAAGATCCGCTATTTGAGGGAGCCTTTATTCTTACATGCTTCCCATCTATCGCTCCAATGCAGTTTGGGAAATTGAATTTGGAAGAATATTGAGCAGCATTTTTGCGCAGTTGATCGCTATTGGGAGAGGGTATGATCAAGGAAAACATTTTTGTGACAATGGCCTCAGCAACTTCTTTCACCTTGACGCTTATCCACGAGTGGCTTATTCGATACTGGAAAGCAAGTGATCGAAAAGACTCTCCCGTTGCCAAATACCTGAAATAGAAGTGCAGGTATAAGTATATCTATCAAATGGTGAATATACTACATACATATAATATATCAAGATACGTCGCGTATCGATGAACTTCACGTAAAGTTCAATAAATGTAAATTTTTGTAACAAGGTTATGAGGTGGATGCGCATGATAAAAAGTATTTATTTTCAAAAGTGTTTTCTACTATCTAGATATAATTAGTGTTATTATTTGGCGTATAGTTAATCAAATCTATTTTTTCAGGTCCTGACTGCTTCAAACGATGGGCGTACGTAAGAGATTATTATATTCGCCGCAGAGGAAACCCTGGCACTGGCTCAGGTGGAGAAGCAGCAAAAAAGAGGTCTGACCTCCTGTCATTTTTGGACAGCGTTCCTTCAGTAAAAAGGAACTCCACTACCAACGTTATTGGAAATGATGAAAGTGAAATCACAAATGAAACACAGGCGGACTTTGAAGAAAACGTACTTTGTACCAATACAACAGACAGTACAACAAATAGTGATGAACATGCCAGTAAAGATAATGATAAGAACAAACGTGACGTCATCAGTGAATATGAATGTATGGAAGGAAAAGAAAAGAAAATGAAGAAAACATCACGAGCTGAGGAACGATTAAACCTTTTGAAACAAATAGCTCACCGAAAAGAAACTCAGGCTCAAAATGAATTAGATGAAACAGACTTATTCTTCAGATCTATGGCCAAAATTGTAAAAACCCTTCCTCGCCATGAACAAATTAAGTTGAGGATAGAAATTTCGTCTTTAGTTGGTAATGCTGAGTTAAGAAGTATTTCCCCTGAGTCAACAGGAAGCAGCGATTATTCAAGACCGGGTTCAACAACATCTGCTTGTGTTCCTATTGAGATGCTTTCTCCAATAACATCTGACGAAGCAAGTAACAACCAGCAACAGTGTCAGTTGGATTTACACTCAAATCTGCAGACTATGGCAAACGAAATGAGTGCACAAACAAACGACTCGCTATTCAATGGACCGATGGAAAGTGTATCAGAAGTGGTTCTCTCATCAGCATCACAGCAAGATGGTACATTTGCCTTAAATGGTAAAGTATGTACTTTTTTACGCATGTAGTACAACCTACATATTCAAATTAAATGTATTACGTTTGTTTTGTTTACTTACCTCACAAGTATACATAAATTTTCTTCTGCAGAAATTGGATTTTTGTGGCGATTATATGGTTTTGAAGTTAAACCATCTCTTATGTGATTTAATACATAATCAAACAATACTGGAGTTAAACGAAAGTATTGTCTGAACTTTTCTTCGTTGCAATGGAGACGACGAACCACCAAAATAGCAAATGCACCCTCTGTAGATCGACTTTTAAATATTTCACTTTCCTCCGAACGATCGTCTTCCGATGACTCTTCATCTTCCAGGAATATTAATAATGCTTTGTCTAGATCGTCCATCCTGACAGTCTGAGCAACCGTATGTTCACCGTAATGCTGACCGCAAACAACTGCCAAACTTTACACCTATGAACGGCCGTTACATTACGTTCGCCGCATCACTTCATAATGCGGCCGTAAAGTAGCGGCACCGCTTTCCTAGGAAACCGTAGCTTAAGCCATCAGAGATCATTGCCATAGTTCAAACCACCCTTTCAAAAGTTCCAATTTCTCCATACTTTGTAGAACTGCAGAGGAATTTGACCTTAGAATTTTGGAATCATTGTTCATTTTTACCCACAAACCTCAGCTAAATAATGATCAAAGTGCGATGACATTAAATATTGCCCCAACTGTGTAAATAAGAGTGTGTTGGAATGTATGTGTGTGTTTTGTGTGTGTGTTTTGCGTGTGTGTGGATATGCAGTAATATTACTTTGTGTGGATGTTATTGTGTGTTGGTTTGATTGTTAGAATTTAGGTGTATATGTACGCATGGCTTCGATTGTGTAAGAGAAATTGTGTTTTTATTTTTAATGGTTAGGCATAGCTATTTTTCGACGTAGGTAGAGTGATATTTATTTCTTATAGCTTTTTCGCAATTTGTTCATTATCGTTTTTTATTCCTTGTTTTACAGCACTGATGATGGAATAAGAGATTCCGAAACGTTTGCCATTAAAAGAATATTCTCTTTTATATTGGTACTTCTTTTCATTTTACGTATTAGATTTCCCAAAAAATCGTCCTTTTAATTCCATTAAATTATTCGAAAAGGAAACAAGATTTACCACATTGTGAAAAAAGACAATTCAAATATGTTATTTTAAAGTGGAGATAGAATCAATTAAAAAGTCGGAGACATTTTTGTGGAACACCCGGTACATTTAATTACTATAATTGTTTCTATATTAAGTAATTCAACAAGCCCTGCAACTGCAAGTCGACAAACTTTATGACTTGACACAAATACACACCCAACCGCAACCGTAATTCAACATGCATTGAGCCCCAAACGGGCGTTATGCATTACGTTATCGTGATACCTCCTGACACGGGGTGAACCCCAGCCCCGGCTCCGGCCGTGGTAAATTTGATAACCCCGGCCCCGGCCATGACAAATTTGTTGACCCCGGCCCCGGCCCCGGCCAAATTTTCGACCCCGGTCGGTCTATAATACTGCCTTCGCAAAGGAGGGCTAGCTAGGTAAGCTTGACATTTTTTATATTTGTCATGTCTCCAGTTCTCCAGGGCTTTTGTTTATTTTTTGGGGTAACTGTACGAGTTACAATTGGGGAACACTGATTGTATGCGGCCATTATAGTTTCAGTCGACTTTATTACTGCTTCAGCAATGCTCATTGCATTATTATGTTGAGAGATGGGCTATGTTGGCATCGATTATTCCAAAACAGCGCGCATTTCTTCTAAATTTGATTCGTTGACTTAGCGATATGAGCTAAGTTTCAGCCCGTGACTTGTTGGAATCGATATAGACATTTTCCTTAATAAGGAAAACTGGAAAATGATCGGAAAAGTCAAAGTGATGATTCCAGCAAGAAACTCCGTTGGGTCTGTCATTAAGATATTGCCAAGCAGCGTAGCAGAATCTAAGGTTATTTGCGTAGGCTTTGTGATGATCGAAATGGAAGATTGAGACTGAAAGGCTATTGGGAAATCTGAGATTGGTTCATGGCTTTCATGCTTCAGTAGATCATAATTAAAGTCACCGCATATTATGTCATTATATAAGGACCTGTTGAACTGAGAGATAATAAAATTTAGCTCATTCAGGAAGGATATAGGACAGGCTGTAGGAGGCCTATACACCGTTACAAGCACAATTCGATTACCATCTCTAGACAGTTCTACGAAGAGTGATTCTATTTGATCCCGATTCATTGTTGCACTTGCTTTGATTTTCGAGTGCATGTGGTTAGATAGATATGTACTGATGCCTCCGCCTCGCCGTTTTTATCGTAACGAATGGTAACTATGATAATTTTCGAATCGAATGATTTCCTTGGTTGAGTCATCAAATGTAATTCATATCTTGTTCAGCATTAAGACAGAAATATTAATTTTCACCATTCCTATGCTCAGAATTGCGCTTTATTTCATTTGCCCATTTTTTTCGCTTTTCTTATTGACGGAAATTATGTGGTAGAGAAATCAATTTTTGAATCAGTTAGCTATTGCAATAAATTGATGTACTGGACGATGTAATTGACATTGAGGTGTTTTTACGCAAAAGAGAATTTGAAACAATTGAAATTTTTCGAGGTGTTAGAAATAGCGTCAATTTATCCGTATCATCCCGGCGGCGACGACACCCATTTGATCACTGACTACCGTGCAACAAGCTAGTGCTCTGTAACATGAATCGAGAAAAACTTCTTGCATAATTGTTATATCGTCGACTATTAAAAAGAAAGCGAAAAAATAGACTAATTAGGGTTCATCTGATTAATCATAGGGGAGGCGGTATAAAACCGTTGATTGTGTAGTGGCAGTGGGCGGCTGCATTGCTTCCATCGGCGTTCAATAATCCACTCAACGTGTCCGAAACGGCATAATCCCACGCGCCACTATTGGTACGGCGGCGACGGTAAATAATTTGATCGGGAAACAAAAAAAAATGCGAAGTGTGTTACTAGCCTAAAAATTTTGTAAGGTCTTTTTTCATGGTCTTTCAACCTCCAGAGCTCATCTAGGAAGGATCGTAGTAGTAATGTCGATGTACGAGCGGTCATTTGGTTCACAGCCCTCATGGTTGAATTTGAACTCATAAACTACGTAAGGCTGCTCTCCCATTGAGGCGATGCGTTAGATGAGACGTCGCATGTGACCCAATAAACATTTTGCATCTGGCAACAACTCGAGTCCTGCTTTGCAGCGCTCAACTGCTGATGAGCTGCGGGGCGGGAAATTTTATGTCTACAAATTCTAGAGACCGTAATGCTCTGCTATGTAAAGCCCATTTCCATAACATACCCTAAAAGTTTCTGCCATTGTAGAGCACATCACTCGAATCACACAGCTCTGATCGTTCCTGAACAAGTCATGTCAATTTTTCATTTGTGTCCATTTCCGGTCGGGAGGCAATCACAGAGAAATTAAGCTCGTACGTGACGTCCAACTGCCAGACAAGCTCAAGCCTCGAAGTCATTGGTCAGTGCTAGCTGCAACAGTATGGACTACAAGCAGCGCCATATTTTTGTGTTTCATGTCCCGTGCATTGCATAGAAAAATCTTACTCATCTCAACTGGTATTTTAATATGACTATTTAATATCTATTTTAGTTATTTATGGGCTTTGAAACTTTAAGACATGTTTTTTTTTGCGCTAAGGTATTTGTTTCATACCAATTATCGCTAACATATGAGAAAAGCAACTTCATAAATTGTTTACCTGACACTGTTACCCAAGCATGCATCACTTTGAAGAGAAAAATTAATTGCATTCTCATAAATAACTCCCTATTAATTATTGATATTTACATCTAAATAAAACCAAAATGACGTTATGACAACCTGCCCAGAAGCTAGTGACCATCGCCTCGTCGCACGAAAAATGCAACATGCAGCATTTTGGTGCAACTTACAAATGAAGAGGAATGAAGGCAGGAGTCGCATTGCCTCAGTGGGCGGTAAGCTAGGCAACAGAGTGCTATTCTTACTGTGCTGCAAATGAACCGTGCGATTTCGCAATGCGTCGCACCAATCGCATCGCGTCAGGGGGCGGGCTGCCTTTATTAAGATGCGGCTACACTATGCGTTTTTTACAGCGAAACTCACAAGCATTTCTAAGCCCATGAACGTGATTCCCCGCATGAGCGGCTACGCTATGCATCATGCATGCATGGCTCAGTTGCACCCCGCCGCCCGTTGAGGAGACTGCGCTCTGGTCAATTGCTCTCGCATGTGCGAGAAAGACGAAAAAGAAGAATAGGACATGGACAAAGTTTTGGCTTATGCAACGAGGTTCTTTCGGAAGTTATAATCGAATTTTCAGTGAACTCCGTTATAACAACGAGAAAGACTATTCAAACTACTTGAGGGTTCCAGTGCACATTTTTGATAAAATATTGTCTATGGTATCTCCCCGAATTGAGCGCGAAGAATCCCATTTGTGACAAGCTATTTCACCAGGAGCTCGACTGGAACCAACCTTCGTTACTGTCTGGCTCCCACTAGCAACTGAGAGGAAATTCCTCACAAAAATTTTCCAAATTTTTTTTCTGACTGAAAAAAAATTATGTGGCCAAATTGGGAAATCGTGTTAAAACTGAACACGATTTCGTTAGAAATGTTCCAAGGATTTTAAAACTGTGTTTGTTTTTTCACAGCATGAAAAATCACTGACTTCAGTACTTTTCAATTTGGAAAATGAGTTTTATCTACAGGAGGCGTAAACATCTTATTTTCATGATGTGTAATATAATGGACAATTTTGTGCATGAATGCTGTATTCAAGTTGTATTATCTTCTACCAATAATATTCATGCACCAGTGTGCACGGCCCGCCAAAAATGACGGGATTCAATACTTTTCTTGAACAATTCTCCAGATGTGGATGATAAACAAATATATCCATCCTAACAGTGCCCGTGATAAGCAATATTATTGTACTTGGGAACTAGTGAAGCTCGTATCAAAGATGCGGACATTATGACTATTCTTACTAGCGTGGCAGAGAAATGAAAAAAGTGGACACTAAACAAATAAACCCATAGTATTATTTGGTAGTAGTAGGACCCGTAGAAATTCTACCGACAATGTCACTGTTAAGCTAGGTGGACCCGTGAAAAAATTCTATCAATATTACCTAACCTATGCTAACCTATCCTACCCTAATCCAACCAAACCTATCCCAAACGAACCTATCCTGATAAAATGTCAAACATATCAATGTGTGCAAAGGCGATCTCTCAATGTCACCCTGAGATCTTCAGTATCCATAATCGGCAAGCTCAGACATCCTGATTCTTAAGAAGCGGAGACCAAACAAATAAATAAACATAAAATAATAAAACAACGGGTATTATTAGTTTAAAATATTTCACATTTAGACTGAATTGTACATTACATGTATAAATTATTCAAAATTTTCAGAAATTTTCAAAAATTCAGAACAATTAACAGAAATAATTTTTCAACTAGGGTGATGTGTTCACGACCCGGACAGTAAAGTGAATAATATTCATAAAAAAAAGTTATTGAGCTACAGGAGAGATTTTGTGCTTAAAAGAAAGCTTAACTAGTTCACCATCTTATGCTATGAGTTTCATATCTATAGATATCATAGTATTGGTTTTACAGCCGTTTTTAAAATCCAGAATTCTCTGTCCGGGTCGAGACTGCGTGTTCACGACCCGGACGGATGTTTTGGTCCACCCAAAACACACCTACACCAATGTGTTTTATATTTTTTCTAACCAAGAACATCCAGAACATGACACTGAAAGGTGGAATAAAACAATTGGTTGCAAAATATCAATGTAATGAAAAATATATGTGATAAAAATAGATAACTGAATTCCTTAAAACTAAACCTTTTTTCTTTCGTATGGCTTGTTTTCTTTCTATTAGGAAAATCAAAATTGGTGAACACAGAATAGGGATACTGTCAGGGAAATTTCTCTAGGTTAAGGACATGTGTGAATCACATAGCGGTGCGACCCTTTTACCCATAAATTGAACATTTCTTAGAGCGGCTTGAGTCTTAAGACAGTTGTGTCGTGTCTGCAGTACCATTCAGTAAGTATGGTAATTTGCTAGCATTTTCGAATATTTATTTACGCCTTGTTTTGACACCTAATGAATTTTTGAGATCTGAAATTATACAAACTTCGCCGCTGGTTAATTTCATAAAGTTGTCAATGTTTTTTTTTCGTTGTTTCAGGTTGGATTATTAGGTCTGGCCTGCCTAGTGCCACACTGTTTCATCTATTTTTGGCTTGGAATCTAAAGCAAACTTTTAATCTGAAAATCCCAGTAATATCCTATAAACTTGTTTTTCTTCCAAATTCTTCCTGTTCATCCGACTAGGTACTATTTATTTACTAATTCATTTATAATTGTCGTCAGTTAATCATTTCTTTCATATTTATTGTATAATTTAAGTCGTTTGTTTATTTTACCTTGATCCTCACATACTAAAGAACCTGGTATCCTGACAAAGTGGCGACCTTGCCAGGGGGATCTCGGTAATTCTTTTTTTTTCTTCTCTTTTCTACTGGTATTACTGGGATAGATTTAGTTTGCTATTGTGGCACAAATTACTTGCCTGGGCCAGGAAGTATTTCCAGACTAGAAAGACGTCTGTGTGTGCCCTGATTCCTGAGAGCAGCGAGCCTCTCTGTCGCAACCTAACTTGATCTCTCAGTGGTGTTAGTGTCAATTGACGCCAAAGGACTGAGACTTTCATCGAGCGTCATAATGAGTTCTTATCGAACTATAGCTGAACTACGTGAGGAAGCTACCCTCCTACAACTAACTGGTGCCGATGCCGTTGATTATGTGTATAAGCAGCAAGCTGTTGAACGTGAAGAACGAGCCAAAGACCGGGAGCTGGAGAAACAGCGAGCAGAGATAGAAAAGCAGCGAGCAGAGATTGATCTTCAGAAAGCTAGATGGGCCGCTGAAGAAAAGCAAAAGGAAAGGGATCATGAGCTGGCTCTCTTACGTGCCCAGACTGCAAGCAGCGGAACGCACTCTGATGTCGTGTTCTCAGAGGTGGCCTCAAAACCCAAATTGCCTGTGTTCCAAGATGGAGAAGACATAAAGTCCTTCATTATTAGGTTCGAACGTATAGCAGACCTGCTTAAGCTCGACCGAAGCACCTACGCTGTACGTCTGGGTACTCTATTGAGTGGCAAAGCCCTTGGAATCTGCGCTTCTCTGCCCCCAGAAATTACTGACGATTACGAAAAACTTAAACGTGCAATAAAACGCCAGAGACATATCGGCAAGAATTTCGCTCTCTAAAAATTGGTCCACAAGAAACTTACGAACAGTTCGCAGTACAACTGGGTCGGTCCCTGGACTACTGGATAGAATCTCGACAAATTGAAAGAACTTATGAATCTCTACGATCCTTTGTCCTTGCTGACCAGATCTTTGCGTCTGTCACTCCTGACCTGAGATGCTTTCTTAAAGAACACGACGCACAGGAATTACCGGAGATCGTGAAGTTAGCAGACAACTGGGCCACGGCGAGAAGAGCGTATCCAAGGACCCAAAATCTAAATAACGGTTTTTCGACCTCATCAAATGACGCCCTCGGTGCTCCATCCAATTTCGAACCTGAAGAGAGGAACGAAACGTCAAAGACGCGAGCAGTGCGGTGTCACGCTTGTGGAGTCTACGGCCACATAAAGTCACAGTGCCCGAGAAATCCCGCATCGTATCCGGAGTCTGTATTCCGCCACAATCAAATCAATTTTTGTGTCGACGATGCTGCTACGAATCGCTACACGTGTTGTGGCACGGTTAATGGAGCGAAGGTATCCACAATCCTGAGAGACACGGGATGCTCGTGTGTTGTAGTTTCCGAAAAAGCGCTACCCAATGTCGACGTAAGCCGGTTTAAATACGCCTCCGTTAGAGACTATTTGGGTCGTGAGAGTAGCTTCCCTATTGTGCGCTGCTACTTGAGGTGTAAGTATTTTACCGGATGGATCAACGCTATCAGAGCTCCTATAAAATTTTGCTCGGTTCTGCTGGGAAACATTGAAGGAGTGTCGTCGGCGGAAGGGAAAAACCCTAAGGAAGAAGAGTCAGCAGAAACTCCAAATCCTCAAATTGCAGCTGTCGTCACCCGTTCCTCCAAGTTGACCAAGTCCCTACCTCCACTCGTAGTGACAAAAATGGATCCCATTAATATTTCGCCTTCAGAATTTGGAATCTTACAAAATACCTGCCCGTCTTTATCAGGGGTGAGAATCAGACACGAGGCCGGAGAAGAGGATGCTCTTCACAAAGGGGGAGTTTATAAATTCGTATCTGTAAATGGTCTCCTGTATCGTAAGTGCGTACAACCCTCCTTCAGAGAAAATGTAGGTAAACTCGCCTTAGTTGTGCCATCTGAATGCAGGAGACGTATTCTTGATGTATCTCACGCCTCCCCACTTGAAGGACATTTTTCTCGTCGTAAAACAGAAGCAAAGATCAGAGCTAATTTCTTTTGGCCTGCAATGGGTTCAGATATTAGGAATTTTTGTAGGTCGTGTGGTAAATGCCAACGTGTGTCCCCAAAAGGACGGGTCAAAATTGTTCCTATGGTTAAAACGCCAATTATTTCAGGACCATTTGCAACGTGTGTTCGTCGTGTTCCGAGTTAGGTTAAGTCTAGGTTAAGATAATTAGTACTAAGAGTAATCGGGAAATTTCCCTATTTAATTGTCATTTATTAAAATAAATGTCTTCGATGGGGGAGCTGTTGTCAGGGAAATTTCTCTAGGTTAAGGACATGTGTGAATCACATAGCGGTGCGACCCTTTTACCCATAAATTGAACATTTCTTAGAGCGGCTTGAGACTTAAGACAGTTGTGTCGTGTCTGCAGTACCATTCAGTAAGTATGGTAATTTGCTAGCATTTTCGAATATTTATTTACGCCTTGTTTTGACACCTAATGAATTTTTGAGATCTGAAATTATACAAACTTCGCCGCTCGTTAATTTCATAAAGTTGTCAATGTTTTTTTTTCGTTGTTTCAGGTTGGATTATTAGGTCTGGCCTGCCTAGTGCCACACTGTTTCATCTATTTTTGGCTTAGAATCTAAAGCAAACTTTTAATCTGAAAATCCCAGTAATATCCCATAAACTTGTTTTTCTTCCAAATTCTTCCTGTTCATCCGACTAGGTACTATTTATTTACTAATTCATTTATAACTGTCGTCAGTTAATCATTTCTTTCATATTTATTATATAATTAAAGTCGTTTGTTTATTTTACCTTGATCCCCACATACTAAAGAACCTGGTATCCTGACAGATACAACTTACAACTTTAATTTTAATCTGTATAAAAACTAATGACTAAACTAGCTAATAACTAAGTCGAGACCACGCACATCATTTCTTTAAAAATTCGTAAAAAATATAAACAATTGGCCTAGGTTAATAATTTCAATTTTGAGAAGTAATCACTAATGGGGGGCAAATATCAATGCTAAAAACAATTCACTTCCATCAATAAAACACTTCGAAAAATCACTCGAAATTTAGCCGTGGCAAACACCCATTCCAGCCTTTTCCATGGCTTTATCTCACATATGGTACATTATAGTTGTAAGAATTATGCAATCATTCACTTTTTAATTGTTTTTTCCAGTACACTTAATTTGCATGCATTGTCGAACATTGTCCGAGTCGAGAACACGGCATAATTTTGTTTAGCCGGCACCCCAAACGAGTCCATTGTTGTTAGGCACTCCGTATTATCACTGATTTTATGCCAATATGGCTATATTACATAACAAAATTTACCACAAGTTGATCAGGCCTTATTCGTGGTCATGCCACAGTATATAATGATGCCGAAAATTAAGATGGCGACCTCTTAAAATCGAAATTCTTACCTTGCTTACTAGCGGAGCGTAGGCGGGGACGTTTGCAAATGGCGTCTTGTTAGGACCGCCCTCCCTCACACGTTATAGCTCTGACGTCATCCTAGGCTCGATCGTTCATTGGTTAATCAAGACTGTCCGGGTCGAGACCTTGTCCGGGTCCTAAACACATCACCCTATTCAAAAATCACATGATAAGGTCAAATTTCAGAAGAATCAGACCACAAATAAAAAATTCCCCATTCGTCAAGATTTGAATAATTTATTTATATTTATGTTCATAACTTAGTTTCTACTGGTAATTTGCAAATCACAGTGTAATTATGGAGTTATGCATGAAGATTATACAAAAATACAAGATAACGGCGTTCAAGTACAAAAATTGTCCAGTATATTACACTTCAAACAAAAAATTTTTTTACGGGCAGATGCTCAAAACCCCTCAATTGTAATATTAAAAAGAATAGAAGTCAGTGAGTTTTTATGATTGGCAAAAACAAAGACAGTTTCAGAATCCTTGAAACATTTCTAACAAACAAATGAATCCTGATTTCTCAGTTTATACCTTTATTTTTTTTATCACAGCTCAAAAAAAGTTTTTACAATATAGTTACTGATAAAAAATCGCATATCAAAAGAAACCAAAAAATAAGATAGAAAATTCAGATCCATTAGTTGTTTTGAAATCTTACATTAGCCCGGTAGCCCGAAGCCCGATGTGTATAAGATTGAATCAGCTAATTTCTATTGTTAATGCTGTTCCGAACCCTTACAATTTACAATAATTGGAAGGGCATTACCAGCCTGGTTACATTTATGGCAACGCAAAAATCCATAAGAATCAAAATAATCCTCCCTTAAGGCTAATACTTTCACAGGTTCCTGCAGTTACCTATTCAGTTGCTAAGAAATTAAATAAAATTATACTGCTATATCTCCCGCAAAAATATATGTTCCGCTCATCAGATGAATTTGTGACGCTGTTGCGCAGCAAAACTCCTACCGGTATAATAGCTTCATTAGACGTAGAACCATTGTTTACTAATGTACCTGTGCTAAATACTATAGATATTATTTTGGACTATGTATATTATAGAGATGACTCTGCTCCACCCGATGTTTCCTCGCTACATTTTGAAGGAACTTCTCACTATTTGTACTACTGAAGCTCCATTTAATTAAACATATTGATGGTAGTTTGTTCCGACAGGTGGATGGCGTTGCCATGGGTTCCCCTTTAGGACCTACTTTTGCTAACTTTTCTATGTCGTATGTTGAGGACTTAGTGTTAAATAGGATGGATGTAAAACCGAGCATTTACTGTAAATATGTGGACGACATTTTTGTTTAAGTACAAGACCTTGAGCATCTGGAAACGTTAAGGGGTTTGCTTGTTGAAAAATCTGTTTTAAATTTCACATATGAGTTGGGTCTACGCTGTAAGCTCGCATTTTTGGATGTTTTGGTTGAAGCTTCTAACGGTACATTCCATAGATCTGTTCATGTTAAAGCTTCTCATTCTGGTGAAACTATTAATTACGATTGTGAATGTCCGCAAATCCATCAAGAAGGCGTCATCCATACCTTGATAAATAGAGCTCGTAAAGTTTGCAGCAATTGGGAAAACTTTCATTCGGAAATGCTTCGAATTAAACGTTTACTTGTAAATAAAAACTTTCCTAATACCTTGATTGATAAAACCATTGATAATTTTTTTGAACCGAATCATGAGTAGTGACAATAATTCAGTGAATGCAAACCGTATCAACGTTTTTCACGAAAATCAAATGCATAAAAATTACAAAATTGATGAACGGGTCTTTAAAAATATTGTTAAAACTTTTGTTAAACTAATAAATCC
This sequence comes from Morinoia aosen, assembly GCA_030386875.1. Classification (NCBI taxonomy): domain Eukaryota; kingdom Metazoa; phylum Arthropoda; class Malacostraca; order Amphipoda; family Talitridae; genus Morinoia; species Morinoia aosen. The sequence continues at coordinate 173,706 of CM059572.1, read as the reverse complement.
AGAAAATTCTGTTAAAGTTTGCGTGTATTATAAAAATCCTAAAATCAGTGACCAATTAGTAAAAAATAATCTGTCTGCATCTGGGGTCAACTATCTGGACAAAGCCAGTGCGATCTATCAATTTAAATGTAACCGAAGAGAATTTAAGTCTCTTGATAAACGTTACATTGGCATGCCCAGAACGACCCTGAAGCAAAAATCAACACCTCATGAATATCTAAGTTCCATTTTCAATCATTTCCGCGTTGACCGTGGTTGCAAACCATCCAATGAAGATCTGTTCCCAAACACCAAAATTCTTTATAATGTTGTTAAAAAAGATCATATTCATATTATTGAAGCATTACACATTCATCAACTTAAGCCTTCCCTCAATGAAAACACTACTGATATTTTCGCTCTCAAACTCTTTAGCAGAACTTCAGCCTGCTAGGTATGACGGAGCTACTCGACGATTTTGCTCTTGTCTTTCGTGTGGTGAACATCGAAGTTTTTGTACAATGTATCTAGTCCTACTTATATTTCTGTGCTAAAAACTTCGTATTTTGTCTAGTCGCCTTCTTTATTACTTCAGTGTTTGTTTTTGCGTTTTTTCCAGTGGGACTGAAAAAAAAAATTCTGTATTTTTTCCAGCCTGACGACGTTTGACACGTCGAAACGTTGCAGTTTATAACCCCTATTAAAAATTGAGGCAGTATTATACTCGCGTTACTGGAGAGTACCGCGTAGCATTCGGTATGCTTATGGGACTCGGAGATGTAGAATTATGCGTGGCGAGTTCAAGAAAAACTAGATAATTGTACCATAGTCTGACCATGAACCGCATACGCCGTTCACATAACCCTGCCGCTAGCTGCCTACGAAGCAGAAGTCGTCTCCTATCCTGACCGTAAGCCGCACAGGCTTATCGTATAAAACTGCTACAATTGTCCCATCAACTGGCCTATTTCGGACTGTGGCCACATAGCAGCAATATGCTTAAAATATACCCAGCAAGCAGTTTTCCAATCCATGATCTGACCATAAAACGCTACTATCGGTGGCATTTTATGGTCGGTACAAGAACTGGAAAACTGCTTGCAGGGGATATTAGCGTACATGTTTTTGTATGGACAAATTACAACCTTAAGACACTCAAAATAAAAAATAAAATTAAATAAATAAATAAAATATCATCCCGCTTTCGAGTAATTGACATCAAAAGAACTCCAGTCAATGCTATTCCTAACTGGTATTTTATAGCTATTAGAAAATGTGTTTTAATACACAGATACCAGGTAGGAATAGCATTAGTTGGGCTCATTTTTAGGTCATGATTACTTGAAAACGGTGGAGTTTTAATGTTTTCGCCACTCCTCAAAATCAAATCATTTCAAGTTTTTCTAGCTATGGTTGAGATTTGTCTCTGCAAAGACGGAAAATATAGATTGCCCTCTAGATTGTACGGTACAAATAATGCACATTTTTCCGTTTCGGAGCACATTTAAATCAAATGTATTACCTACCTACCAATGCATGCACTGGAGAATCATAAAAGCCACGGCAAATAATGCATGCATCCATTGCATATTTTAACGAGGAAACTAAAAGAATAAACTCAAGTAGACTATTAATAAGAGGATAATAAGACTTATTCATCAATAAAATTTAATTACCACCTGTTGGGATGCTAGAAATTAATTTGTCTATAATATATGATCTCGCCTAAATATAGTTCTTAATATTCAAATAAGGACATCTATCCAGATAAATAGATGTTGCCTAATAGTAGGTAACTATTCAAAATAAATTTTCCATACAGAAACAAGACTCCGCTTATTGATTGAATGTTTTTTCTACTCATTTCTATTCAAACAAACACGAAAAGTAGTGGTGTTACATTGAATATATATATAGACATATATATATATAAATATATATATATATATATATATATATATATATATATATATATATATATATAGCTATACTGATATCATTTCTGTGTGTGAACTGCCATTAGCTAAGTAGCTACAGCGAACCATAAGGCATGAAATAAGATACCACTATCCACTCTTGTTATTACCTGTATCTTATCATTTTGGGGAGGAATCTGTTTCAATTAAAGCACAGTAAGTTCAAGTGCTGAAATGTTAAACACAATATCAGCTCCATAAGTGACTTACGTACTGAAATACATCTATACATTTAGCAAGTTTTTTCTCCAATATGGTGTGATACAGCATAGAACAAACATAGATAATGGATGCTTATTTCATGCTTAAGGGTTCGCCAATAACTGTACAGCATTAAAAGATATGTTTAAGCAATTACTTTTTAAATAACATATATGTTATATGTTTAAATAACATTAAATAATATATGTTTAAATAACATTAATTTTTCATGAAATGTTTTTTCAATTTAATAGCTTTTATAATATATACGCAATAATATAGTTAGGCGAAATAAAAAGAAGAACCAACGTTATAGAGAACATTTATTTGTAACAAACGTTTCGGAATAAATGTTCTGTATATCGTTGGTTCTTCTTTTTATTTTGAAAGATTCCCTAAGAATCGCCCTATAAATACTACTAGAGTAAGGCATTCCAGTAACTAATGCGATATCTGATCGTTGAAACTGATTCATCCCTTCAAGTAAGAGAACAGAACAAAAAAAAGTGGACCTATGAAATTACATCCCTTAGAAATGACGCAAGTAAAATAAGCTGAGAGTCATGCAGATGGAAAACACTGCAATAAATAAACTATCTGAAAGTGACTCACAGGCTAATATCTTCATACTTTCACTTAAAATACCGTTCATTAGACCAAGTTGAGTACTGGGGCCCGCCTCTGCTGTAGCAAGAGTTGTAAGTTGGGCCGTGGTGTCCTTTCCCGCTGCATCAGTCGCTGCTAGGCCTGCAGTGGCATTCGCACCCGACGCTGTATGAGTGGCGCGGCCGCCCCCGTTACTTAGTCCTTCACCCGGGGCCCACGATGCCCGTCCCAGTCAACTGCGTTCTTTAGGGCCAGAGTGATCGCATTGTTGATATCCGACAATGACACCTCTCGGAATTGCTGACGGCTCAAAATAGCCTCTGTAATATACATATATATTTTTACAAATAAAATACAATCCTCAATAGGGTATGGATTTACTCAAACAAATATTAAGCTCATTACACCAGAAATTATTTTTGCATTTTGAAAGTCAACAATTTATCAGGCATTCAACGTACGCCACTCATTTGCATTTGAACAATAATAATTCTTTTGTGTTACATAGAGATTACAACATGAAGGAAAATGTTGAATTTTTAGCTGAAGGAAGAATAGAATAATTGCTGCATGCATTACTTTCTATATACAACGATACTTACGTTCGATCAGCTGGTATGCTATCGTGTTTCTGGAGGCCAGCTTGTCTCTCTTCCTCGACCTTCCAAGACCAGTAAGTGAAAACTGTAGTGCTAAACTCCTGGTCATGCACAGCTTCAACATCTTAGTCACCGTCCCAGTTAGCGTTCCTTCCCGTGCATGCTGAAGAAGCTTCACCTAAATGAAAATAAGACCCAGAGACAACCTCCCGTCAGACACTTGCACAATTGAAACTCTAGTATTCATTTAGCTACATATATATCACAATAAAGTACCTATTATTGCATACAGCATTGAAGATACTTTAAGAAAAAATTGATACACAATATAATGCTGAGTCGTCAGAAATTTCATAAATATTTTTACACACAAGTTGCTGCTTGTTGTGTAAGTTGTGTGTTGTGTTGTGTAAGTAAGTTGGAGTTGCTGCTTCATGGGAATAAAGAGAATGAGCAAAAGGTCTTGAACTAATCAAAATTTATAAAATACAACCTGCAACTAAATTGAATCTAGAGAACTATTTTCAATTTGCTTCAAATCTGGTATTGGTCATCAAAATCACACCATATACCACACTGAGAAAAAATATAGGGTAGTTTTGACACACTTAGGCGTGTCATACGTTTGTCACAAAACCGGCACACAATTGTGTGTCATGGAGGTGACATGACACACTTTAGTGTGTTACATGACACACTTAGGGCCGTCATGACACACCTAGGGGAAATCTACGGAACCTAAAACATAGATTTAACTTACTCCCACCATACCCCTCTGACTCGCCCGTGGATCAAGAAAAATGGCTATACAGGATTATTGAACAACGAGTATTTGAGGCTTATTGTGTATCAACTCTTGACTTTCAAATTTAAAATTATCACTATATTTCCACAGGACAAAATCAGTTCTTAATAAAGTCAGCGTATTAAGCAATTTTACAGACAGCATTAAAACATTACATACCGTAGTGTAGAGAAACTTCAACTCGGAATAAATGTTTGAACAGATTAATTGAAATCAGCAAGAAAATTGAGAACATCTTCAATAATTTCTTCACAACAATGTTAAATGTATATTAACACGATATATGAGTTTGAATCTTGTGACGGTTACAATACTTATACATTCATTGAATAAAGAAAGCCCTGTATTCTTAACGAATTGTATTCTAAATAACTAAGAACTTTCACGCGCTAAAAATAGGTTTCAACATGACCATATCCTACATTCATTCATTCAAATAAAAACAGCATCAGTTCAGTTCGCCCATTTTATTCAACACTGAAATACATATTTTCTCGGTAGTTATTTCTCAGAAAATTAATAATTGAAGTCTAAACAGTAAAAAAGGTGAAACAAATTCAGCACTAAATGTTTATCTGCTTAGAACTGGAAGTCATAAAAATTATTCAACATTTAGGATAAATTCTGTGTACATCTGTGAGAACTTTTCCGCATACGTAATCAAGAAATGTTATGACAACTAAAAACATATATTTTCACTTTTAATTTCATATTTAACATGAAACGTAAAGGTCTCATGTTACATAGTACATGAATTCTCTATTTTGAAACAAAAAGTTCCCAAAACAAAAGTTACACAAGTAACATTCTACTTTCTCGCCACACCTTTAGAAATGTTGAATCGCATTTTACACAAGAAAGAAATTAAATATTTTTCTATCAATAATAAATCAAGTTAATGAATAGTATTATTAAATTATAGGACTCTAAGTGAAATAAAAAAATCTTCTCTATACTCATTTCCAGGTGAACCTTGATATATTCATACGAAAGGAAATAATTTAGGTCTCATTTTAGTTTCACTATTAATTTAAGTTCTTGTAAAATAACGCATGTCTTACGCAATGGTTAAAAGATTTTATTGTGGAAATTGAAATAAATTTCCAAACACTTATCTCGCATAAATGAAATCATGATTCATCTCCACACAGAATGGTTATATTTTCATTCAAGATATACTTTGACAATTATTTATACCGGTCAAGTTATCAACTTTTACACAAGTAACGAAATGAAAGTGAAGAATCAAATATTAAAACGTCTGTTTGAACGTTCCCAAATAAATCCAGGAACTTTCGAAAGAACGAAAATATTTTATTTTTCACTTTGGGTTCCATAAAAAACAGCAATTGTTGAAAATTTGGACAAAGTCTTACACTGCTGTAGAGAAAATATTCTTCAAGTTGTAACAGCCAAAATAATTCTACCCGATTTTATCACTTATAGGAATTCTTATTGATAACTGTGGCAAAACAGCTAAATAATAGTATTTTCTAACACGACTAATAGAACATTACATATTACTAATAGCAGTTAGAGGAATTGGACGCAATAAATCAGATAATTTTACTCCATTTTCGCTTAAAATTAATCTAAGTCAAGTTCAATTTAATCCAAGTCAAGTTCAATTTAATCCATGTCAAATTCAAATTAATCCAAGTCAAATTCAAATTAATCCAAGTCAAATTCAAATTAATCCAAGTCAAATTCAAATTAATCCAAGTCAAGTTCAATTAAATCCAAGTCAAGTTTAATTTAATCCAAGTCAAGTTCAATTTAATTCTAGTCAAGTTCAATTTAATCCAAGTCAAGTTCAATTTAATCCAGGTCAAGTTCAATTTAATCCATGTCAAATTCAAATTAATCCAAGTCAAATTCAAATTAATCCAAGTCAAATTCAAATTAATCCAAGTCAAGTTCAATTTAATCCAAGTCAAGTTCAATTTAATCCAAGTCAAGTTCAATTTAATCCTAGTCAAGTTCAATTTAATCCAAGTCAAGTTCAATTTAATCCCAGTCAAATTCAAATTAATCAAGTAAAGTTCAAGTTAATCCAAGTCATGTTCAAATTGATCTAAGTAAAGTTCAAATTAATCCAAGTAAAGTTCATATTAATCCAAGTCAAATTCAAATTGATCCAAGTCTAGTTCGAATTAATCCAAGTCAAGTTCAAATGAATCCAAGTCAAGTGCATGTTAATCCAAGTCAAGTTCAATTTAATTCAAGTCAAGTTCAAATTAATCCAAATCAAGTTCAAATTAATATAAGTAAAGTTCAAATTAATTCAAGTCAAGTTTAAATTAATCCAAATCAAGTTTAAATTAATCCAAGTCAAGCTCGAATAAATCTAAGTCAAGTTCGAATTAATTCATGTCAAGTTCGAATTAATCCAAGTCGAGTTCTAATTAGTCCAAGTCAAGTTCAAATTAATCCAAGTCAAGTTCAAATTAATCCAAGTCAAGTTCATATAAATCCAAGTAAAAATCGAATTCATCCAGCCCTCAGTTGAGTTAAAAAATGATACAATCACTTGTTAATTTGAGTTTTTTTGTGTTAAATGTGGATCTATTGGATGTGATGAGCATGACAGGTTTCGAGGATTTATTTACACTCAAATATATATATATATATATATAAATAATATGTGAAATTTCACTTTATCACATGTATGAAATCATACAAAAGATTATCATCAGATACATAAGATTATCGTTGGACGATATGTAGATTTAATCTTTAAATGGAATATAGAAATGCGATTCACTGAGTACTAATGTACGATTCCGTTTGAGTACAATTACATTACTGCCCAGATACATTCCTTCACTAGCAATGAAAATATTGCCATCCATTTTAATTCCGTGTTAGTCAATGTGAAGAAATGTAGGATCCACTTACAATACACAATAATTATATAAGAAACAAAGTTTCTAACATAATGCTGATCTTATTTGTGTGAGTTTGCAATTCAATATATAATATTATCAAGACTTGAATATTCATTAAATGATTATCATAAAAGTTATTTAAGTCTTGAAAGCATCATATATTGAATTGTAAACACACAAATAAAATCAGCATCAAGTTATAAACATTGTTTCTTATATTATTATTGTGTATTGTAAGTGGATCCTACATTTCTTCACATTGACTAACACGGAATTAAAATGGATGGCAATATTTTCATTGCTAGTGAAGGAATGTATCTGGGTAGTAATGTAATTGTACTCAAACGGAATCGTACTTTAGTACTCAGTGAATCGCATTTCTATATTCCTTTTAAAGAATAAATCTACATAACGTCCAATGATAATCTCATGTATCTGATGATAATCTTTTGTATGATTTCATACATGTGATAAAGTGAAATTTCACGTATATAAATATATTCGAGTGTAAATAAATCCTCGAAACCTGTATGGCTCATCACATTCAATAGATCCACATTTAACACAAAAAAGCTCAAATTAACAAGTGATTGTATCATTTTTTAACTCAGCTGAGGGTTGGATGAATTCGATTTTTACTTGGATTAATTTTAACTTGACTTGGATTAATTTGAAGTTAAAAAGGTGTAGTGACAATCAATTTCTTACAATAGTACGGATATTTTTAGTTCTACATAAATCAGAGAATGTTGGAACAAACAAAAAGCTACATTAATCCGTTTAGTATCATATTTACTTCAAGTTCATGAAAAAAGGTCTCATGCAACATAATGAAACATTCTCTCTATTCTGAAACGGTGAAATAATTTCCTATTGCGTTTTTTCGCACAAATAAAATTCTCATTCACTGTAAATCAATTCTCATTCACTGTAAAGTAACCGTGTTCCTTTGGAACTCAATACGAGTATAAACGAAAAATTTTCACTCCAAACCACAACGCAACCTCAAGCTATGTCAAATGGCCATGACTCGGGATGTGTTGACGGCCACTGGTAGCGATACCGAGATCTTTTGGTGGAGGTGAGGACTGGACAAGGTTGTTGCATTCCTGGACGAGTTACGGGCACCGGATCCTGCGAGCCTGTTCTGCTCAAGTAAGAATACATGCAATGAATTTTTATCAACAAATTTAACACATTTTTTATATGATGTTAGTATAACTATTGCTTTGATGAGCATCGATGGCATAGGTAGACACAACTTCATAACAGTGTGATTAACCTGTAGGGTCAGATTCGCGGTCATGCTGAAGTTCAATTATTAATTTTCATTAATAATTTATTCTTACGCTTAACATTAAGATTCTCTTAACCACAACTTACGCGATCCAAAAAAAGCAAGGAGAAGAGACAAACATTTAGTAGATTAAATTAGATTATTAGTTAGTATAAGCCTCCCTATCCGCAACAAAGGCGATCTAAAGAGAGGAAGGTAGAAGGCACCATCTAGTATGAAGTTAAAGGAACATGGAATCTATGCAGAAAAGGCACAGAAACAGTAAGATGAGAAAGAAGTTCATGAAACAAGATCAAAGTTCAAGAAGAAAGTCGTAGGTGGTAAAACACAGGACAGCAGTGAACCGAAAAAAGATGGTCCGTAACAAAACAAACACCTATTCTATTAAAAAAAACCTACCTAACTCTCGGCTCGGGCCCTCACATTGTCCCCCTGGGAGCGCTAATTCCCATAGATACAACAGCTGTATCCCCCAAAGGGGACAAACATTTAGTATCGACTGTTTAAAACACTGAGCTTATGCACAAAGTGATTCCCAGCAAGGGTACCCTGCACATTGAAACAGCAGGTTCGAATTGCAATAGAAAAAGAAAAGGCATAAAAGTCAACGAAGAGGATATGCAAACTAAAAATCAAGGTGGTCGCGAAAGAAAGAAGTCTCAAGGGCCTATCAATACCTGAGATAACCCAGCAGTATCCTTTTGCCTTTTTAATGCCTCCTACAACTTATGCTGTGAATTGTTTGATCTGCTAAGAGATCAGCTGATCAACACTGAACCTTGATCAGCTGATCAACGCAACCTGGAACTAGAAAGGGAAGTTTTGCTTTATAATGAAATTTAAATTCTTTTTTCATGAATGATACAAAGGAGACTGTTTGAATAATTAAGACTTTATACTGAATAGGTAAGTTTGTTGGGTACATCATGAGTGCTGTAAATTTCACTATCATCGTTAGACGGAGTATAATGCTGAGAGCTGAGTGTACCTTGAATTAAGAGCTGGGTAGTAAAAACCTAAATTTTCTGATCAAGTATTCAATCACAGTTGTACAGCTAATGACTTCAACTCCAACTTAGGGTTATATCAATTTGAATTTTACTTGGATTAATTTAACTTTGGCTTGAATGAAATTGATCTTGACTTGGACTAAACTGAACTTGACTTGAATTCATTTGAAGTAGGCTTGGATTCTCCGAACTTGACTTGGATTAATTTGAATTTGACTTGGATTAATTCGAAGTGAAAAGGTGTAGTCTGAAGACGAGACCTAATTGTCACTTACTTGAGTTTTATCTTATGGAAAGTCGCGCAGCAGCATTTAGGATGGCAGCTATCGAAACCGTAGCAACTTGCAAGCCCGACTGCTATGTCAGCGTCCTTCAAAAGCGTAGACCTCTTCTCGTTCTGCCACAAGTCTCTCGCATGTGGCTGGACCCAAATGTTTGGACCGTCGAAGATGATCATCGGTAATGGCTCCTGGGTAAAAAAAGAAAAATTTTAGTATGTGTGTCACTTATAATCTTGAGAAATTGGACCTGAATACAATAAAACTTTTATAATTTAGTTTGTTTAAATGCTTGCTTGGTCGTTTGTAAGTTTATTGGCATACATGATATGCTTTTGAGAATAATGTTCGACTACATTTTCAGTCGAGGAAATAAATTTGCGACGAAATAAATTTCCTCGCATTGTAGTACGAACATGATGGGTTCAAGTACTCATTTCTCTAGAAATTCATGTCTCTAATTTCGTCCATATGAAGACTGACTTAATGGATAATTACTTGTTAGGATTTAACATTAGGTAAATTTCTATTAGAAAAAATTCATCTCCAAGACAGCAGCGAAATCCAGAATTCCTTTCATTAGTGTAAGTAATTTAATCTCTACTCTGCACGCCAGCTCTACAATGAAGGAATAATTATCAAATTACAACAAATGATTTTCTCTTTTTCCATATGAAATTTTTGCCTTCACTCATGCGTTCGCTTGGACTTTACCAACTGCCTTCAGAAGACAAATGTTTCATTTTCATTTCTTATTAATAATAGAGAGACAAAAACTGCCAAAGTAACAATACAATGAAGTTCTTACCTTTTTACTTGTCTTCACAGGGCGAGGTATGGACCCCTCACAAGACACTTGTAGTATTCCAGCTGCATAAATCCATGAGATTACCTCGCAATGTATCGATGATATTCATCTCAGTGATTCCCACGAATTCAACGCATATCTGAAAAAATTAAGGTTATATGTTATTATACATGTACATGACAAATAAAAAAAATACTCTAGCATGATTTTTTCCTTACCTAGAGAGGTGTCGTCTTACAATTATTGATTTTATTTTCAACATCACAATGTGGAACATTCGATAGCCAAAATTTTCATTTTGTGGACGACCTTCAACGCTCGACTGCCTTCGCTTTGTGCGGAATTCCCGTAGCATAAGTACTGAAACCCAATGTTAAAATTCACAAATTTTTACCATTACTTCATTCCAGTTACTCTGGAACATAAAAATGCTGACAGTAACTTTATACTGTCAGACACAATTATTGGTTATAAATTAATACTAAAGTACTTCTTACAACATACCTATTCAAGCTAATATACTCTGCACTATGGTTATTATTCATTTATCTGTATAGAAAACTGAAAAATACAATCCACATCTTCTTGTCCAGATCAACTTTTGATTTGATAGATTTTCTCAAAGTTTCAAGAATTTCTAATCATGAATTATTAATTGCTTAAGCAAACTGAAAACTCCATGTTCAGCATAATTGTTGCTTTGATTATCTATATATAAACAGCATGAACTCGGCTGTCACATATCTTGTAGTAAATCAAAACATTTATTTTGAAGATAACAAAGAAGTTAATTCTACTTTTCTTCATTTTGCATGAAAAAATCCTCTGTAGCCTGAACACATTTAAGGAAATTGTAGACTAACAAAGATTCAATTGCCATTGATCATCAAGAACTCTTGAGTTGAAGTTGTGCACAATTATTTCATTTCAACAAACTTTTCTAAGGACAGTCTTTTCATATCCTATTCTGTAGGTATATATCCTGGAGAGGGCTGCTATAAAGTCATTATTTTTAAATATTTACAATAATAATCACCTTTACAAAAACATCCAACTATAGAAAATTAATAGAAATACTTTCACGTGCAAACAAAATACTTGATTCTGTTTAGGTCCTATATTACGCTTAAGTAAAAGTCTTTCTTTCCCATACTTACTAATCAGGAAATGGTACTGAACTTGAATTAGAAGAAAAACAATTTTCAATAATTTATATACCGTTTACAAAAGTTAATAACCTAAAAATTAATATGGGCTAATCCATTCATAAATTATAATAAAAATTTCATGAAGAGAAAATTGAAGCACTAATAATGAGCAGTAGTACTTACATGAGTTTTTGTCCTTGATTGAGTGAACTCAAAACCTCTGGTTGATGGAGATGGCGCATTCCAAAAAAAGTTGAAGGAATGAGAAGCCGAAGAATACTTATATAAAGCCATTAATGGGCTATCAATGCTCTGTTTAGTTGAATAATATTCAAGTGAAGCTATATATCTGGACTTGCACGAATAGAGGGAACACTGTTTGTAATTCATTTTTAAATGCTGGAAAAAATATCAGAAACTCTTAAATTAAATTAGGATATATTTCAAGAACATACCAAAATGAGTATAAAGTAGGGTCTTAGTAAAAAGCAAGCAAAAAGAAAAAGTTAGGCTATCCAACATTATAGCTATAAAGAAAATAATAATTGTAAAAAAATTAAAACCATGATTTCACCAGGTTCTTTTAGTGCAAATGACTTTAGCCTAGTCCAAAAAGACAGCTAATAGTTTTATACTTGTTTGGTTTTCTTCAAAGCTATTTTTTCAAAAATCAAATACCCATTGTTAAATAAATTAATGAACATGAACTATCATAAGCATGGTTGGATAAATGAATTTCCCAAAGTAAGATACATATACCGTGGCTGCGTTTAAATGAATTTTCGAATCAATGATAGCTTAGTTTCCTGTGAAATGACATCTTATTTGATTTTACCTAATCATAATACTGTTGCTGATTATTCATTCATTACTTTCAACGTAATAAATTGATTTCAACTGCAGATGTTAATCCATGTACACATGAAACTAAAAAAAATGGTTTTGAATTTCTTCCCTGTTCCATTTCATTCTAATTAATTACTTCTTCACACATTTGCATCATTGAAAATTAATAACAGGGAATTCAAATCCATTTATTCAAATGCAAACATAAATTATTGCACTTTTTCTTCTGTAAACGATCAAGAAAATCGAACTGTCAAGAACGCGACCTTGAACTTGAACGCCAAGGTCGCATAACGACGTTTAAGATGAGTCGCCAGTAATCTAACAACTTATGAGCCCGTACTTCGGCAAATGTATAAAACAATCACATCTCACGCTCAAATCTAAATCCTCTAGAAACGGAATGAAATCAAAACATTAATCAGGCTTCGGAACGAATGATTTTCAGGTTATCATCATGAAGCGAATGAACTAACCCAGGTACAAATAATGGCGGGCAGATATGAAGCCGCCACACTGCTGCGTAATTGAATGCAATATGTTATAAAAAGTACAGAAGTACATATGGCTTTTATTATACACCAAACAAATCCCTCGGAACTTGAATAAGACCACTAAGAAAGTGGACTCCACTTTCTTACGAAACTACGCTTGATATGGGAGGTTAGCGGATTACACTTGCACGCGTGACCACTCGCAATGACACCCTGACAAATACTAATTAATCATGCATGCAGCATGGATGATGAAGGCGAGGCCACGGGATCAGGGTTGCCAGATGCAGGGAAATTTCCCTGCTTTAGGGAAATTATGGGTCCCAGAGGGAAAAAGGGAAAAAACTTCGAAAAACGTATGAAAACAGGGAAATTTTGCTATGCGGCTTCATTTTTATGTAAAATTATATGTAAGTGATTAGCTACTTAGCATTTTGTGCTATGCTACTTATTATTTATAATTTTTAACATTTGTCGGACATGTTCGAACTTTGATACACGTATTGTACGCGTGCATACTGACTAGGAGCAATCAGAGACGCCAATGCATCGCAACCGCTCAGCGCCAGTTCAACTTCACGCGGTTCACGCTTCACAGAGTCACATATCCTAATCATCACAGTTGCATTGGCCATCGTAATGATTGTAGTAAGAGGAAATTGAAGAGACGCGCTTCAGCATTACTGAAATTTTTGAAGTGAATTAACGTAATATGAAGAGCAGTGGAATGAAACCCCACAATCAAAAGTAAGACGTTAACGTTTAATTCATACTCAAAAGTACATAGAGTTGTGGGAAACTGAAATGAAATTCATAGGGTGGCTCAGTAAAAATTAAAAAGGAGCAGAATATTTTCAATGTAAATTATGTGATGTAAATAGATGGAAAAGCTGGCTGATCAGAGATTGAAAACCATGCGGAAATGACAAATACAAAAGATGTAGAAATTAGAAAAACAACAAGAAGTTCTTTGAATACGTAGAACGGCAGTAAACGAAGAAAAAATACACAAGTAGAAGAAGGTGAAATTAGACTTGTTGCATTTTTATATGAGCATAATCTTCCGCATTCTAATGTTGAACATTTAGTCCCAGTTGTGAAAGCAGCTTGTCCTTATTCGGAGATTGCGAAAGGTTTCAAATGTGGTAGGACTAAGTGTATTGCAATGGTGAAGAATGTTTTAAGAGGCGAAGTGAGTGATAATATTTATGAGCTCTTGAAGAATCATTATTTTTCTCTGATAACGGATGAATAAACATATAAACGAAATACAAAGTATTTGGCATTGGTGGCAAGGGTTGTTAAAAAAGATGTTGTTAAAGATCCATTTTCGACTATCATTCCACTTATCAGTGCTACAACATGTTTGCATGGAAAAATAAAAGAGCTACTCACTGAAATAGGTATACTCTATAAAAGGAATATGATTCTATGTATGTACGTATGTATGTTTAAAGAATCTACGAAACAGGGAAATTTTTAGTCAAAAAAGGGAAATTTGAGACTAAAACAGGGAAATTTAGGTTAGACCATCTGGCAACCCTGCACGGGATATCTCCGTGAGCTGCGGTTGCTTCTCACGAAGTTGAAAAGAGCACAAATGAGCTATTTACTTCAGTACTTGATTAATAGATCAGTGATCGACAAACTGAAGATAATTTCACTCATCATGCGCTATTTCTTAATAGTTTTCATTCTAGCAAGCACTTCATTTTCTTCGTAGGAAAGGCCATGTCTAATTTAACAGCATAATTCTACTGAATGTATTAGTTAATTTATTACACCGACAAGCTTGGGTCGCAAACAAAAGTGTTGCAGTATATATATTTCATAGTGAGTTCCTTCTAGTATATCGGCATTAATATTCTGCATTTTAGTTATTAACACGTTCACCGCGTTTTTTGCGGTTGTTAAAGGTTGGTTTGGTTACGTTGCAAGTGGCAGAATTGGGAAATAGATTACACTGCTTGAATACATTTTATACTTCCTGAGATAAGTGAGAAATACAAATGCATGATAACATTTTTCACCTTGTAAAATAACAATTTTTATTTTGAAAAGATCTTGATACAGGTAAACTGTCAATAATTTATACGGGTATGCGAATAAGTAATTTACTTAGTGGTACACATAGTACTAAAACGCAAGAAACGTGTCACTTGAAATGAAAATCTTATATCATGGAATGAACTGAATAAATGCGTTCATGCATGCAACAAACGTACACAATAACTCAATATTTTTCTAAATGACTCTTATTTGCCGCATTAAGTACGAAAAGTGAAAGAAACTGGACATATATTTGCCCACATTTGGTTGTTACGACTTATTAATTGAACGTTTTCTTGAAAATATGAAATTTGAATCAACAAAACCCCCGAACAGGCAACTGATACTTTATTTTCTTCCTGGCCGTGACTTTACATTCTCGCCCGACCTGTGAGTGCGTCAAGGTTGACACACCTGGGTGTGTCAAGATTTCTCTGAGTGCAGTAAAACATGACCTTGGCATGCAATCCCTAAAAGAGAAACATTGACTGTCAACTCATGTCTATACCTAGTGTGAATAAAGATTTCAAATAAAAGATGCAGATAAGATAGAACTCATGAACTGTGCTTCTGCGCAAAATTAGTAAAAACAGCACTAGCTTAAAAAACACATGAGACGGCTGCAGTGAATTGCCAAACAGAAAATGTGGGCCAAATAACGTTGATAATTTAATTGTATATGGAAAAAAGATTTTTGATGCAGCAATTTACCTTGGGTGATTGACTGACGACTCACCACACTTGACTCTACATATTAAAAGCCACAGGTGATATATATGGTTATAAATTGTAACCTGACATGGCTGCGTGCAAGACTTCGTTTTTTAGTTCTGGACATCACCGAATACTGATGCAAATTAGAAATAGAGATGTTCATTCATAATAAAAAATTGCAACAGTAGTATTAACTACCTAATAGATATCTCAACTAACCTTCATTGGGAGTAAAGCTCAGTTTCCGTTTGCTGTTGACTGTTGTTCTGGGTAGATTGTTCTTTTGTATACGAGAACTTCGTTGGACACCGCAATATTACAGCTGGCCTTGCGTAACTCTTCTCGGTGATGGCTCAGCTTCAGAAGAACTGGAAGCCAAATTATGGCTTCAGAAGAAGTGGAAGCCAAATTTTCCCTTTTACCTAGCTACTGAAAATGTTCTCAAATATCACTGTACAGAAAAAGATATGGAATTAAACAACATTGAATGACATCTATGTTATGATGTTTATCACTGTCAAAAAATAATAAAATAAAACAAATAGTCTATAAATATACTAAATTTCACAGAAAAGGGGTATCAAAACTATAATCTATAGAATTGTTATGCAAACACATAGCTAGTTATCTAGGTACCAACTGCACAAATTTACTTGAATTTTCTTATCGGCATGCTTCACAGCTTCCACACTAAATGGTGATCTTTAATAAATCAAAATGGATACAAATTAGACATATATAAAGTAAACATTGTTTGTCCGGTCTGCAATTATAACCAATAATTTAAAAATTCCTTGTTAACAACTGAATGCTCACTTAGTCTTATGGTGAGCCACATTCAAGAAAGGGGGAAACTTTTCTCCAGATTTCTGGAGAGTCTTGCATATTTCTCCCCAGATTTCTAAACTTGCATAATTATTTCCTTAAGGCTTGTTAAAAATGAAGATAGCTCACAGTTCTTGCAGATTTAATATTGTAGTGTTTTGCACCTACTTTTCCATCCAAATATCTGGGGAGATCTGCCACATTTTTGAATGTGGATGGCAGGCCCTATGTTAGAAAAAAAAATGGTATGCAAATAATGCGAGCTCATTTCTAATTTCCATCAATAATGGAATTTAAATGAATGGAAATTAATTACGTACACAAAATAATCTTTTACACAAGTACAGTTCTGATCAACAAAATGAAAGACAGTCATGTTCAAGTCACTAATAATCAAGTGGTTCAAGTCATCATTACATTATAACTAGGATTTCGCAGGCCAAGCAAATTTAACTGCACAGCTAGTTAGCATCTCGGCCTCTCGGCCTAAGCTAAACTAGGCCTATCAATACATAGTTAGCAGGCCAGTACTCGTACAGTTCTGACAAGTTATAACTACAAAGTAGTGCAGGGTCTAATAAGTGCTTATAAACGTAAAATTAAAATCATTAACCATTTCCTTCTCACATAGAATTTGGATGAACTATTTCACAAGTTGTCAGTTTTACTAATGTCACTCAAAGATCATAGTAATCACTGGAGTCACGGAGCGAAAACTGCGGCGTGTTTAGAAAATAACTGCAAGAGCACAAAGAAAAGATTTTAAAAAATGACTGCCGCCACACTGCAAACAAGCTAAATAGGTACTCTTAACGTCACAGAATTGATTAAAATGATGCATACAGAGGCAAAACCAGTACTCACGACTGAGTATGATATAATTCTATCAACTGTATTTTAACGCACTATGTAAATTCTTTATATTATTTTCAGAAAAGTGGAATTGGTATCACAATGAGGACGATTACCAAACAGAAGCAGCACTGAAGATTGACTGAGGTAACTAGCTATCGTGCAACGGGGCGGCCGGCTCGCATAAACCGCACCTCGTTTGAGGCTACTTTGAGCGAGGTTTAAACCTGTATGAAACGGACCAACGGAGCGAATTGTTTTATTTTCTGTTGAGTTGCGTCAAATTTTGACATAAATATTTTTTATGTGATGACAAAAACATACCTATGTGCCTTTTTTTATTCATACATCAAATAAAAGCCACATACATTCGTTTTGATTAGAATACTGCTTCCTGTGACATCTGGCAACATTAGAGAACAGTTATCAACTTCCTTACCAGATTAAAAATTATGAAATCATGCTTCGAAGAAACTAAAATGAGTTTATTCTTTATCAATAGTGAATAACTCGCATATTCAAGTAATAAAGCAAGAAACCGTTGAACTTTTAACGAAATGAACAACACGCTGATGCTGAAGAAAGTGTTAGGGAACTACTAGCAACTTTCATGTTACTACCTACGTATCGTTAAATTACTATACTTAAATAAAAAATCATGATGACAGCAGTTACATTAAAATGACCCACCATCTAAAAATCGACCAGATTTTCAAAATGTGTGTTTAGTATTATTGTAAACTTCGGTGTTTTGGGAATTGACAGGCGATGCTGCACTGCTGTGGCTGGCCGGCAAACCCCTCCCCCAGCCCCCCGAAGTTGAATGACTCACGCAGCTTGTCGCGTCTCAGTTTATGACTATTAACTGAGTTGCTGGCTGATGTGCAACTATTTACAGCTAACCATAGCCTTGGTGGCTGTTGCATTTCAACTAATCACAGATGCCGTTTTATATGTTTAGAGGCCGGATTGGGTAGCATAGAAGTCATTACAGTCTGATCTGATTATACAACTATACATGCATCAATAAAAAAGAGAGAAACAGGAAAATGGTATACAACATTTTTCAATAAAATTTATTCTCGAGACTGTGAAAAACTCGTAAAAATTGGACGTTTCGAGCCTTCGCTCATCATCAGCAATAGGTACAAATTCGAACGTCCAATTTTTTCCAGTTTTTCAAATTCGAAACGTCCAATTTTTACGAGTCTTTTCACAGTCTCGAGAATACATTTTAAGGAAAAATGTTTTTTACCATTTTCCTGGTTCTCTTTTTTATTGAAAATTCGAAAATACCGAAATAGCTGCTTCGAATACATGCATCATTAGTATCTTTTGCTATACTAGAAATTCAAGCATATTATTATCAGAAGAAGGCAAGTTGGCCTGTGAGAAAATAAATACCGTAATCCGAATATAGGAAAAAATACAATAAATAAACCTTGACCATCATGTCTTAAATGCCATACAGTTAGTTATTGTTTTATTCTCGTGAATACACTACGACAACACTAATTTTAGACAGTTAACTTTTGTACGGTTCCACCTATGTTGAAAATATTACAGCTAGCGATGTAAAACAATACTTTTCATATCTTTAACCCCGATGTACTCTTTGTGCCAGTACTATTAGCGCAAGTAAGAAATATCATGACCATTTTGTGTTTTGTGATAGCAAACATTATCGTTGGGACACCTTACATAGGGATGAAAGATCGGATGTGGGCTTTCACCGGATGTAAGATATAAACAAATGTGAAGCGTAACCAAATGCAGAGGCATGACCGGATGCGGGGCATCACCGGAAGAGGGAGTGAAGTGTTGTCGGATGGGCGAAAGGAATTTTTTGATTTTGGAGTTGATAATTTATTAGAAAAAATAAGCTCCATTTCCATTTCCGGGCACCACAGATGAAGTACTAGTAATTGTGGAAAGCAACCTCATTCCCCTGCATGGAACTAACAGTTGTGATGCTCATTTTATTCGACAGGAATAAGTAAGATCAATATTAGAATGACTTAGCGCACGTACAATAAGATAAATTTTCACTTCCTTGCAAAAATTTCAGAAATTGAAACTTAGAAATTGAAACACAGAAACTGAAACTTAGTGCCGCCCTCCAAATGCAAACGATCCTCTTATACATATTATTGTTTATTTTTAATTAACTTGTGCTTCTCCCTAAATCCTGTTTCGACAACTTTCATGTGTAGTACGATAACCATGTATGAATAGCAATTAAGGATCTAAATCATATGTTCCAACACTTAACATGGGTATTACGATAACCATGTATAAACAGCAATTAAGGGTTTCTCTGTTAAGGTATTTGAATGCATTTTTCGCTTTCATTTTTCAATATTTGTGCGTACTAATGAAAATGTTTTTCAAATGAGCGTCGCGAGGATTGTGCTCTTTTAGTTCAAAATCAGATTAGGCAAGGAAAGGAACTCAATTTTGTTCTACTTTTCTATCAATCATTTTGTTTCAACATTCTACACGGGTATTACGATACCAATGTGTTATAATCATTTAAGGATGTTAATGTTAAGGTGTTTTAAAAACCAATGTATCGACATTTCATGTTTGTACTTTATTGGAAATAAAATGTTTTTCTTCTTCTTTTCTTTTCTTTCTATGGACTTTTTATGAGCGACATATGGGTCACTTTTACATGTGATGACATTTCTTCCAGTAAACATATCATATTACGCGTATGTTAAGCATAAACATACCAATAAACATACCAAATAACAATATAAAAATCCAATAAACATACCAAATAACTGCCGTGATTTTTAATAGGGAATTAGACAGAAACATAGTTTTTAATGACTTGCAGTGTTTTAGTACAAAAATGCTAGGAGCATTTTTGTTTAAGATAATGATTTTTTACTGTTTTAAATTTCTGTTGGCTTGTTTTTTCTGACAGTAAAAAATAAGGAAGAATATCAATATTGTTCTAAAAAGTTTTCCTTTGAGCAATTGGTTTTTCTGTCCGTTTCAGTTGAAACAAAAATTATTCGAAAATAAAATAAAATTTGCTTCATAGTAAAAAAATAACAATTAAAATGGGTTAATTTAAAGCGGAAATATAATCAATTAAAAAATCGGTGACATTTTGGTGGGACACCCAGTGTAATGACTAAAAGAAGTGCGTCAGCATTATGTAATTACTACATCGGTGAAGAGTCTAGAAATTGCAGTGTGCACCATTTGTGAATCAAATATACGACGAAGAGCGACTGGTACATCTCAGAATACTTTCTCATCTAAATCTTCATGGGGCCATCTAAAATCGAAAACAAATGATCAATTCCTGGAAGCTGAAGAAAATCCAAACAAAGAAAAAGAGTTGAAAAATAGAAACCAAACGAACAAGAAGAAAAACTATATTGAAAACAAACAAAGAGAGTTTAGGTTGCAGCAGTGACAAAACATCCGATTGTAGCAAGTTGTCTTCGTCTACTGGCAAACGGCTGACTTTAAAAGAAACATTTACTCAATCCTAAAAGTGGGAGCCAAATAATACTGACCAAATACATAGAGAGAAATTGTTAATTTACTGGCGTTGTGACGCGCTCAACCATTACGACCCCGTGGAAAAGGAAACTTTAATGAATTTTGTAGGGTTTTTCAATAAAAAGTTTCGAGTTCCAGCAGAGAGGGTAATTAGAACATGACTAATTCCGGACCTCAATATCCAAATTCAGTTTGCCATTTCAGAAGATATACAAAGCAATTTAATTTAAGAAAAATTGCGTTTTCTCAATAACTACTGATATTTAGACATCTCCAAGTCGAGATTCTTTCATGTCAATAACCGCGCACTGGATTATAATTACACTGGATAGTAGTATACACACTGCTTTATCTTCTCAGTGACTGCATGTTTTTCAGGATTCCAATGAAATCGCAAATCTCTTGAAAAATCGTTTTAAATCTAATTAAAAAACACGTGAATTTTTTACGTATGTGTAGCCGGGCACACTACGCTTTATTCACTTCAATAATCCAAGTCAAGTTCAAATTCATCCAAATCACGTTCCAAGTTAAGTTCAAATCAATCCAAGTCAAATTAAATTAATCCAAGTCAAGTTTAAATTAATCCATGTCAATTTCAAATGAATCCAGCCCCAAGTTGAGTTAAGAATCCACATAAACACTTGTTAATTTGAGCGTTTTTGTGTTAAATATGTACCTATTGGATGTGATGAGCAAAAAAAAATGTTTTTCCTTTCAGCTAGGAATACATAACATTTCTGCAATATAAAAACAAGCTGACGTAAATAGTGCTAAGTCTCCAGCATCAGGAGGCAGAGTGTGATTCAGATCTTTGAGCAGCGTAACAGATTGATGTCAATTATCAAAAGTTCGTATTATACTACACATTAAAGTTGTTTTACAATTTTAAATTAATGGCAGTATGCATCCATTCAAATAATTATGTTCAAAGGTACTTTTATGTTAAACACACATAGTAGTATCGAGGGTTTATTTACACTCATATAAAGATTTACATGCGTGAAATTCCACTTTAAAACATATATGAAATCATATATGCATGCAATTACAAATGATTGCCCACTCGACGATGTGTAGATTTAACCTTTAAAAGAAATATTCAAATGCGATTCACTGAGTACTTATGTACGATACCATTTGATTACAATTCATATGAGTACATTACTTCACAGATACAATCCTACAATAGCAATAAAAATTGTGTAATCCATTCAAATGAATAGGCATAGGTAAATATATCATCTCTATCGATGAAACAAATTGAACATTCTTTTTACAAAAATCATTTGAACAAGCGAAAATAGACTTCGTCGCTATATTTCTCTTAAAGGTTAAATCTACAAATCGTCTAATGGCAATCTTTCGTAGTTGCATGCATATATGACTTTATATATGTGATAAAGTGGAATTTCACGCCCATAAATCTCTATTTGAGTGTAATTAAGTACTCTATAAGTGTATATTACAATGTGTACGTGCATGTGTCGCATAAAATTGCCTTCGAATATAAATTGTAGGCGCCGAAGCGTCTCGGCCGCCTACTGGGCCCCGAACATAAACTGCCACCCTGGGCAGGGCTCAAGGGGCGACGTTTTTCGTTTACCGCACGTTACACATGTCTTAATTTGCTACCATGGATCTCAAAAAACTCAATTCGAGAGTATAAGCAAGTGTTGCAAATTTTATTGGCATGTCTGAAAGAAAAAATACACAAATCATTTAATTACAAAAATGAATAAATATACGAATAGTCTGAGAAGGAACTACACAATTACACCAGTCATTTGATAAGGAACAATTCCCGCATGCACAAAAATTAAACATTATCGATTGCACAAAGCATTATCTACTTCATTTCAGGATCATCCGAATTATTGACTCAAGATACAAGAAATCACATAAGAACAGAAACTGTTTTTTCGGTAGATAATTTATCGACTGAACTATCGAGAAATGTGCCACGCAGCCGTATAACTCAGCAACGCAACAGGAGACTGATAGGAGACTAGTCAGTAACGCTCGGGATGCTAATCACCACTCATAACGATAACTACACCAATTCAGATACAATCAGCTTGTAATATTTCACCACTATCTTACGAATTAACTTTCTTCTACCTAGATACATTTCAATGCTCCTGCTAAATACGAACAAATGGGAAGAAGGAAAATACTTTTCAGATACTCATAACCTATCGGTAACGAGGACAACGAAGGTAACAAACAGAAGAGGGAGCAGCGGGGCACACCGACTACAGCCAGCTTAGACCGCGCTATAGCTCGCGCTGCGATGTACATGGCATGGCGCCCGGAGCGGCCAATCGGCGGTTACATTCCCCCCAAAATTTATCAGTACAGGTATGAAAATTTTACACAAAGAAGTTCAAATCTTAACGGTTACTTTGGCACCTATGAGGCATACTAGGTGGTCCAACGATTCAAAATCATTGCTGATGACGCAGCGTAGGTACGTTACCAACAATTTTATATAAAAAAAGATATCGAACGTTTTTATTCAACTTCGATGTTAACACAGAATCATACACAGAACAGCGTACAGGCATGGTTGTAAACAAGAATTAAGAGTTCTATTTGCATCTAACTTTGACACATCACTACCTTTCAAGGTATATTTATTTCACGCAACATCTAATTGCAAGGTAACAGAACAAGCTTTGAAATGGGCCTGTGCAACAGAACAGAGGCGAAATTATTAAGGTTCGAATCTCTACACCTAGAGACCAACACACTAGCGGACCTTACCAGACCCTTCTTATCAGGAAAGGTTTGGATTACTCTACCTAGGGGCCAATGATTTCTAGGTAGTGATACGTCGCACACCAGAACGATGTCGTCAATCTTTAATGAAGATTTTACGTGCGGCCATTTCTGCCTTTGATTTAACAAGACAAGATATTCTTTACGCCAGCGATACCAAAAGATATCAATTAGGTACTGAACTTGGCGCCACCTACGCCTAAGGTAACAATCGTCCCTTTTGAAGACTCCAGGCGGAAATGTTACTCCTGAATTGAACAGTAGGACATGATTAGGCGTTAGTACATTCATATCATTAGAGTCGTCGGATGCACGAGTCAAAGGCCTATTATTAAGTATACACTCTACTTCACATAGTATGGTTATAAAATCCTCGTCGCTACATTTTATCAGCTGCTGGCGAAAACACGTGCCGAGCACTTTGCGTATTGATCTTATTTCCCTTTCAAACGCTCCGCCAAAGTGAGATGCTGCAGGAGGATTGAATTTCCAGGTTATAGACCTTTGCTTCAGCCAGTCTTCAATATTGTTTTGATTCCATTCTTCTATCGATTCCCTGAGTTCTCGCTCACCGGATCGTAAGTTCGTGCCGTTGTCGCTCGTAATCGAGGTTACGTTGCCTCTTCGACAAATGAATCTTCGTAGCGCTTGAAGAAAGGAATCTGTGTCCAGGGAATAGGACATCTCCAAATGAATAGCACGGCTTGCCATGCAGGAAAAGACCACTCCGTACCGTTTACATACCTTCCTTCCATTAAGAATTTCGAACGGCCCAAAGAAGTCCACGCCCACATGAGTAAACGCCGGAAGGTCCCCCGTTATTCTCTCTACGGGTAAATCTGACATTTGTTGCTCCATTTGCTTAGAATGATATCTTCTGCAGCTAAAGCAATTGTTGATCACCTTCCTGACCAAGGCATTACCTCTAATAATCCAGTACTTCTCTCTCAGAGAAGCCAATGTAGTTTCTCTTCCAAGGTGCCCTACTTTGCAGTGGACTGAGCGTACGAGCGACTCCACAATCGGAGAAGAAGGAGGTAGAACAACAGGGTGTTTATTTTCGTAGGAGGCCGAGGAATTGCCAAAACGGCCACTTACTCTGAGCAAACCAGAAGCGTCCAAGAATGGGTTCAGTTTTCGCATGGGGGAAGATTTTGTTACGTTATTCATAGTAGTTAGTTCACTGATCTCTTTTTGGAAATGCTTCGTTTGAATATACTTTACGATAGCTACTTCTGCTAAGTCCAAGTCGTCGACCGTCACCTTTTTGTTCAATTGGCACGAGCCGAAACGGAGGAAGTTCTTAAACTTTAGCATACAAGCTATTCGAACTTTCAGTTTGTACCAGTTTGACGTTGCGTTCATAAGGATATCGAGAGGAGTATCAGCGCTGCTTAGGGTTACGGAGTGACACGCTACAGTAGCTACTTCTTCCTCTAATGATATTGAGCTGCATGGTTCAACAGGAAATGCTGCCGATACATTGTTCAAGAAGCCAGGGCCACTTGCCCATAAATGCGACTGAGCAAGGTTCCCCCCGCTGGTGCCACGACTAACCAAGTCCGCCGGGTTATCGTTAGTGGGTACATAACGCCAGTCGTTCGGGTCGGTATAGTTTCTAATGAAGCATACTTTATTACTCACAAAGCGCTTAAAGCGTTTATCATCAGTTTTAATGTACCCTAGTACTGTAGTGCTGTCGCACCAAAAGTATAATTTAGAAATTTCGTAGGTCAGTTCGGTACGGAGCTTATTCGCCAATTCTACGCTCAACTTTGCGCCGCAGAGTTGAATTCTCGGGATCGTTTTGAGGGTAGAATTATTCAAAGGCACGATACGCGATTTACTAGCAACGAGCGACGCGGATACCGTGTCGTCGTCGTAAACAAATCTCAGATAAGTGCAAGCGCCGTATGCAATTTCGCTTCCATCGCAAAACGTATGCATTTCGATGGTGCTAGGAGCTTTAGGCAGCATAAAACACCTAGGTACACTTAACTTCTCTAAAGCGTCAATATCCTTCAGCCAAGCAATCCAAATTTCAGTCATTGAATCAGGCAGGGGTTCGTCCCAGTGCAGTTTTTTCCTACACGATTCTTGGAACAGTTTTTTTGCTTTAATAAGAACGGGTTGTGCTAGACCGGTAGGGTCGTATACACAGGCCAGGAATTTTAACAATTTTCTCCTTGTCACAGGCAAGGATACGTTTGCATATTTAGGTTTGCTAATGCTCAATTCGTCTTTTCTCGTATCCCACAGCACGCCTAACGCGCGCTCACCGGAAGGGGCCTCACAGAGCGGAGAGACCGTAGAGCCGCAGGTTTGCACATGGTCGTTGGGGATACGATCAAATTCGCGCTCAACTAAGGGAGAATTATTACGGAATTTAGCAAGGTTAAAACCACCTATAGAAATTGTTTCCTTTACATCCTTCGTTAGGCTTATCAATCCTGTTTCCGTATCTTTGGATACCAAGAGGTCATCGACATAAAAGGATTTACAAATAGCTTCCCTAGTTTCCCGCGAACACCGACAGTCGCGAGCCGTTTGTTGCAAAGCAAAACTAGCGACGCTAGGGCTACTAGTGGCGCCAAATACATGGACGCGAAGGCGATACTCTGAGATTTCGCCACAAGAATCGTACCAAAAGAATCTGAGATAGTCAGCGTGGTGTTTTGGCACTCGTACCTGATAGAACATTCTTTCTATGTCCGCAATTAGGGCGAAAGTTCCCAGTCTAAATCTGAGTAGGACGCCTATCAGGTTGCTAGTTAGATCAGGTCCCTGCAATAGACTGGAGTTTAGAGAGACATCGTGATAAGGCAATGAGCAATCAAAGACTACGCGCAGAGTACCCTTTTGTTTATGGTAAACTCCGTGGTGAGTCAGGTACCAACTTTTACCGCTACTTGTTGACAGCTCATCAGCGGGAACCTGCTCTATGTGATTCTGCTCAATCATAGTTTGAAATGATGCTCTGTAGAGCTTAAAATATTGAGAATCTCGTTTGAATCTTTTCTCGGCTTGACAAAATCTATTAAAAGCTTGATTGCGATTACAAGGGAAATTAACGTCGTTTGTTTTAAAGGGCAATTCAATTTCATAATGCTTATTAGGCAATCTATTAATACTAGAGCCGACTTTATCAATAAATTTCAGATCATTTTGAGAGTATTTGTCGTCGGAGTGATCAACAAAATCATAAGCGAAGAGCTTCTCAATCTTTTCGTTAAGAGCATCAGCGTCTGTTACGGATATACGGTTACAAATCCTCCTGTTACTGCAACGGCCAACTGGACCGTTCACAGTCCACCCCAACAGATGACGGGATGCAAAGGGTTGATTACCTTCGCCTTTTGCGGTCTCCAACGACATTATTAGCGAGGGAACGTTCATTCCAATCAAAATATCTACGTCTACATTAACGAAATTAAATGCAACGTCTTTCAGATGCTGGAAACCCTTTACGTCATCGTATGTAGGAATGTCGTCTTTAGTGAATGGCCAGTTATCAGAACTCCTGGTGTACAAAACTGGTACAGTTACAGAAAATGTTCGATCAAGGTCTGATACTTCGAGGTTGTTAACAACACGAGTAGCAAAGGAACCATTTTTCCTCTCCATAGTCATGAGTTGAACACACGTCTGGTGAGTTTTTATCCCTAGTTTTGGCAGTATGCGCTCATTAACCCAACAATCGCTAGAACCGCTGTCTAATATCACATTCACAGTCAATTCGGCGTTGCTACCAATGACTCTCACCTTCGCGGGCAAAACGGGTGAAAGAACCTTCGTCGTTTGTCGGCCAGACAACCGGCGATTACAGAAGGTGGAGCATGACGTGGTCGTAGCAGGGTCTTTGGAATGGTCGTCTTGACCAGAATTTAGGAAAGACTCTCTCTCTATAGCAGGCGGTTGCCGCTTTGGAGGAGACCGAGCATGCATGACTGTGGGATGCGTTCCCTTACACTGGGAACAAACCAGCTTCTGTTGGCAGCTTCTGGACAGGTGGTTAGGTTTCAAACAAGCAAAACAAAGCTTATTACTGCGCACGAATGCAGACTTCTCTCGAGGTTTTCGCTTGAAGAAATAGCACCTTTCGAGTGTATGATTCCTTTTGCGACAGCATAGACAGTACGGTTCCTCGGGGGTGGCATCGTCGATTTTCGTTGATAGAATTCGTCGTTTCACAGGTGGTTTATTCTTCGCCCGGTTATCGGATAAGGTGCCGAATACTGGTTGTTTTAGTACAGCTACTTCCGATCCAATGAACTTGACAAGATGATTCAAAGTGATGGGGGTAGAGTTGTCTAGAAGCTCTTGCGTCTTGCGCCGCCATCGTTTCCTGAGTTCATAGGGCAGCTTTTCCGTAATTTTTAGTAGTTCAGCCGGACTCTGTAGCTGATTGCTAAAGGAGGAGCTATTTATGCAAGCCTGGCACTCCAAGAGAAGGATATACAGTGCCTGCAGGTCATCGGCGCATTCAGGTTTCACCTGAGGCCAAACCGTCAACTTTTCCAGGTAAGCGTTCGTAACCTTAAAGTCGTTTCCATATTCCTTCTCCAGCAAGTTCTTTGCCGTGGAATAAGCTAAGTCAGGGTTAAGATGAGTGCAAGTGCGTACAAGTTTACGTGCTTTACCGCCTGTAAATTGGTCCAAGTAAATCAGTTTTTCGCCCTCGTTAGAGCACTTTGCTTCGATGACTCTAGAGAAATTCAACCAGAAACCACGGAACTTCGTTATGTCGGATCCGTCGAAGACGTCGATTTCCTTCTTGGGTAAAGAGAGCCTATCGTTATTCATCATAATCACTGCCGAAAGCTCGTTCTGGCGAGTTAACACATTTACGAACTTATTGTTTATATCTTCATCAACCGTCGCAGGCTGGGATGTCGCTGCAACGTTCGTGGCCGCTGATACGTTGGCGGCAGAGCCGAGTTCAATGTTCGTGGCTGGTTCGGAAGGCATTCCATGTTGCGTGGTCTTCAATATTCCGTGCAAAGGTGGGGGAGTCCCAGTTAGCGAGCCCGTTCTTACTGGTAGATGTTCAGCTTCATCTGAAATTGATTGTGCGCAGTAATTTTCTATTCTTTCCAGCTCTGCTGATAGCGCAGACAATCTCGTTTCTTGCTGCGCAGTTGACAGTTTTTTACGTTGTTGCTTAAGGAGTAGAGATTTTTCTTCGTGCTCTTTCATCAATTTCAGTTCTTCGTCTTCCTTGGCTCTTCTAATACGTATCCGTTGTTCTTCTAATTCCGTCTTCAGACGGTGTTCCTCTATTTCTAGGGCCAAGCTCTGCGACAGAGAAGCTCTCTCTGCCATGTGAGCTGCCTTGTCTTCAGCCAGCCGTAGTCTTACAGAAGACGTTCGTGAAACAAGAGAAGATCTTTGAGAGTACGTGGTAGCTCTAGATTGCGCCCTCCTCAGTCTTGCTTCGTCGTTTTGATTTTCATCGCATGGGTGAATCAATTTTTCAACTCTCTCTCTGAATTCCTTTATAGGCTGGAGATGAGGTTGTAGCCAATCCTTATAGTCTTCGCCACATGCTTCGTGAAGTGCCTCCAAGCGAGTTAGGTAGTCGTTATACATCTGCTTTATTTCCACCAAATTACTGTTAGAATCTGGCAGCAGTTCTAAAATTTCGTTTCTTTTCCTCGTAAGAGAAGCAAGTCGTGCCGAGGGTGGATCGGCATCATCCGAACGGCTTGCTCGTGGTGGTGTTCGTAACATCGTGAACTAAAATTTGCAACTATGTAGGCGCCGAAGCGTCTCGGCCGCCTACTGGGCCCGGAACATAAACTGCCACCCTGGGCAGGGCTCAAGGGGCGACGTTTTTCGTTTACCGCACGTTACACATGTCTTAATTTGCTACCATGGATCTCAAAAAACTCAATTCGAGAGTATAAGCAAGTGTTGCAAATTTTATTGGCATGTCTGAAAGAAAAAATACACAAATCATTTAATTACAAAAATGAATAAATATACGAATAGTCTGAGAAGGAACTACACAATTACACCAGTCATTTGATAAGGAACAATTCCCGCATACACAAAAATTAAACATTATCGATTGCACAAAGCATTATCTACTTCATTTCAGGATCATCCGAATTATTGACTCAAGATACAAGAAATCACATAAGAACAGAAACTGTTTTTTCGGTAGATAATTTATCGACTGAACTATCGAGAAATGTGCCACGCAGCCGTATAACTCAGCAACGCAACAGGAGACTGATAGGAGACTAGTCAGTAACGCTCGGGATGCTAATCACCACTCATAACGATAACTACACCAATTCAGATACAATCAGCTTGTAATATTTCACCACTATCTTACGA
Organism: Morinoia aosen; assembly: GCA_030386875.1. Taxonomy (NCBI): domain Eukaryota; kingdom Metazoa; phylum Arthropoda; class Malacostraca; order Amphipoda; family Talitridae; genus Morinoia; species Morinoia aosen. The sequence goes on along the minus strand of CM059572.1, from coordinate 143,686 downwards.
ATTAACTTTCTTCTACCTAGATACATTTCAATGCTCCTGCTAAATACGAACAAATGGGAAGAAGGAAAATACTTTTCAGATACTCATAACCTATCGGTAACGAGGACAACGAAGGTAACAAACAGAAGAGGGAGCAGCGGGGCACACCGACTACAGCCAGCTTAGACCGCGCTATAGCTCGCGCTGCGATGTACATGGCATGGCGCCCGGAGCGGCCAATCGGCGGTTACATAAATATTCGAATGGATGCATACTGCCATTAATGTAGGATTGTAAAATAACTTTAATGTATCGTATAATACCAAGTTTTTATAATTGACTTCCAATCAAACTCTGCCTCCTGATGCTGGATACGCAGCACGTTTTATGCCAGCGTGTTTTTATACTGCAGAAATTTTACCTATTCCATGCCGAAAGGAAAAACTTTTCTTGCTTATCATATCCAATATATACATATTCAACACAAAAAATCTCTAATTAACAAGTGATTATGTCAATTTTCAACTCAACTAATGGTTGGATTAATTTGAATTTGACTTGGATTAATTTGAAGTTGACTTGGATTGAATTGCACTTTACTTGAAATAATTTGAAGTGAAAAAGGTGTAGTAAAAAACTAAAAACCCCGGATAAAACCCCGGTTTAGGGAACTATTTTGCCGGGGCCGGGGCGCACAGACTCCAATCTCGCAGGATTTCGTCCCCGCCCAGCCCTCTCCCTCCACCTCCAAGCAGCTACAGCACCACCTCCAAGCAGCTACAGAAATGTTAGGTTAAATTAATTTAGGTTAGGTTAAGTTGAGTTAAGTTAGGTTAAGAGGTAAGGTTAAGTTAAGTAAGGTTGGGTTAGGTTAGGCCAAGTTCAGTTAGTTTAAGGTTAACTATAAAAAGTTTAAAAATGCCTGTTTTTGCGTGCCGAGATGGAGGGTCGAATAGTCAAACACCAGCGGTCGTTGTAAAACTTATTATAATGATTTAATACAGGTTAACTTTGGTATTCCGCTGTAGTATCTACTTACTAAGTACTTGTAGTGCTTATAGTGCAGTGATTAATAATAACTGTATAACGAACAGATAGGTTAATAAACCTTAGAATTATTACATAGTTAAATAATTGGCGCGAGTGGCAACTTCATGTAGCAACACGGAGGTGGAGGGAGAGGGATAGGCGGGGTAGAAATCCTGCGAGATTGGAGTCTGTGCGACCGGGGCGCGCTAGTGTCAAAAGTCTGTTGCTGCCCCGCTTCTCGCATGATCACCTGGGCTGCATGCCAGTTACCGCCAGAACTTGCTCACACCTGCGATGCATGCCAGATACCGCCATTCTACAAATCATTCTCTATCGAAGCAAAATGTTTATTTGGATAAGACGACAAGTGTTTGTAACGTAAATTCAAACTAAATATTGCGAGTAATTGTATCATCATATTTCACACTTTAAAACAATAAACTGCTAATATCTCACAAACCCAAGTGTTCTGAAAATTTCATAGAAAAAAACTGTTCATCTGGCCATATTCTGCTTGTGAAATTGTGTACCTCTTGTCGTAAAACATCCTTCACAAACTAGCATTATAATTATGTTAGTTATAATTATAACTAATATAATTGTGTACCTGAAGATGTGCTTTAAGATATGCAAGGACTAAAATTTTGAGGTCATACGGGTTGAAGAGGAGTCTAAAATTTTGTAATCGGCAGGAGATATAGGAACATTGCATTATTAACATAATTATGTAACAATTATGTAATTATGTAATAACTAAGTAATAAAAGCTTTTTTGATATAAATATTTCCCACTTTGCACCATCACACACACCACCACCACCACCACCCCTGTGAGGGCTGCCACATACCGCCATTCTACAAATCGCCATTCTCTATCGAAACTTCATGTTCATTTGGATAAGAAGGCAAAAATATTATGAATTGTACAATTATATATTGGTGTTGTAATTTTCGTCATGATAAGTTGTGAGAATCTCATTAGTATTCTATTCTTTTGCGGGAATATAAATCATATATATCAGCTGTCGTCGTATTGCGTCACAGTAGTTCATCGTCAAGCAAAATGAACAATATTTATGCTCAAAAGCTGTCGCTGCTTAGTTATTACTTACTTCAGTTAATATAATTGGTAGTTAGTATATCTGGCTATAATTGCTAAGGGAAATAAGAAAACAAAACACAGTTCCACCCTGACCACCAGGGTTTTGGCGCCAAATTCCAGCTGTTGCACAGTTGCAGTCTTGCAGAAGCTCTCACTCAGTAAGACCGGCGTGCCAAATTGCGACCAGTCACGCGAACGGAAACTCGAACGCACTCTTTCTCCCTAAAAACAGGGTAAAGAAGACCGGCAGGCAGCAGCAGAGGGACTTCAAAACGCCGTTAGGTACAGAATTTCTGGAGATTTCTTGAGCTCACCTCGTGCGACTTTACACTTAAGTTTACCGACTCGTAACTTTGGAACGGATGCACCCATCGACTTCAAATTACTCTCAAATGAAAGAGCGAAAGTCTCTCTCCCTCCCATATCGAACACAAGCCCACGACCCTAACGGTTCTCTGAAAAATACAGAAATTATTTGATAAGCTTACCCGACTCGCGCGCCGTCAAAATAAATTGCGTTGACAAACTCGTAACTTTTGAAAGAATGCACTCATTGACTTCAAATTACTCTCAAATGAAAGAGCGAAAGTCTCTCTCCCTCCCATATCGAACACAAGCCCACGACCCTAACGGTTCTCTGAAAAATACAGAAATTATTCGATAAGCTCACCCGACTCGCGCGCTGTCAAAATAAATTGCGTTGACAAACTCGTAACTTTTGAAAGAATGCACTCATCGACTTCAAATTACTCTCAAATGAAGGAGCGAAAGTCTCTCTCCCTCCCATATCGAACAAAAGCCCACGACCCTAACGGTTCTCTGAAAAATACAGAAATTATTCGATAAGCTCACCCGACTCGCGCGCTGTCAAAATAAATTGCGTTGACAAACTCGTAACTTTTGAAAGAATGCACTCATCGACTTTGAATTACTCTCAAATGAAAGAGCGAAAGTCTCTCTCCCTCCCATATCGAACACAAGCCCACGACCCTAACGGTTCTCTGAAAAATACAGAAATTATTCGATAAGCTTACCCGACTCGCGCGCCGTCAAAATAAATTGCGTTGACAAACTCGTAACTTTTGAAAGAATGCACTCATCGACTTTGAATTACTCTCAAATGAAAGAGCGAAAGTCTCTCTCCCTCCCATATCGAACAGAAGCCCACGACCCTAACGGTTTTCTGAAAAATACAGAAATTATTCGATAAGCTTACCCGACTCGCGCGCCGTCAAAATAAATTGCGTTGACAAACTCGTAACTTTTGAAAGAATGCACTCATCGACTTCAAATTACTCTCAAATGTAAGAGCGAAAGTCTCTCTCCCTCCCATATCGAACACAAGCCCACGACCCTAACAGTTCTCTGAAAAATACAGAAATCATTCGATAAGCTTACCCGACTCGCGCGCTGTCAAAATAAATTGCGTTGACAAACTCGTAACTTTTGAAAGAATGCACTCATCGACTTTGAATTACTCTCAAATGAAAGAGCGAAAGTCTCTCTCCCTCCCATATCGAACACAAGCCCACGACCCTAACGGTTCTCTGAAAAATACAGAAATTATTCGATAAGCTTACCCGACTCGCGCGCCGTCAAAATAAATTGCGTTGACAAACTCGTAACTTTTGAAAGAATGCACTCATCGACTTTGAATTACTCTCAAATGAAAGAGCGAAAGTCTCTCTCCCTCCCATATCGAAAACAAGCCCACGACCCTAACGGTTCTCTGAAAAATACAGAAATTATCCGATAAGCTTACCCGACTCGCGCGCCGTCAAAATAAATTGCGTTGACAAACTCGTAACTTTTGAAAGAATGCACTCATCGACTTCAAATTACTCTCAAATGAAAGAGCGAAAGTCTCTCTCCCTCCCATATCGAACACAAGCCCACGACCCTAACGGTTCTCTGAAAAATACAGAAATTATTCGATAAGCTCACCCGACTCGCGCGCTGTCAAAATAAATTGCGTTGACAAACTCGTAACTTTTGAAAGAATGCACTCATCGACTTTGAATTACTCTCAAATGAAAGAGCGAAAGTCTCTCTCCCTCCCATATCGAACACAAGCCCACGACCCTAACGGTTCTCTGAAAAATACAGAAATTATTCGATAAGCTTACCCGACTCGCGCGCCGTCAAAATAAATTGCGTTGACAAACTCGTAACTTTTGAAAGAATGCACTCATCGACTTCAAATTACTCTCAAATGAAAGAGCGAAAGTCTCTCTCCCTCCCATATCGAACACAAGCCCACGACCCTAACGGTTCTCTGAAAAATACAGAAATTATTCGATAAGCTCACCCGACTCGCGCGCTGTCGAAATAAATTGCGTTGACAAACTCGTAACTTTTGAAAGAATGCACTCATCGACTTCAAATTACTCTCAAATGAAAGAGCGAAAGTCTCTCTCCCTCCCATATCGAACACAAGCCCACGACCCTAACGGTTCTCTGAAAAATACAGAAATTATTCGATAAGCTCACCCGACTCGCGCGCTGTCAAAATAAATTGCGTTGACAAACTCGTAACTTTTGAAAGAATGCACTCATCGACTTTGAATTACTCTCAAATGAAAGAGCGAAAGTCTCTCTCCCTCCCATATCGAACACAAACCCACGACCCGAACGGTTCTCTGAAAAATACAGAAATTATTCGATAAGCTTACCCGACTCGCGCGCAGTCAAAAAACTTAGGTTGACCGACTCGTACTTCGCGCGTTGTCAAAACATCCTATCCTAACATACGAAATAACAATATCCGCAAATTTACTTACAATGAACAGACCTTTTCATGGCAAAAGAAGGCATGGGAAATCAAGAACAATTATAATTAACCTCAGTGTCAAATCATTTCTTACATCAATATTTTCGGAGAATAAAAGCTTAAGTTTGCTGTTGTGTCAAGGTATATTATGATCCTTATTGAAGCCTTCTTTAGCTAATATTTAAATTGTTTTGTGCTTATGTACTATCTTGAAGCCCTAGAAAACCTAGAATATTATTCTACTTCCATTTTAAGCATTTGTGGAACCTCGAACTCAACTATTAGGCGTTTACGATGCGTTCAGCTGAACAGGCTAAACAGGCGTTTACGATGCGTCTAGTTCAATATTGACGGGTTTATCTCATTTTTTACTTGAAATTAATAGCTTTAAGTAAAAAAATTTGGCTTTGATTTTGTTTTTTAAAGAATTAAATTGATGGATGGGTAAAATATAAAAGTTCTGAACATTTCAAGAATACGTTTTTAAAAGTGAGAACCATGCTTCTCCGCCATGAAATATTCAAAAATTTTAGCTAGTCCAATACTTCATTGTTTACTTTACCGGCAGGCCGCAGCCGAGACAGTTCAAATTTTATGTGTTTTCGGTCTTGTTATTTGATCGAATTTAACGATAAGCTCCAAAATAAGCACTGAATACTTTTTATTTTTTCCTTCCAATCAGCTTTTCTACAAGCGACAAGGCAATTACCTTTTGTTATATTTTATGTGCCGCTTAATAATCCTGATTTATTTATCCATGTTCCGTTAAATTATAGCAAATAAGAACCGCACATTTTTACGGCTTACTAGCCCCAGATATAACACTGCCAAATGAATTTATATGTTTTGATTGAATTTTATTCAAATACTACTTTCAGCACTTCAATTTCTTATTAAATCATTCTTACATCCCAATGTATAGATTCATCGTATCAGCATTTTAGAGATAAAGATTTTTCAGTTTCAATTTTTCATTCGTATGGGTAAGTTACGTTGAACTTTTCAGCTTTAAGAAACAACGGATGGGTTACAGAATTCAGTTTTCGCATGTGAAACTGTAAAACTTATATTGGAAAAAAACAATTCTCTTTTCTACTTCATATTTAAAGTGAGACTCTTTCATCTGACTCATATAAAGTGGACAGCTAGACGCCGGGATTATTTTGCGCACACTGCATATTTCTGCTGACGAAGCCCTTAAATTTTTTTGAGGCCCGGAGGTTTGCGCTCGCGATGTTTTGAGATCTCTCCTGCAGTTTCTCTTGGGAGATGGGATGTCTTTTTGCTCCGTGCATATTGCGTCAGTTTTATGTGAAGAGTTCTCGTGCTAGGTTCTCCATTCCTTTAGTCACAGCAGACGATCATAAAAAATTTGACTAATCAAATATCAAAACTAACTAAGACAATCAAAAAGTGCACGTTGCAATATTGTGAATTATTTCTTCTTTCAAAATGGACAGTGTAGTCGAGCTAATGAAAACGTTCCCCAGCAAGAGTGTGAAAAGCAAACATGCCCTTTATATACTATTATGTCAAAAATTAGGAAGTAGAAGACCAGAAAGAGAGAAATCTCGCTTCAGAAGACTCGAATCCTCGAATGCAGCTTTCAACTACCAAGTTGCAAGAATAGTTCAGGTAAATTTATAAACTTAAATTAGTTTGTGCGATTCCGACTCAGATGTATATATATAATACATATTTATATGAGTGAAAAATTATTATCTGAGAAGGATTTCCTAAATTGCTACAATCTTAGTCACTTTTTCTTCCTGAGAAATTTGATGAATTGCGCCAGTTAAATCCAGATTTGAATTGCGCCAAGTGAAATCTGATTTGCTCTTTGTCAATTTGCTATCGATTTAAATCATTTTTAGTTTGTGATAGTTACAGTACCCAAATTACGTAATATTTTTTTCAGCTCGTGCATTTAAAATATATAAAATACTATACATTACCCTAACCACAGGGTTGAACCTTGGTCTGAACCTTTCTTGGTTGCCAAATCTGTGCTCTTATGGTTAATTAATCTTAATTGGTAAATATTTAAATTTTATTTAATGTTCATTAATAACTAATTACCTTTCCATCAATTCTGCAAAAATCATAATTCATTGATTACTTCTTTAATTATTTACCCTATTATTAAAAGGCAAATAAGCAAAGAAACCCTTTAAGCAATTACCCAAGGGTTATTTCCTACCGACGATCATCCGGTAGATGACACCCTATCAAATGAACCATTATTATTATTATCCTCATTAAACATGTTTAGGTCGCAATCCCTAGCGGAATTGGACAATAAATTGATAGGAAGCGTTTGAAAATAACAAAAATAACAAATATAAATTTTTCTGATAACTCGTGTACAAATGCACTTTTATGAAAAAGTACAGTAATGTAATGGAAACAATAGTACTGCTGAAACGTCATAACTAAACATCACAAAATGAAGTGTAAAGCATATATTACAACGTTTGCACAAGTTTTGATAATTATTTCCTCATTAACATATTTCCGTTCTTTTCATTATTACTGTTATTATTATTTTATATAATAAAGTTTTTGCCTCCCTTAACCCCGACAAAGATGTTCTAAGAAAGGAAAGAGGAAGGCACCATTTAGTATGGAGTTGAGGGAACGCGGAATCTATACAAAAGGTGCACGGAAACAGTAAGCTACGTGGCCTGATACTCACTTATGGTCGCTTTTCTTTTACTTTCAAGTTGAAGTGCGACACAAGCAAAGGACCTCCCACCGGAGGTGTTCGTCTCAATGAATATTTTCACGCTGAAAACGATTCAGCATCTACGGCGAAGTGCGCTAAGGTGAGTTCTAATTTGTTTCCATTCTCTAAAGTGAATTGATGAAGCGATGGTTTCTTCTTTGTGCTGAGTGAATTATGATTATGAGGTCGACATTTAACATCTTTTATTCTTACGTATCAAATATGCATTGTACGATTTCAAGGAAAAATGAAATACCATCGCTACATATTTTCTTGTGGAAGCATATCAAGTAGCTTCGATTGAAATGTTTGCCAAGTAAAATTATTTATATTTTATTAGGAATTACGATTCTCTTAAATGTAAAACATCTTGTGAAATTTTTCTTTTAAATCTCATGAATAACTTTCAACCACAAGCAAAAATTTTTAAATAGGAAGTTGTACTTATCACTAAATAACTCTTACATTTTATTGGATTTCATCTTTAGTGGATGCAGTTGCCCGTTAAATGTATAGCAAAGTTGGCGTAATTGTTCTTTTTGTGTACTTGATACTCAAAAATTAAAGTATTTTATTCACAAACGTAAGTACAGAAATAAAATTATTCTTAATTAGCTTTTAGAGAGTCCTGCTGCAATTCCAGATGAGTAAGTTGTGAACAGTCCTCTTAATGAATGAAGTCCTCCTAATGAGTAAGTTCTAATGAATAATGTTTAATTCCAAGTCATATATTTAGCTGGTAAGGTCTTGATTATCATGAACTTGATGTAGCCTTCCAATTCTTGTTCTAAGACGAATATGTCCACACTAAAAGTTGTTGCGTCAGGATAGAACCATTGCAATGACGTCGTAGGAACTTCTCCGCAGTTCATTTATATCCATAAAGGGTTTTTTTTAAACCTGAGCTTGATTGTGAGCAGTATTATCTTCCTTTGAAAGACGAGTTTATTCTGTCCACTTCGATTTGGGGAAAAAACGATTTACTGTGACTATAAATGTTTTTTTTTTAATTACTTCTTTGTAAAGCTGAAGGTTTTTTTTCAGTAACGTTCATTCATGTCCAAATACAGAAAGAATAATGCTATAAAATTATCTTTTGATACAATGTGTCATCATTTGAATGAGGGTTTAGTTCCTTTGAAGTTCCTTTTGGCAGTCATGACGATTCAGTTACCTCCAGGATGTCGTCATAGCATGCAGATACTCCATGTAATCAAAGTTCATTCTTCTACTAAAAGTATATAGGAAAGCTAGATGAAATTTGCATTTTCGTGATTGGTTCCGTAACATAACATGTTCATAACCTATTTATTATTGATCGCAATTAAGATGCCGATTTAGATTTTGAGGTACCATAGAAATAGTTTACAAAATCATATTTCCGAAGTGCCATAGTGTTTGGTCATAATGAAATTCCTTGATATTCTATCCTGCTGTAAAGGGATCTGAAAATCCCCTGGTATCTACTAGTTTTCAGTCAGTTTATTTTTTCCATATGATGAACTGTTGCCCTCATAGTTGAAAGATGTTAAGACAAGGTCTTCACAAAACTTTTGTTGGAGTTCATTTAGGACTGGGTACCAGAGAAATTTAGGTAACTTTTTTGCAGTAAAGCTTCGGTTGCTCCATTCAGTATTAAGTATTTTAAGTATTAAGAAACTTGGAGCTTCTTTTGAACTTTTGGTATTGCGGATATTATTGACTTAAATTACTCATTATAGGCCTATTACTACCATCTGGACATTTGGACAACATTCTTTGTGTTCAAAAAAGGTAGTAATTTTTTGGCCGTTGAAGGTAGTAAAAAGTAGTAAAATTTTGAAATGAAAAATCAGTAGTCACCATGATAAAACTCAAAAAAACCAAAAAAAACCCACTATTTAGTGGGTTTTTTAATGTGGGTTTTTTTGGGCTTTTTTGGGTGTTTTTTTTGGGTGGGTTTTTTATGTGCCAACCCTGGTTCTGCGTCAGTATTAAATCCCAAAATTATCAATTTAGGGATTCACAATTCATTACATCCCTAAATTATCCAGGTGTGGGTGTCAAACAAACACATCCAGCCTAATGGTACCCGTGATTAAAATGTTCTTTTCATTGTGCACTGGTGAAGGTCGATGGGAAAACATCAGAAGCCGAACACACATCACTGGCGGATTCTCAAGAGGGATCAGAGGCCAATTCCGAAGATGATGGGGAAGAGAACTCACAGGAAGAATCATCACAAGCCGATGACACATCACTGGCGGCTTCTCAAGAGGGATCAGAGGCCAATTCCGAAGATGATGGGGAAGAGAACTCACAGGAAGAATCATCACAAGCCGATGACACATCACTGGCGGATTCTCAAGAGGGATCAGAGGCCAATTCCGAAGATGATGGGGAAGAGAACTCACAGGAAGAATCATCACAAGCCGATGATACATCACTGGCGGCTTCTCAAGAGGGATCAGAGGCCAATTCCGAAGATGATGGGGAAGAGAACTCACAGGAAGAATCATCACAAGCCGATGACACATCACTGGCGGATTCTCAAGAGGGATCAGAGGCCAATTCCGAAGATGATGGGGAAGAGAACTCACAGGAAGAATCATCACAAGCCGATGACACATCACTGGCGGCTTCTCAAGAGGGATCAGAGGCCAATTCCGAAGATGATGGGGAAGAGGAGAACTCACAGGAAGAATCATCACAAGCCGATGACACATCACTGGAGGATTCTCAAGAGGGATCAGAGGCCAATTCCGAAGATGATGGGGAAGAGGAGAACTCACAGGAAGAATCATCACAAGCCGATGACACATCACTGGCGGCTTCTCAAGAGGGATCAGAGGCCAATTCCGAAGATGATGGGGAAGAGGAGAACTCACAGGAAGAATCATCACAAGCCGATGACACATCACTGGCGGATTCTCAAGAGGGATCAGAGGCCAATTCCGAAGATGATGGGGAAGGGGAGAACTCACAGGAAGAATCATCACAAGCCGATGACACATCACTGGCGGATTCTCAAGAGGGATCAGAGGCCAATTCCGAAGATGATGGGGAAGAGGACAACTCACAGGAAGAATCATCACAAGCCGATGACACATCACTGGCGGATTTTCAAGAGGGATCAGAGGCCAATTCCGAAGATGATGGGGAAGAGGAGAACTCACAGGAAGAATCATCACAAGCCGATGACACATCACTGGCGGATTCTCAAGAGGGATCAGAGGCCGATTCCGAAGATGATGGGGAAGAGGAGAACTCGCAGGAAGAAAACGGAAACAAATCACCAGCCGTGTGCTTCGAGGTCGAATATAGCACTGAAGGTATTAATGGAAAAAGTAACGAAGTGCATCAGGCTCAAGATTATGAGGTGTATGAAGCATCTTTCATGCGAGAATGGAAACTTGCGGCGCAGAAAAGAAGTGTCGAAACTAATCTAAATTATTTTTTGGAAAGAAAAATAAATCATTCTTATAAATTGAAGCAAAGATTTAAGGTGGTGATAGATAATTGTAGCCCTAACAACATATTTGAACCAGGACATGAAAAGCACAAGACTCTTCTGAATGGCATACGGAACGTGAATAATGATTGCGTTATAAAAGTTTATGAAAGGAAAAAACATCGCAACTCCAGTTTTGCAGGGGATCCACTTTTCAGCTTCCTGATTAAATGCCAAGAGCCATCATGTAAGCTGAAGCAAAAAATTGTTTATTTCCCCGGTCTCGAAGAAAAGGTGAACATATGTACCATTTATTTGTTGGAAAAGACCGAAGCTGATAAGAACCATAAAGTAACTAGGCGACAAGCTGAAAAGGAGGAAAGAAGAGTTATTGGAGAAGCTGTTCTAAGAGATGGACCCTCAAACGTGTACTATGATCAAATTCGACACGCGGCAGTTGGTAAGAATATGAAACCGAAGATTTTCTCTCTGAACAATTTGAAAAAACTTGGGCAGAACGTCAAGAACAATTTTAAAATTTCACAAGATAAAGAGGAGAATCTCCAATTAACCGCTAAGATTCTTCATAACATAGACTCAGCAGAGAACAAAATCATCCCAGGTTTTGTTTCCGAATTCGACCCACTTACGTCAAGGATCGTGCTGCAATCTGAAGGAGAGCTGCGCGAACTAGCTAGATGCCCCAATGTAACTCTTCATTTAGATTCAACAGGTGGTATCATCAAAGGTTCAGAAGGCCGAAACTACTTATATCACGCGGTTGTATACCAGCGCCACAGCGGAGCTCCACAGTTAACAGCAACCTCCATGTTGACAAAACAAAGTTCGGCCAACACCATCGAAGCCATGCTGGCCAGCCTCTTGCACAACTATCGAAAAGTGCACGGAAAAGAGCTCGCGCCGAAGTGCATAGTAGTTGACCACAGCTTTGCTTATCTACACGCAATAGTGTCCTCATTTAAGCTGGGCGATCTGCCTACCTACCTTGACAAGTTGTGGATACATCCTGAAGAGTCAGAACTAAACTTCCTGAATATAAAATTGTGCAGAGCCCATTTTATGAACAATATCGCACACAACTGCAAAAAATTTTATCCGAATATGAAGCCCAAAGACCGTAGCATAATTAAACAATACTTCGCCGACATGACAGAAGCCTCCTCTAGAGATGAACTGTACTCTGTGTTTCGAAACCTGGCTAAAATAGTACAGAGCCGTTTTCTTGTAGAAGAAATAAAACCTCTTCTTAACCGTGGCTACGTTGGTAGTGAATGTGACATTGTTGAGTCGACCAACGCATTGTTGGTTGAAGATGGCGGAAGATATCGTGAAAAATGTGCAGTAGGTAAAAAATTCGTGTCTGTAGCTGAAGAGGTAAAAAATAACCTTGCAAATGAAGGTAGTGTAAAAAACCCATTTTATTCTCCAAGTTTCATGGAGAAAATACTGACAACCTGCATGCCATTCACGCCACTCTGGTGTGGAATCCATGGTGGAACTGAAACAAACGGATTAGTGGAGGGGTGGCACAAGATCGTGAAGAGGGATATTCTCCGAGGAGAGCAAGTATCAACAGCTGACTTTATTTTAAAAATGTATGAACAAACTAAAGGCAGAACGATAGAATCCGAAAAAGACTACAAAATCGTTAAGAAAAAAGTCATTTCTAATCTAAGTGAATTTGTTGAACGTTGGTCGTCAAAGAAAAAAGAAAAATTGGAGCAATCTTACAGCTCTAAAGCTAAAGAGAAAGCAAAAGTCCGACAGGGTCGTCTATCTGAGAAAGATGACACACGCGAAACGCAATCGACCCACGTTTGCGATATCGTGAAGCTGGCGAAATTTCGCCGTAGAAGCATTTCAACGTCGCCCCGAAAGAAGGAGTCGTACAAGAAAGTTAAATACAATGATGAACATAATCAGAATGTCAACAAAGAAAAATTGTTCTCTTTGGAAACGTACAAATCAGAAGAAACATACTCACCAAGTGAAATGATGTGGCTCAGTCGTTTTGGTCTAAAAAGGAAGGATAAGGATAACATCCTGCAATGCTCCAGTTGGCTCACAAGTGACACGATAGAAGGCTTCGCAAGACTTGTTAGAAATTGCCATCCTCAGTATAAATTCGACTCGCCGCTGACGTGCATTACTCCACCGCCCCTGAGATACGCCAGCGAAAAATTTATACAAGTCCTTAATACTACCTACAACCGGTGCAAGGTCATGGTCAAAAAGACTGGTTACAAAAGTGCGAGTGACGGCGGTACCCATTGGATAGTCATCACCAATGCATTGTCTCGCGACCGCTCTGAAGAAGGTGTAGCACATGTACAGCACATTTGTTCTTTAAACGGCGCACCAAGTACCGACGTAAAAGAGTATCTGCAGAATCTCTATACAGGCATAAAGACAATAAGGAAACTGATTATTGAATGTGTAGGAGTACAACATCAAATGGACGCATCCAGTTGCGGACCATTCTCTTTAGCGTTCGTTACGTCCGTGGTAAATGGTCATGATCCCAGCCTTATAAGCTATGTCAAAGAGAAAATGAGAAGACACATCATCTTCTGCCTCGAGCAAAATGTTGTCATGGAATTTCCATCGTCAAAGAGAAAAGAGAACTTCACTGATGAAGAAGGAAAGCTCGTCGGACTCTACGGAGAAAGAATTTTTAAGATCGAAGAGATTCAGCTTGACTCCTGATGAAATGGCTCCTGTACAACTTTCGTTTTAAAGTGTTCATTTCATTTTTACGTTTTTCGAAGTCTTCTTTCCTTTTAGTTATTTTGTCCGAATAATTTCTTACGATTACAGTGAGCTCGACTGTCATTTTCGATTTAGTAGATGGTAGGTTGTTTTCATCTTGTTATTATATGTACATATTTTTTTTCTCTTATATTTCATTTTCAATAGGTATATGTAGATTAGTATGCGTGTGTACGTATATAGGTATATGTATATCTACATAAATAGACATACATGTTTCTATTTAATTTCTTTACGTGAAAACCATCCGGTTTATTAATTTAATTGCACTAGCGAAAAAAATATAAAATAGATCTATCACTTCCCCAGCGGCGTTTTTGTGAATAGGAAAAAATTGAGAAATACAATTAGTGAAATAAAGCCCAATTCCAAGAGCCTATGAATAGTAGTAAAATTTTCTTTCTGTCCGTATGTCGAACAAGCTATGAATTTTGATGTTGAGTATATGTTTGTTTGTCTACGCATTTCTACAGAAATTTCGTAGATATCTGCTAATCATGAGTGATATCCCGCTTACACTGTATCTCCATTTTACCCCATGTACCCATGTCCGCATGATGTTGGAGAAAATATGAAATATGTTCTTTTGTTCTTGTTCCTTCAAAACTTGAGTTTTCTTAAAATTAATTTTCCGAAATTAAAAAGCATTTCATTTTTACGTTTTTCGAAGTCTTTTATCATATTACTTATTCTTCCTCAGGTTATTTCTGACGATTACACAAAGCTTGACTGTCATTTTAGATGTAGCAGGAGCAAGATTGTTTTTTTATGGTTATTAGTATTTTCATTTTTCTTGCATTCATTTTCAAAACGTATATATAAATGAATATGTGTGTGTAGGTGTGTGCATGTGTGTGTGCATGTGTGCGCACGCAAATATGAATGTCTATGTATCTGTGTGCACATGTACACGTTCGGATGTGTTTCTTTGACGTTCATATCTCACCGATTGCAATTAGTTCCATGTGGAAGGTTTTGAGGCCTCCGGCCCGGCAGAAATATTCCAATAATCGACTTCGGTAGAATAATTTTGTATACGTTATGAATAATTTTGTATATGAATGAATAATTTTTGTATATGAATAAAGGCTTCTTTATAGCCCAAATTATAGCCTCACTATAGCGGCAGACAGATTTTTGGCAGTTTTCCATTATAGTGGGGTTGTAATGAAAGGCATAAACATCAGAAAGCCTCGAAGACGGGAGCACTAAATGAGACCAATGGAGCTACTCAAGCCTTGGCATATAGGATTCACCTACAGAAGAAAAAATGGGTCGTGGTCGTCGTCTTCGCTGTACGCTATCTCAAGAAAAGTTCCATGTGGAAGGTTTTGAAGCCTCCGGCCCGGCAGAAATATTCCAATAATCGACTTCGGTAGAATAATTTTGTATACGTTATGAATAATTTTGTATATGAATGAATAATTTTTGTATATGAATAAAGGCTTCTTTATAGCCCAAATTATAGCCTCACTGTACGCTATCTCGAGAAAGCTGAGAAGGTAAGGTAGGAGCTAAAATAAATGTAAAGGATGTATTCAGTTTATGTGTAAAGAGTCCAGACCTTCAAACGATCATGTGCATGTTGAATTCATCCTAATTATGTTGTAATTTTCACAATATCTTCCCCCAATGACAGAGTCAAGTTGACAGTATTAGGCATCAAACTTATTCAGAAATTAACATGACTGCAAGTACAGAAAAAATGAGACTTACAGATACTAATATTAGCCCGTTTGAGAGTTATTTGAAGTCGATGGGTGCATTCTTTAAGAAATGACAAGTGGTCCAAGCCAAGTTTTTTTGAGGGCGCGCGAGTCGGATAGGCTCAACGCAGAATTTCTCTATTTTTCCGAAAACCGTTGAGGCCGTGGTCGTGTGTAGGACACCGTACTACTGGAAATGTTTCACTCTTTCATTTGAGAGTAATTCAAAGTCGATGAGTGCATTCTTTCAAAAGTTACGAGTTTGTCAACGCAATTTATTTTGACGGCGCGCGAGTCGGGTAAGCTTATCGAATAATTTCAGTATTTTTCAGAGAACCGTTAGGGTCGTGGACTTGTCTTCGATATGGGAGGGAGAGAGACTTTCGCTCTTTCATTTGAGAGTAATTTGAAGTCGATGAGTGCATTCTTTCAAAAGTTACGAGTTTGTCAACGCAATTTATTTTGACGGCGCGCGAGTCGGGTAAGCTTATCGAATAATTTCAGTATTTTTCAGAGAACCGTTAGGGTCGTGGACTTGTCTTCGATATGGGAGGGAGAGAGACTTTCGCTCTTTCATTTGAGAGTAATTTGAAGTCGATGAGTGCATTATTTCAAAAGTTACGAGTTTGTCAACGCGATTTATTTTGACGGCGCGCGAGTCGGGTAAGCTTATCGAATAATTTCTGTATTTTTCAGAGAACCGTTAGGGTCGTGGGCTTGTGTTCGATATGGGAGGGAGAGAGACTTTTGCTCTTTCATTTGAGAGTAATTTGAAGTCGATGAGTGCATTATTTCAAAAGTTACGAGTTTGTCAACGCGATTTATTTTGACGGCGCGCGAGTCGGGTAAGCTTATCGAATAATTTCTGTATTTTTCAGAGAACCGTTAGGGTCGTGGGCTTGTGTTCGATATGGGAGGGAGAGAGACTTTCGCTCTTTCATTTGAGAGTAATTCAAAGTCGATGAGTGCATTCTTTCAAAAGTTACGAGTTTGTCAACGCAATTTATTTTGACGGCGCGCGAGTCGGGTAAGCTTATCGAATAATTTCTGTATTTTTCAGAGAACCGTTAGGGTCGTGGGCTTGTGTTCGATATGGGAGGGAGAGAGACTTTCGCTCTTTCATTTGAGAGTAATTTGAAGTCGATGAGTGCATTATTTCAAAAGTTACGAGTTTGTCAACGCAATTTATTTTGACGGCGCGCGAGTCGGGTAAGCTTATCGAATAAATTCTGTATTTTTCAGAGAACCGTTAGGGTCGTAGGCTTGTGTTCGATATGGGAGGGAGAGAGACTTTCGCTCTTTCATTTGAGAGTAATTCAAAGTCGATGAGTGCATTCTTTCAAAAGTTACGAGTTTGTCAACGCAATTTATTTTGACAGCGCGCGAGTCGGGTGAGCTTATCGAATAATTTCTGTATTTTTCAGAGAACCGTTAGGGTCGTGGGCTTGTGTTCGATATGGGAGGGAGAGAGACTTTCGCTCTTTCATTTGAGAGTAATTCAAAGTCGATGAGTGCATTCTTTCAAAAGTTACGAGTTTGTCAACGCAATTTATTTTGACAGCGCGCGAGTCGGGTGAG
This sequence comes from Morinoia aosen, assembly GCA_030386875.1. Classification (NCBI taxonomy): domain Eukaryota; kingdom Metazoa; phylum Arthropoda; class Malacostraca; order Amphipoda; family Talitridae; genus Morinoia; species Morinoia aosen. The sequence goes on along the minus strand of CM059572.1, from coordinate 126,577 downwards.
CTTATCGAATAATTTCTGTATTTTTCAGAGAACCGTTCGGGTCGTAGGCTTGTGTTCGATATGGGAGGGAGAGAGACTTTCGCTCTTTCATTTGAGAGTAATTTGAAGTCGATGAGTGCATTATTTCAAAAGTTACGAGTTTGTCAACGCAATTTATTTTGACGGCGTGCGAGTCGGGTAAGCTTATCGAATAATTTCTGTATTTTTCAGAGAACCGTTAGGGTCGTGGGCTTGTGTTCGATATGGGAGGGAGAGAGACTTTCGCTCTTTCATTTGAGAGTAATTTGAAGTCGATGAGTGCATTATTTCAAAAGTTACGAGTTTGTCAACGCGATTTATTTTGACGGCGCGCGAGTCGGGTAAGCTTATCGAATAATTTCTGTATTTTTCAGAGAATCGTTAGGGTCGTGGGCTTGTGTTCGATATGGGAGGGAGAGAGACTTTCGCTCTTTCATTTGAGAGTAATTCAAAGTCGATGAGTGCGTTCTTTCAAAAGTTACGAGTTTGTCAACGCAATTTATTTTGACGGCGCGCGAGTCGGGTAAGCTTATCGAATAATTTCTGTATTTTTCAGAGAACCGTTAGGGTCGTGGGCTTGTGTTCGATATGGGAGGGAGAGAGACTTTCGCTCTTTCATTTGAGAGTAATTTGAAGTCGATGAGTGCATTATTTCAAAAGTTACGAGTTTGTCAACGCAATTTATTTTGACGGCGCGCGAGTCGGGTAAGCTTATCGAATAAATTCTGTATTTTTCAGAGAACCGTTAGGGTCGTAGGCTTGTGTTCGATATGGGAGGGAGAGAGACTTTCGCTCTTTCATTTGAGAGTAATTCAAAGTCGATGAGTGCATTCTTTCAAAAGTTACGAGTTTGTCAACGCAATTTATTTTGACAGCGCGCGAGTCGGGTGAGCTTATCGAATAATTTCTGTATTTTTCAGAGAACCGTTAGGGTCGTGGGCTTGTGTTCGATATGGGAGGGAGAGAGACTTTCGCTCTTTCATTTGAGAGTAATTCAAAGTCGATGAGTGCATTCTTTCAAAAGTTACGAGTTTGTCAACGCAATTTATTTTGACAGCGCGCGAGTCGGGTGAGCTTATCGAATAATTTCTGTATTTTTCAGAGAACCGTTCGGGTCGTAGGCTTGTGTTCGATATGGGAGGGAGAGAGACTTTCGCTCTTTCATTTGAGAGTAATTTGAAGTCGATGAGTGCATTATTTCAAAAGTTACGAGTTTGTCAACGCAATTTATTTTGACGGCGTGCGAGTCGGGTAAGCTTATCGAATAATTTCTGTATTTTTCAGAGAACCGTTAGGGTCGTGGGCTTGTGTTCGATATGGGAGGGAGAGAGACTTTCGCTCTTTCATTTGAGAGTAATTTGAAGTCGATGAGTGCATTATTTCAAAAGTTACGAGTTTGTCAACGCGATTTATTTTGACGGCGCGCGAATCGGGTAAGCTTATCGAATAATTTCTGTATTTTTCAGAGAATCGTTAGGGTCGTGGGCTTGTGTTCGATATGGGAGGGAGAGAGACTTTCGCTCTTTCATTTGAGAGTAATTCAAAGTCGATGAGTGCATTCTTTCAAAAGTTACGAGTTTGTCAACGCAATTTATTTCGACGGCGCGCGAGTCGGGTAAGCTTATCGAATAATTTCTGTATTTTTCAGAGAACCGTTAGGGTCGTGGGCTTGTGTTCGATATGGGAGGGAGAGAGACTTTTGCTCTTTCATTTGAGAGTAATTCAAAGTCGATGAGTGCATTCTTTCAAAAGTTACGAGTTTGTCAACGCAATTTATTTTGACGGCGCGCGAGTCGGGTAAGCTTATCGAATAATTTCTGTATTTTTCAGAGAACCGTTAGTGTCGTGGGCTTGTGTTCGATATGGGAGGGAGAGAGACTTTCGCTCTTTCATTTGAGAGTAATTCAAAGTCGATGAGTGCATTCTTTCAAAAGTTACGAGTTTGTCAACGCAATTTATTTTGACAGCGCGCGAGTCGGGTGAGCTTATCGAATAATTTCTGTATTTTTCAGAGAACCGTTAGGGTCGTGGGCTTGTGTTCGATATGGGAGGGAGAGAGACTTTCGCTCTTTCATTTGAAAGTAATTTGAAGTCGATGAGTGCATTATTTCAAAAGTTACGAGTTTGTCAACGCGATTTATTTTGACGGCGCGCGAGTCGGGTAAGCTTATCGAATAATTTCTGTATTTTTCAGAGAATCGTTAGGGTCGTGGGCTTGTGTTCGATATGGGAGGGAGAGAGACTTTCGCTCTTTCATTTGAGAGTAATTCAAAGTCGATGAGTGCATTCTTTCAAAAGTTACGAGTTTGTCAACGCAATTTATTTCGACGGCGCGCGAGTCGGGTAAGCTTATCGAATAATTTCTGTATTTTTCAGAGAACCGTTAGGGTCGTGGGCTTGTGTTCGATATGGGAGGGAGAGAGACTTTCGCTCTTTCATTTGAGAGTAATTTGAAGTCGATGGGTGCATCCGTTCCAAAGTTACGAGTCGGTAAACTTAAGTGTAAAGTCGCACGAGGTGAACTCAAGAAATCTCCAGAAATTCTGTACCTAACGGCGTTATGAAGTCCCTCTGCTGCCGCCTGCCGGTCTTCTTTACCCTGTTTTTAGGGAGAAAGAGTGCGTTCGAGTTTCCGTTCGCGCGACTGGTCGCAATTTGGCACGCCGGTCTCAGTAAGCTTAATTAAGCGTTTGCAATATGGAGTGCTGTTCGCAGGAGGTTGAAAAATCAGAAGAAAGTGCTGGGTGCAGCAGTGCCGTAGCAGTGCCGAAACTGCATACACTAGATCTTTCTCCAGATGGTGTTGCAGAAAATTTTGCTCCTACAACTTCATTTCACGGAAAGCAAATGCAAATAAGTTCTGGAACTGTGATAGAAGTTGACATTGATAATTATACAAAATTGAAAAGTTGGGTAAAAGAGTTCTCAGAAAAGAACTTTGTACAGTGGAGACACGCGTGGCGGAACCAGAAAAAAGTGTCAGATCTAATCAAGTACAAGTGTCACCATGCTAATTTTGGCCAAAAAGGAATCAAAACCACTAACACACAGTAAGTGTTAAAATTTAAATGGTAGAAAATATATTTAAAGGTACTTGTGGGTTATCTGTCACCACTTTTAATTTATGGTTTCCATTTGATGTTAAGGTCAGGCTAAGCTGGGTTAGCTCAATTTAATTATTATGAATTTCTATTATTTTTCAATAATTGTTTGTTTCAGGCTTTAATGAATCTCTGGGACCTTCCAAATACCGAAGAGGTCTCTGAGATTCAATATATACATAGAAAATCGATAAATTGCATTAGAAATAGATATAAATCAACAAAGATTCTTTTTCAAATGAATAATCCAGTCGTACTGCCCAGAACATAAGTTCAATATTCATAATAGAATTAGATTTTCCTTTTTTCCTATACAAACACTTTTCCTTTTAAACAAGTAGTTACAGATAACCCATGAGTCCCTTCAAAATTGCTAAACAAATATTCAATGTTGAACATTAATATAATGACTGTCATTGTTTTTCTGCCCAAATAACTGTCCTCGCTCATATTATTTGTCGATTCGGAGCTGCCAATAGCTTAATGACAAAATCGTTTTCTTCCCCAAATATTGGGTAGGGATCACCTTGAGCGGTGAAGCGGATTATAGTAGAGGTTGTTAGGTTATGTAATATACCTACATTTGAAATTACTTAGTTATATAAGTTACTAATGTATCTCGTAGAGACGGCATTAAGTGAAGACATTACCTGGTTAATCTTTCAAATTCGATAAATACACACAATATAATAGTATATCACCAAAACGTTTTCTAGACCTGACAATCACTTATATATCAAAGTTATTTTTGACGATATTCAATTGCATCACGTGTATTCCAGGTGTCCTGTGGAACTAACTGCAATAATTGCAAAGTAGCCCGTGAAAAATTCGCCCTCTTGTCGCATTGAGATTAGAGGCCAACACAATCACTCTTTGGACTCCGCAGCTGCACTTCGGGAGCTTCGGCGAAGTACCGTCACCACTGAGGCTTTTGAAGAGTATTTTCGACAAGGTACCTTATGCAAGTTTATTGTTATCTTAAGGCGTCTCTACATCCAGCAGTCTTGTACGAAAATGTACGGGCATGCAATACCTGCTTCTAGGGTAATTCCTGCTATTTCCTACATGGTTAAGAATAGCTTTCTCCACAAGGTGATAAAAGCATACCTTTTAACAAATGCTGATTATGAATTATCTCCATAATTGAACCTTATTGAACAACACTTGCATTTTCTTGTGCAAGTAGGTGATATTTTCAAGAAGATTTATATATATTATGTTTATTTTACAGGCATACTTTTTTGACCACATTGTAAAAGCTATTCTTAACAATAATGAAAACAATCTTTTCTACAATGCCCATAATAACAGCAATTATTGCCATATTAACAGTTATTCCATTCCAATAAATTTAGTGCAAGATTGCTAGGTATGAAGGTGTTTTTAGTCGTTTTTTAGCTTGGTAACTGAGCAGTTAGCAAAAATAAGGCTTTTGAATGTTTTTTCACCAATAAAATATATATAACCTTTTTCAAGAATTTCATGTTGAGCTTCTTTATGGTTTATATGTATGGAAGGCTCTTATATATATCTGTGGCTCCCCTCGGGCGGATACAACTATTGTGTCTATGGGAATTAGCGCTCCCAGGGGGGACTATGTGAGGGGGGCCCGAGCTAAAAGTTAGGTAGGCTTCCTTTTTGTTAAAATAGAATATGCTTTGGTTTTGTTACGGGCCATCTTTTTTTTCGGTTCACTGCTGTCCTGTTTTTCAGCACCTACTACTTTCTACTTCAACTTTGTCTTGTTTCATGATCTTCTTTCTTGGCTTACTGTTTCTATGCACCTTGTGCATAGATTCCGCGTTCCCTCAACTCCATACTAAATGGTGCCTTCATCCTTCCTCTCTTGGAACATCTTTTTCGTGGTAAAGGGAGGCTAAAAATTTCTTATATAATAATAATAATAATAATAATAATAATTTTAATAGTATTATCTGTGGCTCATATAATAACGAATGAATTACGGCGGATAAATTATTTTAGAAAAAGTTCACCAATTTTTTACTTACCATTGTAAAAAATATAGATTTGATTATTTTTTTATCACTGTAAGGTACTAATATGTCCCGATTCATTCCACCATACAATATAGTTTTGCTGGCAAGGTCTATTGACATGGAAGAACCATTTTCTGACAGGAATGCTGTCAATGCAAGCTGCAAAATTTCATCAACTTCGGATGGGATTAACAAACGATGTATCGATGTCAGCTGATAGCCGTGTGAATCGCAGTTGATTTTCCCTAGCGAAGCTTCGTCAGCGCTGGCTGCAGGATCAACACGGTTCTTTTGACAAGGAGTCTATCGCAGCGGCAGTTGAGAGATACAAGGAGGAGAATCCTCAGCACATCATCGCTTGCGACGCAACTGACGGTGACGAGAGCTTCGCGATTGTGTTGGTGACGGACTTCATGCAGCGCGTCCAGAGCAGCGTCAAGGCAGCTGGAGAAGTTGTCTTTATTGACACTACCAGTCACGTCGACCAGTCAAATGCCGCACTAACTCTCATAGTGTGTGCAAGTCCTGCGGGTGCTCTTCCGCTGGGAGTCATTATAACTTCTGGCCAGTCAAATGAAGACTACAAAAAAGGTTCGTTATAATTCATAGAATATATTACAAGATATTAGATTAAAATGACTTATAATAAATGTCGCATTCTAATTAGTATGAGAAAATTATTATGGGTATTACTTATAAAATCAATGGCTCTTTGCCGAACTGTAGTTTGAAGGACAAAATGCAGGCTATAAAAATTATAATTGATTGCCAAATTCTACGAAGAAAAACTACAAAGTATAAGTTTGGTAGTGGTATAACACTCTTTAAAGGGAACGATTGTAACATTGCATTTGATATTCAATAAGAGGTGTTGTGAAGCCAATTAATTTTGTGGAAATATTACGGTTACTTAGAAATCAAGACGGTGATTATACTGCTTTTAATTATTTATTTTTTAAAATCTGATAATAAGGTTTCTACCTTCGCAGGTCTCCGGCTACTGCAGCGCCAGCTCGGTCAGCGCGCATTCTACGGTGCGGGATATCCTCAGTGCATCATTACTGATGATAGTGATGCCAAGCGTGGCGCGCTGGCCGAGGTTTGGCCTGAGAGCCGCCTCTTCCTGTGCGTGTTTCACGTGCTGCAGGCTGCGTGGCGCTGGCTTTGGAACGCCAAGAACAGCGTTCAACTGCAGTAACGTAAACCTCTCATTGTGATGCTCAAGAAGTTGGTTTACGCAGTCAACAAGGAGGAGTTTGGCCATATCAGGGATGACTACAAGAACAGTTCTCTTGCCGCTGGCAACGCACGAGCCACTCAGTGAGTACAAAACGTAAAACAAGAATTCACACATTTAGTCGATAAAAAGTTAAATTTCTGTGCGATTTTTTTTTACATGGTATTTTTTTTTATAGTATAAACATTGAGATTGATTTAGAGCATGTACCTTACGCGATAAATTTTTTGCATTTTTCATGTATTTAACATCAATTTCTAAGAATTCTTATTGCCCTCGGTAAATAATTTATACTTTTTATGAGAACATAATCAATTTGTTGAATGCGCACATAACTTGTGGTCGCGTCCTCAAATAGTGTATGCATTATTTGTTTCATTAGGCACTTTGAGACATTAGTTGCGAGGAAGGAGGTATGGAGCCTTCCATCGAGGGCTGGATATCTGCTACGAGGTCACCACACCAACAACTACTGCAAAAGCATGATGATGGTGGTTAAGGAAATTGTGCTCAACAGGTATGTGATCAAATAGGTTCATTTAAACTACTGCACATCAATCACTTTTCAATTCTTGAGGTATAAATGCAAACCAGGTAGTCCACCTTCCAGAAATCATTATTGTAAAATAATATAACTTGATTACATTGAGTGCAATAAAGGTACAATCTAATTTATGTTGAAAACTTTTGATCTTTCTAAAAAACTGTTGAATAACTAATTGTGTAAATCCATAATCACCCGATCTATTTAGATGTTCAACCCAAGTTTGTTTTTGCCCGACGGTCTTCAATGTATGAGATCAATAACTTGTTCCACGTACAGAAGACATGTAACTTAGTGCCACCAATTTCAGTGAGAACTTCTTTTTCGTTTCGGAGTGAAATGCATTAGTATCTAAAATTTAAATTATTTCACCTATAAATTTAATTACCATTTTCAACTTAATTTTTCTTATTCGATTTCGTATTTCAATTTGTCCTTTACACAATGTAGGGGTTGTATCCGCTGTCTCTTTTAGCTATTTTCTTTATTTATTTCTAGGAACAAAGTCTACAACCCTGCAGCATTACTAGTGGTCATGACAGAGGTCTACAACGGCTACCTCAAACAGCGGCTCCTGGATTTTGCTGTGAAGAAAACTAACGCTCAAAATAATGCTAGCACCATTCCGCTGACTGCCATCTCGCAGACTGATGATGCTGAAAAGTGCACCGTCGAAGTGCTGAGCTCAACGGAAGAAGGTTTGTACAAAGTCGACCTCACGATTGGTGTGTGCACGTGCCCTCATGGATCAACAGGTCGTGCATGCAAGCACCAAGTTGCCTGCTCCCAATACAGCACTGTTAAAAAATACTATAGATTTGTTTGATTCATCTGAGGTTAGGAAAGGAATGCAGCGTTTCAAATTGAGATTAGGACAAATTAAAACCAAATCTCAACTGGCAACTTTGTTTCACACTGCTGGCAGCACAATTTTTAACAAGAGGTCTCTGGGTAGGAAGATTGTGTGCCAACCGACAAGCGTGGCAAGGAGGAAGGCTGGAATCTCAAAAGGAAAGGCTGCATTTATGAGAGGCCGTGACATTTCCACCAAAAGGAAAAGGTGCCTAACCAAAAATATAAACGAAAACAAGCCTAATGCTAAAATTCATTAAAACTACCGATAACTACTGTATTGTGTTTTCTTATTTCCCATATATATTCTACATACAAAGTGTTAACGACAGCCGGATATTAGGCAACGCGTCTGGCATTTCAGAAATCTCACCAGCAGCCTCTGAAATTTTGGCCATGAGATCTTCCTCACATTCATTCATTCATTCAATACGTATTTGCTTTAACCTTTTAATCGAATATCACTAAAAGAAAATTTCATCATTGTATACTCTCGTACATTAGAAGTGTTTGTAACGTAAATTCAAACTAAATTTTGCGAGGAATTGTATTATAAATTTTCATACTTTAAAACAATGAACTGCCAATATCTCAAAAACCCAAAAGTGTTCTAAAAATTTCATAGAAAAAAATTGCTCATCTGGCCATGTTCTGCTTGTGAAATTGGGTACCTCTTGTCGTGAAACATCCTGCACAAACTAGCATTATCTCCGTACAGTTATCAGCCAACGGGTTGTAATTATATTAACTTAATATATCTGAACACGTCAGTGGTTTGCTTTAATCGCAACCTTATCATTAAGTTAAAAACGAAAAAAATTCCGATAAAAATTATCATCTCTACTAAGAAAACGTTTCGGAGTCCAGCTCGATCATCAGTTCACGCTAGAAAAAAAAAGGATTACATCTGAAATATAAGATCAAAGTAAAATGAATTGAAGGTGCTATAAATATATCATGGAAGTAAAAATACAAAGTATGAGACGGACAAGATCATGGAAGTAAAAATACAAAGTATGAGACGGACAAGAACAAAGAATAAAATACAGAAGCACAGAAAGAATACACGTGACACATAAGTACGAAATGAAATTAGGCTGGTTCTGACGAGAAATCTACCTACTAACTATTTGCAATGGGTTAGAACTGTCCATATTGTTCAAATGAGGGTTTCGGTTGAAGATATGCAAGTACTCTAAAATTCTGAGGTCATACGGGGTTAAAGCACAGTCCAAAGTTTTGTAATTGGCAGGAGATGTAGGAACATTGCATTATTAACTTAATTATGCAATAACTAAGTAAAGAATTGATAGTTTTTTAATATAAATATTGTTCGCTTTGCTTGACAACGAACTATTGTGACACAAAACGAACAACAGCCTTCGAATGTGCGTGTTCAGTTGAAATCTATTATTCATATTCCCGCAAAAGAATGAAATACTAATGAGATTCTCACAGCTTATCATTGTGAAAATTACGACAGCAATACATAATTGTACAATTCGTAATATTTTTGTCTTCTTATCCAAATAAACATTGTGTTTCGATAGAGAATGATTTGTAGAATGGCGGTATCTGGCATGCATCGCAGGTGTGAGCAAGTTCTGGCGGTAACTGGCATGCAGCCCAGATGATCATGCGAGAAGCAGGGCAGCAACAGACTTTTGACACTAGCGCGGCCGGGGCCCAGGTCTATAGTGGGAATGCGCTCGATCATTCGAGCGCGTCGGAAGGGAGCGTCCATTGCAGTGTTGCCATATGACGCGCTCGATGAATTACTTCCCGCTTCAAACACTAGAGTTGCTGAAACTTATTTACCGCCGTAACTCGTAAAATACTCATTTCAGACGGAAAGTGCATAAAAGAAAACTTGTTTATTTTGATCTAATTAACTATGTTAACGGACTGAAAAGTGGGAAATCGATTATGGTCCTCTCCTCCCCATTTACCGAAATTCTTTTAAATGTGCTCCTTTAGTAATTCTTAGGAACAGAATTTTTTATTTCCATTCAGGCATTAAACTCAATATCAACCAAATAAACTAACCTAAATTAACATAAGTAAACCTAAAAATTAACTTAGCCATTCCGAGACTGATGTTTTCGCGTCGAAAACCGGGCGTGTTCCAACAATGCAGCAAACAATGAAATGTTATTTTCACCAGAATATTATTATTAATTGATTATAAGAAAGATTTAGCCTCCCTTTACCACGACTCAGATGTTCAAAAAGAGGAAGGATGGAGGCATCATTTAGTATGGAGTTAAAGGGAATCTACGTACGAAATGCATAGAAACAGTAAAGTTCATAAAATAAAAAAGTTTAAGAACAAAATAGCAGGTGATGAAAAAAAGGAAAGTAGTGAACCGAAAAAAGATAGTCCGTTACAAAACAAAAACCTATTCTATTTCAACAAAGAGAAGACCTACCTAATTCTCAGCTCGGGCGCTCACACATGTTCCCCCTGGGAGTGTTAATACTCATAGATAAACTATTTGTAACCCCCTCAGAGACTAAATGTTATTAATGTTATATCTCAATGTCAGGCCGCACAGGGGTTGTCGAGCCTTTTTGTGTTAGTTACCCATAATCTTAAGTATTTTCTTCATGTGTCCAGCACTCTGAACGCCGACTTATCTATTTCCCCGCGCTGATGTTGCGTTTGTTCATTTACTTTAGTTAGCCCTTAAATATCATTTGTATTACATGTCGAAACTCCAATGTTTCTTCTGTTATCTAGCTGAATACGACTAATATTTTAAATGCAATTTTGAGTGTTGTACCCTGTTATGCAGTAACTCACGTCTGTACGCACTATTTTTGCAATAGAAAATAAATCACTGTCTTTGTTAAAATATATCAGTGTATGTGATAGGGACTTCAAAGAGATTCAGCATTAAACAAGTCAGACCCTGAGGTCAAAAGAGTTTCCTTTCTTAAAACAAAAAAGATAGCAAAGAAAGCTGATTTAAAAATCATTTTAATACGTGAACGTTTCGGCTTAAAGCTCAAGCCATTATCAACACCTGTAAAAGCGAATTGAAATACAGAAAACAAGACACAGCTAAAAGACAAAATGAATACAACTTTAAAGAATACAAGAAACAAAAAAAAAACAAAAAAAAAACATAGAGATTATACTGCAATTAATTCCGAGAGTCAGGCTATTTCTAACTGAAATGATGATAACATTGAATTTAGAGTTGGCTTTAATTCTTTAATGTAAAGAGATTCTAGTATATGTAGGTCGTTTTTATTTGCACAGAAATTTAAAATTGAAAAATCAGATTTGCTTACTATTACACTACACTGCTCTGCGTGATCCCTAATGGCTGAAAAAGATGGCTTTGCTAAAACTCTACCCGTTCTGGAGCTCCTACCAACGTGCTCAAAAAATCTTGTTCTAAAACTACGCTGGGTGCAACCCACGTAGCTAGACCCGCACAGCGGGCAACAATACTTGTAGATTAAGCGAGAGCACAGTTCAGTAGGTAGGCGGTCTTTAAATCTAAAAAATGATCCTATACTACGCTTGTTTGTCAATATTGGAATAAAATCTAAGCAATTGTAAAATTTCTCCACCAGCTTTAAAACTTCACTGGCGAGCTTCTCAGACTGTGCACCGTAAAAAAGCAAGTTACAGTAGAATTTATTTTTCTTTACAGTTGTCTCAGAGTAGGTCGGCATATATTTTTTGTCTAAAAATAGCCTTATAATTTTAGAGACTAGATTATTCTGAAAACCGTTGTTACTGAAAAAGGTTTGTAGAAAATTAAATTCATTATGCATATTGTGGTACGTTGAACTTATATGAAAAGCTCGATGCAGCAAGGTTTTAATGCTGTTGAGTTTAAACCTCAATGAACAAAAACTAAAAAAGCTGCTGCCCAAACCAGTAAAGGTGTTTTTCCTGTAAACAGAAGTTGTGAACCTTTGATTTTGTTTTTCAACGGAACAGTCCAGAAAAGCAAGCCTATGATTAGTTTCACATTCCATCGTAAATTTTAAATTGGCGTGTTTGGAATTGATGTAGTCCAAGAATTTACTTGCATGACACTCCTCACGGAATATAACAAATGTGTCGTCAATATACCTCCTGTAAAAAATTGGCGCAAAGTCTAGCGGACACTCGGATAACCAGTTCACCTCATGATGACACATAAAGATATTTGCGAACGTCGGTCCTAATGGGAGACCCATTCCTAAACCTTCTGTCTGCCGATAAAATCTACCTTGGAACATGAACACAGAATTCAGCACAGCCATTTCGAGTAAGGTCTTAAAATAATTCAGAGTCAAACCTAACACTACTTGACTAGACTGATACAGGTACCCTAGGCAAATTTGTACTGTCTCGTGTAGAGGAACGTTAGTAAAAAGATTCTCGACGTCGTACGACACCATAAAACAAGGGGTATCTATTTTCAAACTACTGATTTCAGCGGCAAATTGTTGAGAATTTGAAACAGTGAACTGGTTAGAGGTGTACGGATTCAAGACAGAGACAAGATACTTAGCTAGTTTAATGGTAGGACAATTATATGCAGCAAATATTGGACGCATTTGAAACATTGATGAGAAATCCACTTTATGAATTTTGGGAAGACCGTAAAGTATACCAGGGGCTGAGCCCGAGGCATACAGCTCTTTGTACTTTGATGAAAGAACTTTGTAGTGATGTTGGAAATTTCAAGTCCCAATTGAAACATATAGCCCTTCGGTATTACCATAACTTCAAACCGTTCAAAATTTTTTCTGCCATTTTCAATTCTGGAGACTACGCTCTTCTTCGGAATCTGGCTAGAAACAAAGATTTAATTGTCACTCGGCCCGATAAGGGTAACGGCGTAGTTTTGTTGGATCGTAGGAATTACGTCGAAAGCCTTGCCAATATAATTTCAGACCGCACTAAATTCGTGGAAATCAAAGAGCCAGTGCACAATCTTATTCAGAGAATTGAAGACAAAGTCAATAATTTCTTACGTAAACTCAAGCAATCTGAACTAATTTCAGAAGTTCTTTACAAAGAGCTTTATGCCTCGGGCTCAGCCCCTGGTATACTTTACGGTCTTCCTAAAATTCATAAAGTGGATTTCTCATCATGTTTCAAATGCGTCCAATATTTGCTGCATATAATTGTCCTACCTTTAAACTAGCTAAGTATCTTGTCTCTGTCTTGAATCCGTACACCTCTAACCAGTTCACTGTTTCAAATTCTCAACAATTTGCCGCTGAAATCAGTAGTTTGAAAATAGATACCCCTTGTTTTATGGTGTCGTACGACGTCGAGAATCTTTTTACTAACGTTCCTCTACACGAGACAGTACAAATTTGCCTAGGGTACCTGTATCAGTCTAGTCAAGTAGTGTTAGGTTTGACTCTGAATTATTTTAAGACCTGACTCGAAATGGCTGTGATGAATTCTGTGTTCATGTTCCAAGGTAGATTTTATCGGCAGACAGAAGGTTTAGGAATGGGTCTCCCATTAGGACCGACGTTCGCAAATATCTTTATGTGTCATCATGAGGTGAACTGGTTATCCGAGTGTCCGCTAGACTTTGCGCCAATTTTTTACAGGAGGTATGTTGACGACACATTTGTTACATTCCGTGAGGAGTGTCATGCAAGTAAATTCTTGGACTACATCAATTCCAAACACGCCAATTTAAAATTTACGATGGAATGTGAAACTAATCATAGGCTTGCTTTTCTGGACTGTTCCGTTGAAAAACAAAATCAAAGGTTCACAACTTCTGTTTACAGGAAAAACACCTTTACTGGTTTGGGCACTAGCTTTTTTAGTTTTTGTTCATTTAGGTTTAAACTCAATAGCATTAAAACCTTGCTGCATCGAGCTTTTCATATAAGTTCAACGTACCACAATATGCATAATGAATTTAATTTTCTACAAACCTTTTTCAGTAACAACGGTTTTCCGAATATTCTAGTCTCTAAAATTATAAGGCTATTTTTAGACAAAAAATATATGCCGACCTACTCTGAGACAACTGTAAAGAAAAAGAAATTCTACTGTAACTTGCTTTTTTACGGTGCACAGTCTGAGAAGCTCGCCAGTGAAGTTTCAAAGCTGATGGAGAAATTTTACAATTGCTTAGATTTTATTCCAATATTGACAAACAAGCGTAGTATAGGATCATTTTTTAGATTTAAAGACCGCCTACCTACTGAACTGTGCTCTCGCTTAATCTACAAGTATTGTTGCCCGCTGTGCGGGTCTAGCTACGTGGGTTGCACCCAGCGTAGTTTTAGAACAAGATTTTTTGAGCACGTTGGTAGGAGCTCCAGAACGGGTAGAGTTTTAGCAAAGCCATCTTTTTCAGCCATTAGGGATCACGCAGAGCAGTGTAGTGTAATAGTAAGCAAATCTGATTTTTCAATTTTAAATTTCTGTGCAAATAAAAACGACCTACATATGCTAGAATCTCTTTACATTAAAGAATTAAAGCCAACTCTAAATTCAATGTTATCATCATTTCAGTTAGAAATAGCCTGACTCTCGGAATTAATTGCAGTATAATCTCTATGTTTTTTTTTTGTTTTTTTTTTGTTTCTTGTACTCTTTAAAGTTGTATTCATTTTGTCTTTTAGCTGTATCTTGTTTTCTGTATTTCAATTCGCTTTTACAGGTGTTGATAATGGCTTGAGCTTTAAGCCGAAACGTTCACGTATTAAAATGATTTTTAAATCAGCTATATTTGCTATCTTTTTTGTTTTAAAACTGTCAAGAGTGTTCCAACCTAATTTAATCATACGAGTTTCCTTTCTCGTTGTTGACACAGGCTTTAGTCTTATACGACACCTCGCCTAATAAGGGGTTTAAGGAGCCACCTCGGAAGGACGAACTATTTCGCATAGTTTGTCGATAGGAAGACGCTGTCGCAGTTCGGCACTAACAGAATTCACTTGTGTTGCCCTAGCGGTCTCATACGGCGCAGACAGTTGCTCGTCTTCCTAACGGTACCAACGTAGTTCGGCACTAACAGAATTTACTTCTGTTGCCCTAGCGGACTTATTACGGCGTAGGTGGTACCCACACACACACCTCACCCTAGCGGTACCACCGTAGTTCGGCACATAACAGAATTTACTTCTGTTGCCCTAGCGGACTGAATACGGCGCAGGTGGTACCCACACTAACCTCACCCCCCACACACAGCGGTACCGCCGTAGTTCGGCACTAACAGAATTTACTTCTGTTGCCCTAGCGGACTGATTACGGCGTAGGCGGTACCCACACGAACCTCAGGAAGGGCAGCTGCGAAGAAAAGCTAGCGCCCCGGAAAAGGTAGCTGTACAGAAGACAGCCCCTTTTCCACGAACCCTCACGTCGACCGCACGACGGTATCGACATATTCTGGCGCCCGAACAGGGACCCAGAAGCTCTGCGCGACTACCAACGTTGTCTGGGATTTCTGGGTTCTAATCAACTACGCGGACACCGCATCACTTAAACAAGATGAATCTCGTCGCTCAAGCTCGAGAATACGTCGAAGCCCTCGGCCTCACTCCCACCGATGCGGAGTACCGGGAAGAATTTACCAGCCGCCTGAGGCATTTGGAAGAAGCCGCAGAACGAGCAGCGGAACGAGAAGAACGAGCAGCGGAACGAGAAGCCGCAGAACGAGCAGCGGAACGAGAAGCAGCACAACGAGACCACGAGCTCAGACTCCGACAACTCGATGCTCAAATCGCTCCCCAAAATGCTAGAGTGAAGATATCTCCACCGGCTCCATTCGATCCCACGAAAGAAAGGATGGACGAATTCTTGCAACGCTTCTGCACTCACACCACAGCGATGGGATTTACTGAAGTCGATGCTGTTGTCATGCTCCATAATTTGATCACACCGAAGGAACGTCGACTCATCGATACCCTGCCCGCAGCAGATCGCTTCAAGCTTCCTGAAATTAAATTGCTCCTACTAGATGCTCATAAAGTTACTCCGGCAAAACTACGTGCCAACTACTACGAATTGAAGCCAGAAGAAGGCGACAATATGTCACGTTACCTACGGCGACTCGAACAATCCTTTGACGCTTGGTTAAAAGGATGCAACATCGAAGCCAACTACAAGACTCTTCGTGACTTCCTTATTGTTGACCGAGCTTATTCAAGCTTGCCGCCCTTCCTCGCTACTCAATTGCGTGACAGGGGTGGTAACACAGTCGCAAGCCTAGGAGAGCAAGGTGATAGCTTCTTACAAGCAAGACCTCATACATCGCTCCATCAGCTTTGTAAGGGTCGCACACTGACATCATCGACGGATGCGGGCCCTCCAGCACTCAAAGCATCAGGAGCACCAGAGCGACGCGCGACACTTCCTGTCCGAGCCCCGAGCACTCCAGCAAGATCACCTAACTCCAGCAACAACTCTTGAGGAACGCCGCCAAGAACTTCTAACACACGTGGTGGTCCCACCCGCTCAGGATTGGTCAACACTCCGCAGCGCGAACAACGAGGACCTTACAATGGATTTTACTGTACTTTTCATGGCCCCAACCAATCGCATTCCAGTGACGAGTGCCGCCAATTGCAGAGGAGGCAAGGTGATGGTCACAGTAATGGAGCAGCCCATGCAAGCCCACCTATCTCCAGTACTACCGCTCGAGTAAACAATCTAGCAACGCATGAAGAAGCAGATGAATACGACGATATTCCCCCAGTCGCATGCAATCACATCGCCTCGAACAAACTGATCGAATTGGGACAGCTGAAAACATGCTCTGGCACCGTGAACCAACAACCCGTTCAAGTACTACTCGATGGAGGAGCAACGGCGGTCTTCGTCAAGAAGGCTCTCGTCCCAGCTGACGCCATTTTGAAGAAGGAAATTACCGTACGGCTGGCCAACAATCACTCTTTCGAAGCGCCTCTGACCCGGGTCTTTCTCGTTTGCCCCTATTACCACAGAGAGGTGACAGCCGTAGCCATGGAAGAGCTCTCCCACGATGTCATTCTCGGCCGAGTTCCCGGAACCACCTCCTTCGAAGAACAGATGACCGACTATGAAGAGCAACCAGTTGCTGCAGAAGTCTCTCACGTTGTCACAAGGGCAGCAGCAAAAGCGATCGAAGATCCCTCTGCCGCACCAAGCACTGTCGATATATTGCAACACAACAAAGAAGACTTCAAGAAATTACAGCGGGAGTGCAAAACATTGCAGCTTTTATTTAAGAAAGTTGACACTGGCAAAGAAGAAACGCACAAGGATGGCAGAGTCATTACCTTTGAACTCCATGACGGCATTCTCCATCGGAAAACGTTACGAGACGGTCAGGAAACTCATCAACTTGTAGCACCTGCAAGCGTGCGCCCACAAATCTTGGAAATGGCTCATGACAATCCACTTGCTGGCCATTATTCCCAAAAGAAAACTCAGGCTCGACTAGAACGCGATTTTTATTGGCCGTCCCTAACAAAAGATGTGGTCCAATACTGTCACTCCTGCCATACCTGCCAGACGCACGCTCCATCTCGACCAAGAAAGGCACCTATCTCAACCCCACCGATCACCACTCCATTCTCCGCGCTCAGTGTTGATTTGGTAGGCCCATTACAACCAGCTTCGGCACGTGGCCACCGATACATTCTCACCGTGGTGGACCAAGCACCTCGGTACGCAGACGCAGCCCCGCTCAGACATATAGATGCAGAAACAGTCGCCCAGGAGCTACTCGAAATCTGCAGCAGAGTTGGTTTCCCTCACACGCTAACAAGCGACAACGGCACTCAGTTCACAGCTGCAACCTTCGAAGCTTTCCTGAAACTCGTCGGTATCCAGCACCGATTGACGCCATTATACCATGCCCAATCGAACGGCATAGTCGAACGCTTCAATGGTACGCTCAAAGTCATGTTGCGGAAGTTAGCCGTAGAACAGCCGCGAGATTGGGACCTGTATCTGCCTTCACTCCTTTTTGCTTATCGAGACGCTCCTCAGGCCTCAACCGGGTATTCTCCTTTCGAACTCATCTACGGCCATCGCGTCCGTGGACCTTTAACCGTGCTCAAGGAATGCTGGACCGATGGTAGCTTGCAAGACGACACGAGCACTGCTCAGTATTTGATGGAAATGAAGCACCGATTGAAAGAAACATGTAAAATCGCTCGCGAGAATCTAAACAGGAGCCAAGAGAAAAGCGCCAAGTTCTTCAACAGACGTACCAAGATGCGAACTCTAAAGCAAGGAGATAAAGTCCTCGTATTTCTGCTCGATTCTCGAAAGAAGCTACTTATGACTTGGAAAGGTCCCTATACAGTGAAATCACGCCTGGGAACCTATACCTATACATTGGACGTGGATGGAAACAACAAAGTCTATCACATCAACCTCCTTCGCCAGTACCATGACCGGGAGCAGCAAAGTTCCGCCTCACCAAGCGAGAAAGATCGCGAGGAGGACGACGAGAGAGTAGAGGAAGCATTTGCAGCGGTTGGCTTCGCCCTAGAACCTACCTGCGAAGAAGAAGAACTCGACCGGAAAGAACCAGAGATACCGTCACCCGTCGGAGAAACCATTGAAGACTGTCTCATCTCCTCTACGTTGACTACAACACAACGCTCAGAACTCCAGGAACTACTTGAAGAATATCGCGATCTTTTCACAGATACTCCCGGAAGAACCAGCACGGCAGTTCATGAAATAAAATTGAAGGGCCCTTCCAGTTTTCGACTTCAACATTCGTATCCACTTCCCTTAGCGCTGGAGCCTGAACTGCGGTCAAGTTTAGAGAAGTGGATGAAGATGGGAATCGTGACGCCATCCACATCACCTTATTATTCACCCCTCCTTGCTGTCCGGAAGAAAGACGGAACCCACCGATTTTGTCTGGACTGCAGGCACCTCAACAGCCAGACAGTATTCGATGCCGAGCCGATAGCAGACACCACTGCTATTTTCACCAATTTAGCTGGCAAACAATATTCAGCAAAATGGATCTGACCAGTGGATATTGGCAAGTACCTCTACACCCTGAGTCCCGCCAATACACCGCCTTCAAAACTAGGTCTGGCCTCTATGAATTCAACGTACTGCCTTTCGGCCTAGCAAATGCTTCAGCCACTTTTTCCCGCCTTATACGTCAAGTCACTGCAGGACTGCAAGACACCGAGGTCTACATGGACGACATCTTAATCGCCTCGACAACCTGGGAAGATCATTGCACAGCATTAGCTAAACTGTTCGAAGCTCTCTCTCGACATGGCCTTAAGGCGAAGCCGTCCAAATGCGAATTCGGATTTGACAGCCTCCAGTATTTGGGTCATCAACTGATCAGTAATCAGATCCAGCCTCTGGAGAACCGAGTCGAAGCCTTGAAATCGGCTCCACTCCCAAAAACCAAACGGGAGCTCCGAAGTTTTCTCGGTACAGTTGGGTACTACCAACAGTACATTCCTAACTACTCTCAACTGACATCTAAACTCCATGATTTCCCAAAGAAGAACTCCCCAGAACAAATACCTTGGACCGATACAACAGAAGATCTGTTCGAAAGTTTGAAGACAGCGTTAGTCAAGAGACCGGTCTTACAGTTACCAGACCCCAGATGTCCTTTCATTCTGAGGACAGATGCCTCCCAAACTGGACTTGGAGCAGCTCTCCTCCAGCCAAGCGAACGAGACTTCCGTCACTACGCGCCGGTAGCATATGCTTCACGTCGACTGAGAGGAGCAGAAATAAACTATTCTACCATTGAAAAAGAAGCGTTAAGCATCTACTGGGCTCTACAGAAGTTTGAGGTCTACCTGTATGGACAAGAATTTGTGTTAGAAACCGACCATCGACCGCTCCTTTATTTGCAACAGGCAGACAAGTTGAACCCCCGATTGAAACGCTGGGCTTTGTATTTCAGCTTTTTCAGGTTCCGAGCAGAACACCTTCCGGGAGTCGACAACCACCTTGCAGATTTCCTGTCTCGGCTATCGTAGCAGAGACACCCTCCCCCGGGCGTGTCAGGCCGCACAGGGGTTGTCGAGCCTTTTTGTGTTAGTTACCCATAATCTTAAGTATTTTCTTCATGTGTCCAGCTCTCTGAACGCCGACTTATCTATTTCCCCGCGCTGATGTTGCGTTTGTTCATTTACTTTAGTTAGCCCTTAAATATCATTTGTATTACATGTCGATACTCCAATGTTTCTTGTGTTATCTAGCTAAATACGACTAATATTTTAAATGCAATTTTGAGTGTTGTACCCTGTTAAGCAGTAACTCACGTCTGTACGCACTATTTTTGCAATAGAAAATAAATCACTGTCTATGTTAAAATATATCAGTGTATGTGATAGGGACTTCAAAGAGATTCAGCATTAAACAAGTCAGACCTTGAGGTCAAAAGAGTTTCCTTTCTCCTTGTTGACACAGGCTTTAGTCTTATACGACACCTCGCCTAATAAGGGGTTTAGGGGCCACCTCGGAAGGACGAACTATTTCGCATAGTTTTCGATAGGAAGACACTGTCGCAGTTCGGCACTAACAGAATTCACTTCTGTTGCCCTAGCGGTCTCATACGGCGCAGACAGTTGCTCGTCTTCCTAACGGTACCAACGTAGTTCGGCACTAACAGAATTTACTTTTGTTGCCCTAGCGGACTTATTACGGCGTAGGTGGTACCCACACACACACACCCCTAGCGGTACAACCGTAGTTCGGCACATAACAGAATTTACTTCTGTTGCCCTAGCGGACTGAATACGGCGCAGGTGGTACCCACACTAACCTCACCCTCCACACACAGCGGTACCGCCGTAGTTCGGCACTAACAGAATTTACTTCTGTTGCCCTAGCGGACTGATTACGGCGTAGGCGGTACCCACACGAACCTCAGGAAGGGCAGCTGCGAAGAAAAGCTAGCGCCCCGGAAAAGGTAGCTGTACAGAAGGCAGCCCCTTTTCCACGAACCCTCACGTCGACCCCACGACGGTATCGACACTCAATATATAAACATTGAGCAAAATTTCATTCGTGTAAAACATCTTGAAATGAATTCTATCAAAGATTTATGGGAATAACATTTTAAAAATCATTTAATGCGCTAAAGTAAATGTAGACTTCAAATTCTGATCGGTTTTCTATAGTATACGAGAATTTCTACATTTAGATTGGTGGGAGTGAATGGTTTAAGATTGGGACAAGTTATTAGAAGCTAGCAGTATTATATGCGGTAACCAAAATCCCGCTCTGGTTGCGGAGAGTATAAATAATGAACAACATAAGGATTCATTGTGGCTTAAAGCTAATAAAATAAGCTTTAATATCGATAAAACAAAGTATATAGCATTTTCGTACAAGAAAAATATATATCTCCCACGAATTAAAATTGGCGAAGGTGAAATCGAAGGAACCTACTCATGCAAATTCCTGGGCATCAAAATAGATAAAGACATGACCTTCAATGAGAAAATCGCTCATATTAGTTCTAAGTTACCTAAATCCATCGGAATCCTAAATAAAGTTAAAAATTTCCTGCCTGAAACAGCTTTACAATTCCTCTACCGAACGCTCATTTCACCATGCTTGCAAAACGGAATAGAAGCATGGCACGCACTGTAAAAAAACTGCAAAAATACAGACAAAAAATAGCTAATTATCTGTTAAAATGACACAAGTTGTCACTTCAAGTCCATTTTCTGAATGTTATCTGTTAAATCAAAAAATTCATCCGTAATTCATTTCCATACCGGACACTTTAGCTGATTTCCGTTGTTCTCACGTGTCAAATAAAAATTACGGGAGTTAATTGAATTCTTTGTCGTAACGAAATCTTGCATGGAAGTTGTCCGTTGATATAACGGTTTTTCTTTACATATAGGGGTGGTTTTCACAGATAAACTGAATGTTACAGATTCGAACGACTCTTCGGCGAATTATACGGAATTCGATTAAATTTCCACTGTTTCAATGGTCCGTAACAGTTAAAACATTATCAAATATCTGTCACAATTGCTGTTAATATTGCATTATGTTTTGTATTACTTTGTTGTCGCTTTATTTTCTGTACAACCGACACTTTAACGGTTTGCGTGTGCCCAGTATGTGATAACAAATTGATAATTCTGGCGGAACAGCTATATTTAGAAAATAAAGTGTTCTCTCAGAATAGTATTTACATTATTAGCGCTGGGCAAAGAGTTTCGAGTTGCAAATACATCAATTTCCGGTCTTGAGATATATGATGGCCAGAAAGCTAAACGTTAATGAAAGGCCTGCGCGAATTTATTTAGAACATGTGCCCATTCCCTCTCATTTACGATGCAGACAACGCAGCGTAAAGATGGTATACAATTTGGCTTATTCTGCTCAAGGATTGGATGGCCCGTGTATAAATTGGCAAATAACCGTACTTAAACGTGGATATTTTTATTTTCTATGGAAATGAGGAATATAAAGCAATCAGGGGCTTTTGCGATTATACGTACATACATACATGAATTTATGCAAATATTGTCTATTCACGTGTGTGTATAAATACACGGAAGTACATGTAGGTAAACCTACGCACAAAAAGTGAAAAACACCATTCAAGTGTTCATTAAAAGGTACATGAATTTTCAAATAAGCCTGTGTCAGGACGGGAGCTCATTTTTTATTCAAGCATGAACTGAGCTCTGTGAAAATAAAAACAGGATATCATGCAGAGATTATTATTTCCATTTTATGATTATTTATAAATGACACAGTATAGTAATGCATGACATACAGTAATGCATGGCATCACATACTGTGTTATCGAACCAGTTAATGCGATATTTTGTTTTACGCACATAAAAGTTTCAATGTGGAAAAAGTGAAATGAAGCATGGACCGTTTTAATAGCCAAATATATACGTAAAGAAGTTCTGTTAAAAACTGTAAATGATCAATGGACAAATTCGATCACACGACTTCGTGTACAGTACTCTCAGATACCTTATCATATACCTTAGAGATAGTATCGAAAATGAATTCACACTGCAGTTTTTTGTCGCAGAATTTATAGTGTCAAATTCGTTATGGATGGAGTAGTTTATTTCTTGTGTGGTTTATACCATCATTAACGTAGTGAGAAGGCCTTAAACACACCGTCCAATGAAAGATGGCAGTATATAGGGGAGTTGAAGTTGAAGAGGAGATGAATTGAAGTTATAACATGAGGAGTGTTCTTGGGTTGCTAGACGGCAGGTTACTGGAGAAAGTCTACGAAGAATGGAAGAAACAGTAGGAAGATCTATAAAAGAAATAGCAGTCACTTGATCCCTGGAGATACAATTAGTGTGTCTTTTAACTTTGCACTCCAGCGATGAGGTAGGTGGAGCCCGAGCTTTGAGGTAGATGAATTTTATTCAAAATTTTTAGCACCGGTTTTGTCACCTCTCTGCACCAATGATTTAACTGCTGGCAACTTTTACAGTTTCGTCTTAGATTTGAAAGAATCTGTCCATGCAGACGAGATTTTTAAGACTTTCTTTGATGTAGAATCATTAATTACGAACATACCTATGCATGAGACTTTTACTGTTTCTGAAGAAAAGTTTTCCTAAATTTTATAACATTTATTATAAGTATCTCCCGACAGCTTTTCAAAACTATTTTAGAAATATTTGCGCTCAATTCATTTTTTGCTTTTGATACAAAATATTATAGACAGATGGAAGGCATGGCAATGGGCCTGCCTTTGAGCCTAACTTTCACAAACATATTAACATACTGCATGAGTGAAAATGTTCAGTAGCTCTAGACCTGCTTGAGTCTTTGAAGCCTGTGTTTTATAGATGACAAGTTCTTGCTATATTTGTGATCCATCCCACACCAAATAATAATTCTTGGATTATGTGAGTAAAAAATATGTAATTAAAAATATTTACCACGGATATCGAATATGATTATCGAACATATCAGATAACGAACATATCAGATAAATTCGAGTGAACTGTTTATAGAAAAAAGAGTTTTTCAGAACTAGGCGTAAATTTTTACAGCTTTAGTCTGTGGTATTTAAGATGAATAGTGTTACAGCGTTGATATCATACACCTTTAAAACCATTAAAATATGTACCAATTCATCTTTCTCACATCAAGAACTTTTGATTTTCTGACCTTTTTTCAAGAACAATGGCTACTCCGTAAATTGCATATTTTCAAAAAATACGTTTGTTTCTCTTTAGATTTTCTAGCAACAGATCTGAAGTTGACAACATCGACCCCATTAATTCATAGGACTGCATATGTATCACTTCCTTACTTTGGTGGGCAGTCTGATAAGTTAAAGAAAGAATTTGCTGCCGTTTATTCAAAATATACCATTGATGTGGACTTAAAAACTGTATTAGGGAATAACTTAAAAATATCATAGTTTTTTATTTATGAAGATAAGCTTCCTGTCGGACTGCAAGCTACTCTTGCATCAGAATAGCATGTTGTGCATCAGAGTACATTGGACGTATCTCGTACTATTCGCACTCGAGTTTGCGAGTATTCTTGTAGAAGCTTCAGAACAGGTTAAATTTTGTCAAAGCTCCATTTCCGCCGTTCGAGAACATTCTGATGAGTGTAATAACGTAGTTTCCATTAATCAATTTTTGGTCTTAGCAAAACCGCAGTTTCATATAGATATGCGCATTCTAGAGTCCATGTACATTTTTAAACTTAAGGCGGTTTTAAGCATCACTCTTGGTTCATTTCCTTTAGCCATGGTAAATAGATAATCACTATTTACTTAATTATGTAAGTTGTTTTTAGGTTTGTCATTCTAAAATAGTTTTATTTTCCTTTGTACCTTTTTAGACCTCTCACCACCGATGATGGCCTGTGACCGAAACGTTTTAAATTTCGTTTTATTCGAATATATATGCTTCAAATGATTAAATGAACATAGTAGAAAATTTCATGTAAAACCCAAAAAGGACCTATTTATAAAATTCTAATCGAATATAAGTTGCGGGTATAAAAAATTTACATGTCCAATAATCTGATTCAAAATTCCTCTATTTTTCACTTCTAATATTATACGAGTACTGATTTTAATTACTTAATTGGGCACTCAGGAGGAAACTTTTATCGATTGCCCTTGATTTCGGGCTAGTTTTTAGGGTGCGTTATTTTTTTTCAAAATTACCCGTGTTTCTCATATCCAAAAAAATAAATAAACAGTAAATAAATGTCTTATACATAATATTTATTATTTATGGGGAAAAGTGTTGGATTCACTTTTTTCTCTAATATTTTTAATAAAGGGAACTTTATTTTCTTTCTACTCTCCTGCTAGTATGTATCGTTTTTTCAAGACAGACCTGTGAACATTTTAAGATAGAACGTACTATATGAAAAATTACGCTGGGGAACAATATTGTACTTTTTGTTAGTTACATTCATTTTGAAACCAGTTCCACTGCGATGTTTATTGTGATGCAAGCTGTGTTGTCACTGCGTGGAGGAGACAGTGTCCGTCAGCTAAAGTTAGGGTGTTGTATAAATACGAGTATTTCAGCTAAGGTAGGGGTAATGTGTAAGTCATCTAGTGTGTTCGCAGCACGTTTTCAAATTTGATTCGATTCAGATCTTTCGTTTTAAGTTTGGTCGTCGGGCGGGAGCTTTGCAGAGGCTATAGATTTGTTAGGGAGTCGTTTTCAATTGCAGTGACTCATTACGTGAATGTACACTTGATCATTTATGGAGAGAGGCTCGACGATTTTTTCTCTAATTAGTTAGTTTTCTAATTACTTTTTTCTAATAATTTAATTTGCACGGGACTGATTTTTGAATATTTTTATTTGATTGTTTTTTACTGTGTTGCGATAGGTCTTAGGAGGCAATTTTTATTTTCTGTCTAATTTCCTGTTCCTGAGTAGGTATCAGAAAGTCAATGATTGATTGATTGATTGAAATGAAGAGCATGCCAGTAGCTATTTGTGTCCGTGGAAAGGTACTCTTTCTCTTCGTACTTACATTTTCACAGTTTGAAATCAAGTTAGGGAAAGGCTTATGTTTATTCAAGTTTGTTAAGCTGTGCATGGGTGAGTTGCGGAAGGCTCTGCTTGATGGCACTGACAACACAGGGATTGGGGTCGAGGGGTTTGCGCTGACCTGTTCACTAATGTGCACTGGCAGATTTCATTTTCAGAGGTTAAGGTTACATTCCGTAGACTTTCAATTCCACTGGAGTGATCCACAATTCTGCTTGTTATATGACATTTGTTGAAATGAGGGCAATTTGATACGGTAAGTTGCAATGTAGATTTCATTGCGAGTTGTTCAAGAAAGGAATATTTTTCTTCCGGGGTGTGAGGCCATTGAAAGTTATTAATGAATCATGCTCAAATCCGAGGTTTTGCACATATTGTGGATGTTTATATTGGTCAAAAAACATTCTTCATCCATCTTTATCTCACTTCCTCAACGCTCTCTGCAATTTTCCTATTCAGTCATCACTGGCTCACGTAGGCAGATCCACTTGAATCTATCTTTGACTCACTTCACTAATAAAAGATCATTGAATCCTGCCTCGCGTTCATCACCCACACTATCTTCAGTATCTGAAGGAACACGTGACTACAGCGCCCTGAACTAGCAGTGCTCAAAATGACGAATAGGTCGATCAGTCAAATTTTAAGTTATGTTTGTGTCTCACATTTTCTGTTTGAGGTAATGTTTTTGGCAATGCAATTGCGCCGTAGATATTTACTAATAACGCAATGTTTAACGATTGAATCGAAATCTTTCCCTTCATCATATTGAGAACAAAATTTCGTCACAGAAATATTTTATTGTGTTAAAATGTATTGGTGAAAAACTATTTGCTTAAAAAATGTTCGACAAAATACTGACGTAGAAAAAGAGTTAAATTTATTTTCTCGAAGAGGTAGAAATTAAAAAGTCAATGGATGGCTAGGAATTAGATGAAAGGCCAATGAAGGTCTACCTACAATTCTCTTAGGTATCCCAGTACGGGGCTTGGTCACGCTCCCACTTCTTATTGCTCCAGGTAATAAGAGTCGTTATGCCGTAATGTTGCATGGAGGAAAGGATGAGGGCCGTAGTGAGTTACAATTTAATCACAGTTGTAATTTCTCTTCATCAAAATAGGCACAATTTGATAAACACCTTATGAGGTTATGTGAAAGACATGCACATCTTTACTTACCCATCTTGTTACAGGAAAACATTAAGGTGTGAAGTTAATTATAAGTTTAAATTCAATGTGTCACTTATAATTTTGGATAACTTTTGGGTTATTGTAAATCGTTCTAATTTCTTATCCGTTACTGCTCTCAATTGCAGTGTTTCTTATAATACTATTTTCCAGAAGAAAATTTTTCACGATTGTCGAATCATCTTGAAATTAATTTACGTTCTCTGGTGTGCGAAGGCTAAAAAATTGTTCGCGTAGATTCAGGAAATTAAGGGTTTCGCGCACCAAAAGATCAACTGCGATACTACAACCCTTTCACGGGAGCATTCTAAGCAAATTTATGGTAGTTATTGTTTTATAGTTTTTTGGGGGGAGTTAAGGACTAACCCATGATGAGAAAAGTATTTAATCTGAGAACGTGAAACTTAAGTTTAAAATTTATAAAGCATGTTTCGAAAAATTTCCTATTTTGTTGTAGTCAGAGCAAATCAGGAAAAGAAATATCCTACTGACCTAAATGATTAGCATTGAATAATGATCATGTCTCTTGGTTACAACTAAAATGGTAAAAACAATGGTGTTTTAAGCTGGTAAAATATCAAAATGAACGACTTTGAAATCAACTAAAATGGTAAAAACAATGGTGTTTTAAATTGGAAGAATATCAAAATGAACAACTTTAAAATCCTTATAAAATGCATTCATGCCTATTGTTACCTTGTTATATGATATTAATGTCAAGTACCGTTTTCGCTCGCTGTATGAATGTTGGTGCCCTGAAGGCCACAACTGTGGCTGTATTGGTGCCCAGAGACCATTTGACTGGAAAGTCAGACCGATCACTGGACTTTGTCGGTTACTCACAAGCATGATGCAGCTGTGTATAAAACCAAGGAGAGTGCAAGTTTGAGTATAACTTGAAAAACAAAATTTACGCAGACTCGCGTTCAGCACATAGTTAATAATTGCATTGAAAGAATTTCTTGCGTCGTTCGCGTCATGATTAAAAATGGCATTTCATTCCAAATGGTCAATTTGAGGATGAATATGGTTGAAGTTTCATTTGCTTCAAACGTTACTCATAGATTACGATTTTAAAAATAATACCCACTGCACAAATGAATTGGAACCATGCATGTCGGCCACGTAAGGATTCATTTCACCAATATATTAAGTGGTTAATTAAGAGCACTGTGATGCAATCATCACTCTTGCTATGCAGTTACTATTGTTGAGTAACAGCACTCGGTTACTTGCCAATGTTACAATTCTTCCACCAACGAGTCAGTCTCGATTTCTGAAAGAAGAATCTGATTCAACTCCAATAGGTTAATTTTACCCTTATTATCAAGAAGCTATATCGATGTTCGTCATTTGTCCCGAAATTATCATGTTTTTACTGCTTGTCCGCCATCTCAACAGCATTATCTCGTATAGATTTCAGAGCTTGCTCTTAAGTGGACCTCTCTTCATCTTTTTCATGAAGCTCATGCGATTATTTGCATTAAGCGCTTCGCCTCTTTGATGTACGTCATTCCTTCGGTCAGATATTACGTTCGCCAGATACTATTTAAATCTCAGGTAATGATGGAATGATACGTGATAAATTGTCAGACAATTCTCAAAGAAACAATTCTCCAAACCCCGTTATATTAATTACCTGAAAAGACACGTAATTTCTTAGAAATGGATTCATAATGGCTATCCTAATTATATGATACGACAGTGTACGTTTTAAGTATAAGGAGTATCGGCTTAAGCTCTCTCATACGCTTCTTAAGTTTGGAGGTGGCTCAATCGTGGTGAGGGGATGTTTCAGCTAATCAAGGGTAGGTAAACTTCACATCATTGAAGGAACCATGAATGGCAGAAAATATCGTGAAATATTGGAAGAGCAACTCCTACCTTTATCTCGTTTGCTAAAATTGAAACGTGGATGAACCTTCCAACAAGACAACGATCCAAAGCATCTTGTAAACAAAACCAATGAATGGTTGATGATGAAGAAGATAAACATTTCAGTATGATCGAGTCAATCCCCGGACATGAATCCGATTGAAAATTTGTGGAGCTAATTTAAATTGAAAATTCAAAAGTGAGATCCCAATAACATCACTGAACTCAAAGAAAGGTGCATTGAAGAATGGAATAAGATTACACCCGAAACTTGTGAAAGGCTGGTAGGGAATTACTCTAAACGTCCTGAAGCCAAAATTAATAATGACGGCTTTGCAACGAAGTACTGATGTATGTATATTGTAAATTGAGTTTGTCACCTTTAAATTCATGGTTTCCTTGATGTTAAAGTTGGGTTAAGCTACGTTAGCCGAGTTTTATTACAATTAATTTTTATTTTTTGAATTTTTTGTCAGAGGCCAAAACAAATCTCTAGGACCTTCCAAGAACTGGAGAGGAAGGTCCCAGAGATTGATTATATATATTTGGAAAGTAGATAAATTGCATTATAGATAAATATAATTCGGCAAGGGTACATTCGCTCATTAAAAATTCATTCATACTGCCCAAAACATCAATTCGGTATTCATAAAACAATTACATTTTTTATTTTTCTCCCGGAAAATTTTTTTTCCCTAAACAAGAGGTGACAGATAACTCACGAATACCTTGAAATTTTTGTAAACTTTTATTCACGTATTTATAACACCTGTTCCTATGCATTTTTTTTAATTGAATATTTGTGGTTTCTAAGATATATTATTATTCTATTTGTAAAATTTTTATATATAGCCTAATTTTTGCAATTGTACATGGTTTAGAAATGTGGAATCCGGCGATTCCACAACGTGTTGTTGTGGGACAAGTAAGAAATGCTATGTAGAGATGCGGGAAACCCCAATGCTACAGAATTAAACCTGATCATTTTAGTGAGTAAAAGAAATTAACTAACTCAGGCTTAGTAGAGATTTCAGATCCGCATAGTTTGAAATACTAACCTCAAAGCGACAATGACCAGATTTAAGGCAAACGGTCTATCGTTTAAGCTCGGAAATGAGGAAGGACAGAATGTTGCAGTGTGTTATTCTCTATAACAGTGAAGTTACCACACGGGGTTTTTGAAAATTAGTCGACTGAGACTCGAAAACGCAAAAGGAATTGTCTGCTACCTTGAAAACATTTTCGAAGATGTACACATGTTGGAAGTGGTTGAATACCAGCGAGTAATACGGAATTTACATGTTCTACGGACGTAGTAAGACAGTTTAGAAACACCATCTGGCGATTTCAGCAGTCTATTTGCTTTCTTTGCTAGTTACCAACGGAATATAAGTTGCCAAATTACTCGCATATATTTTATACCCTGCAATGCGCACTCTGAATAACAATTTGTTGAGAGCAGGAGCACACGACTGCAATAAATTTACTTACGCATTTCAGTTACTTACAATAAATTAAATGACCAATATCCAAAAATAAAATTCATCTTTATGCAACCCGATCGTAGGTTAATAAACTCTATTTCAAAATAAACACGTGCAAAGAAATTGTGCCTTGCCAGAACAAATGAAATACCCTTCACCAAATAAAACACAAAACCACTACCCTATTGAAAATCGAGGACGGTGTACCAGTGGAATATGGTTGACAGGGCCTATTATCCGCGATTTATTGGTCATTCGGCCATCCGACCGATAAAACAACGGTACACCGCCCAATTTACGAGCATGTTATGGTTGGCACTGCCATCCGTGGCCTCCCGTCTATACACCGTCTTTAATTCGCGACATCTAATAGCGATTCGAGGTTGACTTGACCAAGGACGGCCATCTGGCTCAGAATCGCTGATACCGTGTTTTTCTGACACTTGTTTCTCATGCCCTCTCCCATTAAATAATTACTGCTCTGCATTTGTGGTTAATTCTCAATTGCATAAATTAATCCTTATCGCAGATCGTCAGTAGCTGCAGCAACTGGTTCTAAATGTGCACCGCACCCAAACCAAATACGGTAAATATGACTCAAAGTGAGTTCCCGTTTTAAAATATGATCAACTCTATGGTCGAGTGAAGCTGCATCAAATTGCCGAGGTGTATAGTGGAACGTTTCAATTATATTTAACTTGTTGGGATATAAATGCACAGGCGTAGCCTAATACATTTCAACAACATCATAAAATTATTATTTATGTAACGGAGGTGAATACTGTATTTCATGCTGTGATTATACATGATGGGGTTCAACAATACATGGAGAAATATTAATTCTAAACACTTCAACTGTTTGTCGTTTCATTTAAAATGATAAACATAATGCAATAGAGAACTAATTCCATGTTCCTATCGAAAAAGCATAGTAAATATTTCTACTTGTGAATAATATTTGGTATTTGAACTTGGAATCTCGTAACAGAATTATAATTCAAGTTACTCACTAGAACAAGAAATAACATAATAAAACGCCTAGTGGCAAAGTTTGTTAATCGTGAAGTTTGGGATGCAGTGAACAAACGAAGTATCGGACATTTTTCTGTCATTCTCTATTTAGAGTTACTAATTCATCTTTCTTAGATATTTAGCCTAAGACAAAAACGTCCATGCCAAATATATCTCCCAATTTGGATGATGAAGTGAACGGAAAAATAAATACTTCGTTCGTTTTGAAGCGGCTCTCGATAAATTATGCATATTTTGAATTGAGATTAGTCTCATCTAAATGTCATAAATGATTGGCAACTCTAAGCTGCAGAATAGGTTGTTTATTGGTATATAATACATCTACGGCAATCATGTTCAAGTGTTGTGTAGTATTTTCTTATTTCGATATAATATTATATCATCAAAGATTTATGAAATATCTTAACTCAAAAATATATCACGCTTCCAGTTTTGTGCACAAAAATACTTCTTCACCTTCGATGAGCAAATGATTGTTCGTACTTCTAAAATTCACTTTGCTATTATACACTTCGTGTAAGGACCTCAAAGAGCTCTAAAAATTTACAGTATGGTATCTCACACTTATCCGTTTATGTTTTCGTATGAACGTTTGAGCAGAAAAATGCAATTGGTAAATTGCAATCGGTTATTTTGGCTTTTCAATGTTGCGCGGTACTAGATTCAGTGATTGGCGAGTTAACCGTTGTCGTCAGTCAACATCTGTGTTGCCTACTGTGTGTGTGGTGTGAATCAGAGCGAAAGAAGTGAAAATTGTAAAGACAATACGCGTATAATAAAGTAAACAGTTCAATTTAGGCATTTGGTGACTAACTGCGTTGGTCAAGAATTATTTTCGAACATGTTTTGTTATTGTATTCTGAGTATTGTGTACGTGCATTAACTTTAGGGTCACCACTGATGTTCAAGATGGCGGGCTAAACTGTCTGAAAGGACAATTTTCGCCTAAATTTTTAAAATTATGGTTTTTTGTCAAGGTGAAAACCTGAAAATACAAAATGCTGGTTTAGGTGCAGTGAAGTAATTTTTTTATATCTTATTAACATATTTCATTGACGTGTGAGTTCGTACAATATCAAATTAAGTTCGTTAAATATAAAACTGGCGCCATTGCCGGATTTTGGATGGATGACGTCAGAGCTTCACCATGCCGAGGCGCAATAATACCATCTAGCTTATCGGTTATGCGCGGCAACTCAACAAAGTAACATGTTCTTTTAGTTGCTTGTTGAAGTGGGACGTAATTATAGGTAGTGTGAATTAGCTTAATTCGCAAAATTTTATAATTAATGATAATAGCTAATTATTCGAAGTCATCTTTAACTTGTAAACACATATTTCTTCAAGAAGTATTTACAGATCATTTGTGCTTTCATGTGCAAGAGAGGAAGATTCAAGATGGCCTAATTCACCCCAATTAGTTCTTATGAAATAGCTAACTTCAGTAAATGGGTAACCTACATGTTTAGAATTTGTATGAATTTACTAGGTAAAAGAAATAAAATTGTAGGCTAATTGTAGACTCTCATATTGATGTTTTAAAGTTATTATTGGTAGAAATAGTCATTTTGATAATGCATTTTCATTGGGAATATTGCCCATATATTTTAAGTTAAAAATTACCGCTGAACAGTGGTAAAGGACAAGTTCAGGATTGGCAGATTTTAAATATTTTAACAGTCAATTGAGGTTAACTCCAACATTCATAAAAATTTTCACAAATATCTACTAATTTTGACAAGGTTTTTTCTATATTGTAGTTGGTTCATACCAAGGCTTTTGGATTGTCAGAGATTTTTTATTTGCTCTGATATTTAACTTACATGAAACTTTTTATCGAACACAAAGCATTCCAAGTTACTTTTGTTATTGTAACTAATTTTTTGTCTAATTTTTAATGTATGATTGAAATATTTTTTGTTTTGAAAATAATTTATTTAGCTCAGGTACGTACAAAAGTGTCTTAATTGGTCAGTCAGTTTGGATGATTATATCACAAACCTGCTTTAGATCCCTAATTGCCAACAGTTCATAGTTTTTAATATTTTACATATCGGTACTTATTTTGAAAAAAATCCCTCTAAAATTTCTTGAGCTATACCTAGGTATGAAAAAACGATCATCTTTCTTTTGAATATATTTATGCCTAACTTCCACGAGAAAGAAACATCAATTTGAATGCAGTATTTACAGAGTGAAATAGAATTATATATGAACAACTTATTCCAAGATGTGCAATATCACTAATTTTCAACATCTTAGAGAATATATTTTTATTATCTTTTGTTATTTACTGGACCATTCAAATGAAATTTTTTCATTATGCATAAAATATTCTGACCCACATCTGTTTATTTAAAGCTTTTTAATTCTATCAATTTACAGCAAAATTTTTGTTTGATATTTCAAAAACAATTATTTTAATGTATGTGCTGTAATTGAAAGAAACTTTTGTATTGGGTATAAATAATTATTAATAAAATTAGTGTGAATGATAGTCACGTCAAAAAAATCCAGGGCCCCCGCGCCACTCATGATGCGGCCGGGGTAAACCAGCGGTAGCTGTCGGGTTTGGCTGCTGAATTCATATGCCTGGAATGCAAAGGATGTGCGATTGTGATTAGATGGAGATGTATGAACGTTGAAAATTTTTTTTCTCATCTATGGTTTTTGCAATTTTTTGGTTTTCTGCACTTGTTGTAGCTACCCTTCCCTTATGGGGGGAGAAAGCTCTCGCATATACATACATGAAGAAATATGAGCAGTTGAGCTTCCAAAGAAATGAAATGAAATAATAGTTGCCACTGTAAATTTATGTGTATATAATTCAAAGATTTTATATCATCAGTACAAGCAATACATAGGGTGACTCTAATGAATTGTATGTTTGACAGGATACAGTGAAAAAATATAATGAAATGGATAAAACTCAAAGAATCAGAAAGCTAAAGCCCTTTTCTGCTTTATCGTCCAGACAAAAAAAAAACGTCGCTGTAAAATGACTTTGGCTGCTTTCGAGCGTAGAGCTTTGGACGATCAGCAGAACATAGAAGTAAACCGGAAGGCATCTCAACAAGTGAATCTGCCAAGTTCTTCTTCTCTAAGTGTCTCAAATTTTTCCAGTAATGTTCCTTCAACAGAATATAATTTATCAAGCTCTGAAGAAGATGAAACCATTATAGTTGATGACACAGTAAGAGAAATATCTGAGGTAGAACACAATGAATATATGACTGTTGAAACTAAAATTGAAACTGTCGTGATGAATTGGACTGCAGAATGTCCAAATGTACCAGGTTCTACTGTAACAAGCTTGCTTCATAACTTGAAATCATTCTTCCCTGGCCTTTTATTAACTGCAAAGACTCTTTGAGCAGTCGAACCAGATGTTTCTATCCGCAGAATGCATAAGGGGCGATATGCTCATATCAATAATTGGCAGAGAAGCATCAAGAAGCAGTTGAGTTTCCACAAAGAAACGACCAATATCAAGAATAATATAAATGTGGATGGCATTCCAATTTGTAAAGATACCAGAGAGTTTCATGCTTATCCTATTTTAATTCAATTATGTTTGCAGAAATCGAGAGTTATATGCGCTGGGATTCATCTTTCCGAATCAGAAGAGTCTAACAAAATGCCACCAGTAAATGAATTCCTTGAGCAATTTGTAGGAGAATTGAAAATTTTTCTTACTGATGGTGTAGTTGTTGACAATCACAATATCCAAGTAGAAATTCAGTCTTTTGTTTGCGATGCTCCTGCTCGAGCAGACTTGAAGCATATAGTGAATCATAACTCATATTTTGGCTGTGAAAGATGTGAGCAAAAAGGCTCATATGCTGGAGGGCATGTTGTTCTATTATCAGTGAATGAAAAACTACGAACTGATGATGAGTTTCTAAAAAAGTCTGATCCTAACCATCATAAAAGTGGGCCACACACAGTACTCATGCAACTAAATGTAGGACTTGTTACTTCTTCTGCTTTAGATGATATGCACATGAGCTGCTTAGGACTTTAGGAGTGACACGTCGACTGTTGCTCAGACTGAAAGGGTCAAAGAAGGGTGAAATTAAATGCTCTTTAAGCTCTCAGAAACAAGAAGTTTTGCAAACTAGACTGTTAACTGCTTCATGTCATGTGCCTTCTGATTTTAATAGAAAATTAGCTGGTGCATTCAATTCATCATTGCACTGGAAAGCTGCAGAGTTTCCACTTTTCTTGCTGTATGTTGGCATTGTTGTTCTTTTTGACCTAGTTCCAGATGATTATTACTCAAACTTCCTTAGTTTCAGCTTGGCTATGCGCATACTTTTAACTAAAAATCAGGTGGGCAACCTCTATTGTGCCAAAGCTATGCTCATTAATTTTGTGCAATCATAAAAAAAACTGTATGGTGCAAGCTTTATATCATACAATGTGCACTCAATTGTTCATTTAGTTGACGGTTATAAGAAGTGGGGGCCTTTAGATAATGTATCATGTTTCATTTTTGAATCTTACTTGGGTCAATATGTTAAAGGTAGAGTAACGGGCGAAAATCGAATACTGGAACAAATTTGCCGCCACGTTTCAGTTCAAAACGAGAATTGCACATCTTGCACAACCTCAAAAAGTTCAAAATTTTTAATCTTGGGGAACAACAATCATTTGAAGGTTGGACCCATAGAAGCAAGGGATAACTGTGTCATGCTGACCTCAGGAGAGATAGGGTGTGTTATTTCATCTTCAAACAATGATCTAACTGTAGCCTTATTTGAAATAGGTCCACTATTTACAAATCCAGTCGACTCCCAGCTGGTGGGTACCTACAAAGTTACGAACAAAAATATTTGCAAAAAAGTAGGACAAAATGAAATCCATGCCAAAATGATTTTGTTACCTAAAAATGATTACTTTGTTGCCATTACCTTGTTGCATTCTAGTCTTTATTGAGCCTGATTCTATGCTAGGCTTGAAAGTGCTGTACAATATGAATTTTTTGAACATCTTCTGTCAAATGGTGCATTTACCAGTTTTCTACATTGTTAAATTCTGGTTGTTACTCCAGGTCTTTTCAATTTTGAATATATATTACATTTCTCATCTAGAATTATATCAATGTGATAGATGTACTCGTATGTATTGAATAACTGCTTCACATGCATATACTGAAATAAATAGATGAGTCAATAAAATAAAAAATAAAACCATGCCCCATCCAATAAATGAGTGACATATTACCTCCCCTCAGGGGCACAAAATAGGCAATAAGGTTAGGTTAGTTAGGTTTGCCTATCATGTGTTATGGCGTGTGGCAACCCCAGGGGAAATTGTTAGGAATTTCCAACCTTAGTTAGACCTCTGGGACTTCTATCTTATCTTTCGTGTCCACTTTGCTTCCTTCCTCCTTTACGCCTTCTTTGCTCAACTTTCCTCTCTTCTCTTCCCCTTCTTTCTTAACTTGCTGTTGCCATGCGCAGGGAACGTGTGGATTCTGCTTGTGCATATGACCCGCGTTTTGCTTAGTCCATACTAGATGGTCCCTTCTCATTCCTCCTGTTTGAATATCGAAACGGTAATAACGGGAGGCTCAACAACTACTCTATATAACATATTACATTACTTAACTCAGTTTTAGTTCATTGAAATACTCCACATTCATTCTATATTGATGGTAATTATCATATTTTTCAAATGTTTCAGCTAAACCATAAAATTGAATCCAACATATTGTGTAGTGACTAGGCTAATTAGTCTCCGGACTTACACTCTTGTGCCTTGTAATTTTTGTGTCACTCATTGATCAACTGGTTGGTAGGGGCAAAAAAAACAGAATCCATCTGTTTTATTTAAAGCAACTTTCTTCATTTCTACATTTGAAAGTGTGCTACATACATGTACCTACTGAACTCAATCCCTGAGTTTATATGCTGAGTAAGGAAAATGTTCTCATTATATTCTATCATACTTGATAATTTATGCAACCTTTTTCTTTGCAGAATCAGTATAATTTCCGTATTTTGTGAGAAATGAAGAAATTTACAGGAGTCTTTTTCAAAGACTTAACGTGGCAGGTAGTACCAAATAAGTGGATTACCATTGAAGACTCCAAAACCTACGTTTTTTGACCAACTTCTGGTGATGTGACCATGAGAGCCAAAAATGAAGATATGGTTGGACCAAGTTGGGCCAAGTTTGAAGTGCATGAAATTGCAGCACATTCAGGTTGTTATCCTATGATAATAGGGTCAAATTGTTTGCATACGCAGGAGACGTGTAGACACAGCCCTGCATACAAGGTCACGTGGAAGCCACATGGTTACGACATGGATTGTCCATGTTTGCCATATGGGTTCTATCTGCCCATGCTATGTGGAAACCACATGGACTTTTGGAAAGTGGCCCCACCTGGTACCCACATGGTTAAGACACTTGTCAAGGATGTGGGTTCTACATGGAAACCAGATGGTTACGACATGGATTGTAGATGTTTTACATATGGGTTCTATCTGCCCATGCTATGTGGAAACCACATGGACTTTTGGAAAGTGGCCCCACCTGGTGCCCACATGGTTACGACACGTGTCGAGGATGTGGGTTCTACATGGACACCATATGCCTCATGGTTATCCCTCGCTTCTGCCAGCTAAGATCCATTTGGTAATTACGCGTGGGTTCCATCTATGAATCAAGCAGACTTACCATGAATTCTACTGACGTGTATTATACACCGTTTCCATGTGGTTATCAAAGTTTGTTGATCGCTTCGGTGTGACGGTGCCGCTGCATTGTCATGTCTTGTAGGAGATTACCTGTTTGCAATCAAACGTGTAGAACACGTCCCCCTAAAATGCCATTCTCCTCCCTTACTAATCCTTGATTCCATATATGGTTATTTTATGAACACTCATGCAAATGTTTCGCGACTTGCTTTGCAGTAATTTATCAGCCGGGACAGTAATTAGTGGCGAAAGGAATGGCATTTCAGTATTCATAGGGTTTCATGGCAGCCTCCACCACTCTTTGTAGCGTGTTTTAGTGACATATATACAAGTATTATACTAATATTTATGTCACAAGGCTGTTAATTCACAAAGGCGCACATGCATTGTGAATGAAATATCAACGGACGATCTCGGAGCAACTTGCAAATTGCGATATTTTCTCCCGAGTGAAGAAAGTAGGGTTAACAGCCAGGCTAAGATGCAGTGAATAATTCCATTATTCAAACATTTCAAATTTTCTTTGTACTCATTGACTTGTAATAAGATAAATTCAAAAATTGAATGCTTCTATAAATAAGGCTTTCAAAGAAGAGCAAAGACTATGAACCCTCCATGGCATAACTTACACCACGCTATACCTGGTGTCCCATGAAAATGTCCCCGACTTTTCGATTGATTATATCTCCGCAATAAATAAACATATTTCAAATGTCTTTTTTTCACAGTGTTGCAAATTTCGTTTCTTTTTCGAATAATTTAAGTTTTTGAAAATCGTTTAAAACCACTTAACAGTGATCGATTTACTAAAAGAGGTAGAAAAACTAATTGTTCAAATGAAAGTTTTAAAAACAACACTGGTGATCTTCTTCATTTCTGAATACCTACTGTTAAGAATAATTTCACAATGATGTATCCTACACACCGCCAAGTCTTTAAACCCTCTGAGAGGTTATTTACATTCTTATTTCATCATTTGAAGTCTGAAGACACTCAAAATGCAGCTCACTAACGATCAAAGAATTTTCATCGTATTGGAATGAATATGAAGCAACGAAAAGCGGTGAAAAAGTAAGAGCATTAAATTTTCTTCCATATTTTCTAACAGTGAGAAACACAGTCTTATATGACGAGTTCCTTTCCGGGAATGTTTCATTAAACGCTTTTCAAACTTTTTTATAGATTTCCATTGCTTCGTATTCCAATACGATGGAAATTCATTGATAGTTAGTTAGCTGCATTTTAAGTGTCTTCAAATGATGAAATAAGAAAGTAAATAACCTCTCAGAGGGTTTAAAGACTTGGCGGTATGTAGGATACATCATTGTGAAATTATTCTTAACAGTAGGTATTGGGAAATGAAGAAGATCACCAGTGTTGTTTTTAAAACTTTCCTTTGAACAATTAGTTTTTCTACCTCTTTTAGTAAATCGATCACTGTTAGTGTAGTGACATACTAAGCGTTAAAACGCGCTTCCGCGCAAAGCTGCGGTAGCCGCAAATCCGTCAGCACGTGTTGTCTTACCAGGCCTGACATACTAGAGAAACCGCGGCGCGGAAAACGCGCGTGGTATTTTTTCTACCGCGCGTGTCGGCGGAAGGAGATTTACCGCGGCGCGGTTTAGAGCAGTCAACACAGAAAGTAATGACTAGTGACACGTTAGCCGCTCACAGCGCTGCAGTAAACGCAATTCATTTCTAGTTTCCCATAGAATATCAGGAAGATATCCATATATTTTCATCATATATTATTTATTATTATTATTTTATCTATTATCTATTATTATTTCTGATTTTTAATAGCAATTATTATTTCATTTATCACTGTGCTCTCTAATATTTTCATAAAAACGAGGAAACTTGTCTCAGCCACGTTGTATGGGTGCACGAAATATCTCCGTACACGAGGCATATCCAATAATCCTTCGCTCTCAGCAGCGCACACAGTGGCAACATTTATGAAATGCGAAACCTCCATTCTGTTCAGAGTTCCAAACAGCACTGTACGAAAAAACGCGCGACAACCTTCACGGTTAGCGCGCCAATGTGTCATCTACCTACAAATGCGTTTTTACCGCGCGCGGTCGCGGTAACAGTTTCACGCTGCCGCAACCGCATAGTATGTCATAACACTCAAGTGGTTATTAAACTATTTTCAAAAACGTAAATTATTCGAAAAAGAAACTAAATTTGCTACACTGTGAAAAAAAGACATCTCAAATATGTTAATTTATTGCGGAGATATAATCAACCGACAAGTCGGGGACATTTTGGGGGGACACCCAGTTTGGGTGTTCGTAGTAAAAGCACGTTCATAAATTTTTTCCAGGGCAGATATCCACCACATTAATTTGGAATGGAAAAACCTGACCGTCAGCGAGGAATTTTTTGTTTAATTTTGCAATGATTTCTAGAAAAAATTAAAGTCCACTAATACTATGGCAGGGAATATAAATATTCAAACTCGAAAAATCAAGATGACAGATGAATTGTTCAGTTATGAATTGTAACATTTTTATTAAAGCAAATCAAATTCCTATAATATAATGGCACCGCAAACTTCATCAATCAAAATCGAGAAATTGTACTAGCTTAATTGTTCATTCTTGGATTTTGTTAACTTTTCTTAGAAACAAATTCAATTCCTTAAATATGATAAAATGGCAGCGCTAACTTTAATGTTCACATTTGAAACATCATGGTTCTATAAAAATGAACTATGAAGAATGAATTTACCCCTCAAATGCATGAAAATTTTTTAACAATTCACTTCCAATTCGTTCAAATTCATATATAATGGTTGTGAATACATGTTTATGCATTTTAGGGTGTAAATTTGTCCTTCATTGTATATTTCTACTGTGTCATGACAAATTCAGGCAAAACATTGACAAAATAAATTATACTCGCAAACCTCATCCATAATGTGAAGACTGATAAACCCTCAAAATGAAGGTCAAAACAAATAATGAAATAAGAAACAAAATCTTACCAGTCAATAATTGTAATGATGGATTTCTTAGGCGGTATTTCAAATTTAAATGCTTACGTAAATATATTTGATAGCATAAGTACCACAAAGCAACAAAATGAATTACAAGAAAAAGAATTAGAAGATATTTTATTCATTCAGCGCAAACGAGAAATGGCGCAATTAAAGTTATCATTACTGTCGAAAGGTTTACATTTATATAAGAACTAGAACTCTGTATATTAATCTTGCACGATTTCCAGCGACTCATCACACCTCATCACTACGGCGTGCTTATGAGAGAATTATTGTAATAAAATCAGATTATTGTTCATGGCTTCAGTACCAAAATGAGCTACAGTTCAACAGAAAGTAATGAAGACAAATTAACCAGCCGTATCGCTTTAACCAGCAGCACATAAGAACTATGCTCAGTTTTAATGTCTCTAATATGGACAGTGAAAAGCTCGTCTTGTTAATTATCCCTATCTTCCACTTAGATTCACTAATACTGCGAATTGAATGATGTTCCTAGAAATATACAGGAGCACAATTAACACCGATCACGTCTTGAGCAGAACTAAGTAACGGTCACGGTCGGAAGACGGAGC